>OX592712.1:0-2400000 GCA_951361185.1 Ochropacha duplaris | reverse complement strand
GTACGAGATTTGAGTTTGTAAGACCCTACCGCCGATGGCTGAGGAGTAAACTAAGGCTTTTGGATATGGTATATTGCACTTGAATTTTGGAACGAAGTTCCTTATCGCGCGTTGTGAAAGGGGGCTAGACGGAAAAAATTCTTACAAAAAATTGTCCGACACTTTTTATGTCACTATGTATCTTTATTAAGCTGTGCGGCGTGCGCATGTTTCTCTCTCTCTGTCTCTCTCTCTCTCTCTTATAGAAAGCAAGCCAGATTTTTTTTTTATATATACTAATCGACTTATATAAGTTATATAAATTCGTTCCATCCGGGTGTCCCTTGACACCTCTCAAGTTTTTTCTTAATTTCTTTATTTTTCCTCTTTGTTTTCAAGGCGATGATAGCTCAGTGGTAAGTGACGTCGAATACCGCGGCGAAGGTCGTGGGTTCGAATCCTACAATGAGCTTGAGCTTTCGGTGAAGGAAAACATCGTGAGGAAACCACAGCACGGTGGTAGGGTACTTTGTAGTATCGCCCTTGCCCTTAAGGCATTGTAATAAGGTGCACAACACGTTGGCAGTCCCCCTGGTATTGCTAATGTCTATAGGCGACGGTAGTCACTTACCATCAGGTGACCCGCCTGCCTCGTTGTCACTAGTGACAATAAAAAAAACCCGACTGCTGGCGAAACCAAAAAAGGAGGGTTATGTGTTTGACCTGCAAGTATGTATGTATGTCCATCCCTATGTTCCCTCGTAACTACTAAACGATTTTGAAGAATGATATGTCGTTAGACACGTATTTATTGCGCGAGTGTGCTAAAGACAGGATAGTAATCAAAATTCAATATGGCGACAACCAGACGCCATATTGGGAAAAATAAGTCGATATACCATGTCAAATGGGGTATAATTGGATAGGTCTTTAAATATCATTAGGTTTCTTTAATCATTTTGAACGATCAATAACGATTTAAAGTTGGTTACCAACTTCTTATAATGTCATTCTAAAAATCGAATGACAAACCCAGAATTTTACTGCTTTAAACTACAATTTTTACGACCGTTATTTAGTACAGTGAGAGAAAAAATACCAAATTTACAAGAAATAAATAATGAATCATTGCCTAACTAAGCTAATAGGGAAGCTTTAGCTGAAATATAATTTGCCTCATGTAGAAGTAGGTACTTACTTTGTAGATCCACGTTTATCTATAAAATCCTCTCTCCAGGAGCACTATTCAATACCAGGGACTTGTAACTGGATATTCTTGGAAAGTGAACTTACGAACAAGTGAATTAATTGACAAATTAAATCATAATCGATTTTGATTACTACGAGTTTTAACATTGTAGGAATTACAGTTATAAGATTTATATCACAGACCTATTATCTGACTAGATATCGCAAGTGTACGTAGGTACTTAGCAGACAATCTGTCAGACAGACAATTTGTCTGCTTGCTACGCCGCTTCAACCGTCATTGCCTTCGGCCGTCAACCGACATCTAGAAAAATTACTGATTGTTCCGTATTAAGTTGTAAAAACTGTACAGGAAAATCCAAACCCAAATGGAAAGTTT
Organism: Ochropacha duplaris; assembly: GCA_951361185.1. Taxonomy (NCBI): domain Eukaryota; kingdom Metazoa; phylum Arthropoda; class Insecta; order Lepidoptera; family Drepanidae; genus Ochropacha; species Ochropacha duplaris. The sequence goes on along the minus strand of OX592712.1, from coordinate 2,398,433 downwards.
TTTTTTTTTTTTTTATGTCACTAGTGACAACGAGGCAGGCGGGTTACCTGATGGTAAGTGACTACCGTCGCCTATAGACATTAGCAATACCAGGGGGACTGCCAACGTGTTGTACACCATATTACTATGCCTTAAGGGCAACTGGCTCTCAAGTGCAACTGCTGGAACACACCAACAGGTGCTTGGCGACAGATTTTCAACTTGAGGGTGGTAGCCAGCCAGTCGAGTACCACATAGTACCCTACCACCGTGCTGTGGTTTCCTCACGATGTTTTCCTTCACCGAAAGCACAAGCTCATTGTAGGATTCGAACCCACGACCTTCGCCGCGGTATCCGACGTCACTTACCACTGGGCTATCATCGCCTTCCTACCACAAGTAAGTAAATTGACACGTTAATTGACACCAAAACGTGACACGAATGGTAATCATACAAATTGAGGTTTACGTTATCTAGTTAGGTAATAGGTCTGTGATTTAAATCTTATCTGTATACAGGGTGTCCGGTAAGTAGTACGACCAAATTAAGGGAGAGATAGGTGGGTATGTCACATACCAAATATACAATGTACCGGTCAAGTGCAAGTCGGACTCGCGCACAGAGGGTTCAGTAACAAATTTGTGGTTTTTAGTATTTGTTGTTATTGCGGCAACTGTGAAAATTTCACTGTCTAACTATTACGGTTCATGACATACAGCCTTTGGGTACGGAACCCTAAAAACAAAACGCAAGTCTGTGTTATTTTCGTAAAATAAACTCAGTGTAAATAGGTACATTTACACTTGGAGTCACGTGTGAACCAATCGACGCTATGACTGGCGCGTGGACTGAGACAGAAATAGCTAATTTATACGCGAATAAAAGAGATAAAAAGCAAACGTCTGTATCATAGGAATGTTTATATTTTGCACGTTTTCGGAGTTCATATCTTTAAAGTGCTCCAATTGAACTCCTTGCACGTATTCTCTGGAAATTATATGAAACAAATGTGGTAGAGTTTTTGTATAAGCTGGCTACATAACATTTTTGAAACTTTAGCTTTAACTGTTTGTTTGAACGCGCTAATCTGAGGAACTACTGGTTCTAATAGAAAAAATATTTTTGCGTTGGATAGCCCATTTATCGAGAAAGGCTATATTATTTTTTTTTTATTCTAGATAAGCTTGTGTTTAACCACAATCTCACCATGGTAAGTGATGATGTGGCCGAAGGTGGTAAGCACACAAAGCCTAGATGGGAAACTGGCTCTCAAGTGCAATTGCCGGAACACACCAACAGGTAATTATTACATGTCATAGGTCTAAGTAGCTTTTTTAAAATTGCTGAGTTTATTGCCGGCTCTTCTCAGCAAAATCAACCTTCCGAACCGTGCGTTAGAGTAAAAAAACTTTACATAATATATATATATATTTTTATGTCACAAGTGACAACGAGGCAGGTGCGTCACCTGATGGTAAGTGACAACCGTCGCCTATAGACATTGGCAATACCAGGGGATTGCTAATGTGTTGTACACCTTATTAAGGCGAACTGGCTCTCAAGTGCAATTGCCGGAACACACCAACAGGTGCTTGGCGACAGATTTTCAACTTGAGGGTGGTAGCCAGCCAGTCGAGTACTACAAAGTACCCTACCACCGTGCTGTGGTTTCCTCACGATGTTTTCCTTCACCGAAAGCTCAAGCTCATTGTAAGGATACGAACCCACGACCTTCGCCGCGGTATCCGACGTCACTTACCACTGAGCTATCATCGCCTAATTTTGTCATAAAGCGGTACTTTCTCTTTAGTTAGTCTTTCTCTCTCTAATTTTAAAAGAAAACTAGCTGTCCTCCGTAGTTTCACCCACGTTCCCGTGGGATCCTATCTTATCCCGGGATAAAAAATATAGCCTATGTTAATCTGGAATAATGTAGCATTCAAATGGTGAAAGAATTTTTGAAATAGGCCCAGTAGTTTTTGAGTTTATTCGTTAAATACATACATACAAATCTTTCCTCTTTATAATATTAGAAGATTAAGCCTCGGAAAAACCTAAAGGAAAACATAGTGAGGAAACCATAGTGGTGCTGTGGTATTAAATTTATCTCTATACACGTACTCGATGTTAACTTGGTGGTAGTGATGTCGGATGTCGTGGCGAAGGTCATGGGTTTGAATCCTACAAAGAGCAGCAAAATAATGATCATGTATCGCGCGCGCATGACGGGCTGTAATGTCATGTCGGTCCAATCAATTTCGACAAAATTTAAATGGGACCACCTCTGAAGTAAGATCTACCAAACAAAAAAAGAATCATCAAAATCTATTCATAATTGGCAGAGAAAACGAGTAACAAACATGCAAAAAAAAAAAAAAAAAACATACAGACGAATTGAGAACCTCCTCCTTTTTTTTGAAGTCGGTTAAAAACAGAAACCGACTTCAAAACTGTAACCTATACCTACGAGTACAAACATAAACTAAAAAGTAAAGAATAATATTATAATTTCAAAGCAAGAGCCTTAAAGGACAATCAACAAAATTATTGATATTTATATATCTATTTAATATTTATAAACAGTTCTTTTTGGAGTCGGTGCCAGCCAAGAAGGACAGTTTAATTCTGCCTTTGTAACAAACTTTCGAAAAGTAGGGGAGCGGCGGCGCAGACCTAAGGAACATTACCGTAAGGAGAGGTGTCGTAAGACGTTTTCTCGTATGAACACTTCGTGTCCAGTTCAAAACTGTCCTTCTTCTTGGCTGGCACCGACTCCAAAAAGAACTGTTTATAAATATTAAATAGATATATAAATATCAATAATTTTGTTGATTGTCCTTTAAGGCTCTTGCTTTGAAATTAAAATATTATTCTTTACTTTTTAGTTTATGTTTGTACTCGTAGGTATAGGTTACAGTTTTGAAGTCGGTTTCTGTTTTTTATTTTTAAAAATAATTTTATTTTTTAATTTTTAAAGTTTATTCCTTATTATATGTTATCCTAGGCAAAACTAGTTTGTCCTGAAATCGGGTCTGGCCGGTAAAATATATATAATATATAACTAGCGGGCCCGGCAGACGTCGTCCTGCCCTGAAATTAAAACAAATCTTGGAACTCGATTCCAGCGCCACCTACCGGGTCCAATTGTATTTTAAAACCATCGAAGAACCCATTGAAGTATACACACGAAATTTCATCCAAATCCAAAAAGTCATGCTCAACTACTCAGTTTGATTCACTAAGGTTTATCAAACGAGATATTTTTTTTTTCGTTTTTGTTTATTTTCTCAAAAAGTGCTTAATCAATTTCGACAAAATTTAAATGGGACCACCTCTGAAGTAAGATCTACCAAACAAAAAAAGAATCATCAAAATCTATTCATAATTGGCAGAGAAAACGAGTAACAAACATACAAAAAAAAAAAAAAACATACAGACGAATTGAGAACCTCCTCCTTTTTTTTGAAGTCGGTTAAAAAAAAGGATCCCTCGGGAACGCGGGTGAAACGGCAAAGGGCTAATAGTACCTATTATTATTTTTTACTTTATAATAGTTTATTGTATCAAAATAAGGATAATAATAATATAATATTTATTGTTCTTTCACAAAGGTAATAATAATAATAAATACTCTTTATTGTGTACACAATTAAAAAAAAAAGTAGTGTTTAATAACTAGTTAAATTAAATATACAGTTTTCAGGTTGCATTCCTTTGTGAGAGACTGGTATCTGTACTAGGAAGACCTGTGTTACAGAAGTTTATGATGTTAGTTAGAATATCACATGTACTCCAAAACCTGTCATCGACAATGAAGCGCGTCTAGCACTTGAACAGAACCTTGTGAAGTGTTACACACACTTTTTACACTTTGACAGTAGCAAATGTGTCTAGTTTTTATTTTTTATGATTATAGCCGTCGCTATAAAGATAAATAGCTCTTCAAGACGATTATAGCTCAGTGGTATGACGTCGGATACCGCGGCTAAGGTCGTGAGTTCGAATCCTACAATGAGCTTGTGCTGAAGGAAAACATCGTCAGGAAACCGCAGCACGGTGGTATTACTTTGTAGTACCCGACTGGCTGGCTACCTACAAGTACCTGCCAGAGAGCCTAGCTTTGTGTGCATACCACCTTCGGCCACATCATCACTTACCATGGCGAGATTGCGTAACGAGCGAGTGAAACATTTATAAAACTGGTAAAACTAAGAGAGCGTATCTAAGAAGTATTCATCTAAAGAGAACGTATAACATTACCAATCCTAGATTACAGAAAAAATCATAGATGCAATACATAGTCAATTTAAATAACTACTGATTTCGAAAGGCACCTCCAACGCGGCTATTAACACAAAGCCGCGGAACCGCAAACCAAGAGGGATGTAAAACAATGGCTATTTGTTTGCTGGGCCCAAGTTTCATCCCTTACACAATATAGCTCTTACCTCGTTCGTTCACTCATTCATTCAACCCCACAGCGGTAAGTTTGAGAGTGTACTCACGTTATTTAGGTGCGACGATTGCAAAATACATTTAAAATCTTTGTAGGTACTGCTGTTTCTCTTTGTTTAGTAGGCTATTAAAGTTATCCATAGAAAAACTTGAGAGGTGTCAAGGGACACCCGGATGGAACGAAGTTATATAAGTCGAGAGAGCATATATATTTAAAAAAAAGCTTTCTATAAGAGAGAGAGAGAGAGAGAAAGACAGACAGAGAAACATGCGCACGCCGCACAGCTTAATAAACATACATAGTGACATAAAAAGTGTCGTGACAATTTTTCGTACGATTTTTTTCCGTCTAGCCCCCTTTCACAACGCGCGATAAGGAACTTCGTTCCAATAATGTTAGTAAAAATATTATTTTCAGCAAACCCTTTCATTTGATACCCATGTCACAGTAAATATATAGGCTAAAGCAGTATGGAAACTAAGAACAAACCGGTCGAAACGGTGCACTCACCCAGACGCGCGTCGGCAAGTATCTACGAGATGCTAAGCACCCCTCGCAGTGCTGTCAGTAGCGAGTGCGCGCGACGTGAGGAGTGGACGCGTTATACGTGTTGCAATTAGCACCACGGACCGTCCACACGCTTTGTTTTTGATATTGCTATAAAAAAATATCATATATGCTTTAGCGTATATAATTACTGTGCCCAGGTCATAAGAGTGCACAAAAAAACAACTGGTCCGTCATCTTGGGCCGTCCGCCATTTTGGATTTAGAATGATGACAAAGACAAACACATCAATTACATTTAAAGACTGAGGGAGCGAATCGTTTCCATTTCAGCTTGTGCCAAAAGCTTGTGTTCTCCTCTAAAGGTCGCATTTCTCAATCGATTCTGGCTTTATATACGAAAAACGTAAAAAAATGTCACAAAGTCGAATTTTTTTTTATGAAGGTAGGTAAAGATTGGTAAATATGACGCATATAGGTTTGTGGAATCGCCAACAAAGAGATGCATTAAGAGATATCAGAGATGAAACAATAGTTTATTGTTGTCTGATCTATTATACTTACTCAGTATTGGATTTGTTGCTTAACGGGAATAGGTATACCTGCTCGTAGCTATAGATTATTTAGCTCTAAATCATAGTTTTGTTTATTCATTCATACCTGCGGTTTCACTAGCGTTCCCGTGGGATTTTATCTTTCCCCGGGATAAAAAAACTTGAGAGGTGTCAAGGGACACCCGGAAGGAACGAAGTTATATAAGTTATATAAGTCGAGAGAGTATATATATATAAATAGAAATGAAAATATCTGGCTTGCTTTCTATAAGAGAGAGAGAGAGAGAGAGAGACAGACAGAGAAACATGCGCACGCCGCACAGCGGGGTCACCGACACAAAGGTGTCGTAAGATTTTTTTCCGTCTAGCCCCCTTTCACAACGCGCGATAAGGAACTTCGTTCCAATATAGCCTATGTTACTCAGGGATAATGTAGCTTTCTAATGGTGAAAGAATTTTTTAAATCGGTTCAGTAATTCTTGAGTTAAATCGTAACAAATATCAAATCTTTCCACTTTATGATATTAGTTTAGACTAGCTTTACCTGTGACTACGTCCGTTCAAAGTATGAACCTACAATATGGCGAGAAGGGCGGTGGCTGCCACACGCGTCATACTTGTGAACAGGTGTTGCTTGTGGGGGCTGGTCTGCTTGAGATTGTTGTTTATCAAGACAGATAATTAAATTCTATTCATTACTATTTTTGCCTCCATAACACACAAATATTATCAGTGAGACTAGATAAATAATTATTGAATGTAATAGGTGTAAGTTGTTTTTGGCGGGTCACCTACCAAATATACAAAAATGACCGTATTAAAAAGGTTACCAATTTCGAGATTTTTAAAATCAGAAATTAATAAATCAATATATAAAAATCTGAAATATAATAGGTGATCCGCCCCCCTTCAATTTGTCGTACTACTTAACTATAGAAGAAGAAGATTGTTTAATATTAATTGTATCGTATTTTATAAACATTTACCTCTTAAAATAATAACAGCCATTGTCTCTTTCTAGGATCAAGAGTGTTTATAGCTCAATAACAAATAAACAATCCTCACAAAGCCTCAAGTCCTTCCCACTTAAAGTAAAGTGGGTACAATTTAGGTAAAAGGTTCACCACGTTTGTTTCAACTGACTTCTAACATTTACTGCAGGACATATGGCACTTATCGTATAGATATAGAGGCCGTTTTTGATTGGCAATGAGGATAATAGTTTCGTTTGAAAACGTTCCCTTGAGCATTCAATTGAACCATATTGCAGTGGGATATGGTACGGTTAAACGGTGTTGTATTTCAATTTTGTTTAAACTGTCTATTCGTAATAGTGTAATTAAATAGACTGATATTAAAGGCTACGAAATGGAAACAAGGTTTTGTCTATCACTCTAATATGAGTCTTGTTCTTAATAACCTTAAAACCTGCTTTAAGATTTTCTCTATCTGTGATAACTTACATTATTGGAGCAATTTTTTATCTCTTTTTAGAGAAATTAAAATTAGATGCATTGTTGTTTTAAAACATGGTCATAAACAGATTATAAATATGATAACTTCTTGTTTAAAGTTCCATAGGTAAGTATTTTAATTTCTATAATAATATATATTTTTTTTTTAATTCTGGATAGGCCTGTGTTTGACTACAATCTCACTATGGTAATTGATGATGTGGCCGAAGGTGGTAAGCACACAAAGCCCAGATGGGAAATGGCTCTCAAGTGCAGCTGTCGGAACACACCGAAAGGTGCTTGGCGACAGATTTTCTACATGAGGGTGGTAGCCAGCCAGTCGGGTACTACAAAGTACCCTACCACCGTGCTATGGTTTCCTCACGATGTTTTCCTTCACCGAAAGCTCAAGCTCATTGTAGGATTCGAACCCACGACCTTCGCCGCGGTATCCGACGTCACTTACCACTGAGCTATCATCGCCTTATTCAACCGTATAAAGTAAATAACACTCAGGGATAATGCAGCTTCCTATTGATGGAAGACTTTCAGAATCGTATCGATAGGACCAAAGATTGCCGTAGCGGCTATATTAACAGCGCTACATGTGAGTCGAGTCAGCGGAAAAGTAATAGAAGCGCGTCATCACAGCAACATGGACGTCATGACAATATGACACGGAAATGCAACATCGCGATAGCAAAGTTTTCACGGCACTTTTCTCGGAGACTCAGTTGTCAACAAGTAACGTTGGACTGCAGTCTCCGGGCATTGGTACCTAGCCCGGTGGAAGATCTTCCCTTTTAGCGGTACCTATGACATATCCAACAATTGCTAATATTCTATACCTATATATAAAATTCTCGTGTCACAGTTTTAGTAACCATACTCCTCTGAAACGGCTTGACCGATTTTGATGAAACTTTATATTTACATTCAGTAGGTCTGAGAATAGGTTGTTATCTATTTTTTACTAACTGTCCCCCGCGGTTTCACCCGCGTTCCCGTAGGATCCGCGTTTCCGTGGGATCTAGCGTTATAAAAAATAAATAACAACCTACTCTCAGACCTATTAAATATATGTATAAAATTTCATCAAAATCGGTCAAGCCATTTCGGAGGAGTATGGTAACAAAGGACCGATTTGGATGAAATTTTGTGCGTGTATTTCAATGGCTTCCTCGATGATTTGAAAACAAAATTGGACCCGGTAACTGAAATCGGGTTGTAAGTTTTGTTTCAATTTCAGAGCAGGACAACGTCTGCCGGGTCCGCTGGTATTAAATAAATAATTTTGTAATTGAAGCGCTAAAGGAGCTGAAACAAAATAGTCGCAATAATTAAATTATAAAATAAACATCGTACTTCTCTAAACGCGAGGAGAAGAATAAACAAAACTAATGGTAAATGCATTTCCAATAAAATACATAATCAATGGTGGAGTGACTCCCGACGGAGGAAATGTTCAAACTTGGACAGTTCAAAATGGACCGATAAGCTCTTACAGTCAGACTTCAGCTGACGCCTCTGGGATATCTCTGGCTTCTGAGTTTATAAAACAACTAACATAGCTTCTGTTAGTTGATGTAAGGCACAGATACATTTCAATACAGTTTTAAATCGCCTCGATTTGTAGGTTTGTTAATGAAGATAATAGATAATATTATATTTTAACATAGTGTGGTATGACTTTGATGCCGTGGAGTGTCGGCAGGCCGTTGGTGTGGGATGCCACTTGTGCGGAAAATTCTAAATTTAAAGAAAAAAACTTGAGAGGTGTCAAGGGACACCCGGATGGAACGAAGTTATATAAGTCGAGAGAGTATATTTATAAAAATATCTGGCTTGCTTTCGATAAGAGAGAGAGAGAGAGACAGAGAAACATGCGCACGCCGCACAGCTTACAATAAAATGACAGTGACACTAAAACTGTCGTAAGAATTTTTTCCGTCTAGCCCCCTTTCACAACGCGCGATAAGGAACTTCGTTCCGTGGGGGTCTGAAGCTCGTCGTTTCACAAGTATTTTATGTAAAAAAATAATAGATGTGGGCGGGAAGCTTTTTCCGTCAATGCATCAGCTATCCAAAGAGAAAACGCTGCCAGCCTGCTAGGAACCTTGCCGATTGGCAGCAGCGGCAGCCTCGAGGAAGTTATTTTTGTATATAGATCGTATATTTTGTACTTTCAGTGTTTTGTACAGCACCGTTAGCAAAGCCCGTTGAAAACAACTAATAAATTTCCTACAATTGTTATTTGCACCAGGTGCATGTTAGTAACCATTTTCCAAAATGCCTAGATCGATATTGATGGAGTTTTATTGCAAGCCCACCAAAGGGTATGTGCGTTTGTCCAAAATAACAGGGAACGGGGAAAGTGTAAGCAAAATACTGCTATTTAAGTCATAGAGTTGTTAGTTGCCTGTATGTATTTGATAAAAAAAAAACAAAATAATGTTGCCATTTTCATAAAAATTAAACAATACAAAGTAGCAACCAAATAGCACAAAATGCCGAACCATCAATTTTCAATTTGCACCCCAATAAACAAGCCACTGATGTAGAGCGCTATTAGAACCGGCAAAGAAATATTCAGATTTAACATACAATTTTTATTAATATCTTGTTTCATAGTGTCTTAATAATTATGCTCAATGGTTTGTGATTTTTAACCGAATTAAAAAAGAGGAGGTTCTCAATTCGGTCATATTTGTAACTTACTTGGCTTGGCACCGACTTCGAACAGGTCAGTAGATAAAAGGGTTGAGAGCCCTAAGCTCTCGCCGAACAGTTTGCGTGAGGATGTACATGGCCTCAGGCCTCCATCTTTTAGTCCCCTTCCAAAAAAAGGTAAAACGAAATTAATAAAAAATAAATAAAGGTTTTACGTGCATTTTTGTCATTCGGATTAAATCTTTATTCAGTTATTTTTTGCTGTTTTGTGTCTGGTTTGCTTCTTTTTGTTAGAAGTCGGTTTCATTTTTTTATTAAACAGAGGAATCATTATATTTTATTTAATTAGTTTACCTATGCATAAAAATAAATTGTATGAATAAAAGTAAACTGTATGATTTTTTTTAATAAAGTTGATTAAAAAAACATTTTTGAGTATACAAACAAACTTTTTTGAGTATACGAGATTGCATTCAAAATCAAAATCAGAACTCATTTATTCAGTTTAGGCCTTGGTAAGGCACTTATGTAAGTTTACAATTGACTCTACCACCGGTTCGGAATACACTTAAACTGAGAAGAATCCGGCAAAAAACTCAGCAAGGCATTTTTTTCAATCAAAAACTCAATCGGGCTATATTTTTATCTTGGAAAAAGATAAGATCCCACGGGGACGCTGGTGAAACAGTTAGTATTTTATAAAACCGAAAAAGAAATCGATAAGCTGGCAACATAATTTTGGAGTTTGACATTTACACCTGTCAAATTACTATCTCGCTAAAAAACAAACATTAACTACTAATTAGAATTGATTGTTGAACAACATCTATTCAATCTATATCTTTGCTCGAGCGAAATAACAGTAATCGCCATAATTTGTGAGGCGAATTGGAATATTCGGTAAATAGGCGGCCATGGACAGTGGTTCCGACCCAGTAATTTGATGTATAAATGCAAATCGCGAACATTTATCACGTATACCGTATTAGCCTATTGTACCTATATGTTATTCATTAATTTGTCTTGTCAGTTGGTTTATTCGTTTTTGTTAATTTTGTATTTTGCTAAATTCTATGTACTTCTGATCGAAATTAGACCAAAAAGTTTTTAGGAAAAAAGTCTCTTCAATAACTGTCAATAAAAAAAAGTTTATCGGTTGACGAACAGAGGAGGATGATGATCTGGTAAAATATTCGAATAAATTAGTTAAGGTTAAGTAATCGCTTATATACTAAGTTCAATTGTTATCTTATTTTTGGTTTGGGCCTGCAGTCCAATCTGATACCCAACAGGTTAACTTGGAATTTTTTCACATTTATGGTTTTCGCGCCGCTCCTTTAGATACCATCGTCGTACTTGAAAAATGCGGCAACAAATACTACGCCTCAATCGAACCCGAAGCGTACCCGAGCCGAACCGAGCCCAGTCTCGTTGCAAGAAATGACACCATTCAGTTGTCGCGACACAATTTTTCACGCACACTAGCATCCTTGTAAATACACACTAAAATATTGAGTTGCCGCATTTTCGGAGCTGTCATGGAAAGGGAGCGCTCCATCTATGAAGGAGCGGCGCTACGTTTTATTAATCTATGTGTAGAAGTATATTAGGTATATGCTTTCCCTCGCACCTTGAATTGAGGCAAACTAGATATTTTAAAAGTTCACGAAAACGCATCTCACGCACAAAGTCGCGGCAAATGATAGTCCTTATATACCTAGCTTAGAGGGACTCGTATAAAATGTCTTGTCCGATAAAGAAAACGTATGTAACAGACAAATAAATGGACTCATAAAACAAGCTGGAGTCAGTCTAATAAAAATGCAGACTTGGTTTGTGATAACGGATCATACATGCTAGTCGTTTGTTATGAAAATACTAAGCCGTGATTTAAAACCAGACTTATCTTAAGTGCTTGACTTTATCTTTATAATAAAATATTTTTACGTGGGCGTGGATGCCATGTCCTTAACTGAAGGGGATAGCCATAATATTTTCTGAGAAATCCTATCCTATCCTACTAATATTATAAATGCGAAAGTATGTTTGGATGTGTGTGAAGATGTGAACATGTATGTGAAGATGTTTGTTACTCTTTCACGCAAATACTACTAGATGGATTTTAATGAAACTTCGCACACAGGTAGATCATATACTGGAAAAACATATAGGATACTTTTTATTCCGGGAAAATATAAGATCTCTCAGGAACGCGGGTAAAACCGCGGGGCCGAAAGCTAGTAAAAAATATATTAATTTTTCACCAACCAGTTTCAAAGTTCAGCACGTTTTATCTTTACAGATCGTTTCTTACAGAAATGAACCTACCTTTTTGATGTTAAGTGTACCTTGTGTGATGCTACCTCCCCTATAGGTACAGCCTTTATGTGAAATTCTTCACCTACCTGCTTATCTGAAAATTCACGCTATCTCCAGTGAAGTAATGTCGGTGTAGGGTGACCATACATTTGGTGTATAAAATAAATAAGAATAAAATAAAAAGCCTTTATTTGTTCTGTTCATAGTAAATTACATAATATTGAACTACTTCCTAAGTTAACCTAAATCTAAATCAAAAACCTCGGTTGGGTAAAGGCCTCCTCCAAGGACGTCCAAATTTCCCTATTTTGAGCTGTTTAACTCTTTGCTCTTCTTTTTGCCTGTGGGCCACCCCACAAGGTCATTTTGAGGGACCATCTCTGGTCCATGAGCCTCGCTACGTGTCCTGCCCACTTCCACTTGAGCTTCAGGGCATAGTTCAAGGCATTTGTGGCATTTATTAGTGTTCTTATCCTGGTGTGTCTTATCTTGTCTATTACATTTGTCTATAAGATAATCTTAATAACATTTGAGATAATTTTCGATTATAACATTTGTATGAACAGTGTACTTGTTGCCATGCTGGATTATTTCTAGTAGGTATACTTACCATTGATTTTAAGACTTTAAGAATAAAACTGTTAATAAACATTTGAAAAAAAAGCCAATATAGCCAGATGGTCCAAAAATATTTAAAAAATGTAACCTTGCTGAGTTTCTTGGCGGTTCTTCTCAGTTGAAGGCTGACTTCCGAACCGGTGGTAATTTCAGTAATTCGACCTTCATAAGTGCCCTTCTAGGGCCTAAACTGAATAAATGGTTTTGACTTTGACTTTGATTTGCACAGTAATACAGTATGACTGGTAGAAAAGATTCCTGGGGATTTCATATCATCTCATGTTTTGACATAGATCATACACTTTTTGTATGATAACATTAATCTTAAAAAGTATTGTATAGTTATTACTAGTAACTAACTATACAGGGTGTCCGATAAGTAGCACGACAAACTTAAGGTGCAGATAGTGGTGGGCGAGTTACCTACCTTTTTGGGATATTTAAAATCAGAAATTTAAAATCCATGTAAAAAATCTAATATATCGAAATAAATTGAAAAAGGTGACATTTTTACAAAGGCTAGTTTTGTGTATTTTGTACCTACTACAGAATGTCCTTATAAACAACGTTTACAGCTTTTTTGTCATTAGACAATACAAACATGTTTTGTTTAGAGGTTACTCTTGAAAAAGTATCTCAAATCTAAGCCCGCAACGGTACCGCCGCGCCGCACCGCTATGACCCTGCATTTTAAATCTGGAATATCTTCGGAAATATTCATTTAAATTACATGCTGTAGAGGGCCATATTGATCTATATTAAATGGTCAATGTATTTAAGGTACTTAATTGGATAAGGATTCATGCTGTATTGCTTGTCATACCCTGAGAATTTTGTTTATCTGGTATAATCCAAAGCGAAGTTATGAGGGTTCAAAAATACGACGAAGCGCTTCGAGAAAAGGTAAGTAGCCCCTGCGTTTTCGCTTCGCTGGCTTGTTCTTGGCGGGGCACTCCCGTGCCCCCAGATAAGTTTCAATGAACGTTGTATACAGTCTCTGATTCTTAAGATTTTACGCATTATTTTCTCTTCAGGAACATGAAGGGGCAGTATACAATAATGAAGGCGTAAGTACACTTAAAAACTAAGAATAAAATAAATGGTCACCCTACCCGGGATTGGCGTGAGATAATCTTAAAATGTCTGTTATAATGTCTTTGGATTACGGCGAAATATTCGGAATTATTTAGTTCGAAGCCTACCGAATTGTTGAAAATCTTTCTTTACCTTTAGCATTCGTGTTATGTTACTGTCTTCAAATATGATTAGGCTCTAGGGTATTTCTTTACTTATTGGCTTCTAAAATATACTAGACTAGCTGTCCCCCGCGGTTTCACCCGCGTTCCTGTGGGATCTTATCTTTTCGGGGATAAAAATATTGTCTATGACACTCACAAATAACGTAGCTTTCTATTTGTAAAAGAATTTTCAAAATCGGTTCAGTAGATCCAGAGATTACCCCCTACAACCTCACAAACTTTACCTCTTTGTAGGGGGTAATCTCTGGATCTACTTAATTATTACGATTTTGAAAATTCTTTTACCAATAGAAAGCCACGTTATTTGTGAGTGTCAAAGGACAGTTAGTATTTACATATAGACAGACAACACATCGTCAACTGAACTCAAAACTCATTTATTCAGTTTAGGCCCTGGTAAGGCACTTATGAACGTTACAATTGACTCTACCACCGGTTCGGAATACACTTATACTGAGAAGATTCCGGCAAGAAACTCAGCAAGGCATTTTCATATCTATATCAAAGACATAAAACCCCATAAAATCTGTTTGATATTTAGAAACTATTATTGTAACTTTAGGGTGCAGGCTTCCATGTTCTCAGGTTGTATGCTTGTCCCATATTGACATAGCTGCAGGACGGATATCAAATAGAACTTGTCAAGAATAAACAAGATGCACTAAACTTGTTTACCCTGACGTGACACTAAACGGATCGGTATAGATAGTTTGGGGTCATCTCTCTGCGGGCTCAATTCTGAGAAACACAAATTGGTAAATGTTTTGATTGCGTTTCATTATATTTATTTACTAGCTTTTGACCGCGACTTCGTCTGCGTTGAGTTAATAATTCAGGTAGCTTATGTATAATATTCGATCTGCTTTATTTTTATTCTGGATAATTTTGTGTTTGACCACAATCTCACCAAAATTTTTCATCAATAAAATAATATTTGATTTGCTTTTTGTCTATGAAGCTCTTATTTATTATTTTTAAAAGTGTATACGAAATAGCTGATGCTATATTTAAATGAATAGTGAGCCGATCGCCGATATTTACTTAAAATGGAACTTCATTTCGACTTATTACAAGCTTTATATTAACTTGCAATGTATCTATGTTTTTCCGGGGTGAATTTTGCAACTCAATTTTGAAGCAAATATCTTTAACCGATTGAGCTGAAATGTTGTATACCCGTTTAGTTTGGATTACAATGCATGGTCAGCTGTGTGACGTCATTATAAGATAGCGGACTATTATTTTTTAATGTAATACTACAATATGGATATCAAATGAAAGGGCTTGCTGAGAATAACTCAAGAAATAAAGTGACGTCACTCTGAATCCAAAGCTTGTTTTTAAAAAAGTTTTTTTAACTTATAACTTTTTTACACTCATACATAGTTGAATATATATGAACTTTCTATATAATTATTTTATTTACAACAAATGTACAAAATGTACAAGCAAATGTACAACTATAATATATAAAGAACTTCTTCGAGGCTGCCGCTGCAGCCGATCGGCAAGGTTCCCAGAAGGCTGGCAGCGTTTCCTCTTTGGATGGCCAAGCTGATGCGTTGGCGGAAAAAGCTCCCCGCCCGCCGGTCACCCGAAAGTGTTAAGTGTCAAATCTTCATACTAACCCAAAATCTAAATAATACCAAATGGCAGCGCACGTCAAATAATGAATTATATAGGCAATTTTTTGATACCTTGGGTTACCTTGTGATAAATTTCGTAGGGATCTCTAATTAAAAATAAAAATATCTTATGTTACTCGCTGCTAATTTAGCTTTCTATTGGTGAAATAGTATTTTCACTCCTCTTGCTCAAAAAGACCGTCATTGTGGCGTACCAGAGCGAAGAAAAAATAGCAATTCTTCCTCTAGGGGAAAGAGTTTTTTTTTTAAATTTTTATGTGTCAAATGACAATGAGCCTACAAAAACGAAAAAGTCTTTAGTCATAAGTAGAATAATCATGAATAAAGACTGGACTTATTACTGTTTCATAAAAAAAGAACTTCATTTTAATTTTGAAAATGGAACTAAAATCGGCGATCTCTGGTAGAATGCAATGTGTTGCGGCTACAGAAGAAACAAAAAAAAGACATTAAAAACTACATATTTCATATTGTATTGGATTGTTTTATTTTCTCGCAATCGTAGTGAAAAGTATAGTGTAACACACGGCGCTAAAACCCATTTAAACTCGTATATAATGGGTCATTTTAGCTCCTTGTATAACAATCTACTATTAAAATCGGTTTTGTGGTTTATCTCAGTCAGTTTATAAGAATCATTGTCGATATGGTGCATTATTTAAGTACCGTTAACTGAGGATACTTAAACAATGTAATGCCTACAGATAATATTTCAAAGGCGCTATTTCACGCGAGCAAATATTTCCAGGTAGTACGCCCACGTAAGTAGGTACACCAAGTGACATAAAATAATCCAATACTCAAACAGTTGAAAGGGGCTTCAGTCAACATTTCTCGGAAATTATTCCTATATTATATTCTTTGAGAATTTAATACGTTACTGTATTGGGAGGGTCCAAAACCTATTTTAACACAAAGAATATTATTAGAAGTGTGTGCCAAGGTTTCCCGGGAAAAAATGGGGAACTCAATCTATGTACGAGCCTTTAATTAAAAACAATAATTTTACCTTAATGGGGTTGTGTTATAAATATCCTACCAAAATCATTTTCATGTAAAATGTTGCCAAGACGAGACCATATAGCTCGCATTGTCAAAAAGTTATCAGATCTCATGTAGAGCTAAGCTTCTAGCTCTACACGCCCTAAATCTACAAGCTCTAACTTCACAAACTCTACACCTTAGTCAAAATACCATAGAGAGTATCCTTATTCCAGGATACAAACTATTTGTGTGCCAAGTTTTATCACGATCGGCTTAGTAGTTTCGGAGTTTAACGTTTACGCTGCGCAGGCAACGTAAGCTCTCAAAAGGAATAAATTTTCCCCATTTTTGCAACATTTTTCATTGATGCTCCGCTCCTATTGATCATAACCTGATGTTATTAAGCCTATAGCTTATTCTTCGATAGATGGGCTATCCAACACTAAAATAATTTCAATTTGAACTAGTAGTTCTTGAGATTAGCGCGTTCAAACAAACAAACAAACTCTTCAACTTTATAATATTAATAATAAGTAAGCAATATCTTTTATAAAAAATCATACGTCTGTATTTAGTTGTAAAGTCGATAAGGAAATTAATGAACTGAATAGTAATTTATTAAATCTCGAGAAAGGGAAAACAACTGGTAAATTTCTCATAGCCATTGTCAATGTCGGCCATATTTGATCAAATTTGAGGACATTGTGCGCAAAAGATTATGGGCTCTGATGTAAGCTACTTTGAGATATCTTTAGAAGTATTCTTTGTGCGTTAAACTCGAGTTTTGTGATAGTATAGTGTTACGCGAGTTTTGGCACAATCTCTGGATATTGAGCTATAGAAACGACACTTTATGACAATACAGTAATACACCTGTCACTACGACACTTTATGACAATACAGTAATACACCTGTCACTACGACACTTTATGACAATACAGTAATACACCTGTCACTACGACACTTTATGACAATACAGTAATACACCTGTCACTACGACACTTTATGACAATACAGTAATACACCTGTCACTACGACACTTTATGACAATACAGTAATACACCTGTCACTACGACACTTTATGACAATACAGTAATACACCTGTCACTACGACACTTTATGACAATACAGTAATACACCTGTCACTACGACACTTTATGACAATACAGTAATACACCTGTCACTACGACACTTTATGACAATACAGTAATACACCTGTCACTACGACACTTTATGACAATACAGTAATACACCTGTCACTACGACACTTTATGACAATACAGTAATACACCTGTCACTACGACACTTTATGACAATACAGTAATACACCTGTCACTACGACACTTTATGACAATACAGTAATACACCTGTCACTACGACACTTTATGACAATACAGTAATACACCTGTCACTACGACACTTTATGACAATACAGTAATACACCTGTCACTACGACACTTTATGACAATACAGTAATACACCTGTCACTACGACACTTTATGACAATACAGTAATACACCTGTCACTACGACACTTTATGACAATACAGTAATACACATGTCACTTTGGACGTACAAAGAGACCCTCCCTGAATACTGTGCACGAAACAGATACACTGTGATGTAAAGAAAATTTAAGGCGATGATAGCTCAGTGGTAAGTGACGTCGGATACCGCGACGAAGGTCGTGGGTTTGAATCCTACAATGAGCCTGAGCTTTCGGTGAAGGAAAACATCGTGAGGAAACCATGGCACGATGGAAGGGTACTTTGTAGTATCCGACTGGCTGGCTACCACCCTCAAGTTGAAAATCTGTCGCCAAGCACCTATCGGTGTGTTCCAACAGCTGCAGTTGAGAGCCAGTTCCCATCTAGGCTTTGTGTGCTTACCACCTTCTGCCACAACATCACTTACCATGGTGAGATTGTGGTCAAACACAAGCTTATCCAGAATAAAAAAATGATCCATCTAATAGTATTGAAGCGACAACCGTCAAATCTTAAATGCATATTTGTTACGTGCAAAAATTATTCAACAGATTGATGCAATATGGCACACAGGTAGATCATATCCTGGAATAAAACATAAGGTGCTTTTTATCCTGGGAAAAGATAAGATCTCTAGGGAACGCGGGTGTGAGGGCTAGCTTATATATTTATTAATAAGTATTATAAAGAGGTAAAGTTTGTGAGTTTGTGAGGTTGTAGGGTAATCTCTGGATCTACTGAACCAATTTTGAAAATTCTCTTACCAATAGAAAGCCACTTACCACGTTATTTGTTATATATATATATATATAACAAATAACGTGGCAAGCCAGATATAGATATATATATATCTATATCTGGCTTGCTTTCTATAAGAAAGAGAGAGAGAGAGAGACAGACAGAGAAACATGCGCACGCCGTCACTTTTGACGGCGTGCGCACTTTTGACGTAAAAAGTGTCGTAAGATTTTTTTCCGTCTAGCCCCCTTTCACAACGCGCGATAAGGAACTTCGTTCCAAAAACAAAAGACCAGAAACGATGTTTAGTATTAAGGTTATACAACAGGCCGGGCAAAATGCTCGAATATCCGATACTCACACGCACTCACACACGTACCTTTATGATAGAGAGAGGTAGATAAAGTAATTGAAAAACATTTTATTTAACTAACTGGAGTACTTTCTGACCATCAGACAAATGATGTGAACAAGTATGGCGGCCAGCGCTTGACGATAGTATCCGAACTACACCGGAAGGAAACGAACGTCTCGAGAGGAGAATTAACGCTTTTCCTTACGTGACGATTTCTACTAGGCAACTCCTGCCCCATCCGCGTTAAAGAACATCGTTCCAATAAGTGTAAAATTTGTCTAACAAAAATCTACTGAGATCTTCTTTATTCACACTCAAGTAGAAGTTATTATCAAAAGGATTATTCGCCTAAAACTTAGTTTTATTGACCTTTAACACGCGTCGTAGAAAGTGTATTAAAACTTTGGTAACAGCAATAAAGTTGAGCAAGAATTGAGACACACAGTTTTATTGTAAACCAACAAAACAGTTAATAAATTACGCTTAAAATGTGACATGGCTTGTTGTTATAGTGGACACAATGAAATATTAGTTGATTATGAAACAAATTATATAGTATTTAACCCCGCGTTCTCGAAGTACCACAGCGTTTTAGAGTCTAAAACGCTGGGTATGTATGGGATTCATCAGAATCAGTCACTCAGGATAATTATGTATTAAATACTTTTTATAAAAAAATAAAAACGACTTCAAAGGCAAATGTTGCACTCCCCTCCGCCGTCAGCACAGTGCCTCCTCTAAGGAGCTCTGGCAACCTTACTCACCGCAGGAACACAACACCACTTGGCAGTGTTACTTGGCTGCGATATTCTGTAAGGTGGAGGTACTTCCCCAATCAGACGGCCCCAATTATGAGCAGATGTTATCCTAGTCCTACCTCCTCAAACCGTACGAAGCCTATTAAACCTATTAGGCTTGGCACCGACTTCAAACAGATCAAAAGGTATTTATAGAATAATAATTTGAATAGGTGCGTAGGTAGTTTACATAAGTAAAGTTTTTGGTCTATTTAGTTATTGAAATATTTTTTGACCATTTTATTTAATGTCTTATTCAGTTTATTTTTCGGTTTTTAGTGCAACATTTGCCTTTGAAGTCGTTTTTATTTTTTTATAAAAAGTTTTATTTTTCCATTTTTTATATTTCAATGTTTTCAAGAAATATTTAATTGTTTTCGAGCAAATTAAGCCTATTATTAATTTACATTATCTATACTAATATGAGAAAGCTGAAGAGTTTGTTTGTTTGTTTGAAAGCACTAATCTCAGTAACTACATAAAATATATTAGTGTTGGATAGCCCATTTATCGAGAAAGCCTATAAGTTAAATAACATCACGCTATTAGATGAGGGAATACATAAATAGATAAACTTTTAAAGAAAATAAAGAATATATATCCTAAATGATTAAGGCTTCTTTCTCAGCAGCTACTTGATATTGCGTTTCATTTCATATCTAGGACAACGTATATTCTAACACCTAACCGATAAAGATATTACCTTCTATCATCAGCTCATTTTTAAACGACTTCAAAAAAGGAGGAGGTTATATGTTCGACTGTATGTTTTTTTTTTTTTTTTTATGTATGTACATCGATTTTTTCGCCAATTGTCAAGCGATTTTCAAAATTTTTTTTTTGTTTGAAAGAGTATACTTCGGCGGTGGTCCCATTATCACCAAGTCAGGATCTGATGATGGAATCCTGGGGGAAAACGAGGGCAACCCTCAAATTTTATAAGTATTGTCAACCGATTTTCAAAATTCTTTTTTCATTTGAAAGAGTATACTTCGGCGGTAGACTCACTGTCACCAAGTCAGGATCTGATGATGGGATCCTGGGGAAAATGAGGGCAACCCTCAAATTTCACAAGAATTTACAGTATTTTTCATTCATATACGTACTTATCAAAACTATTTCTATCTGGTAGTCATCATCTTATGTTGCAGAGCTGATGATGGAAGGTACAACTCCTTAAAGGTTAGGATTTAGGCAAAAATCTGTAAATATTATGGGCTAATATTTATAATTCATATACTTTCTAAAGCTATTCAGATATTTGCATCTGGTAGTCATCATCTCATGTTGCTGAGCTGATGATGGTAGGTCAAACTCCTTAACGGCTAGGAGTTAGGGGATATTTCTTTAAATATTATAGTCACGTTTAGACTCGTATCGTCGTCGCTTTGTATATTCAAATGAGCTGATGATAGAAGGTAAACTCTTTATCGGTTAGGAGTTAGAATATACGTTGTCCTAGATATGAAATGAAACGCAATATCAAGTAGCTGCTGAGAAAGAAGCCTTAATCATTTAGGATAAATATTCTTTATTTTCATTAAAAGTTAATCTATTTATGTATTCCCTCATCTAATAGCGTGATGTTATTTAACTTATAGGCTTTCTCGATAAATGGGCTATCCAACACTAATATATTTTATGTAGTTACTGAGATTAGTGCTTTCAAACAAACAAACAAACAAACTCTTCAGCTTTCTCATATTAGTATAGATAATGTAAATTAATAATAGGCTTAATTTGCTCGAAAACAATTAAATATTTCTTAAAAAGAATAAAATATTTCTTGAAAACATTGAAATATAAAAAATGGAAAAATAAAACTTTTTATAAAAAAATAAAAACGACTTCAAAGGCAAATGTTGCCCTAAAAACCGAAAAATAAACTGAATAAGACATTAAATAAAATGGACAAAAAATATTTCAATAACTAAATAGACCAAAAACTTTACTTATGTAAACTACCTACGCACCTATTCAAATTATTATTCTATAAATACCTTTTGATCTGTTTGAAGTCGGTGCCAAGCCTAATAGGTTTAATAGGCTTCGTACGGTTTGAGGAGATAGGACATAGCAGAACATCTGCTCATAATTGGGGCCGTCTGACTGGGCTAGTACCTCAACCTTACAGAATATCGCAGCCAAATAACACTGCCCTCAAGTGGTGTTGTGTTCCTGCGGTGAGTAAGGTTGCCAGAGTTGTGAAAGGAGGCTAGACGGAAAAAAATCTTAAGAAAAATTGTCACGACACTTTTAGTGTCACTGTCACTGTCACTGTCGGTGACAGTTGTGTGTAGTAAGCTATTGTAAGCTGTGCGGCGTGCGCATGTTTCTCTGTCTGTCTCTCTCTCTCTCTCTCTTATAGAAAGCAAGCCAGATATTTTCATTTATATATATATATTTATATTTATATATATATACTCTCTCGACTTATATAACTTCGTTCCATCCGGGTGACCCTTGACACCTCTCAAGTTTTTTTTACATTTTGGTGGGTTCTATCTACTTGTACTTATCTTCCGGATTCTTAAAAAGCTTTCTGAACATTTTGCACGTATGTCTCCTTGGTTTGTTCACGATCAATCAAAGTTATTAAGTAAACAAGACCGGTAATTGCTCGGAACTTTATAAACTTTGTTTATTCAAGGTTTGAAGGGCGATATAACGAAGGGTCTTTCACTCGAGGGCCCTTTATGTGTGACCTCATTACAGATGGTCGAAATTTATTTCTAATATCATTGTGAATCGGAGATGAAATAAAATCAGTACTTACTAATGGCATTCAGGTTTTTATTCGAGAGGTTTGTGGTATAATTTGCTGCTTTAGTGAAATGTTATGTAGTCTCCGAGTCTTTGAATGGGAGTGGCTCACGGTCGTAAAAGTTACAAATTAAATTCGTGACCTAGACAAAAAAATTGTAATAGGTAAATTAGCATGCAGTAGGTATATCAGATATCTGGATTCCATTAGCTCTCTTTGGACTTGATGGCCGTGTGTAAAGAAATAACGTAAAACGGGTAATTTTAATGCGATCATAGCTCAGTGATAGTGACGTCGGATACCGCGACGAAGGTTGTGGGTTCGAATCCTACAATGAGCTTGAGCTTTCGGTGTAGGAAAACATCGTGAGGAAACCATAGCACGGTGGTAGGGTCAAATTTAAAATCTGCCAAGCACCTATGGGTGTGTTCCGACAGCTGCACTTGCGAGCTAGTTTCCATGTAGGCTTTGTGTGCTTACCACCATCGGCCACATCATCACTTACCATGGTGAGATTGTGGTCAAACACAAGCTTATCTATACTTAAAATTATAAAGAGGAAAGATTTGATTGTTTGTTTGCATTGAATAGACTCTGAAACTACTGGACCGATTAGAAAAATTCTTTCACCATTAGAAAGCTACATTATTGGTCCCGGGAAAAGATAAGATCCCAGGGGAACGCGGGTGAAACCGCTGAGGACAGCTAGTACAGAATAAAAAAATATTTCATAGCAGGAACGCAACTATAACGATCTATTTTTCAGAACAAATAACATTCACTGTGGTGTAACTGGTCAAATAATAAACAAACATATTTATTTTCATACTTCTTCGGTGCCGTCCTGAGCCGTAACTTTGATTTGTAATTCATGAATTTTATTAACAAGTTCTTGTGGAAGTTAAATTGAGTTTTCGTGTCGTCTTATTACTCGATGTCCGGGCGCCGAGACTTCAGGCGTCGCCACTTTACACCATCACAGAATCTTTACAGCCTTGATGCGAATAAGGCTTTAATTTCTCAGTCAAACTTAAAACGCAAATACGTTCTCACTTTCCAGTCAAACCTAATGTTTTAATCTTTAAGGCGATGATAGCTCAGTGGTAAGTGACGTCGAATACCGCGGCGAAGGTCGTGGGTTCGAATCCTACAATGAGCTTGAGCTTTCGGTGAAGGAAAACATCGTGAGGAAACCATAGCACGGTGGTAGGGTACTTTGTAGTACCCGACTGGCTGGCTACCACCCTCAAGTTGAAAATCTGTCGCCAAACACCAATTGGTGTGTTCCGACAGCTGCACTTGAGAGCCAGTTCCTATCTAGGCTTTGTGTGCTTACCATCTTCGGCCACATCATCACTTACCATGGTGAGATTGTGGTCAAACACAAGCCTATCGAATATTAAAAAAAAAAAAATGTCTGAGATAATAAAGAAATACTTACTTATGCACACTAATAAATAATTGAAATTGCGGATGATATGGATAAATATGATGATTGCTTCAGCCATATGTTGATATAATAACTGTGAAATAACGATTTATAATAGCGTCTTAGTAGTATTTTTGTATTAACTAGTTTAAGAATAAAATTGTTAAACATTTGAGAAAAAAAAGCAATATGATGGTCCAAAAATATTTAAAAAATGTAATTTGCTGAGTTTCTTGCCGGTTCTTCTCAGTTGAAGGCTGACTTCTGAACCGGTGGTAACTTCTGTAATTCGACCTTCATAAGTGCCCTTCTAGGGCCTAAACTGAATAAATGGTTTTGACTTTGACTTTGATTTGCTGAACTTACATAATTTAAGCCGAAGATTGATTAGACGATGAAAAAATAATATTATAAAAGGAGGACATCAAAATATTGATATTTTATTTATTAGGATCTACCGGGAATCTAAATCAAACTAAAATTGTGCATGTCTCGATCTCAAAATGTTATGTGTTACGTCAACTTTTCCTAGGTGTTAAGCTTGTTGCAGACTATTGGTTTTTATTATTTTTTAACAGAACTTTGAACTGCTGGGAGTAAGTATCCCACCAAAAACATTTCACGTAAAAGAGCTCTACACATCGAAAATCACCCTGGTATTGCAAATGTCCATAGGCGGCGACGACCACTTACCATCATGTGGACCGTCTGCCTGATTGTCAAGGTATTGACATAAAAAAAACTAACACCTTAGCTTGGAATTTTCTTATAAATGTAGGTTTTACGATTCTATTGCGCATCGTCCAGAAGTTAACAATAAGCGTTGAAGACTGAATGAGGATTGAAACCAGGTAACACATAAATCTGGAAGACGCAACAGTGGCAGGCCTCCAACATGGTGGTTCGACGATCTTGTGAGGGTCGCAAGAAGCCACTGGATGCGGATAGCGCAAGACCGGCCATCGTGGAGATCGTTGGGGGAGGCCTTTGTCCAACAGTGGACGTCTTCCGGCTGACATGATAAACACACAAATAACTATCCATTTTATGAGCTTCGCAATCTTAACTCATTTTTAAAACCCTGACAATGAAATATGTAACATGACATGAGAATATCTATGCAGCGACAGTTGCGAGCTTTGATAAATGGTAGAGGATTTAGTTTCTGCAGGATAGAAGCGGCAAAATTTCCAGTAAAATTTTGCTTGGACTTTTTGTGTTATGTGCAATCGTTAGTTAGGAGTGCATATTTCTTGTCTGTGTTTGGTTTATGTTGAGAATTATTCTGAAAGCCCCAAACTATACTAGTTTTCTACGTAGGACTATCCTTCATATCCTTCTCCCATTATTCAGAGTAGTCATGATAAATCCTTTCAATATGTTCTAACATATCCTCACCATCGACATATATGTATCAATGATCCTCACCCATACAGTGATACGATATAATTTTATAAATTATTAACCACCACTATCCGCCGCCGTTTCTTTTGGTTTTCATAAAAAATGTATGAGAAAATTAATTTTGACCATAATTTTCAACGGTCATAAAAATCGGTCCAGCCGTTCTTGAGTTATAAATGGTGTAACTAACCCAACTTTGTTTTTTATAATATCCTGTATAAATGTAATGTATATAACGGCGTAGGGGGCCCATCCAAGTTTTTAGAAAGAGTGACGTCAGCAGGGCTGACGTCACTTTCCTGATCACCCATTGCAAACAATGAAACCACAAAGATATAGGTAGACACACTTTAATATTTTAACAATAATAATAATTAGCTCTATAAATTCTACTCACAAAATAATGGGTCCACTCCCGATGACAACTCACACGATAATAATCCGCTCTCAAATTCAGTGCTCCTTTTTATCTCACCATCTAATGGCCGACAATATAATTTGCACGCTACCCACACGAGTAGGTACTCAAGCGTCAAAACAAAATCTTAATGTTCAAACGAATTTAAATAATAACAACTTAAAATAATAATTAACCGCATTCATAATTCGTTACATAATTAGAAAACTATTTTAAAAATATCGTGGTATTTTATTCATCACAAAACAACAAACATTAATGTTTGTCGTTTTATGGGTAATGTTATGCGATGTCTAAAATGCCCGAATACTTATCGAAATATTTGATCAGCTAGTCTTAAATCAACATAATAATTATCAGTTATTTTGTATAGCAAAACAATCAAAATTCACAATTACAAATTAATGTCTTAGTTATTAACGATCACAAGTATTTAGCAACATCTTTTTATGCATCAAAATTATAAAGTTCTAATCAAATCAAAATCTTTGTTCATCAAAAATCTGTTAAAATTGAATAAATAATAATCTAGCAATTCATTAAATGATTATTAATTTATGTTGATCTTTTTATAACGACTTGCGTCGACACGGCCATTCTGCGAGGCGGTGCGCGCTCTGCACCAGCCGCGGTTCTGCAACTTCTGTAATTGTAAAATTATCTGTTTTGAGCTAGGTATCCGTTCGTCGATACGCTAGCTGATAACACGAATTTTAATGTTGCCAGTGCCCCGTGGTAAAAAGTTACACATGACATTAAATCTGTATTTTTGATTGATTTTGTTTTATTCGTAATTGGCAAGTAACCGAGTTATCAGCCAGTTTTTAGTCGTTAGTAAAAATGTATTAAATGAACTCAATTGAAAATTTGTTTGGGTATATAGGGAAGAGCATTGTTAAATTATGTGTTTAGGTGCTTATGCTCCACGCATTTTGCACAGGTAGTTTTTGTTCTTAATCAATGTAAGTGCTCCACGCAACATTACATGATTTTAATTTGTCATAGAAAGGATGATGCTGTGGTACTGAGCGGTCACGTACGCCGTGGTCCACAGGGGCTCTTAAGGAAGTACGGACAGGATCGATGCTGTGGCCTGGGTCTTTTTACTTTTTGACCGTGGTCCACAGAGGCTCTAAAAATAATAAAGATGTTAGTGATTTTGTAGATTCATAGCTCTCAGGATATTGATGCTGTGGTGCTGGGCGGTCTTTTACGCCGTGGTCCACAGGGGTTCTAAAGGACTAAGGAAGGATGATGCTGGGGCCTAGGCCATAAGCTGACCGTGGTCCCCAGTGGCTCTGAAAATGATTTGTGGATAGGAAATCAGGGAGGCTATCATAGTTAGTGCAGCTTTATTAATTAAAGCATAATTTATAGTTTCAATAGTATCCTCATTAATAGTTTTATATCATCAATAATGAAATGAACTAACCGAATTATTTAATCATCGCACGCCTGGGAATCTCGAGATGTAGACGGCAGTGGCTCGTCAACCAACTGGCGTGTCTGCAACTCGGCTGCAAGCTGGGTTGTGGTCTGTTGTTGGTCATCGTCATCAACGTCTGTCGACACGGTTGTCTGCTCGCCTGGCTGCGGAGCTCGACGAAGCTGATCATGAGCCACTTTACGTGGCCGTCCTCTGCCTGTCACCCGTTTTACCATGTAACGGTCATTATCTAATATTCTGTAAATCTCGTAAGGCTCACTATATTTGAGATCCAGTGAAGTTTGATTACGAGTATTATTTTTAATAAGAACATAATCTCCTTTTTGAAACGGTCGGATCTTGGCTTTGTTTTTATCAAATCTCTGTTTTTCATACTGGGCAGCAGCAGTCATTTTTTGTTGTACATGCTCTTCGAGTAGTTCAAAGTCTATACATTCATTATCAATATTTACCAGTCTAAGTAGCTCTGGTGGAACACAGTGTTGTCGGTGAGTGAAGAGAGTGAGTGGTGCAACGCCAGTCACACGATGTGGAGTACAGTTGAATGCTAGCTGTAATGCATCCAATGCGGTTTGCCAATTCTCGGTATCGTAATTTTTTATCATAGTAAGTGCGTTTTTCAGTGTACCCATCACTCTCTCCACTTGCCCATTTGCTCGGCTTACTCCTGGAGCTATTGTATGGATGTCTATGCCAAATCGATTGCAATATGCCTGAAATTCGCCCAGGAATTCTCTCCCTCCATCAACGACGATTTGTGCTGGAGTCCCAAATAGATGAATAACACGCTTAAGTGCTGCAAGGCTGCTACTCTGGCTCTTATTAGTGGAATAGTTTAGTAGTATGTATTTCGTAAACGCATCAATTGTAACAATGACATACTCGTCTTGACCATTAGAGTTTCTAGTACCCAGTTTTCCTGTAATATCCATGTGGATGACTTGAAATGCTGCCGTAGGTTTTTGAATTGGATGGAGTTGTGCTTGGATTGCACCTGATGGGCTTTTTGAGGTTCTGCATATGACACAATTATCAACAAATCTTCTAATAACGGTATTCATCTTGTCAAACCAGTAAGATTCCTTCAGCTTTTGTAAAGTTTTCTCCCAACCTGGGTGCTGCAGTGATGTATGGTAAGAGTTAACCAGGCTCCATTGAAATGACTTGGGTACTACAATAAGTTTCTGGGTACCGTGTACAGGATCTGAGAAGATCTTCTTGAGTACACCGTCTTCTAATACATAGCCAGGAGTTGGGTTATCACCAGTCATGTTATTTATAAGGGAGCGCAGGGCTTCGTCTCGCCTCTGCTCAATTTGTAACCATTGAGTATCCCTAGTCATGATATGAACAGAACTCCAATTAGTTGGATTTCTACTAAAGAAGTCTGCGTGCTGTAGTCTCTCACCTTTTCTGTATTCCACCTCAAAGTCATAGTTTTGAAGAAAGGCCCACCACCGATGAATACGAGGAAGTAAATCCTTCTTATGTTTGGAGGCCTTAAGAGCGTTACAGTCTGTAACAACTTTGAATTTACGACCGTACAAATACTGCCTAAAATGTTTAATAGCCCTTACCACCGCCAGGGTCTCGAGCTCGTAAGAATGATAGCGGCTCTCTGCATCAGTGGTGCGTTGGCTCATATAGGCAACGGGATGTTGTCGCCCTTGAATAACCTGGACCAGAACAGCTCCATAGCCCAGACTACTGGCGTCTGTGTAGAGTTCAATCGGTGCGTCTTCCTGAAATAGAGTAAGGGTGGGCGCAGTAGACAAGTGTTGGATAATACGATTACGTGCCTCGTCGTGTCTCTCGGACCATTCCCATTTAGAATCCTTTTTTGTAAGCTCATATAGCGGTACCATAATACGCGAGAAATTGGGAATAAAACGCCGAAAGTACCCGGCGAGGCCGTTAAATTGCCGTACTTGTTTAACAGTAGTAGGAGTAGGTGCCCTCGTTAAAGCCTCGACTTTTCTAGGACTTGGACCAACATGTCCATCGGATATAATGTTACCGAGGTATTCAATAGAGCGTTTAAAGAAGGCAGTCTTTTCCACATTAATTGAAAATCCGGCTTTTTCTAAAGCCATTAGTATCCTTTCAATATGAGAGAGTCCTTCATGGAAATCTCTACATTTTGAGAGGACGTCATCTACGTAAACCTGACATACCTGCTCAGTTGTGCTCAACAAAGGCATCAAAGCTCTATTTATGCACCGCTGATAAACGGAACATGCATTACTTAAACCAAATGGCATGGTTAAATATTCGTAAAGTCCATCAGGCGTTACGAAAGCGGTCTTTTCGATTGAGCTCTGAGAGATAGGAATTTGATGAAATCCTGCCGCCATGTCAAATGTAGAGTAGAAAGAACCCCCTGCCAATTGGTCTATTTGATCCGAAATTATCGGTAATGGGTAATGGTCTCTTAAAGTATTCCTGTTCAGTTCGCGAAAGTCAACACACATACGATCTCTGCCATTTTTCTTTTTGACCAATATGATTGGACTAGAAAATGGGGATTTACTCTCACGGATAATATTATGCTCTAACAACTCCTTCACAATATCACGAACTTTTTCCCGCTCAACTGGGCTCAAACGATATGGTCTTCGCTCTACACACTTAGTAGGATCTTTCAATCGTATTTCCAGCTCACCGGTATTCACCCGCGTGCTAGGATATCCGCGGATAAACAAATGTTCATATTTATTTAGTAAAATTTTTAGCATATTTATTTCACCATCATCAGTTAAATCACAGTCTAAGTTATCAAATTTTTCACTTTGAGATCGTATATGGTTGACCCGCGGCTGGTGGAACAAAGTCGCACCTTGACAGGTTACAAGAACACCGAGGTTTGTATCATCGATAAGATTCATGCCTATCAAAATATCAGAACATACTTCGTAATCTGGTACAACATGAAACTTAAGTTCAACACACAAATTATCGATAACACAAACCGTCGTTAATGTTGTCAGAGACAAAACAATAAATTGGCCAATGCCCTTCAAGTAATTAACGACGCTATTTCTTTTTCCGGGTAGTTTTGATGCTACTGTTTCACGAATTAAAGAACACTCCGCTCCACTGTCAAATATTGCGGACATTTTTAAATTTCCAACGATAATCTGCATATACGTTAATTTTGAAGTACCGACATTATTTACATTCGATACTACCGCGCGTTCACGTTTGTAACAAGTTTCGAATGTATGGCCAACCCTTGAACAGAATGTACATGTAGGTCTGTCGGTATTTTGAGGTATAATTTTATTTTCAACATGACGCGATTGAGGGTTTTCATGTTTATTCCCAAAACGACAATCCCGTGTATCATGTCCGGCTTTCTTGCATGTTTGACAATAAAGCGAGGACCTATCAGAAAATCGAGGGCGTTTACTAGTACCCTGATGCGAGTTCGGTATTAAATTTGGTCTTTTAACGCGACGTATAGATGACGCGACAGAAATTAGTTCTGGCACTGAAGTGGCTCGCGCATTTAACAATTCTATCCTTAAACGTTCATCGCCAATACATCCAATAACAGCCTCAACTGCGTCATCATTTGTTAACTTATCCTTAGTGATACGTCGCCATAGTACCCACGCCTGCGACAGAAACTGCGCAATATCCTTAGTATTGTCGTAATTATGTTCTCTAAAGCGAATAATATCTCGTGAATATCTATTTTCAGGTTCGAATGTTGTAATTAAAACATCGCGCAATTCCCGCCACGTAGTTGTGGATACAAGCCAATTATCAACCCACAACCTCGCACGACCTTTAAGCAAACTACCCGCCTTCATTCTAATTTCATAATCGTTAAGGTTGTACGTTTCCATGGCAGTGGTCACATGCTGACACCACTCGCGTATTCCAATATTAGCATCCGGATCGTATGATGGCAAAAAGATGTCGTTGATTTTAACTTTAGACTCCGGTTGTGCCGACATGCGATCGGACATGTGCTTCATCATTTGCAACATCTGTGTAAAAAACTCGGTTGGTACGCCACTAACAGAAGTGCCAAAATGTTCAGTAGTCTGGCCAGAATGTCCGACTGAAGTGGGTGGTAATCCCACTTCTGATAACGGCGTAGGGGGCCCATCCAAGTTTTTAGAAAGAGTGACGTCAGCAGGGCTGACGTCACTTTCCTGATCACCCATTGCAAACAATGAAACCACAAAGATATAGGTAGACACACTTTAATATTTTAACAATAATAATAATTAGCTCTATAAATTCTACTCACAAAATAATGGGTCCACTCCCGATGACAACTCACACGATAATAATCCGCTCTCAAATTCAGTGCTCCTTTTTATCTCACCATCTAATGGCCGACAATATAATTTGCACGCTACCCACACGAGTAGGTACTCAAGCGTCAAAACAAAATCTTAATGTTCAAACGAATTTAAATAATAACAACTTAAAATAATAATTAACCGCATTCATAATTCGTTACATAATTAGAAAACTATTTTAAAAATATCGTGGTATTTTATTCATCACAAAACAACAAACATTAATGTTTGTCGTTTTATGGGTAATGTTATGCGATGTCTAAAATGCCCGAATACTTATCGAAATATTTGATCAGCTAGTCTTAAATCAACATAATAATTATCAGTTATTTTGTATAGCAAAACAATCAAAATTCACAATTACAAATTAATGTCTTAGTTATTAACGATCACAAGTATTTAGCAACATCTTTTTATGCATCAAAATTATAAAGTTCTAATCAAATCAAAATCTTTGTTCATCAAAAATCTGTTAAAATTGAATAAATAATAATCTAGCAATTCATTAAATGATTATTAATTTATGTTGATCTTTTTATAACGACTTGCGTCGACATATACAATATTATAAATCTTTTGTTGTTTGAATAGTTTGTATGATTGTTGCTCAATCACGAAAAAACGGCTGAACGGATTTTTATGAAACTAGCACACAGTCATATTATCCTGGAATAAAACAATGTCGGGTCAGTTAAAATGTCACCATTTTCAAGATATTTTGATATTTCTGAAGGTTATTTTTATATTTATTGAAGGTCACCATATTAATAGGCCTTTGCTGGAAAAATACTTAATACATGACCGATTTTTCACAACGTTATTTACGCTCGTCTGATCTCAGCGTAACTTGAAAATATTTTGCGTCTCTTCACTTTAAACGAAATGATATTTGAACCGGTTTAAATGCCTATTTAAATCATGTGTAACAAGCTCATGTGAGTACCAATCTCCAGCGATACGTGTACCAGACATTTATAATTCGCGGCTCGAGTTAAATCTCATCTCGGTGCAAATCAAATATTTACCTAACGACATGTGAAAATACACCGAGAACGTATGGGTATGTTTTAATGTGGTGAAGACGCAAATATTAATAAGTGACTTATTTGTTCGTACTGGCTTTAGGTTTGTGGGTTTGTTAGGTATTAGTTGATCCCCGCGGTTTTACCCATGTTTCTGAAGGAACCCTAAAATATTATTATTTTACGGGTAATTTTTTTGAGCGACGACCATATTGACTTGAGTGTGATGTCACTAGCTTTATTTATTTTATTTATTTATTTATTATTACAGAAACAAACGGTCATACAGATGTTAAGGATAGGAATATATGAACATAATAAGACCTATAGTTTCCTTAATTTTTTAAAATACTGACATTTGAAGTGAGTTATGTACTAATCATAAAAAACACAAAACATAATCTATACCCAGTCGGTTGAAGTTTGTTACAGTAAAGCTTGTATGTACACAAATACACTTATTTATGTTGTAATCAAAAATACCTATTAGTTTGATATTACAGGCATTTAAACTTACGATAAGAAACCCTTCTTATTCTTCAAACCCTTTCGTTTATTTCCCATGTTAAGGGTTGAGGAAAAAAATGAATCCGCCATTTTTGAGCGGCGGCCATATTGAATTTAGTGTGATGTCACTAACTTTATCGTTTTCTACTCTTTAAGCCCTTTCATTAAAGACTTCAAAAAAGAAGGAGGTATGATACCCATATTAAGGTTTTATTGGAACGAAGTTCCTTATCGCGCGTTGTGAAAGGGGGCTAGACGGAAAAAAATCTTACGAAAAGTTGTCACGACACTTTTTGCTATAGTAAGCTATTGTAAGCTGTGCAGCGTGCGCATGTTTCTCTGTCTGTCTCTCTCTCTCTCTCTCTCTCTCTTATAGAAAGCAAGCCAGATACCATTTTTTTTATATATATATACTCTCTCGACTTATATAACTTATATAACTTCGTTCTATCCGGGTGTCCCTTGACACCTCTCAAGTTTTTAAACTTAATTTTGAATTAAAGTATTTTGGGGATTTCGCCACATCACTTTTTTTCTCTATAAGTTACTAGAGTGGACTCTAGATAACGTATAACGTAGTTGACTTAGGAAATTTACTAAGACTTTGATGGAATATAGGTATCTCGCAAATGGTACACTTGACAAAAATATGATGAAGCCAAACACTTCATTTTAAAATCCTTTTTCAATGATACCACAGATGATGGGGTGGAACGAATTTTTTTGTTCTTGACTTTGTGCCCCCTAGAGTGCGCAATCAATTTAATGTGACGTCATGTAACCTATAACCAGCGGAAAAAGAACCTCTACAACTACACCTCATTGGTGAAATGATGTGTAGTTTCGAAGTTATGAGGGAACATACATACATAAATACATACAAATAGCTGTTTCCCCGCGATTTCACCCGCTTTCCCGTGGGATCTTATCTTTTGCCGGGATAAAAAGCCTATTTGCTATTCCAGACTTTAATCTATCTCCATGCCAAATTTCATCCAGATCCATTCAGCCGTTCTTGCGTAAATGAGTAACAAACATCCATCCATCCAAACTTTCACATTTATAATATTAGTGAGTATGTAGTATATAATTTCCCTCGAAGTCATTTGGTTCCTATAATACATACTTGTATGCGACCTCATAAAACAAGATTTCTATTTTATTTCCATCAACTCCAGTTTAAGCATCTCAAACATGTCAACGAAAATGTTCAACCCACAAGTTTTGATTTGTAATTCATGAAATCATTATGAAGTTCCCGCAAAACTTAAATCGACTTCCCTTGTACTTTCCTACAAACTTATATTGACCGGTGCCCTGCCGCCGGCTTAATCATATTCGACCTTGTTGCGTGAAGAGTAAAAGTTGTTTTGGAATAAAAAAATATTCGGTGGAATGTAAACGTAACTTTGTGCGGAATTGTTTTGTAATCTCCGACATTGACAAACATTCTACGTAAAGTGACAAGTTGCGAGTTTCTCTTTCATTTACCGCTGTTTCTTTATCAGTTTATATTTTCATGTTTAGTAATTTGAAATTGTTTCGATATTTTATGTACATTTTTCGAACGGAAATTATGTTATTCAAGCCATAGTCTCAGACCAAATACAAAAGGTAGATAGAGCGCCGCGCTCTTAAAGTGTAACACAGTAAAGGAAGCCGATCGCGTTCCTGTGCGACGCGAGTCACGCGGAATAACGTACCTACGTGCAGCAGGCTTACTCTTGAAAACAATCTCAATAGTAATACAATTCCAATCCAAATCCAAGGTTAATTTTATTATTTTTATTAGTCTTACTCTAAAAACTAATTTCGTTGATATTGGATTGAAATCAGAATTGCTCAAGTTCGACATGAAGTTAGCAATGCTAACATCTGCAGTAGTGATGTGGCCAAATGAAAGTTACCCTTATGTTTTTGTGATAATCCCAATAATCGTTCAAACACTATTTTAATTTCAATATGGAGCTGTCAAAATGCGTCAAGAGTACGGTTTTGGCGACATTGGCTAATCATGTTCAGTTCACTCAAGATCCGCTCAATATTGAGCCAATATGGCGCTAGTGTTGCATTCAAGAGTACGAAACGTCGTAATCGCAATGCTAATGGATCGGAATTGTTTTCAAGTGTAAGCCCGCACACAATTTCGAGCACGTTGCTTCACTTCATTGGAGTGATTGGAGACTATTGGTTACGTACGCTCCTTCTACCTTTTTTATTTGTTCTGTGGCCATAGTAAGTAATCTTTGCGTATATGTTGAACGTAAAAAAAACAAACTCTCTTTTAAGTAGGTACGCAATACGTCATTTCTGCCAACTTTAAAATATTCGTTGTTTATTACTAGTTATCACATAAAAATTAGCTGTGGCACTCGGGGACTGCAGCGGTAAAGCTATTGCATAGCATTATATTTTTCATACCATCTATTCGAAAAGTCAACGAGGGAGTCCCGCCGCCGAATAATAGCTGAATAATAATACAAAAAAAGTATGTTGTCTTTCTTTCGACTTTTTTTTTTTGCAACCTTGTTGTCGGCGGCTGTCGACGCAGTACCTTAGTTAGGTGCCTAAGGACATGACTGTTGTCATGGTTACGGTGTCAGGTTATTTATTTCGTTACGAATTTTTTTATTCGGTCGCCATCAAAGCCCGCGATAAAAGCTATACAATAGCTTAACAAAATAAAGATCAAATTATCTAAATTTCCTTTCGTCATCATTAAAAACTGAAGAAAAATAAAGCAGTGTGTATAAAAGAGGACAAATTGAAATGAATCGCGCCAAATTTTATAATTCGATATACACTCGTAGCCCGCGAAACGCGGTCACGTGGTTTGAGACTGTGGACTTAGTAACGAACTTAGAGATTAGATACGTACGTAAGGTTTTGAATGTTATTGAAATGAAATTAAATGAGATGAAATGAAATGAAATGAAATATTTATTCATCCAAATAGGCCTTCACAGGCACTTATGAATAGTCAGACTCTAAATGCTCGGTTCAGAAGGTTGCTTTTGCTGAGAAGAACCGGCAATAAACTCAGCAATTACTCTTTTTAAAAACAACTTACCTACCTATTACATTCATATAATTATTTATCTAGTCTCACTGACAATATTTGCGTGTTATGGCGGCAAAAATAGTAATCTATAGAATTTAATTATGACTGACTTAGTATACAACAAACTCAAGCTGACCAGCCCTCACGACCAGCACCCGTTTCATTGTAAGTATTGAAAAAAATGACAAAGTCCCTTTAAAATACCTATTATAAATAATAAAATATTGCAAAATAGCTCACTATATTGATGGCTAGCTGTCCCCCGCAGTTTCACCCGCGTTCCCGTAGGATCTTTTCTTTTCACTAAAATAAAATGGCTTTCTATTTGTAGAATAATTTTCAAAAACGGTTCAGTAGATCCAGAGATTACCCCCTACAACCTCACAAACTTTACCTCTTTATAAAATTAGTTAGTATAGATAACGATGTTAATTAGCTGGACTCTGTCCAAACGCACCTTTTAAATGCTTGTTCTAAAGACCCCGCGGTTTCACCCGCGTTCCCGAGGGATCTTATCTTTTCCCGGGATAAATATATATCCTATGTTTTAGTCCATAATATGCATTACCTGTGTGCCAAGTTTCATCAAAATCCGTTCAGCCGTTTTTGCGTGATTGAGCAACAAACATTCAAACATACAAACTTTCACATTTATAATAATTACTAGCTGTTCTGCGCGGTTTCACCCGCGTTCCCGAGGGATCTTATCTTTTCCCGGGATAAAAAGTAGCCTATGTGCTATTCCAGACTATAATCTATCTCTATACCAAATTTCATCCAGATCCCTTCAGCCGTTCTGGCGTACATACATCCATCCATCCATCCATCCATCCAAACTTTCACATTTATAATATTAGTAAGATTAGTACCTACCTACCTAGGGTTTGTCTTGATTTTTTAAGGATTTTTCAAACAACATTAGTCAATGCCTCTAATTGATGTTTCAATGGTCTAATTAAGTTAGGTACTTAGAGTGCAACATCAAATCAAGTTTTTTTTACAAATTGCAGCTGAGGATAATAGGAGAACATGTAACGTAATAAAAAAAGATACATAGTTAAAAGATTATTGCGGGGAATACCTTATATTCAAAGATGTTGTACACCTTGCTAACTATTTGAATTTTCTTGAACTAATATCTCTATTATAACTACCCTCATCAATATGCTCGCATCGCCTATTAATTAAATTCCACCCTTAAATTTTCAAACTTCGAACATGCTATCATTTGCAGCATCCATCGCGCGCCGCCCGCGGGCAGAACCGGCAGTATTACGCTAGTATAATAGTCATCTATGGGCAGTATCGCGTCAGCTTCAGGCAGGGAGGACGCGTTCGACATTTTCTTTGGCGGGAACTGTATTTTTTCCGAACGTACTTTTTTCCGAAGTTTTGTTTTTTTTGTGTTCAGAGGATGTTTGGGTTGTTGATGCCTTAACTGTTTTTGTGATGATTCGTGTATTCTTCAATTGAATTTTGGTAAGTATTTTAATTTTGTTCGTTTATTTAAAATGGCACGTAATTTTGAATTAATTTTGTTGATTGTGTATTAAATTTTTATGTTTATTTTTTCTTAATCTAAATTTAGTTCAATTTCTAACTTTAGCTGTCATTCTTGTCTTTAGTTTAACCATTCAAGTTTGTATTATTTTTTTATTAGATTTATAGTTTTTTTTTCATGGCCAAAAAAAAACAAAACCATTTATTTAGTTTAGTCCCTAGAAGGGCGGAAATCAGCTTTCTACTGAGAAAAACGGGCATGAAACTCGGCAAGGTTACATTTTAAATATTTTTGGACCATCTGAATATATGTATTGGCGTTTTTTTAATTCAGATGTTTAACAATTTAATATTTTGGCGTAGGTATGTGTCTGAAATTGTAACCTTAGTAAGAAGGTAACCGGCATCTGAGATTTATTTGTTTATCGATTTAATTTGGACAGAGTTAATTTAGGAAGTGTTAAAGAGAAAAGATATAATGAATAAACACATAAAATGCTTCACCGATTTTTAAAATTTTTTACCTACAGAAAGCTACACTATCGCTAGTAACATGTGTTATATTTTATTTAAATTCCTTCGGGAATGCGGGTGAAACCGCGGGGCGAAAGCTAGTATACATATTATGAAGAAAGCACCGTATTCACATATGTCACAGGCACATGATGAGGGTATTATCGGCACGAGGATATTTATCAAGATTGTTGTGATGAACTCCGTTGGCAAACTTCGCGTCGCCTCCAGGCATATTTTATACATAATTGAATTATTCGGAGAGAATACACCGCATTTTTGTGAAAATATTTCCTGCTATATAATGTTAAAGATCTTGGTAATGTCATAAAATTTTGACTGACTAAAGGGAAGTTTGTAATATCATTACGAAATTTTTGCTGCTCGGTTTTTCCCTTAATCTCAAATGAACAGTATCCTGTTTATTTATGTCAAGAGCCTAATAGTACTAAAGAAAACTTACTGTAGAGAAATATTGAGGAAAGATTTGTATGTATGTGTGTATGAAACATTTTTGATTTTGAAAAATGAATAAACTCAAAAACTACTAGGCCCATTTCAAAAATTCTCTCACCATTTGAATGCTACATTATTCCAGATTGACATAGGCTATATTTTTTATCCCGGGATAAGATATCCCACGGGAACGCGGGTAAAACTGCGGAGGACAGCTAGACAGATAGTAGTAGTAGATATTTAATTTTCATCAAGCTACGAACACGAGTCTTCAAATACTAGCAATTGACAACCTATATTATTCCGTCTGTCAAAAGGTAAGACTTAGCGTGATGAAAATAGACACCCACATCAATAAGGGCCTATAAATTGGTAAAAATTGTACGTAGCAGTAATCTTTGAAGGCTTTGTGTAACCGCGTGCTTATTAGATCCCCTTATTATGAACACTTCACGTGGTTTGTTCGCTTCCCCGGATTGATTTTGCGGTGAAGGGCGGGGAAGGGCTGCCTACCCACTTTATTTAATTATAGCTTTAGGGTTTGTAATAGGTTTAAACATAACCACAATATTGTTACTAGAATTGTTTATCATTATCTCTCACATTTTACAAGCTGCTCAATGGTAGACTTCAAATTCTGTGGCGAAGGAAGGTTTTTGTATCTTCACCGAAATCTCAAGCTCATTGTAGGATTTGAATCTATGACCTTTGCCGTTGTATCCGATGTCACTACTAAGCTATCATTGCCTCGAATTAGATTTTTTATTGGATGAAATCGGAGCTAATAATAAATTATGTATAGTCGTTGATGGATTATGATTGCATGAGCTATGAAATAGCTTTTCAATTCACCAAGGATCATTGGTTAAAACTCATCTAAATACTCCATAACTGACAATTGATAATTCAGGCCTTACTAATACAAATTCAGAATTTCTTATAATCTTCGAAAACTAATCTCACAAAAGTGAAATACTACGATGTTATTCAACATTATCCTTTAAGCTTTAACATAAACAATAAATCATATGACATACATATTCAGTGTCCAACCAATAATTTCCCCAGGGTTGTACGCTGGCTACCGATTTAGTTTCATACATTGTTTTACGTTGCGTCTGAAACATTGATGTAGGATATTACATAACTATCATAATAGACCTGTCCATTGAGGATGATATAGACATCCCTAGCGGCTTATATTTCTCAAGCCTTCATAGCAGAGAAGTCTTTGTTGCGTCTTCTAATATTTTTCGTCTATCTTCTCCAGCAGAACATTCTCTATTTTGTCTATATGATTTTTTTATGAACCTCTTACGATATTCTTTAAAATCTCAATTACCATAACTTGTTTGACTTCTTGTTTTCGACCCTTTATTCTCTTTGAATACTCTATCAACATTTCGCTAAGTTCATGAGGGCTTTGACTTTTGCTAAATGTTGTTAACTGGCCATGTACCTTCTTTGTTTTCTGCGTCACTTTATTCTGGTTAACTGGTAAATTAAGTAAACTTAATTCAGGTAAGTTCTGGTGATGATGTTAATTTCTAGATGACATGGTATTGGATTTGCACTTAATAAAAGAAGAAAATTAAGGCATTTTCGGTCGAATTATCGTTAATAATAGTGAGTATAAACAATTTAGTCACAGTCAAACTCAAACCTCATTTATTCAGTTTAGGCCCTGGTAAGGCACTTATGAACGTTACAATTGACTCTACCACCGGTAGAGTAAACAAACCACCAGTAAAAAAGATTTCAATATTCTTTTGAACCTAATCAAAATGAAATGATGAAATAAAGTATGATAATATAATGATGTACGTATTCTTGACTGTTATTAGTCAGTGGTTTTGATCCGTTATAGAACTAGGTTATTCCCCGAATGGTTCCTAAAAAACGCCCGCACTTGTCATGAGCTGTTACAAATATGAGGGCTTGAAGGTTTATTATTTCGCGACCCAATTTGTTGAATTGTCAGTTGTCACCGTTTTTGACGTGGGTTTAGGCCGTTTGTTACTGGTTTGGCGAGTTGTTCGTTATAACGATGTCTTATTTGATATCTCGTGACAGATAAGAAATTATCTTCATGTGTTTTTATGTCATGGAAGACGTATCACCAAAATTGATGATATTTTTTTTTAATTTTGGCAAGTCATGCGGAGGATGATACTTAGACGTACGCATGTATGGCGTTGTTTCTGCTCTACTTCTATAGCCATAGCGTCTCCCATATCTTTCCTAGTGGACTCTCTGACTGAAGTTGGTTCCATACTTTGATTGCCACAAGAAAAATCTATCAAGTGTATGTCTAAGAGGCCTCGTAATAATCCAAATCTAAATAATGAGAAATGTTTTTTTTTTTAAATAGGCCTTTCAAAGCACTTATGAATAGTTTAACCTCTAACGCATAGTTCGGAAGGTTGCTTTTGCTGAGAAGAGCCGGCAATAAACTTTCATTCAATAAATACTTATGTAGTCCCACTGATAAATTTGCGTGTATCGGCGGCAGTAAAATAATAATTAGAATTTAGCTTCGAGTGACTTAATAAACAAAAAACTCAAGCAGACCAGCCCCCACAAGCAGCACCTGTTCACAAGTATGACGTGTGGCAGCCACCACCCTTCTCGCCAAATTGTAGGGATATATCTTCATAGGAATAATATCTTCGTCAAGCAGTGAGTCAGTAAGCAGGAGGAAAATCAAATCATATTATTTAGAGCGTTCTTAACAACGTTAATTTGGCTAGCGCGCACAAGATATCTAATTATTCCGGGGAAGAATTTGATTTACGCCGAGGGAATTAATTATTGCTTGGGCTCGTTCGGAAATTACATTTTAATCTTATCGTTATTATGATTGTTTAATTACTGATACTGTTTTCGGATTGTATTGATTCTTATAAACTAGCTTTCTGGTTTCACCCGCATTCCCGAAGGATCTTCTCATTTTCCCGGGATAAAAAGTATCCTATATTTAATTCCAAGATACCTGTATG
The DNA here is from genome assembly GCA_951361185.1 of Ochropacha duplaris. NCBI lineage: Eukaryota > Metazoa > Arthropoda > Insecta > Lepidoptera > Drepanidae > Ochropacha > Ochropacha duplaris. The sequence goes on along the minus strand of OX592712.1, from coordinate 2,356,775 downwards.
CTAAATTTCATCAAAATCATCTGCTCATTTCAATAAAAGTACTGTTGAAAAAGTAGCCTTAGACCCCAGTCAATCCGCAGTTAGTGAAGAAGTGCCTAATTTGCTGAAACCATGAATCATTCTTCGGTCTTCCTGTAAATTTATTCATGAGGCACCGATCGTATTCATTGATACAATCTCCTTGGTTTTATTGCTATGTTTAGTAGCAATCGAGAGATCACTTTCCGCTAAAGCCTCAAGATAAGGGAAAGGATACGTGATGTACCAATGGTTGGCCAATGCATAAATTTTTCGAAATACTGGGACCTGATATCGTAAATCTGTGTCTCACTAAATGTTCTTATCGTGTAGACTGTTTAAGTTAAGTTTTGTTTAGCAAAATTAACATTATCACGAGGTTTATTCTTTTACGAGCTTGAGTCGATAAGTAAATAAAAAAAAGTTATAAGTTAAAAAAACTTTTTTAAAAACAAGCTTTGGATTCAGAGTGACGTCGCTTTATTTTTTGAGTTATTCTCAGCAAGCCCTTTCATTTAATACCCATATTGTAAGATTGCAACAACAAATAATAGTCCGCTATCTTATATGTTCCGCCATGTTGGATTTAGAATGACCACACAGCTGACCATGCATTGTCATCCAAAATAAACGTGTATACTAAATTTCAGCTCAATCGGTTAAAGATATCTGCTTCAAAATTGAGTTGCAAGATTCACCATACAATTCACAAACACAAGTAAAAGTTATTTTTTCTGAAAATTTTACTTACTTGTTATGGTTGAATTTCGACCAGTGGGCTAACACTTAGTATTTGTTTTAACATCTAGTTAAAAGTCTATCATAAAAATAAACAATTTATTGCAATTTTATTTAGAGTTGTAAATTTTTTTAAACAATTTTCTACCGTGCATCAAACTTCATGAACGTTTTAATCAAAATGTTTTCTGAAACAAGTTCGTCGAGTGAAGCAACATGTTTTGCTGAACAGTTTTCGCGTGGATACGTCACGGAGCACAACTGTGCTTCACATTTTGCTGTTCGAATAAAAACAGCATTAAATTTTCTTTTTTTTATGTCATATGTCAAAATAGCGGGCGGGTCACCAATACTAACTGGGGATGTGTTATCGCCTTTTTTACATTTTTTTTATTCTGGATAAGCTTGTGTTTGACCACAATCTCACCATGGTAAGTGATGATGTGACCGAAGATGGTAAACATACAAAGCCTAGATGGGAACTGGCTCTCAAGTGCAGCTGTCAGAACACACCGATAGGTGCTTGGCGACAGATACTCAACTTGGTGGTAGCCAGCCAATCGAGTACTACAATGTTTTCCTTCACCGAAAGCTCAAGTTCATTGTAGGATTTGAACCCACGACCTTCGCCGCGGTATCCGCCGTCACTACCACTGACCTATCATCGCTTACAATGTCTTAAAGCCAACTTGTGTAGTCACATATTGGAGATCCCACTGGTATTATATTGACCAAAGGTAACTTGTCAGAATACCGTTGTATAAAAAGAGTAGATGATACATTTTGGAATGTCAATTCAGCTTTAGATTGGTTTATCCATTTTTAAATGAAATGACGATCCCATAAAAATTTGGTAGTTCTAAAAATTGTGTAAAACAAAGGTTTTGTAATTGATTGATTGAAATGATCGTATTAATTCAGACCAAAAGGGACAATCTAAGTGACAACCCATAGAGACAATATAAGTGACAATCCATAGGGACAATCGAAGTGACAAATAGATGTCACTTTTAAGATCTAAACAATTTAGTGTTTATTTCAATTCATTGTTTATTTATATTTTTATTTTTTATAAGCTTGTGTTTGACCACAATCTCACCATGATAAGTGATGATGTGGCCGAAGGTGGTAAGCTCACAAAGCTTAGATGGGAACTGGCTCTCAAGTGCAGCTGTCGGAACACACCGATAGGTGCTTGGCCACAGATTTTCAACTTGAGGGTGGTAGCCAGCCAGTCGGGTACTACAAAGTACCCTACCACCGTGCTATGGTTTCCTCACGGTGTTTTCCTTCACCGAAAGCTCAAGCTCATTGTAGGATTCGAACCCACGACCCTCGCCGCGGTATCCGACGTCACTACCACTGAGCTATCATCGCCTTTATTTTTCGAAGACATACAACAAGATCACTGTCAAAGTCTAAATTCAAAATGCGTGGGATAAAAACGTTACAAGAGATAGCAGACTTATTAATACTCAACAAGGATAGACAAGTTGAGATTTAACTATCTGTAATATAAATATTAATCTCTCAGTTTTAATTACGTCAAGTGACATGCAAAATTCATCGGCCTAAATATTTGAAGCGGATATGCCTTTATTGCTCCAAAAGAGTTATTAATAAACATTTTACGCTCTAAAAATTACTTGCTCGTATATTGAGCTCGTATTTGAGGTTTCTGAATCTTAGGATCCGGTACTCTGAAATAGATCTCAGAAACAACTGAACAATAACTACAGTAAGGTGTTAGATATTGTGATAATGAATTCTAAGCTTATTAGCAGAGAATGTAATTTCTATTGAAAATAATGTTTTAATAATAGGTGAAGAAAGAAATTGTGTACCTTATTCTCGTCTGTTTGTCAACCGATTTTTTGTTTCATCTTTAATAGCTGTTGACAAGTTTTAGTGTTATGTTACAGTTAGTTATTAGAACGAAGTTTTGGAACGAAGTTCCTTATCGCGCGTTGTGAAAGGGGGCTAGACGGAAAAAAAACTTACGAAAAGTTGTCACGACACTTTTTGCTAAGTAAGCTATTGTAAGTTGTGCGGCGTGCGCATGTTTCTCTGTCTGTCTCTCTCTCTTATAGAAAGCAAGCCAGATATTTTCATTTCTATTTATATATAAATAGTATAAGTATTTTTTTTTTATATATGTATACTCTCTCGACTTATATAACTTCGTTCCATCCGGGTGTCCCTTGACACCTCTCAAGATTTTTTTAAGAGAGGTTCGAGGTTCGAGGTTCTCAATTAGTGTTTTAACAGACTAGTAGGTAAAACTTATTTAATAAAAATTGTGCTTACTTTACTTTATTCAGTTGATGTGTCTCTTTTTAATGATTTTTGTTCGATTTAATTATTTTATTCCTAAAAATTCGACCAGCGCCGAATTACCGCTGCGTTGAGTAACCACTCATTACTACACTATTTACATACAGTCTAGCAAACACATTAATTATAAGATTGAGTGTGACATGTCCCACTGAAATCACATAAATCAAAAGCCTTGGCATTGTACATTGGCCTGTTGCCAACTTTGCAATCCTAATATTGTGTTGCGTGGTGACACAATTTGTTAAATTGTTCTCTTCTATCAAACACTATTGTTATTTTTATTTTATTCTTGATAAGCTTGTGTTTGACCACAATCTCACCATGGTAAGTGATGATGTGGCCGAAGGTGGTAAGCACACAAAGCTTAGATGGTAACTGGCTCTCAAGTGCAGCTGTCGGAACACACCGATAGGTGCTTGGCGACAGATTTTCAACTTGAGGGTGGTAGCCAGCCAGTCGGGTTCTACAAAGTACCCTACCACCGTGCTTTTTTTCCTTCACCGAAAGCTCAAGCTCATTGTAGGATTCGAGCCCACGACCTTCGCCGCGGTATCCGACGTCACTACCACTGAGCTATCATCGCCTTAAAAACAATTATTGTTTCAGGTAGCAAATGAAAATGGACTTCATCTGGTCTTTTATTGCTGCTGCTGCATTTTTCAACACCTGTAAGTACTTTGAACCTTATTAACTCTAAGACTAGGTACCCTTTTTGAAAAAGCTAAAAATTTCGTGTCTAACTTTTGAATGTTTTATTTCAATTTGCTGATGTGAATAAACAAAGTAATTTTAATATTAAAGTATTCGTTCCAATTATTGCCGTCGTTTTTCAAAATTAAATTCTGTTTTTAATTATTAGTCTATAATTAGAGGTTTTCTTCAGTTTTAATTTTAGCTTCTCAAAATATAATCATATTTTGAATGGAATGCCTTAGATGAATTATTGATAGTGACCTTTTTCCAATTTCAATTAAATCCCACATTTCACAAGATCTACAATCCAATGGTTAAATTACCCAAAAAATGGAAATTTGATCAAGCAAATTGGGAAATGTTCGCTGAAGAGATTGACCAAAATATTCCTGGATTGACATACTCAGCAATATTGTACTTGAAAAATCTGACTATTCAAAGTCAGATTTTCGACATATAATAATTGAAAAACGATTAAGTATGTAATGTTCCTGGTACGTATCTATAGCTTAACTTGCTTAAATAGATTCTATTGTTATCTTATTGTTTTCCTGGGACATCTGTCCCTATTATAGCCGACAGGTTAAATATCTACTATATAAAAATAAGTCGGGTTTTCCTTCCTGACGCTATAACTCCAGAACGCACGAACCGATTTCCACGGTTTTGCATTCGTTGGAAAGGTCTCGGGCTCCGTGAGGTTTATAGCAAAGAAAATTCAGGAAAAACTCACAAAAAAAAAGAATAATGAAGAAAATTATTTTTGTCATACATTTTGTATAGAACGACGTTTTGACATGTCTCGAGATCGGACTGACAGATGGTGTAGTTTCACAATTGGTGGCGCTGGAATCGGGTTCTAAGTTTTATTTTCAGGGCAGGACAACGTCTGCCGGGCCCACTAGTTGTTTACAATGATTATTAATTATTCAAACATTTTTTTTAAACGATAAGTATATGATTTTGTGTGACTTTTGTAATTGTTGTTGTAATTTTGTAAATCAACGACCTTATGTATATGTTAAAAAGCGACCATTTTTTTTTATTAGACTGTTAATAATGTATGTAGTTGTAGGAGTAGTAGAATTATAATTAATCGAATTATATTACAGAACAAACACAGGCTTTCTTTCAACATTGTGTCAGGTCAGCTAGCATGGTTTAAAAGTTTTCAAACAGTCGATTTATGTATTTATCAGGTTGTGGAATGAGAGACATTATGTAGAGATTTTCCCTAAAGACTATAGCATGGGATTCTACAAAAGTGGAGTAAAAAGGTTTATGAAAGGTCGGCAATGCACTCGTGATGCCTCTGGTGTTGTAAGCGTCTATAGGCTACGGTAACCGTTTACCATCAGGTGGCCCTTAAGCTTTTTTGCCACTTTTTTCGTCCTTAATTTTTGATGTCATCTTCCATAAAAAAAATGTGATAAATATGTCGCACAAACAGTACTTCCACAGAAACAACATTATCTTATCAAAAACAAAACAAAAATCCGTTTCAAAAGTACGTCATTAAGAAACTCATTTTTACAAATACTCAAACCGCAAACGCGTCAAAGGGTCACAGAACACCGACATCGCCCAAATACCCAAAGTTCCATTCCCCATTGTTTCTGGGCGAAAAAATCTCCCCTCATTACTACATTTAAATGAATGGAACAGAAAAACAAAGAGTGCTGGGTACTGGGCATGCAACGAAACGGCGCGATGGCGAACGAATGAATGTATGAGTGAATGGATCTGTGAATGGGAGTAACCGTGCGTGCTCTCGCGATTACTTCACGGCCGTACTGGCGTGAAAAATTTGTTAAAACAATTCGCTTTGTGTCGTGTGTGAGAGACAATGTCGTTTATGTGACGCTGTAGGTGCGTTTTGTTGTTGTTTGCTAATAAAAAGGTTCAAATACTTTTTGTTTTGATAATCTAATTGCGTTACATAAATATGGATGCATATGAGTTCAAAAATGAGGTTAAATTACTAAGCCGCCATTATTAAATAGTATTGTTATAAATACATTTTTAAACCAGCGGGGCGGAAACTTAGTACTATATTAGTTTTGGTCTAATGAAAGTCGGCAATAAAGTCAACAATTAGATAGGTACTCTTTTCATTAACAACTTAGACTTATTACATAGTGATTACATAATAATAATTCATTATCATCTAGTCTCGCTGACAACATTTTCCTGTTATGGCGTCAAACAATAAATGAATAGAACTTAATGATGAGTGATTTACTAAATAACAAACTCAAGGAGTACCTTATAGGTATGTTTATTCTTTCGAACAAACGATGTAACTTAGATTTACATTTCTTTTGAATTTCAACGTAATACGCATTCCAAATATGAGGATAAATTATTGTGAACTTCAATTGGTATTTTATTGGCATCGACATGTTTGGGTAACTGCGTAGTTAAATTAATTTTATTGCTGCCAGAACGATGTTTATCACTTTTAACCACACTGCAATAGTAGATTGTTATACAAGGAGCTAAAATGACCCATTCATTATATACGAGGTAGTTTTACTCCCGAGCTTTAGCGAGGGAGTAAATAGAAACCGATTTTTAATGGGTTTTTTGCGCCGTGTGTTACACTATACTTTTCACTACGATTGCGAGAAAATAAAACAATCCAATACAATATATAATATTATGTAGTTTATAATGTCTATTTTTTGTTTCTTCTGTAGCCGCAACACATTGCATGCATTCTACCAGAGATCGCCGATTTTAGTTCTTTTTTCAAAATTAAAATGAAGTTCTTCTTTTATGAAACAGTAATAAGTCGAGTCTTTATTAATGATTATTCTACTTATGACTAAAGACTTTTTCGTTTTTGTAGGCTCATTCTCATTTGACACACAAAAATTTAAAAAAAAAAAAACTTTTTCCCCTAGAGGAAGAATTGCTATTTTTTCTTCGCTCTGGTACGCCACAATGACGGTCTTTTTGAGCAAGAGGAGTGAAAAAACTATTATGGCTTTGTTATGTGTCGAGCATAATAACATCAGACGATACTCAAATGATTTGTTTGCTGAGTACATGAAGAACTTCTTGTGTTTAGAAACCTAAAAAGGGCTTTTGGGGGCTAGCTGTCCTCCGCGGTTTCACCCGCGGGGCGCAAAACTGGTATAGCTATAACGAGGGGTATCGGATGATACCTACAAAAATAACATGACGTAGTTATTAGAGAAAATATTTGCCTTGAGCAGTACACGGGTTAAAAGAGACCCTTAATAATATTTTTTTTCTGGAACGAAGTTCCTTATCGCGCGTTATGAAATATGAAAGGGGGCTAGACGGAAAAAAAATCCCCGACATTAAAGATGTCGGTGATTTTTTGTGTCGGTGACAAAAGTCACCGACCGCTGTGCGGCGTGCGCATGTTTCTGTCTGTCTCTCTCTCTCTCTCTCTTATAGAAAGCAAGCCAGATATTTTCATTTCTATTTATATAAATATATATTTTCTTTTTAATATATATACTCTCTCGACTTATATAACTTCGTTCCATCCGGGTGTCCCTTGACACCTCTCAAGTTTTTTTTTTTAATTCTGGATATGCTTGTGTTTGACCACAATCTCACCATGGTAAGTGATGATATGGCCGAAGGTGGTAAGCACACAAAGCCTAGATGGGAACTGGCTCTCAAGTGTCAGTTGTCGGAATACACCGATTGGTGCTTGGCGACAGATTTTCAACTTGATGGTGGTAGCCAGCCAGTCGGGTACTACAAAGTACCCTACCACCGTGCTATGGTTTCCTCACGATGTTTTCCTTCACCGAGAGCTCAAGCTCATTGTAGGATTCGAACCCACGACCTTCGTCGCGGTATCCGACGTCACTTACCACTGAGCTATCATCGAAATATGGAATGTTCCCTTGATATATTTCTAGAAATATGTACACTGAACTTATTTAGTTTTCTCTCGTACAATTGATCGCCATGAGCTGTTATCTGTCTATCACATGGAGATTTTTCAAAGTTTTCAAGTTTCACGGTAGGGTGCTTTGTAGTTCCCTACTTGCTGGCTACCCTCAAGTTGAAAATCTGTCGCCAAGCACGACAGCTGCACTTAACAGCTAGTTCCAATTTAGGCTTTGTGTGCTTACCACTATCGGCCCCATCATCATTTACTATGGTGAGATTGCGGTCAAACACAAGATTATCTAGAAGTAAAAATGAAATCTGTTAATGATTACTACAAGAGAGTGAGGTTTTAAGATCAAAATTTAATTTATTCAAATGTTATGGGATTTGAAAATGGACTTGAGCTTTCTGTGAAATTAATTTTCATGAAAGTATATAACGTATCGCCAAGCACCTGCAGGTATATTTCATCAGTTGTTTTTACAGCTGCTGACAAGATATACATCGCACGGTGGTAGGGTACTATGTGGTACTCGACTGGCTGGCTACCACTCTCAAGTTGAAAATCTGTCACCAAGCACCTGTTGGTGTGTTCCGACAGTTGCACTTGAGAGCCAGTTGCCCTTGCCCTTAAGGCATTGTAATAAGGTGTACAACACATTGGCAATCTCCCTGGTATTGGATAATGGCTATAAGCGACACTAGTTACCTACCATCAGGTTGATATAAAAATATGTTTTGATCCCAAGAGGGTTAGCTTGGATTATGGAGAGAAACGTTGGACACTTTTTATATCCATTTTTAATACCAGGCGAAAAAGAGGGGTGTTATATGTTTGTAGTGTGTATCTATGTATCTGTGTGTTTGTGTGTCTGTCTATGGCATACCTACTAAGGGTGCCCTAATGCGACGATGCTTGGACTAAAATATTCTACTTAAATTAAACGTAAAGGTGAAATACCTATTAAGATATTTTTTTCCATTTAAGAGGTCTTTTTGTCGGAGATTTCTTTAAATTTCTTGTAAGTAATTACTAAAAGTCATTACAATAAAAGTATTGGTTTAGCTGATGATTGATTGAAAAAATAAAGCAAATCAATTAAAGAATTAATTAAAAGCAAAGAGCGAACTAAAGCGAGACAATATTAGCGCGACTCAGGCTAAATTAACTTCTAACGAACGAATGACTGCGAAAGAACGAATGAATTTAATGAGTAACTTGCAATCAATGTACGGAAGAACGGAACGTCTTCGGATTCCTATTTTAAAATCCGAAGTAATTTGTTCTTGAATTGACATTTTCATTTCCCTTACATAGTAGTTTCAATTTTCTCTCTGGAATTTATACGCTTTATGAAGTCTCGCACATTTCCGATTCGAACGATTCATGATAATTCGGAACTTATTAACCATTCGGTTATTCGACTGCCATGACTAAAGCCACAGGTCTCGAAGATTAAATTTTTTGAAAGGAAGACACGTGGGGACGCCTTATTTAGTAATACTTACCTGGATGATAATTCTTTCTTTTGGATTTAAAAGACAACTTTTCCGTTGTCTTTATCAACATCACCATATTCACGCACTCCCAAATTTATCAGTAAATGTAAACTGTTTATTTAATCAAAATTTTATACCGTTGACAATCTTCAAAACCGTAGAAAATCTGTCGCCAAGCTACTTTCGTACGTTAGCAATCCAATCAGGTGACACCCCTGCATTCCTGTCAGACTACTGACACACAAAATTACTTCAAAATTAACAATTACCTACTATGTGAAAGTAATCCTGAACAAAACCACAATTTGCTACAAAGAAAATTTGATTATGATCACCGACAAATTCTTATGTGTTACTTACAAAATTTAAAGTAATCGATGCTCGAAAGCTTCTCGAAAGTTACGTTCGGCAGTTACCTTATACGAACGATCGACGGCAAAATTATCAAGATCAATATAAAACTGGAAGGAAACTTGGTTCAAAGGAAGGCGGTTTCTCATACACATTAAGTAATCAAGCATGCTTGTTCTAACTTTGTAATTACTTTTTGTGGTAAGCATCGTACTGTATAGAACAGTGTTTAAGTTGTTCAATACCAAAATGTTCAATACCATCTGATTCCCCGATTTGTTCCTGACCCAAAAGGGCACCTTTTACGCCCCTTATAAAGAAGCAGTTATTCCATATTGTAATGGTCCGCAGTAGGAATGTCCGACTGAATCATTGTTTAGAAGGATAATATATATTTTTTAAATACAGTCCAGAAACTAGTTTAAAATAACTCCTAAAATATACAGTACATAGTAGCATGTACATGCAAAATAATCACAACTGTCGGCTAATTGAATGCGGTCTTCATTTAAGCGAAATTTTCACTGGCCGAATGAAGGCAACGAATCTATTCCAACAAAGGAGTGCTAACGAACATGCTTCGGGCGACCGAGCTACCGCGGCCGTCCGAACTCTGCGGATAGTAACCACTGACAGTTTTATCGCCGTTCCGCTGCAGTTTCTTATTTAAACTCATTGTGTTGTGAAAAAAGAACTGTATATTTTACACAGCCGTAAAATAAATCTAGAAATTCTACGGTTTTGTCGAGGTAGTGTCAGGATATCAATTAAAAGACGTATGATTATGGCCTGGTATAGTACTGTTGATGGCCATACGGTATAGTCCAAAAAGCGGTTATAATTTGTAAGAAAGGAAAGAGTGGTTTAAAAGACTGGCTGGTGATCTAGTCCAGAAAGCGGTAAAAAGATGAAGGAACGGAGAGAATGGCTTAAAAGACAGCAGCTTGTACTCATCTGTGATTGATGTTGGCTGCTTCTATAAGAATGAGCCTCCTTGCCCTTTTTTCCTTAAACCTCTGCATATTTCATCAAATATTAAAGACCACTCAACTGACTGAGAATACGTTAAATACTTTAATAACTTAAGAAACCAAAGCTTTTAGCTTACGGCTTAACGTTGAACGTACAATTACAAGTATTTTGCGAGGAAGTCAAAAGCAACCGAAACAAATCTTGAATAGACTAACAAAACCACGTCATAATTTTTCAATTCCTTGCTAAAGACTAATGAACCTTTTGCCTCATCGAATAGAGTTCATCGAATTAGATTGTGGCTTCAAAGATAACCAACTCGGTAACTGTATTTAGTTGCAAACTCGGAGTTATATGTGAGTTTAATTGCTCTGGGTCATATGTGGTCGCCACTGGATCCCAGTTCAAGTTTATATTAGACATTCACAGCTCTACTGGAGCAACTGAAATTGAATGTGTTTAATATAGTTATATTGAGTTTCTATAAGGTTTAATAAATTTTTATAAATTGGCTCATTTCAATTTTTACCGGCGTCAATGACTTTTATTTTTACTTGAGTAAAATATGAGGGTAATATTTCTCGAGTGAAAATAAGTATTTTGTTACAGATTCAAATGGTTTGTGGTTTTTTGGAATGAAGTTCTTTTACGTGGCTAACATTAGTCTAGGCAAAGTATTTTTTTTCTACCGGGCTCACTAGCATAATTTTATAAAGATAGATGCGCAATCTCGTAGCACTAGTAGCTTAGGAGCTCATAGCCCGTACTCATTTAAAAAAAACGTCCAGTAACGTCATTCCTGACGGGGGTCCCCTGATCGCATTTTTTTTCAATAAAAATAATTTCTGGTTATTTTTGCTTGTGCCTGCAGTGCTTTTTCCAACATTTCAGAAATAGAGCTTGTTTTTAAATTTTTGGCAGATAATTTTTAACGACGTCAGGTTTTTGTTTGGTTTATTAGCAGTTACTCCGGTTTTATGTGTTTCGATTCAATACATCCCTTGTGGATTCTGTTAATCTATTCATTGATGTACTGACAAAATTACCGCTTAGAAATCAAGAATTTTAAACGTCAAGCTATACTTCGAAAATCAAAGTATTTTTATCAATTTATACCTTCTTGTACTTATAAAGGTAATATGCATCGGAAAGTATTAATGCTACAAACTTAAAATTTTGTAGGTAGATTCCTAATAGGGAGTAGGCTTAGAAAGTAATTTGATTTCTAAAGATTAGACCCCCTCGGGTACGCGGGTGAAACCGCGGTGGAGAACTAGTATTAGATAATTAACTAGTAAATCATAATTTAAAAGATGTTATGATATGAAACAGTAATTATGGAATCTTTATATCCAATAGCGTCTTGTATGTGGTTCAATCCGAGCTCCTGAGGGATACGGTATTTATTTAATACTGGCAATATTTTCTCGAATGTATTAGCTTGTTCTCTCTTTCTCTGCCTAGTGTTATGGCTAATTATAAATTATGAAAGGGCTTAATATTTTATTAAAGTTCTCCTAAATTTTATTCACTTAAATCTTTACTTTATAAGGCAATTGTTACTGATTGACTGATCTATCAACACACAACTCAAACCACTAAACGGATTGGGCTGAAATTTGGCACGCAGATAGTTATTATTACGTAAATATCCGCTAAGAAAGGATTTTCCAAAATTCACCCCCTAAGGGGATAAAACGGGGGTCCAAAGTTGCAAGGTGGAAAGCTTCAATATTTTTTTAAATGAGTAGAACGTGCAAATATAATATGACTAGTAAATAGTTTCAAGTCTCGCAACTAAAGCTGGGATTACTAGTGTAATATTACTGCATTATTACGCTCTTTTTTAAATGAAAACGACCATAATATGAAATATGAGTTGAAAAATGAAAGCAAAGCTGCATAAAGGCGCTAATATTGTGCACTATAAAGATACGGTTTCAGGTATGAATGTGGCTAGTTACAGCGAACAGCGTTCATTAGACCTACATTGTTGTGTACCACACCGGCTGAATAAGGTTCAAGTCACACAGTGGAGTTGGCGATAGCTGTTTCAATATATTACGATCAGAATATCCTAATTTCCGCCCCGCAGTTTAACCCGCGTTCCCCAAGGATCTTATCTATTTCCGAGATAAGAAGTATTCTGTTTTAAGCAGGATATAATCTACTATGTGCCAAGTTTCATCAAAATTCGTTCAGCCGTTTTCATCCAAACATCCACATTTCACATTTATAAAATAAGTAGGACGCAAAATTGAAACTATTGCCAAGTATTTTAAAAGAAGCTAACTGCGATGTCTTCATAGAGATCCATACATTCAGTGTTTGTTGATGATTCAAAGGTTAACTTGAATATAGGTACCTAACAGTTACAAATTGAACGGTATATATAATGAACGAGTAAAATTGATTTTACGTTTTATTTCATTTTTTTCCGTTTCAATGCCTAATGTATTTTAGAATTTACCGGCATGAATTTTATACTGTGTTTTTAGCACTGTTACAATTTTTTATTTTTATTACTGTTTACTTTGCTTGTTTCTGTAAACACCACGTACCCACTGTTTTGTTTTTATGGAGTAACGTTATCTTTGTTTAACCCATCTTAATACTGTTACATAAATTTTTGTTTTTATACATCCTGTTTTATATTATATAAAAAAAATGCTTAACTTTATATACCTACTTCAATTTTCAACCTATTTTGGATACTAATGTCTAGTGTAAATTGTTTATTTTATTTTACATTCTATCATTTTCAACTTAAACAGATAGTAACTGGTGGTCAACGGTGTGGGTGTCACAATTAGTACTATTGTTTATTTTAATTTTTTAAGTATAAGATATTGTGTAAACTGTTTGATGATCCAATAAAGAGAAAAAAAAAAGTTGTTGATCCTTCACCTTCAATGATTTAGATTTTGTCTGTCCAGATATATTATCTGCTGGCTCTGTCCCTAAATATTTGTGGTCGGCACAACGTGTAATTTTCTTCTATTCGGCTCTTCTTTCCTTATATCGGTATTAAATCCTTTCTTGCTCATACCATCTCTCACACAACCCTTCTATCTCCTTTTTGGTTTTCCTCTTCCCTTATAACCGTACACTTTCATGTTCATAGCTGTTTTAGCTACATGTCTCTCATCTCCCCTTATAACATTTCCATGACCCCTTCTCAACTTTTCAGTCACTGGTACAAAAATGATCTTATATTATCATTCTCCATCTTAATAACCCCTTTGTTATTAATATCCTTGTTACTCCGCCGCAACATTCATATTTCAAAAACGAAGATGAAAATGCAGACTATAAACAAGTACCTACATGAAACTATTTTAGCTAATCTGTTAAAGTGTTCTCTCCACATTCGTTTGACGTTACTACCCTTGTTACTCGCTATTGGTGAGGCAGTTACCTTATTATATCGAGTTATCCAACGTGAGAAGTTGCATGTGTCAATTAACTTGGCTTGGAGTCGACGTAATAATTTTACGAAGTTCACTTAAAATACAATATCCTTTATAATAAACTAGTGGGCCCAGCAGACGTTGTCCTGCCCTAAAAATAAAACTTAGAACCCGATTCCAGCGCCACCTATTGTGAAACCAAACCATCTGTCAGTCCGATCTCGAGACATGTCTAAACGACGTTCTATACAAAATGTATGACACTAAAATAGACCAAAAATATTTCAATAACTAAATAGACCAAAAACTTTACTTATGTAAACTACCTACGCACCTATTCAAATTATTATTCTATAAATACCTTTTGATCTGTTTGAAGTCGGTGCCAAGCCTAATAGGTTTAATAGGCTTCGTACGGTTTGAGGAGGTAGGACATAGCATAACATCTGCTCATAATTGGGGCCGTCTGACTGGGCTAGTACCTCAACCTTACAGAATATCGCAGCCAAATAACACTGCCCTCAAGTAGTGCTGTGTTCCTGCGGTGAGTAAGGTTGCCAGAGTTCCTTAGAGGAGGCACTGTGTTGACGGCGGAGGGACCGGCCGTATTGTGAAGTCGCTATTGAGTAGTGCAGGCGCAGCATGTTGGCGTGCGGTTAGGGAGACCCGGTGAAACGGTTGACCGCTGGCCGCCCGCAGATAGAATGAGTTCTTGAACCCAGGGATTAATTAATTTCCACCCTGGGCAATGGTTGGCAGTTCAGCCTGAACTGCCATCTGGCGAAAGTAGATAATCTTACAATTCATAAGTGCTTGTGAAGGCATTTATTATTTCTCTCATTGTATTTTTGGGCTTGGCACCGACTTCAAACAGATCAAAAGGTATTTATAGAATAATAATTTGAATAGGTGCGTAGGTAGTTTACATAAGTTAAGTTTTTGGTCTATTTAGTTATTGAAATATTTTTTGTCTATTTTATTTAATGTCTTATTCAGTTTATTTTTCGGTTTTTGAAGTCGTTTTTATTTTTTTATAAAAAGTTTTATTTTTCCATTTTTTATATCAATGTTTTCAAGAAATATTTAATTGTTTTCGAGCAAATTAAGCCTATTATTAATTTACATTATCTATACTAATATGAGAAAGCTGAAGAGTTTGTTTGTTTGTTTGAACGCACTAATCTCAGTAACTATATAAAATATATTAGTGTTGGATAGCCCATTTATCGAGAAAGCCTATAAGTTAAATACGAGTAACATCACGCTATTAGATGAGGGAATACATAAATAGATTAACTTTTAATGAAAATAAAGAATATTTATCCTAAATGATTAAGGCTTCTTTCTCAGCAGCTACTTGATATTGCGTTTCATTTCATATCTAGGACAACGTATATTCTAACTCCTAACCGATAAAGAGTTTACCTTCTATCATCAGCTCATTTAAATATACAAAGAGACGACGATACGAGTCTAAACGTGACTATAATATTTAAAGAAATATCCCCTAACTCCTAGCCGTTAAGGAGTTTGACCTACCATCATCAGCTCAGCAACATGAGATGATGACTACCAGATGCAAATATCTGAATAGCTTTAGAAAGTATATGAATTATAAATATTAGCCCATAATATTTACAGATTTGTGCCTAAATCCTAACATTTAAGGAGTTGTACCTTCCATCATCAGCTCTGCAACATAAGATGATGACTACCAGATAGAAATAGCTTTGATAAGTACGTATATGAATGAAAAATACTGTAAATTCTTATAAAATTTGAGGGTTGCCCTCATTTTCCCCAGGATCCCATCATCAGATCGTGACTTGGTGACAGTGGGTCTACCGCCGAAGTATACTCTTTCAAATGAAAAAATAATTTTGAAAATCGGTTGACAATTCTTATAAAATTTGAGGGTTCATTATTTTTTCTTTGTGAATTTTTCATATTTTTAAATTTTATGTGTTATTCCTGGTTCTAAACTACCACCCCATCCATTTTCAGCCAAATCGGTTCAGCCGTTCTTGAGTTATAAATAGTGTAACTAACACGACTTTCTTTTATACGACTTTTATAGATAGATGGTTACCATTGTTAGACACAAAAACTTTGGACATAACAAAAATACCTAATAGAACCCCTTTCATTTGATACCATAGTCATGGGAGTGCACAAAAAACAACAAGTCCGCCATCTTCGGCTGGCCGCCATATTGGATTTAGAATGACGTTGACTAAGCTAACCATGCATTGTCATCTAAACTAAACGTGTAGGTACCTATGCAAAATTTCATCTCAATCGGTTGAGGATAACTGATTTAAAATTCAATAGGTTCATACAAACATTGCAAGTTAAATAAAAGCTTATAAAAACTATGTCACAGTAAAAGGTTGATATAAAAATGACTAAAGAAAGTATCGATCTTTTTACATAATAATCCTGGATATTATTGAGAATTTTCTTGCTCACCTCTGTCGTGTTATGATAATTGACTGTACACTGAATATACCAAGTCTTCTATGTGGTTACTATAGATCTTATGACATCAAATATATTTAATTCCGGCTTCAATAAATGAAGAGGATACCAATGATACCTTAAAGGCGACTTTTTAATCAAGTCCAAGGATAGATTTTTTATTATAATTTTGTCTTAGGTCATCTTATAGCGCCATTGTATTGTCACCAACATCTAAAGTATAAAAATGTGAATAATTGTGGAATTTGTTTAAAATTCGATTGCAAGATTTGACCCAAAGATACTAAAAGGTATTTTTTTTTATTCTGAATAAGCTTGTGTTTGACCACAATCTCACTATGGTAAGTGATGATGTGGCCGAAGGTGGTAAGCACACAAAGCCTAGATGGGAACTGGCTCTCAAGTGCAGCTGTCGGAACACACCGATAGGTGCATGGCGACAGATTTTCAACTTGAGGGTGGTAGCCAACCAGTCGGGTACTACAAAGTACCCTACCACCGTGCTATGGTTTCCTCACGATGTTTTCCTTCACCGAAAGCTCAAGCTCATTGTAGAATTTGAACCCACGACCTTAGTCGCGGTATCCGACGTCAGTTACCACTGAGCTATCATCGCCTTAAAAGGTAAAGATAAATAAAAGCTTTAAAAAAGAGCATCAACTGCGTATCTTTCCTATGTACTGTTATTTTTGCAAACGACTCTATTGGGAATACGATTAATTATGTTTTACCTTTCATCCAGCAGAAAGATAATTAATATTCTATCCTCAGTTACAGGATATTGCGCGAAGAATCCAATTAGAAATACATAATTTATATTTGTTTATTATATTTGCTGGATACTGACCCAATTCCGGTTTTAAGTCGTTATGCCCTAGTTCCGAAAACCCCGCAGGGTATATCAATTTGACTGACGAGCTGACACACCTATTGCTACAGAGTGAGATGATATCCAGCGACTCAGTGCCAAACCAAAGGTGTGAAAAAAATGCGTTGCGTTTTTGGAGACATTTGCGTTTAGGGTAAGAGGTTATTTGTGAAAATTTGTTAGAATGTGTCGATGTTTATTACTCTTTCAAGCTTAAACTTCTGAAAGGATTTTGACAAAACTTGGCACACTGGTAGACGAATGCTTTTTATCCATGGAAAAGATAAGATTATTCGGTTATAATTTGTTCCAAAACCGTTGGATTGATTTTAATGAGGTTTATGGAGGAGCGAGGTGTTAGACTTCTCTATTGGAAAGGGAAGATCTTCTGCTAGGATGCTTGGAAAACTTCGATAGCGCGATGTAGATTATTGGAGCGCCATCTATCTAGGAGTCGTGCAAACTGTATCTGTGTTGTAGATAGATGTCGCTACAGGTTTTTTACATACATTAGGACTCTCAAACTCAAAAATTACTTATTTAATATAGAGTCATTATTAAAGTCTGAATGACTATCCTTCTCAATCTTTATATTATTTGAGAACGTGCACCTACTTACGACAGTGATTTTGACTTTAAATCAGTTGACACGGAAATTACTGTTTCGGATTGGATCAATATTCAATTACAGTTGATGTGTAGTCAAGTATCAAGATTGGATGCGGAGATAAAATCTTTTAAATTCCTGTAGCAAGAATATTATGTAGGGAATAAAGTCAACAAATTAAATTAAGCTAAATGTAACATAGGTAACTCAACTTACACGATATTTGACACTATTGACAGCCCGGAAAGTTTTACAGTTTGATTTGACATTTATGTGTCCAATCGGCATTGGCAATCCCTTTGGTATTGCTAAAGTCTATAGGCGACGGTATTCACTTACCATCAGGTGACCCGCGTGTCTCGTTGTCACTAGGGGTGTATGAGAAGAAAATGTGCATATTATCACCATTGATATGTGGTGAAATGCAAATGTTAGTTATTGAAAAGGCTGGACTTATAGTTTGGTGACTTTCTGAAATGGGACGTTTCGTCTGTTTTAATACCTCTCAATACAGATTTAAATTACTGTTTGTGGAGGCAGTTGAGGGACTCTTGTATGACAATTATGCAGAATGATAATTCATTATTGATTTGCATCCCTGTCTACCGTCAAAGCTATGTATCAAAGGAATAATTTGTGTTATTAGCATAGATATTCTCTAATTATTTGGGCGTGTCTGTTTGCTTATACGATTTGAGAATTAGAAAGTGGAAATATGTATGCTTTTTAGGGTTCCGTATCCAAAGGGTAAAAACGGAAACCCTATTACTAAGACTCTACTGTCCGTCTGTCTGTTACCAGGTTGTATCTCATGAACCATGATAGCTAGACAGTTGAAATTTTCACAGGTGATGTATTTCTGTTGCCGCTATAACAACAAATACTAAAAACAATAAAATAAAAATAAAACTATAAAATTTGTAGGGAACCTTGGGTGCGCAAGTCCGACTCGCACTTGATCGGTTTTTTCTAATAATATCATAGGAACTACTTGTATATTTACTATACTCTCACTTCAAAATGTGACGCAAAAAGCGTGTTTCTCATAATAATATTGGTAAGGGATTACATCAACTATAAACTTTAAGCTGCGTTGCGATTTCAGATGCATGTTTTGCGTCGCTGATAAATATTTATGACTTGTTTACAGCGTAGACGCGCGGTTAGCGTGTCTCGAGAGACTGGTAAACTGTTTTTCATTATCATACTGAAATTTACAGATTTTTTACATCATACAGATTAATGGAAAGAGAACTTTGATGTGACCTGGATAAGGGATCAATTACTATCTCATGCAATAAAAAAGATTTTGATACTGAATCAAATATCGAGATATGAGCTGAAACTTGATTGGCTAACCACTCTTCATTGAAAATTTATCACAAAACACAACGATATGTAACGGATAAAACTTTTTATAAAAAAATAAAAACGACTTCAAAGGCAAATGTTGCACTAAAAACCGAAAAATAAACTGAATAAGACATTAAATAAAATGGACAAAAAATATTTCAATAACTAAATAGACCAAAAACTTTACTTATGTAAACTACCTACGCACCTATTCAAATTATTATTCTATAAATACCTTTTGATCTGTTTGAAGTCGGTGCCAAGCCTAATAGGTTTAATAGGCTTCGTACGGTTTGAGGAGGTAGGATATAGCATAACATCTGCTCATAATTGGGGCCGTCTGATTGGGGAAGTACCTCCACCTTACAGAATATCGCAGTCAAATAACACTGCCAAGTGGTGTTGTGTTCTTGCGGTGAGTAAGGTTGCCAGAGCTGGCACTGTGCTGACGGCGGAGGGACCGGCGGTATTATGGAGTCGCTATTGAGTAGTGCAGGCGCAGCATGTTGGCGTGCGGTTAGGGAGATCCGGTGAAACGGTTGACCGCTAGCCGCCCGCAGATAGAGTGAGTTCCCGAACCCAGATATTACTTAATCTCCTCCCTGGGAAGCTGAACTGCCATCTGGCGATGCTTGTGAAGGCATTTATTATTTCTTTCATTGTATTTTTGGGCTTGGCACCGACTTCAAACAGATCAAAAGGTATTTATAGAATAATAATTTGAATAGGTGCGTAGGTAGTTTACATAAGTAAAGTTTTTGGTCTATTTAGTTATTGAAATATTTTTTGTCCATTTTATTTAATGTCTTATTCAGTTTATTTTTCGGTTTTTAGTGCAACATTTGCCTTTGAAGTAGTTTTTATTTTTTTACAAAAAGTTTTATTTTTCCATTTTTTATATTTCAATGTTTTCAAGAAATATTTAATTGTTTTCCAGCAAATTAAGTCTATTATTAATTTACATTATCTATACTAATATTAGAAAGCTGAAGAGTTTGTTTGTTTGTTTGAACGCACTAATCTCAGGAACCACATAAAATATATTAGTGTTGGATAGCCCATTTATCGAGAAAGCCTATAAGTTAAATAACATCTCGCTATTAGATGAGGGAATACATAAATAGATAAACTTTCTTTTCTTATAAAATTTGAGGGTTGCTCTCAATTTCCCCAGGATCCCATCATCAGATCCTGACTTGGTGACAGTGGGACTACCGCCGAAGTATACTCTTTCAAATGAAAAAAGAATTTTGAAAATCGGTTGACATTTCTTATAAAATTTGAGGGTTGCCCTCGTTTTCCCCCAGGATCCCATCATCAGATCCTGACTTGGTGATAACGGGACCACCGCCGAAGTGTACTCTTTCAAACAAAAAAAAATTTTGAAAATCGGTTGACAATTGGCGGAAAAATCGATGAACATACATAAAAAAAAAAAAATACATACAGTCGAACATATAACCTCCTCCTTTTTTGAAGTCGTTTAATAAAATTAGTAAAAATTGCAAAACATACCATGATGAGATTTTCGAACAAAAATCTGTCCAAAATACATAAAAACATCGTCGTTTCGACTACTAATGTCATAGACAGTGGCTAATTACCATCACAGACCCTCAATTAGTAAACATTAGCTGTCTCCCGCGGTTTCACCGGCGTTCCCGAAGGATCTTATCTTTTCCTGGGATAAAAAGTATCTATATTTTATTCCAGGATATGATCTACATGTGTGCCAAGTTTCAACAAAATCCGTTATATAGTTTGTGCGTGATTTAGTAATAAACATACAAACTTTGACATCCATACTAATATTATAAATGCGAAAGTGTGTCTGTCTGTCTGTTACCTATACCTATGAAATTTGGTTTAGAGATATATGAAACCTTGCAAAAGGACAAAGGTTACTTTTTATCCCAGGAAAAGATAAGATCCCTCGGGGACGCGGGTGAAACCACGGGGCGGAAAACTAGGATAATTAATAGTTGTAGTCATACTTTTAATCAAAATTCAGCATCGATAAGGCTCCAAAAATACTGAGTTAGATATGAACAGAAACCTTACTATGACTACCAATTTCCAAAACAATTACGTAACTTAACCAAACTTTACCAAACTCCAACGCAATCAGAATTATTTAAACCAAACGAACGTCTTTTGCCATTCCTGTAACATTCACGTCGAAAACAATAGTATCCTATCCTATCTTTATTTTAGTGAATTTTCGGTTCGTCCGTTCTTAAGCCCGGGGCTGAAACAAAAGGCAACAGTTTGAGACCATGAGCTTCACTGATAAAGGGTGAGTGACGCACAATAGGCCCGATTAGGGTAACCAATTATTGTGGCGAACCTATTTGAATATTCATTGGTTTGTTAATCGAGGGAGTTAATTTTGAGCAACACGTTCATCAAATATAACATTTTTATAAACCGATCAAGTGCTTATTGAAAATTAAAATGAAAAAGGTTTTTTTTTATTCAAATAGGCCTTTACAAGCACTTATGAATAGTCAGACTCTATTGTTCGGTTCGGGAGGTTGCTTTTGCTGAGAAGAGCCGGCAATAAACTCAGCAATTACTCTATTCAAAAACTACTTACATCTATTACATTTATTTTATTTATTGAGCCATATATACCATATTTATGTGATAAAATTAGTAACAGTATTTTTTTTATCTAAGACTAGCTGTCCCCCGCGGTTTCACCCGCGTGAATTTAGGGTGGATCGTATCTTTTCCCGATGTAAAAAATATAGGCTATCAGGGATAATGTAGCATTCAGAATTTTTCTAATAGGTTAGTTTTTGAGTTTATACGTTACAAACATACAAGAATACAAACATTTGTGTAGATGCAAAGTTTTCCATATTGGCATTATACATAAAATATTGAATTTTAAACCTCCCGAAATCCTCAATGAATGCGGACGAACTAGCAATTTTTAACACAAGCCAAAATAATCAATTCACGTCAAGAAAAGCGAGTCCCATAAAATATAGAACGTATGGGCCCTATACGTCTTGTAGGCATTGCAAAATGTATGAGCCGAGTCCGCCCCCTATCGGGGTAATGGCGTAAATAGCTTAAGGCGGATAGCTTTGTTTGCTCACGACTCATGGTCACTATACAATATCGACTTTGTGAGTTTTTGAGTTGGGAGACTTTGCTTTTCATTGGTGGTTAATGAACGAGGGTGCGAAGCTTTGTTTTCGAAGTGAAATGGTGTAAATGTGGGAATGAAACGTGATATGATACCGGAACCAATACTTCGACTACGGATTTTTTTTTAACATTATATAATCACATTGACGCATGAAAACGTATTTGCTGTAAGTAGTCAAAACCCAACTTTTCACCAGAGCCAAAAAACTTTTAAAAAGTTAGAAAAAAACTCATATCTTTTTAATTATCAGTGACAGAAAGATGATTTTTGGAACACAGTTTTGTTAAAATAATAGTCATGTACTGCAATGAAAATATTTTGGTTAAAGTTATTACCAGTAGGTTTTTCACTATTTACAGCAATTGACTTTTCATTTTAAAGACCTGAAAAACGTCGTAAGTTGTTTATAGCTTCTATGGAGATCGCTAAGTTCCGTATATTTACAGACATTTAAAATGCTGCTACTTGAAATATAATTATTACGTACCATTAAAGAGATGTAAGACTAACTCTAAAAAATTACTGATACAACTTATTGGTATTTTTTCTGTCAGATAATCTTATGCCTTGCTAGTTAGTATCTACTCCCAAAGATTCCGAACCATAAACTGTTTGATCTAGCTCGCACTTGACCGGTTTTTTCCACTCCACCGCGACGACTAAAAGAAAACAGTTTTAGTGCGTAATGTTACGGTTTTTATCTTACATACCCTCAAGGGAGACAGGAATTACTGAGCAGAAAGCCTTTTAGATTTCAGACTTTATAACAGCGGGTAAAATGGAATCTTTTTTGCCTAGATTCATGTATGTTTTCCCCGAAAGCCCGTTAAGATACTAGGCTCACAGTAAATGTTAGGAGATAGAAATTTACAGGCTTAGAGGCTTTGATAGGCCTTTTTCAAGTTGTGAAAATAACATCAATTGAAAGGATAGTTCAGTTAGATCCTACAAAATAATAATCATAATATTTATTTCCATTAAACTAAATTAAATCCATTAAACTTATATATGTATAAGACAATTTTTGAATGCTATTGTTTTGTTGAACTCTGGTACCCAAATTAAGATTAAACTTGTGTTATGGTTACCGAGAAGGTTGATGTTTTGAAAGGAAGCTTTGACAGTATTACAGTAGGTATTCGCTTTACTACCAACTATAAACGTTGAATTTTTTGCATATAAGAGCTATAATTTTGAACACATTGACTAGTATCCCGATTTTTACAAAGGCGCCATTCATTTATTACGTAAGACGATTTGAGGGGGTTGACCGTGTCTTATTTTTTCTTGCAAGGGGATGGGAGTCTTGATAGTTCTTGTGTCAGTACACAAAAATTTGCAAATGATATCATAATTATCAAGCATGATGGAAGGTCACATTAAAATTTACATCTTGATACCAATAATAATAACTAAATTACAATATAAATGTGTGTAACATGATTCTATTGTATTATTCATTCCAAATTACATGGAAAAAGCTTTCGAGAGCGGAACAGATAGTCTAAAATTGAATATTCAGTATCATGTTAGGGAGGTTATACACAAGAGTTGTGCATTTTATTTAAATTCTTAAAAACACTGCTATTTTTTATTATTCAGTCACGCCATTGGTAGGTAAAACTTATTAATAGGTTTTGTATAATCTTGTGGCCGAATGTCGTAAGCACACAAAGCCTAGTTGGGATCTGGCTCGCTGGGGGAACACACCGATAGGTGCTTGGCGACAGATTTTCAACTCTATGGTGCTATGGTTTCCTCACGATGTTTTCCTTTACCGAAAGCTCAAGCTCATTGTAGGATTCGAACCCACGACCTTCACCGCGGTATCCGACGTCACTATCACTGAGCTATCATCGCCTTAAAAAAATTAGATGTTGGAGAAATGTTGTGGTACTGTAAATGGCCATCCTATACTAATATTATAAATGTGAAAGTATTGGATGTGTGTGAAAATGTATGTGAAGATGTTTGTTACTCTTTCACACAAAAACGGCTGAACGGATTTTGATGAAATTTGGCACACAGGTAGATCATATCCTGGAATATCATATAGGATACTTTTTATCTCGGGAAAGGATAAGATCCCACGGGAACGCGGGTGAAACCGCGGGGCGGAAAACTAGTATACAATAATTATACATACATATTGATGCACACTTGAATTGTAAGGGATTAGGAAAAAGAGTGGGGTGCGTATTCGTGAATGGCACTATCTTTAATATTATAAGCAAGTAAGTATATTCATTGCATCTATGTATAATACACACAAGAATTATGTATTCTAAATGGATAGGTAACTCTAAATACCTACTTGAAGCTAACCCTACTTACCCTTAATGAAAGAAAGAGAGATTGTCCCAATTTAGTTATTATCTTTCTCTGTTTTGCAATTGATATTTATTTGCTTCAAGTAGGTATTTAGAGTTACCTATCCATTTAGAATACATAATTCTTGTATACACACGGCAGGCCACATTCCATGCCTGTAGTGTGTGCTCCATAAAATACAGATCGGCTCTCTCTAAAATATTCACAAGCAATAAGCGGGCGTTCCAATATGAATGGAACGGGTTCAGGAACTTCCTTCCACAAACTGGGTTGGGTAATACGCAGCCGCCAGCCGGTGCACTACATTCAATACCCTGTGTTCACTTAGTATTCCCATTTTAATGTCCCTGAAGATGGTTATCGTAGATTGGCTTTACGCAAAAATAAATGTATCATATAATCCTTGAGTTTGTTATTTACTGAGTCAGTCATAATTAAATTATATTTATTATTATTTTGCCGCTTTAACACGCAAATATTATCAAAGTCAAAGTCAAAACCAGGCACTTATGAAGGTCGAATTACAGAAGTTACCACCGGTTCGGAAGTCAGCCTTCAACTGAGAAGAACCGGCAAGAAACTCAGCAAGGTTACATTTATTAAATATTATATTGGCTTTTTTTTCAAATGTTTAACAAATTTATTCTTAAACTAATACAAACATTAGTTAACTATCAGTGAGACTAAAAAAATAAATAATGATTAAATGTAATAGGTGTGAGTGGTTTTTGATAAGAGTAATTGCTGAGTTTATTGCCGGCTCTTCTCAGCAAAAGCAACCTTCTGAACCGAGCATTAGAGTCTAGACTATTGTTAAGTGCTCGTAAAGGCCTATTTGAATAAAAAAACATTTTCATTCATAACATGGTGTCATTTACAGTAAATTGAAATTTTCCCATCAATAATATAAATGTGAAAAAATTCATAAGTTCGTAAACGTTTTCGCTAATAAAAAAAGTGAGATCTTACTGGAAGACAAGTTCTTACAAAGCTTCATGTCATGCATAACGGTCTTCAGTTGCTACTAGCTGTCCCCCGCGGTGTGTGTTTTTAAGATCTACCTGTGTGCTAAATTTCATCAAAATCCATTTAGACATTTTTCCATCCAAACATACTTTCATATTTATAATATTAGTAGGCTTACTATTGAATGCAACTTATTCATATTTTAAGGCGATGATAGCTCAGTGGTAGTGACGTCGGATTACCGCGGCGAAGGTCACGGGTTCGAATCCTACAATGAGCTTGAGCTTTCGGTGAAGGAAAAGATCGCGAGGAAACCATAGCACGGTGGTAGGGTAATTTGTAGTACCCGACTGGCTGGCTACCACCCTCAAGTTGAAAATCTGTCGCCAAGCACCTATCGGTGTGTTCCGACAGCTACACTTGAGAGCCAGTTCCCATCTAGGCTTTGTGTGCTTACCACCTTCGGCCACATCATCGCTTACTATGGTGAGATTGTGGTCAAACACAAGCTCCTGTTTAAAAAAAAATTAAAATATTTTAACTAAGCAAATCATTGTACAAAATACAAATATTAAAACCCCCCTTTTTTCCTTTCATGTAAAAACCGAAGGTTCCACAGACCCTACAAGTAACATTACGCTATCTGTGTCGTCACGGAAGCGGGGACGGTCTTCCTGTCATTACGAACCTACCGCTTGTCGCAAACAAGCCTTACATTCACACAGATGTGCGCATGCCTTTATCATATGTCATAATGACATGTTCAAGCAATGCTTTTTTATCCATTGATAAAATTGTGTGTATTATGTTAGAGCTGAAATCAGTACATTAATACGTGAAGTTTTTTTTTTACCCTTTTTTCGTCTGTTTGTTAACCGATTTTGTTCGACAGAGCTACTTTTATATTTATAATATCCTACTAATATAATAAATGTGAAAATTTGGGTGGATAGATGGATGTTTGTTATTCTTTCACGCAAAAACGACTGAACGGATTTTGATGAAACTTGGCACACAGGTAGATCATATCATAGGATAATTTTTTACTCGAGAAAAGATAAGATCCCACGGGAATGCGGGTGAAACCGCGGGGGACAGCTAGTCATATTATAAAGAGGTAAAGTTTGTGATGTTGTAGTGGGTAATCTCTGGTTCTATTGATACGATTTTTAAAATTCTTTTACCAATATATAGCGACGTCATTTGTGAGTATCATAGGCTATAATTTGATCCCGGGAAAAGATAAGATCCTACGGGAACGCGGGAGATAGCTAGTTTATAATATTGGTATAATGATGGTATCATTAATGGTGTTTCTGCAAAGAACAAAAGTAGTAATATTATTTTTGAATTCACTCTTTTTTTAGGGTTCCGTACCCAAAGGGTAAAAACGGGACCCTATTACTAAGACTTCGCTGTCTGTCCGTCTGTCTGTCACCAGGCTGTATCTCAAAAACCGCGATAACTAGACAGTTGAAATTTACACAAATTATGTATTTCTATTGCCGCTATAACAACAAATACTAAAAACAAAATAAAATAAATATTTAAGGGGGGCTCCCATACAACAAACACGATTTTTTTGCCCTTTTTTGCTCAATATCAATAATGGCAACGGGTAGGCACTTTTGCCGTTTTTACGGAACCCTTCGTGCGCGATTCCGACTCGTACTTGCCCGTTTTTTTTTTACTTTGCCTTTGAAGGCATATAAAAAAATGAATTTCAATTAAGTACAGTGAAAACCATTAAGAATTATTAATTTATGTACGGTAAGGGAAAATATTACCGGTGAAGTGTCTTCACAAAATCCCCTTGAGAAAGTTATTAAGGCTCAACCTAAATGTTCTCATGTGGCATTATGAGATTAATTTGCGTCGCCACTCACTGTTTTATTGGGTGGGAACATGTTTTGAGACTTAGGGCTAATGTTATTCAATCTTTACTGCGAAACTCTTTAGAGTTTAGTCTTACTTCATATTGGACTAGCTTACGACCCGCTGTCGAGATGTAAACTAGTCTATAGCACAAACTTTTTTTTAAATATTTTTGGCTTGGTATCTAGACTTTTAAGCCATTTCTTTTGTAGCGACATCTATCTACAAACAGATATGGTTCGCACGACTACTAAATAGATGGCGCTCCAATAATCTACATCGCACTAACGAAGTTTTCCATGCGATCTGCATATAGTATACAAGATTCCAACATCTACAGTTGAACCGCGGTCCCCAGGCACGATGACCTAGCCTGGCGGAAGATCTTCCCTTTTCAATCTGAGTCATCAAAGAGGAGTCTAACACCTCGCTCCACCATCAATTAATTAAAATATTCTTCTTTTATGTTATAGTCACGTTATATTGACACATTCACTGTAAACTATAGTCCTCGTCTGTACAAGTCTGGTCTAGTTTTAGTGAAATTGGCGGCTGTTCCACTAAAACTTTTTACGGACATTGTCGGAAAGTTTGTGTTTATAAATGGGTAGATCTTGATCGACGATTTAAAATTGCACCGCGTCCTTATATACCTCACATTTCTTTGTATTCTCCACTCTCAATGCAATATTTCCTGTATCCAATCTCCTGATTGTTATTTTCTTGAAGATTCTCCCCATTCACCTCGCATCCAAACAAAAGGTGAGAAAACACAAATAAAACTGCATTCAGACAAATGAATCAACTGGGAACTTAATAGCGAGCAAAACGGTAATGATGGCCAACCATTTTGGAAATATCGAAGATAAAATACACCACTAAAATTCAACCTTATAGTCATAGCCACAAAGTAAAAATTCGCTCATAAAATCTGTTGTGAGAACGTGATGATATCCTTAATTTGGGTTCCCAAATATACTTCAAGCTGAAATGAATTTTGTGGCGTTAAATACAGAGTTGGTTTTTAAATACAGAAGGCTAGCAGTTAGGGTTACAAAAGTGATATTTTTGAGGTATAACGCAATGGAGGCAACACTAATGAACGCGTTTATAGCAGGATGTGTTTCGACGGAGGCCACTAACTGTCTATTTAATGGTACTGAAGACGTAATTAAAGAGATTAAACATACATTTGTTGTATTTAACTACTGTGGAGTTGTGGTGTTAACTATGTGGCTGATGATACTGTGGAAGTTGTATTTACCTTTTTATTCCTTCGGGATTTTATGCTTTCCATAAGTTTCTGATGTGACGTGGTTATGTAACAAAACTTTTACATAACCACGTCACATCGTCACGTTATCAAACAGAATCCATTTTTCATCGCAGGTAACAATGCGGTTCAAAAATCCTTAAGGCGACGATATACGTGAAATGACGATTTTCGATACAATATTTCTCTGCATTCTTTATTGCAAGTGATTTATTAAAAATATATGTTAAACTAGAGGATACACGACATAAAATGACTTTTTTCAAATTTTAATTTTATCATCGAGAACATCAGAAAAAAATCGCGAATATGAGCCTTTTTGAAATTTCAAACATATTTCTCTCCTATATTACGGATTCAAATAACATGAAATTAATTACAGATATTCTTACACCTAAAACAAATAGCACTGTCTTGTTGTTTTTTCAAAAAAAGTTACTGTTATTTTTTAATTAAATTTATACTCGATTTTTAACTCGGTGACAGCTTTGGTCCCCTCGTTCGCCCGTCATTTCAGTGCGGGACGGGACGTTGTGCTGATCGGACCTGTGCTACTTTTTTCTCCACTCGATACAATATCATAAATGGTGTTATTAAAGCAGTGTTGTATATTTTAGCTATACATCGCGATGCGGTTGCTAGGGCTCGTCCATTAATTAAGCGATGTTTTTTAGAAACTTTTAAAAATGTTTCATGGTATTTTAGCTGAGGCGTCGAAAGTTTGTTAGTTAGTAGAACTACTCATATAGTTGATTATAGTATTAGTACGTAACTACCTTTAGAAAAAATATGAATTCATCAAGTTACACAACTTACTTTTTTTTTGCAGTATTCGACATCCACACGGATGAAAATATATTATAGAGAATGCTAATAATTAAAAAATCCTATATATTACATAATAAAAATAAATAAAGACATTTTTTAAATTATTACTTCGAAAAATATTATACATATACTAGCGGGACCGGCAGACGTCCTGCCCGGAAATTAAAACAAAACTTAGAACCCGTTTCCAGCGCCACCTACCGGGTCCAATTGTCAGACCATCGAGAAACCCATTGAAATATACACACAAAATTTCATCCATATCGGTCCAGCCGTTAGGTGACAAACACACGTACAGAAGAATTATATTTAATAAGATAATAAAAATAGATTTTTTGATAACCAACAAACTTGAAATTGTTGTTGGACTCACCCTAAGTTTTATGCGGCACTGGAGTAACCTTAGCTTGTACAATTCGTCAAATATACTTTGAAACCTGTGATAGTTGAAATTGGACCTTATCTTATAGAAATAAGGTTCATTGTCACGTAACTCCTATAACTATTACGTTTCAAGCTGTATTATGAACTTTTAAAATATCTGTTTTGTCTCGATTCGAGTTGCGAGGGAGAGCGTTGCGCGTTCTTTGTGAGGGCGCGCGGGGTGTGCAGCGCCAATCGAGCAAGGTCATTCGCGTATATCGTCACCTTAATTTGTGTGTCTGTTGAGCAGTGCAAGGCACGTCTCGACGCGTACTTCGCGCTGGCGATCATTGAGTTCGTGGGGCACCCATTTGTCAAGCTTACCTTGCTTTTACCTTGCCAATTTGACGCAAATGGACCAATATTGTTATGACGCTAACGTCGAAAGCTGCTGCTAATTCAGCCGTAGATTCTGTATCATCAGCTTCCACAATCGCCTTTAATTCGTCATTGTCAACCAAAGTCTTCGGACGACCGCGAGGTTCATTTTTCAGGTCGAAATTTCTAGAACGGAAGCGAGCAAACCAATAACAGGTGGTGCGTTGGTTTGTAGTGTTAGCTCCGTAAACGTCGTTGATGTTGCGTGCCGCTTGCGCCGCGTTGCTGCCACGACGGTACTCATATTCCATAATTACTCGTATTTTTAACATATCCATGATGAGGAAAAAAGATTGAAATGCGATGAAAATGTAACACTAATCAATAAACAAATGACTACTTTTGGAAAAAAAAAATACATGTTTTTAAAATAAAATTAATTTGAAATTAGAATTCTTAGCCAAACAAAAAATATTTTGATTTGAAATGGCCAGTACTGCAGAACGGCAATTTCATAGGTAAAGACCTATTATTATTAGTATAGAAGAAAATATTGTCAATTTCGGTAATACAATATTTGTAGATAATGGCTACATACTTTATTAAACTGATAACAAGCTCAATAATTACTTACAGATTGATTGTTATTACGCAAAATTTAATTAACGACACGCGTTGTGAATCATAATAGTGTATTGTGTTCAATTATTCATAGCCTTTGGAAAATTCTGTCTGTTGTTAATGTTAAAATATTGGTAATTTGCCACGCGGCATGTTGGGATGTAAATGACATGGCGATGTGTAACTGAAATTCAATTATCGTACCGTAATTACATTTGTGTGGCTTTGTGGTATCTTGTGGCTCAACTTAGAAGCTTACTTATTAAAGACTAGTTTTCCGCCCCGCGGTTTCACCCGCGTTCCCGAGGGATCTTATATTTTTCCGGGATAAAAAGTATCCTATATGTTATTCCAGTATAATTGATCTACCCGTGTGCCAAGTTCCATTAAAATCCATATAGTGGTTTTTTCGTGAAAGAGTAACAAACATCTTTCCCATCATCTCTGTATAATTGACACTGTATAGAAAATGCATTATCTTAGTCTACCTACTCATTACCTATTCGTATCATTTCATAAACATTTAATTTCAATAATATTTATTGTTAAAAGAAGCGTACTTTCATTCATTTTTAAAAGCATTTATTTAACTCGCAATGTATGTATGTTTGTCCGGGGGGAATCTTGCAACTTAATTTTGAAGCAGATATCTTTAACCGATTGAGCTGAAATTTTGTATACACGTTTAGTTTGGATGACAATGCACGGTTAGCTGTGTGACGTCATTCTAAATCCAACATGGCGGAACACCTAAGATAGCGGACTATTATTTTTTAAACAATATGGGTATCAAATGAAAGAGCTTGCTGAGAATAACTCGATAAATAAAGTGACGTCACTTTAAATCCAATGTGGCGGACTTCTCAAGATGGTGGACTAAGTTTTTTATGCTTTCCTACTATATGGGTATCAAATGAAAGGACTTGCTATGAGATTAACAGGCTGAGAAACCTGTCCAGCGATAAATAAATCAGCCACGGCAAATTATTTAATTAATTGGAAATATTGAGTGCTAGAAATTAATATTTATTATGCAGATTGCTTTTATTTGGGCTACAAAAATAATATTATCGAACTAACACACTGTTATGAATTTGGTATCTAATGACATAGTAATGAATGGTGCATATTATTATGTTAGCCGTTCAAATTGCTTTTGCTGTGTTCAATATTATACATAATGATGATTTTAGCAAATGTTGCAAAGTTAATTATGTATTAGGTATGTTTTTTTTATGTCACTAGTGACAACGAGGCAGGCGGGTCACCTGATGACATTAGCAATACCAGGGGGACTGCCAACGTGTTGTACACCTTATTACTATGCCTTAAGGGCAATGGCAACTGGCTCTCAAGTGCAACTGCCGGAACACACCAACAGGTGCTTGGCGACAGATTTTCAACTTGAGGGTGGTAGCCAGCCAGTCGAGTACCACATAGTACTCTACCACCGTGCTGTGGTTTCCTCACGATGTTTTCCTTCACCTAAAGCTCAAGCTCATTGTAGGATTCGAACCCACGACCTTCGCCGCGGTATTCGACCACTGCGCTATCATCGCCTTATAGTACTAGTTGACCCGCGCGGTTTCACCCGCGTTCTCGAGGGAACCCTTTAGGAGTTGAATGTTCAAAAATCCTTTCTGAGCAGATAAGTACTCCCTATCTATCAGATGTACTCGCTGGGTTTCAAGAACTATAATAGGTACCTACTACGGATTTTGTTCACAATGCAATGAGTTTTTTTTTGCGCGGTACCCATATTTTTTTTAAATAAAATTTTTAAGTTTTGCCAATGAAAGTCCTGTCAAAATTGGACCAGTTGTTTCGAAATTTAGTCGGCTAAAATAGCCAGATAGAGAGAAAAGCAATCTTATTTTTTTTTACTATATTTCTGATTTTTATATATTATAATTATTTTATTTACAACAAATGTACAAAATATACAAGCAAATGTACAACTATAATATATAAAAAAACTTCTTCGAGGCTGCCACTGCTGCCGATCGGCAAGGTTCCCAGAAGGCTGGCAGCGTTTCCTCTTTGGATGGCCAAGCTGATGCGTTGGCGGAAAAAGCTCCCCGCCCGCCGGTCACCCGAGGCCTCGTTTAATTTTTTACATAAAATATTTGCGAAACGACGAGCTTCAGACCCCCACGGACCCATGGTCTCAACCGCAAAAGGCATAAAGTAAATAAATAAAAATAAAATATCAGCTTAAAAAATTTAATATTTAAGAATAAGAAATCTTTTAGTAAGTTTATTTTTTTATATTTGGTAGGTGACCCGCCCACCTATCTCCTAAGTTTGTTGTACTACTTACCGGACATCCTGTATATAAGTTCTTTTAGCAACAATACTTTATAGTTTACAAGTAAAACAATTGTAATACACTAACGGACGATATGACGAAATTATAAGGGTTCATTATTAGTCTACGGAACCCTACAAAAATAATAAACAATTCGTTATTCAACCGTTCACTGCACCATAATATATTATGGTACAAGTTTACTACGTAACCCTCTACGAGCTACGGTTGGCTACGAGTAAGCTCTACGAGGGCTACAGGCTACGGGCTACGGTTGGCAACGCGCTTCGCTACTTTAGAATATCACGCACTACGAACAAAGCCTTCATCCTCTTACAAGCATTAACTAGCTCATACACGCGGCTTCACTCCACTCGCATTCTTAGTTTTGACTGTAATTTGTTAAACGGTCACTGCGCAGTTCTCTTTGATAAAAGTATAATATGTTTTTAAATCAAATAACGAAGGAACGTTATAGTTTCAGTCAGACATATGCAAATCTCTGTCCCAGATGTGTATGAGTTTTGGAGTGGATGTATAGAGATAGATGGGATCTTGAAGAAGGACATAGGATACTTTTTATCCCGGGAAAAGATTAGATCTCTCGGGAATGCGGGTGAAACCGCGGGAAACAGTTGTTAGTTAACAATTGTTTTTGATTTTGTTTAAACTTTGATAGCCCCAATGTCTAGTCATTCCCAAAAATAAAACATTGACAACCTTTATGTCCAGACATTTCCAAACTTAAAATATTGTCAACCCTAATGTCCAGACATTTCCAAACTTAAAACATTGACAACCTCAATGTTCAGACATTCCCAAACATAAAACATTGACTACCCCAATGTCCAGTCATTTCCAAACTTAAAACATTGACTACCCCAATGTCCAGACATTTCCAAACTTAAAACATTGACATCCTCAATATCCAGTCATTTTTAAACTTAAAACATTGACAACCCCAATTTCTGACATTTCCAAACTTAAAACATTGACAACCCCAAAGTCCTGGCATTCCCGGACTTAAAATAACAACTCTTAAACAAATGCGATTCACTTCAAATGATGAAAACTATCCACCATCGTTGCTTAAACTAGAATAAAGCGTATCCACTGATACTTACAGTCGCCAAATGGACAGACAAAAGATAGCAATAGAAAATAATAGCTCTTTTTATCACCGAAACCACTTTGCAAAGAATTTAGAGCGCTTACGAACATCTCCAAGCATAGCGTTTCTTTTACTACTAATGAATAAAAGAACCCCGTTTTAGTGTTAGGGCGGAACCACATAAAACTGCTCGTATTTAAAATGCAGTTTTGGCCTTATAGGGGTAGCAATATATGACGATACTAGAGGAAACGTATATGTCAAAGTCAAAACCATTTATTCAGTTTAGGCCCTAGAAAGGCACTTATGAAGGTCGAATTACAAAAGTTACCACCGGTTCGGAAGTCAGCCTTCAACTGAGAAGAACCGGCAAGAAACTCAGCAAGGTTACATTTTTTTAAATATTTTTGGACCATCTGACTATATTGTGTTTTTTTTTCAAATGTTTAACAATTTTATTCTTCTATGTATTGTCTTAGATGTCTCCGATTCTTTTCGGTATATGAAGTTGGATAATTATGGGTATATTATGTAGTAATCAATTCGATATATGTTTTACTAAATTTGGCTTAAACCATCTCACGCAATGAACCGAAATCATTAGAGCTGTTTTCGAGAAGACATTGTATAACATTGCTCGAATAGGATTTTAAGGCGATGATAGCTCAGTGGTAAGTGACGTCGAATACCGCGACGAAGGTCGTGGGTTCGAATCCTACAATGAGCTTGAGCTTTGTGAAGGAAAAACATCGTGAGGAAACCATAGCACGGTGGTAGGGTACTTTGTAGTACCCGACTAGCTGGCTACCACCCTCAAGTTGAAAACCTGTCGCCAAGCACCTATCGGTGTGTTCCGACAGCTGCACTTGAGAGCCAGTTCCCATCTAGGCTTTGTGTGCTTACCACCTTCGGCCACATCATCACTTACCATGGTGAGATTGTGGTCAAACACAAGCTTATCCAGAATAAAAAAAAAAAAAAAAAAGGCCACTAACTTTTTGAACCGAAGTATCCCATTCGAAAAATAATTTGATTTCTTCTTATAGAGATTTTTTCTTTAAATGGCAAATAAAAAAGAATGATGTACTGAAACTGAGTGAACCTTATACATATATACCCTCTGAAATCTTAGTAAAGCCCCAAGAGAAGTGTAACATTAATGAGGAGGGGAAGTCCCCGCTGATGTGCGGATCTTGTAGGGGTCAAACAAACCGCACGCCTTTGTTAATATACTTTTATGAAAGTTTAATCCTTAACCTACTTGCGAGAGGTTGCATTATTGTTTAGACGCTTTTATTTGAAACGTTCTCAAGTGTAAGTCTGTGGTAGGATTTTTTAACGGGAACTTGTCAAGTGACGTCGTATTTTGAGTTTTATTGAATAACTAGCTATCCGCCTGCAGTTTCACCCGCAATCCATTTCTCCATACAAACGTCGGATCCCCGTTTCATCCCTTTAGGGGGTGAATGGAGAAACATCATTTTTTTGCGGATATCTGCGTCATAATAGAATTTCGGAGCAATCCATAAGTTAGTATTTTATAAATTCCAATTTATATAAAAAAAATAGTTGTTGTTCCCCGCGTTTTCATCCGCGTTCTCTAGGGAACCCTTTAGGATTGAATTTTCTAAAATACTTTCTTAGCTGTTACCTCCTGTTATTGTATGTGGAATCTATTTGGCAGATTTCAAGTTTGAAAGTATTTTTTAAGATTTCATAATTAATCAGCGATATGATGTTCATGGATTAAAAACAAAATAACAATTAAACTTGTAATTACTAATACAGTAAAGTTTATTTTTGCTTGCATTCGAAAATCTTTAAGTTGCAACTTTATATCGTAAGCGAATACAATGCAATCTCGGGTATCGCCCGATCAGGACTTTCGCCTGGCCGAGCCTTTACAAAAACTACTCTCACTCCACCATTTGCTGTCCGTGGTCTTCTTTTGTTTTCAACTGTATAATTATGTTCTCGCTTCACTGAAATTGTATAGATAGAGCTTCTTTAAAACATTTCCACTTGTCTTTAAAATTAGCAAATATTCTTATTATAAAACAAAGTCCTCCCCCTCGTCTGTCTGTCCCTATGTTCGCAGTAAACTCAAAAACTACTCAACTGAATTTCATACTGTTTTCACCAATATGAAATGAAATATTTAATGAAATGAAATATTTATTCATCCACATGGGCGAAGGCCTGTGAAGAGAGGCACTTATTCAGACTCTAATGCTCGGTTCTGAAGGTTGCTTTTTCGGAGAAGAGCCGGCAATAAACTAAGCAATTACTCTTTTCAAAAACAACTTACACCTTTCCACATTCAATAATTATTTATCTAGTCTCTCACTGACAATATTTGCGTGTTGTGGTGGCAAAAAAAAATCTATAGAATTTAATTATGACTAACATAGTAAACAACAAATTCAAGCAGACCAACCCCCACAAGCAGCATCTGTTCACAAGTATGATAATAGATGGAGTAATTGATGAGGAAGATCTTGATGTAAAATAATTAATAATTAATTAAGGTTTTGTGTATAGTAGCTGTGTGTATAAATTAGACGATGATTGTTGAAGAAGGCGATGATAGCTCAGTGGTAAGTGACGTCGAATACCGCGACGAAGGTCGTGGGTTCGAATCCTACAATGAGCTTGAGCTTTCGGTGAAGGAAAACATCGTGAGGAAACCATAGCGCGGTGGTAGGGTACTTTGTAGTACCCGACTGGCTGGCTACCACCCTCAAGTTGAAAATCTGTCGCCAAACACCTATCGGTGTGTTCCGACAGCTAGTTCCCATCTAGGCTTTGTGTGCTTACCACCTTCGGCCACATCATCACTTACCATGGTGAGATTGTGGTCAAACACAAGCTTATCTAGAATAAAATAAAAAATGTCGGAACAAATCATGCCACAGAGCTTTACTGGCGTACGCCACGTAAACTAATTACACTACTACAGAATAATTTATAAAAACCTTTTTTAAAAACAAGCTTTGGATTCAGAGTGACGTCACTTTATTTTTTGATTTATTCTCAGCAAGCCCTTTCATTTGATACCCATATTGTAGGATTGCAATAAAAATAATAGTCCATTATCTTAGGTGTTCCGCCATGTTGGATTTAGAATGACGTCATACAGCTGACCATGCATTGTCATCCAAACTAAACGTGTATACAAAGTTTCTGCTCAATCGGTTAAAAATATCTGCTGCAAAATTTAGTCGCAAGATTCATCCTCGGAAAAACATACATACATTGCAAGCTAATATAAAGCTTGTAAAAAACATGTAGGCGTGATTAATTTTCTTATCCCAATTTTTTATTAAAATCCGAAACTATAATAGCGAAAAATATTCTAAAGAGTCTCAGCCCGATCTTGAAGAATTTAAACTGCGCGACAAATTCGCGTAGTCGCTGGAAAAGCAAGTTTCGGGAATGAACAAAGGTTATGGCCTAAACTTTGAAATTGCAACCAAAGAAGTTACGAATCGATTTAAAAGAACATGGACAGACCAGAAAAATATTGTGATACCGTAACACGATAAGGATCCGATGATATCCCCCTCGTAAATATGCTGTCGCAAATGGTATGCCCCTTTTAGATGGATAGTTTATGTCACGTGATAGGGTCCCTTACCTTTGATATTTTTTATTGGAAAAACATATTTCAGCTTACCGTATTATAATTGGATACGCCAAAGTAATGAGGCATGTTAGCAGTCTGAGAATAATGCTGGTGGGCCACCTGATGGCAAGTGACAAATTATAGCGCCTTTAAAACAACTGGTCCGCCCTTCTTTTGTTTATGCTAAAGGATGATTGCTCAGTGGTAGTGACGTCAAATACCGCGGCTCGTGGGTTCGAATCAAAGTGAAAAGTTTTTTTTGTTTTTTTTTTTTTTTTTTTTTATACTAAATTTAACTACTTAAAAATAATTCGTATATGAAAACTAGCCGGACCTTAGGCTTCAATATATAAAACCGACACTTTTAGTGACAGTTGGTCGGGTGACAGTTGTGTGTAAGCTATTGTAAGCTGTGCGGCGTGCGCATGTTTCTCTGTCTGTCTGTCTGTCTCTCTCTCTCTCTCTTATAGAAAGCAAGCCAGATATTTTCATTTCTATTTATATATATATACTCTCTCGACTTATATAACTTCGTTCCATCCGGGTGTCCCTTGACACCTCTCAAGTTTTGAAACTATTTATAGGTACTTATTCATAATAGATATTTTCTTATAATAAAATGTAGTTAAACCCTTATTTAACCATACAACCAACAATACTATGTAAATGTAAAAAAACAAATCAAAATATTAAACTTCAAACGCGTTCCTTCATTTCATAGCTGACACGCGGATAATGTATTTTTCCAAGAGAAACATAATTTCCTCAGGCTCGCAGGTGTTGCTAACATATTGTGTTGAACAATTTGCGTTTTTTCGTACCCTTCATAAGACGTGATGAAAGGGATAGCTTTGTACCCGGTAAATACATTTCGTTGGCTTCATGGCACATTTATTTATCGTAAATTTGAAATTTCCCCCATGACAAAGTTATTTTCGTAGTAACAGAAATTCACAGATTAATTAAAAATTAAATTTGGATATTTTGCACTCACAGCTATCTGATCCCAAACTTAGCTTGGCGACAGATTTTCAACTTGAGGGTGGTAGCCAGCCAGTCGGGTCCTCACTATGTTTTCCTTCGCCGAAAGCTCAATCTGATTGTAGGATTCGAACCCACGACCTTCGCCGCGGTATCCACTGAGCTATCATCGGAGAAGTATGTTATGTTTTGTTAATACTTAAAAAGATAAATACACCCAGACTCAGGACAAACAAATATGTTCATACACACAAATACATGTCCTGGATAGGAATCGAACCCACGACCTAGCGTGATAAGTAGTTTATACAACCATCTTATCGCGCGTTGTGAAAGGGGGCTAGACGGAAAAAAATCTTACGAAAAGTTGTCACGACCCTTTTTGCTATAGTAAGCTATTGTAAGCGCGGCGTGCGCATGTTTCTCTGTCTGTCTCTCTCTCTCTCTCTTATAGAAAGCAAGTCAGATATTTTCATTTCTATTTATATATATAAATAGAAATGTGTTTTTTTTTATATATATACTCTCTCGACTTATATAACTTCGTTCCATCCGGGTGTCCCTTGACACCTCTCAAGTTTTATTTGATAGGGTAGTAACCAAATAAAACTAGTCAAGCTCAAGTCGGACTTGAGCACGGAGAGTTCCGTATAATAATAAACCGACTTAATTTTGTGGCGCTATTACTAAACTTTGCCACAAAATGGACGTTGTTGTTACGTAGTCCTAACTTAGTTAGTAACATGTTTTAGTAATATAATGTGTTATTTATGTGAAGTATATGAATAATGTCAGACCCATGTTAGCTTTTTTCTATCGTATGTATCTCACTAATATTATAAATGTGATAGTTTGGATGGATGGATGGATGGATGTATGTTACTCATTTACGCCAGAACGGCTTAACGGATCTGGATGAAATTTGGCATAGAGATAGATTATAGTCTGGAATAGCACAAAAGCTACTTTTTATCTCGGGAAAAGATAAAATCCCACGGGAACGCGGGTGAAGCCGCGGAAGACAGCTAGTGTATGTCTAATTCTGTGGCACGCTCGACAGTCCAAATCTTTGCCGGATTTCAATGTGGGTCATTAGATTCGTCTCAGTTGTGGGAGTGACGTAGGGTATATAATTTTAATATGGTGTCTTATTAAAAGTGTAAGATAAAATAATTAAGTTACAATTTTAAATTTATTAAAATGTCGGTATTCGAAATAGAATTTCAACAATAAAATCTTTAAAAAGTATCGATATAAGTAAAGTCAAAGCGTTTGAGTACCTCTACCATTTTTATTAGTGCTATCAATAAAAAAAAATTAAACAACGTTCTTTATTCAAATTAATACATATATTTTTCCTAAAAAAAAATGAACATCGTCGAATTTCAAGCAGTCAGCGAATACTACATTTAAAGAGACGTAAATGTCAACGGCATGATGTTACGCTTCTAGAAACTGTTAGTTCACATAAACCTCTGTACACTATATGCATAGAGTGAATCTGTATGTAATTACATAGAGCCTTAGATTAGATGGTTTCCGCAAACTCACTACGCGACCCCCGAGGAATAGTACCGACAATAAATTAAGCCAGTTGCCGCGTTATAGCGTATTGCGTGTTGGAGCTTAGGCAGTACAACTATATGTAATTGTATCGAATGTACTACGGCAGACATCACTTACACGCAGGATTAGCACACTCGGATTTAGCGTGGATACACTCGCTCAATGCATCGCTCGCTCAGCCTTAAAATTTCGATAAAACCGAGTCTTACCACCGCTTGACATTAAACGCGATAAACTCAAAAATTGTGAAAGGTTTTTCATTATTTATTTACCACTAGATGGAATGATTCACGAGGAATGTTATATAATTTACTAGCTGTCTCCCGCAGTTTCACCCGCGTTCTCGTGGGATTTTATCTTTTCCCGCGATAAAAATATAGCCTATGACACTCACAAATAACGTGGCTTTTTATAGGTAAAAGAATTTTCTAAATCGGTTCAGTAGATCCAGAGATTACTTTAATATTAGTATAGATTAAGGTTTTGTGTAAATTGGCTGAAATAATGTCGAGGATTGTTGAAGGCGTCGAAAAAAATGCGTGAAATACGAGTTAATTTCTTTAAAAAAAATATATCACACTCTTTCAGCAGTATAACTACAACAACTTATAATCTTTATACAGGTTGTAACGGAAATGGTATACACATATTGAGTGCACGGCTTCATAGGATGATAACAAACTACGCGGCATGGTATTTCTTAATTTTATATCGAAGCGTTAGGAAGATAATGAGAAATAATGAGCTTGAGCTCTCGGTGAAGGAATACATCGTGAGGAATACATATAACGGTGGTAGGGTACTTTGTAGTACCCGACCGGCTGGCTACCATCCTCAAGTTGAAAATCTATCGCCAAGCACCTACGGTGTGTTCCGACAGTCAGTTCCCATCTAGGCTTTGTGTGCTTACCACCTTCGGCCACATCATCACTTACCATAGTGATATTGTAGAAAACACAAGCTTATTTAAGGCGATGATAGCTCAGTGGTAAGTGACGTCGAATACCGCGGCGAAGGTCGTGGGTTCGAATCCTACAATGAGCTTGAGCTTTCGGTGAAGGAAAACATCGTGAGGAAACCATAGCACGGTGGTAGGGTACTTTGTAGTACCCGACTGGCTGGCTACCACCCTCAAGTTGAAAATCTGTCGCCAAACACCTATCGGTGTGTTCCGACAGCTGCACTTGAGAGCCAGTTCCTATCTAGGCTTTGTGTGCTTACCATCTTCGGCCACATCATCACTTACCATGGTGAGATTGTATAAAAAAAAAATGAAATAATTACTTAATTCGGTAAGTAGTACGACAAGCTTAAGGGGGAGACAGGTGGGCGGGACGCCTACAGAAATGACATTAGTAAAAGTGTCACCAGCTTAGTAGTCATTACTAAGTAAAACCGCGGGAGTATATCAATATGTTTATTTCACTCAATAGCCAGTCAAATATCCACTTCAATATCAATATGTAGTGACTTGTTTCCTGTCATATTACCAACCACTCCTGTTATTACTGATGTTACTTCAAAATTTGATAGTTATGTATTAATACCACGCACTTCAATATCTTTGGCGAGAATATTTGAAATCGTTTGACAAGATGGCTTTCAAATAAGATGTATACGGTTTCTAGGCTATCCTGTTCTATCTAAACTTCTTAACTAATATTATTAAGATGAAATATTAGATTTTTTGTTTATTTATTTCTTTGTTTCAATTTAACTCAAAAACTACTCGACCGATTTAAAAAAAATCTTTCACCGTAGAAAGCTACATTATCCCTGAGTAACAAAGGCTATATTTTTTATCCCGGGAATAGATAAGATGTCACGTAAACGCGGGAGAAACAGTGGAGGACAAGTAGTCTATGATAATATTATTTACTAGCATCTGTCTCGCAGTTTTACTCGCGTTTTCGATATGAAAAGTAGTAGTAGTAGCACATATTTTTTAAGTCTGGTTAAGCTTGAGATTGACAAGCCCAACCACGGTGAGTGATGATGTGGCCAAAGGTGGTAAGCACACAAAGCCTAGATGGGAACTGGCTTTCAAGTGCAGCTGTCGGAACACACCGATAGGTGCTTGGCGTCAGATTTTCAACTTGAGGGTGGTAGCCAGCCAGTCGAGTACTACAAAGTAAACTATCATCGTGCTATGGTTTCCTCACGATATTTTCTTTCACCGAAAGCAAAGGCTCATTGTATTATTCGAAGCCACGACCATCGCCGCTGTATCCGACGACTCTACCACTGAGCTATCATCCCTTCACGTAGTTTATGAAGGGTTGTTGGTAGCAACCCTTAGTTAGTTCATTCGCAACTAATGAGAGTTTAAATCATAATCATGTTTCTCAGCCAACGAAGTGTGCGGCCCCAGCCCAGTATCGTAATTAATTACTATAGTTAGAACAACCATAAGATACAGAACAGCCTAATGGACTAGAAATGCCCATTAGGGCGTACAACATTTGGTTGTTAGGGTCAACGTACAGTGTGTTACTCTAATGTGGTATTAGGTTTTCTAATAATGTTTTGTTTCATACGCGGATAATCACCAATATTATAAATGTGAAAGTTTGGATGAATGGATGGATGGATGGATGTTTATTACTCTTTCACGCAAAAACGGTTGAACGTATTTTGATGAAACTTGGTACACAGGTAGATCATATCCTGGAATAACACATAAAATACTTTTTATCCCGGGAAAGAATAAGAACGCGGGTGAAACCGCGGGGGACAGCTAGTACTAAATAGGGATGTTGACAGACATATCAAAACAGTTTTTTTTATGAAATTTCATAACGATAGTTTACATGGAGGTTTGTATGAAATACTTGCTTGTGACGTCATAAATATATACCATCAAAAGATCTACTCTTTGGTTATTAAAAATCATAAAATGATCGCGTTCCCGTAGGATATTAACTTTTCCCGGGATAGAAAGTATCCTATCTCTTTAGTCCAGGATATAATCTATCTTTGTACCAAGTTAATTCTAGATCAGTTTGGTATTTACGGAGTTCATCGCATGTAAATAAAAATCACCTATATGATTTAACATTTAAATAATGATTAAGGTGGAATTTCCGTTAGTGGGCGAGCACCATTGATATCTAATAACTAGATAAACAATCCCAAGCAAAAGTTCTCTCGAAAGTAATACTAGTTATTTTTTTTTAAGTTTTATTCACAAAGCTATGTACAAAAAGCAATAAAATTTGACGACTCATATCTGCTAGCCAAAATATATCGTAAACGAGCACTGAGGCATGTTTACCATCGGAGCCTTCGAATGCTACTAGATTAAAAGACCATCCAAATGTTCGAGTGGGTAGACATTCGGCAAGGCCATTTTTTGTCGCTGATTGTGTATCTTTAGTTATTAGATATCAAAGGCGAACATGGATAAAACGAAAAACTTGAGAGGTGACAAGGGACACCCGGATGGAACGAAGTTATATAAGTTATATAAGTCGAGAGAGTATATATATATAAATATATCTATTTATGTGTGTATATATATATATATATATAAATAGAAATGAAAATATCTGGCTTGCTTTCTATAAGAGAGAGAGAGGGAGAGACAGACAGAGAAACATGCGCACGCCGCAAAGCTTAATAAACATACATAGTGACATAAAAAGTGTCGTGACAATTTTTCGTGAGAATTTTTTCCGTCTAGCCCCCTTTCACAAGGCATATTCTAAACCAGTTCACTGCGCGTTAGTCCTACAGCAACATTTGCCAGTAACGATGTACCTTGCGTACATTACTAATATTATTGCAGGCTTGCCGTGGCGCTATGGACCGTATAACGCGGTCGCCGTAACACAACTGCTCATTAACTATTACGTAAAATTACCAACTACACGAGTATGCTGAATTGAATATTTTTGAACGAAACATATTCGTATTCTTATAGTTCATAAAATACTGAACATTGAACCTTATTGACATAATAATATAAGGTTCATTTGTATACTGCGATTGCCAAGTCAATCTATTTACCTTACTAATCCTACTAATATTATAAATGTGAAAGTTTGGATGGATGGATGTTTGTTACTCATTTACGCCAGAACGGCTGAATGGATCTGGATTAAATTTGGCATGGAGATAGATTATAGTCTAGAATAGCAAATAGGCTACTTTTTATCCCGAGAAAAGATAAGACCCCTCGGGAAAGCGGGTGAAACCGCGCGGAACAGCTAGTATTATAAAAGTGAAAGTTTGGATGGATGGATGTTTGTTACTCATTTACGCCAGAACGGCTGAATGGATCTGGATGAAATTTGGCATGGAGATAGATTATAGTCTGGAATAGCACATAGGCTTTTTATCCCGAGAAAAAATAAGATTCCACGGGAACGCAGGTGAAACCGCGGAGGACAGCTAGTTAA
The DNA here is from genome assembly GCA_951361185.1 of Ochropacha duplaris. Lineage (NCBI taxonomy): Eukaryota > Metazoa > Arthropoda > Insecta > Lepidoptera > Drepanidae > Ochropacha > Ochropacha duplaris. The sequence continues at coordinate 2,311,785 of OX592712.1, read as the reverse complement.
AAACATAAAAGTTTGATATGGTCACTATAAGATGTTGTTAGGTTAGCTAATTACCTACGTAATAACTTAAGATAGAAGGGCCCTTAAGAAGTGACTGAATAAATTAACCGACATGGATCTTACAACTACTACTTTACGGTAGAAGAACTGAGTTTCGAGACTTGGTTGTTTTTAACCGACTTCAAAAAAAAGGAGGAGGTTCTCAATTCGTCTGTATGTTTTTTTTTACAAGTTATGTTTTTGATGGCATTATGTTATCATTGTCAAAAGTTTTCTTTATGACGTCCTGGCGAGTAGACTGGCAGACTGCTTAATTCAAACGATCATAAAGCCATGGACTTTTCCAATATGAAGTGAAAACTTCTTTAGGCACGTTGAGCACTTTTTGGGTGAACAAAAATCATGGAACTCGCGTCATCGTTTCTAATAAATTAAATATAAATATCCTCGTAAATTTTTTCACACACTGTTATCTGATCCCAAACTAAACAGAGCTTGTACTATGGAAACCAGATCACTGATATATACTACATATACTACTTTTTTTTTGTAAATACATACTTAAATAGATAATTACACCCAGACTCAGGACAAACAGACATGTTCATGCACACAAATGTGTGTCCTGGATGGGAATCGAACCCACGACCTGCGAAGTGATAGGCAGTGTGTTAACCAACCACGCCAACCGGTCCGTCAAAAGTTTTATTAGTTCCATTAGTTTTCACTTCTATCGGCAGTCCCAAAAGATTGCTCCGTCCCTTTTTTATGCAGTTTCAACTCTACCGCATTATCAGTCAGACTTTTACAGTTCATTTTCTCATCTCACAAATTGAGTGAGTGAGTGAGTAAAAAAACCGCCCTGAATGCTGGGTATCTTTGCTATTAAGCTAATGACGCGTGCACATTAGCTCCGCCGATCTAACGTCAGTAGAGTACGGATAGACAGTAGTCCTTTTTGTGGAGAGCTAGTTACCGTATGCGTTTTTGCACTTCCATAGAGTAGTAATTATGGTAGTGAGTTTTAGCTGTGCTGGGAACTGTACTTTCATCTTTAGTACCTACGTTATAAAGCTCAGAGTACTATTTAATTGTCACAGATATGATATACAGTAATACTAAATTCAGGATTGTCTTCTAAAACATTGATATAGTAGACTCTCGTTAATTCGAAACTCGAGGGACTTAGAGTCCCTCGAGTTTCGAATTAACGAGAGTTTGAAATATCAAATGAGGCGAAATTTTTGAAAGAAAATAAATACTTTACTAAACAAACCAATTCGTGCGGAAGTGTGTGTCAAACTACATAATAATCATAACAAAAACGATACACACATACCTATGATGATACAAGTTTGAACTTGTCTCAAAATGTATTTAGTTACCTCTGCAAGTTCTGCAATCTTTCTGTCTCTTTTTCTCTGCAACTTTGAATTGTCAAGTGTTTGATGCCAATGAGTTCGAATAAACGCGTCGTTTTGTTACATAGCAATGATTTTTTCGTTCGAATTACCAAGTGCATAAAAATGTATTGATTTAGTTCGAAATATAAAGAGTTTTTGTAGGGAACTCATGCTAATTTTGAATTATAGAGAGGTTCGAATTATCGCAGGTTTGAATTAACGAGAGTCGACTGTAACTTGTTGTATCCCTCGGTTTTTCCAGCGTTCCCGAGAGGGTCTTTAAGGGTTGTATTTTCAAAAATCTTTTTTTTACGGATACCTAAACTCTATGAGGAATACTACCTGCTAGTTTGTAACATTTATACTTTCTGTGATCACCCCCTTAATTTTGAAAAACACCCGTATATGTGTTTATTAATTTTTAACCAGAAGTAGGTAAGTACACAAAATTTCGAGCTTCATTCTTTGAAAATGATGGTTTGCCACACAACCGTTCCTTATTTTACCTCCTTAGGGGTGAAATCTTTATGCTTACAATATTTTGATTTGATTTTGAAAAAGCAACAACTGCCAAAATTTTAAGTTTGTTGCCCAAGCAGTGTTGGCTCTGCGTTGATGAATAATATACATATATATAGATAGATTCACTTGTAATATCACTTTTCTTCATTGTTTAAACGTCAATAAAACTAGTAGAACTAGGAACAATTATTTTTAAAGAACATCATCATTTATTTTTTCCACAAAGGAATTCAGGGCAGCGCCGCAAAGGGACCACTGGTTATTCAGCATTGCTGAATACAACTTGTTACCATGGCGGACGAAAATTGAAATTTCCAGTGTGAAATTTCAACCGGGTCGAGTCAGTGAATGAAGCCTCATTAAATACGATGGTAGCCTCGTAAATTGCAATTTATTGTGCTAGGAATGACATAATTTCGTTTTGAAAATGTTTATTTATTAAAACGCAAACGTTATGCTTGTTTGTTTTGTCTTGGGCTCACAATTTCAGTCGTTCTCACGCGACGTAGTCAAAGGATTGTTTTGTCACGTCGGTGAATAATTATCTGGTTAATGACCTTGTTCTATTCCTATCTACGGTTTAATTTCAATGTTTTTAGAGTAACATTATATATAAATATTCCTTCAACGCAATGTAACGCTGTATCTTTCATATTATCAGTGTTTGTGGCTACATTGCTGGTTGTCGATCCAACCTTAATTGAAAACGTAAATGATTTTAAAGATTGCATAAAGACATTATCTTATTACAAAAAAATAATAGTATCAGTCATCTGGTTTCTATATTACAAGCTCTGCTTAGTTTGGGCCGTGTGTAAAAAATGTCCGAGGATATTTATTTATTTATATTATTGTCTTATTGGGCAACATCGTAATAAATATCAAGCTCTATAGGTTAAAACATTTATATTAAAAAAAATATTATATTTTACGAAATGCGCGAAATTCCAAACAACTCAGGTAAATAAAAAAAATCTTGAGAGGTAATTTTTTCCGTCTAGCCCCCTTTCACAACGCGCGATAAGCAACTTCGTTCCAATTAAATAAAACTTTTTTTACGAAATGAACATTTTTTTATTAAAACAAGATAATGGACTAGCGTCAAATCAAATGATGAAATTGAGCGTACGAATTTTAGCATCCGTCAATTTGATCATCACCATCATGATCTACCTGCCCTGTTCTCAATTATTTGTGTTCGGCGCAATGTGTAGGTACTTTTCTTCCATCGGCTCTTCTATCCGTCATATCGGAATTCACTCCTTTCTTACTCATCTCTCACACGATCTATTCATCTCTTTTTAGGTCTTGATATTTTTTGCAAATCACGATCATAAGTATTTGTTTTTTAATTAGGCTTTAAGGTGCACATTAAGGAGCCTTGTTTGGCAATATTTACGTAAACAACTAAGATGCTATATGTTAATGTTAATAATTTTTTACTTTTGGATAAGCTTGTGTTTGACCGCAACCTCACCATGGTAAGTGATGATGTGGCCGAAGGTAGTTAACACACAAAGCTTAGGTGTGAATTGGCTCTCAAGTGCAGCTGTCGGAACACACCGATAGTTGCTTGGCGATAGATTTTCAACTTGAAGGTGGCCAGCCAGTCGGGTACTACAAAGTGCTATGGTTTCCGCACGATGTTTTTGTTCACCGAAAGTTCAAGCTCATTGTAGGATTCGAATTCGACCTTCGCCGCAGTATCCGACGTCACTACCACTGAGTTATCATCGCCTTAAATTATGTTTACTATATTTATAATAGTCGTAATTAGAGTTATAGCTTTACATACAAAATTACTATAACGAGTTCCTTGAGTGTAAAGTAATTAAAGTTTATAACGCGTAAAACAAATTAAGCCTTTATTGTTCGTCGTAAAACAAGCGGCATCCTAAAATTTAAATTATTTTGACTTCAATTTGGCAGTCTTAATTGTCGGCCATAGAATTATTTTCATTTTTTATTGTTCTATTTTTTCAGCGTTCTTGCAATAAATTACGTCGGTTTAATCAAAATATTTAAATTCGAATTTTGTAAGATTGATTCTTTCTTCATTTATTATTTTGATTGAAATACTAATTAATAAAACTTGTTTTGAGGAGTTGTACCTGTTTTTGTGTTCAATACGTAAACAGGTAAGTAAACAAACGGGTACTGTGATGGTAATGGTATAGACTATAGAGTATAAGGGAACTGATAATATGCTAATCTTTTACAATGCTCTCAAACGTAACTGCCGGAACACATCAGTAGTATGTAAACAACAGATTTTTTGGTGGAATATTATCAGTAATTTTTCACGACATTTATGTTTTACAGTTTTTATATGACATTTCTTTTATATGTTAATTTGAATCTGTACTTATTTAAGTGACCTTATGTCGAATATGTACTTGATTTTGAAGAAATAAATGATTATTTTGCGGAGGGTCTCGAAAAGGTAACGCTTAGAACAATGGGCCAACTCCAATCGACTATATTGAACTCAAATCCCATCCCACTCGCACAGTAGATCTTTTTTACACGACAACTACAGTGTCTCACTCTGACGACATCTCGAACCTAACTAACTTCTCGAATTTTCTCGTGACCTTGAGTGAGACTTTAGCTCGTCGTCTATGTTAATAGTAGAACACGCGTTTTCGGGGATATAAATGGGTGAGTTGGCCAAAGAAAGTCCCTGGTGGAACGATTCGCTGAAGCTTTCAACCCCAGCGAAGTTAGGGAACTAGCCCACCAGATTAGGATGAACGAAGGCAACGGTCGTGCCCTCGCTACAATCGCCATGAGGTTCGAGCGCCTCTTCTCGTCATTAGCTCAATTCCAAGTTAACCCATAATGGATTGTACAACTGCGTGCAGAATAAAACCCCGCTCCGTAAAAATCGGTTTTTTCAATGCCAACGGCATCGGTGGTCAACGTGATGAAATCGCAGACTTCCTGAGAGATCATGACGTTGACGTACTCCTAGTGCAAGAGACGTTCCTCAAACCCTTTAACAGGGACCCAAAGATTGCCAACTATCAGATAGTTCGCAACGATAGGCTCAACTCCCGCCTCAGTGGAACCCTCATTTACTACAAAAAGTCCTTGTACTGCTCCCCCATGGATCAGCCCTCTCTCGAGTACATTGAAGCCTCGGTCTGCAGGCTCGGCATGACTGGCCACGAGTCAATCATTCTGGTTTCAGCCTACGTTTCCCCCTCCCGCGAGTCTAGCGACATCCAACTATCACTCAGAAGAGACTTGAAAACCCTTTTCGACTTGGGAAGCTCTGTCATAGTGGCGGGCGACCTAAACGCGAAACACCGCCTCTGGAACTGTCATACGACTAACTCCAGAGGTATTGTTCTAGAATCCCTACTAGGGCCGCTAAATATCGACTTAGTTGCGCCCACAGAACCAACTCATTTTCCTGACGTACTTAACCACAGACCTGACATCCTAGATGTAGCACTGTTGCAAAATGTGAGCCTAGGCATACACGATGTGACAGTGCACCACGAGTTAGTCTCCGACCACCGACCTGTAATCTTAGAGCTTACACCGAACGCAGGCCCCCCCGATTCAGGTCAGTCCCCTATTACCAAGGTAGTGACGAACTGGGACAAACTGGGCGAAAGCCTCAAGTCTGCCTCATCCGTCCACCTCGATCAAATCCCCAGCAGCATAGTCACCGCTGATGAAGCTGTCGGCGCAATCGATTCCCTAACCAGCCACGTGCAATCGCTCATTAGCGATTGCTCTCGGACAGTACCAGTGGAGAGCAATCGACGCTGGCGCTTGCCCGACGACGTACGTGACCTGATTAGGGAAAAGAACGTAGCCATGCGCGCTTACGATCGTCGTCCAACCGAAAACAACCGCGTCCGTCTGCGTACTCTCCACCGCGCCGTCAAGGAACGAGTGGCTGAGGCACGCGAAAACAACTGGAACCAGACCATGATCGACATCAAACCCTCCCACCTAGCCTTTTGGCAACTCTCACGTGCCCTAACCAAGGACACGGTTGCCCCTATTCCACCTCTAAAAAGGCCCAACCTTCCACCCGCCTTCGAAGACGAAGAAAAGGCCGAATGCCTGGCCGAAAGCCTAGAGCTCCAATGTACACCCAGTTCCCTCCCTATCGACCCTGTCCATCTGGAGGAAGTCAATTCCGAAGTAGAACGGCGAGCTTCTCTCCCGTTACCCCCACCCCCTCTCAACGAAGAGGAAGACCCCCTACCTCCCGTGACCACGGACGAGGTCAAGCAGATCATCCGGGACCTCCGCCTTAGGAAAGCCCCGGGCTCGGATAAAATCACAAATAGAGTGGTCAAGCTGTTCCCGGCTACCCTCATCACGCTCCTGACAGCTATCTTTAACGCTGCCCTCTCCAATAACATTTTCCCACACCAGTGGAAAAAAGCTCAAGTAATTGGGATCCCCAAACCCGGCAAACCTAAATCCGAGCCCTCTAGTTACCGTCCCATCAGCTTGCTCAATGTCATGGGCAAGATGTATGAAAGATTAATTTATCTCCGTCTCAAAGCGTATGCCGACGCTAATAAACTCATTCCCGACGAGCAGTTTGGTTTTCGAACTAAACACTCGTGCGTTCAACAAGTCCATCGTATTGTTGAACACATCTCAGCCAAATATCAAAAAAATCTAATAACCGGAGTCCTCTTCTTTGATGTAGCTAAAGCCTTCGACAAAGTCTGGCACAACGGCTTAATATATAAGCTGTACAAACTCGGAGTGCCTGACAGACTCGTGACCATCATACGAGACTTTTTGTCGAACCGCCAATTTTGCTACCGAATAATAGGAGCACTATCCTCCTCCCACCCCATTCTAGCCGGAGTCCCCCAAGGCTCTGTGCTGTCCCCCCTGTTGTTTACACTCTATACGAGTGACATCCCTAAAACTAGCAAAGCGCAGCTAGCTCTATTCGCGGACGACACCGCAATCTACTACTCAGGCCTATGCCCCTCGGCCATTGCTAAAGTTCTCCAAACCGCGACCAACACTCTAGGTGCTTGGTTTAGGAAATGGAGAATCGAAATCAACCCCACCAAAAGTCAAGCGGTCCTGTTCTACAGGACCGACAAGAAATTTGGCCCCACTCTCCCCTCTCCAGTCACTATGTTCGGCGAGCCGATCCCCTGGGAAAAGCAAGCCAAATACCTCGGTGTAACCCTGGATGATCGATTGACCTTCTCCAGCCACATTAAGAAGGTACGCGCACGCGCCCTCTTTGTGTCTGGTCGCCTTCATTTCCTGCTTAACCCAAAGTCCAAACTTGCTCTTAAAAGCAAGGTGAGATTATACACCGCGTGCATCCGCCCCATTATGCTATATGCATGCACTGTGTTCGCACATGCATCCCCTAGGCTGATCCATAGCCTCCAAGTGGTTCAGAACCGCTTCATGCGCAAAGCCACGGGCGCCCCGTGGTACATGCGCAACCTAGATCTACACATAGACCTCAATCTGCCCACAGTTAAACAATTCATTAAGCGCGCTTCACGCCACTATTACGATCGTGCCCTAAACCACGCGAACCCATTAATAGTAAAATCAGCCAATTATACTCCTTCAGAGATTTCAAAAATCCGTAGGCCTAAACTCGCCCTCAGCGAGCCGGATGACCCAATAACACTAGCTCAGATTAAGGATAGGGAGGCTCGCGCAGCCCTGAAGAAACAACAACAACACCGCCCGCGTTTCCGCCCTCGCCGGAGAGGCCCGTCGCGACGTCCCACTCAGTCAGTCTCGTCCCCCGTAACTAACGGCGGCCCGAGCCGCACCAGTAATCCGACTGTCCCCTAAAACTCCTCTAAATCGCTTAGGCGAAGTCCGTCCCACTTTTGTGTCCCCTCGACGACGCCCTGAGCCGAGGTTCGTGCCCCAACTGGGGCGCCCTCAGCGGTCAGTCGTCTAAAATTAACTCGGTTGAGAGCCCTAAGCGCTCACCGAAAAGTCCGCGTAAGGGTGTCTATGGTCCCTCAGACCTCCACCTTTAAGTCCTCCCCAAAAAAAAAAAAAAAAAAAAACCAAAGAAAGTATGACCATTCAAGAGGTCACCAAGCAACAAGCAAGAACTAGTTACCTGAAGACTCTCCAAGGAACCAAAGATAGAAAAAGTGGTGTTTCAGTTCAGTAGATTAGTTTCAGTAGTTTCAGCTCAGTACTTTCAGTTCAGTAGTTTCAGCTCAATACTTTAGTGTGTAATAATTTATTTCTAAAGCATATTTTTGAAAAATATTAGCTTTCTGCACTCCTTCTCCATATAAACTTTAACTGTGCCAAATTTTATACTCGTCTTTAGTTAGTTAGTTTTTGCTTATTATGATTATTTTCTTAAACAGTATTAAATGACGACAGTTTTTTATATGTTGTTTTAGTTGCAGCCATCACGGTCATCTACGAGCGCCATCAAGATGGTCACAGACAATTCGAGAGGTAATACTTGTTGTATGCATAATTTATTTTTACTAGCTGTCCCCCGCAGTTTCACCTGCGTTACCGAGGCATCTTATCTTTCCTCGAGATTCATAATAGTCGCACGACCGTGCGTGAAAATCATTCAGTCATACATTCATTCATTCCAATATCATAAATGCGAAAATAACTATGTCTATCTGTATGTATGCTTAGTTATCAAAACTAGATTTATTTCAAAGTTTGGTATGTGGATCCCTTCAGACCTCAGAAGCTCACTTTTTGGGCGACGGTAGTCACTTACTATCACATGATATTAAGTGGATAACATGATGCACGTGTCACTCCAATATGAAAGAGCTAAAACTAAATTCTTAAAATTCAATTTACAAAAAGATGTGAATCGGTTACGTAAATTCGGGCTGTTAAATAAAAAGACGCTTATCAGCTGTTTCAGAGATGCTCCCGCTTTTATTGGCTTTAAAGTTTTATGCTCTCGAATGTACCGAGTGAAGTTTGGGGTACAGCGAGCAAAATGTTCGCTTAGCTGTATGTCATTTGGAATTCGATTTTGTTGGCGATCGTACCATCTAAATTGGAATCGATTATTGTATGAATTCTGAAATTTGAACACAATTGGCAAATAAAAACACAAATAAGTAAACTGAAAAACAAAATAAATGGCATATCAATCTATTGTTAATCCTTCTAACCCTTCTTCTTACTAATCCCACAAATATTATAAACAGTTTTCCGCCCCGCGGTTTCACCCGCGTTCCTGAGGGATCTTATATTTTCCCGGGATAAAAAGTATCCTATATGTTATTCCAGTATATGATCTACCTGTGTGCCAAGTTTCATTAAAATCCATTCAGTAGTTTTTGCGTGAAAGAGTAACAAACATCTTCACATACATCTTCACATCTTCACACACATCCAAACATACTTTCGCATTTATAATATTACTCGTAGTAGGATGAAAGTTTGGATGGATGGATGGATGTTTGTTACTCTTTCAGGCAAAAACTACTGAACAGATTTTGATGAAACTTGGCACACTGGTAGATCATAACCTGGAATAAAACATAACATACTTTTTATCCCGGGAAAGTATGAGATCCCTCGGGAATGCGGGTGAACTGCGGAGGTCAGATAAATATGAAAGTATGTTTGGATCTGAAGATGTTTGTTACTCTTTTATGCAAAAACTACAGAACGAATTTTGATAAAACTTGGCACACAGATAGACCATATCCTAAAATAAAACATTGCATACTTTTTATCCCGGAAAATGATAAGAACCCTCGGGAACGGGGGTGAATTCACGGAGGACAATTAGCATGCAATAATTTAATCGTCTTTAACAATATTTTTAAACGACTTCAAAAAAGGAGGAGGTTATATTTATTATTTCTTACATTATATTTTTGGGCTTGGCACCAACTTCAAATAAATCAGTAGGTATTTATAGAATAATAATTTGAATAGGTATGTAGGTAGTTTACCTACATAAGTAAAGTTTTTAGTCTATTTAGTTATTGATATATTTGTTTTGTCTATTTTATTTAATGTCTTATTCAGTTTATTTTTCGGTTTTTAGTGCTACATATTTGTCTTTGAAGTCGTTTTTATTTTTTTATAAAAAGTTTTTATCAAATATAGTCTCAATGTGTCCCAAACATTAGAATTTTACGAGGTCACATGGCAAAGTAGCAACATAGTAAAGTGTTGAAACATTGAGAGAAATGTATTACAATCACGTCGCACTCGTACCTACGCTTGTTTATGACTTATGTCTACTTTGATAAATTAAATTGTCTTTTTTTACTAAAAATATTTTTAATACAAAATTACAGCTCTTTTCACGCTCTGTGCTAATATTTCAAAGACAGACGATTTTACTTATACATCATTGTATCTTGGTTAGGGTCTAAGGAATACTTCCATTTTCCTTCTAGACTTTATGACTGTGACTAATCGGACGCAGAAGGGAGGTAGTCACTAATATGAGATTTATTTTTTTCCAAAGGGAGATTTCTTTTTTTTTTTTGGAGGAGCCTATATTGGGTACATGCGTGCTCTCATCACAATATAGCTTCACAAACCCCTATATAAATACTGACTTTAAATAAAATAAGTTTTTTTTGCATAAATACAGTGCAAATATTTTTGGAACGAAGTTCTTATAGTAGAGAGAACTGGTAGAAGTCGTCACGTAAGATAAAAACGTTATGCCCTCCAGGCGACCTTTCCCTGTCTTTGTCTTTGATATATTTTGATACAAATTAGAGAGAGAGAGAGGAAAAATGTAAGAAACTTCGTTCCTGACGGGGTTCCTATTTTTTTGCCTTCTAAACATTATAAAAGGTTGGCAACACATTCTATAAAACTTTTTTTTTAAAATTTTGTCCCATAAAATAAACTGACAGGCAACACAGTTAGTTTCTCGCAAATAAATAGTATCGTATTTAGTTGGAGTCTTCTACGGCTATTTTGAATAACCCTATTCCGCACTATTCAGTAAAAGCATGACGCAGCGAAAATAGTATCTTGTTGATAATAATCCCATTGTTTACAGTGCCAGTGTCAGCAAGAATGCGACGTCATCACACCGAGCCGGGATTACTGTCCCGGACTACACCGGGATCTATGGTAAGCTATTAGTAAGACAGTTCTTGAACTAGGTACCTATTACTTGATATAGTTAAATAATGTAGTATCTATATAAGTAAATAAAATTGTAGTTTCTGTTTTTCGGCGTCAAGTTGACAATCTAAATTGTCATTTTATTTACAACTAATGTACAAAATATACAAGCAAATGTACAATTTATTTATTATAATATATAAAAAACTTCTTCGCTGCCGCCGATCGGCAAGGTTCCCAGAAGGCTGGCAGCGTTTCCTCTTTGGATGGCCAAGCTGATGCGTTGGCGGAAAAAGCTCCCCGCCCGCCGGTCACCCGAGGTCTCGATTAATTTTTTACATAAAATATTTGCGAAACGACGAGCTTCAGACCCTCACGGACCCATGGTCTCAACCGCAAAAGGCATAAATTGATAAATTGGACCAATACAGGCGTACTTTTTGAATTTTGAATTTTCCGCACCTTTCGCAGCCGCTCCCGCGGCTTTACAAGTCACCGGTAAGTAAGATGACGCAAGTGTATCGACACAAGTGGCATCCCACACCAACGGCTTGCCGACACTCCACGGGATCAAAGTCATACCATCCGGCCTCTTGCCGTCGCCACGCGAAATACCGACTGGTTCGAGTACAGAAGGCACGCCGGCGACAACAAGAGCCCTACGGATAATATCATTAAGAGCCACGTGGCGTGAAATACGACCGGCGCTTTGAGAACACGAAAGCCCATGATGGCCGAGCTCTGTTTTTTATGTCGAAATAACAGCGTTTTTAGGGTTCCGTACCCAAAGGGTAAAAACGGCAAAGGGGCAAAAAAGGGCAAAAAAAAGGGATTTTTTTGCCCTTTTTTGCTCGATATCATCACCAGGCTGTATCTCAAGAACCGCGATAGCTAGACAGTTGAAATTTTCACAAATTATGTATTTCTGTTGCCGCTATAACAAAAAATACTAAAAACAGAACAGTGTTTCCACTCACTACCCAAGACGAGACGGTAAAGATACGAGCTCCAATCCTCCCGTCGTAGCACGCGTCGTAGCTGCTGGGTACGCGGACGAATGCCTCGGGCGCCCCCGTATACCCAGCACCAGCAGCGACAGGTAGAAACACAGTGGGGTTTTAGTCAGTAGATAGGAGTCTGTCTTAAGGCCAGCTGCCCCCTTCAAGCGGCCGGGTGGGTATCCATGAGGATTTCCCCACGTCAAAAAAAATGTATGGTATATCAAGGTGAGATGTCAGATGTTACACATCATATGCGAATAAGGCTCACTCGTTTCTATTTTATACCGGGAAAACATGACCTGAAGGGAACTTGGGTGAAACCGCGGACCGGAAACTAGTAATAATTTATTATCAAGGGATTAACGTGTATTTAAGACCAAATATTCACATTTCGTATCTTAATGTAAAATTTAATAAAAGCGCCGGCCAAAACCAACTCTTGTACCTTAAAGTTTTAAGTCTCAAATAAAGTCGGTTAATTGTTTTCATAAACTTTTAGTCCAATTTTGGTGGTATGTCCAACTTGGAATTCATTTAAAAACTTCTGCGATGTTTCTTCTTCAAAGATTTTAAATGGCTGTTTCATAAAACGCTCGTAACGTGAAATGGAACTTTTTCCTGTGAGTGGAGTCCAAAAGTTTGCTACTAGTTCCTCTCTTAGATGTGTTTTGTGGTTCAGAACATTAAGCGTTTATAGTGTCGAGCGCTGAAATGTGGACAAAACTTTTATTAAGTTTAATTATGCTGTTAAAATGTAAATTTTAAACCCCTCTTTTTATTGGCCTGGCAGACGTTGTCCTGCCCTAAAAAAAACTTAGAACCCGATTCCAGCTCCACCAATTTAGTGAAACTAAACCATCTGTCAGTTCGATCTCGAGACATGTCAAAAAGTCGTTCTATACAAAAATATTTTTCTCCATTATTCTTTTTTTTGTGATTTTTTTGTATTTTCAGTTATTCGGGGCGGAGACAAATCGTAACAAATTTAAATCCATGACAATCGGTCAAGCCGTTCTCGAGTTATAAGTGTGCGAACAAACCCCGACTTTTTGTATAGATAGAATTTAATAGAAAATATTTAAAAGCACATAACAAACAGTGAGACAATAGCATAATACAGTGAAAACAATAACATTTATAAAAAATGTATTAAAAGAAAAATATCCCGTCAACGATAAATGTGCTGTTGGAATCAGAAGCGGTTATTTCCAGTTTCACTACATTGAAAGGCTCCTATTGCAACCCACTGTTCTAATAAATTCTATTAAAACCAATATTCAATTAACTTCACGATAATATATTATTCGAGAACCTATTACAACACAAAACTTTGCGAATAATTACTGAATACATTCATTATTCTAAGACAAAGTTACGCGGACTAATAAATATTTTGTGACGCAACAAACTTGAATTTGTAAGTTAATTTGTCCGCCATTGTAACTAACTTATTCGTTGGGAGCTCGAGTGGAGAAATTGTAGACTAGATTGTCCGGAAATTCGTTTCGGAACGAACAAGCTTCGGGACTATTCGAGATTCATTGGCATTTTCTTTTTTTGCTAAAAGTATTGATTTGTAGCGACATCTATCTACAAATTGATATAGTTCGCACGACTCCTAGATAGATGGCGCTCCAATAACCTACATCGCGCTAACGAAGTTTTCTATGCGATCTGCATATATAAAAGATTTTAACATCAACAGTTGGACCGCGGTCCCCAGGCACGATGACCTAGCCTGGCGGAAGATCTTCCCTTTTCAATGGAGGAGTCTAACACCTCGCTCCTCTAGATTCATCGCTTTTTAGACTGTTAATTGATATATTGAAATCTCTTCTAATACTATCACGCAGGCTAAGCAAAAAGTCGATATAAGCATTTCCATTAGGAAGGAATAGAAAAAGTTTTGTCATACTTCTTTTTCGTGCCCCGAAACGGCGGAAATTCGGTATTTCGTTTATTGAATCGTCACTTGCAGATATACCTATAGTTGGTGAACTATCAAACTTTATGATTAACCAACGTAGATTGGGAGATGGAAAAGTTTCTGAAACTTAGTTATAAACGTAGGTAAATACATAGATAATATTGATGTCAACGTTTATAACTCTAAATATTGAATTTTAATTTACGGCGATGATAGCACAGTGGTAGTGACGTTGGATACCGCGGCGAAGGTCGTGGGTTCGAATCGTACAATGAACTTGAGCTTTCGGTGAAGGGAAACATCGTGAGGAAATCCTTTTTCCTAATCCCTTACAGTGCAAGTGTGCATCCTTTCACTAGTGTTGTAGTTTGTAGCGGCTAAAGTAACAGCACTACATGTGAGTCAGTCAGCGGTAATAGAAGCGCGTCATCACAACAAATAGACGTAATTAAATATCACACAGAAATCCAACATCGCACTAACAAAGTTTTCTCGGCACTTTGTATACATATAGAATTCCCATCAAGAAAGAAACCGTAGTAATTACACTTAGATGATGTACTAAATAAATGAAAATAAACTGACTAACATTTATAGCCCATACTAGATTTTAGACAAAAAAAATCATTCAATCCTTCCTTTTATAATGTAGGCGAGCACTATGGATGTGGTTTAGAAATTCAACCCTACAAAAGAAAATGGGGTACTAAGGTTTTTATGCGAAAACAATTTCGGTAACGACTTTTTCATATCACGTAGGGGTGAACTAAGAAATAATTTATCTTTAAAGAAAGATCCTTAGTAAATACATTGGTAACAATTCATCTAGCTACATAGTTTTTGTTTTTCACCACTAGGTGGCAAACAAGCTTACGGCCCACCTGATGGTAAGCGGTTACCGTAGCCTATGGACGCTTGCAACACCAGAGGCGTCACGAGCGCGTTGCCGACCTTGCATAAACCTTCTTACTCCTCTTTAGTTTTAGGGTAATTGGCATCCTAGAACTACCAGGTTTGGTAGTACGTGCAGCACAAATTGCCAAATTTGGATAACTTCGTGGATATAAAATTATGTTCTCATAATTTTGATCTTTAGTTTGTTAGTAAAAGTGCACTTGAAGATAACCATGTAAAAACAATACTTTTTTTATCTCGTTCAATAATTTCAAAGATTCAATGAACAATGTTTGTTTCTACTCTATGAAATTTCACAATTGAAATGGATTTAACGAAATCCCAATGAAGACTAGTAAGAAGAAATTAAAGATGTAGGTAGCTAATATAAGCCTAATTTTAAAATGGTTCGCATGAATTTCTAGTGAAGTGGTCAAAACGCTGAGCCGAAAAACAAAACTTTTTAAAATCCTGCGCTATTAAAGACGCGGTCCATTCAGCAGCGGTTCCAAAACTTTTTTGAATCTCAACAGAGTTTGCTGTAACAACTTTATTCTTTGCTGTTAACGAGAACTTTATGTTTGAGTACAGAAAGTTGAAATTGGTTCGGTTTATTACAGAAGTTCGATATGGATTAGCGGTTCGGAAGCGCGGTGCAACTTTGCCATGGAGCCACAGGCTCTGAAACTTTGTAGTGCACTGCCGAGTTAGTCGAGTTCGGGTACTCTCTTAAACTAAACCGGGTGGAAATTGCGCGATCCTCCGCTTTAATAGTTTTTTTAGTGCTTTCTATTTATTTTTTTCAAGTGCAGTTAGTTCTGTTTGTGGTTAAATGAAAATTTTAAAAAGAGTTCCGTAAATGCTGTGCAGGATTTTTCTAGATTAATTTTTCAGTAGTATAAGAGGAAACCTGACTAAGCTCGTCGTAGATAGATCACATTTTCATATTGATATTGACAAAGCATCACGTGGTAAAATTAATTAAAAAGCATAGCTTCATCGGGATCTAGTCTTATTTCAAAGTAAGCCAGTTTGATTATCAAACCATCAGCTACATTTGAATGTTGATTATCAGTCAGCTTAGGTTGTAACAAATTCGGAGCCAAAAATGCGGTGGGAACTGTCGCTTCTATATCGAACTGTACAGCAACACTAATTCTGTTTAGATCACCTATTTAAGATGGCAAGGCCTTTACGATGATGGCTGCATCCTTTGCCATGATGAAACTATGATCAAACACACTTAAAATGGGGTTATGTTACCTCTCATCGTTTTTAATCTAATGGGCTTTAATTTGGATGTTAAATTATAAAATACCTGTGTTATTTGGAGCCTGCGGTTATTAAACCACTAGTCGGGTTTATAAGTTTATTGAAAATCATTGAAGTATAAAATTGAACCATGAAATATATTTGTGGTGAGTTTATGTGGGAGCAACCGAAATGTTCGTGTTTTTGATATTTTTCTTGGCTTTGTGAACTTATCAATCAAAAAAAATTGTTTGTTATTTTTAATTGCGTTTAACAACGGCTTTTACTTCAATAAAAGCGTCTCCATAAAAATGCAATACCTATAGTTATTTTTCAAAAACAAAAAAAGTTTTTCATTTGTATACTTCTCTTACAGACATTATAGTCTCAAAGTGCAATGCAGAGGCCTTTAGAAAAAAACTGCGAATTTTTTTTAATGTACCTAATTAAATACATTTATACTTCTGTTATCAAACTTGTTATTAAATGACAAGTTATAATTAACTTTGTATTATTTTATACCCATTGAAATGATTTAGTTATAAGACGAATTTACGAAAATACCATGTCCTATTAAGCAATAAAGATTTATAGAATTTTGGAGCTACTGTATTCTTTAATTTAAATTGCAGGAGGATCTATTCACAATGGAAGGACCATACAACATTACAGGTAAATTCTCATAAATAGTAAAAAGACGTTCGAGAACGGGACATGTAAAAAGTTCAAGTTAAAAACTGTCGCCAAGCAATTATCTCCGGCAGCTGCACTTAAAATCCACTTAGAGTCGCTGTCTCTAAGTATGTAATAAAAAACATTGATAATAATCTTGAATTTATTTATAATCCACTACATAGTAATTAAATATGAGATTATAAAGCTACAAAACGCAACGCAAACATTGCTTTAACAATAACAACTGAAGCTCGCAAACAAATGTTAGTGATTGAAATGCATGAAGCAGTTTTCAAAGCAGTTTATAACTGTAGTTTTTGCCAGTCGATAGTTGCTAACTTCACTCCATAAGCTTGCTGGAGTGAAATGAAAGTTGTCATTACTATGCATTGGCACGAACTCGTTCAAAATGTGACTTGTCCCGCTTTAATTAGATTGGTGGGAATATATGATAAGTTTCTTACTCGTCAGTTAAAATTTTATATTTGATGATAGCTCAGTGGTAAGTTATTTATTTATTTATTTTTTTATGTCACAAGTGACAACGAGGCAGGCGGGTCACCTGATGGTAAGTGACAACCGTCGCCTATAGATATTGGCAATACCAGGGGATTGCTAATGTGTTGTACACCTTATTACAATGCCTTAAAGGCGAACTGGCTCTCAAGTGCAATTGCCGGAACACACCAACAGGTGCTTGGTGACAGATTTTCAACTTGAGGGTGGTAGCCAGCCAGTCGAGTACTACAAAGTACCCTACCACCGTGCTGTGGTTTCCTCACGATGTTTTCCTTCACCGAAAGCTCAAGCTCATTGTAGGATTCGAACCCACGACCTTCGTCGCGGTAACCGACGTCACTTACGATGCGATGATAGCTCAGTGGTAAGTGACGTCGGATACCGCGGTGAAGGTCGTGTTCCGACAGCTGCACTTGAGAGCCAGTTCCCATCTAGGCTTTGTGTGCTTACCACCTTCGGCCACATCATCACATACCATGGTGAGATTGTGGTCAAACACAAGCTTATCTAGAATTAAAACAAAATGCGGTAAGCCATACATTAGAAACATGCGTTGTTTTTCTTTCAATTTATACTCTTTTACCTTAGGTGAGGTTATGTGAGAATTGATGGTACTCTCCTCTTCCCTCATTTACGCTACAGTTATTAAAGGCCATCCCCCCATTTTTGCTCCTGGCAAATACAGCCATAGGAAAGGTTACTGGTAATAAATGCAGCAGCAGTTGGTCTATACAGACTGTCAGATATAGTTCGTTCAATACATAGCCCCATATGTTATACGCTAAACGAATGCGTCAAGCTATAAATTCAAATTGAGCCCGCATTATGCGCCGCCATGGCTGTGTTTCGTGGTAATTTCATTAATCTCAGCTTAATTTATTCATAGTTAAGTTAACTGGCGTTAAACTACGCTTTTGCTGAGATGCGAGTAATTATAATGTCGAAGCTTTGTTTGCTCTGGGAAAAGATTGAGATTGATGACTGATGATTTTAAGGCTAGTAGCTCAGTGTAGTGATGTCGACTACCGCGGCGAAGGTCGTAGGCTCGAACCAACGAGCAGGAAAACATCGTGAAGAAACTACAGCACGGTGGTAGGGTACTTTGTAGTACTGGATGGGCTGGCTACCACCCTCAATTTTTTTTTTATTTCAGTTCAATTCCACACAGAAAAACAAAGCGAAGACAAGACTCCGCGTTTGATGGTATGTATTAAATAAATACTGCAATTTTATTGAACGTATTGTAATAAACTGATATACTACATTTTGATGTTAGTTATAAATACACTAGATTTCCACCGATTTTCCGGGGGGGTTCCCCTTCAATCTATGTACCTACCACATATCTTAAAAATATATTCAATCATTGTGTTTCATAAATAAACATCCACTCAAACTTAGGGGTAGGGTACTTTGTAGTACCCGACTGGCTGGCTACCACCCTCAAGTTGAAAACCTGTCGCCAAGCACCTTAGGCTTTGTGTGCTTACCACCTTCGGCCACATCATCACTTACCATGGTGAGATTGTGGTCAAACACAAGCTTATCCAGAAAAAAAAAAAAAAAAAACCCAAATACTTGCATTCCAATTGCAAGGGAAAAATGGGTACATTGTCTTTCTCGTAATATCTCTCGTGACCCAACTTATTGAACTTTAAGAGGATTTATCTAGAGTTCTATCTTAAACACTTCTATATTTCAGTTCAGTTCATAAGAAATAAGAGAGACTTGGGGTCTGGTAGTATTATTATCACCCACCATTTCAACAATAAGATCGTCACACCTGCTGAAGATGTAAGTTTTTACTTCAACCTTTCGTGTAGTACGGTTTTTCTGATTTGTGTTTACTCTTTTAATATTTGTTATTTTATGATTGTGTAGTTTTCAGTTTTTAGATGATGTTGCACAGAGTTTGACCTCAAATAAGATTCTTTGTAGATATGTGTTTTAACTATAGAGATAAGGCCGCCCATTGTGACACTGTGAATGTTATTTCTGTTTTTAGGGTTCCGTACCTTAAAAGGTAAAAAAGGAACCCTTATAAAATCACTCTCTTCTCCGTCTGTCCGTCTGTCCGTCTGTCTGTCTGTCCGTCTGTCCGTCAGTCCATGTGTCACCACCGATTATCTCAGGAACGGGTGGACCTAGCAAGTTGAAATTTATATCAGATACTGAGGTATATAGTCCCTATTATTTTATTGTTATTTTTCATGCATGGAACAATAATCTATGTATCTATTTATTCCGAGTAAAATTTTTAAGGCGATGATATCTGATAGTAACGTCGGATACCGCAGCAATAGTCGTGGCTTCGAATCCTAAAATTAACTTGAACTTTCGGTAAAGGAGACATCGTGAGGTGAGTAGGGTACTTTGTAGTACCCAACTAGCTGGCTATCGCCCTGAAGTTGAAAATCTATCGCCAAGAAATTCACAATACAATTGCAACAAAACTGACGTGACATTAAATTCTTGCAATTCTGTTTTATTAATGAAAGCAGTGTTCGGATTATCGTGTATCGCTTTTCGGAGTTGACCTCCTCATGCATAGTATTTGTTTTTATTTTCATTTTTAATCTACTGATGGTGTAGAGTGTTTTTTAAGGGCAAACTGAAATCGTGGTAACTAAGTATAAGTACGGTAAAATGTTTCAGATAAGTTTACAATGTTCAGCAACAGCAAATAGACCACCCAGGTTCATTTGGGAGAGAGACGGTATTGTGATATCCTCGAACACAGATCAAAGGTAATTCTAAAAAGGTAATAAATCATAAAGAAGTGAATTACAGTAATAAATTTTCGATACATTCACAAAAATCTCTGTGGGTTTTGATATGCAATTAATTTTATAAACGTATAATAATAAATAGGAAAATCCCGGGAATACTCTAGAAATGGCGTACCCATTTCAGGACAAAATTTAACATACACATAATTTATGATCCCAAACTAAGCAGAGCTTGTACTATAGAAACCAGATAACTGATAACTAGACATAATTCTATATAGATAATGGCACCCTAACTCAAAACAAACAGACACGTTCATGCACACAAATATCTGTCCTGGGTGGGAATCAAACTCACGTCCTGTACGGCAGGTAGTGTTCCTAAATCATTGTTTTCTAGATATTTTATTGTGTATACCAAACCCAAAAAAAGGGTTACAAATCTGAAGTCTATAATAATTTATATCCTCAGGTACACATTAGGACAGATGATGTCGTCAACAGGTGTAGGAGTTGTGTCTCAGTTGAACATATCAAGACCAAGAGTAGAAGACGGAGGTCTTTACTCGTGCACGGCATTTGAAGGAGAATCTAGTATAGGCCATGCAGCAAGAATTGATGTTTATGGTAATCAGGCAATTGAAATATAAGACTTGCATGTTACCGCTGATTTTAGATTAGATTTAGATTCGAAATTCGAACGTGATCAAGGTGAATTCAGAAATATTGGTGTAGTCAAAAAGTCAAGGTACACACAGTTATTAGAAGTAAGGTGTTTAGTGGTTTTCTTAATAATTAAATGGTCGTTTCAGGTCCACCTTATATCAGAACACTGCCACCAATAAAAGTACAAAGTGGAGATTCATTGAAACTAAGATGCCCGTACTATGGATATCCAATCAGGTAATATTATTTTGACACCTAATTTGGTGGAAATTAAATCCCAAATTCGGATTTAAGTATAAAGTAATTATTTTTTTCAGCAAGTTAGAATGGGAACACAAGGGGAAGAAAATCGTAAGCTCATCTCTCCCACAACATACTCGATACAAACGCACATACAGTACCACTTCAAATAATAGCAAGAATACTAGAAGAAAACGAAAGAGAAGACAATTATATGAGCCAGGGGAGGACGGGGTATTGAATATAGCAAAAGTGATTAAGGAGGAGAATGGAGATACTTACATTTGTATCGTTTATAGTCCATCTGGAGAAATGGCTAGGAGGTAAGATCTTGTTTATAGGCAAGTGCGATTTTTATCGAAACTTACTGCACTTAGTAATGGCGATACAAGAGATAACTGTAATCGTAGTCTATGGTAATGATTGAAATTGAAATTGGAAGAAAGTGTCATTGATAAAGTATTAATATCCGAATACAAATAGAGTTTTGATATACATACGTTCAAAAGAAATATTTATTCACAGCAGCCAAATAAAATTATAAAGAAAGAAGGAGGAATAAAGGAATACCCTATATATGATCATAACAAATCTTATAAACACATATAAATTATGTTATAATACTTTATTAAATCACATCATCAAATAATTGCAGGTCTTTTGAGATCCAAGTAGTAGAAGCTCCAGAGTTAGATGAATTGCGTGTTGGGACAGGTCTGAAAGAAGGACAAATAGTTCAGATAACCTGCAACATCATTGGTGGCGACCCACCTATTTACTTTTCATGGTTGAAGGATGGGAAAAAGATGCCTGCTAGTTTAAAGGTAAGCTTATCTAACATAACGCTCTAGGTAAGATATGAAATGAAACCAATATCACTCATATACATACTTTCTACAATTTTTTTATTATAATTATTTTATTTACAACAAATGTACAAAATATACAAGCAAATGTACAACTATAATATATAAAAAACTTCTTCGAGGCTGCCGCTGCTAATAATATTGATCATACTATTGATTACTATTTCGATCTACTAATATTGTTAATGCGAAAATTACCCTGACTATCCATATGTTTGCTTTATTTTCACGGCAATAGGTTTTGATGGAATTTGGTGTGGTTATACCGTTAAGCCTAGATAAGACCCCTTTTTTTACAATCAATGCCAAAATGGGAGAAAATCGGTGATATTGTCAAAAGCTAGACATTAAAATAGTTTATCTCAGAGCTAGCTACCTACCCATCAAACTAGCTAGCTACCCCCCACTAGCTACCCATCAAATCGCACAATTATATGGCCTGCCCTGTTGCCAATTTATTTGAGGTCGGCGCAATGTGACAATTAGTCTTTTCTTACTCACATTGGGTCTACCTCTTCCTCTATGGGTGTCTATGGTATCGTCGTTAAAAGTAGCTTGTGCCTATAATGTCGACGTATTTGACCTCTACTATTGAAGTTTAAATCAAAGCTTAAAAAGTTATCGACCTGTAAGCTGAAGTTCTTCACGAAAATACTTTCAGATAACAGAAAGAAGTTCCGAATTGTTTAGTGTGCTGATAATTAAACGAGTGTCATTAGAACATTGTGGCAAATACACCTGCATCGCTACTAACCACGTTGGAAAAGTTAACCAGACTGCGGACCTTTATATAAACGGTATGACTGTTTTAGCTATTCCTCTTTTTGTTTTCCTCTTAGTTCAACTTTAGTAGTTGGTATCCTTTCTCAGCTTTAATTGAATTTATTTGGAAATGATTATTGTATTCTTGATCAAAAATGTATCTTTGTACATTCTTCACCCTCAGCAATCTGATCCCAAAATAAGCAGAACTTGTGCTGTTAAAACCAAATAAATTACTACATATTATACTTACTTTTGTTTTGAGCTCTAGAAGTTTTTTTGAATGTGTACATTTACTGGTAAAGCTTAATGGGGTTCTTCAAAAAGGGCGCAAAAGTACATTAATTGGGGGCTTTAAGCCCCCTGGTATTGTTAATGTTAAGGCGACGGTGATTGGCTGCCTGTTTGTCTTATTGTTAAGTTAGTTAAAGCAATAATGATGAGAATGTGCTAGAACCATTATTTGTCTGACAATTATATATTTCTTTTATTTCCTTTTTTGATATATAAAATTAAGAATAAATCTAATTAATGTTTTTGTGTAGTTGCTCCAAAATGGGTAGAGGAGCCTTTTAACACGTCGCTTCTATTGGGTCAACGAGGAATCGTCTACTGCAACGCCAAAGGTTATCCCACTCCTCAGATACATTGGATGAAGAGAGATGGTAAATATGACCTTATTATATTAGTTAAATGGACTACATTAGCATGATAAAGTCTTTATAGATGAAAAATATTTATGTGTTATTCTCCATCAGCGTCATCTATTTAAACAGCCTGGTACCACGCAAACGTCTGAAACACACGTCTCTCAAAAGTTAAATCACATTTAACAGTGCCGCATTTAGACGACAGATGGCGGCAGATACAGCATCCCTGTAAAAAGGTTCTATATTTGGAATTTCAGGTGGCACCACATTAAAGAGCGATTCCATTTTAAGAGGACTGCAATTGATTTCATCAACATCATCATCATCTCTGCCTGTTCTGTTACCAATTATTTGGTGTCAGCTAAATTTATTTGATGGGTCCAAAGTAGTATAAATACATCTATTACAGATAATATTTTGTTTATACTTTCGCCGTTTCTGTTCGTAGTTATGTATGATTGAAGACTATTGAGCACCATGCAGATATTTAAGGACATTAAGCTTATAAATATACTTGAAAAGCTCTAACTTTATAATCTTACTACTAATATAAATGTGAAGATATTTGTTATACTTTTACGCAAAAACTGTTGATGATTTTGATGAAACTTGACACACGTGTAGATCATATCCTGGAATAAAATATGTAACTTTTTGTCCCGGAAAAAGATAGATCTTTCAGGCAGAATACATTAGCTCTGGCTGAAATCACCACAGGGAGAGCTAATGTATTTCAAACATAATAAAACTCCAAGAACGGCTTTTACCTTTATGTTGTTTGAATTGGGTCGATACTTGTATGATCATCATAACTTATCTCTATTTCTAGCTACCCTTGGCATTTGGAGACCAGTTCTAGACCTCGCAGGTGGTGGAGTGATGAGTTACCCGAACGGAACGCTCATCATCGAAGTAGTGTCGTTATCTGATGAAGGAATGTACGCGTGCAATGTTGAAAATGGCGTTGGTGATGCGTTAAATAAGAATCTATGGATTAGTGTTAATAGTAAGTTATTGAAATTTCTCGTAAAATTTACTCTTATATGAAATTTGTGAAAACGTCAAGAAATTCGTTTGCGTCTTTAGTTTCTCGGATCGCAAAAGATTCTAAATTTAAAGGGGAATATTTGGGAATGTTAAAGGACGTTGAAATGTGTAGGAAGATCATTTATGTTTACGCCTAATAAATTATTTACTTATTTGTGTCTATCGTAGTATGTAAACGAATGTATTTATGATCATATATTATCATTATATCAAATATTATCTGAAGCAGAAAAACTTTACAGCAGTAATTTCTAGAGTTGTGTTTAATTTTTAAAAATTTCACCAAAAATGTATGGTCTCTTAATTAATTTAGTATACCAGTACTACCATAATATATTTTTGGATCAAAACTATTATGTTAGATCAATATTTCTAACATTAAGTTATTTCTAGAGCCGGTGCACTTCGAGTCTGTGGGTTTAAATGTGACAACAAAGATGGGACTTCCCGTGACATTTACATGTCGACCTCTAGGGGACAGTCCAATTAGAGTTAGGTGGACTTTGGATGGGAAAGCAATAGATTTTACATCTTCAAGGTAATTTTCCAGAAAGGTATTGTATTTTTCATGTTAACTATCTTTGGTCCCTTAAAATAACGAGACTTTATTCAAACAAGCACTAGATGGTAAAAAAAATATCGTAGGTACGTCATTCGATGAAAACCTTTAACCAAACACTGTTGGATTTGATAAGAATCATAGCCAAGCCTGCTTATCAAACTTTTGACATTAAAAATAACAGGGTAAAATTAAAATAAAGAAAATGCACGAGGACAATCACAAAGAAGATTCGAAACAGCGTTATCCTGACCAATAAAAATCCAATAGAAAATTCATTCCTTCAGTTTTTCCCAAACTTCCCAATTTTTCGAGCAACAATTCATTTTTATAAAAAAAAAATTCAGACTATTTTTAGACATATTAAAAAAATATGTGCCGAACCAGTCTAGTCTACTATCTAATTTTCTAATCTTCTATCAGGTCCGTGCTTCCATCACACTTTTTACACTCTGGACTGTCTAATTACTGTACTTGCTTTCGCTTTACACGATAAAGTGTTAGTACCTCCTTAAACAATCAAATGATATCAAAAATTATATTTCAGTAATAATAAAAATATATAAAATAGTAATAATAACCGGCTCGTGAGGGATTTGAACCCCCGACCTCCTCTTCTAACAAGGATTAGATGGGAACTCTTACCGCTGAGCTAACGAACCATGCAGAGAATGGTTAAATTTTGGCATAATTAAAGCACATGGAACAATATGTTGTTGTTCAATGAGTTAATTTATGAACCCATTATCCACGCCTACAATATGCAATGATAACGAACAAAGCCACACACACAAACAACATCATACCTTAAATGCAATATAATTGTATACCTCTCGGTTCCATCGTGGATAAAAACCTTCCGTTAGGTTTACCTCTGTCTCTGTAATTAAAACTAGCACTGAGAGCTGAGACCTCGGGAAAGTTGTGATAGTTTTGAAATTTTTTTACGTTTTCAACCCCAATAGATCCACTATTTTGTATAAAATCCAAAAGCTGTCAAAAAAATCCTTATAATTTAACGATCCTACTCATAAATTTTCAGGAGAATTGGTTGATATTACAACTGTAGAGAAAAACAGCAAGACAGACATACAAAAGCATTTTTGCCCAAGCTGAATCGGAGACGCTTCACTCGCTCGGTCAATTTAATATAGGAATATCTGTTTCAGAATGACAATATCAGAAACGATGATGCACAACGGTCTGAACAGCATCATCAAAATAAACTACGTTGAGAGCAGAGACGGGGGTACTTACGAGTGTCGAGCGAATAACCCTTATGGCGTTGCTGCTTTTAATATTAATCTTAATATACTTGGTAAGTTACGTTTAAGGGTTTTTTTAGGGTTCCGTACCTCAAAAGGTAAAAAAAGAAACCCCTATAAGATTACTTTCTTGACCGTATAAGGCGATGATAGCTCAGTGGTAAGTGACGTCGAATACCGCGACGAAGGTCGTGGGTTCGAATCCTACAATGAGCTTGAGCTTTCGGTGAAGGAAAACATCGTGAGGAAACCATAGCACGGTGGTAGGGTACTTTGTACCCGACTGGCTGGCTACCACCCTCAAGTTGAAAACCTGTCGCCAAGCACCTATCGGTGTGTTCCGACAGCTGCACTTGAGAGCCAGTTCCCATCTAGGCTTTGTGTGCTTACCACCTTCGGCCACATCATCACTTACCATGGTGAGATTATGGTCAAACACAAGCTTATCCAGAATAAAAAAAAAAAAAAAACCGTCTGTTCGTCCGTCTGTCCGTGTGTCACCACCGATTTTCTCAGGAATGGGTTGACCTAGCAAGTTAAAATTTATTTTAATTAAGATAGCCCCCTGAGTTGTATGGGCGCTCATACAAATTAGAGGTCTAGCTTAATTGCCATCAACCTCAAATAAGGTAATAGAAAACGTAATAGCAAAAAAAAATTAAAAATTCTCGAGAATCCATTAAGGTGTTGAACGAAATATTTACATAATAATATCTACAAGTTTGTACGGACACCTCGGTGTGCCAGTCCGACTCGTACTTGACCGGTTTTTTTATATCTGATAATGCTTAGGGGGTCACCTCATGGATATTATTGCCAATGTATGCCTAAGTATCTACCTGTTAGTATAGTTAAAAATACATTTTCAACATTATCTTGTATCGGTTTATGTTCAGGATTAGCATTGAAATCATGAAAGCTATTTTTAAATGACTTCAAAAAAGGAGGAGGTTATATGTTCGACTGTATGTATTTTTTTTTTTTTTTTTTATGTATGTTCATCGATTTTTCCGCCAATTGTCAACCGATTTTCAAAATTTTTTTTTTGTTTGAAAGAGTATACTTCGGCAGTGGTCCCATTATCACCAAGTCAGGATCTGATGATGGGATCCTGGGGGAAAACGAGGGCAACCCTCAAATTTTATAAGAAATGTCAACCGATTTTCAAAATTATTTTTTCATTTGAAAGAGTATACTTCGGCGGTAGTCCCACTGTCACCAAGTCAGGATCGGATGATGGGATCCTGGGGAAAATGAGAGTAACCCTCAAATTTTATAAGAATTTACAGTATTTTTCATTCATACGTACTTATCAAAGCTATTTCCATCTGGTAGTCATCATCTTATGTTGCAGAGCTGATGATGGAAGGTACAACTCCTTAATAGTTAGGAGTTAGGGGATATTTCTTTAAATATTATAGTCACGTTTAGACTCGTATCGTCGTCTCTTTGTATATTAAAATGAGCTGATGATAGAAGGTAATATCTTTATCGGTTAGGTGTTAGAATATACGTTGTTTTAGATATGAAATGAAACGCAATATCAAGTAGCTGCTGAGAAAGAAGCCTTAATCATTTAGGATATATATTCTTTATTTTCTTTAAAAGTTTATCTATTTATGTATTCCCTCATCTAATAGCGTGATGTTATTTAACTTATAGGCTTTCTCGATAAATGGGCTATCCAACACTAATATATTTTATGTAGTTCCTGAGATTAGTGCGTTCAAACAAACTCTTCAGCTTTCAAATATTAGTATAGATAATGTAAATTAATAATAGGCTTAATTTGCTCGAAAACAATTAAATATTTCTTGAAAACATTGAAATATAAAAAATAGAAAAATAAAACTTTTTATAAAAAAATAAAAACGACTTCAAAGGCAAATGTTGCACTAAAAACCGAAAAATAAACTGATTAAGACATTAAATAAAATGGACAAAAAATATTTCAATAACTAAATAGACCAAAAACTTTACTTATGTAAACCAACTACGCACCTATTCAAATTATTATTATATAAATACCTTTTGATCTGTTTGAAGTCGGTGCCAAGCCCAAAAATACAATGAAAGAAATAATAAATGCCTTCACAAGCATCGCCAGATGGCAGTTCAGCCTCCCAGGGAAGAGATTAAGTAATCCCTGGGTTCGGGAACTCACTATCTGCGGGCGGCCAGCGGTCAACCGTTTCACCGGATCACCCTAACCGCACGCCAACATGCTGCGCCTGCACTACTCAATAGCGACTCCACAATACCGCCGTTCCTTCCGCCGTCAGCACAGTGCCTCCTCTAAGGAGCTTTGGCAACCTTACTCACCGCAGGAACACAACACCACTTGGCAGTGTTATTTGGCTGCGATATTCTGTAAGGTGGAGGTACTTCCCCAATCAGACGGCCCCAATTATGAGCAGATATTATGCTATGTCCTACCTCCTCAAACCGTACGAAGCCTATTAAACCTATTAGGCTTGGCACCGACTTCAAACAGATCAAAAGGTATTTATATAATAATAATTTGAATAGGTGCGTAGTTGGTTTACATAAGTAAAGTTTTTGGTCTATTTAGTTATTGAAATATTTTTTGTCCATTTTATTTAATGTCTTAATCAGTTTATTTTTCGGTTTTTAGTGCAACATTTGCCTTTGAAGTCGTTTTTATTTTTTTATAATGTAATATAAAAATAATTTAAATTTGAATAATTTTATTAACCGTGGATTAAATTTTTTACAATTTGGTACTATCAAAACCTGTTCTTTGCAACGTAACAGAGTTCGTTCCTAAGTTATTTCTATTGATGACTAATATTTTAAAAAGATAAAGTTTGGATGTAGGAGGTAATCTTCCAAACTAGTGATTCTATTTAGAAAATTGTTTAACCAGCTCGTAATCTATAAACTCATTAAACCACTGGCTCCGGGATATTTATCTCAAAATTATCCACAAATAAAGAATTACAGGAATAGCGGTTCAAAGTTATTCAGTAATCTAATCATTATCTTTTGTTTTCATCATTTAGAACCGCCAACACCTCCTCTAGACCTCCAAGTAGACTCAACGACGAGCAACTCCGCTAAACTCTCTTGGAGAGACACAATCAGCACTCACGTTCAATACTACACCATGCAGTACACTAGCAATGACTTCAGCATGTGGGATACTGCTAAGAGCATTAACATTACCAGGTAAGATATCAATTGCAGAAGAGTGAGGCAGGGAAATACTGTGGTTCAATTAATAGTCTTCATTGGAGGAAGGCCTTTCTTAGAATCACTGGCAATGCTACATGCAAATACTTTTATTGAAATTTTGGACTTCATGCTCTCCGAGAACGTCGTTCTTTTGACTAGGACCTAGTCACTAGGTATTTGTTTTGGAAATCTATGAAGGAGACTAACTATTATTTTCCCAATCTGCGATGATAGGTCATATTCCAGATACTGAGTTTGTGACTCATTTATTCTTTCTTTAATAACCTTTGTAAAATTAAGGAGAATTAATTCGATGTAATTTTTTTTATTCTTTGTTCGTCGTCTTACAATTAGCAATACGAGAGTGTTTTACTATGTTTAGAATCCAATTGGTTCTCAAGTGCATAAGAGAGAACACACTAGTACCACTACCAGGTGACAGTCTTACAATGTGCTATGAATTCTCACGATTACTTCTTTCACCGAAAGTTCAAACTCATTGTAAGATTAAATCTCATAATCTTCGATATCATTACTAACTGAGATTTGACCACCTAGTTATTTAAAAAAAAATTGTAGCACATGTTGAATCTGTGTTCTTAGATTTAAGAATGACTATTAAACTTGATAACTTATTACATACAAACACATCAAATAATGATCAACTAAATTTCAGACAAGACAATGACATCCGTCAGAAAATAGAACTGAGAGATCTTCAGCCCGCAGTGGAGTATAGAGTACGAGTTGCTTCTGGGAATGAAGTAGATTTGAGCCCATTTACGCCACCTGTACACTTTAGTACACAACAAGAAGGTATAGTATTGTGTTTTAATAAATAATGCCCCGAAAAAAAAAAAAATATTAGACATTTAGAATTTGAAATTTGTCATGGCAAGGCTGATTTAGAGCAATACGAGTAAATAGCGGTTCCGCGCGGTTTCACCCGCGTTCCCGAGGGATCTCATCTTTTCCCGGGATAAAAGTAGCCTATGTGCTATTTCAGACTATAGTCTATCTTTATACCAAATTTCATCCAGATCCTTTCAGCCGTTCTGGCGTAAAAGAGGAACAAACATCCAAACGTTCACATTTATAATATTACTAGCTGTTTCCCCGCGGTTTCACTCGCGTTCCCGAGGGATCTTATCTTTTCCCGGGATAAAAAGTAGCCTATGTGCTATTCCAGACTATAATCTATCTCTATGCCAAATTTCATCCAGATCCTTTCAGCCGTTCTGGCGTAAATGAGTAACAAACATACATCCATCCAAACTTTCACATTTCTAATATTAGTGAGATTTTTAAATTCATCTATTTGAGTGTTTGGAACGTAATCGCTTTTGCGCTGCATATCGATATAGACATATGGACAGCACTACATTATAATAAAAGGATGCACACTATTGCACACTTGTACTGTAAGGGATTAGGAAAAATAATGAAGCGCGTCTTCACGGATCGCACTAACTATAGTTATAATGGAGCTATGTGTTAATGACCATACACACAAACAAATTGTATGACTTAAATTGACCAATTTTCCAGCTCCATCATCAACTCCTCTAGGAGTTCAAGTACAGCAGACTGAGAACCCTGGAGAATTACTGGTATCGTGGCTTCCACCGCCAAGGGAGAGTCATAATGGAGCATTACAGGGGTACCAGGTTAAAGCTGTTCCTAGAATTAGCGGAGAATCAGGTTAGCGTAGCAAATCTTCAAAATTCTTTGTCTTACTTAACTTTCAACAGCATCTTATGGATCTCGTGATGGTAAAAACTCGATTCTATAATCTTTAGGACTTAAATACAAATTAAATAATTATGTATATTTAAGAACACTGTAACTTCTGTTGCTCTTATGAGACAATTTGTATTTCAAGCTTTGTAAAGATTGCAAATACATGGTAATTTCTCCTGGTATTGCTAATATTCATAGTTAATTATGGCTACTTACCATAAAAAGGGCCGTAGCTAGCTTATCAGCCTTTCTACATATATAACGTTTATTTCTAGGTTTCTACTAACATCGGATATATTGTATAAGTGAAAATTCTATAAAGTATCGCTTGTAAACGATTAACCTTCGAGCAGAACTTAAGCTCTGTTCATATAATTTACAGTACCAAACGACACGCAGACAAAAGTTGTCAAAGTTGTCTCCAGGAAAGGGAAGCAGGAAACTTCTCTTAGCGGACTATTGAAGAATATGAGGTATGAAAGATTTATGTTATATTTCTATATATCTCTAATTTTATCCTTATTTTTACTTGAATCTCAAATTCTAAAATTTCTACATTCAGTATTATCTCTTTTCAGATATGCTGTTTCTGTTAGTGCATTCAATGCTGCTGGAAATGGCCCATTCTCTCTACCTATATACCAAACTACTAGAGAAGGAGGTAAGGGAACTTAATTTATTCATTGGCAATCAATAATGTTAGCGGAATGGTGTGTAAATTTTTTTTTCCAAATTTATGAAATAATTAACACAATTTTAGTTCAATTAGGAACAACACTGATACTTTTCATATCATCAAATCTTGAAATTACTGCTACGTCTAGTGTATTTTCCAGTATCTAATTTCTTTGATATTCTAATCAAATTCCTCATCATTGACTAACTAACCTATTAATGCAGAGCCTAAACCGCCGTGGCAAGAAACCTCGGTTGCAACCGTACAGCAGAAAATATTAACTAGAAAGACCTTTCCTCTGATATAGATTTCCATAACAGACCACTGTGAGTCACTATTAAAAGGAGTACCTAAACTTACTAATTCCCAGCTCCAGAACAACCACCATCAGGAGTGGAATGTAGAGGAGTATCATCATCATCTCTTCGCGTCGCGTGGCAACCCATCACTACGCAAGGGACGTCACTGTTAGGATACTCCATATATTATAGTACTGAAGGTAAGATAATATTATGTGTTAACTTTACATAGGAGCAAAAATACTTTCTTAGTTTCGAAAACTTTAAAATACACTTTATGCGGTTATTATCGTAACTATATATGTAAGAATAAAATATTGTTTTATCATATTCCCATCTAGGCTTTGTGTGCTTACCACCTTCAGCCACATCATCACTTACCATGGTGAGATTGTGGTCAAACACAAGCTTATCCAGAGTAAAAAAAAAATCACAACAGAAATAGTTCATCAACAATTTTCAAGCGTTCTATAAGTTTAATATCTTCTTAAAAGTACCTATTTTTAACATAATCTTTTCCATTAATATGATAACTATTCAACAGTGAACATTTTAGATCTGATAATGATGATTTACAATAGTTTTCCTTTTCAGACGGCTCAGTACAGAATATCAGTTCTTCACACACCGAGATATATCTACAAGCTCTTCAGAAATACACCAACTATACTCTCAAAGTTGCTGGATTCTCAAATTATGGTCATGGGCCATTTTCTTATCCTATCATCTGCACTACTTTACAAGATGGTATGTATTTAAAAGTAATTTTAACAAGCTTCGTGCCAAGTTACAATACAATCGATATTCTTCTAAATTAATTCAGAAACTACGCCGACTACACAAAGGACCTTTATGATATTTTTCCATTGAAAAGGAAAGACCCGGGGACCGCACCACTACTGTACATGTTGGATATTTGCATATGCGAATCCCTTGGAAAATTTCGTAAGCGCGATGTAGTTTAATGTGGCACCATCTATCTTAGAGCCATGCGAACTATATTTATGTTGTAGATAGATGTCGCTTCAAATTAAAGATCAAAGATTCTCGCTAAGTACGCTCATACTATCTTAATCGATAGTTTATGTTGTGTAACTATATGTTTTGGTTAATAAATAAGTAAAATGAATGTTAAACTTTTTCGGTGGACTTCGTCGGAATTCAATTCATGCAATTTCTTGGACACCATTTTTTTATACCACTAGGTAACAAATAAGCTTACGGCCCATCTGATGGTAAGCAGTTACCGTAACCTATAGAAGCTTGCAACACCAGAGGCTCTTCCTAAATGCACCTGTTTTCTTTGTTTTAGCACAAAGAGTATCATCATCTATCATCGATATCAAAATTATTGTTACTTTCAATATATTTTAGTGCCAGGTCCGCCATCACCGATCAAGGTGTTGGTATCATCTTCATCATCACTACTCGTCAGCTGGAAGAAGCCAGAACAACCCAACGGAGAGATCACACACTACACTGTTTATGTGAAACCTGTTTCTAGGTGTGTAGATAATATTTAACTAAGTACATTCTGTTTTCGGAAAGAATAGTAGATTGTTATACAAGGAGCTAAAATGACCCATTAAAACTGGGTTTCTATTTACTCCCTCGCTAAAGCTCGGAAGTAAAACTACCTCATGTATAATGGGTTTTAGCGCCGCGTTACACTATACTTTTCACTACGATTGCGAGAAAATAAAACAATCCAATACAATATGAAATATGTAGTTTATAATGTCTTTTTTTGTTTCTTCTGTAGCCGCAACACATTCCATGCATTCTAGCAGAGATCGCCGACTTTAGTTCCATTTTCAAAATTAAAATGAAGTTCTTTTTTTATGAAACAGTAATAAGTCGAGTCTTTATTCATGATTATTCTACTTATGACTAAAGACTTTTTCGTTTTTGTAGGCTCATTGTCATTTGACACTCAAAAATTAAAAAAAAAAAAACTTTTTCCCCTAGAGGAAGAATTGCTATTTTTTCTTCGCTCTGGTACGCCACAATGACGGTCTTTTTGAGCAAGAGGAGTGAAAAAGTATCTTATGTACCACTGTTTTCTGTGATTATTATCCAGAATATATTTTATCTATTTTCTTTTAAATTAAATTTAAACCAAAATCAAATTCTCGTCATAGTTGTGGTTGTAGCTACGATAAAAAAATATGTTGTTTGAATAGAATACAATTTGGTGACAGAATGATTTATTTGAGGGTGCCACTATGCTATGGTTTCCTCACGACGTTTTTCAGCAATAACTTATCAGTAATTCAAGTTACAGGTTTCGTTTCGGTAGCTTTGTGGAGAAAAATACCCATGTTAATAGGTAATACATAATATTCACATTTTTTCAGCACAAATTCCCCTCAAAACTACAGAGTGGAACCGTCGCAGGAGTCGCATCTGTCGAAACAACTGACGTATCCTCTAACTGGCTTATCGAGCGGACGACAATACGAGGTGTTCGTGAGAGCTCACACTGGAGCGGGTGAAGGGACACCTAGTAGCAGGGTGCATGCTGAACTTACTTCTAAAGGTTAGATATACAATAGTTTCATTGAAAATCTGTCGCCAAGTAACTGTTGGTTGCCTTTAAAGCATTGTCATAAAACTAATTGGAAATTCCCCTAGTGTTGCTAATGTCTATAAGCGTCGGTAATCACTTACCATCAGGTGACTCACCTGCCTCTTTGTCACTTGTATATCTCATCCCATATGATTTTTCTGTCTGGTATTATAATAAATAAATAAATATCCTCGGACATTTTTCACACACGGCTATCTGATCCCAAACTAAGCAAAGCTTGTAATATGGAAACCAGATGACTGATATAATACATAGACTACTTTTTTTTGTAAATACATACTTCAATAGATAATTACACCCAGACTCAGGACAAACAGACATGTTCATGTACACAAATGTGTGTCCTGGATGGGAATCGAACCCACGACCTGCGGCGTGATAGGCAGTGTATTAACCAACCACGCCAACCGGCCCGTCCCCGTTATTATGTTGGAAACCTGTCGCCATGCATCTACAGTTGTTTCATCAACCCGGCAGTTGTAAATTGTGAAAGGTTAGCGACCATTACCATCAGATGACAATGCTTACTTGTCATACTTCTGAAGTTGGGATGTTACGTTTAAACTAGAGTAAGTGACTACCATCGACTATAGACATTAGCATTACCAGGGAGATTGTCGTATACCTTATTAAAAAGCCTTAACGTTTGTATCTGAGATGAGTATTTAACTTCAATTCCAGTGGTAGCAGGAGTAGCATCTCTAGGAGGTACTATATCGGTGGGTGTGGGCAGTTCGGTACTGCTCGTGTGTCAGTGTGTGGGAGTCCCACCACCACGCACCGTGTGGTACCACAAACACAATATCATCACGCACCATCCCAGGTTCACCAGGAATCATGATGATAGCCTGCTTATTAATAGTAAGTTGTTTTGTGATAGGAGTTATTGACTGTTAAAAATGTAAGAGTATTATAGCTGAATACTCTTACCAAAAGCAACCTCTATATGATAATTCATAAGTGACAGACGGAATCAGACGGATCCTTACCATCATAATAATCATTATGTCAGCCGTAAGACGCCCACTCCTGGACAATAGCAATAATCCTTATCACTATTGCTAAATAGCAATATTAAAACTCTCTCTAACTACTCCATCTATCTACGACCATCTTGTCGAATCTCGCTATACGTCAAATTTCATGGAAATATTCAAATTCTACAGCAAAATTGAGCTTTCGATGAAGAAAACATCGTGAGGAAGTCAAAATAGGGTGGTAGGGTACTTTGTAGAACTCGACTGGCTGGCTACCACCCTCATGTTGAAAGTCTGTCACCAAGCACCTATCCGTGTGTTCCGACTGCTGCACTTGAGAGCCAGTTCCGTTCTAAGCTTTGCGTGCTTACCTTCGAACACGCCATCATTTACCATGGTGAGATTACGGGCTTATCCAAACTAAAAAATAAACATAATTGGCAGTCGTTATTTTCCTGTCCAGATATAGACCAAGCCCTCAGTGGTAACTACACATGTCTGGCTAAGAATTTATTTGGTTCTGACTCCGTGTCTTATGAGGTGTCAGTGCTGCCAACTCCCGAACCGCCAAACTTGAGAGTAACAGCACATAAGAATGCGCTACATCTGCAATGGGAGCATCCCAAGAAAATTGGTGGAAAGGCACAGAAGATTAGTAAGTTTCATTAATGTTTTAAATATCTGACAGAAATATTTTGTAAAAACATTCTCTTCGGTATCTTTAAAAATAAGGTCATAAATCGCATAACGTGAAACAATCTTACGATAATGAATTGATTCATCCTCTATTTTATTACCCTTGTGTTTTATTATTGGCTATAATTATTTTTTTAGGGTCTGTCTCACAATTTCTGGATATCTCTTATCCAGCAATTGTGAAATAGGCTCTTAGTCGTAGTTGGTTTGAGTTAGTAAAAAACAAGTTATTGCGTAAAAATATTAGTGTAAATATGGCAGTTAATAGAGAGTAGTATTAAAATTGATTGAACATGATGATTATTTGGTACTTGTTCTCCTTCATCACTGTATTTCATGATTTAAAAATATATTCTATTTTGGTTACTCATTACATCTTTTATACAAAATAATATGCTGCCATCTATTGTCAGTTGCTTAAAAACTATAAAAACAACGCTAACCTAATAAATCGTATCAGCATTAACTAAAATCAATTGTTACGGAGTAAACTCTAAAATAATTCTTCCATACTCATCTAGGTTACAACTTAACATGGAAAGAAGCAAACGGCTCATGGCAAGATGCATGGTCCAACAGAGGCACATCGTTACAAGGGGTCCAAGAGTATACTCTGCAAGGTCTTAAATGCGGTACTAAATACTCGTTGAGGATGACAGCGGCTAATAGTGTGGGGTCTTCACAACCTGCTTATGTTGATGCTACCACTTTAGGTGGGGGTAAGTCATCATTCATTTTGACAGAATTAAGAGCCAAATCATGATATTTTTCTGTAGGAAGAGTTGTATGATCCGAATTCAAGTCTGATGTACAAAACCAGATAACTAGTGACTTAGACCATTTAAAGACACATAGAATATTAAATGAAATGTTTATTCATCCAAATAGGCCTTCACAGGCGCTTATAAATTGTCAGATTCTAATGACTCTAATAACTCTAATGCACGGTTTGGAAGGTTGATTTTGCTGAGAAGAGCCGGCTATAAACTTAGCAACTCTTTTCAAAACAAACTTAGAATTATTACATAAATTTATGCCTTAGAGGACATTATAAGGAGCACATTATAAGGTCAAAATTATAAAAGTTACCACCGGTTTGGATGTTAGCGAACCAACAAGAAGTTGCAGAGTTCAAGGTTGCATTGCATATGTTTTTGGATTTTGAAATATTTTAAACAACCTCTAGTCTTTGTAAATCTCGAATTTTAAAATTGAATTTGTTTTAGTATCAGAGCTCATTCTATATCAGAAAAGTTAGTAAAAATACCTTTATTTTTGCAGTACCAATATCACCGACAAGCACAGAATGGTTTTGGAGCAACGCGACACATATTTACATACAACTGAGTGGCTGGGATGACAACAGCTGCGAAATCACTAAATTTGAAGTCGACTATAGGGAACACGGAGACAAGATCTGGAAGAAAGCTGATAATAGAATCGTTAGTACCTATCGAATAATATTAGAATAGATTTAATATAGGTGAAGACCTTTGGGCTTGTTTTTCATGGCATGGTCGTTTGTTTTATGTGTGTGTGGTGTATATCAAACCAACTGCAACTGATAGTGACTACATGCAATGGTTTTGTAAAATTGAAAGCTTTATAAATAAATTAAAGGCTCCTATCCTAATACTTGGTGATATCAATTTAAATAGCGCTTCCATAAATGTAAATAGTTATTATTGTTATTTTATGTCTTTTTGTAATCTGTCAGAAAATAATGTAGTGTATAATTTATATGGAGGAATGTTAGATGTAGTGTTGGTCCAGGAAAACGATGATGTGCGCGAAGTACGAGTTACAGTTACTGACGGAATAGTTCCCCCGGACTCCTACCACCCCCCTTTAGACGTTGAGATAAGGATCGACACGACTCACCGTTCAGTTTTTTTGGAGCCGAGTAATATTAGTCCCTACAAAGATTGGAACTTCAAAAAATGCGATTATGAACGACTATTTTTGTTGTTTTCCGAATGCTCATGGGATACCGTTTTGCAAGCAAATGATGTTAATAATGCTACCGATTGCTTATACAAAATTATTTACAGGTTTTTTGACGAGTGCATGCCCAGGAAGCGACGTAGAAATACAGCAAGTAGGCGCTATCCTGTCTGGTTTTCCAATGACATTATCTGTGACATTAAGTACAAAAATAAATTACATGCATCATGGAAACGATCGAAATGCAGAGATAAATATGAATTGTTTTCCAAGCTTAGAGCAGATCTTAAAGTACGTGTAACAGTCGCATATAGTTCGTATATGGAACGCATTGAGAATGATATACAGTCTAATCCACGTGAGTTTTGGCGGCACATCTCTAACTTGCGTACCAAGGGCGGTTTCGTATCTGACATTGTATATAACAGTAAAACCTTCTCCGGGGTCGATGCTGCCGAAGCTTTTGCTGGATTTTTTGCTAGTGTATTTTTGTCGGACATACCTGTACTCAACTCGGAATTATCGAACAGCCATGATAAAAGTTGCAATAGCAACTACATAAATATATTTCAAATTAAGCCTAGTGATGTTATGTGTGCCGTCAGCAAATTAAAACCTAGTAGCTC
Organism: Ochropacha duplaris; assembly: GCA_951361185.1. Classification (NCBI taxonomy): domain Eukaryota; kingdom Metazoa; phylum Arthropoda; class Insecta; order Lepidoptera; family Drepanidae; genus Ochropacha; species Ochropacha duplaris. Next base: position 2,272,991 of record OX592712.1, on the reverse strand, counting down.
TACAGGACCCGACAGTATACCTCCAACGGATCACCGTTCGAGCATCCAAGCAAGCAAAAAAATGCTTTTGCATTCCTTTATGTCACATTTTCAATCTGGCATTAAAAACAGGGCAATACCCACTTCCCTGGAAACTATCTAGAGTTAGCCCGATACCCAAGTCCTCGGACAAGTCGAAGGTGGAAGAGTACCGGCCCGTGGCGGTATTATCTTCTCCAGCAAAGGTATTTGAGAGCATTATCCACAAATACATACTTGCGCAAGTGGACAAATACCTTTGTAACGAGCAGCACGGCTTCAGACCGAAGAGGTCCGTTGACTCTAATCTATTGACTCTGGTAGACTACATATCGACTAGGTTAGATCGAGGCATCCAGGTTGACGTGCTATACTTTGACTACCGGAAGGCGTTTGATAGAGTGAATAATGACGTACTGCTGATTAAACTTAGCGCTATAGGCTTTGCCCCCGGACTTCTGCGGCTTCTTGCGGACTATCTCCGCGACCGCCAGCAGTTTGTTAGACTAGGTGTGTACGAGTCTAGACCCTATCACACGCGTTCCGGAGTAAGTCAAGGATCGATCCTGGGTCCTCTTTTATTTTTGCTGATGATAAACGATCTTCCTACCGTTTTAAAGCACTCCCGATGCTTGCTTTACGCTGACGATCTCAAGCTCTTCATGGAGGTGAGGTCTAACGCAGACTGTAATGCTTTGCAGGAGGATGTTGATGCGGTATACCAATGGAGTCGTGAGAATAAGATGGAATTCAACGACGCTAAGTGCTACGCAATGACTTTCGGTCGAATGCGGCTTCCAATAGCTTTTGACTATAAGATAAATGGTAATAGTATAGCTCGGTCAACAACTATGAAGGATTTGGGAGTAACATTCGATCGTAAATTAACATTCCACGACCACATGATTGCGCTGGCGAAAGAATCTTTTAGGCGTTTGGGTTTCGTCCTTAGAAATTCTCACGATCTTAGTAACCACCATGTGATACGGTTAATTTTTGAGGCATTAGTACGTAGCAAGCTTGAGAGTTCTATGTGTGTGTGGAATCCATATGAAAGTACATACGCTCTCTTGCTTGAAAAGGTACAAAAAGCTTTTCTTCGGTACCTATACAACCGCATAAACGGATATTATCCGTATATGTATCCTACGAAATTTCTTTTGGGTTGTCTCCGATATAATTCGTTGGAAGTCAGACGGGAAAAACACCAACTTGTAGTCATGTGCAAAATCCTTCGGGGAAAAATTGATGCTCCGGATCTGCACGGTGAGCTCTGTCGGTTTTTTACTCCTGACAATTATCGTAGAAATAGAAGGCACAAGTTTTTCGCCGAGCCATCGTGTCGCACTGTGGCGCGAGCCAACTCGCCCATACCGCGTACCCTCGCTGCACTCAACGCTCTCCTGGAAGCCAATCCGGATTGTGATTTGTTTGCGGATGGATGGCCGGTTATATTGTCTGAGTGTTTGCGTTTCTGTGAGAGGGATGTATGATTGAGTGCTTATATTTTATTTCTTTATTGTCCTATTTTTATTTTTATTGTACTTATTATTATTATATAGAATATATTTAATTATTGTAATTGGTGTCCAACCGTAATAATTAAATAAAATAAATAAATAAATAAAATAAAAATAGAAAAAAAGTAAAAATATAAACGACAAGTCAGTAGGTTGAGACATCTAATGAAATGATTTTTTATTTATACTCTATAGAATTTGTTTAAAACAGCTTTAAACTTTAGTTAATTCAACAACCTCAAATCAAATAATATTTCAGCCAATCCTAGACCAGCAATGGAGCCACTACGTGGCGCCATCTATACTAAACCAACCGAACTCATTCGTGGTCGCTGACCTGACCCCTGCACAGTGGTACCAAATACGCGTCACTGCTGAAAATTCCGCCGGAATATCCACTTCGTTGTATACTTATGCTACTACTACTGAATCGGGAGGTAAGTTGTTTTTGACTCTCACCATGGTAAGTGATGATGTGGCCGAAGGTGGGACATACAAGCCCTTAATGGTAACGATGGATGGAAAGAATGGTAGGTTATATTGCAACTTGCTTTGGCCTCGCAGTTTTACCTACGTTGCCGATCGATGTTATTCTAAAGAATGATTTATGGGCTAAGTGTCACCACAAGCACGTTGAGAAAAAGTATTATAGTAATGGCACATTTAAAAAACTTTATAAATTTTACTTACTGGAGCGACAAAAACATTCGCTCACACACACACACACGTACACACGCACACACACATACATGCACACCGATACACACACACACACACACACCCTTAGAGACTTGAATATTTCGAATTTTTAAAATCTTTGTTTATACACTTTTTTCTTTTTTTTTTGTTGTTTTATTTAAATTGCTGTAGTAAAGATAAAAGGGTGGGTGGGTCCTGGATATTATTTAATTATGTTTCTAATTCTAATTGACACTAGTACCTACTCACCTATAAACATGAATGACCCGCTTATGCCCGCATCACGTCAAACATCTCCGGGAACTGGGGTGGGTTGAAAAACAGCGCTGCGGACGCATCAACATGTGTACGCAGCACAAGCTGAACCTACTCCTTTTGCTTTATGCGCTGAATGTTGAGAATATACTTATATGTGTTTTTGTTTTTTTTGAAACAATAAATATTTTTCATTTCTTTTTATTTCACTCCCACATTCACACACAAACTTTACAAATAATTTAAGACAATGCCTATTCACTCTATAGTCCGTGCCATATGAATTGGTAATAAAGGTCATCGACTGTCCTTTACCATCTTCAGTTAAACCGGTACATGTCACCAGCGAGCCTTACAAGTAGTCACATATGATGTGTAACATCTGACATCTCGCCTTAGTAATACCATACATGTGTACCAACCTCTCGGAAAATGGGTTGGGTCCATCTGACAACCAACTCTCTAACACCGCGCGCGTTCTTTGGTCAATAAATGAGTTTTGAGTTTGAGGCTGTATGTGCTAAAACCCTTTGTCTGGAATACAATAGAGGAAATAAAATAATTTACTAAACCTATTTGACCATCCTGTTACCCACTTTCGTCCCCTCTCACGAAATCACTCTTACAGATTACAGGAAAATGATAAGAAAGATGTTACATCAAAAATATTTTTTTCTTGTTTTCAGAGTCAATTGGACCACCTTCAGATTATCTAGATTTAAATATGTTGGTGATCATTTGCAGCTCAATTTTGCTCATGATTTGCTCACTCACCTGTGTTTATATTCTCGTTAAGAGACATAAGTAAGTATATTGAATTTGTTTTCTTAAATAATAATGATTCGGCTGAATTTATAAGCACATGAAGACCAAAATGGCACCGGCCATTGTGTTCTGGAACGCAATTGATGGTGTTTAGCAATAAACATTCAACTTGAAGATACTAGCCAGGCAGTTACAGAATACCCATCCTTATAATATGGTCACCTAACAGTTTTCCTTCACTGAATGCTGTTTCACGTTCACTGTGAAATTCGAAGCCACCATGAAGTTTCTGGTAAGTGACTACCATAGTCTAGACAGTATCAATACCTGGGGGTTGCCAATGAGTTGCCAACGTTTTACAATGCTTAGTAAATACAAATACTAGAACACATGGGACAAAATACGAATAACGTACAACTTGCCAGTAGTTTCAATTAAGCAAAAGAACATGACAACGTAGATTTGTACTCAGTAAAGTAAGTACTGTACTCGGTAACGTAAGTACTGTACTCGGTAAAATAAGTACTGTACTCGGTAAAATAAGTACTGTACTCGGTAATGTAAGCACTGTACTCGGTAAAGTAAGTACTGTACTCGGTAAAATAAGTACTGTACTCGGTAAAGTAAGTACTGTACTCGGTAAAATAAGTACTGTACTCGGTAAAATAAGGTTTCCCGTCCCTATACAATAGTAAATTTTCCATGCAACACGTTTGGTTTTTTTTCGTGCTATCATAGTTATGTCACACGTCCATAACAAACAATCAAATTTATTCTGCTGCGTCAATTAAAAAAAAGGCTTTCGAAATCACCTATGATTTTTTACACAGGTATTGTTTTTAAGATGTACAGACGAGGAAAAAGAACGGATTTTTCGAAATTCCATCTCTAAAGCGGTAAAAAGGGATACGCGGGTGAAAGCTAGTATTTGATACATGGACGTAGTAAAGATGGTACAAATATCGCACCATGAATCATAGGACAGGGAACCTGTTAATTCACAGATAATAGAGAATTAACAATTGTATTTCCAGTCATCAACGTCTTACGGAGTACCGAAACTCTCTCACAGCTGAATGTAAGTCGGAAAGGAGTAATGTGACGGCAAATACGCCTCAGAGTGTTCCTACAGACATCAATAATAGAGTATACAGCACTCCCGTGCATCTGACTGCTGATACTAAACATGGTAAGGCATTATGTTAATGGACGATCGATACAAGTAAAATTTACTTTGAATCATAATATTAAGTACCTGGATGACCTTTGCTCGTTTTTAGGGTTCCGTACCCAAAGGGTAAAAACGGTACCCTATTACTAACACTTCGCTGTCTATTTTTTATTTATTTTTTATTACATAAGTTAATAATTTATTTTTGCTGTATGGTGAAGCGCCATGGCTTCCAAATTTGTTTATTATTCATAATATAAAGTAATTTAAAATTGTATTAATTTAAAAGAAAACATTGTAATATGTGCAGCGCCCATTCAGTGATTTCGTTCCATGTTGCGCTCGAATTACTAAGAGATGGCGTTACAAGTATCGAATTTGAACAAAGATGTATTATTTGATCTGAAACCTAATTGGTCGAGAGAGTTTCGTTTCTCTCTCGTCTGTCGCCACTGCGGCAAAATCTGTCTTCTTCAAGCCTCCTCCATTTTTGCTATATTTTGATGGAGTAAAATGAATTTAATTAATTAACATAAAAGTACAGTGGAAATCTGAAATATAAACTCTAATAAACTTTATTCGATATAAATAAAAGGTGCTCCTAAATAGACATCACAGTGCAGTGCGTAATATACGTGATTTCTTCGGATGCATGCATCCACAAGCCGGCCGGCATCGCCACATTTTTCTTGGATGGAGTACTGAGGATTGAGGGATCTCAACGTGCACCAGATCAGGAATTCGATGGTTCGATGTAATGGTGAGTGGGCGATTTTTCTATGCACTGTGGTTAACTACTTTGTTTTCTTCATTTTTTCACTGAACATAGGCAGCCATTTTTTAGGTCTGTTTTTTATAACATAATCTCGTACGCAAGTACATCGTGGTCTAGCTATTTACACGCTAGATCACACCATTTTTTGGTCCTTAGAGACGGATTATTCCAGTTAAAAAAGTGTTGAGTACTCCGTAAAGATTACCATAAAATTACATTAGTAATAAATAGGTAGGCCTATTCAACCTTTAAAATTTCTTCCTACATAATTGTTAGTAGGTACCTTATCTATGTAGTATCTATATACCAGTATCTAGTATATAATATAATGGTGCATATTATTTAGTGCCACTGCATATTATTTACGTATGCATATAAACATATTCGACTTGGTATCTACCTACATAAGGCTAGAATAACGTACGTAAGTAAGTACATAATTGTTAGTACATCTTTTACTCGGTACGAAATTTGATAACAAATATTTTAGGTACGTAATTGTTGGTGCCTATTTATTATTGTGAAGTCATAAATGTAGGTAGGTAACAACATAGTTGTTGTGTTGACTTACGCGTGTGCATAGTTATTGTGTATGCACGAATAACAATTGATTTAACAAAAATACCGAATAGGTAGATAAGTTGGTTCTGTGTTGTGATATATATACCTGAGCGGTCATCATACATACATAACTATTTGCCTATAGGTTTGTAGTATTATACTGTTTTATCTTTATTCTATTTTATTGTAGAATATTTACGCGATATTTGGTTCGGCTGCGGTTATTGTTTAGTGTTACGTTCGGCCAGACGATGGCGACCTCCGGATCTGTGGTGAGGGCTTTGGAAGCTAAGTTAAAAAGGCTTATATGTAAAAAAGAAGCTATATTTGCTAGATTAAACAATGTTTACGGTTTATCTAAAAATATTTCTAGCTTTGAATCGAGGTTGAATGAACAGTTCTTGACTGAATCGGAAATGATTGATAAGTCTCGTGAGCAGTTTGAACTTTTAATTGATGAGATTAATGACATACAATTGTGTTGGAGGAATAAACTTATTAAAAGAATAATGTTAGAAGAAATTAATTTAATATAATAGAACCGAACAGCTTTATAAAGGAACAAGGAAAGAAAGATGACAAGAATAGAGTAAAGAGTACAAACCATAACTTTTTGTACATAGGTACACACCTAATAAGTATAACATACAACATGCTCCCTCAAAAAGTTAATTGCATTGCACTCATAACACAAAAAGCATATAAAACTAGTAAAGAAAACCATTACAAAAACTAGGATATACCAATCATTTGCAAACAACTGCGATGCTTTGTTGGACCCAAAGGTTTCGTCAAAACATCTGCAGGTAACCTGTCGGTGGGCATATACCTAAGTTCAACGGTTTTATCGTTCACTTTTTCTCGGACAAAATGGAACTTAACATCTATATGTTTTGTCCTATTGTGGTGAACCGGATTCATGGCCAATTTTTGTGCACTCTGACTATCCGTATACAAAACTATGTTAAGGGACTTACCTGTTAAATCGGATATTAGTCGTTTTAAAAAGCACGCATCCTTTACTGCCGTAGCCAATGCCATATATTCAGCTTCAGCGGATGACAAAGCCACTGTGGGCTGTTTTTTAGCTTCCCACGAAATAGGGCCGCCTGCAAGTTCATAATAGAACCCAGTGTAGGATCGTCTATCAGTTGGACAATTTGCCCAGTCTGCGTCTGAAAAACCCGTCAAAGTTGTAGTATTACCTTTTTCTTTCCTGTATGTAATACCACTATTTTTTGTTGCTTTCAGATAACGTAGACATCTTTTAGCAATATTCCAATGTGACTGATCAAATTTAGAGTTAAATTGACTCAAGTAGCTCACAGTGTAGGCTATATCTGGTCTGGTATTTACAGACAAAAACATTAGACAGCCAACTAACTCTCTGTAAGGGTACTCACACTCACCAATACCAGGCTCAAGGTTTTTCTTGACCATTGGGGTAGAAACACCCTTACAATCTTGCATGTTGAATTTCTTTAGCAACTTTTCAATATACGTATTCTGAGATAGCTTAATTCCATAATTATCATGGTGAATATTAATTCCCGTAAAGAAATTAATTTGTCCAAGATCTTTTGATGAAAAATATTTCTCAAATTGACATTTGAAATTGTCAAACGTAGTTTCATTTTTATACAAGATTACTAAATCGTCGACGTATACAGCCAGAACCAAGGAGTCTAAGTTTGCATTGTTTTTAAAAATACACGGCTCAGATGTTTGCATAAAACCAAGAACTGACAAAGTCTGTTTTAACTTTGTATTCCAGGCTCTTGGTGCCTGCTTCAATCCATAAAGGGACCGTTTCAAAAAACACACTTTCGACTCTTCCCCTTCCCTTACAAAACCTTCTGGCTGTGTCATGAAGATTTCTTCCTCTAAATCGCCATTCAGAAAAGCTGTATCCACATCCATATGGCGGACCTTATAATCTTCTTGCACTGCAAGCGCTAACAGGGTTCGCAACGATGAGTTACGTACAACCGGAGAAAAGGTTTCGTGATAATCGACACCTTCTCTTTGTCGAAAACCTTTTGCTACTAGGCGCGCTTTATACCTAACAACGCCACCTTTCGCATCACGTTTCAATTTGAAAACCCACTTGCAAGGAATACACTTTCTATGATTTGGCTTGTCTACCAAAACCCTTGTGCCCTTTCTGACTAAGGCATTGTACTCATCTTTCATTGCTAAAATCCAGTTATCTTTCTCATTGCTGTTAATCGCAGCTAGATAATTATTTGGATCATCGCACTCATCGTCAAGCAGAGTATTATATGAGAAGTAATCCGGTGGTTTGCGAACTCTTGAAGGATATCGACTAGATTCATTTGAGGAATCTGTAGCCTCACTTGACTGCTGATCATCAACATTGTTGACCTCTACATTGACTGCTTCATTGATTTCAACATCAGCATCCTCAGCATCCATGAAAGAAGTATCTATGCTAGGAGCATCTACCTCACATCTCCCAGATGAAGTGGAGGACAATATTTCTTGTCTTAAAACTGCTGGCGATGGTGACTGGGAAAGCAAATTGACAATATCAGAGTTCACAGTACCTATAGGCTCAATATTTTCCTTCAGTCCAGTAAAGTTATTTTCAAAAAATGTAACATCTCTTGACTTTAGTGACCGTCTAGGAGTTGCCGCATTCCGGAAATAATAAGTATGAGGATCATCTGAATATCCTACAAAAATCTGTTCCTCAGCTTTCATGTCCAATTTACATCTCTGACTTGATGGAACATGAACAAGTGCTCTGCATCCAAAAACCTTAAGATGAGACAGATCGGGTTTTCTATTAAACCACATTTCAAATGGTGTTTTACCACTAAGCGCGCGGTGTGGTGATCGATTTTTCAAGTAGACGCTCGTCTCCACTGCGTCCTGCCAGAAAGCTTTTGAGAGGAAACCATGTGACAATAGTGACCGAGCCTTCTCTACTATGCTACGATTACACCGTTCACTTACCCCATTTTGCTGAGGGCTGTAAGGTGCTGTCGTTTGCCAATCGATACCCAGTGACTGAACATAATCCATCAATTCCTTATTGATGAACTCAGTTCCATTATCTGACCGCAAAGTCTTTATTTTTCCACCAAACTGTCTCTCGACATAAGAATGAAAAGAACAAAACTTACTTTTGACTTCAGTTTTAGAAGATATAAAATACACAAAAGTAAAACGTATATAATCATCTATAAAAATAATAAAATATTTATTACCTGTAAAAGAATTTGTAGAAAAAGGTCCACAAACATCGGTATGAACCAATTGAAGTGGCGATGTAGCCTTCCTGTATTTTAAGCTCTTGAAAGGCTTTCTAGACTGCTTACCCTCTATGCAGGGTATGCATGGTTCCTTGTCGACCTCCGTGTACTCCACGCCGATAGCCTGACCTTTTCTAAGTAGATCCATGCCAATTCGACAGAGATGTCCCAACCTCTTATGCCAGAGCTGAAAATTGGAACAATCAGAGTGCACATAAGCTGAAACATTATTGAACATTTTAATTGAACAATCGACAGTATACAGCCCATCACTTACAGAACCATACGCTAAAACATTTTTATTGTTTACTACATCACACTTAGAGTCATAAATAGTGCAGCCTTCTTTATTGAAAACTACAGAGTAACCCTTCTCTACTACTTTATTCACTGAAAGTAAATTACAGTTCAAATCAGGAACATGAACTACATTCTCTATTCTGTTCGCCAAAGTATCCGTATCAATGGATACATCACCAATACCTACAGCCGCCAGTTTTTGTCCATTAGCCACAGTAATCGTTCCACTTTGTACTGGCCGATAACTGCTGAACCACTCGCGAAGCGGAGTCATGTGAATGGTTGCACCGGAATCAATAATCCATTTCCCGTAACTTGCAGCCGGCGCAGAGAGAGCCATTTCCTTCACAACAGCCTGTTCCACCTTTTCACTATGATGGCAATCTGTACCTTTAAAAACGTTTCCTGACACACTCATAGCCTTCCTGTCCTTCTTATTGGGACATTCGGGACTTTTGTGTCCTGGTTGTCTACACTTAAAGCAGATTATAGACTTCTTCTTTTTGCTCGTAGAACCTGTTGAATGTAGCGCAGCCACCTCGTTCTGGTGAGGGTCCTTCGAAAACTCGTTTAATAGTTTTGCCTTAACCAACTCACTGGTTACATCAACATTCGAATTCTCTAAAGCCATTATCAGCGGTTCGTACCGAGATGTCAATCCTCCGAGAATAATCGCAGCCAGAGATCCATCGTCGATCTTTTTACCAATATCTTCAAGATCTTGAGCAGTACTCATAACGGCGTTGATATAAGATTCTATGTCTTGGAAATCGGTCAAGGTATATTTATATAATCTACGCTCCAAAGAGAGCCTTCGACCCATACCTTTATCCTCGTATGCTTTTTGTAAAGCACTCCAAGCCTCCTTAGCGTTTTTCGCATTTCTCACGTGCGAAATTGCACCTCCATCTACCGTAAGGCATATTTTTGACAATGCCTTCTGGTCACTACGAGAGCGCACATCCTCCGCCGTTTTATCAGAATCATCATACCCAGTGATAGACGTCCACAACTCCTCATGAATAAGGAGCATCCTCATTTTGAACTTCCAGGTTGGGTATCCGTCTCGATTTTTTAACATCTGAATACCTTGAAAATTCATAATATTCCCTGACATTATCTTCTTTTAAAATAAGAGCTTCTTCGTGCTGATAACGTGTTGGAGGAATAAACTTATTAAAAGAATAATGTTAGAAGAAATGAATTTAATATAATAGAACCGAACAGCTTTATAAAGGAACAAGGAAAGAAAGATGACAAGAATAGAGTAAAGAGTACAAACCATAACTTTTTGTACATAGGTACACACCTAATAAGTATAACATACAACAAATTGACTTTAGATTCGGACACGGAACCTAATTATAGTTGTTTGAGTAGTTTTGACGACTTGTATATCAAAGTGAAACGAGTTCGAAATAAAATATTGGGTTCGCAAACTACCACCGATTCTACCACATGTTCAAATAACACAAAAATTGTTAAATTACCGCCGATTGTGCTGCCTAGTTTTGACGGTCGAACGGAAAATTGGTCTATATTTTATGAATCCTTTAAGTCAAATATTCACGATAATACCCAGCTGTCTGACTCGCAACGTGTGCAATACTTAGTTGGTAAGCTCACTCATAATGCACAGAAAGTTCTAGCAGGTGTCGTACCTACGGGTGACACGTACAACGTTATTTGGAATAGTTTGGTAAAAAGGTATCAAGACAAACGCGCTTTAGGTACGCATTATTTGAATAATATATTTGATTTAAAAAATTGTCAAAACACTTCTAGTAGTCTCAATTCCTTTATAGAAAAATATTCCGCGTCTATCTCTGCATTGAAACAATTAGATTTACCTGATTTAACCGATTTTATATTGTTGCATTGCGCACTAAAAAAGGTTGACACACAGACCGTGCAAGCATTCGAGCTATCAGTTAGCAATAAAAATATAGATATTCCCTCGTATCTTGAATTGATATCATTCGTTCAGAATCAAGTAAAAATATTAGAAAGATCTCAGACTAGTAATTCGAGTTCTTTGTCGAATTCGCGTAGTAATTCGAGTTCTTTGTCGAATTCGCGCTTGAAATCTAATACAAATAAGTTAAAATCGTTTCCCATACGTGCTGATTCTTACATCGCGAGTAATCATATACCTACCAATAGCACTCGCCGTTGTGTTTTGTGTAATAAGGTAGATCATTCGCGGCTGGACGAATGTTTGAAATTTAAAAATATGAAATCACCTGAAATTAGATTCGACTTCATTAAATCTAAACAAGGTTGTGTAAATTGTCTGAGTGTTTCACATACGGTTTCTACGTGTTCAGATCCCGCCAGTTGTCATTTATGTAAGAATAAGTGGCATCATATACTTTTACATTTCGATAAAAATAAAAATAATAATAATAATCATGATATACAGACGACTAGGTCGCCAGGTACTAGCGATTCTTGCGCCACCGCGGCATGCGCACTGCGCGCACCCGCTTCGCCCGTGTTAGCGTTGCAGTCCATGCGCTCCGAACAGTATCGCGCCCCACCACCAGCGGTCGATGCTAATGCAGCTCAGCGCCTCGACCCGCGCGGCAGCGCGTGCTGCTCGAGTTCGAACGCGCCGCAGAATAATGATAACAACAAAACGGATTCATTATTGTCTCATGAACCTTCATTATCTATGAATGCGTATTCGAGACCCAGCGCTATATTGTTAGCTACTGCTCAAGTCTACGCGAGGGCTAAGAATAATAACAATAAAATGTTAGTACGTTGTCTGATTGATAATGGTTCTCAAAATCATTTGATAACATTAGAGTGTTGCAACAAATTAAATTTGCACGTAGTCCCTCTGAATAATTCTGTAATCAGAGGTATTGGTCTATCTTCTCGACCCATCCATGGTTATGTGGACTTTGAAATTGAGTCGAGGGTTAGTCCTCATAATAAATATAAATTACATGCTTTAGTTATCGACTGTATAACTGATCAGTTACCTTCTCATTTTATTAATAAATGTGATATGGCTTATTTAAATAATATATCGATGGCCGATCTTACTTGGAATATTCCTGGAAGCGTAGATATTGTGCTTGGAGCTCAATTGTTTCCCTATATTTATATGGGTCATAAAATAAATTCAGGATCTCAAGCGCCACCCGCGTTGTTAACTTCGTTTGGTTATGTTTTAATGGGTGACTGTCCTGATAGTGACTCTGATAGTGACTTGGCTTCATCTTCACAACATGTACCGTCGTTTTCAGCGTTCGCTCAGAATGATTTAAATACTGCGTTACAAAAGTTCTGGGAGTTAGAGGAGATTCCGTCAAAAAGTTTTTTGAGTCCTGAAGAAACAGAGTGTGAGAACTCCTTTATCACTTCAATGTCACGTGATGATGTGGGTCGTTACAGCGTTGCTTTGCCATTTTGCACAGATCCACATCAGTTAGGCAATTCTAGGAATACTGCTCACCGTCGTTTCATGTTACTAGAAAGGAAGTTTAAAAAGGTGCCCGGACTTCGGGAGAATTATAATACTGTTATTAATGAGTATATACAGAAAGGTTATCTTTCTGAAATAATTGATTCTGATGTCAATGATGATGGCTATTATATCCCTCATCACGCGGTCGTTCGTAAAGACAAGCCCATGCCTCGTATCGTCTTGGATGCTAGCGCAAAGACACATACTGGTATGTCACTTAATGACATGCTACATTCTGGGCCTAATTTGCAAGCGGATTTATTTCTTTTATTATTAGACTTCAGACTGTTTTCTGTCGCAATGACAGCAGATGTGCAGCAGATGTATTTACAAGTTGGTGTTACTGATGACCACCGTAAATATCTTAAAATATTATTTAGATTTAATGAATGCGAAGAGATTCGTACCTTTCAGTTTACTCGAGTTCCCTTCGGCTTAAAATGTAGCCCTTTCTTAGCAATGAGAACGTTGCGTCAACTGGCATCAGACAATGTAGCTCACGTTCCTGACGCTGCTCGTGTAGCTGAATATAAATTTTATATGGATGACCTTGTCCACTCGGAATCTGAAGAGTCATCAGCTGTTCGTTTAGCTAATGAACTGATTTCATTGTTCAAGTCCGGTTGTATGGACTTAATAAAATGGACTAGTAATTCGTCCAATTTACTTGATAATCTTCCGGATTCCCATCGAAATTCTATTAATTTCGGTGAGGTTGACAATTCGTGCTCGAATCCGAAGGTTTTAGGCCTTTCTTGGGATCCTGTGGAAGATTGCTTTCTCTTTAAGACTATTAGCATACAGGAAAAATGTACTAAGAGAAATATACTTTCCGTTGTAGCTCGTTTGTTTGATGTGCTTGGTTTGGTTGCTCCAGTTATATTTTATGCAAAACTGCTCATCAAGGAGTTATGGCTAGCTAAAGTAGGTTGGGATGATACTCCACCTGATAGTATCATCCGACGTTTCTCTGTTCTCACACAAGAATTTCCCTTGCTCTCTTCGTTACGAATCCCTCGTCATATGAATGTAACGAAGTCTGGAGAAGTGGTCATAGTGAGTTTCTGTGATGCTAGTTTAAATGGTTACGGTTGTGTAATATATTTACATACCACTGATGTTTCAGGCAACATATCAGTACGATTATTGTGTGCCAAATCTAAGGTTTCGCCAACAAAAATTACAACGTTAGCTCGTTTAGAGTTGTGTGCCGCTGTTTTGATGTCTAAACTAATTAAAACTGTACTAGACTCATATAACCGTGTACACATAGCAGGTGTGTATGCCTTTTCGGATTCCACCATAGCTCTTTCTTGGATTAGCTCTTCCCCACATCGTTGGTCAATTTTTGTTGCGAATAGAGTTGCTCAGTGTCAGGAGAATTTAGCTCCTCGTAATTTTTATCACGTCATGGGTACTGAAAACCCTGCTGATTGCGTTTCTCGTGGTCTGCTGCCATCGCAGCTGATTACACATAGTTTATGGTGGAATGGTCCTCATTGGCTTCAATGCCCACCAGGCGAATGGCCTATTCGTAAATTCGTACCTTCTGATGCTGGAGAATTACCGGAACATAAGACGAATATCATGACCACGACTGTACATGTTGAGTCATCGGTGTTATATGATCTGTCTTTACGTATATCTTCCTGGGATAAATTAGTAAGAATTACTGTTTATGTTCTCCGTTTTATAAGAAAAATTAAACCATCTTCTCATGTCATTGAAAGTATATGTATTGCTGAGAAAACTTTAATACAAATAGTTCAAAGGATTCAGTTTTCTGATGACATAAAGTTAATAAAAAATAATAACTTACCTTCAAAGAAATTACGTAATTTATCTGTTTTCATTGATGAGGAAGGGACCTTGCGCATCGGTGGACGCCTCGCGAGATCTGATTTACCTTTCGAGGTTAAACACCCTGCTCTCCTCCCTAAGCATGATCATGTCGTGAATATGATTATTAAACATTATCACGAGTTATATTGTCATGCCGGTCCTGGACTGTTGATGTCTATTATTAGACAAAAATATTGGATATTAGATGCCAGAACAGTTATTCGGGCTAGAGTTCGTGAATGCAATGCTTGCTTCCGTGTTCGCCCTTCTCATCCTACGCCAAAGATGGCAGATCTTCCCTCTTGTCGTATCACAGAGTGTAAAGCATTTTTACACACCGGCGTTGATTACGCGGGTCCATTGCGGATTCTTCTTTCACGTCGACGTGGACAACATGCGCAGAAGGCATACATATGCTTATTCATATGTCTTGTTACTAAGGCAGTTCATATTGAACTTGCCACTGAACTCTCAAGTGACTGTTTTTTATCTGCGTTTAAACGTTTTATTTCGCGTCGCGGACCAGTATCACACCTATATTCTGACAATGGCACGAATTTTGTTGGTGCACGTGCACAGTTAGATGAAATTTATAAGCTTCTACTTGACTCGCAGCATAATGCTTTATTGAAGCGAGAATTAGAGAAGCATCGAATTGAGTGGAGAATGATCCCACCCCGCGCACCTCATTTCGGGGCAATATGGGAATCAAATATTAAAAGTTTAAAAACTCATTTATTTAGGGTAATAGGCAATCAGTTATTAACCTATGAGGAATTACAAACTGTATTAGTGCAGATCGAGTGTGTCATGAATTCGAGACCCTTAAGCGTAATTAGTTCTGATCCTCACCCTGAAGTCTTAACGCCAGCACATTTTTTAATGTCCACTCCTTTAAAATATATACCATCGTCCGATTTGTCAGACAGTCGTATTAGTCTTGTAAAGCGTAAACATTTACTTGATAATATTGTACGCTCATATTGGAAAAAATGGCGTACCGAATATTTGCACACTTTGCAAGTTAGACAAAAGTGGCAAAATAATGATCGTCCAATGCAGGTAGGCACAGTCGTACTAATTGGACAAGATGATGCTCCTCCATTATCATGGCCTTTAGGTGTAGTGACCAAAGTTTTCCCTGGTCCCGATGGTATCGTCAGAGTCGCTACGGTTAAAACTAAACAAAGTTCGTTCAAACGCCCAATCATTAAATTGTACCCGTTACCGAACCAATAAATCAAAATTATTAAACTTAAAATGTATTCTTTAGAATGTTAGTTTAAGTATGTTTGTCACAATCTAGTTAGTCGATTGAAATATATATAGTTAATATTGATATCCTTAAGTATAGATTCATATTAGTCTTAGCCGTTGGTAAGAGGTACTCAACATTGTTTTAACTGACAATAATATTGTGTCTGTGTTGAAAGTCTCACGACGTTTCAAAGCGGGGTGCATGGTGAAGCGCCATGGCTTCCAAATTTGTTTATTATTCATAATATAAAGTAATTTAAAATTGTATTAATTTAAAAGAAAACATTGTAATATGTGCAGCGCCCATTCAGTGATTTCGTTCCATGTTGCGCTCGAATTACTAAGAGATGGCGTTACAAGTATCGAATTTGAACAAAGATGTATTATTTGATCTGAAACCTAATTGGTCGAGAGAGTTTCGTTTCTCTCTCGTCTGTCGCCACTGCGGCAAAATCTGTCTTCTTCAAGCCTCCTCCATTTTTGCTATATTTTGATGGAGTAAAATGAATTTAATTAATTAACATAAAAGTACAGTGGAAATCTGAAATATAAACTCTAATAAACTTTATTCGATATAAATAAAAGGTGCTCCTAAATAGACATCACAGTGCAGTGCGTAATATACGTGATTTCTTCGGATGCATGCATCCACAAGCCGGCCGGCATCGCCACATTTTTCTTGGATGGAGTACTGAGGATTGAGGGATCTCAACGTGCACCAGATCAGGAATTCGATGGTTCGATGTAATGGTGAGTGGGCGATTTTTCTATGCACTGTGGTTAACTACTTTGTTTTCTTCATTTTTTCACTGAACATAGGCAGCCATTTTTTAGGTCTGTTTTTTATAACATAATCTCGTACGCAAGTACATCGTGGTCTAGCTATTTACACGCTAGATCACACCACTGTAATTTTCTTTTTTTTTCTTTTTCTCTTTTGTTAATCCTACTGTTGTGTTGTGATGAGATGAGTAAATATATTATTTTTATATTTTTTTATTATTATTATCCGTCTGTCTATCAACAGGCTGTATCTCAAGAACCACGATAGCTAGACATTTGAAATGTTTACAATATGTATTTTTGTTGCCGCTATAACAACAAATACTAAAAACAGAATATAATAAATATTTAAGGAAGGGCTCCCATACCCGATTTTTTTGCCTATTTTTGCTCGATATCAATAAATGGTAACAGGTAGGCACTTGAAATATTCACTTAATACTTAATTGTATATTTACTTTAATAATGAAGGAGGTGGCCAGAATTTACCCCGGAAATCAGAAAAGAATCTAAAAAGCGAATTACTTGATTGTACAGTTTTATGACATATATGTTAATCATATATTTAATTTTATTTGCCTATCAATAACACCATTTTGCTGTACAGGTCCGAGGAATATAAAAGTAACAAAAATAATAAGTTATTGTTGTGTTTCGACCATGGCGTTGTCATCTACAATGGCGTAGATGACATGTGACTAGGGGTGACGATTATTTCAAAAAAAGATCGGTATTTAAAATCACTCAGAATCGAGCCCCGAAGTATCGAGTCGAATAAAATCATGTCTTTAAAAAAATTATAAATTATTAATCTTGTTATTAAATATGGGTTAAAATGGCTGTAAAAAAAACACTAACATCTAAGAACTTTTTGTTTTCATTTAATATGTCTACAATTTAAAAGCTTTAATACCAAATCATTGTTTTTTCTGTACAGTACATTTAGTTAGTGGGGTAAACGTCCATACGAAAGTTGGCCACCTCCTTTGTGTACCTACTGTTATTTACCTAGTCTATAGGTACGGAACCCTTCGTGCGCGAGTCCGACTCGCACTTGTTTTGGTAACATTGAAAAAAAGGGGAAAAAAAACTTGAGATGTGTCAAGGGACACCCGGATGGAACGAAGTTATATAAGTTATATAAGTCGAGAGAGTACATATATATATATATATATATTTAAAAAACATTTATATTTATATATTTACGATTTTTTCGATTTTCCCGTAAAGTATATTTAGCTCCCAACAAGAATATAATATCTTGTTGGAAGCTAAATATACTTTCGTAATCTAATGATATTGTAGCAGTTTTTCATATACCATTCATTATTAGTCGTAAA
Source organism: Ochropacha duplaris (assembly GCA_951361185.1). Classification (NCBI taxonomy): domain Eukaryota; kingdom Metazoa; phylum Arthropoda; class Insecta; order Lepidoptera; family Drepanidae; genus Ochropacha; species Ochropacha duplaris. The sequence goes on along the minus strand of OX592712.1, from coordinate 2,254,949 downwards.
TTTGCCGTTAAATTCGAAAATAAAAACAACATAATAAAAACAATTGAAAAATCTTCGAGACTCGATTACCGTGAACTAAATACTTACAACTAAATACGAGTCCGACTCGCACTTAACCGATGTTTTTTTTAGTAAAATCTCAGTAATTAATACAAATATTTATTTCATTTACAGTTTATTTGCTAACAATACTTACACAAAAAACAATAAATAAAAGAGGTACCTATACAAAAAACTTGAGAGGTGTCAAGGGACACCCGAACGAAGTTATATAAGTCGAGAGAGTATATAATTATATATATAAAAAAAATATATATTTATATATATAAATGTTAAAATAGAGAGAGAGAGAGAGAGAGAGAGAGAGAGAGAGAGAGAGAGAGACAGACAGAGAAACATGCGCACGCCGCACAGCGGTCGGAGACTTTTGTCACCGACACAAAAAATCACCGACATTAAAGTGTCGGTGATTTTCGTAAGAATTTTTTCCGTCTAGCCCCCTTTCACAACGCGCAATAAGGAACTTCGTTCCAAAAACAACAGTAGGCAAATTAATGCTTTTGCTTAGAGGACATAGAAGTGTATTCGCTAACCGTAGTGGCATAGCTGGGTGATGGTTTCATAGAGGACATTGAAGGGTATTCGGTAATCACAGTTGAATAGCTCGGTGGTGGAGTAGGTTCACTGTTAATCGTTGTGGGGTTAACAGCTGACGTGTCTGAAAATAAGCAATAACTAATATTTAGATAATATTTAAGGCGATAATAGCTCAGTGTTAAGTGACGTCGAATACCGCGGCGAAGGTCGTGGGTTCGAATCCTACAATGAGCTTGAGCTTTCGGTGAAGGAAAACATCGTGAGGAAACCATAGCACGGTGGTAGGGTACTGTGTAGTACCCGACTGGCTGGCTACCACCCTCAAGCTGAAAATCTGTCGCCAAACACCTATCGGTGTGTTCCGACAGCTGCACTTGAGAGCCAGTTCCCATCTAGGCTTTGTGTGCTTACCATCTTCGGCCACATCATCACTTACCATGGTGAGATTGTGGTCAAACACAAGCCTATCAAATATAAAAAATAAAATACATACTAATAGGGTCAGTTCTTGATCAATCAGTGAGACAATAACTGGTACCCTCGGCGCGCGAGTACGACTCGCACTTGGCCGGTTTCTTTGTTTAAAACTATAGCCAAATACTGCGTACATTGTAGTATTTGCTTATCGCGAATTTATATTTTGTTGCCCGTGATATTTTTTTCCTTTAATAGGGTTTTGCCTATTAGATTATAAAAATAATGTTTTTAATTTATCGTGCGTATTTCGTGCGTGATTGGAAAAACACATGTTTATCCTCATCAGGTTAAAATTACCAGTATTACGTTGAATATGTTGCTAATTTCTGTAGGCATTGGTCGGTCATATTGACTTTTTTACAATGTCTTGAAGGCTACTCGCTCTCAAGTGCAACTGCCGAAACACACCGATAGGTGCTTGGCAACAGGTTTTCAACTGTAGGATGGTAGCCAGCTAGTTGAGTACTACAAAGTACCTACCCTACCACTGTTCTATGTTTTTCTTCACCTATAGATCATTGACATAGCATTGGCTAAAACATGGCTGGGACATTTTGGCGGGAACTTGCAGAGTGACGTTGCGTTTTCGTTTTATTTCATTAAAATCGTGTATTTTGAGTTTTATTGAATAATATCGATTGTGTTTTGTCCAATAAAGATCAATCTAAGTGCACAAGTGAAGTGAAGTGAAATGAAAGCGTGTATCGTGACTTTTCAGGTTGTCCCAAAAAGTCCGTGAAGAGTTCTAGCGGAACAGCCGCCAATTTCACTAAAACTAGACCGGACTTGTACGGACGAGGACTAGACTTTACAGTGAATGTAACAATAAAACTTAACTTAACATAACTTTTTTATGTATTGTAATTGTACATTTGCATGTATATTTTGTACATTTGTTGAAACCAATTTAAACATGCAATTAACTTTATCATTAGGGAACTTAATTAATACTTTACTTAACATAAATAAAGAATATTTAAAATAATGAAATCTAGTCTAGACAGATACCAAGCCAAAATCCTTGAAAAAACATGGCTGATATCTGTCAAAGTATTGGATATTTGATACATGCACCATGTATTCAAGCAAAATTTAATTTATTTATCACCAAATATAGTCACAATGTCCAAAACAAAAGCAAACATGTAACCAGACTGAGTTTCTTGGCGGTTCTTTCGGTTTTGAACTCGACATTGATGTCCAAGATGTGAGTATCGCATATAAATAAGAACGCTAATGTCACTTACTTGTATTTGATGGGACCGCAGACACTGGTTGAATCAAGCCACATCCTGTAACACAGAAATAACTCTACTTCAACAATTGAGCATACCTACATGACAACGAATGTTTTTTTAAGATTGTGATTTCCAAAGATTTTCTTGTTCATGAACTCCTATATTGGAACGAAGTTCCTTATCGCGCGTCGTGAAAGGGGGCTAGACGGAAAAAAATCTTACGAAAAATTGTCACCGACACTTTTGTGTCGATAGAAGGGGTTGAGTAAAGGCATCCAAATACAACGTTATATGTTTTGGTGGAAATATATCACTTCTAATAAGAGTCATAAAGTTCGGGACCTAAGTTCAATCAATCTTCGGAACCCTTATACCTTAGGCATGGTCTTCTGCTTGTGGCTTATGTTTGATCAAACTCTTTTCCGAATTAAGTGGGCTTTACCCTATTCGATCATCATTTACTTACTAATGTTTTGAGTCATGCACATTCCGAAATTCACTGTTAGATTTAATCACAGTATCCTCTGCATGCCTTTCAAATTTTAAACCTTTTTAACATTATATCTTAAGATTATAAATTGAATATTGTTGTACATACCACGGTTAAATCTTCGTGATCTTTCTCTCCTGCAGTAGAATACTATGGCCAGAGAGATAAAGAGGAGCAGTCCCACTCCACCGAAAATATAGTAGTAGCATTTCTATAAGAACAATCATTCAAAATGACTAGAATATTCAACGGGCTTTCATGAATATCGAAGCTACGTTCAAAATATTTATGAACAATCTTACTATAATGAAAAAAACGAACAGTTTTTTTTATTATTAACACTTTAACTAGTTAATAGCTATAATAAATTATTAACACCAAAACTAATCTATATCTATATTATTTTTAAAAATAAAAAACAAAAACCGACTTCAAAACTGTAACCTATACCTATGTACAAACATAAACTAAAAAGTAAAGAATAATATTTTAATGTCAAAGCAAGAGCCTTAAAGGACAATCAACAAAATTATTGATATTTATATATCTATTTAATATTTATAAACAGTTCTTTTTGGAGTCGGTGCCAGCCAAGAAAAAAGACAGTTTTGAACTGGACACGAAGTCTGTCAATTGTATTTTAAAACCATCGAAGAACCCATTGAAGTATACACACAAAATTTCATCCAAATCGAAAAAGTCATGCTCAACGACTCAGTTTGATTCACTAAGGTTTATCAAACGAGATATAATTTTTTTTGTTTTTGTTGATTTTCTCAAAAAGTGCTGAATCAATTTCGATAAAATTTATATGGCCACCTCTGAAGTATGATCTACCAAACAAAAAAAGAATCATCAAAATCTATTCATAATTTCAGAGTAATCGCGTAACAAACATACAAAAAAAAACATACAGTTGAATTGAGAACCTCCTCCTTTTTTGAAGTCGGTTAAAAAGGAGAAGTCCTGACTGACCTATCAACGCCCAGCCTAAACCCTTAGACCTAGAAAGCAGATTTTTTTCACAGGTGTTGTTTTTAAAACTTGACCGAGGAATAAGAACGGATTTTTCGAAATTCAACCTTTAAAGGGGTGAAAAAGGGGTTGAAAGTTTGTAGGAAAGTCGCATCATTTTTGAAGCTAGAACCATGAAACTTTGTTTTTAGACTAGCAATTAAAAACAAAGAAACACGTGTATTAGCGTTTTTTAATTTCTACCCTTGAGGGGGTGAAACGTGGGTTGAAAGTTTGTATGGAAGTCCGCCATTTTTTTAAGCTAGAACCATGAAACTTTGTTTTTAGGCAACAAATAAAAATAAAGAAATACGTGTTTTAGCGTTTACTATAATTCCACCTCTGAAGGGGTGAAACTGGGGTTCAAAGTTAGGAGTTATTTCCGTTTCTTGGTATGAAAAATGAGAAGGAATTTTTCACAGGTAATGTTTTTAAGATGTAGACGAGGATTAAGAAAGATTTTTTAAAATTCAATCTCAAAGGATACGCGGGTGAAACCGCGGGGCGGGGAAAGCTAGTATAATAATAGTTTAATAGCAATGTATGTACAAAACAAAAATCATTTGACAAACAGATGAGAAAGATGGGTACAATTATTTTTCATCACGTATTACGATTTATATCGTAGTTCTGTTCTAAATATTTATAAAAAAAATGAAAAAATAAAAATATAATTTATTGCCACAAAAAATAACAAAAAAAAACATTTTCAAGTAAGCACATAGAAAAAAGCAAAAGCGCATAAAAAAATATATATTAAATCAAAAATAATAATAAAACATAATATGGCAATAGGATAAACTCAGCGATTGCAGCGTTCACATTTACCTGAGTACGCTGCGCTGATTTTCAGTTTACCCTTGTGTTCGGACTACGCTGTTAGCCGAAATATTTAAAGAATAAAAAAAAAGCGAGTCATGAAAATATAATGATAATTACTTACTTCGCATTCATAATTATAATATTGTATAGTCCTTCCACCGTATCCAGAATCGTAGTTATGTTCACTGACGTCAATTGACATACTTCCTGTCATATTGTAATTAGATGACAAACCTATGACTGCGAAGTGAAGTTCAAACGAACGCTCCTTTCGAACGAACACAATAAAATAACACTAGAAGTTAGAAACGCTTATTAAATATAAAACGTATTATTAAATATAAAACGTATTAGAGGAAAGAAATCAATTATTAATATCGATAACAAAACTGACCATGTGAGCTGGGTAGGGACTTGCGCGATATTTATTTATACTAGTGTAAAATTCCAAGGTTAAAACCCAAATTAATATGGAAAAAACGTCCGTCTGTAGTCCTAACCATTTTAATAGGTATTTAGCTATGAAATTGCCGTTCTGCAATACTGGCCATTTCAAATCAAAATAATTTTTGTTTGGCTAAGAATTCTAATTTCAAATTAATTTTAATTTAAAAACATGTTTTTTTTTCCAAAAGTATACATTTGTTTATTGATTAGTGTTACATTTTCATCGCATTTCAATCATTTTCGTCGTCATGGATACGTAAAAAATTTTTTTATTATTCCACGAGTGACAACAAAGCTGACGGGTCACCTGGTGGTAAGTGACTACCGTCGCCTATAGACATTAGCAATACCAAGGGGATTGCCAATGTGTTGTACACCTTATTGCAATGCCTTAAAGGCAACTGGCTCTCAAGTGCAACTGCCGGAACACACCAACAGGTGCTTGGCGACAGATTTTCAACTTGAGGGTGGTAGCCAGCCAGTCAAGTACTACAAAGTACCCTACCACCGTGCATAAATTCGAGTAATTATGGAATATGAGTACCGTCGTGGCAGCAACGCGGCACAAGCAGCACGCAACATCAACGACATTTACGGAGCTAACACTACAAACCAACGCCCCACCTGTTATTGGTTTGCTCGCTTCCGTTCTGGAAATTTCGACCTGAAAAATGAACCTCGCGGTCGTCCGAAGACTTTGGTCGACAATGACGAAATAATGGCGATTGTGGAAGCTGATGATACACAATCTACGGCTGAATTAGCAGCAGCTTTCGACGTTAGCGTCAAAACAATATTGGTCCATTTGCGTCAAATTGGCAAGGTAAAAGCAAGGTAAGCTTGACAAATGGGTGCCCCACGAACTCAATGATCGCCAGCGCGAAGTACGCGTCGAGACGTGCCTTGCACTGCTCAACAGACACACAAATTAAGGAATTTTGAACCGCATTGTTACCTGCGATGAAAAATGGATTCTGTTTGATAACCGCAAGCGCTCAGCAAGTTGGTTGAATCCTGGTTCAGCACCTGAACAATGCCCTAAACAAAAACTTACCTCTAGAAAAGTGATGGTCACTGTTTGGTGGTCTAGCACCGGTGTGATTCATCACAGCTTCTTACCAACGGGGTGAGCATTACTGCAGATGTGTACTGTGAAGAACTGAACACAATGATGAAGAAGCTGGCACATCTCCAACCAGCATTGGTCAATCGCACGTCTCAGCTGCTCCTGCACGACAACGCGCGACCTCATACTGCACAGCAGACGGTCTCCAAGTTGCAAGAACTGGGGTTGGAAGCTCTCCGTCATCCGCTCTACTCACCAGACCTTGCGCCTACAGACTACAAATTTTTCAGAATTTGGATAACTTCTTGGCGGGAAAAAAAAAACAGTATACGAGAGGCAACAGATTCTTCAAAATGCCTTTGAAGAATTTGTTGCCTCCCGTCCAGCTGATTTCTTTAAGAAGGGCATCAATAAACTGCCACTGCGTTGGCAAAGATGCATTGATTGCATGGGTGATTACTTCGATTAATACACATAAAAAATACATGAAAAAAAATCGTTTAAATTTTTTCATACAAAACGGCAATTTCATAGGTAAAGACCTAATATTTGCACAAAGTAAAAATTATATGGTCATTTGGTAGGAAGGTGAAGGACGCAACACGATATCGTTTCTCGTAAAAGAAAGTGAAATTACTTAAAAAACCGGCAAAGTGCGTGCCGGAATCGCGCACGGAGGGTTCCGTAAAAATAGTAAAAAAATCACGTTTGTTGTATGGGAGTATATTTATTTTATTTTGTTTTTAGTATTTGTTGTTATAGCGGCAACAAAAATTCATACTTTGTGAAAATTTCAACTGTCTAGCTATCGCGGTTTTTGAGATACAGCCTCGTGGCAGACAGACGGACGGACAGACAGCGAAGTCTTAGTAATAGGGTCCCGTTTTTACTAAAACTAAAAGTAGCTTTCCACACCGCGCACTTAGCCATAAAAAATTTAAAACAATAATATTTTTTGCAGAATTGTACGAGATAAGTCCGTATGCTCAATTTGCGATAGGCTTCAGAACATTTGGGCATGTTGACAATCAAGAAATTCCCAATCGGATACATATGCCGGGGAACAGTAAATCTAGATATGATAGCGGTAAGTTAGTTAATTAAGAACTAGGAAGGAGACAATAACGAAAGCAGAAGAAATAGGGTATTTCACAGGTTTTAGAAAAGTATCTAAAATTCTTCATTATAGCATAATACAATTTGCAATTTTCTTAATTCTTTGTAAATTTCTCTATTTTCTATTAATAAAAAGGCCACCAAAACGCTAAGACGCCATAATGCCTAGGTCACGTGATATCCTGACGTCTCCTGCTAGTAAACAAACTTTTAGTTGTCAAAATATCATTCATAACTTTACCGTTCTCATTTGATTTTTACTAGCAGGTGACGTCACACTCCAGAATCGGATAGTACCGAATGAAAATTTAATCATTTCATTTACGATTTCTTATTTATAAACATCACACATATTTTCAAATATTACTATAGCTAAAATGCTTTAGAAGGTTTTGTCTATATTATGTATTTTCACTGTAGTCAAATACCCTATTAGGTAAATACACAGTAATTAATATTTGGAGCGATAAGCTCAGTGGATGTAATTTTGAATGCCGTGATAAACGGCTGAGTGGATTTCTTAAACATAGTTAAGAACTCTCTTGATTAATCATCATCTTTCAAACCTTCTTTTTGTAGATGAACATGTAGAAAAGTCCTCCAAATTGTTAATATAATTAAGAAAAGTTCAATTGCTTTATCAAATGTGAATTAACAAAAGTTTTTTTTTCAGAAACAAGTTTTCAAGTAAGATCAGAATCAGAAGAGAGCGATTGCGTCTCACGGACGACTACTTTGAAGAGTGTACCGAGAAGTAAGTCTTCACTGACTAATATATCGTAGCTTCTAATTGTCTAATAATTTGATCACCGCTGCTTTCTGGACTATATCTTTAACATTGATGCATACTAGTCTAATTAGAATATGTATTTTTGTTTACAATGTTTTTTCTAGATAATTCTTAACTATAGTTTTAATCCTACTAATATAATAAATGTGAAAGTTTGGATGGATGGATGTATGTTTGTTACTCAATCACGCCATAACGGCTCAACGGATCTGGATGAAATTTGACACAGAGATAGATTATAGTCTGGAATAGCTAGTATTATCTAAACATAATATTAATTGACTAGCTGTCCTCCGCGGTTTCACCAGCGTTCCCGTGGGATCTTATCTTTTCCTAGGATAAAAAGTAGCCAATGTGCTATTCCAGACTATAATCTATCTCTGTCCTGAATTTCATCCAGATCCGTTCAGCCATTCTGGCGTGATTGAGTAACAAACATCCATCCATCCAAACTTTCACATTTATAATATTAGTAGGATTAGTAGAATTAGTAGGATTGCGTTGTGATTAAGTGTAAACTTCAAGTTGAATTGCTATAGGAACTGAATTTCAAACCTCTCTTTCAGACTTCTCTTTATCTTTTACTCTCATTTCCACTATGGCCTTGAGAAAAGTATGGTGTAACTTTGGAGTCAAAATTGTGTATTTTTTTTACTTATCTAAGTGTTTTTTTTTCAGAAGGGTGCAGAATTCCCCACCACAGGTAGCTGAAGAGTAAATTTAAATAATTAACAAAACAATATTTAATGATAATTTTAAATGGTTGTGTTCATATCATTAAAATAACTATCCATTTGTGACGTCATGTATTTAGGAATTTTCATCGGAAAATTTTACAGATATAAGAAAATATTTTGATCTCAATTAGCTTGTAAGCAATACGTTTGTTTGTTATATTTTATCGATCACATATCGACTTTACAACTTCTCCTCCAAAAAACTTTTTGGGAAAATATTACAAAAATATTTTTAAATGTAAAGTTTATTCTATTATTTTAGCAGTTGAAAACCTGTCTTTTACAATACTATTATTTCATCTATTGTAATAATTTAATCCAGATACGGTAGCATTTTTTATATTGATAACATCTAGTTATATTACAAGTAAATATCCGACAAATGTAAAATTAAGGTTTCTACCTAGTAGTCAAAATTGTAATTAATTATCTTCCAAAAGACTGATTATTTAACGTTTTATTTTACGATAAGTGCGAATAATGTAAATCCTCGATTTACGAATAGAAATGAAATTTCCAAAGTATAAAATAATAAATGTTAGATTACATTACTGTTTTTTTTATCCTATCAACGGAATATTTTTCTAAAGAAATTAATATACATGGAATAAAAAATAATCAAATTAACGATTAGCTCTTTAGGAACCTTTCGGAATATCATTTAATTATGTGGTAATAATAACGTCTTATTGTCGATTATCTACAAAGTACATAGAGCAAGAAACTGGCTCTCAAGGGCGGCTGTTGGAAGACAGAGCAAGATCTGCTGAAAGTTCTAGCACATTTTGTGACTGTCATGAATCAATCATTGTCTTAGATTAACTAGCATTTAGATGTGATAACAAAATTATTTGTTAACTACCGTTATTGATAACTAGCTGCCCGCCGCGGTGTCACCCCCATTCCGGTGGTATCTTTTCCCGGGATAAAAATATAGTCTATGTTACTCAGGAATAATATAGCATTATATTTAAAAGAGAAAAGAGGGACTATTGTTAAAAAAAAACCGGAGAGTTTGATTCGCCGTTTCTTCTCCTGACAGGTCTTTATTTGAAAATGATGGTAACAGTAACAATAGGATTAAAAAATAAAAAAAAAGGTATAGGTTACAGTTTTGAAGTCGGTTTTTGTTTTTTATTTTTAAAAATAATTTTATTTTTCAATTTTGAAAGTTTATTCCTTATTATATGTTGTCCTAGGCAAAACTAGTTTGTCCTGAAATCGTCTAACTCGAACTAGTCGGGCCGGTAAAATATAATATATGTATAACTAGCGGGCCCGGCAGACGTCGTCGTCCTGCCCTGAAATTGAAACAAATCTTGGAACTCGATTCCAGCGCCACCTACCGGGTCCAATTGTATTTTAAAACCATCGAAGAACCCATTGAAGTATACACACAAAATTTCATCCAAATCCAAAAAGTCATGCTCAACGACTCAGTTTGATTCACTAAGGTTTATCAAACGAGATATTAAATTTTTTGTTGATTTTCTCAAACAGTGCTGAATCAATTTCGATAAAATTTATATGGGACCACCTCTGAAGTATTATCTACCAAACAAAAAAATAATCATCAAAATCTATTCATAATTGACAGAGAAATCGCGTAACAAACATAAAAAAAAAACAGACAAACAAATACAGTCGAATTGAGAACCTCCTCCTTTTTTGAAGTCGGTTAAAAATAGCAATAAGACATTCAATAAGTGTTCCTTAAGTGTCCCAAAATTGAATCAAACATTTTGAGTTTGAGTTTAATGGTGAAAGATTTTTTTAAATCGGTCAATTAGTTTTTGAGCTTATTCGTTACAAGCATACAAAAATACAAATCTTTCCGCTTTATAATATTAGTGTAGACTAACTGACGTCTCGCGGTTTCGTCCGCGATTTTGAGATGAAAAGTAGATTAAAATAAACTACTCAGGGAAAATGTAGCTGTAATGTGAAATAATTTTCAAAATCAGTCTAGAAGATTACCTCCTACATTAAAACTTACAAAGGTGCTTCACCTCTTCATAATATTAGTTTAAATATATCGAAAGACAAATATCGCACATCCATCTGACCGCCATGCTAAATTGAACCAAATAGCTATCAGTAAACAGTATAATTTCATCCGAGTAGATACCTACAGCCTACGGAACACAGCTGCAAAACTTTCTGTATAAAGCGTTTGAAACTGCCATTCGTTCGAATATACGCAGTGGACCGAATAATTGGTACGAAACTTGATACTATGGACAAAATATATTATAGGTACTGGTAGTAAATATTTAAGTGAGATACAATCAATTACTTTATCAGAAAAGTTATTTGAATTATTTTCAAGGTATTAACTAGATTTCGCCCCGCAGTTTCGACTGCATTTTCGAAATAAAAAGAAGTCTATATCAGAGATAATGTCCAATCCTACGAGTGAAAGAATTTTCATAATTGGATCAGTATTTTCGGCTCTTACATACAAAAGCCTAAACTGAATAAATGGTTTGACTTTCACCTATACTAAAGCGAACAGATAGAAATAGATAGGTTGGATCGCTCGTGACGCCTCTAGTGTTGCAAGCGTCCATAGGCTACGGTAACCGCTTACCATCAGGTGGGCCGTAAGCTTGTTTCCCACACTATAATTACGATATCTCATAACACAACATAACACACGACGGCATTTTTGGTTGTTTTGGTCAACTTTACTTTGACAGCACTCGGTACGTGAAATTCATCCGTTGTCACTAGGGACGACACGACACAGATCTAAGTTAGCTAATTAGCCAGGTTTTAACCTACCGCTTGCGCAGTATTTATAACCTATCTACACCTATTTACTTATACATAATATTGTAAGACACAGTTCGTAGAGTTTGAGTGAAAGGTGGCATTGATCAGGATAAGTCATTAGAAGAAAGGCGTAGGCAGGCAAGCGGTTCATCTGATGCTTTACTTGCCATGATGTCCAATGTATTGTTGATCTAAAAATGCCTCAATTACAACTGCCGGAGCAAACTGATAGGTGCTTAGCTATAGTTATTCAACTTGAGGTGTTATAGTTTCCTAACGATGTTTTCCTTCACCGAAAGTTCAAGCTTATTACGGATTTCAAACCCACGACATTTGCTGCGGTAACCGACGTCGCTACCACTGAGCCGTCATCGCTATTCGAAAGGTATTAGTCTAACGCAGATGGTAAATTCAGATCTATTGCCACCTCTGGGATGAATCTTCCTAAAACGAACTGATCATTTACACCGACTGTTTTTTTTTATAAGCTTGTGTTTGACCGCAATCTCACCATGGTAAGTGATGATGTCGCCGAAGGTGGTAAATACACATGCCTAGAAAGAAACTGGCTCTCAAGTGCAGCTGTCGGAACACACCGATAGGTGCTTGGCGACAATAGAGTACTACAAAGTGCACTACCATCGTCATCGATTGAAAGTGATTGAAGGACACAATTTTACACTTCACTGGGCTGATCCCGTGAGTATAATGATTTTACTGTTTGTAAACATCTGCAAAATTCATGTAAAATCTCGTGGACGACTAAAAATATTTGAACAGCTTGATTGATAAATCATCATGGTAAAGTAGGCATGCAGATGTTAGTAATCATATAATTTAAAATAGGTATGTTCACTGCGAATCTTAGACTTCCACCATTGCTTTCCAGAGTAAACGGCTTTGGGACGCTTCAACAAATATGGTTTGATTTGATGATGACGCAACTCAACGGATCTGACTATCTGATTGTGAGCCTAGCTAGAAGCCATTCTGCAAAGCGCTTCACGGTAAACGTTCAAATTGTTAAACCTAATCAAGCCATTGATACTAACATCATAAATTCATTCGAATGTCTGCCTCCTCCTACTTTTACGATGGCTTCCAGGTGGGCTACGTTATGGAAAAGATTACGAGGTACTTTTAAACCCAAGAATTATTGAGTTGAAACCACGTGGGACAGCCGGTAAATTATAGACCGAGCAACCGAAGCGTCATTGTTGCAGCTTGGGCAACATTTTTGTATGTCTGTGCAGCTGTCCATATCTACGGTTCTTCTCCTCTACATGTCGCCATCCCAATAGGAGTAGAAAATGTAAAAAAATCGAAATTAATAAAAAATAACATAAAACGGTCAGTTAAGAGCCTAACTACTAGGTACTAATCACTAATAGAACAACAACTATTCGAAATTAGAGTAATCAAAATAGTTTAAGCTCCATTAAATTATTGCAAGAATCAAACTTAAATTTCCTCTAACAGGCATGCATATTTGGCAATCCTCTCGAACGTAGTTGAATGGAAATTCCATAACTGTAACACTTTCGATAGAACCACAGCGACAACTTCCGAACTCCAATAATATAAAGTTGGACCTAGGAATTGTACGTAGCTTGTACAAGGTGCTACTATTGGAATTTATGGAACCTAATGTCGTCTTTCTCGCCAAGACAGCTAAAGAGCTATACCAATGCTTTAGTGAGGCAATCTATGAAAATATATGGATCAGTGAATATTTTTGTTGATGCTGATACCAATAAGCTTATCTGTAAAACATTTGGTTTCGTAGTAATCTTTGCCCATTTGGATTTACTAGTGCTCGCCCTCTGATCGAAATTCAACCAAAAAGTCTCTTCAATAACTGTCAATAAAAAAAGTTAATCGGTTGACAAACAGAGGAGGATAATGATATTATGTGTGTGTGTGTGTCAAACGCATGGTAGTGTGTGTAATGATTTATATATTAATTTAATTTATTTCTAAATCATATTTTATAAGAATATTAGCTGCACTTCTTCTCCATAACTTTAACTATGCCAAATTTCATACTCCTCCGTCCGCGTAATTTTCGTAAAAAAGGGAACAAAGTTTTTGCTTCACGTATTAATATTATCATTCACGATGAAGAGTTATAATTTTAGCAACTCTCGTGATAAGATATGATAATAAAATAACAATAGAGCAATGACACTTAACTTGCAAATTGTTTTTGGAGAATTTGAAAGCAATGGCTTAGTAACGGCGTAAACTGTTGACCGAAAATATTCGTCAGCTAAGTGAGTTTAAATCGAGAATCCGTTGTAATTCGCAACAATTCCATTCAGTTTGTTGGGCAAACAAATAATTAATCTGGCGAGGCTATAGTTTAATTGCTTGTTTGAGTTTGTCTTCTAGTTCCTACTGTGTTTCTGTTGGATTTGACTGAACCACTGCGTTCGACTAAACATTGTTTGCCTTCATGTTTATTTTACCTAATGATAATTCTATTGGTTTTTGTAATTATTTAAATTAAGGTCTTTAATTATTCCAATTCAAAAACATTTGGGCATTGTGAAATTTTATAAATTTCAATAAATAAACGAAAAAAAAATACAACTAAATTGAGAACCTAATTCAAATAAAAATCATCAGAAAGATTAATTTTATAACATACCTACAAGATTTTATAAATAGACTAATTTCCGCATTTCCGAGGGAAACCTTTTCGAAAATCCTTTCTTAGCGGATGCCTATTACTTATTAGGAATCTACCTTTTTTAAAATGGAAACAGATTTTTTCAAAAAAACTTTTTGGTCAGATATACCTACGGTACTCATAAATAAACAAAAAGTTTTCACTGCAAACCTCATCGATTTCAAATATATACAGCTTACTCAAGACGGCTCTGAAATACAAACTTTAAAAATATTATAAAAAGCTAGAGCCAAATTCAAAAAACTAAAATGACTGATCATCGAGTCTAAAATAAAATGGGTACTTAATTGATTAATGATAATTACAAACATACAGATCTAGGTCATCAAATATTATATTTACAGGATCAGCATGCTCGTGTGAAACCCCCAGTAGTATTTGTTCTAACGTCACATCTAGGCTTAGAACTTCTGCCCAATCTCGAAGAGAGCGCACTAATAGTTGCAGATGTCTACGGCTCAGAAGAAGACCTCAGTGTTTAAGGATTAGGAGACGTATAGATTGCAACGTAAGTTATGATTTCTCTCAGCATGTTTGGACCTTTTGGTCCTTTTAAAACGTGGCAATTTTTTCGATTCTCACCGCCTTTTAATTATCTTTTTTGAGATCTTCAATTCAGCTTAAATGATTTTAGTTATCAATATTAATAAATTGATTTGTTTGAAATAATTTAGTGATGTTGTATAACACTTATAATTTTGGCTACTTTTACACGACACATCTTGTGTAATAATTCTAAGTTTATTTTGAAATGAGTAATTGGGGGTGTTAGAGTTGAGTTCAGTTTATAATTAGTTTATTTTGAAAAAGTTTATTGAACTCTTTTCAGCATAAATAGCCTCCTAAACCATGCGTTAGAATCTTACAATTCATCTGGCTTATTTACAGAAATGCACTTGCAACCTAAAATGCTGTCCCGAAAGTCCTAAACCAGAGCAATCATGTCAAGTGTCACCGCGCGTTAAAAATTTGTGCAGATTTACTGTTGATGCTTACTTTACATAGAAATATGTAAATAAATCACTTACTTGCTAATTTTGTTTTACTTTTAATGTAACTGTTTGTCTCTACTTTTGTACTAATATTATAAAGAGGTAAAGTTTGTGAGGTTGTAGGGGGTAATCTCTGTAAATATTATGATCTACTGAACCGATTTTGAAATTTCTTTTACCAATAGAAAGCCACGTTATTTGTGAGTTTTATCCGGAAAAAAGGTAAGATCCACGAGAACGTGGATGAAACGTGGAAGACAGATAATCTATAATAAAGCTAGTTAATCAAGGAGCGAAAGTAAGCAACGATTTGACAGGTTTATCCAAAAGATTTTCAATTTCTCGGCATAGATTGTTCTATCGCAAAAGTTGGAAGTATGTTGTAGTTTAAAGTAAGCTTAAGTTATTTCAATGTTATCTTACAACTAGTATAAATGTGAGGATGGATGTAAAGATGTGTGTTACTTCTTTCAAATAAAAACTACAGATCTAATTTTGATGAAACTTGGCTCACGGGTAGATAAGATACCCCGGGAAATGACAAGGTCTCTCGAAGACGCAGGTGAAACTGTGAGGGCCAGCTAGTAATAAGAAACGTATGTGTATTTAGAAAATAATTCGTTTTATTTATATTTTTTAGAAAATAATTAGTTTTTAAGGTCAAAAAGTTAAATATTAATCATTTCAACACCGCAATATTATTATATTTCAATTTATCCGAAACTTGAACAGATAAATTACGCCGGATTACGCGGTCCCGTAAGGTTTAATTAAAATTAATTAAATCCCTAATATATATTTGATATAATTAACGTGGAGAGGCGGCAGAGGCTTAATTGCTTCGTAGATCGATGGAGGTGTAGCCTGGTTACACGGGTAATTGGGCTTATTTTAGTATCTTGTGTGAATTAGCATGAACATGTCTGTTTGTCCTGAGTCTGGGTGTAATTATCTATTTAAGCATGCATTTACAAAAAAAATAGTATATGTATTATATCAGTCATCTGGTTTCCATATTACAAGCTCTGCTTAGTTTGGGATCAGATAGCCGTGTGTGAAAAATTTCCGAGGATATTTATTTATTTATTACCAACTCGGTGACGTAAATAAATGTCAACAAATCCTGTAAAATACTCATACACATACATAATATATGAATGTTTGTTAGCAGAGCGCTCGTTAATTAAGTTGTATGTTGGTTTGGGCGTCATTAGTTTCCTCATTTGCAACGCAATGATTACTAACGGCGAAGAGTTATCAAAACTCACGTACAGGGGCTGTGAGATAGAGGACATAAGGGCTAGTTTCCATTAACCAAGAAATATATAAAAAAGGGAAGGGAAGCGTGCGGTGACGATGACGCGAGTTTCACGCTTTTTGTTCACCCAAAAAGTACACACATAGGTATATGAAAACCGCATCGAAATTTGACTAGTCGTTTTTGAGATAAATGGCAACATTGATTTGCACAAACATCCTCTCACCCCAAACGCATATACCGTCTCCGTTCCGTCGTGGTTACAAAAGCGTTCGGTGGACGCGACTTCCATGATTTTTGATCACCCAAAAAGTAGTCTATGTGTTTCACTTGTTTCTAATTAAAGTTTCTAGTAGCCATATTGTAGGGTACCCATAAGACAGAAGTTTGGATGGATGGATGGATGTATGTAAGTTTGTTACTCATTAACGCCAGAACGGCTGAATCTAGATGGGCATAGAGATAGATTATAATCTGGAATCGCGGGAAAAGATAAGATCCCACGGGAACGCGAGTGAAACCACGCGGAACAGCTAGTATTATAAATGTGAAAGTTTGGATGGATGTATGTATGTTTGTTTGTTACTCATTCACGACAGAACGGCTGAACGCATCTGTACGAAATTTGGCACAGAGATAGATTATAGTCTGGAATAGCACATGGGCTATAAGATCCTACAGGAACGCGAGTGAAACCGCGGGGGACAGCTAGGGTATAATAAATAATAAAAAAATGTGATAGTACCTCCCGCATAATATATCTGTTTATTGGCTGAGCGATCGAAGCGTCTCCGTTTCAGCTAGGGAAAAAGTGCTTTCGTATATGTCTGTCTGGTTGTTCTCAGGTCTCATTTCTCAACCGATTCTCGTGAAATTTAGTTAGCAGGTTCGTTAATTTATATAATACTAGTTTTCCGCCCCGCATTCCTGAGGGATCTTATATTTTCCCGGGATAAAAAGCATCCTATATGTTATTCCAGTATATGATCTACCTGTGCACCAAGATTCATCAAAATCCATCCAGTAGTTTTTGCGTGAAAGAGTAACAAACATCTTCACACACATCCAAACATACTTTCGCATTTATAATATTAGTAGGAAGGAGTTTTTAATAGGTATGTTTTAAAATGGCGGAGCCTGAAAGATACGACAAAATGTCACAAAACTCTCGCAAGGTCTACAACTCTCAAAGCCACTAGTGTAGCCTTCCCCTTATATACCGACAGTGGTAGCTATCCAAGTTAGATTAGTTGGTCTGTTTGCCTCCTTCGTAATTACCAAACTAACGTTTTCTCGCCGCCATTGCAAACGACTTGTTAATATTATATTAAGTTCAGTTTGTTTATGTGCTTAGAAGACGTGGTTTTTAATGTTACAAAGATTGCCCATGCTTCAGAGGTAAAATGCTTACTTATGTCATATTCTGGCATATAAACTACTAGATTCTTCAAATAAATAAATAGATGTCCCCTGTAATTTCACCCGCGTTTTCGTGGTTTTTTATCTTTTCCCGGGATAAAAAGTATCCTTATTTCAGATTATAAAGTGTAGATTTAAATATATAGTGAACCGTGCCTTGAATTTTAATAGTCATTTATTATACAAGAGTGTTAAGTTGTTTATTAACCGCGTGTTCACAAACCGGAATCAAAAGAGCACGAGGTGAAAAATCTTTGCACTCGAGTGCAACACGTAATTTTTCATCCCACCTCAGCGAGGAAATGACTAACTGCAAAAAAAAAAGGAAAATGGCGCGCGCGAAACAATTTTTTTTATGTATTATTTTAAGAATAAAATTGTTAAACATTTGAAAAAAAAAGCCAATATAGTCAAATGGTCCAAAAATATTTAAAAAATGTAACATTGCTGAGTTTCTTGCTGGTTCTTCTCAGTTGAAGGCTGACTTCCGAACCGGTGGTAACTTCAGTAATTTGACCTTCATAAGTGCCCTTCTAGGGCCTAAACTGAATAAATGGTTTTGACTTTGGCTTTGACATTGATGTATGATAAATTCGGCACCATGGAGGGAGAAGTTATTTACATAAAAAAATATAATTTAGACAAATTAAAAAATGAAATTAAAGAACCATTTTTTAATTTGTCAAAAACTCAGACTCGGAACCTTCTTGGTGTACTTTTTTTTTATTTGAATTGCGCGCGCCATTTTTTATTTTTTTTTGCATTTAGTCATTTCCTCGCTGAGGTGGGATGAAAAATTACGTGTTGCACTCGAGTGCAAAAATTTTTCACTTCGTGTTTTTTTGATTGAAGTGAAGCGAGGGGCTTACGCTCAGGACTCTAATTTTTTAATCCCTCGCTGCGCTCGTGATTCAATTTTACAATCCTTCGCTTGCTCGGTCATCAAAATTGAGCACGCGGTTAATAAACAACTTCACACTCTTGTATATCTAATAACTATTACGTACCTACCATAGTTAAACATATGTCAAAAAGTTGATAGTCAGAACAAAACAAACATGTAACAGGTTGGAAAATGGGCTGAAGTTTCATGTGTTTTGTGGTTAAATTGGTTCGTGGCTACCAGCAAACGTTTATAATATTTTATACGCTGTGATGTAGCTTTATTTTGAACTAGCTTCCTACTTTCACGATCCTGTATGTTGAATTAAAATAAAAATATTCTTAGTGGGTGCCTTCAACCGTGTGTAAAATTGTATTCTAACCCAAGCCCTTTAAGTTTGGGTTTGGCTGTGTAAGTGTAAATGAATATTTTTCATTAAATTCTTTAGAAATGTGCATCTTGCTTGACACAGTTTTTTGATTGAATTTCATACCAATTAAATTAATGATACAGCTTGGGACATAGGACATAATAATGGCAAGATTTCATGAAATTTAAATTTAATCTATATTGACTATTTTTAAGCATGTTTTACAATTTCAATAATAATATAATTTCCTTCACAAAAATGATAATAAATCCTCGTTACCACATTCAAGTTTATAAGATTAATAAATTACTTACAATTACGAACATAAAACGGGTAACTAGTATTTTTTAACCCCAGTAGACCCAGAGTTTCTAAAGGAGCAAGAGAATATGTGCCATTAAAATAAGTTTTTACGAGTCCTGTTCTACATTAAAAGGGTCTGGAACTTTAGCAATTTCACACGCAATTTTCTTTGATTGTCTTTCCACGGGATAGGTACATTTGCTTTCTTTATTTACCATCACGGCACCTGAATTTTGACTTGAATGGTACAAAAAACTAGCTGTTCTTCGTAGTACTACCACGTTAAATTCAAAATTTGATCTCAAAAAATTTACCCTTTTTTACACTTTTTACCCCTTTAAAGGGTTGAATTTTCAAATGTTCTTTCTTAGCGGATACCTACTCGCTATGAGGAATCAACCTACCTTTTTTATGATCACGTGACCGAAGGATGCCTAGATGGACCAACCTTTCATGTTTGCATTTATACTTTCTGAGATTTCATGATTAATCAGTGAGTGGTTTTTCGATTTTTATGACCCTCTCTTAACAACTTATGAGTTTTATTGGAAAACATATTTTCTGCAAGGTAACAATCCTACCAAAGATAATCCAACTTGTTTTCAGGACGGTGATATTTTCGAATCTTACATTAAAGAGCTTTCAGATTCAGATAAACACCGTGAGGAATCAAAAGCAGACAGAGTATATGGTAGTATCCGTCTAGCTGGCTACCACCCTCATGTTGAAAATCTGCCAAGCACCTGTCGGTGTATTCTGGCAGTTGTACTTGAGAGCCAGTGGCAAAAATTTAAAAACACATTGGAGATCTCCCTGATATTGTTAATGTCTATAGGCGACGGTAGTCATCAGACCATCGGGTGACCTGCCTATCAGCTTGTCAGTAATTTAAAAATTATTTAAAAACAAGAATAACATCACAGCGTTGCAAATAGTATCTGTCTGTCTGTAGTGGTGTGTATATGTTGTGGCAATGTTGCCAACAATAATGTGAGCATCACGTGAATTCTTTTGTGTGCCCAGCACAATGGGCGTCACATGCAAACTTTTAGCGTGTTCATGTTATACGAAAACAAGAACCATTGTTGTTTCAAAAATATATTTTTAATCGTGTAGTTCTTGTATTACCAGCTTATTTCCCATTTCACCCTTTCATTGGGAGAAATTTTAATGTAGGTGATTCAAATAAAATGAAGACTTTCACCTTTATAATATTAGTAGGATGGTAGGTATGTTACAAAAAAATGTTAAATAAATTAGATTAGTAAATGAAACAAAAAACCTTAAATAATAAAGTTATATCTAGATAGATATTACCTATAGAACTTGTTTTTCGCTTTTTTAGTATTTCGCAGTTGGTTTTTATTTCATTTAATTATTTGTCATATCTTATAACACTTTATTTGTGACAAAAGATTCACTTAAACCATGTAAAAATATTTGGTTTTGTACTTCCAAAATGTTGGTTACATGCAAGGTAGCTTAGTACGATTGCGTAAATCTTTATTTTTCTTTGCCTACATATTATTCATCTTCTTCCTTTCCTTATCCCACGCTAGGTGGGGTCGGCACAATATGTTTTTCTCTCCCACTCCGCTCTATCACTAGTACTCACACCTGTCATAACTATGCATATCATTCTTCACGCCGTCCATCCATACCTTCTTCGGCCTTTCTCTACCTCTATATCCATCCACACTCATGCTCAATACTCTTTTCGTTACATGCCTTTTCTTTTTACTTTTTACATTCCCTTTCCCTAAATAGCATGTTTAATTTTTGAGAAATAAGAAATGTTGCAATGATACGTACAGATGAAGTTATTCAAAATCATTATCCACAGTATGTAACGTGGCCAGTAAAGTTTAGTAATGACGTCATTTAGGTCCAAATCACCGACATGCTACTGGCGTGCTACCCTAATTAAATTTAATAACACCATCATAAGGAATTTAGTACACTTTGAGTAACAGACATTAGCTCCGTATTAACGCGTATTTAGAAAAATAATGAGGCTTGAATTATAGGACCATTAAATTAATTCCACGAATTATGAATACTAGGGCTTATGAAAATCATTCTCACCAAGCTAACAACAATGAATGTGAGTAATGAAGTAAATAGACTACACCATACTAACATGATTCTCATCTTAAATAAATATATGTATATTATCCAGAGATATTTTTCTCACATGGCTATCTGATCCTAAACTAAGCAGAGCTTGTAATATGGAAACCAGATGACTGATATACTACATATACTACTTTTTGTTCTTGTAAATACATACTTAAATAGATAATAATCTGAAAGGCGCTTGTTTCTATTCCAATGTGCTAAATTAAAACACCAATGGATTATAAAAGTTGTAATGTTTCAATTCTTATCACACCTTTGTAAAGGTAAACCCATGTAGCAATGTAGCCAGAATTTTTCAATACATAAAATCATGATATTTCTGCAATAATTCTTGATGCTAGATTCTAAATATGCTATTCATAAAACTGCATTGGCTCAGCTCTAAAGCAAATTACACAATTTCTCTGAAATACAAAATCAAGGGAACTATCTCAAACGATACTTCGCAATGAGAAAACGCAAACCGACTGGAAAGAGCAAAAGTATTCTACATTTACGGTATACGATTTTGAAGCTTGCTGTTTAAGAAATACGGTGAAATTTTACTGTATATTTATGATGGTTTCTCGTTTTAAAATAGTTTCAATGCAAATAAGCCGCAATCTAAAAGTATTCAAGATGTAGATGCTCCTGTAAGAGATTGTTTGAAACAGACTAAGCGTGTCTTTGAAATAATACTTTAAAGATCTTAATTTTTAATAAATAAAATAATGGATAATCCTCAGGTTTTCTAGAGGTCTTAGTGACAGTAATATAAGATAAGTAATTTATTTTACGCTATTTTCTAACAGAATATAATTATTGTTTCAAAGTGTACCACAGAGACCAAATTTGGCTATTTATCTAGTATGTAAAATCTGTGTAAAATTTGTAACTATTCAAGGTGTTAGTAACTAGTTAAGTTTATTGGAATAATTCAGCTGTTATTTTAGACAAATATTTGAAATCACCATAATATAACTCCATCGCATGCAGACATCGTCCCTGCCAAAGATATGATTCAATATTCAAAATGATTATAGTCCTCGGATTACGTAACTCAGTTACTTTCAATTAAAAACTACCTTTAATTCTATATAAAATGGTTCCATTTACAATGACCATTGTTTGTATATTCAACTACTAGAACGTACAAAAAAATGCGAAAACTATTTTAATAAACCATTTTTAAGATTGAAACTTATTGCAACAAGTTACGTAATTAACCCACTGGACTCACGTCTCCAAGCTCACTGAATGACCATTGTAGTGTACTACGCCACTCTATAGTCTGTTCTATATGGATTGGCAATAAAGGTCATTGACTGTCCTTTATCATCTGCAGTAAGCCTGTAGCTCGCCATACTTATCTCAAAACTGCTATCGTTTGATTATCATTGTACCGAAACCTGTAGCGACAGGTTTACTGAAGATTGTATAGGACAGTCAATGACCTTTATTGCCAATCCATACGGAACGGACTATAGCAATCTTGCATTACGTCTTTCGCAAAATTAAATGTGCCCTCTGAATCCCTTTCTCTACCTCATTACATGCCAGCTTAAGATTCTACATTTGGTTAATTATCTGGTTTTATAACAGTATCTTCACAAATGGTAAGTAGTCAACGTGACGGTATAGTATCAGGCAGCTATTATGGGGCCTATTTCGCACACCTGCTCGGTTTTTGGAAGTAGGTCGTCATAGATACAGTGTGCTGGAAGTGTCCGGTGGTATTTTAAAGCAGAAAAAGTCACTAAATGTTATAGAAAATCGAGATCGATTGTAATTTGTAGTTTTTTTTTTCTTTTTAGGGTTCCGTACCCAAAGGGTAAAAACGGGACCCTATTACTAAGACTTCGCTGTCTGTTCATCTGTCGGTCTATCCGTCCGTCTGTCTGTCTCCAGGCTTTATCTCAAGAACCGCGATAGCTAGACAGTTGGAATTTTCACAAATTATGTATTTCTGTTGCCGCTATAACAACAAATACTAAAAAAAACATGAGAGGTGTCAAGGGACACACGGATGGAACGAAGTTATATAAGTCGAGAGAGTATATATATATATATATATATATATATATATATTAAAAAAAAACATTTCTATTTATATATATATATATATATATATATATATATATATATATATACTCTCTCGACTTATATAACTTCGTTCCATATATATATATAAATAGAAATGAAAATATCTGGCTTGCTTTCTATAAGAGAGAGAGAGAGAGAGAGAGAGAGAGAGACAGACAGAGAAACATGCGCACGCCGCACATCAGTGTCACCGACACAAAAGTGTCGTAAGATTTTTTTCCTTGCTTGATTTTTGCCCTTTTTTGCTCGATATCAATAATGGCAACAGGTAGGCACTTGAAATATTCACAAAATACTCAGTTGTATTTTTACTTTAATAATAAATAATAAAATTAAAATAAAATAAATATTTAAGGGGGGCTCCCATACAACAAACGTGATTGTTTTTGCCTTTTTTACGGAACCCTTCGTGCGCGAGTCCGACTCGCACTTGGCCGGTTTTTTTATGTTTTAAGTTCTATACACACTTTTATGATTTTTGTGAAATCCACGTTGAGCTTTGTTACAAAACGTAAGTGATGACTATATTTGTGTAAAAATTAATATTCTGAAAAAAGTATTTCTCTTCAATATCTTAACAGATTTATTAAACTTGAAATACATTATCTTTCAATATTGTTCCTCCTTTCTGTTCATTTTTTATCTTCTGCTCATCTTTATTTTCATTTAGGTCTAACTTTGAAAAAGTAACATTAATATCAAGATCATTTCCACCATTTTTATATCCAAGATTTACGCTAATGTCTCTTGGAAGTCTAGGATTACTTCCAACGTCTTCCTTTTTGGGTGTGAACCCTTAAGTTGTACATTAACTAGTCAGTTTGTTATTTTAATTGCTCATTTATTTACTTTCTGAATGATTTATGGACTTGGTTTTGAGCTCCAAAGGTTTTACGACGGTCTACAATGGGACTGCAAGCTTGTTTTTCTAATAATCTTCCTTATGAACAATTTAGCTTTGTATGAAGCGACCTTTACAATCAAATTCCACACCGACTAATCAGAAATTTTGCACAACTTTTGGTATTGGTGACATAAAAATATTGATAGATAAAAAAAAAATTGTTTTTGTTAAAAGTTTTTTTGGTTTCTTTTTACATTTATGTTGTGGTTAAAATTAAGGTAACGATTTATCTTTCGTTCCTTTAGTTACATTTTCAAAACGTAATTCAAGTACTCTACAGATTAAACTAAAATTGCATAGACTACAATCAGAATACATAATCCTGTTAGTGTGGTTGTAGCCATCAAATATTCCCTTTGACTGAGGCTCGGTAATACCTAGAAGGTTATACAAAGCAGCCACAGACTTACTACGTAGATAGGGTAATTGTTTTGTTAAAGCCAAGTAAAAGGTAAACTTAAACAAACTGAAAATAGCTTTCTGAAATTTCATAACTTTATTATATTTTTTAAAAGGTCAAAGGAATTACTACTACTAATTACTATTACTGAAGAACTATCAAATATTATCAATTATTCTCATGGAGCACTGAAAGTTTTAGACTTTTTTTCTTATATTTTTTTTATATATTTTGAAATGTTTTGGGCAAGACTACGTCTACTAATAATTTTATTTATCGCAGAATAATGTATTTTCACTACATTTTCACCCAATTAGGGATTCAAAGAAGGATCTTCCAGCCTTTCCCATGAATCAAGGTATCCCCATACAATTTTTTGTACAACGAAATGAAAAATAACCATGAAAACCGACCATATAGATAGACAGACCTAAGGAGTTACTTTCACATTTATTTCCTTCGGTTCTATTAAATTGAAAATTGACTTATGATTTTTGATTAAATTTTGATATGCTTTATACAAAAGTTAAATTAAGTCCCTCATAGTCAAGTGCAAGATCAAAAAGCGGTTTCCTAAAATGAGAACAGAATAACCAACTATTTACTCTAAAACTTATTTGACTTGAAAATTGTCATAAGTTGTACGCCACATAATTATATGAAATCTGTCCAAAGTCGAAACTCAAACTGTGTCGGGATCGCAGGTAGAATAAATTAATGTCGAGACACCGTGAAAACACGTCACTCAACTAAGATTGTGCAAATGATAACATCGGATGTGGCAACTGGCATAAAGCAATATTAAACCACAAACAATTTGTAAAAGCAAAATATTTCATTATATATACGATTGAAAAACGACACAGCTTTTGAATATATCTCCCAGTTATAATTTAGATAGTAGCTTTCGCTACATCGATTTAAAAAACTCATGTATAAATAATTAGAGTTCAAGACCATTCTTAATACCTAAATGTTAAAGTTTCACCAGGTACAAAAATATCATCAAGAAAAGCGAAGCCAAACAAAGCGGTAGACAAAAATCTTTATTATTAACTCGCAGATTAAAAGCTAGGTAGCTGTCACCCCACGGTTTAACCCGCGATCCCGCGGGAATTAAAATTTTTTCAATGGAAAATAATATATTATTAGAAATTAACAAGTCTAAACTATTTAATAGATCAGTGACACCAACCCCTACCTTCCATATTGCGGGCTTAATCTGCATGTCGTTACGAACCGTGTCTCGACTCATCCATAATTCACTTAATGAGGGCCAGAGAGCCCGTGGAGACGACATAACTTATTCAGCTTGGCGGATATTTAGATTTTCAGATTTTCAACCGCAAAGATATCTCAAGTGAGTTTGAGTATACTCCAGATCTGAGAGGTTTGTAGTGTTGATTATTATAGGCAGATTTTTGAACCTCCTACTGATGATTAGAGATCAAAAGTATGTTTGGCTTCTAAGGGGAAAAATCTTGATTAACTGTCATTTTGATTTCTGGAGTGAACTACGGTTTCAATATCATTACCGTAGGATCTTATCTTTCCCCGGGATAAAAAGTATCCTATCTCTTATTCCAGGATATAATCTATTTGTTGGCCATGTTTCATCAAGATCGGTTCAATAGTTTCGATGATATGTTTTGTATTCGATGCTATAAATAATATAGCATTACCTAGTCTGTAATGAAATAAAATACCATATTTATTGAGTCATCTCATAACATTTCTCTATTCCTTTTACACAAGAGGATTCAAATCAAAGGCGTATTGCGGTGAAGCCGCATACATTATTAAGCAGAGCTCTGATAATCCGACAAATTCATATACACTCACAATTTTATTCGTGACATTTAAAATTTTGCCTCCTTACCTCGGATGGTTTTCCCAAAATTATTTTTCCTTCACTACAAAATTTTGGTTAGCAGAATAAATTATGATTGTTTCGTTTTATGCTGCCAAAAATAAATCTGTGAGCTCTTAAAATGTCGGCGTAAAGTTTAAAATTGAATGTTTACTTGATTTCTGTAACAGTTTGTGTTGTTAATTGGAGTCTCTCAAAATTAGTAAGGTTTGCCTAAAATGTTGATATTTCATATTACTCTAAGCCTTTAATGGAGCGAATGTTTCGTCTACTAGGAATGTTAGCGTAGCCATTTTGTAGTTCAAATACGCTTAAGACTTAATACAGATTATAAATCAGTTTAAGGAGTAGGTACTATTCAGTTTAAAATTATCCGTGGTTGCGGCGAGAAAGACCGACAAACAAGTATGGATTGTGTGAGAGATGATTTGAGTAAGAATGGAGTTAATGAAACTGATATGATGGATAGAGAAGCCGAATATAAGAGTTCACATTCCGCCGACGACATAATATGATTGGAAGTAGAGCAAGCAGATGATGATGCTTTAATATTTATGATAAATACGGTATTTCTTTGTTAATTAAGTGATGAAATTTGAATTTGATCTTATGGTATGGAGAGATAGATAGCTCTCAAATAAAACGACGCCAATGCAAATGAATAACTAATTTTAATGGCAACTTCA
Organism: Ochropacha duplaris; assembly: GCA_951361185.1. NCBI lineage: Eukaryota > Metazoa > Arthropoda > Insecta > Lepidoptera > Drepanidae > Ochropacha > Ochropacha duplaris. Next base: position 2,227,382 of record OX592712.1, on the reverse strand, counting down.
TATATTATTTGAAAACCAGCATTTGGATTAATGGCATTACAATAGTTATTTGTTATACAAGAGTGTAAAGTTGTTTATTAACCGCGTGCTCAATTTTGATGACCGAGCAAGCGAAGGTTTCTAAAATTGATTCCTGAGCGCAGCGAGGGATTTAAAAATTAGAATCCTGAGCGTAAGCGAGGGCACTCGAGTGCATTACGTAATTTTTCATCCCACCTCAGCGAGGAAATGACTAAATGCAAAAAAAAGAAAATGACGCGCGCAAAGCAAATTAAAAAAAAGTACACCAAGAAGGTTCCGAGTCTGAGTTTTTGACAAATTAAAAATGATTCTTTAATTAAATTTTTTAATTTGTCAATAATTTTTTTTTGTATTTTTGTATTAGTTTAAGAATAAAATTGTTAAACATTTGAAAAAAAAAGTCAATATAGTCAGATGGTCCCAATATATTTAAAAAATGTAACCTTGCTGCGTTTCTTGCCGGTTCATCTCAGTTGAAGGCTGACTTCCGAACCAGTGGTAACTTCTGTAATTCGACCTTCATAAGTGCCCTTCTAGGGTATAAACGGAATAAATGGTTGTGACTTTGGCTTTGACTTTGGCTTTGACTTTGGCTTTGACTTTAGCTTTGACTTTGATGTATGATAAATTCGGCACCATGGAGGGAGAGGTAAATAGATTTAATAATGATTTGAATTCATAAACATAGGATAATAACGGCTTTTACACTCAGATATCGAAGAGCAAAAATACTCTTTCCGAGATGGGGGGATGAAATAGTAGATTGTTATACAAGGGGCTAAAATGACCCATTATATACGAGGTAGTTTTACTCCCGAGCTTCAGCGAGGGACTAAATAGAAACCGAGTTTTAATGGGTTTTAGCGCCGTGTCTTACACTACGATTGCGAAAAAATAAAACAATCCAATACAATAAAAAATATGTAATTTATAATTTCTTTTTTTTTGTTTCTTCTGTAGCCGCAACACATTGCATGCATTCTACCAGAGATTTTCAAAATTAAAATGAAGTTCTTTTTTTATGAAACAGTAATAAGTCGAGTCTTTATTCATGATTATTCTACTTAGGACTAAATACTTTTTCCCCTAGAGGATGAATTGCAATTTTTTCACCGCTCTGGTACGCTACAATGACGGTCTTTTTGAGCAAGAGGAGTGAAAAATTTATTGTATCATTGTCTTATTTCCTTAGCATGAGATATACTGATATTAAATAGGTATAGTGTTTTTAATAACATAATCAGCATCATAGCCTACTTGCTATTCACAACTATAACAATGTGAACAACTCGAATACTTTTAGAGAATGTTTATTTTGCAATATTCACAATGAGTTCAATACGTCTTAAGTCTGTTGTTCCAATCAAATATTTTAATTATTGTAACTAAAGTAATTGGTAATACATTAAATCTCTAAATGTAAATAAACACGATCTCCTAAGTACTTCAAATAAATTAAGAACAAAATCCATTCAATTTAAACAATTACACTCAACTGAGGTACAGCAAAATTGGAGTGGCATTACGTAATGGTTTCAAAGGGAATATTGAGATGGACTTATTTAAGCTGAGGACACGGCAATATCAGACACACGGCCGGATACAATACCGAACTAAAACTTATTATCAAAAGAGTCATGATTAGATTTCAAACAGGAAAAGGCTACTTGTACATAACTAAGAGGGCTGAAATGAGATGTATGCAGTATAACTTAATAAATATTTAAGTACAGGTACATGTAGAAGAAGACCGAAAAAGAGATAATAATAATAATAATAAATATCCTCGGACATTTTTTTCACACACGGCTATCTGATCCCAAACTAAGCAGAGCTTGTAATATGGACAACCAGATGACTGATATACTACATATACTACTTTTTTTTTGTAAATACATACTTAAATAGATAATTACACCCAGACTCAGGACAAACATACATGTTCATGCACACAAATGTTTGTCCTGAATGGGAATCGAACCCACGACCTGCGGCGTGATAGGCAATGTGTGAACCAATGGATGGATGAATAGATTGTGTGATATGAGTAAGAAAGGAGTAAATTCCGATGTGACGGATAGAAACCCTTCTTTCCGACTCCTTCTAACGAATGGAAGAAAAGTACACATTGCGCTAACCACAAATAATTGGGAACAGGGCTGGCAGATGATGATGAGTATTTACAAACATTTATATAATCTATATGTAGTTCTGCATGTGATCGGCAATGTTCTCACCCAGCAGGCTGGAAGATTTCCCTCTTTGTATGGCGTACTGCCCGACGGTTATCCAAATCTTGTACGAGTTCCTTGCTTAAAAATACACAGTGAGCTTTGAACCCCTAGTGACTCATGGTCTCAACTGCAAAGTCATAAATAAAGAGATGATTCCAATAAATGAGTATTTTTTATATTTAGTTATTTTTTGCCACAGGCAGTCGCCTTGCATTTAAATTTCTTAGACCTTTATCAATGTAAAAAATAAACGCCATAAAAATTATAATTGTTTGAAGAACTTAATTTGAATTATTTCATATTCTTTTGTAGGTTCTTTGAAAAAACTACTTCAAACTACTTACTCTGCTTGCACGGTGGTAGGGTACTTTGTAGTACCCGACTGGCTGGCTACCACCCTCAAGTTGAAAATCTGTCACCAAGCACCTGTCGGTGTGTTACGGGAATTGCACTTGAGAGCCAGTTTGCATTTAAGGCATTGTAATAAAGTGTACAACACTTTGACAATCCCCTGGTATTGCTAATGTCTATAGGCGACGGTAGTCACTTACTATCAGGTGACCCGCCTCGTTGTCACTTGTGGCATAATAAAACTGTAAAGCGAACGAACAAAAAAACTATCGGGAACGAAATTTCATCGCCAGACTGTGCTGGTTGTCAAATTATTCGTCCATGTGTACCAAACAATTCACCAAAACTAGGGCGTTTCTGTCCGATTTCAGTTTCGTGTCGAATGTGGTCTTTTTTCCGAAATGGACTTCAAACACGATCCAGTTTCTCGATGCCTCTACTTATTTACTTTTGTGAGAGCTCTTCAGAATGTATTGTTAGTACTTGACACACGTGATAGATCGATGTTATGTATTTTAGGAGCTAGCTAGTTACCAACTTTATAATATTATGTAATTGGTTCTAAATTCAAATGCCTTTGGTCTTTCTCTTTAGCCGCAAGACTGGTTCTACGTATTTTGAAAGATAAATATACCACAATTAACACATTTAAACGGACCAGCCCCACTCATAGATCTGTTCTCATGAAAAGTGAACCTTTTCTACGTTTCTCCACAAAACAACCAACAATAATAATCCTATAATAGGCTGTTTAAATTCCATTGCGCTTGGTTCGATAACGAAAGCAATAAAATTGGCTTTCAAACGTCAAACGATATGGTAATGTAAGGACTAGCTCTTTTACATTCGATGCACGCTGCCTATATTTCACGGCTAGATCTGCTCAAATTTAGATAAAAGGATCCCTTTGTGCGGAGTGGGACATTTCACATGTCCCTTCTGGAGATTCGAACGGGTCCCAACTATCTATCAGGTCTCACTTGAAGCACCAATTGAAGATTGTGTCTATTATTCTTTGTTCTTGTCGTTTAGCATCAAAAAGCAAAGGACAGCATCCTAATCTCATCAGGGGGGTAATTATTTAGACAAGATTTTTATACCTTTTGCCCGCGACTACGTTTGCGTGGAATTTTATAGAAAAATCGTTCTTTTCACTCTCTTAGAGTTTGATTGAAAAATAAAGTAGCTAAAATTCTTTCCGAAGATTTAAGGTATCCCCATACCTACTAAATTTCTTCTAAAAAAATCGTTCAGCCGTGAAAAGCTAGCAGATAGAGTTAATTTCGTATTTATAATATTAGTATAGATGCGTATGATAGTACTGAAAAGTCTAGGCTATTTGAAGATCATGAAAACGTATCAGTAGATGAAGTAGACATAAAATACTTAATACAAATTAAATTTACAAGTTAAGGATCCTTTTTTTATTTTTATATTGACAGATATTATTCGTAATGTGATTACCTGAAGGTATTGGTGGACTTTGGGACAGGCCTCAAATATATTAAAATAAATTGATTTAAGGCGATGATAGCTCAGTGGTAAGTGACGTCGGATACCGCGGCGAAGGTCATGGGTTCGAATCCTACAATGAGCTTGAGCTTTCGCTGAAGGAAAACATCGTGAGAGAACCATAGCACGGTGGTAGGGTACTTTGTAGTACCCGACTAGCTGGCTACCACTCTCAAGTTGAAAATCTGACGCCAAGCACCTATCGATGTATTTCAACAGTTGCACTTGAGAGCCAGTTCCCATCTAGGCTTTGTGTGCTTACCACCTTCGGCTACATCATCACTTACCATAGTGAGATTGTAGTCAAACACAAGCCTATCCAGAATTAAAAAAAAAAATTAAAAAGTTTTGGAGAAAAGTTGACCATATTATTACTATTGTAGTGCAGTTATCTACATTTTATGCTGCAGATTTAAATTGTTAATTTAAATAACAAAGCCATTTCCACACAAACTGATCATTAGAAGCACCTGAGCGTCGGCAGATTGCGGCTTACACTTACACCAAGGGTTCCGGGTATTCTCTGCTCAAGTGCTTTCCACTTTAAACCAATAATCTTAATCTGAACCTTATCTCTCAGTCAATAAAAGAGTAAATAACTGCAAATGGAATTTAGTACGTGATGCGAAGGTTTGAGCTCTGAAATTACAATTGAAGGAAAATGCACTTTGACATGCATGTTCTAAAGATCAGTATGGTTGGGAAAACAATTTCTATACAGACGAATTTTATTAATATTGACAGGTTGGTGTAATTGAAAAAAAAAAACTGTTCGTGCCGTTTGTGATATTTGGCAACCTACCTATATAATTTAATTTTTTCACGTATTTGGAAAATATGGTCAAGTAGAGCGTAAATGCTTAACTTAAATGGAAAGCAGTAATACGTGGCAAATTTAAATAGCATTTTTTAAAACAACTACAGAGCGACAATTAGTAATTAAATATCCCCAAAATCTATTTTTTTATACCACAACTCACAACTAGGCAGGCGTGTCACCTGATGGTAAGTGAATACCGCTGCCTATAGTCATTAACAATACCAGGAGGATTGCCAATGTATTTTGGGATATTTTATATGCAGGACAGATCTTCAACTTGTCGAGTACTACATAGTACCCTACCACCGTGCTGTGGTTTCCTCACGATGTTTTCCTTCACCGAGAGCTCAAGCTCATTGTAGGATTCGAACCCGCGGTATTCAACATCACAACCACACCTATCACTAGTAAATTGTAAAATGTAAAACTGTGTGCACAGTACCCTGCGCGTACAGTACGTTAATTGGTCGTATCGCATTTAGAATTCATTGGAGTCAGCCATGTTTGTTCCACTGGGATGTATGTAATCACAGGGTTTGAATAACGCAGTTACTGGTATAGTTGCTCCGTTACTTGGCGTACTAGAATTTTTAATAACTGACCAAATGTTACATAAAGCCAGGCTCTCAAGTAATGATAGGCCCATATTCTTTACTAGTTTTCTCCCTGCCATTCACAAGCGTGTTTTCGATGAAAAATAGTCTATAGTACACCCCACTCTTTTGTAGGGTTCCGTACCCAAAGGGTAGAAACGGGGCCCTATTACTAAAACTTCGCTGGCTGTTCGTCCGTCTATCCGTCCGTCTGTCCGTCCGTCTTTTTTTTTTATGTCACAAGTGAAAACGAGGCAGGCGGGTCACCTGATGGTAAGTGACAACCGTCGCCTATAGACATTGGCAATTCCAGGGGATTGCTAATGTGTTGTACACCTTATTACAATGCCTTAAAGGCGAACTGGCTCTCAAGTGCAATTGCCGGAATACACCAACAGGTGCTTGGCGACAGATTTTCAAGTCTGTCTGTCGCCAGGCTGTATCTCAAGAACCGCGATAGCTGGACAGTTGAAATTTTCACAGATGACGTATTTCTGTTGCCGCTATAACAACAGCTATACAAAAAACAGAGTAAAAAAAATATTTAAGGGGGCTCCCGTACAACAAACGTGTTTTTTTTTGCCATTTTTACGGAACCCTTCGTGCACGAGTCCGACTCGCACTTGGCCGGTTTTTATTCTAATTTTTTACAGTGCAAGTGCACATATTTTCACTAGTATTATAGTGCTGTCGATATGTCTATATGCAGCATTCATCACTATAACACTAGCAAAAGGATCTAGACTTGCACAGGGAACAAAAAAAAAACAGTGTTCTGTGCTGTAAGGGATTAGGAAAAAGAGTGAGGTGCGTCTTCTTTGATGGCACTATTTTTATATTTCATTTTTATTCTGGATAAGCTTGTGTTTGACCACAATCTCACCATGGTAAGTGATGATGTGGCCGAAGGTGGTAAGCACACAAAGCCTAGAAGGGAACTGGCTCTCAAGTGCAGCTGTCGGAACACACCGATAGGTGCTTGGCGACAGATTTTCAACTTGAGGGTGGAAGCCAGCCAGTCGGGTACTACAAAGTACCCTACCACCGTGCTATGGTTTCCTCACGATGTTTTCCTTCACCGAAAGCTCAAGCTCATTGTAGGATTCGAACCCACGACCTTCGTCGCGGTATCCGACGTCACTTACCACTGAGCTATCATCGCCCTAAACGCCTTAACTATATATAATAGGTACGTTTATAAAGCTGAAGAGAAGTTTAAATGCATTAATCTCAAGATCTACCATATTGTTCAGATGTTTTAATTTCCTATAGCCCAATTATTGAGGAGCATAAACGTGACGCCGGTAAAATTTCAAAGGACTGTTTTGATAAATGCAATAAAATTAACTGCTGCTTTGTTACAGAATGTTTAATGTATGAAGGTAATAAGATGTGTTTTTTTTAAAATAACCTTTCGAGCATTTCACTCACTAACCACTTATGAGACTAACATGATGACCAACGAATTGAAAATTGAATAACTCTACGAATATTCTGCAAATTAAGCATATTTCCAAGTAACACGAATGTGGCTCTCCACAGCCTTATTCCCATTAAAATCTTACATTTTCCAACATTCCTCCGAATTTGGGCGTAAGCCAAATGGCATTGGTTTTACATTTTTAACTCGTCCGAGAGGCAAAGCTCAACGAATTGATGGCATTAATATTTCATACGACATACGTCTGTTGAACTATATTTGTTTTTTCGTAGTTTTCTTTGGATAATTTATGTTACGGATTTTGAATCTAAATAAAGTCTGAACTGTCTTATAATATTTGCATATAAGTAATTGATACAAGTAAATCTACTAAAAACTTTCTGCTTCAATAATAAAGGATTTTAATCTGTACTAATATTAAGAATTGTGACCGGTCAATCACAATGTTTACAATATCTATTCCGTCATAGTCAGTCAGTAAAAAAAATAATTTAATTGAACAGACAGTTGCCATCCAAGAACTTCACCACATCCCACAACTCGCATTGATATCCTCATTAGCTGGGGTCTTATAAATCATTTCTCAAATTCCAAACAACAACCTATGTAATAGGGTTGTATCCTAAAAACATATATTTAGCCCGTCAGTTAGATTACCAAAAAATATTGGATACGATTTTTTATTTTTTTTCCGTGAACGAAAAATGACGAGGAGTGCGTTGAAATTTCGCGTTACGTCACGCCGTGGTGCAAATTTTACCACGAAGTGAAGTCACAAGCCCCACTCCTATACTTTGATGCGCTATAACTTTGTATATTTTTATTGATTTGATAAAGCAAAAAATACGTGTCCAATATTTTTTGATAATCTCACCGACGGACTAATTAAAACTCATTGTTATTGACCCAGGACATTACCCTATTACCATACATACCTACTTGGATAAAAAATGGGTCTAGTTTTGTGTAATTAAATTTTATGGGATCTGTTGCTTTGAGTAATTAATTGCATCCTGTAATATTCACATTTTGTTATTTTAACTGGCAATAAATTTATGATGGCTGAAGTATTATAAACTTCAACGTGCAGATGCAAAATTCAACGAAATCAACAAAGGCTTACTATTTAGAAGGTATTCAGATGGACTCTAGTATTCAGTGCCATGTAAAAAGAGTCTTTTGTTAGACTGAAAAGTAGGTCATGATGTTCCACTATACACTGTTGAGCAATGTGAAGGGTACAAGGGGTAAGTTTCATGGTTAAACTCCTTTTATGTTGATTGGTTAAAATTAATGCATTCAGGGTATTCCCCTGTTACCACCAGTCATTAAAATGTGAAAACAAAAAAACTGTTTAGTCTACCAGTTTATTATATAGGATAATACTTATAGGATATTTACACCCACACACAGATAAATAAAACTTGAAAAAGAGGTGTCAAGGGACACCCGGATGGAACGAAGTTATATAAGTTATATAAGTCGAGAGAGTATATATATATATAAAAAAGAAAAACATTTCTATATATATATATATATATAAATAGAAATGAAAATATCTGGCTTGCTTTCTATAAGAGAGAGAGAGAGAGAGAGACAGACAGAGAAACATGCGCACGCCGCCCAGCTTACAATAGCTTACTATGGCAAAAAAAGTGTCGTGACAACTTTTCGTAAGATTTTTTTCCATCTAGCCCCCTTTCACAACGCGCGATAAGGAACTTCGTTCCAACATTTACATACATGGCAAAGTAGGTAAGTTCTATCAAAAATGTTAATCAAAGTTTTTCAAATACGTACCTAGTCCAATCATAGATATTAAAACCAGTAGTGGTAGTGACGTCGGATACCGCGGCGGAGATCGTGGGTTTGAATCCTACAATGCGCTTGAGCTTTTGGTGAAGGAAAACATCGTGAGGAAACCACAGCACGATGGTACGGTACTTTGTAGTACGACTGGCTGGCTACCAACCTCAAGTTGAAAATTTGTCGCCAAGCACCTATTGGTGTGTTCCGGCTATTGCACTTGAGAGCCAGTTTGTCTCTAAGGCACTGTAATAAAGTGTACAACACATTGGCAATCCCCTTGGTATTGCTAATGTCTATAGGCGACGGTAGTCACTCACCATCAGACCCGCCAGCTTCGTTGTCACTAGTGACCTATAAATCTGGCTAAAAACCCGACTAGCTGGCTACCACCCTCAAGTTGAAAATCTGTCGCCAAACACCTATCGGTGTGTTCCGACAGCTGCACTTGAGAGCCAGTTCCCATCTAGGCTTTGTGTGCTTACCATCTTCGGCCACATCATCACTTACCATGGTGAGATTGTGGTCAAACACAAGCCTATCGAATATAAAAAAAAAATCTAAAAGGAGGCTTAATCCTAAATGGAAAACCAATGTTTCTAGCACAATGGAATGTAACGTGTTAAATATACATATACTAGTGGACCCGGCAGACGTTGTCCTGCTCTGAAATTAAAACAAAACTTAGAACCCGATTCCAGCGCCACCTCCACCTGCCGGGTCCAATTTTGTTTTCAAATCATCGAGGAACCCGTTGAAATACACTATTATAACATAATCCTAAAAATTTAAACTATTATAAAAAATAACCCACTGAAAAAAGATTACATTTTATATAATGCTATTATTATTATTGTTCGTTATATCATGTCTTACAGTGTACGTCTCGTTTGTTGACCATCCGTTTGGTGCTGGCCTGGGCAGATTCCAATTAGTGGGCCGGCTTTGTATCCTGTACCGTACGCTTGTCGCCCGCCTTCCAAATTCATGATGCGCTTTAATAGCCAGTGTTTGTTTTGTTTTTTTTTTATTTCACACTCCTGACGGTAATATAAAGCCTGTTAGATGATGCTAATGTAGAAATAATTTTTAGAATTAGTTCAGTTTTTTTTTTATTCTGGGAAAGCTTGTGTTTCCTAAGTGATGATGTGGGCGAAGGTGGTAAACCCACAAAGCCTATATAAATAAATAAATATCCTGGGACATTTGTTCACACACGGCTATCTGATCCCAAACTAAGCAGAGCTTGTAATATGGAAACCAGATGACTGATATACTACATATACTACTTTTTTTGTAAATACATACTTAAATAGATAATTACACCCAGACTCAGGACAAATAGACGTGTTCATGCACACAAAATTATCTGTCCTGGATGGGAATCGAACCCACGACCTGTGGCGACCACGCCAACCGTCATATGGGAACAGACTCCCAAGTGCAGCTGTCGGAAAACACCAATAGGTGCTTGGTTGTGCATGCTATTACGAATTTCCAAAGATCCCACAACAAACAAACAAAAAACAAACCTTCCCTCTTTATAATATTAGACTAGATAAGTATTAGTATAGATTCAACTATTTAAATTGAAATTAGAGCCGGCAAACAAATAAATCACTGATAATTTGCAGCAAAACAATTCGAACTTTTACAATATTCGCCAAGGAGAGGGTATTTTGTAAACTCGAGCTGACACTGGAAATTCATTCCGTTGCGAACGCTTGACCGCGCGAGCTAGATAACATATTGTTACATCCACATGCCTCCTTTAAATACATTTGGAAATACGTACCAGTTGATAGTTTAGTTAGTGCAGTTGTATCCCACCAAGAATATTTTCATGTAAAATGTTACTAATACGAGACCATAATATGGCTCTCACTGTCAAAAAGTTATCGCATGTAGAGACTTTAAACGCCCTAACTCTACAAGCCGTAACTTCACAAACTCCACACCTTAGTCTAATTATGTAGCTTGGCCATTTCGATACATTCACATGGGCGTAAGGTGTAAAATATATTCACTGTTCATTACTTTTCTGTTACGCAATAGTTCTTAAAGTAAAAAATTGCAATACTCCAAGTGCGTGTAATGCTCTGTATTTAATTTGCGCACGCCGCACAGCGGTAGGTGACGAAAGTCACCGACCGCTGTGCGCAAGCCAGATATTTTCATTTCTATTTATATATATATATTCTCTCGACTTATATAACTTCGTTCCATCCGGATGTCCCTTGACACTTCTCAAGTTTTTTAATAGTATTTGTAATTGGCCGTATTAAAATAAAATGAAAAAAATATATCCTGGGACATTCTTAATCAAAACAAACAGACATGTTCTTCCAAACAAATGTCACAGCACCCACGCCAACCTCTTTTCTGTGACCTGAGGAACTAGGATTAAAAATAGTTTAGAAGTGTTCAAGTGTACTTGCTCGTGTGAACACGCTAGGGATGCTGTAGCCATATCATTGGGAATATCGGTGGCCCGCATCGCGTCCGAGCGATAGGCGTCCCAAATTCGGTTTGCGAAATTGCTGCGTATTGCTACATATGTGTTGTTCTGTACGACTTCGGAGCCAACGTTACTATAAAATGTTTTAGTAGTTTATTGAAAAAGTTGGGCAATTTATATATATATATTTTCTTTTTATGTCACTAGTGACAACGAGGCAGGCGGGTCACCTGATGGTAAGTGACTACCGTCGCCTATAGACATTAGCAAGACCAGGTGGACTGCCAACGTGTTGTACACCATATTACAATGCCTTAAGGGCAAGGGCAGAGTTTGTTGCTTATCAAATAATTTTATGATTGGAATAATTTTGGCTTGCTCACAAAACAACAATTAAAAAACAGTCTAGTTTTAGGTTCCATAGTCAAAGTTGGTAAAGGGCATTATTGAATGTTTTGAGAGTGCAAGCATATTTTTCATTTTTTGCTTTATCACCACATCAGACTCTAATCTTCGGTAAAGTTGATATTATGTAAAACTCAACATCTGAGGGGTAAAATAGGGAATGGCGAAGTTGAAAGTTAATCTGGATAGGTATATACACATTGCTTCAGCTGTCTGCTTGAGTTTGTTGTTAACTAAGTCAGTCATAATTAAATTCTATAGATTACTATTTTTGCCACCATAACACGCAATTTTTGTCAGTGAGACTAGATAAATGATCATTGAATGTAATAGGTGTAAGTTGTTTTTGGAAAGAGTAATTGTTGAGTTTATTGCCGGCTCTTCTCAGCAAAATTAACCTTCCGAACCGAGCATTAGAGTCTGACTATTCATAAGTGCCTGTGAAGACCTATTTGGATGAATAAATATTTCATTTCATCTTACTCATAATCTAAAGAGGTTTAATTAGATTTTTTGTCAGGAGCTGTGGAATTATACGGCTGTTACGCACGCACCCTGTTCGGCTAGAACTCGATACTCGCAGTGCAATCCTATATGGATGCAAATTGCGTTGGAGGCAGCTGCGGCTCGCTTGTTATATCTAGCTACACGCTACGCATTGGAGTGGATATATGAAGCACCTTCTTGGTAATTTCAACCCACCAAAATATAAACGTGAAAGAAAGCTTAGGAGGCAGGCGGGTCACCTGATGGTAAGTGACAACTGTCGCCTATAGACATTGGCAATACCAGGGGATTGCTAATGTGTTATACACCTTATTACAATGCCTTAAAGGCGAACTGGCTCTCAAGTGCAATTGCCGGAACACACCAACAGGTGCTTGGTGACAGATTTTCAACTTGAAGGTGGTAGCCAGCCAGTCGAGTACTACAAAGTACCCTACCTCCGTGCTGTGGTTTCCTCACGATGTTTTCCTTCACCAAGCTCAAGCTCATTGTAGAATTCGAACCCACGACCTTCGCCGCGGTATCAGACGTCACTTACTACTGAGCTATCATCGCTTTTGCAAAAAAGAAAAAAAAAAGGTTTTGCCAAAAAGATGAAAGATTGAACTGGACATCAAGTTCTCTATCATCGCTTATGTCATGTATAACGTTCTTTAGTTGATTTAAAAGAAAATGTTTGAAACAGATGGAGGAAAGGTACCGACAGACGGTAAAGAAAAAACTTGAGAGGTGTCAAGGGACACCCGGATGGAACGAAGTTATATAAGTTATATAAGTCGAGAGAGTATATATATTAAAAAAATAATAATAATAATATATATAAATAGAAATGAAAATATCTGGCTTGCTTTCTATAAGAGAGAGAGAGAGAGACAGAGAAACATGCGCACGCCGCACAGCTAACAAAGTAACTGTCCCCGATCAACTGACACTAAAAGTGTCGGTTTTTCGTAAGATTTTTTCCGTCTAGCCCCCTTTCACAACGCGCGATAAGGAACTTCGTTCCAATAAAGAGATGGAATGGATATTTTGAGAAATTAATGAATGAAGAGAAAGTTCCTATGATGATAAATTAATAAATGAACTTAAACTAAATTAAATTAATTAATACTGAAGAGTAATTTCAGTACTAGGAAACTAACCGAAACAATCGTATGAAAAGTGTAACATTAATTCCAGGACGAATCGTTCGTGACAGTCGGTGGCAAACAATATGAGCGCTGCACACCGCATATGAATTCCAGTTTAGAACTATGGTGTTTTCACATTGGCAAGTAAACTTGCTTTTCGAATATATATCATAAATTATTTGACGATAAAAAAAATTGTGCGTATTTATTGACCATCTCAATATCTGGATATTGTTATATTTTTAAGTATTTATTTAAAAGTATCATATTATTATGTAGCATATTAGTTAACTGGTATTATTATTAATACCTGGACGACCATTTTCAGGTAAACTTTAAAAATAAAACCTAATCTTAATTAAAAATTTTATCTGAAAAATATGGAGGTAAGTTATAAGACACTAGTTAGTCCCCCGCGGTTTCACCTGCGTTCCCATGGGATCTTTTTCAGGGATACAAATATAGCCTATGTTACTCAGAGAAGTACCATTCTAATGGTGAGAGAATTTTTGAAATCGGTCCAGTAGTTTTTGAGTTTATTCGTTACAAACAATACAAAAATACAAATCAGACACTGATAGGACACTGACTGGTAGACAAGTAAACTAAATAGACTGAACGAAGCACGGTGAGCACCCGTTGCATCAAATTAGGGACACACGCCTGTCTGCCCAGATAGGGCAATGATTGCCACATCAAAATTCGCTCAAAAACATTAATACAATAATCAGCTAGACTACATAATACTAATAGAAAAATAATACACCCCTACTAATATTATAAATGCGAAAGTAACTCTTGTCTGTCTGTCCGCTTCTATGTCTGCTTGTCACAGCTTTCATATGGATACATTGACATGCATCTGTCAAGATCCAGGACAGTTTTTTTTTAGATGTTTTTTGGCTTGGTATCTAACCTTTATGCCATTTCATTATTTTAAATATTCATCTTTTATGTTATGGTCTTGTTTTATTGTCACTTTCACAAAGCCTAGATGGGAACTAAATGCAGCTGTCGGAACACACCGATAGGTGCTTGGCGACAGATTTTCAACTTGAGAGTGGTAGCCAGCCAGCCGGGTACTTCAAAGTACCCTACCACCGTGCTATTTTTTCCTAACGATGTTTTCCTTCACTCAAGCTCAAGCTCATAGTAGGTTTCGAACCCACGACCTTCGCCGCGGTATCCGACGTCACTACCACTGAGCTATCATCGCCTTAAAGTAGCAGTAAAGCTTTGAAAATAAAACAAATAAACCTTAGCACAAATTATGAAACTAGAAAAGTAGTTCCCACGTTTTCAAAAGATTTAAATAATATTATAAGTTTTTGGAACGAAGTTCCTTATCGCGCGTTGTGAAAGGGGGTTAGATGGAAAAAAATCTTACGAAAAATTGTCACGATACTTTTAGTGTCAGTGTCACTTTATTGTAAGCTGTGCGGCGTGCGCATGTTTCTCTGCCTGTCTCTCTCTCTCTCTCTCTCTTATAGAAAGCAAGTCAGACATTTTTTTCATATATATATATAATTTTATATACTAATATAATTATTATTTTTTTAATATATATATACTCTCTCGACTTATATAACTTATATAACTTCGTTCCATCCGGGTGTCCCTTGACACCTCTCAAGTTTTTTTTACATAAAAAGTAACCTTTGTTAACAACAAATTAAGTGCCAAGTTTTTATTTACCATAAACCTTTTCCCACCCCAGCCCTTAGCGGTTGCTACAAAGGGATGTAACCTAGTTTTATATTGCCGAGTGTCGAGTTCCTTCTTAAATTTCAACACGACACCGTTGCTCTTAATTAGAGGCAAGCTGAAACATAACCAGGTTAATTAAACAAATCTCTACCCACAGTCATAACTACTAATATTATAATTTTTAAAGTCTGTTTATAGTATCTTGGATTCACTTTTCACGCACTTTTCATTTTTGGAGCTTACTCCCGATGATAGCTCAGTGGTCACGTTGAATACCGTGGCGAAGGTCGTGGGTTCGAATCCTACAATGAGCTTGAGCTTTCGGTGAAGGAAAATATCGTGAGGAAACCATAGCACGGTGGCAGCACTTTGTATTACCCGACTGGCTGGCTACTACCTTCAAGTTGAAAATCTGTCGCCAAGCACCTATCGGTGTGTTCCGACAGTTGCACTTGAGAGCTAGTTCCCATCTAGGGTTTGTGTGCTTACCACCTTCGGCCTCATCATCACTTACCATGGTGAGATTGCGGTCAAACACCGCTATAACATTAAATGGAAATTTATTTCTCTATTTAGGTTTTTGAATCTATCTAGGTAACTAATGCGGGTTATAATTTTTTATGTATTTTTGTAAACTAACTAATAGTTTAAGAATAAAAGTGTTTTAAAAAAATTTGAGAAAAAAAAGCCAATATCAATAAAAAAGTCAGATGGTCCAAAAATATTTAAAAAATGTAACCTTGCTGAGTTTCTTGCCGGTTCTTCTCAGTTGTTGTCTGACTTCCGGACCGGTGGTAACTTCTGTAATTCGACCTTCATAAGTGCCCTTCTAGGGCCTTTTCTTTTATTCTGGATAGGCTTGTGTTTGACTACAATCTCACTATGGTAAGTGATGATGTGGCCGGAAGCTGATAAGCACACAAAGCCTACATGGGAACTGGCTCTCAAGTGCAACTGTCGGAACACACCGATAGGTTCTTGGCGACTGATTTTCAACTTGAGGGTGGTAGCCAGCCAGTCGGGTACTACCACCTACCACCGTGCAAACTGAATAAATGGCTTTTGACTTTGACTTTATGAAACTACTATAAAAGACAAGAATAATACAGATATAACCGCGGAGTGTAAGATATGGAATCTGAACAGAGTTGTGAAAGTATTCGTCCATGAAAGCCACAATCAGGGCTGAAGCTTAATGATCATTACTTGAGTTAACTAAGTTTAAGCCAAGTGCCGATGCCGCCTCGCTTAGCACCTTAATGATGTCCTATTCATTGTCAAATTCACGAAATATTCACTACAGAACTGTTCTTAATAACCATAAAATAGAGTATGAAATAGATTAATTTTGTCTCTTGTAAAAATATATTTGTTAAAAACTTAAATTAAACTATTGAACTAAACATATTTTTCAAAGAGAAAACGTTACCAGCCTGCTAGGAACCTTGCCGATCGGCAGCAACGGTAGCCTCGAGTAAGTATTTTTGTATAATGTAATAGATTAATCATTTAGTATCTACACTAGCTTTCCACCCCGCGGTTTCACCCGCGTATCCTTTGAGATTGAATTTCAAAAAATCTTTCTTAATCCTCGCCTACATCTAAAAAACATTACCTGTGAAAAAAAACAGCTTTCTAGGTCTAAAACTGGGCGTTGATGAGTCAGTCCTCATTTTTTCATACCAAGAAACGGAAATAACTCCTAACTTTGAACCCCCGTTTCACCCTCTCAGGGGTAGAAATTTAAAAAACGCTAATACACGTGTTTCTTTATTTTTAATTGTTAGTCTAAAAACAAAGTTTCATGGTTGTAGCTTCAAAAATGTCGGACTTCCGTACAAACTGTCAACCCCCTTTTCACCCCCTTAAGAGTTGAATTTTAGAAAACGCTAAAACACGTGTTTCTTTATTTTTAATTGTTTGCTTAAAAAAAGTTTCATGGTTCTAGCTTGAAAAAATGGCGGACTTCCATACAAACTTTCAACCCCCGTTTCACCCCCTCAGGGATATAAATTTTATTTTTAATTAATAGTTCAAAAACAAAGTTTCATGATTCTAGCTTCAAAAAATGACCAACTCTCATACAAACTTTCAACCCCTTTTTCATCCCCTTAAAGGTTGAATTTCGAAAAATCCGTTCTTATTCCTCGGTCAAGTTTTAAAAACAACACCTGGGAAAGAAATCTGCTTTCTAGGTCTAAGGGTTTAGGCTGGGCGTTGATAGATCAGTCAGGACTTCTACTTTTACTCGTATATATAGATTAGTTGTAAATAAATTGTAAATATATACCTGTTTAAAAACAATTTTTTTAATGCTAGATTGTACTGTCGCCACCACCAAGAGTGTGCAAAATTCTAGCGCAGTCGGTTGTGTGCATTAAAAATTGATTGTATGACCCAAAATACCAACTAACATAGGACTTACTGATAAAAGTTAAATTAAAGCCAGTAATAAAAAAATCTTGAGAGGTGTCAAGGGACACCCGGATGGAACGAAGTTATATAAGTCGAGAGAGTATATATATATAAAAATAAATAATAATATATATATATATATAAATAGAAATGAAAATATCTGGCTTGCTTTCTATAAGAGAGAGAGAGAGAGAGAGACAGACAGAGAAACATGCGCACGCCGCACAGCTTACAATAGCTTACTACACACAACTGTCACCCGACCAACTGACACTAAAAGTGTCGGTTTTTCGTAAGATTTTTTTCCGTCCCTTTCACAACGCGCGATAAGGAACTTCGTTCCAAAAGTGAATTTTAAATGAAGGAAATAAGATTACTTATTACTAATAGGATAAACATAGATGACCTAATACTGCAAAAAAACTTAAGCGGTTGGAGATATCTACTGCATGATATTTAAATGTAACATGTATGTAAAATGAAGGTGGTAACTTCTGTAATTCGACCTTCATAAGTGCCCTTCTAGGGCCTAAACTGAATAAATGGTTTTGACTTTGACTTTGAAATGGTTTTAAATTCACATTTATTTACTGACTTATTTATTTTTCTGCAATTACAATAAATGGAGCAACGAAGTAAGCAAAGGTTGGCATTTGCAATTCCATTACATTGAATAAAATTGTTTTGCGCTACGTTCATACATTGGGTACTCATTTAAAAGTAAGTTAAATATCAATGTTAGAAAATATAGGTTGAATTATGCTATGTTTAGTTTATGGTTGGAATATAATCAAAGCATATTGATTATATTCCCCAGATGCGTTGGCGGGGAGCTTTTTCCGCCAACGCATCAGCTTGGCCATCCAAAGAGGAAACGCTGCCAGCCTTCTGGGAACCTTGCCGATCGGCAGCAGCGGCAGCTTATATTATAGTTGTACATTTGCTTGTATATTTTGTTTTTTTTTTGTTTTTTTTATATATACTCTCTCGACTTATATAACTTATATAACTTCGTTCCATCCGGGTGTCCCTTGACACCTCTCAAGTTGTTTTTATTACTTTCTATGCTTGTTTGCCACCTAGTGGTATAAAAAAAATAGACGAAATTGGCATTTTATAGTTTGTAGGAGAAACTGGTATCCAAGCTAAGCCGAAGCCTGTGTTATGGATAACCAGCCTCTTCCACCACGGACTATTATAAGGTTTTATATGAATGAATAAAAATATGTATGTTCGCGATGATCTCAAAGTACAGAACGGATTTTCATGCGATTTTCACCAATAGCTATAGTATATTAAGATACGAGTGACCTAAGTAGCCTAGTGTAGCAGAGTGCTAAACGCCATGCAATAATAGACCACTTAGGTCACAAGTATCGTGTACTATTTTATAGCAAGTGTGACATAAACCCGCTTTACGCTTACACTTTACGCTTCTCCGTGCAGAAATAGGCAACTTAGGTCACGGTAAAGCGTGCGTAAAGTGCGGGTTTAGGTCACACTGGTCTATAATAGTACATTACGATACGCGTGACCTAAGTAGGCTACGCATGCTTCTCCGTGCAGAAATAGGCAACTTAGGTCACGGTAAAGCGTGCGTAAAGTGCGGGTTTAGGTCACACTGGTCTATAATAGTACATTACGATACGCGTGACCTAAGTAGGCTACGCATGCTTCTCCGTGCAGAAATAGGCAACTTAGGTCACGGAAAAGCGTGCGTAAAGTGCGGGTTTAGGTCACACTGTGCTATAAAAGTGATTTATAAGGTTTTGGTGTATAATTCATTAAGGTTTTGTGTATATTGGCTGAAATATGAAGATGTTTGTTGAAGATGTTGGAACAAATCTTGCCGACTGGGAGCTTTACTGGCGTGCACCGCGTACATATACCTACGATGTTAGATAGAATAAAATATAGGCGTATATGCTTGACTACCCGTGCGAAACCGGGGCGAGTCGCTAGTAAATATGTGTATAACTGCTGAAAGAGACAGCCTGGTTATATTTTGACTTGATGTGATCAGTGTACAAGAATGACCTTACCTAACCACCGTGCTATAATTTCGAAGTTCTGTTCATTGTGCCTTGTTCAAGCAACCTTCCGAACCGTGCATTACAGTCATTAGAATCTGACAATTCATAAGCGCCTGTGAAGGCTTATTTAGATGAAGAAACATTTCATTTCATTTCGTTTTCATTGTGTCCTGGAGAAGAAGAACTGAGGAATAAATAAATATCCTCGGACATTTGTTCACACACGGCTATCTGATCCCAAACTAAGCAGAGCTTGTAATATGGAAACCAGATGACTGATATACTACATATACTACTTTTTTTGTAAATACACCCAGACTCAGGACAAACAGATATGTCATGCACACAAATATCTGTCCTGGATGGGAATCGAACCCACGACCTGTGGCGTGATAGGTAGTGTGTTAACCAACCACGCCAACCGTCCCGTCGTATGCCCGTAATATGTACATTACGGGATTTCATACGGATTTTCTGTAAACCTAAATCTCTAAAAAATATAATCGGTAGCCAAGTATGAACCACACTATGGCGGGCGTTGCGGTCACACTTTGGAACAGCGCCAAGACATGCCGCGTGGCACTTAACGAGCTGTGTGTAATTGTTTCACTGTCTTATTGCACTCAGACATTGAACAATTTCAATTGATTTGCATGGTAGAAAAGTTTATTCGATTGGTGAAGGAAAATATCGTGAGGAAACCGGCATAGAACGGTGGTAGGGTACTTTGTAGTACCCGGCTGGCTGGCTACCACACATAATTTGAAAATCTGTCGCCAAGCACCCATAGATGTGTTCTGTCAGTTGTACTTGAGAGCCAGTTCCTCCCTAGGCTTTGTGTGCTTACCACCTTCGGCCACATCATCACTTACCATAGTGAGATTGTATTCAAATACAAGCCTAGCCAGAAAAAAAAAGATTGATAACCATGATCTGGAACGACTGAGTTGATGGAAAGATGTTGGGAGTCTCTGGATACTTGAAACTTAGGATCATTCATTGTTAAATACATTTAAAGTTAAACATTTGGAAAAAAAGGCATATAGTCAGATGTTCAAAGATATTTAAAAAATGTTACCTTGCTGAGTTTCTTGCCGGTTCTTCTCAGTTGAAGCTTAACTTCCGAACTGGTGGTCACTTCTGTAATTCCTTCATAAGTACCCTTCTAGTATCTAAACTGAATAAATGGTTTTGACTTTTACTTTGACTTTGAAGGTCTATAGAGTAACCACTCAGATAGAGAGACATACAGCTAGAGTGGTCTATGGGGTGATACATAATTACTCTAGCCTGTTTATTGTTGTAAAGCTTTCAGCTTTCAGGTTGTGGAATGAGCTCCCTGAAGAGGTTTCTCCTAGAGTCTACAGGGTGGACTTCTTCAAACGAGGAGTAAGAAGGTTTAAGCAAGGTCGGCAACGCGCTCGTGACGCCTCTGGTGTTGCAAGCGTCTATTAGGCTACGGTAACTGCTTACCATCAGGTGGGCCGTAAGCTTGTTTGCCACCTAGTGGTATAAAATTTAAATCGCATTTTTAGTTATGAGATAGTCTTCGTATAAAGGGAAGGTGATTTTGAAGAGTATTTGGGTGTAGAATCTGCCCGAATAATGATTTGTACAACCATACCACCTATCAAGGTGTGTGATAAATAGTTTAAAACAACTGATACACCATAAAAAGTGAACCTAAATGATGATGTTAGTGGTCAGAAAACACCCATTAAAAATTTATTTCGACACTTACGCTTTCCGAGCACCTCCATATGTATACGTCACAGCGTGAATATAAAAGCCACGTACAAGTTTTACGACATAAGTAAGGAGGGAAACGACGAAAAATAAAATCTTAAGTGCTTTCCCCGCTAATCCGGGAACAGGGGACGATCGGTAATAAGCCTCGCGACTTGGCCTGGTTGCACCATCTGTGTTATAATAGTTCCAATTTATTACTGAAAGACAAATTCAAATGTATCTTTATTAAATAAACTCATAACAAGTATTTTTAATCGTCAATTTGATTCATCTAAAATTCTAACGCTCGGTTCGGAAGGTTGCTTTTGCTGAAAAGTGCCGGCAATAAACTCAGCAATTACTCTTTTTTGAAAAAGCAACTTAGACCTATTACATTTCGTAATTATTTAAATGAAAGAAAGAAAGAAGAAAGAAAATACATTTATTCGCGACAACACACAACATTACATTACATTAAGCTTAACCTACTTACACAAAAACATGAAAATAAAAGGGACAAATGATAATGTAATGTTGCGTGATGCCTGGAATAGGTCCCGACTCAGCATAAAGCCAGGGTTAGCAAAAGCACTAACCCTCGCGCTGGTTTTCAGTCGGGGCCCACGTCCATGACATCACGAACAAAATCAATAACAACAACAGATAACATTATTAGCTGAACATAAAAAGTAAAAAAGTGCCTGATAAAAATAAAAGTAGGTACCTAACAAAGATACAAAGTACCTAACTACTAAAAACAAATTGCCACGTCAAATGAAAAAAATAAATAATAATAATAATAAAAGAAAAAAAAAATAATACCACGCATACACGCAATACCGTATGATTGCATTACAACAAAAAACAAGCAAGAATACAATTTTAAGAAGCAAGGAAAGTGTTTCGTTCGAGTGCCACGGTAGTAGTATGGATGGTATAGATAGCTTGCCACATCGGTAGCTGGACGGACGCGACAAGCCTACGTCGTCTAGCTTGACGTGAAAAAACCAAGGTGAGTGAAGAATTAACATTTTTGAATGTTATTTTTGAATTAACATTTTAACATTTTTAAATGGTTTCACTGATAATAATATATGTGTTATGATGGCAAAAAAGGAATAAAGAAATAGAATTTAGTTAAGCCCCCACAAGCAGCACCTGTTCACAAGTATGACGCGTGTGGCAGCCATCGCCCTCCTTGCCATGTTATAGGGAAGTGAGCGACCCGCCACACGACGCTTTAAGTTAAGCGAAAATATGTTTGTATGTGTGTTTTAGAAAACAGAATACTTATTATTGCAAGCGTCTGGGCTCTTCCAGAGAGAGTAAATTTAGTCAAAGCTCGCTATGACGTTCGGCGGCAATGATCTCCAAAACTGCTAATCTGATCCTAATGAAACTTGTCACACTAATCTTACTAATATTATAAACGTGAAAGTTTGGATGGATGGATAGATGTATATTTGTTACTCATTTACGCCAGAACGGCTAAAGGGATCTGGATGAAGTTTGGCACAGAGATAGATTGTAGTCTGGAATAGCACATAGGCTACTTTTTACCCCGGGAAAAGATAAGATCCCTCGGGAACGCGAGTGAAACTGCGCGGAACAGCTAGAAGATTATATTATCCTGGAAAAACAGATAGATAATAAATATATAAATATCCCTAGGTAACACAAGTAAAACAACGGAGGACACCTAGTACAAAATATTCACGAGTAATAATTAAGGAATAGAAATAAAAATTAGCCACCTTTTACGATAATACCTAAAAGCCAGCCAGTCTCACACACACACATTATAACTGTTTATCGGTAGCTGGAATATTTTCAGTGTTCATTTCAACATTTTCGTAAATACAAAAAAAAACTGCTTAATTAACTGCCACACGTTTGGTGTAACCGGGCCAGAACAACGATAAAAGTTTATGAACCGTATTGTCCGCTCAATGAAAGGAAAAATAATGCTATATAATACTAAACGTGAGGTTTCGGGTCTCTGTGACCACTCGAACTCGACCTTCCTCTCGCCCGATTACCTACCAATCATATTTCTCAAGTATTTGTGGAATACTGACCAAAATTCTGATTGAAGATTGCTACTGCAAACTGTGAGTGCAGACTCCAACAAAGTTATCTGCGTACCAGCTCGCGAAACGTAAGTAACTACATATTATTATAATTTAAGTTCTAATAGCACCTATGTTTTTTATTTGTGTTCCATAAACATGGCTGTTTTGTCTGAATTAAAAATATTATTATTTCTGAAAGTATGTTTGGAAACGATTTATTTTCTAGCAGATAAAAGAGGTCTTAAGAATTTACTAACTTATCAGTTTTCAGAAAATAATGATCAAGAAACAAATCAAAGGATTCTGTAAACAGGTCATTACGAAAAAATAAATTACTTCTGATTTAGTCGTGGGATTGAAGGACTTTGAATGGAATACCCAATAGAGATAAAATGATAGTAGGTAGATGACTACACATTTATTTCCGTCTCTGTCACAGACCTAACACCTCGTATCTTCTTTCAGGTTATGTGGATGAACGGTGTCTAGTGCCATTTTAATTTGTGGTCAATCTACAAACACTATTCTGATCTGCGAGAAGCGTTATTTAAAATTTCGTAATTACTTCAAAAGTTTGTGGAGAACGAAATAATCAGTATAATAGACTTTCCCAAACTACAGACACAATTTATTCCCAACCCTTCATAACTTTCTTTGAAGACTTTTAGGTAAGGATTCCTCAACTAAAACAAAGTAAATACTGAATGAAGTAGACGTTCAATTTGAAAAGTTATCCCAATCAAAATTTCAACATCTGAAATCACACCGACATCTTGTCCAAACTTATTCAATTTGCTTAACACTCGCCAGCTCTCGTAATCGATTCGATTCCGATAAGGCGATTAATGTGAAATTCGGGAATTGAGAGCCCTTAGTGCGTCCTCGTTACCTCGTTACAATTTGAGACAGCCTGTGGCGATTCAATGATCGATTTTGGGTATATTTGGTGGTTATAAAAGGGCAAAGACGTATACTTGAAAATCACTAAACCGTATCCATACTTTACCACTTATTTGTACTTGACTTTTTTGCAGATAATTTTCAATAAAATGTCACATTTTTCTTTCTAACATCTAGTGATTCAGCACCGCCTAGTTTTCATTAAATATTTAAATAAATAAATATTGAACTTACTTCACACGCAGCCATATGATGCTGAGCTGAGCCTAGCTTATACTAAGGAAGCCAGGTAACAACAGACATGTTCATGCACTCAAAATATGTCTGCCCTGAGTGTAATTTGAACCAGCTACCTGTGGCATAATAGGTAGTGTGAAACCAACCACCTCAATGCGCCTGTCGAGAGAAGAGTTGATGATAATGCCTAATTTTCAATACTTGGAGAAATAGGTGTAATGTTTGAAATGAATAGTAAAGAAGAAAGACCAAGAATACTCTTTCGTACTCTATAGGTACTTTCACTGTAGATAGTCTGCATATTATATGAATTTGTCGCCAGTATTGATCAGTAGCGATAGAAGAAGATATTGAATTCTCTTCTCCTTTAAAACCTACTATCTATCATCAGGTTATCATCTCCACAATGGTCGGTCTTGCGCTCGAGAACCGTTCTGCCTCGGCCGTCTGTTCTACGAGCTATGTGCCCCGCCCACTGCCACTTTAGTTTGGCAATTCCTTGGAGAGGCCTTTGTCCTTCCGGCTGATATGATGATGATGATGATTGGTTATCATCATGTGACTTGGTTCCCCGAGATTCGTCTTTTATTGCCACAATCTCAATGGTAAATGATGATGCGGCCCGAAGGTAAACAAAAATTTCTCTAACACATATTCAGCTGCTAAACTAACACCTCGGTACAAAATTTCCAACTGTTTGCCATCAGTATCAATAAAAAACACTTTCTTTCTTCATCGAAACATATTTAAAGTTTGCCTATTCGAGGCACTTCAAAAAGTTACTGAAAATTTGCACAGAAATAAGTCCACGGATATACTTGAAAGAGCAAGTTATATGAAGGAAAACTATTCCAAAACTTTCATCCCGTGCGATTTGAAAACATTTAAAGTTTGTCTTCCAGTCAGCGTGTTTGGCGCCAATGTTTGCAGACTACGACGACCTTAGATTCCTGGGCAACAATTTGGCCAAACGTTTGACATCCGCTTGAAGGTATTTGTTCGTAGAATAGCTATCCATTCTGGAATGAGCTGGTATATTCCTATTTCGGCTGTTTAAATTTAAAAATACTTTATCATATGAAGACTCTGCTTGCCAAACTTTTTCGTGAATCTGCGTCTTGTATTTACGTTAGTATTTTTTGAATAGGCAATAGTAAATGATTATTTGGTATATCCACACTAATATTATAAATACGAAAGAAACGGTCAATCTATTTAGCTATCTTGGCTAAACGGCCTAACAGTATTAGACAAAAGTTTGCGTTACATATTAAACCCTGGGAAAGACGTACGCTAATTTATTTAAAAAAAACCTTTAAGTGAATGAAAAAAGGATTAAAAGACTTCAGTGAAAAGTATATTAAGTAGCTTTTCTACGGCCAGATTATAAATTACCTCTACATGACGATATTTTTTCGTAGTATCGTAAAAATTCGACCCTTATTACCGAAAGGTTGCGAAGTCATTGCAAAACCCGTTATTCTAATTTAAAACGCTCTCTGCCTATGAAGCACTCTCAAGGGAAAGTTTCCGATTTAACATGAGTTTGTAAGTTACTTACTGGTGTTTATGAACCATATTATATTCTGATTTGATAGCCTTTGGAGATTTAGGTACTGTTTATTTAACAGTCTCTATCCAATTTTCGTGAAATACATTTTATGTATTTCATAATATTATGAAATTCAAAATGGGGTAGATTTTTTTAAGCTTGTATTTCACCGCAATCTCACCATGGTAAGTGATGACGTAGCCGAAGGCGTTAAGCACAAGAAGCTTAAATGAGAACTGGCTCTTAAGTGCAGCTGTCGGAACCCAACAATAGGTGCTTGGCGATGGATTTTTAACTTGAGGGTGGTATCCATCCAGTCGGGTACTACAAAGTACCCTACCACCGTGCTATGGTTTCCTCACGATATTTTCCTTCACCGAAAGCTCAAGCTCATTGTAGGATTCGAACCCACGACCTTCACCGCGGTATCTGACGTCACTAACACTGAGCTATCATAGCATTAAAATTAATCTAAACTTTTATTATAAAGGTAAAAGATTAGATAATTTTGTAATGGATAAACTCAAAAAATACTGAACTGATTTTAAAAATTAACTTATAGAAAGCTACATTATCAGAGAGTAACATTATATTATATAATGCGTAAGTGTGTCTGTCTGTCTGTCTGTTACCTCTTCACGCTTAAACCGCTGAACCGAAAACCGATTTAGTTAAAATTTGGTATAGAGATAGAACAAACCTTGGAGAAGGACATACGATACTTTTTATCCCGGAAAAATATAAGATCCCTCGGGAACCTGAGTGAACCGCGGAAAATCACAGTACTACACTATAAGTTACCTGTTATCGACGCTAATCATCAATAATACGATGTGAGTCATAAAATGAACTATTAAAATGGTTATTGTGACGAAACGAGAAAGGGTCGATTCGGGACTAAACCGAATACCGAACCCCACTCGGGTTCGATTGCATTGTTTCACGAAGCACTCGAGATTGGATCCCAAATTATCGGAGACCCTCTTTGACAAACTTTCGGGTTAGAATAATCTATAATCTATTAATATAATATCAACTTTATGTCTAAGCCTTTAAGGGTTTATTATTGTAGGCGTTACCTTAATAAACGGGGTTGTCTTGAATGAAAATTTTAATTTAATAAACTTATGGAGGAGCGAGGTGTTAGACTCCTCCATTGAAAAGGAAAGATCTTCCGCCATGCTAGGTCATCGTTCCTGGGGACCGCGGTCCTACTGTAGATGTTGGAATCTTGTATATATGCAGATCGCATAGAAAACTTCGTAAGCGCGATGTAGGTTATTGGAGCGCCATCTATCAAGGAGTCGTGCGAACAATATTTTTTTTAGATATATGTCGCTACAAACTTATACTCTTTCTCGAACTTCGCTAGTTCACATGAATTTACTTGTACTTTTCTTTACTCAGTTCCAGTGATACAAGCGACATCTAGGGACCAAGTCTATAACATGCCTCAATAGAATAATAATTTGATTAGGTACGTAGGTAGTTTACATTCAGTAAAGTTTTTGGTCTATTTCGTTATTGAATTTTTTTTTGTCTATTTTATTTAATGTCTTATTCAGTTTATTTTTCGGTTTTTAATCATTGATATAGTTATTAGATATCAAAGTTTTTAGTGCAACATATTTGTCTTTGAAGTCGTTTTAATTTTTTTGTAAAAAGTTTTATAATAACGTAGGTACCGGCGGGCGGGGAGCTTTTTCCGCCAACGCATCAGCTTGGCCATCCAAAGAGGAAACGCTGCCAGCCTGCTGGGAACCTTGCCGATCGGCAGCAGCGGCAGCGTCGAAGAAGTTTTTTTTATATATTATAGTTGTTCATTTGTTTGTATATTTGGTAAATAATATATTGTAAATAAATAAAATATTATAAAAAAACGCAGACCTAAGAGAGGATTTAAAAAAAAAGCGATTGGTGAACCGTGAGCAAAAAGTTCCTAAATACTAGCTGTCCCCCGCGGTTTCACCCGCTTTTTAGAGGGATTGTTTATTTTCTCGAGATAAAAAGTATCTTAAGTTTTATTCCAGGGTATGATCTAGCTGTGTGCCAAGTTTGATCAAAATCAATTTAGCCGTTTTTGGGTGTATTATAATACTACTAGCGGACCCGGCAGACGTCGACCTGCTCTAAAATTAAAACAAAACTTAGAGCCCGTTTCCAGCGCCACCTAACGGGTTAAATTTTGTTTTCAAATCATCGAGGAACCCATTGATATCTATTGATATACACACAAAATTTCATCCAAATCGGTCCTTTGTTACCATACTCCTCTAAAACGGCTTGACCGATTTTGATAAAATTTTATATGTATATTCAGTAGGTCTGAGAGTAAGTTGTTATTTATTCATCAAAATTGGTCAAGCCGTTTCAGAGGAGTACGGTTACTAAAACTGTGACACGAGAATATAATATAGATTAGTACGATAAAAATTGAAGCAAAATCTGAAAACCTAAAAATATTTTCGGACGAGCACATTTATTCACAATGTCTGCAGATAACAATTACCATTTCGTAACAAAACTCATTTCTGAATAGAGGTAACGTACAGCGTTGAAGGCAATTTCCATATGCAACAGAAAATGTATCCAGACCATTTATTCAGGGAATCATAAGGGTATGAGCGGCGTAGTGAAGCGTAATTTTCTGAAGGTTGTTTCACGTTTCGTGTTGTGATGGAATAGTTGAGATTTTTTTGACTTATTTGCATAAATATTGGTCTATCAGAAAGTTGTGTAACAGCAAAACAAAAGAACTCCGAAATCGAAATTTAAATACTAGTTTTCCGCGTCGTGGTTTCAACTGCGTTTCCGATCTTATCTTTTCCCGGGATAAAAAGTATTCTATGTTTTATTCTAGGATATGATCTACTTGTGTGCCAAGTTGATCATAATATTATATTGAAGTGTTCACAACCATGACGATAAAAACTACAATAAATTATTGATCAAAATGAACCCAACGATTAATAACAGTATATCCTACTCCATGAAATGTAAGCCATACATTAATTCTATTCCAACTTATAAATCGACCCACATACGTACACTTACGAGTTTCTTACCACCCCTTTCTCTAATACAGGGAACAGTTCGCAATAATACAAGTGCCTACATTAAAATTCTAAAGGTTTACTTAAAGGCTTTTCCGAAACGTCCC
The DNA here is from genome assembly GCA_951361185.1 of Ochropacha duplaris. NCBI lineage: Eukaryota > Metazoa > Arthropoda > Insecta > Lepidoptera > Drepanidae > Ochropacha > Ochropacha duplaris. The sequence goes on along the minus strand of OX592712.1, from coordinate 2,198,300 downwards.
ATCACAAAATACAACTTGTCCATATGAGACAACCCCCGCCCGCCAAAATGTATCCAACCTCTTTTTTACTTCACTAATAAAAATTACGATACAGTTCAAAATAGAACCTTATTTCTATGAAGATAAAAGCGTTATATGTTTTGTTGTATGCAAAAAGGTTTTACTACCCATCTGTCAAGGATGCTCCAATTCAGTGCGATCGCGTTTGTGACGTTGTGCGGACGTCGGCGTTCGAAATTCAAGTTACGCGACCAACGCGATGTAGAGTTCGATATTTGAAAAGTTTCGTAATGGCGGTCATTTGAATTTTTAATAACTTTTGAATAGTATTTGGATAATACTTTCAGTGTTTTCTAATTGGATTGAAGTAAAATGTGATTTGTTTTATTGTTTTGGATATAGGAAGGTAAGAATTAATTGTTTCAAATTAATTATTACTAGAAATGTTGTGTGTATTCTAAATTCATTATAAAATATTTACGGGTTTGTTTATTGTGTTTGGGCTATTTAATTCTACAAGTTTTCACAAAATAAATAACTGTATTATATAAAAACTATGCCAGTATTTATTGTTTTTATTTATTAATTAATAATTACGACAGCATATAATAAATGTAGCAGATGTAAATAAGGTAAATACATGGATCCAGCACTGGTTCAAGCGATTCTCTAAAGCTACATATTTGCGATCGTACCTATGTAAATCCAAAAAGCGGTAAATCCCTCGTATTTTACAGTTGGCTGCATGATCTGATTGTAAGCATGGAAAATGTTATCCAGAATTGTTTTATGGAAACTAAATTCTTACTTTAATCAGTCACTAGCTGTCCTCTGCGCGTTCCCGAGGGATCTTATCCTTTATCGGGATAATAGTATCCTATGTGTTATTCCAGGATATGATCTACCAGTGTGCCAAGTTTCATCAAAATCCTTTGACCCGTTTTTGCGTAAAAGAGTAACAAACATCCATCCATCCAAACTTTCACATTTATAATATTAGTGGGATTACAATTACGATGAATATCTAAACAAGCTCCACCGTGTCATGTCACGAAATAGGAAACTGGCGATGCAGCAGTGCCGTGTGTTAATACACGAACCATTTGGAGCCACTTTTGTCCCCTAACTCAAAATCTATTTGACGTAATGCACATGAAAATTAGTTTACTTATTAGATAAAACCCTTTAGATTAACTAGAACCCCAAATTTCATCAATACAGCTCAAACGGCATTTTTATCACTGACTGACTGACTAATTAAGTTTAGATCAAAAACCTATCCAACTTCCAGATGACCTAGATTAATTAGAATAATAGGGAAACTTTAAATTTGCTGTCGAGCTGGGTAATTGTATATCAGGTAAGTTTAGCTCGGCTGCTTTTGCAGTTAGCAAGTTGCAAAATTTGACGCCTTACAGACGTAGACAGCATGGTTAAACTAACCTTAGCTATTTTCATAGTGTCCTATGGCATTTTGTTTCGGAGCAGAGCCATTATTATTATTATTATTTTGCAAAAAAAAAAGCGATTCGAGCAATCTAGAGAGCAAGTTAAACATAAGCAACTCCAGAAGGATTGCCTATGTGTTCCTGAGCTTTTGCTTACTTTGTAGTCGATTTTTTTTTATTATTCTAGATAGGCTTGTGTTTGACCACAATCTCACCATGGTAAGTGATGATGTGGCCGAAGATGGTAAGCACATAAAGCCTATATGGGAACTGGCTCTCAAGTGCAGCTGTCGGAACACACCGATAGGTGTTTTGGCGACAGATTTTCAACTTGAGGGTGGTAGCCAGCCAGTCGGGTACTACAAAGTACCCTACCACCGTGCTATGGTTTCCTCACGATGTTTTCCTTCACCGAAAGCTCAAGCTCATTGTAGGATTCGAACCCACGACCTTCGCCGCGGTATTCGACGTCACTTACCACTGAGCTATCATCGCCTTAAAACATACTGATAGATTTTCAATATAAAGGTAACCCGCCAGGATAATCAAAAGTACTCTCGAAATTTTCAAGTAGGTACAGCTACAAAAACATGAGCAAAACACTTCCATCGCAAGAGCTTTAAAAATTAACTCTTCCCTCCAAACCTCATCTTCAAACAATCTCATCAATTCTGAATAATCGCCATAAGAAAACGTAACGATTAAACATCCACAGACGGGGATTCATCAGGCCCTTAATTAGCAGGATAACGGTACATGTACCGCGTCATCCAACGACGGTTTTAGATTAAAGGCTGTAAAATCTCCAATTCAAATAGCGAGACGGAATTCAAATGAACCGATGCTACTACCATGGGCTTGGATGTTGAATCGACATTTAAGTTCAATAAGTCACTCATAAAACGAGATCGTACGTAAATAGCAACAATTAGCACGGTTGTGGTGTGCGGTTGTCCAGTTGCTTTACAGGCTTAGTAAAAAGTCATCAATGTAGTTATAAAAATTCGGCGAAGTTTGTCTGAAAAGATAGAATACAATTTGTGGTAAATACAAAAGACAACTATTCTCTTGCCTTCAATATTATTGCTGAACTGAACAACTGTAAGATAAGTTTATACAAAAATGATTTAATCGAAAAGGTCCACCTTGTGGGAACCTTCCCGCGACCTTAACTAGGACAATGATCTAGTTAAAGTCGCGGGAAACCGCTGGATGCGAGCAGCTTAAGATTTTTCAATGTCGAAATCTTTGGAGGAGGCCTATGTCCAGCAGTGGACAACTTTCGGCTGAAATGATGCCGATGACGAAAAATACCTATGCTATCTATTGACAGATAACCTAATGAAAAAATGAACTGATCCAAAACTCCTAACTTCGCAGGATGACTACGATCTTTCATGTTGTAATTAAAGACAACTTTTTCTGGTTTGAAGTGAGTTATAACTCGAGTTTAATCACTTCCAATAGTAGCGACTCGGATTCACCCGAATTACATTGCGGGGTAGAATTTTAAATGAGAACCCCTCACGAATCGGTTGAACGTCTTAGTGCAAGATTTATTTCGGTTTTTGCATTTCACCACTCGTTTGTACGTTTGCCTGGACGGAGACAATCCGATGGTGATTGCTTCCAATAAAATCTCGTATTTAAATGTGGGAATTAGCGAAACGGTGGTCGCAACTTTTAAATTCGGTCTCTTAGTTAGTAGGGAGGATTTGTCTATATTTTTTGGTAGGTTGAAACATTGCTTCAAAATCTTTTCTTCTTCTTTTGGAAGCATAATGTAATTTGTACTATACTATTTGGATACAAAGATCGCAGGAAAAACAGTTTCTTAATCTTTATCTATACTAATAATAAAAGATTCGTATATTCGTATGTTTGTAACGAATAAACTCAAAAACCACTGGACCAATTTCAAAAATTCTTTCACCATTAGAAAGTTACATTATCTCTGAGTAACATAGTATATTTTTATCCCGGGGAAAGTTCCCAGGGGAACGTGGGTGAAACCGCGGGGAACAACTAGTAATAAATATTTTTTGCAATCGTCAACAATATAATTAATTGATTTCTTGTTTTAACAATGTTGCGTTTGATCACAATTCATCTGATTTTAACTGTCAATTAATAAACAAAGATACATAGATGTGAGATATGTTTTTTATAACTATATTTTTGTTTCCTCATTAATTATATTAATGAGGAAACAAAAATAATTTATATAATAATGCTTTCACAGAGAAGCTTTTAAAATGTTATTAATGGGCAACAGTTTTTACATTTTTATTTGAATACTTTCGGGAATAAAAAGCTGGAGTCAATAAAAAGGGAACTTTCCTTTTTGGGACGGTTTCTTTTTGTTTTGAACAAAAGTCCCAAATAACTGCTGTTTTTGTTGTACGTACTTTCCTTTTGTTCAGAGAATCTGTCAGTCGAATTTCAGTTAACATCAAATTAGTGTCGCTAGGTAGGTATCGATGAAATTTCATTATTTAAAATCATTTACTATAAGTATCTTGTCTATAGATCTTTTTTATCTTACAGAGACTTTAATAGCGCTTTGGAACTGCCTTTGAAAATAGATAATCATAAATCTTTGAATATTTTACAGTCATACTATTTTTTTTTCAAGTGCAACCAGGTAGGCGGGTCATCTGATGGTAAGTAACTTCCGTCTCCTATAGACATTAGCAATACCAGGTTGTTGCCAATGTGTTATCGACCTCTTTACATGCCTCAAAGGCAACTGAGTCTCATGTGCAACTGCCGGAACACACCAACAGGTGCTCGGCGATAGATTTTTAACTTGAGGGTGATAGCCAGCCAGACGACTACTACAAAGTACACTACAACCGTGCTGTGGTTTCTTCAAGATGTTTTTCTTCACCAAAAACTCAAGCTCATTGTAGGATTCAAACCCACGACCTTCACTGCGCTATTACTGCCACTGAGCTATCATCCCCTTAGTTCTTATCTATCTCATTAGGGGCAAATATTGTTTTCACTCCTCTTGCTCAAAAAGACCGTCATTGTGGCGTACCAGAGCGAAGAAAAAATAGCCATTCTTCCTCTAGGGGAAAAAGATTTTTTTTTTATTATTTTTGTGTGTCAAATGACAATGAGCCTACAAAAACGAAAAAGTCTTTAGTCATAAGTATAATAATCATGAATAAAGACTCGACTTATTACTGTTTCATAAAAAAGGAATTTCATTTTAATTTTGAAAATGGAACTAAAATCGGCGTTCTCTGTAGAATGCATGCAATGTGTTGCGGCTACAGAAGAAACAAAAAAAAGATTTTGATTTCATATTGTATTGGATTGTTTTATTTTCTCGCAATAGTAGTGAAAAGTATAGTGTAACACACGGCGCTAAAACCCATTATATACGAGGTAGTTTTACTCCCGAGCTTTAGCGAGGGAGTAAATAGAAACCGAGTTTCATTTTAGCTCCTTGTATAACAATCTACTATTGTTTATTTTTCACATCGAGATTTTCAACAAAGATTCATCACCCATATCTCGTCGTCTAGGTCGTCACTAAAGTGGCACGAGAATAAGAAGAATTGAGCTTACCAATCACCCCATGAAATCAGACATTTTGATTTATTATTGAGGTAAAACATACGTAATTTTCTTTGCAAAGTACTACAAACTTTTTTACGTTGAACATTTTCGATTCAGCGGCAAACATCGACAAATAACTTTATCGATAAACGGCAAACTCTTTCAGTCACAAATAAATTCCATGAACTTTTAAATGTCAGAGCAAAGTTTGTAAGTCGTGTTTAGAAAAGATCCGATTGTTAAACAAGTTTGAATACGGTCTAGTTGTAAATTGTACTTTTTGTTGTACTAAAGATTGATAGGTTGGCGGAAACTTTGGTTCTACATTGTATGAAAGTTTAAATATAATTTGGCTACAAATATTAGGGAATATTTTTACTGTGTTTCAATATTTTGGCGTCGATTTTCATGTATTTACAATATTTATAGGCTGAGAGTTAGGCTTCATTTCGTAAACGGCGATATATATATTTTTTTATTTTTAGATAAGCTTGCGTTCGACCACAATCTCATCATGGTAAGTGATGTCCCCAAGTGGTAAGCAGACAAAACTTAAATGTGAATTTAGCTCTATAATGGATGATTTTGTTGGTTCTAAAAAGTATTCCTCGTTAAGTTAAATAGGTTAAAGGTTAAGTGTAATAATTTGAATTAAAACACAATTTATTTCAATCAGTTTAAAAAAGAGCATTTTCTTTTAGTTTGCGGTACCTATGTCATAACTTCTGAGAATTTGATCCTTATTAGCAACATTATCGGATGATGTAATAATACGGACTGTGTTTTTTTTTTAATTCATCGGTTTTGATTCTTGACTTAGGATTGTATTTTTCGTAAATCAAATGATCCAGTTTTAGTTATCATCAAAATCGCCCCTAGACATCTTTCAGCATTTTTCACTATTCCCTTTAGTTAAGGATTTGGCAATCCACGCCCACTTGAAAAATTCAACCTGTATATCAATTTTAATATAACAACCGTCAAGTAAAACAAAGATAAACATTTTAAAAGCAATAAAAGCGGTGGGCAACTTCTGCAATTAATACTTGGTTGCGGCTTTTACTAAGTCTGCTTTTACTAGGGATGGGACATGTGGGAGTGTACTCGAGTTATAATTTAGTATTGGATGGCCGAAGATTTTCATAAATTTATTTATGTAACTTTTATTGTAATTATTTTCTATCTGAGATAAGCCTTTCAAATTTTTTAGAGCTTTTCTAATTAGAAACGACTCTTCTAATCACAAACAAATATGACTTTATTGGCAAAATAAATCAAAAACCATCAACAAACGATCAATAAAATTTAACAAACAAAAAAATATGACAAGTTACGTATTGTAAATGTTACTCGAGTTATTTTTAATTGTGTGAAAACACACCTCAAAAAATATAACTTTAGCTTAAGCTTTACCCTTAAAGTTGTATGTTTCAATGAATTTCAGACACAAAACTTTTACGCGGTTTCAATCCAAAATAATACAAAACTTTCGTAATGAAAAATATCTATACTTCTATACTAAAATACTCGGTGAAGGAAATCATCGTGAGGAAACCATAACACGGTGGTAGGGTACTTTGTAGTACTCGACGGGCTGGCTACCACCCTCAAGTTGAAAATCTGTCGCTAAGCACTTGTTGGTGTGTTCCGGCAGTTGCACTTGAGAGCTAGTTGCCTTTAAGGCGTTGTAATTAGGTATACAAAACATAGGCAATCCCCTTGGTATTTCTAATGTCTATAGGCGAAGGTAGTCACTTACCAGGTGACCCGTCAGCTTCGTTGTCACTGAGTATAAAAAAAAACATTAATTTATTAAAATCTATTCTAGCTTAGAATTTTTAAAGAGCACGAAGATGGTCACCATATAAAAAGAAAGTATTTCATGAATACTAAAATTAAACATCTTAAAGATATACTAAGAAATCTCCTAAAGCTACCAGTTAGTAACCGCAGTTGAAAGTTACTTAACGGTGTCGCTTACTTTACGCGATAGCGGCAAAGTGGTGTAATGAGGTTGTAAAACTTTGTAGCTGATGCACAGTTGAGGGGTTTTAATGCCCCGGAAACTGATAGTTCGGGGGACGGTGAAAACTAGTTGATTACGTTAGATACTTTGAGGATATTCAACAGAAGTAATGCCATATATCCATTGTTGGATCGACCTTTTTTTCCAGTGACAATGTGACTAAATCTCCCAAAATTTGAATGAAACTGATTCTCAAATGCAACTGTTTAGGTGTTTGAAGACAGATAATCAACTTGACAATACATTGGCAATCTCCCTAGTATTGTTAAAGTCTAGACGAGATGGTAATCACTTACCATCAGACCAGACTTCGTACTCAAAAACGTGTAGGAAACAAGACGTATCTTTGGGAAGAAAATACACCAATAGCTCAACTTTTGAATATAGAATAACTAGCTGTCCCCTGCGATTTCACCAGGGATCTATTTTTTCCAGGGATACAAAATCTATGTTTTAACCCAGGACCTTATGTTTGGACATACTTTCACATTTATTTTGTGGGCCAAAAAGGAAATTTGCTAACTGCCGCTTCATAAAGTGATGGGCGTACAAGTTAGTAGAATTCCAAGCAACTATTAGACGCAGATGTGGCTCGGATATCACACCAACTTTCCTAATTAGTAAAGTTTAATCCGAATTCTGGGATGTAGGGCTCTATTTACTAGTCGACCCACTAAATATACAGACAACGTTGACTGAGAGAATTCATAAGTAGTTTTTTTACTTTGTGCCCATATTTTTAACATTAGAGGCACAACTAACTTTCCGTTTTTGCCTTAATTTTACATTATGTATTTTTCATGTATACTTAATTAGAAAAGTTTTTTTTTACTTTGAATAAGTTTTTGTTTGACCGTAATCTCGCCTGGTAAGTGATGTGGCTATAAGATGTGGCACACAAAGTCTCGAAATAAAATTGGCTCTCAAGTGCAGCTGTTGGAACACACCAATAGGTGCTTAGCGATAAACTTCAACTTGAGGGTAGTTTCTGAATCTGAGTGTAATGTAAACTAATGTTATAAAGAGGAAAAATTTGATTTTTTATTTGTTTGTTTGTTACGATTTAACTCAAAAACTGCTAGACCGATTTTAAAAATTCTTTGATTATTAGAAAGCATACATCGTCCCTGAGTAGCATAGGCTATATTTTTACACTGGGAAAAGATAAGATCCCACGGGAACGCGGGTGAAACCGCGGAGGAAACCTAGTCATATTATGATGAGTACCTCTGTATTTCAGCGTAACTTCTGTAGATTGACCTTCGTAAATAGCCCCCCTAGGGCCTAAAATGAATAAATCGTTCGACTTTGACATCTAAATATATTCAAAAACGTGTCACTCCATACATTTTCATCGCCATTTTGAATTAAGACTAACTACAGAAGCATATTGGCCTAAATTAACATCAAAGATCAAAAGTGTAGCTTAGGGCTATATAAACAAACTATCGAATATCAATCAATAAGAACACCTTTAAAATCACCGTTTTTATCAAACGCGTATCTCTACATCGGTTGCGCAAAAAAGATATTTCATTTCAATAAAAGCGCAAAAAAATATGTCACGTTTCAAAACAGGAGATTAATATCAGTGCAGTTCACGGTTGGACGAGCGCCGGCAGCATGCATGGATGGGTTATTAATTTTTTTGAGTGAATCCCCCATATACATACTTACCTACATATAACAGGTTATAGTAGCGTTAGAAAAGCTGTTGCAATGTCATTATGTATGAATACATGAATTACCAAGGGGATTTGGATTTAAACAGGATTACGTTGTACGCCAGTGCGTGAAGCGTAATTTTGCGAGCAATCTAATATTATTGGAATTATTACAACATTAGCAATAACCGATGCAGTCAGCCATAATTATACCATGAAATTGATCTTCAAGATTTAATTGGCGAAGGTATAATGTAAACAATATGTTGCGCTCTTATGATAATATGTTCTAAGATAATTAACTTATTTAATAAAATTTGAAGAAAATAATGAAGTCACACAATAATAGAATATTTACTTGAAAATTTAGTTTCAAGCTAATAATATAAAATCTAAATAAAAAAGTCGTTGTCAGTAGGCAACGTACCCAGAATGCTGGCAGCATTAGTAATAATAAGGTTTATCTTACATTAGTTACATGAAGATTATAGTTTTTTAGATTAAAAAACGGGGTCAAACGCTCAACGAATCAGCATTGCCATCCAACGTGGCAATGCTGCCAGCATTCTGGGTACGTTGCCTACTGACAACGACTTTTTTATTTAGATTTATTTAAATTAAATGGTTGTAGTAGCTTAACAATTTGTGTGTAGGTTAAATTTACAATTATTAGTTTATTTTTATCATAAATTCGATTAACTTTATCATTGTACCTACAAATAAAAAGATTATAGTTAGTATAAGAATTAATATTTTATTAGTATGTAAAATATTATCTTATTATTTACAACAAATGTACAAAATATACATGCAAATGTACAATTACAATACATAAAAAACTTCTTCGAGGTTGCCGCTGCTGCCGATCGGCAAGGTTCCCAGAAGGCTGGCAGCGTTTCCTCTTTGGATGGCCAAGCTGATGCGTTGGCGGAAAAAGCTCCCCGCCCGCCGGTCACCCGAGGCCTCGATTAATTTTTTACATAAAATATTTGCGAAACGACAAGCTTCAGACCCCCACGGACCCATGGTCTCAACCGCAAAAGGCATAAATTGATAAAAAACTAAGAGCCCTGAAATATAAACTAGAGCATCAAAATTATTTTTCCAAAAATCTGAAATGAACCGTAATGATATGACGTATAAAAATCAAATCCAATTATAATTGATGTCATCGTGTCAATAAAAACGAACGAACAAGCGTATACGAGTCCTAAAAACAAGCGTAGGCGTTAAGTGAAAGCAGTACCCCTTCTGTGGACAACCGATCAAGATTAATTGCCGAGCCATCAATAACGGACGTCATTCTCGCTTTAGGCGATTAGCGGTTGGCTCGAGTGCCATCCTTGGTTCTGCTTGGTGTTTGCTGAATATATGTTTATGTTGTGATGCCCTGATTGTGGAATTAAATTACAAAGAGTATTTGGTACTAAGTAATTCTTAACAGATTTTAGAGCCAGTAAGTTTAACTAATGATCATGGAGATTTTCCGAATTCTTTCTGATATTGTAAAGAGGAAAGATTTGTATGTAATGAATAAACTCAAAAACTACTGGGCCGATTTCTAAAATTCTTTTACCATTTGAATGCTACATTATTCCAAATTAACATAGGCTATATTTTTATCCTGGGATAAGATAATATCCCACGGTAACGCGGGTGAAACTGCGGAAGACAGCTAGTCTAGTATATTTACGACTATAGGACTAGGAACCTCCTCAGTGTTATTAAATTTCTTTAAAAGTGTATTTGCAATAGATTAAGAGATAGTATCATTGGACACAAAACGATAAAATTTGTTGGCTCAAATCATGTAATTTTCTGTGAAGGTAACACAAATACCTTTGCTAATTAAAAATGTTGTGTTTGTCTACTCAGTACGACAGTATTGAATGACAAGTTAGTGAATTCCTATACCATAAAAGTGATGTTTTTATTTTCGAAGAACATTTCAAGCTAGTTTCTCGATTAGACGTTGAAGCACTACCTTCATATATAGTTCAAGCTGCACTTTTTCTTACCTCATAGTGTGGAAGTAAATGTTGTACAAACATTACAGCCCGCTAAATAATTGTCACCTGTTCTTGGATATACAGGGTGTCCGGTAAGTAGTATGACAAACTTAAGGGGGAGATAGGTGGGCGGGTCACCTACCAAATATACAAAAATGACCTCAGTAAAAACCTCCCCCTTTTTTGAAGTCGGTTAAAAAGGTCACCATTTTCGAGATACTTCAGATTTTATTTATTTATTTTAGATATTAAATATCTCGAAAATGGTGACACTTTTACGTGACCTATCTTCCCCTTAAGTTTGTCGTACCTACTATTTACCGGACATCCTGTATTTCCAAAATACAGGAATAATTTCTGAATAAGAAACGACCCATTCCCGGATATCAAACACAGGACCAAGATCTCTAGGCAAGCTAATAAACTTTAACACCAAGGCGATTCTTACTAGTCACACCAATGCGTAAATGTCACATTAATAAAATTCTCCCATCAAACAGGCACACGATATAAAGAGCGAATTTCATAGCGAACATGAAAATATAAGTACGCAGCCATAAAATCAGCCCCACTCCTGACCCGAGGTCATATAAGCCACCATCTCATTTTATGTTTTATAAGATGACATAGTTTTATGTGTGACCCAACTGTATGTTACGTTTTTGGTCCACGTTATAAGCGGAGAGATGGAGTCGCAATAAAACACGAATTGATTTCAGTGCTGCTCCGAAAGTGTTTTGTGAAAACTGCACAGGAGTGCAAGCAGCAGTGGAATTAGCTAAATCGAAATGATAAGCTAAATAAAAACCTCGCGCTTGGTACGGTGATTGAATACTCAAGTTGAAAATGTGTTGCAAAGCACCTATCGGTGTGTTCCGTCCGACAGCTGCACTTGAGAGCCAGTTCCTATGTAGGCTCTAGTTAGCCAGCCAGTCGGGTACTACAAAGTACCCTACTACCGTGCTATGGTTTCCTCACGATGTTTTCCTTCACCGAAAGCTCAAGCTCATTGTTGGGTTCGAACCCACGACCTTCGTCGCGGTATCCGACGTCACTTACCACTGAGCTATCATCGCCTTTGTTTTTCTTTGTGCGTAGTAGTCTTGGACGAATAAACCAATTATTCGTCCAAGGTAGTAGTCGATGGCGAGCAGATAACGGTTTCTACGGTACTAAAATACGCTAGTTAGTTCAATTCTTGAAATACAAAGAAAGACAAATAATTCTAACAGCAATTTTGTACACAATTATAAAATGTTTTAAGTATGATACCAAAAATTTACAGCAACTCAGTTGCAAACTGGATAATGTAATCTTTATTTGAGAAATTCGTAATGTGTATAATAATTTTTTGGCACAACTTTTATGGTAATTTAACGCTAGCATCTTGTGATTTAGACCTAACAAGTTTGTGATACATTATACTCGTAGTGTAAAGTAATACGATAAAACTAGTATTAAGATAATTGTATATCTACAATATATCTGAAAATCATAATATTTAAAGTAACTACACTAGTTAGTACTAACTACACACTTTCACGCTGAAACCACTGAGCCGATTTAGATGAAATTTGGTATACAGATAAATGGAACCTTGGAGAATTACATAGGATACTTTTTATGCCGGGAAAAGATAAGATCCCTGGGGAACGCGAGTGAAAGCGCGGGGATAACTAGTTTAATGTCTGTAGGATTCTCCGCCTATCCATATATCGAAATAATATTGCCCATAAAGAAATGAAAAAATAAATGCATATTCCAAGAAAGAAAATTTTCTTTCTATATTTCCTTGTATCCAAAATGACTTCAAATACAAACGCAACACAAAAAATCGCCAGTGTTATGAGCAAAACTATGGCAAGAAAAACACTATTATACTACCAGCTTATCCTGACCTGACCCATTCCTTTACTGCGGTACAATATTTGGAGAATGCTTTGGAGTAACGGATCAAATGATACTGGTCATATTTATGTTCCAAAAACTTATAGCTCAATATACGTTATGTTTTATTTGGAGTAACAGCAGGGTTGGACATAAACCTTGATATTGGTTCTGTTGGCGGCAACCATATTAAGTTTTCTACTCCAAATGTTTGGCCAATAATTTAAGTTTTTAGAACATTTACCAGTGTTTGTTGTCTTATGTATTTGAATAGTTATTCGCCCCGCGTTTCAACCGAATTCTCGAGGGATCTTATCCTTTCCCGGAATAAAAAGTATCTATCCTATGTGCTATTTCAGACTATAATCTATCTCTATGCCAAATTTCATCCAGATCTCTTCAGCCGTTCTGGCGTAAATGAGTAACAAACATACATCCATCCAAACTTTCACATTTCTAATATTAGTAAGATATTATTAGTGGGATGCACCTATATTTACTTAAGACTTACAAAGATTGAATCCTCGACAGAATTTTATCCGCAAAGTAAAAAGTTTTCAACATTAAGTCAAGTTACATCAAGTGTTTGGAGCGATGTCTCATCCTGTCGCAAAGCTGCCACTTAAGAGCGTGCTAAGTACAACTTAAGGCGCTTAACATGTTCCCTTAAACTTTTTAAAGTTAAAAAGCCTTTTTTTAAGTATTTTTAAGTTGTTTGTTTACCTTTAAGTTGGAAGATAGCACCGTGCATAGTCGATTATTCAGATTTTATTCTAAGCTCTCTGAAACTTACTTGTCACTAAACATAAACCTGGCATATTAAAAATCCAACTTATCCTACGTCAGGAAAATACTTCTTCTTCTTGAAAAAGAGTAAAATATTCATTTAGTTATAATATATAATAATATCTTATCCCGGGATAAAAATGTGGCCTGTGTTAGTTTAGGATAATGTAGCATTCAAATGGTGAAAATTTTTTGGAATCGGCCTCGTGGTTTTTGAGTTTATTCGTTACATGCATACATACATACATACAAGTCTTTCCTCTTTATAATATTGGAGAGATAATTACCCAATCTGTAATAGCTTTACAACGTTTATTTTTATTTGTTTTTTTGCTTTGCTTATTAAAATGGAGCACTAGCATTTTGAAGTTTTGTTCAATCACTAGTTACTATTTAATATGTATACTTAGTTCGATAGTTTTAATATGTAGTACTTACTGGATATCGATGTGTCCACTGAGTCTGGTGGGAATCGTCGCTCATCGGTTATTGCTGAAAATCAGCGCTGCAGACATTAGGTTCGTCCTAAGTCTCAGTATTATGCTGAGCAATGACCCATATTTTTGCGCACATACGACGCACAAATCTCCAACAATATTGTTTAGTTTGTTTTGTACTTTATTATTTTTTCTTTTTGTTGCTATGTATTTGGTTTGTGCGAATGGTGCGCACTAATAAAATATTTTTCTTTCTTTTCTTTCTTTGTTTGAAATAAGAAGTAGCTCTGCGTGTGGTATTCATGGGTAAACGGCTGAACAGAATTTAATGAAATTTGTATGGAGATACTTTATCAAGAAGAATATAGGGCATTTAAATTAATTAATCTCTCTGTGGTTGAAAAAGGGGAGAAATGGGAGGTAAATGAAAATATTACTTTATTTAATAAACACCTACAATAAATTGAAAACATAAGCCTGTGTTAGTAAAAGAATTATATCATTGAGAACGAAAATAAATGACAAAAAAACCCTATGTATTATTGTATTTTACTTCGACGAAATCTTAAGTTCTCAGTAGGATTTGCACCTACGATATTTCTAGAACGCTTTGGGGATTATAGACAAAAACATATTTCAAAGGATCTCGTGAAAATTAAGACAATATCTGCTTGTTACAGGGGCGTTCAAAATGGTCGGAAAAGCGCTGATTATTTTTGCATCCATATCTGCTCTGAATATTGGTAAGTAAATGTTTAACAGTTGGTTGTTTTGTTAATATGTGTAGTATCATATATCTGTTATAAGTAGGTACGGTCGGCCAAGAAAGTGGTGTGCCAGTTTTGATTTAGTTTCCTAGTCATCGAAAATTACAACAAGGTTCAAACTAAAAAGATATCACTGAAAGAGATGCTGATATTTTTTGTTGTTATCTGATGCCAATGTGTTGTCCAATAAATGATTTCTTATTCTTATTCTTTTTTTTGTTACTGGCAATCATCCTTTTAGGATATTTCTGCCAATGTCAAAGTATTTTAATTAAATGGTCTTGGTTTATTTGTCACTCCTTTAATTAATATTTTTTTAAATAAATTTTAGTCAATACAAAGTCTTTCAGTCGCATAAATTTCTTCTTTTATGTTATAGTCACATTCTCAAATTCACTGTAATGTCTAGTCCTCGTCCGTACATGTCCAGTCAGGCTTTAGTGAAATTGGCGGTTGTTCCACTAAAATATTTATGGACTTTTTGGGACAACCTGGAAAGTCACGATACACGCTATCATTTCATTTCACTTCACTTGTGCACTTTGATTGATCTTTATTGGACAAAACACCGCCGATATTATTCAATAAAACTCAAAATACACGAATTTAATGAAAATAAAACGAAAACACAACGTCACTTCGCAAGTTCCCGCCAAAAAGTACATTCTTATTCTTATTCTTATAGATGCATAATAATGACGTTGTCATAGGTTGTCAGATTGATCTGGAAGCGAAACTAATCTTTATCACCTATGAATCTGCAAGCGGCATTCAATCTTAGGGTGGTACACCACTTTCTTGGCCGACCGTACTAAAAATATCATAAAACTTTTTAATATTAGTCTTGGAAGTTAGTTTAGCCGCATTCGCGACCTCATATGCTTAGTTTTTGTTTTTTAGTTAAGTCCTGCCTGCCATAGCCCTGCCGTACCCTATCTTAATAAGTAGTGGATAACTGTTTTAGCTTTACATAATAGTAGATTTAAGTTGATAGCAGTGACAATTATGGATCAAAGTTCGATACACTACGACTGGCTAGCTACCACCCTCAAGTTGAAAATTTGTCGCCGAGCGGCTGTTGGTGTATTCCGGCAATAGCACTTGAGAGCCTTTAAGGCATTGTAAAAAGGGCGACAATACATTGGCAATCCTCTGGTATTGCTTTTCGCCCGCTTGCCTAGTTGTGACTTGAGGTATAAAAATACTTTAAAATGTAGTTTTTTTTACAGATTTTAATGTTTTTACGCAACACAACCGATGGCAACACTTATAGAATTTTTCGTATGAAGATATCATATTTATGACGTAGGTATTCATGTGATATGAATTTGCTTAAACGTAAGGTTCTCGTAGAATGAGAGTTGAAAACGAATTTCGATATAATGGTAGGGGAGGCGAATAGGGGATTTCGGGATTTACTCGAGCGCGTCAGATTAACATAAGGGGGGCAACCTTGCACCTTGTGAAGTACTCTCACCAAATCTGAGCCCTCTATGTAGTGTCGAACGTCTAGGGTAGCCCGTCAGATTAGTAAAAAAAAATCGATGGTTTGAAATACTCGAGCGCGTCAGATTAAGGTAAGGTAAGTTAGTTACATGCAAAATAGTGTACATTTCAATAATCTGACAAATTGGGCGTGACGAAAGAAAATTGGAGACTCGCAAAGTTGCAAAAAAAAAACGTCACCTGGATTTTCTCGAGCGCGATTGGTTTTTTTTTTATTTTGAAGGAAATTAGTCACGAATCACGGAAATATCTTAATCTGCCGATTTGCACAAGCCGAAGTGGCTAAAATCATTATTAAGTGTATAGTCCAGGAATATTATGAGTTTCACCTCAGAATGAGAAATAGTCAGCTATTAACTTGTATAAACCTTTATTTTGACACCCTAAAACTTGTCTCAAAAGCTACTTATCTTAGGGTGCCCGCGACTACTGATTTTTCAAGGTCAAAGGTCAAAAAATCATTTATTGCAAATATCTCGTTTCCTATGGGTTTTTTGGTATATGTATTCATAATAAATATTGTAGAAGGTTAAATTCTCTACAACTTTTGTACAAACATTTTTTCGATATCTTGAACCATTTTCGAGATTTCGATATTTTTTACATATTTTTTTTTTCAAACCGTCAGATTAAGGAAATCCCTCAACATAATTGTCAGATTATGGGTCAGTACAACAAGGCCATTAAGAAGAACCGCCTGTATAAAAATCTGACGCGCTCGAGTAAATCAAGGTCACGATTTTTTTTTGCATTTTCAAAAATCGGCCCTGACTGATGGTCGCGTCCAAATCGTCAGTCTTTAAAATAGGAGCTACTGGAGGGTTCACTTAACATCCCTTATCAATGTCTGACGCGCTCGAGTAATTTTTTTTTTTAATTATTTTCGACCCCTTCGTACGGCCACCCCCACCACGCAAAACGGCAGATTATTATTTTTCCGTTATCAGACAGACGTGGCGCGACTACCCTATTAATATCTGACGCGCTCGAGTATTTCTTGGTGACTGTTTTTTTTTACATTTTTGAAACCCTGTAGACGCTCCCCCCACCGCTGAAGGGGAAAATATCACATAACCTTTTTTTCTTTATTCCACCTAATCTTCAAATTCCAGTAGGTCCCAAAGACGCTCGAGTAACTACAAATTTAGCATCAATGCCTCCCCTACCATAATTTCAGATAAATATTAGCATGTTAAAGGCTATCAGAAGCTGTTTCGACAACAAAGCATTCCATCTGTTAACAATCACAATTTTACCATTATCAAAAGCTTAACAATTTTTCCGAGACCCAGTCAGGTAAGAACGGAATGTATTAATAAAACAATTTACATAACGCCCGTCCGGCACAATGACAGCGTTTCAATTTTGCGAGTTCAAAGTTTTAATTACGCCACGAAATTAATTTGGGATTAAGTTTGCAGTTTCCAATTTTCAGAGAGCCGTTGTAGGGCTCCATTCTCAATGATTTTTGTTTTATTGTAAAAGGCAGCTTTGTGCAGTTTATCATCAGATAAATATAACTGTTTTCAATTACATTCTAGTGACTGTCCTATGTTCCCTGGATATTCTGTCTACAGTTAGTCCTCCATCGCGATCGGTCTTGAAGTTCACGTTTCACATCATTCCGATGCTCGTCGCTTCTGACAACACGGTACGACGCCAGGTTTAACGGGGACGGCCACGTTTTCTTTTGCCTTGTAGATCAGAAACTCTTCGGAGCGTGTGGCCACTTGCGACGCTTGATCTGGCGGTAGATTGGGCTCTCGTGGCATTTCTCCAGCAGATCCATGTTAGAAACGGTCTCGAGCTAGTAAATTCAGAGTATGCCAAGACATTAGTTGATGAAGACTTGAATTTGGCGTGAGATATCTTGTAATTCCATTCTAGTAACAATGGTAAATTCTCGCCTAAGAGTGTCCAAATACCAAAAGTGTGATACAGTATCAGTTTTATCGACCATGCTAAGATTTATAGTCAAATACAAGCTTTTCCATAAAGCCAACTATGTGTGTGTCAGATAAGGTTCATTTTGAAGGATGTGACCTAAACTAAGAGTTAAGTCTAAACCCAACGTGCCATTTTAACAATTTTTTCATTAATTTATGTAATATTTTTCAGTATATCGTTTAAAACAAGCCAGCTCAAAGTAAGAGGGCTTTGCAGCCAAAATATTGTGATGATTCCGCTCGCATCGCTATTTCGCATAAATAGGGTTGATACAAACATAAAATAAGACATTTTACAAGTAAAATCAAGGTTTTCGAAATGGAATTGAATGTAGGAACCGCTTTATATGGCTAAAATGATCCAAATAAAAATTTCAATATCAAATTCAAAACCTGATGTTTATGAAATATTGGTCCCACAGAAGTTACACCTATATTTTCCATTATTACTTAAGACGATAGTCAGGTTATAAAACACTGCATAAGACCATATTAGTATAGATGGCATTAAAATATTGAAATGACCACAATGCTTGGGTGTAAAACTTGCTTTTGCAGGACATAAATATCTTACGTTGCAAATTTTAAGTTAGTTTAAAAAAATGAATTAAAATATTCTTAATCATGACACCCCTAGCTCTCGACGAGATAATATTGCAGATGAAAAAAATGTGGATAAAAACGATGGAACCGTTGTAGTGGTAGATTCATTAAAATTTGTACACACCACT
Organism: Ochropacha duplaris; assembly: GCA_951361185.1. NCBI lineage: Eukaryota > Metazoa > Arthropoda > Insecta > Lepidoptera > Drepanidae > Ochropacha > Ochropacha duplaris. The sequence goes on along the minus strand of OX592712.1, from coordinate 2,179,523 downwards.
GAGCTTACAAGAAGTGTTGGAAACAAAGCGTCCTATTTATTTGTTGCTTAGTTCTTTTGCTGAGAATAAATGAGGTTTTTAGTAAAACGCTAGTGTCTTTGGATGATTGTTAAGAACGATTTGCTTGAGGCCTCAAGAGTTTGACAGTCAGTTGTTTTTGTTTTCATTTATGATCTTTTGTTTTATTATTGTTTTTGTTTTCATTTGAACAATAATCATAGTATTGGATTAGAAGCTTTACTTCATAATACGAATCGATTTCATTTAAAGCTCTGGCTACGATGATTTGGGTAAAATCGAGCGGTAATCATCCTATAGGTTTTGATTCCCTTGCGAGAGTCAAAATATGCGGCATAAACGAATCATAAATAGGCGTAGGTATCTTTTGATTGCGTTGACTTAGAACTTTATTTTTTTTACTGCTCCTAGAGTTTGCAGTATTTGTTATTAATTTTAATTTTATACCTTTCGCTAGTGTTGTAATGCTACATATCGACATATAGGTAACATATCTATATCCTATATACACATCAAAGTGTGGGGTGCATCTTCGGATGGTACTATCTATGGGTATAATTATGTATTTAAAAAGTTGTTATTAATAAAAACATCATTCGTTCTCATCTTCCAGAGACAGTGTATAGGGCCGGTGGTGCAGCCATGTCAGCAGAGAGCCTCAAGCGGCGAAAATACAGTAACTTAGATACAAGTTACATATTTGAGCCGTTTGGGGTTGAAACTCTGGGTCCGTGGGGGCCGAGTGCACACCACCTTTTCCGAGAAATGTCAAAACGACTGGTCGACGCATCTCTTGACAAGAATGCTGGCATATACCTCGCTCAAAAAATCAGCATTGCCATCCAACGTGGCAATGCTGCCAGCATTCTGGGCACGTTGCCTACTGACAACGACATGTTTATTTAGATTTATTTTTTCTTTTGATTGTACAGTTATAGTTAAGACTAGATTAGTCAAAGTGTTAGTTACCTAATTAGATATTTTGTTCAAATAGTGAATTTTGGAGTTATTTGTTGAATGAAAAAACTATGAACATTGTGTTAAAACCAAAACTAACATTAAAATAATAGTGGTTAATTAAATTAAAGTATATGGAATGCCGACGCAGTGAAAGCAAGCTAGGGTATTAATTAGTTAAATAATTGGGCCCCGTATCAAAAGGCCCGATAGCTGATGAAAGGGCCGCTTTGACGACAGTTGATAACGGGTTGCTATATGTGTCTAGTTATAGGCGTAGACGCAATTATGAGTGCAAAGTAGTTGGAATAGAGTTGAAAATCGAGTGGTAGGTAAGTTATAAAAGGCAGCGTATATCATGGCGTTCAAGTGTAATTATGAGGAAACTATAGGAAGGTACTTCGTCGTACCCGTTTAGCTGTTTACTACCCTCAAGATGAAAATCTGGGGATAAACACCTATCGGTGAGTTTTAGCAGTCTTTATTGATAGCCAAGTCACTTCTAGGTGACATTTAGACTTAGTGCGACCTGGCTGGAATACCTTTTTGTTTTGTACGTGGTGAAATCCTCATGGAGACCCAGTAGTTACACCCGCGTTTCCGAAAGATTTCATACTTTCCCGGGATAAAATTTATGCCAAGTGCCTGTGTGCCAAGTTTCATCAAAATTTGTTCAGCCGTTTTTGCGTGAAAGAGTAACAAACATCCATCCAAACTTTCACATTAATAATATTAGTGGGATTAGGTTAGTAGGATTAGTTTGATATGGAATTCGGGTTATTAAATCCTACAATTAGAGTGGTTTTAGCTTATAACATTTATAGAAAATACACTCAAACCAATTTCGCTCTAAAAACCCCGAACCAATACCTTTATTATCGACCGTAATGACTCAAACATAACAATCAAATTCGTACAACACGGACTAAGTAAATAGTACTATTGAATGATAAATTGACTAGCTCCACTGGACCAATTTTTTCAGCATTGTACACATGGTATCAATAAAAAGGCTTTATATTCGATTAACATTGAATATATAGGTTGTTGCCGAAATATATATGAGCATAATACGTCAATGTCAAAGAGGGCGCGACTCAAGAAAATATGGCGAAGTATTGATATGAAAAATGCGGAGCATTTATCATTTACGTTAGAATATTCTTGTACAAATTACCTGTATTGTGTTGGGGTGTAACGATAAACCAAAAAAATACTATTTTGTTAGTAAAACCTCGTCCGTAATAGTTCTTCTAGCAGTACTGTCGTGTCGTTCAGCGCTCCTACACTGACTTATGTGTGGGACTGACTGGTAATCAATAGTAGGTAATCTATAATATAAAAATGAATCGCAAAATGTGTTGGTAAGCGCATAACTCAACTACGCCTGGACCAATTTGGCCAATTCTTTTTTTTAAATGTTCGTTGAAGTCCAAGGATGGTTTTTACGGCGAGAAAAATTCGAATAATTGCCGGGAAAACCCTAAAAACAGCCCTTTTCTTTTTCCCATACAAACTCCCAGCTGTCAAACATTTGACGTCAATCGAAACTAAACAAAGACGCGTTTTAGAGAAATAGGGCAGAACAAGGTCTGCCGGGACAGCTAGTTCATAATAATATTCACACACGGCCATGGCCTAAACTAAGCTGAGCTGGTGCTATGGAAACCAGAGTAATGATATACAACTTTTTGAATAAATAATTAAACAGATACTCCTATAGATAATATTTATTAGTGTACGCCAAGTCACAAAGCAAATAAACCTGTTCATATACACAAATGTATGTCCTGGGTGGCAATCGAACCCAAGCCGACTGACCAGTCAATTTAATAAGATATATATGTAAACGTAACCTTCTAAAGTACAAAATCCATCCCATTCCACTAATATTATAAATGCGAAAGTATGTTTGGATGTGTGTGAAGATGTGTAGATGTTTGTTACTCTATCACGCAAAACCTACTGTAATTATTTTAATGAAACTTGGCACACATGTAGATCATATACTGGAAAAATATATAGTATACTTTTTATCTCGAGAAATTATAAGATCCCCTGGGAACGCGGGTGAAACCGCGGGGCAGAAAACTAGTAGATTATAAATGCGAAAGTAACTCTGAGTGCTTGGTTTTTTGAATGATAAATGGCTGGAATTGGGTATATGGCTTGGGAAAGACCTAGGCTATTTTTTCGCAGAATCAACCCCCAAGTAGGTAAAATAGGGGGGAAAAGGCGCGAATCCGCGATGAACAAATACCACGAAGACAAAGCTAACTAAAATTATTCGACACCCAACTTATCATGAATTCTAAGTACGCAACAGAAGTATCAAATTCAAATTAGGCTTTCAGATTTATTCAACAAGTTAGTATTAATCTAAGTACTTTGTAAATTACTATTAAATAGCTTAGTAAAGTTAGTAACAACATCAAAGGGTTCCTAGTACTAAAGGTAACTGGACTGGGAAAGGCAATATTAAGCAGAACAAGTCACAGCGCCTAAAACTTCCTAGAAATTTCCGAAGTATAATTGTGAAAACCGCAACAAAATCCATGCGGTTTTAGAGTTATTAACATACTGATAGAAGTTATTAGTTATTATAAGTGTTATGTGCGGATATTTTTTCTTAATTCTGGATAAGCTTGTGTTTGACCACAATCTCACCATTGTAAGTGATGATGTGGCCGCAGGTGGTAAGCACACAATGTCTAGATAGGAACAGGCTCTCAAGTGCAGCTTTTGGAACACACCGATAGGTGCTTGGCGACAGATTTTCAAATTGAGGGTGGTAGCCAGCCAGTCGGGTACTACAAAGTACCCTACCACCGTGCTATGGTTTCCTCACGATGTTTTCCTTCACCGAAAGCTCAAGCTCAAGCTCATCGTAGGATTCGAACCTACGACCTTCGTCGCGGTATCCAACGTCACTTACCAGCTTTCAAATTCAAAAGTTTTTATCTTATGTGAAAGTTTATTAGCATGTGAAGATGTTTGTTTTTTACTCTTTCACGCAAAAACTTCTGAACGGATCTTGATGAAACTTGGCACACAGACATGTAAATCATATCCTAGTTTGATACATGGGATACATTTTATAAACCCGGGAAAAGATAAGATCCCTCGACAACGCGGTTGAAACCGCGGGGAACAGCTAGTATTAAATACGAAACTCATTTCAAGTATTTTTGATCGTATTTTTAGGGTTCCATACACAAAGGGTAAAAACGGGACCCTATTACTAAGACTTCGCTGTTTGTCCATCCATCCGTCTGTTCGTCTATCCGTCTGTCTGTCACCAGGCTGTATCTCTAGAACCGCGATAGCTAAACAGTTGAATTTTTCACTGATGTTGCCGCTATAACAACAAATACTAAAAACAATAAAATAAATATTTGAGGGGGGCTCCCATACAACACACGTGATTTTTTTGCTATTTATACGGAAAGCGCGAGTCCGACTCGTACTTGGCCGGTTTTTAAATCTACTTTATAGCACAGTGTGACCTAAACCCGCACTTTACGCACGCTTTTCCGTGACCTAAGTTGCCTATTTCTGCACGGAGAAGCATGCGTAAAGTGCGGGTTTATGTCACACTTGCTATAAAATAGTATACGATACATGTGCCCGAAGTTGTCTATTATTGCACGGCGTTTAGCATCCTCGCTGCGCTCGGGCGCTAACTTCACACCGTGCAATAATAGACAACTTAGGTCACGCGTATCGTAATGTACTATTATTATAACAGAGAGTACAACTATCACGTGCCCATAAATATTAAAACATCTAGTTAAACTTTCAGACACAAGTTAAACAAAACATAAAATGGCGGCCGAAATGTGTTGTGAAACTTAAATTGAAATACATTAAACAAATTGAAATCTGGGACCTAGCACTTTTTTTTAATTATAGATAAGCTTGTGTTTGATCACAATCTCACTGACCATAGTAAGTGGCCGAAGACGGTAAGCACACAAAACCTAGATGGAAACTGGCCCTCAAGTGCAACTGTCGGAACACACAAATAGGTGCTTGGCGACAGATTTTCAACTTGGGCCCGGCTCTGAGCCCAGCCAGTCAGTAACAGTAGTTAAGAATCCTAACACGTTTGAAATCTTAATGGCGTAGATTTTTTTGTTCAAACGACGTAACTTTTTATTGCAAGTTGTTAGATATTCCGACAAAGCATGTTATGTTAAAAGCACACAGCGTCAAAGATGTCATATATATATAAATATTGCAGATGAGACACTCTTTAACTTTTAACTTTTGGAATCTTCAAGGTCAGAGTGAATAGGTACCTTCTGGGCAAGCGTGCCCCATCCTAGGCTTCGTTTTGGTTCTTGATGGACGGGTCAGTGGCCAAACGTAAGCCCATAAAATGTAAAAAAAAACTCCTTTAATTCTGTAAAAAGCAAAGTAATATACGTACGTACTTAAACAAATACACGTCTTCTGTCTCTTTTAAATTAATAACTAGTGGGTCTTCTCCATTCATCATCTTTGGATCCAGTAGAAATATTTACTATTAACACCACACCGCAAAAACTGCAGCGTTCCTAAATCTAAAATGCAAGACCTGTCCAATGCCATGCCTCCAAGAGAAACGTCAGCGCTAGGTATAATTAAACCTCGTATTTATTTAACAACTCTATCCCACTGACGTCACTTCATGCATTTTAATGAATAGCAGAGCATCGCTCGTATGCAAACATGGAGTTGAATGCGTTGCCCTCGCATTCAGAATGTCCACATTTTTTATTCGGAATGTTGTTTTTTGTCCTGGAAAAACTATTTGTGCACTGTCAAAGAGCTGCGGATAAAGAAAGTGACATATAACGTGGTTCTTCATTAATATTGTGCGCATTTTACGTAATAAAGTGAATTAACATTGCTGGTCTTTCAATTATTTATCTTTTCTCCGCATTGAAAGTTAAAACTTTATCTAATTACACAATATCACCAAAGCTGTTAAACATTTGAAAAAAAAAAGCCAATATAGTCAGATGGTCCAAAAATATTTAAAAAATGTAACCTTGCTGAGTTTCTTGCCGGTTCTTCTCAGTTGAAGGCTGACTTCCGAACCGGTGGTAACTTCTGTAATTCGACCTTCATAAGTGCCCTTCTAGGGCCTAAACTGAATAAATGGTTTTGACTTTGACTTTGGCTGTAAATGTATGCATTAAACTAGAGCCGTAATAATAGGTCACTTTTGACATTCCCTTTACACCAATGTGCCAAAAAGAGACAAACATAATGCGGCAAGGAGAGACACCCTCTTGTCAAATATGACTTCTTAGCTTGGCTACACATTAATTACCTTGCTAAGTTTTTTACCAGTCTTCTGATAATTTTATTCTAAAACTAGCTGTTCCCCGCGGTTTCACCCGCGTTCCCGAGGGACCTTATCTTTTCCCGGGATCAAAAGTATTCTATGTGTCATTCCAGGATATGATCTACCTGAGTGCCAAGATTCATCAAAATCCGTTCAGCGATTTTTGCGTGAAAGAGTAACAAACTTCCATCCATCCAAACTTTTACGTTTATAATATTAGTGGGATAGTTGTAGAGTTAATTATTTATTTATTTATGTATTGCACAATGTACACAAAAATAACAATAGTACAGGTAAACTTATAATTATCATTAAAATTAAGCACAATGATGTTAGGGTGTAGCAAAAAAATAGTGAAATATAATTAAAAAGCGAAATAGCGCCGTAATAATAAGAGCCGTATCAGGATTCAAATGTGTGAATATCAAGATTTGCTCACTTATTTATCGTTAAAATATGAGTTATCAAGCTTTCAAACTAATCAGTACAGTACGGTTTCTCATTCCAATATGATCGTCGGTTTTATAGAAGAAACTTTTCGCTTCAAAACTTGTGGGGTTTTTATAGATGAACCTTCTCGCTTCAAAACTTTTGGGGTTAATTGTGTATGGTAGGAGTATTAATTCCGTCTACGTGTTACTAAAATAAATGAGAAGTTTAAACGAAGCGTTAGTCATGTAAATAGGACTACACAAGTTCATTAGCCAGTTGTGTCAACTACCTAAGTTACTAACAAGCAAACTTTGCCTAATTCAAATTACAGGGCGCGGTTTTTCACCCTGTAAGTTTCGAGTTTACCATTTTACAAAAATGAGAGGCTAAAGCGTGGAAATTTATTTTGTTTATAGCCCAGTTTTTTAATAGGACTATAATTATGGTTGTTCAACTTCATTCAAAATGCACCAAAGACGTTTCTTTCTTACAAATATAATTGACCAAAAAAAGTTGAATAGTCAGACTCTAATGCACGGTTCGGAAGGTTGCTTTTGCTGAGCTGAGAGGTTGAAGAGCCAGCAATAAACTCGGCAATTAATCTTTTCAAAAACAACTTACACCTATTAGGTACATTCAATAATTAATTATCTAGTCTCACTGATAATATTTGCGTGTTATGGCGGCAAAAATAGTAATCTATAGAATTTAATTATGATCGACTTAATAAACAACAAACTCAAGCAGACCAGCCCTCACAAGCAGCACCTGTTCACAAGTATGACTCGTGTGGCAGCCACCGCCCTCCTCGCACTTATTGCAGGGAAGTTAAGCAGGGAAGGGAGCGACCCGCCACACGACGCCGCCGCAAAGCGAGCATGACTAACTCAAGCTTGCTGCAAACAAAAAGAAAAATTAAATTAAAAGCATATGAATTATGAATTAATTTTCAGAAAAATGTTTACCTATAACTTTTAGAGTTCTACCAAAGAGACCCCACATGCTTTTGTGTATTCTATTTACTTCCTAGTTACGCCCTTAGAGTGCCACCCCAAAAAAAATCTTACATTATTCGCTACAATATTTCCTAGCGATTTATATTCATAAAAAAAATATTTGTGTAGTGCCATAGTATCTAAGTAAAACGGCTGTGACAGACGAACAGCACGAATTTCTAGTGGTAGTACTGTTGGATATTTCATAGGTACCGCGGAAAGGGAACATCTTCCACCGGGCTAGGTATCAATGCCCGGGGACTGCAGTCCAACGTTTCTTGATGAGAACTCGTACATAGACAAAGTGTCGAGAAAACTTTGTTAGCGCGATGTAGGATTTCCGTGTCATATTTCATTACGTCCATGATATTGTGATGACGCGCTTCTATTACTTTTCCGCTGACTACAGTACCATTAAATCATAAATCGAATCTTTCATCGATATCACATTCAAGTAATTCCCTATCTCCTCAATAACCTCCTGCCCTAATGCTAACATACAATGTAATAGAATTTTGTTTGTTTACAGATGCCATGCTTGCCAGCGACATACAACACTCATCTGACGTCGGAGGGAATTTTTCTAAAAGCAATACGTAAGTACAACTTTCAACTCTAGCCCCTAGTGTTTAAGACGGAAATCATTCGTTAACAACCCAGAATAAACTTAACATTTTTCCATTTCCCTGAACTACATACGAACTGAGCTGGCAGAATTTTAGATTCTATTACAAAGTGCTTTAGATGAAATTTTCAATAGTGTGTCTATAAAACTCAGGACCAGCAGTTGTGGACGATAGAGCTATTCTATTTTTAACGCTGGCTGTATGAAAATAAGGTGCAGTCTTTGTTAACAGTATCTGAGGGTAGTTTTGATATTATAATGAGAATGTGAAGTGAAATAAAAAGAATATGGGACTGCATGTGAAAGGTTTTGTGTGAATTTTAAATAGATTATTGCGACAATGTTGTTATTCTATATTTTGTCCAGAAGAGTATATTTGGTTCCTACGAATCATATTTTTTACTTCTACACTAGAAAACGTACGAGCAGTAAAATTACATACGAAAATAAGTGACAAATTCCTGAAAACAGTTCTTAAAATAGATTTGCCAATACAATATGATCCTTAGAAGGAGATTAAGAGAGGATTTTAAGTCGACATGAAACGTTTCAACTAACAAGGGAAATAAACATCTGAGTACACTTGTCTACGCGATGGCTTGAGCTTTTCCAACTTGCAACGTTTGGACCGAGTAGATACTCAATGTACAGTCGAATACAAAATTCTCTATCAAAGTATTGATTGTGCAAAGGTACAATCACTACATAGTATAAAACAAAGTCGCTTGCGCTGTCTGTCCCTATGTATGCTTAAATCTTTAAAACTACGCAACGGATTTTGATGCGGTTTTTTTTAATAGATAGAGTGATTCTTAAGGAAGGTTTATATGTATAATACATGCATAATATAGTAGCGAAACACTGATAAATTTAGAGGTTTCTAATGCGGCGGCGCGTGCCTATAAAATATGTCGCTCTTTCAAGAGTAACCTCTAAACAAAACATATTTCTATTTTCTAATGACAAAAAAGCTGTAAACGTTGTTTATAAGGACATTCTGTAGTAGGTATGTATATTTAGTATCAGCATTGCACCCGGGCGAAGCCGGGGCGGGTCGCTAGTGATAGATAAAACTATAAGATTACAGAATAATTAATGAGTAGGTTACTCGTACCTTATTTATATTGTAATTAAAGAAGCATTTTAATTTTGAGATGATGTAGTAAATAAAAACTATGATATTATTTTAACTTTATTATTTTTGATTCATTTTTTTTGTTTTTTTTTATTCTGGATAAGCTTGTGTTTGACTACAATCTCACCATGGTAAGTGATGATGTGGCAGGTGTGGAACGTGGTAAGCACACAAAGCCTAGATGGGAACTGGCTCTCAAGTGCAGCTGTCGGAACACACCGATAGGTGCTTGGCGACAGATTTTCAACTTGAGGGTGGTAGCCAGCCAGTCGGGTACTACAAAGTACCCTACCACCGTGCTATGGTTTCCTCACGATGTTTTCCTTCACCGAAAGCTCAAGCTCATTGTAGGATTCGAACCCACGACCTTCGTCGCGGTATTCGACGTCACTTACCACTGAGCTATCATCGCCTTAAAATATTCATTCATGCAGAACTAGTGATGCACTGTGTCTTAACAAATGTTCCATAGATTTTGTTTAACAAAAATACAAAAGGCGATCAAAGGCGATGATAGCTCAGTGGTAAGTGACGTCGAATACCGTGGCGAAGGTCGTGGGTTCGAATCCTACAATGAGCTTGAGCTTTCGGTGAAGGAAAACATCGTGAGGAAACCATAGCACGGTGGTAGGGTACTTTGTAGTACCCGACTGGCTGGCTACCACCCTCAAGTTGAAAATCTGTCGCCAAACATCTATCGGTGTGTTCCGACAGCTGCACTTGAGAGCCAGTTCCTATCTAGGCTTTGTGTGCTTACCATCTTCGGCCACATCATCACTTACCATGGTGAGATTGTGGTCAAACACAAGCCTATCGAGAATAAAAAAAAAAAACATTAGAGTCCATGTAACAGTTGCAAGAAATAAATAAAATATTTATAAAAAAAAACCGGTCAAGTGCGAGTTGGACTCACGCACCGAGAGTTCAGTAAAAATTTCGTAGTTTTTTTTTTAAATGAATTACAGTTTGGTGACAGACAGACAGACGGACGGACAGTAGAGTCTTAGTAATAGGGTTTCCGTTTTTACCCTTTGGGTACGGAACACTAAAAAGCGCTACCATAATAATTTTGTCGTAAATATGTTTTGTTACTTCAAAAAGGCATTGTAAACTTCCTAATGTAGAAAATAATTTTAAAAGCAAATTAAATTTCCCTACTCGACTGTACGTAAGCTGATTGGAAAAAGTTGCAAACTCAACTCTCTCGTAATAGGATTTACCTAGCACAAAGATTGTGATTTAAGGGACCACCCTGTTTTCTCAAAGCAGTAGAACACTCCATGAGATAAGACTTTTTAACAATTCGTACATTTAAATGGGAACTATTTGATTCTTTCAAGTCTTTAATCTTACACAAAGCCAAGAAGGAGAAACGGCTTTCGATTCCAGCTGTTAGACTTTCAACTTGAGGGCCAGTCGAGTACTACAAAGTACCCTACCACCTTGCTATGGTTACATCACGATGATTTCCTTCGCCGATTAGGATTCGAACCACGACCCGTTGTAGCAGAGCATAATACACCTACATTTTATGTCTGTCATACGGCGCACCCCAGTAATGCTCCGACAGCATGATTTGTTCCGACATCTTCATCGTCATTATTTCAGAATCACTCCATCCAATGGTGAACATTTCATGAAAATCTGTTCAGTAGTTTTTTGAGTGTATTGTGACAGACAGACGCGGTGGTGAACTTTGTTTTACAACCTGTAAGGATAAGGATTTAATAAGATATTTTGAATAGTGTCTAAATATTGTTTTTGTTATTTGCAGGTCTCAAAGACATCAGTTACGAAATGGTAAGTACTCCTGAGATCAAGTGATAGTAGGTACCTATTTCTATTTTTGATGTTTTCCTTATTTCCACAAAAAGTAATATACTAAAGAGGCTAAGCTGTTTTGTATGCGGCTCCAAAACCAAAGCACAATAATTTTCTCCCTAAGGAAATATCAAACCGTAATTTTCCACTCGATCTCTCATTGAGACCCAGATTTGCATATTTCAAGTCTCAAGTTAGTCGTAACGGGAAACTGCACAAATCCAGTTTCATCCGGTTCGGGTTGGATTTCAGCGGTCGTAACTGGTTACGCTGAGGTATAATCAGTGAATTTAGATACAGGAGAAGGGTATTTTATGATCCAGTTATCGGAAATTTAGAAACAGCAAATAGTGCATCGTGTCTTACCTCACCTTATTTTGAAGGTTTGCTTTCTGTGATCGGCCACAACGTCATCTCTCATGGTGATGAAAATAATAACGCTAACCCTTTTAAATCATATCTTAATACGAATGTAAATCATTTTTCAATTCAACTTAAAGGTAAACGTATTTCAGGACTTTGAACTTATAACTCGGCAAGTTCTAATATAATCAATCACATTAAAAATTTGATTTTACCAAGTTATAAATTCGATACCGAATAATTTTTCTTTTAAATCAATTGAAGGACCACAAAATGTAAGGGCCCTTAGTAGACGTGCAAAATTGCTAGTATGTAGGTGTAATAGTTTTTGAGTTGTAAAAGTTGATGGAAATGATTCGTGTAAAATACTCACTGGTGCAGCGCCAAACTTGGCGGATACTCCTCCATGTGTCTTGATACTTAAGTTCCTTTGTGAATAAAAGCTATGCAAATTGATACTAGAAGTTCTAGCTATAATCAAACTTTATTATGATGAAAATAAAGGCTCTCTAATATTAGTTACCCTAATAAATCAAGCGTAAAATAATTCAGTACGGTTTATTACAGTAATACCGCAAATATTACAAATAAATTTCAATTATCATACGTTCAAAAACAGTCGTACGTAACTAAGTCCGGAATTTATATAAATGGAGATATCCGGAATTATGCGGCGCTAGGCGGATTTGGGCGCTCGAACCCGGCGCAGGGCCAATCAGTGGCCGCTTAGTTTAGTTAGGTAGGATTAACGTTTTAATTTTGTTTCTTCTTGTCTATGAAGTATAAAGGTCAGACAATAGTCAACGTTGAATGCAATCTTATTTTAATTTATAAAACTACCGAGTTCTTCTGAAAATTTAGCTGGTCAGGTTTCAATTCGTGAAATTAAACTTCAATACGATCCTCGGTTTTGGTTTAAAGTATTTATTTCTCAAAAGTATTATTTAAGTAAAAAGTATATTTCGTAAAAGAATATTACATAGTTCACTAAATATGAGAAACTTTATACAATTGCAAAATGTAAGTGTTACATTTGTTATTCGATCTGCTCACGTTTAATCTAGTTTTAAAAGTGTTTATGGTCAATGAATCTTTAATTTATTTTAAGTAATTTGTTATACAGCTGAGCTCCCTCATATTGTAAATTATTTTAAAGTATAATGTTCTAATAGAGGGTAGTTCTATATCAAATACCTATTCGCCAGACTTCAGAAGTATAGATGATAATTTTATACCATCCTTCCCCCATGCTCTACAAAATGCATAAAATTATGGAGGAGTAAAAAACAAGAGGGATGCGATGTTCAGATGGTTACCTACTCCACAGGCTCCTATCGGCGAAATTTATGCGTTTCTGTCAGAATTACCGACTAGCTAAATTAGATGGTGTCCGGGTACCGTGACAGTTTATGTGATGCGAGCAGATTTAACGGAGAGCTGACTGTACCGTGTCGCCTTCAACTGGGAAGATATTAATAGTTATGCTGTAATCTTAAACATTTAAAAAAAATGGCAGAATAGACCCAAAAATCTTTTGCCGAGTTTTTTGCTTGGTTGGAGTCGCCAGTTTATCTTCAGTAGTTTCGCCTTCCTAGAGCCTTCTCTGATTTGATTTCGATTTTGAAAACGAATGATAAATTCTTGGACGAAAAACCATATTCATTTACATTATTATATTTTTGGAGGAGTATTAAGAATCGAAATATAAACTCTTCAATTAATGATTTTGTTGTTTTTCCATAAAACTGGACTGACGTGTGTTTCTGAACTTTCAATCCAAAATTGATTTACAACCATTATAATGTAAGCACGTTGGAAATTACTCCATTTCCTGGCACAAGCCATATTTCACACCCCAACAATACAGTGCGTTGCACTGAATATCAATCAATATGGAGCTGTGTCGAAGACTGCGAGAAATATGATGTGTGCACGCTATAAATCTAGTATTTAGTTAGTATACTATATTCGTAGGAATGTGGCTATATTGTTCAGATTTACGTGATAGTGCTTCTATTTGTTGTACCTATCAGTAATGTTTATTACAAGATAAGCTAAATGTAACCTACAAATAAAATTTCCAATTCACCAATTCCTACGTATGCGTACAAAATCAATACAGAAAATTAATCTTGAAACCAAAAAAAACGAGCACATCTCAAAAAAATTGACTCCAAGGAAATCCACCTAATATTTGACACTATTGCCAGCTCAGAAAGCTTTACTTTACCAACAATTCGGTTCAATTTTATCCAAAACATTGATATCATATAATTAGATATCAAAGAAAACATCATTGTTTTACTGTCGATTTTCATTTTGTCCATATATTCTGACATCCTTTGACACAAAGACAATTCAGTTCAGGCCGATTTGTATCGACATAGAGTTAGTGGTTACCACTGATCCTTTGATTTGACCTTAAATTTATGTTTTCAATAATTTTCTCATCATTACTATTGTACAATATGTAGTGAAATTCAAATTAGAAACTTAAAAATCTAGGCTGAATTAGCTAATAAACCCCCTAAACGTTCAAAGAAGGCGGTTAAAGGAAAACGGATATGCAATAAGGATTAATTCTGGCAGGCTACCCTTTCATTGATAGTACTAGTACATACCGTTGTTAAGGCAGCAACTTAAGATCGAAATCCCTTCCAGGCTCTGTGCTTACCTTAAGTCCTTTAGCCAAGTACTTTGATGAGGTAACACATTAATAAGGGCCTGACCAATTTGCGAGGAGTAAAATCACAACAAGTTGTTTATAAATAGAAAATGTATGTAGTCTAAGATCACACCTATGACATCAAATATGTCCTTTGCTTATTTACCTGTTACGGTAATCTGTACTTTGAGTCCATCTTCCAATTTTCTTTAATTATTTTTGTCCTTAATAGGAATTCTTTCTTTTCTAGCGATCTATTTGTTTATAGAAGTTTCTTTCATTGAACTAGTGAAATATTGTAACTGTAAACCTGGAAAGAGATATAAAGTATTGTGTTTTTTATCAATTGTATCGAAAAAATGACAAAGTTTTCTGCAAAATTCAACGGAAATAACATTGTAAGGTTTTAATAATTTTATCTGTTTACTAGCTTTCCGCCCCGTAGTTTCGGCCGCAATCTTGTTTCTCCATACAAACCTTAGACCCCCGTTTCATCGCCTTAGAGAGAGAATTTTTGAAAATCCTTTCTTAGCTTCTTAGGATACCTCCGTCGTAACTATCTGCGTGCCGAATTTCAGCGTAATCCGTTATATGGTTTGAGATGTGCGTTGATCAGTCAGTCAATTTTATTTTGCGCATATCACCAGTATTTAGATTAGCTGGTTCCAGCTCTAGTTGTGTTTTTTCGAACTTGATATGACAGCTATTGTGTAGATAGGTACCAAATTGAAATATATGTTCATGAAAATAGGATTCGTGGAATAAAGCACATTATTCACAATCAAGAAATACCCGAAACAAACTTATTAGGAGCGGTTTATGATACCCCACATACACCGAAGGTAATAAAAGTGATAACGATGTGATAAAATAAAAAGACTTTTATACGAAAATACGTGGTTACTAAATGTTATTCTTTTGATTTTTGTTATTCATGTCCTACCTTGAAGGCTAAGAGTATCATCCTATAAAGTTACAAATTAAGGCTGTAATTGTCCCCCACGGTTTCACCCGCGTTCCTGTGGGATCTTTCCCGGGACAAAATATACCCTACGTTCATCTGGGATAATATAGCTTTCTTAATGGTGAAAAATAATTTCAAATCGGTCCAGTAGGTTCAGAGCCTATTCAATGCAAACAAACAATCAAATCTTTTATCAATAACTATAAAATGGCAATTAATTAGTGCAAAAAAATGACTGATTTTGATGCCGATTTAATTCAAGTTGAAATCAAGCATATAGGACAAAGTTGAGTACCCGACTGGCTGGCTACAACCCTCAAGTTGAAATCGCTGTTGCCAAGCACCTGTGTATGTTCCGACAGTTGCGCTTGAGAGCCAGTTCTCTTCTAGGCTTTGTGTGTTACAAACCGTTACCTTCGGCCACATTATCACTTACCATGGTGAGATTGCAGTCAAGTGCAAACTTGTCCAAAAAGTAAAGAATCTAATAAGCTGTAACTGCGGCTTTCTACCAGTTTAAGGCCGAAACCAAAACAATGTGGGCACAAAACAGGTTCCAACGTGTACTCAGCCTAACAGCTTCCGAGCAATAAATTCCTAGCTTAGAGGCCCTCGGTACACAGCCAGATTCGGTACAGCGTAATCCCTCAGTTTCGGCTAATGGCCCCGTATTGTACTAGCACTAATGGGAATGAAATAAATGGTGCTTGCATTATTTTGGGGATTTTCTCTGCATTATAAGGTTAATTTATTGAATTAGGAATTACTCAATATTTTCGATAGTTGACTACCTTCTACCCCGCGTTTTCACCCAAGAGAAATTCTATAGCACTCAGGGATAATGTAGCTTGCTATTGGTGAAAGAATTTTCAAAATCGAATCAGTGGTTTCGGAGATTACCTCCTAAATAAAAGTTTATAGATAGTTAAAGTTTATAAGTAGATATAAATGGTGCGGGAGCCAGTTATTAGGATTCCGTGGACAGCGCACCGCACCAACGTGTCGATTTTGGACGCACTAAAAATAAAGGAAAGACTGACATCGACTGTGCAGATGCGAATCCTATAAATTTTTGGACATGTTACCCGCAAAGAGGACTCAATCGAACGTCTGGTAGTGCAAGGCAGAATGAATGGCAAGAGACCACGTGGTTGGACGACTAGATGGTCCGACCTCATAAAGTCCACCACATACCTACTCCACCACGACCGAATGTTCTCGCAATGCTTGCAATAGAGCCAAATGGAGATGCATCGCTAGAGCCGCCACTTGAGACTTACTATAACCACGACCACCCTGTCAAGAGTGAGAAGATTATTATTGGTCCAAATCATCCATTTATGCCTTTTGCGGTTGAGACCATGGGGGTCTGAAGCTCGTCGTTTTACAGGTATTTTATGTAAAAAAATAATCGAGGCCTCGGTTGACCAGCGGGTGGGGAGCTTTTACCGCCAACTTGGCCATCCTAAGAGTTATTAATGTAGAATACCAATTCTCACCGACTTAGTGAGTAAGGGGATTCCCACAGAGACATATCTAAATAGTTCCTGGTAGTTAGATTATGCACAGCTGCAGCCCGGAGATTTGGGCAGCTAAAGCCGATTGCATTTGCCTAATTCCCTCCACCTACCCACCTGTGCGGGTCGGGCGAAAACTACGTAATGCATATCATATTTTATTGAAGCTATCTAGTTAAATGTAAAACCAAAAACATTTTCATGTAAAATGTTGCCAAGACACGATATTGCTCGCACTGTCAAGTAATCAGATCTCATATTATAGAGCCAAGCTTCTAACTCTACACGTCGGGCGTCAGGTGAAAAATTTATTCAATCTTCATTACTAATTTTCTGTTCTACAATAATTTTTGTAGTAACGAAACGGCCAAGCCACATATTTTGTGTACGTTTGTGTAAAATCTAGAGCTTTACCGATAGGGACTTCAATTTAAGATAGGATAAGATATCAACTAAAATATGAAAATAAACTTATATCTGAATATACAAAATGAATGCCGCGCTCGTATGTGACTGAAATTATTACAATACAAGATTTTATCTTACACAGTTTATGGCTGTGCCTTTATCCGGCGTTACGTAACTTACCCGCAACTGTGGCACGTTTTAAATATACTGTTGGGATGTTTATAGTTATTCGAAACAATCTGTTAATCCGCAATTTTGGTAAGTAGCCTTACTGCACTGGGTGAGAGTATTTGTTAATAAGTGAAGAAAAAAGCCCCTTTGCCTAACCGAATTTCTTTATATATTTTTGATTTTGACGAGCTTTAGCGTTACCAATAAAAGAACCGGTCAAGTGCAAGTTGGACTCATGCACCGAGGGTTCCGTACAAACTTGTAGCACAGTAATTATATGCCTATATTTACTGTGCTACAAGTTTATTTATTTTGCATATTTTAACCCCTTTAGGGGCAGAATTTTCAAAAATCCTATCTTACCTACATACTCGCTATGAGGAATCTATCAGACAAATCTATCTATATAAAAAAACTTGAGAGGTGTCAAGGGACACCCGGATGGAACGAAGTTATATAAGTTATATAAGTCGAGAGAGAATATATATAAAAAAAAAACAATATATATAAATAGTTTTTTTTTTAAATATATATATATATATAAATAGAAATGAAAATATCTGGCTTGCTTTCTATAAGAGAGAGAGAGAGAGACAGACAGAGAAACATGCGCACGCCGCACAGCTTACAATAGCACACCGACACAAAAGTGTCGGTGACAATTTTTCGTGAGCATTTTTTCCGTCTAGCCCCCTTTCACAACGCGCGAGTATTTTTAGATCTAACCAATTAATAATCACAATATGTCAGCCAGTTGGTACATACGTATATTACCAACCTAAACCTTCGCATACGATATTTGAGTGTATCTTCATTAGAGCATTGGGCAGCTGACTTCATAAATATTCAGACATACACCCAGACTCCAGCTCTGACACTGACAGAATATATAATGTGGCTACAAACTCGCATACATTACAAACGGGGTCTTACTTACTAGCTTGGTGATTAGGGGTGAGTGACTCTTGACAAATAAATTACTTACAGGCTTTAATAAGAATGTTGCCTATTTTTAAGACCAGGTTCCGCCTCGCAGTTTAACCTCGGTTCTGGAGAGAATTTAAATAAAATATAGCCTATGCTATACAATAATAGTTTAGGTTTTGATTGGTGAAAGGATTATTACTCACAAATATAGAAAAAATCTGAGGGAATAAATACATTGTAAAATTTATCCTTTTCTTAATGTTCAGAAATAAGAGTTTAGACTCTGATTTCTCCCTATACTTGTAGTTTAAGATGGTATTTATAACTTACCAAATTTCATAGTTCTAGGTCAACGGAAAATACCTTATTAATTTTTATTCCCTTGACAGCGTCGAAATATACGTTTTTTGCGACATAAACGGCCGTATCGTTTTTTCACGTTAACTTAAAAGTTTGATATTTTTACAGCTTCAAGGGACCTGAGTAGGTATATTGTTTGAATTTCAACTCGATACCTCCATGCGTTCCCGAGATATAGGGTCGACTGACGGACGGACAGTATATTTACCTTTTGAGGTACGGAACCCTAAAAATGAATAAAAAACATGAAATATAATCATTTTATTGTTGCTCTATTTCTAGTGGTAGTATTTATAACTAACTGCATGTCTGCGGTTTTCCATATTTCACCTCTAAGGGTTTCATTTTTATAAAAGCTTGGACCCTTACGTACGTTACAAAAGGAATATGCAAAATTTAATGTTTCTAGCCCCAGCGATTTTAACTGCTTTTGAGAACAGATGTTCTTTTGAGCGACATCGGTCTTTTAGCATAGCTTTTTTACTCTTGGATAAGCTTGTGTTTGACCGCAATCTCATCATGCTAAGTGATGATGTGGCTTAAGGTGTCGCAAAGCACCTGTTGGTTTGTTCCGACAGTTGCACTGGAGGCATTGTAATAAGATGTACAACACATTGGCAATCCCCCTGATGTTGATCATGTTTAAAGGCGCCGGTAGTCACTTACCATCTGGTGACTACTGCCTCGTCGTCACGTGGTATAAAAAAAAATAGCGGGAAGAACCACGTGTATAGGCTAGTCATGTAATATTCCGTCCCTAAAATCCCTAGTAAATAAATAAACAAAGTTTTTAGGGAAAAATTGGAAACTTTTAATCAATAACATGAATATGAAAACGGTCACGAAACCTTAGAAAAATACCTTTTTTCATGAAAAAACTTTTTCATAAAATATTTAACATGAGATTGGCTCAAAATGAGACGGTGCTGAATAAGTTAGCGGATATATTTACGAGTTGATTAATATAATAAGACAGGTTTGATTTTTTGATGTCTTTGAACATTGTAATGCGTAGTCAGTAGACCTTTGCTTATGAAACGATACTCTTTACTATTTATTTTTCGATTAAATGTAAACATGTTCTCGATAATGGTCAAAAGCATTACATACAGGTTAAGAGCCCTAAAGCTAAAGCGCTCGCCAAACAGTACGCGTAAGGGTGTCCTTCAGGCCTCCACCTTTTTGTCCTCCCCAAAAAAGTATGTATTTGACGGATAGAGGGTAGGTCAGGACAATAATAATTAATTCGTTTGCACAAATTAACTATGACAACAAGTGCATCGGGCCACGCCAGAGCAAAGACTGCCTTTACGGCGATCGCCCCGTCTATTTATAAAGATTACAGAGTGGGGGCATCGAATGACGCGCTCGGTGGCGTTATGTGTAGTTTACAAGATTCCTTCTATCCACGCTAGATGGCGCAGGCGCCTGCATATTTAAAGGGTAATATAATGTATCAGTTATCTGGTCTCCATAAAATACTAACTCTGTTGATCAGATGGCCGTGTGTGAAGAACATCCCTGTTTTTTTGTTACTTTTGGATAAGCATATGTTTGACCGCAATTTCATCATGGTAAGTGATCGTGTGGCCCAAGGTGGTAAGCAAACAAAGCCTAGATGGGAACTGGCTCTCAAGTGCAGGTGTCCAAACACACCGATAGGTGCTCGGTGACAAATTTTCAACTTGAGGGTGGTAGCCAGCCAGTCGGGTACTACAAAGTACCCTACCACCGCTCTCAGGCTCATTGTAGGATTCGAACCCACGACCACGACCAACTGAGTTATCATCGCCGTGTGTGAAGAATGTTCCAGTATATTTATCAAGTTGATATGACGGAGTTTCTCATTCTGTTTCATAGATATGTTGATAACGTGGAAACTCAAAAATGACGTTGAGATTCCGTTTTGCAACACAATGTTGAACATTCCGACAAGTAGGGTAAACTCAGTGGAACTTGCCTTTTGTTACCCGAAAGACAATCTGTTGTTTATCACAAGACTTGTTCCCTTATTTCCAAACTTGTTAAGAGACGTTCCATCAAGCGTGTTGTTTACCGAAATTTTGGAAATTAAAGCAAATTATTTTGTTTGAAAAGCCAAAGGACATTGTTATAAATTTCGCTTTATTAGAAATCATTCGAGTGAACTCTTTGTAATACTGGATAGTTTAAAAATTTTACCGTCACTTTCTGAAGATCTTTTTTCTTACTAGTTTTCCGCACGGCGGTTTCACCTGCGATCGTAAAGGATCTTTAAATATTTCCCGGTATACTATGTTTTGATCTAGGATATGATGAAGTAGATCTACTTGTGTACTAAGTTTCATCAAAATCCGTTCAGTCTTTTTGCGTGATTGAGCAAGAAACATTCAAACTCACAAACATACAAACTTTTACATTTATAATATTAGTAGGATAGGATATAATTAATGAAAAATGATATGCATATAAAAGGTGTGAGTATTGAGACGACTAGTGATAGGGCGGAGTGGAAGAGGAAAACATGTTGTGCTGACCACACCTAGCGTGGGATAACGACAGGAAGAAGAAAGAAAAGTAGAAGTAGGATAGGATATTAAAATCTTTTTAGAAATTTAGGCTTGATTGACTAAAAATTTTAACCGTATCCGTTTTGTTCTTTCTTACTTACTATTTTTTAACCATCTAGATTTCACGAAGTTTTTTTAGTCGACGGAGAATAACAATACAGATAATCGTAAATTTTTATTTGTATCTACTAGATACGAATTATTACGATGAGTGAGTGCCAAATTAGCAATTCTCCAGACCTCTTAGCATTATTACTCTCCGAGGAGAGGATCCCGTGTCCGTATCGCAATTGGCTGATTTATGTATCACCTCGTCTTATTTACCCGTATGTTATTCATAGTATGTAAAAGTTTGTTGTACTGTGGTTGTGTGGTGCAAATGATAAAAATACCGCTATTTTTGCAGATAATTTGATTTCATTTTAAATTATGAATACACTTAAATTTTGAACAAAATACTTACAGCACCTATTATTATGTACCAATTTTTACTCAAACTCAAAACTCATTTATTCAGTTTAGGCCCTGGTAAGACACTTATGAACGTTACAATTGACTCTAACACCGGTTCGGAATACACATAAACTGAGAAGACTCCGGCAAGAAACTCAGCAAGGCTCGTATTCTTAAGTCCAACAAAGAACCTTTATAGAGTCAAGCTGTATTCTATCATCTTTGCAATCGAAAATTAATTGACTAATTAGGTAAAATCACTTCGGTACCCTACGGTATTTATGGTCCTACATGTCTTAAACCTATTTTTGTTTTTTCTTCTCGTATGTATCGTCTAGCTATCGAAACAATTAAGTACTGACAGTTGTTGGCTATCTATTAGACTCCAATAATTATTTGGTCTACCGCTAGTCTTTTAGTTTCATCAAGTATACTACCCTCATCTACATTAACTTCGTGACAGAGATCGGCGTCTTCAATTATTATTAAACTTTTTTATTAGGATGAGGCATAGAAATGGATTGCAATGAGCTTGCTATTTTTGAATATGTGAATTTTATGGAGATTCAGCAACTTCATTGGACTTGGCGTTTTGTTTATTGCAATCAATTGAAGGACAAATATAGATATTTTAAGCATTCTACTGTGGGTGAAGTATCGTATATTGGTCAAAAAGTCAACTCTTTTGGATTGGTACAGATTTTGAGTCGCTCCCTCTCACACATTATGCCTAACCTTATACATAATTCACGGAAACGTCTGCCGCCTAATGTATTAGAGACGTTGCTAAATATTTATGTGTGATCTTCCAATCTGCTAATGAATTTTAGTCCTACAGAGTAATTGTGGTGGAATATCCTTGATGTGGCTTCATGATTTATTCATCCTCGCTCCTAGGAAAATTGCGTTACCACGCTATTTGGAAAATGATTTTGCGAGTGCTGTTGTGCTCTGAATTCCAATGTATATTATTTTGCAAAGATCGGTAAACGTAGTGAGTAATGAGCAGAGTTTTGCAAATACAGTGGAATAGCAATACAGTCCAAATATTAAGCTGACATTGCAGATAAAGGATACTTAATACTACCAGTAAATTGAACTGGGCATCAAAGATACTGCGCGTAAACTTGTTTCTCAACTGTATATTATAGGCCTGTGATTGAACACAAGGTAATCATTAGGTAAATATCACACAAAGTCTGCAAAGAACAGTATCTCAAGTGTAGCTAGAACACAACGGCAGGTGCTTCGCAGTAGACTTTCAATACAAGAAAAACTTCAACAGGTAGGTAGGTAAAAGTACCCTGCCAATAAAGCTCTCGATTTATATAGTCCACAATATTCTCTTTGATTTAGCAAATAAAATTTTCTAACAATATTTTACGTGTATCTTTAGTTAATATTGAGAATATTGCTTGCGTAAAACATGCTTCGTTGTTAAAATGATATTTCAAAGCAAACATTACGTTAGTACGGTATATCATTGATATAGCAGAGGCACTTTCTAATATTAATATTTCAATCAATCTAATCGAGTATTGTTAGGCTATGTTTGAAGGCTTAAGGAATATTCTCCCAAAGAGAAAATATCAATCGATTGAATACCCATAAATTTATCAGTCGAAATAAATGCCAAATATTTTAAAATTACAAATTCTCATGTACAGTGATGGAATGAAAAGGTTCGTCGATTTTCAAATTGATTTGTTCAACGTATCGCGAGCACATATTACCTTTTGAAACTATGTTACAGAAACGACTCGAGTTAGAGAAAATAACGTTTAACTCTTCGTTAATAAAGCTCAAAATTATTCAGGTCAAAGTTGTTTGACTATTAACTTGTCAACAAGATTATTATTTTTGATAAACTAAAACCTTCTTGTTGGTTCAACCTGCCATTATTATTTCAGTTAAAACTATTGTCAAGCGGTCAATGTCATTATTGCAAAATATCATAATTGATTCTTGCAGTACCTACTAGTGCAAGCAAAAAGCGACTCTAAAGTGACGAACCTTTTCATTCTGTAACTGTACATCTACATACATAAAAGTGATTGTAGACTCTATAGTAATTTATTGAACATTGAAATTTCACGGTTACGGTGATTGGTAATGTCGAAAGAAAATGAATGAAGATGACATGCTTGTAATTTTTCTTAAGAGTAATTGCTGAACTTGTTGCGTTAGAATCTGACAATCCATAAGGACCCGTGAAGGCCAATTTGAATATTAATATTTAATATAACACACTTGTGATACATATAGTAGACAACGTTGATAAAGATCAATTAAAAAGCAACGAGCCAACCACCGGATAGGCGGACAAAGTTTTAACCTACTGATAACTGCTGGAATTGCTTGGCTCAAGTCAATTTAGACATACGACTATCAGTGGTTGCTTTAATAGAGTAAATCATCAAAAATAAGGATTGAATCTAAAATTTTAATACTTGCGATTGAATAAATAAGAAATTGAAAATCCATACAGTGATAGAAAATTGTTTGTCTATTTGATTGATCAAACTGTCAAGACTTTTTTTTAATATTTTGTGAAATTTATAAAAACATCTATAGGTAAAGTATTTTGCGATCAGATATGATTAATATTTAGAGGACGAAATTCTGTTTGAGTTTAATAACATCAGAATTCATTATTAACAAAAAACATGTAAACGATTAATGTTTTAGTCAATTAATCAACAAATCTCAGGAGAACCTTACCTAGATTTATACATTCGCAAGAGCGATTTTATGGCTTATTACGCATAGAACAAGGACCGTATTAGAATAAATCTCGTAAATTCACAGTTCATTTGTGACATAAACGTACTGGGAATACTGGGAATCCTATTTGAAGATTAGACAGTTTATGCGTAATTTCAGAGCATAATTAGTTCTTATTGTACTTAACTGAGATACTATTCTGGTTCATTAACTATGTAGATTTTAATAGGTTAGAGGTTTAAGTCTAAGCAACAATGATGAAATTTGTGTTTTTGTACGGTGGTAGGGTACATTGTAGTACTGGCTGGCTACCTCAAGTTGAAAATCTGTCGCCTAGCACCTGTTGGTGTGTTTTGGTAGTTGCACCTGAGAGCCTTAAATAAAGCTTAATAGAATCACTGTACCTACAAACTCAGAGGAATAACCAGTGATTTTTATCTTCTTGCTTATCATTACAGATCTAAAAAGGTTCAGCTCACACATTTCTTTTTTAGCAAACACAAATTTCTTTTGATTGAACTCATCGTTGCAAATTGCGAATCATATTTCCCCCAAATTTTGGATAACACCAATAAAACTTATCAATTTACATTTGTAAAACAATCACTCAGACAGGATGAAAGCGGTGCTGAAGTTGGACGATGTATCAAAACGTGTGCACGATATAACTTGGCTTACGTTGTCAGTGCCGTGCGTTGACATGGCTTATTTGCGGCCATATTGGTTTTGCTTTCGCAATCGGACTAGGGAATTTTGTAATCAGCGTTGAAGGTTTGAAATTGAATTTGTTTTGAGCGAAAAGTTTAATTATTGTTTTCAGTTTATTTTCTTTTATTATGTTCTGTTTTGTTGGGAAAGTTACTGGATATATTTTTAGTGATTGTAATTTTTTTAACAATACCAAAAAAGCCGGGATAGTTTAGAATAAACGTACTTCGCTGATAATTATGATCATCAAAGCTAACTTTGAAATATCTAATATTGTAATATCTATAGGTGTAGTACACCCAGTACTTTTATTGGTTAGGAATTTAGATATTTCACAGTTAGCTTTAATCATCATAAATATCAGCAAAGTCCACAAAACTTACTGTAACTCCTTGTAACTCGATGTGAACTAAACAGATGTTTACGAAAATACTTAGCGTCAATCGCCTAATCGATAGTTATTGTACCGCTATGAGATTACCCGCAAACATTCCAGCAATAAATAACAAACGTACAAATAAATGAAAGAGCCAATATTTCCCAACTGTCAGGCCGCTAAGCCAGGCTCATGGTACGATCGACCGCGTCTGGCACAAGCTTCGACCCTGATGAGGGTAGGATGATATTTTTGACAGTTTGTTTCATCGTAAATGCGTAAATGGATGATACATGTATGCTTATCTTAATATGAATAAGGCTCAAAATTTAGTCAGAATTCTACGCTACATTGGTGCTCTTCTGAAAATTGTATGAATTTATTCACATAGTTACGCTCTAACTCGCCCATGAGAATGTTGGTTTTGCTGAAAAATGCCGGCAATAAACGAAACAATATTTTTTTTAAAAACGGTAATGAATACTTAGAATACAATCTTTACTCTACTAATATTATAAATGCGAGAGTGCGTCTGTCTGTCTGTTACCTCTTCACCCTAAAACCGTTAAACCGATTTTTAAATGAAATTTGGTATAGAGATAGTTTGAGTTTCAGTAAAGGACAAAATTTAGTTTTTATCCCAGAAATCATCCTCACCCTTAAGGGAGAGAAAAGGGGGTTGGAAGTTTTTATGCGAAATCAATAACCGCTGAACTGATTTAGATGAAATTTTGAATGAATATAGTTTTATCCCCAAAATCATTTCTTAAGGATATAAAAAGGGGGAGAAAATTTGTAAAAGGAATCAATGAATAAGGACTATAAGACTTTTATCATTTAACTTTTCGTTAGAAATAAATAATGTTTATGCATTGTTGAAAAGAGGGGTGGATGTTTGTATAGGGAATTTTAAAAATCTCGAAAATATATAATAGTTTGAATACAAAGCAGGATATTTGATTTCCAGCAAATCATCCAGCAAAAATTAAATAAAAAATAAGCTATCCAAATGACTAATTCTAGGCGGGTGAAGTCGCGGGCAAAAGATAGTACCTATTTTAGGACAGTATAATATTACAGTCACTGCAATTTTCTTAATATCGCTACAAAACAAGCCCAAAGTAAAAACTTTCCCAGATTTTAATTATAAAAACTTGAAGCAACTTTGGCAGGTAATAAAAAAGCTAAAATAATATTGTTTTCCTTACACGAGCAATATCAAATAATGCACCGTGTTTGTTTTGCCCAAATAGCTTGTTATTCAAATATTTGAGTACACCGGGTAATATGCCGACTTGGTGTTGCCATTTACCCCAATGATATCGCTTCAAATATGAATAATCCTACTAATATTTTTTATTTTATTTTATTTATTTAACCATAAACTTACATCTATCTTACAGGCAAACCTAATGCGACAGAATAGTTGATTTTATATCTATATCTATACCTACTATACCTAATGTTACATGTTACTGCAGAGGCAATAAGCAGCCTTTGTGAGTTCGTTCAGTGTTCATGAGAATATATCAACCCGTTTAGACAGTGTGTTGAGCACACGCAGCGCCCGCACGAGCGGCGCGCGCTGCAGCAGGTTGGGAAAGTTTGTAAGTTTGTATGCTTGAATGTTTGGATGTTTGTTGTTCAAATCACGCAGGAGTAAGAAGGTTTATGCAAGGTCGGCAACGTACACGTGGTGTTATAAGAGTCCATAGGCTACAGTAACCGCTTACCATCAGGTGGGCCGTAAGCTTGTTGGCCACCTAGTGGTATAGAAAAAATGGCTGACCGGATTTAGTAGTTGTAGTAGGATAGTAAGATGAGCTACAAACATCCAAACATACAAACTTTCACATTTATAATATTAGTAGGAAGTAGGATAACAACAGAATCAAG
This sequence comes from Ochropacha duplaris, assembly GCA_951361185.1. NCBI lineage: Eukaryota > Metazoa > Arthropoda > Insecta > Lepidoptera > Drepanidae > Ochropacha > Ochropacha duplaris. The sequence continues at coordinate 2,152,124 of OX592712.1, read as the reverse complement.
ATTATTTTCTAAGTATTTTTTTATCTTGTCGTCCCAAGAGATTCTTTGATGTCTTTTGATTTAAAAGAAAAATATGAACGAACGTGATTTGTTCATCGTAAACAGTAATATAACGTTATTTTTAGATATCTCATAATTCAATCAAATGTATATAAAATTGGCAGGAACTGTTTTTTTTTGGAACTATTTAAGGTGCGTAGCTAAAGTTTGTGGTAAGCACACAAAGCCTAGATGGGAACTGGTTCTCAAGTGCAGCCGTCGGAACACACCGATAGGTGCTTGGCGATAGATTTTCAACTTGAAGGTAGTAGCCAGCCAGTCGGGTAATACAAAGTACTCTACCACCGTGCTATGGTGTCCTCTCGATGTTTTCCTTCACCGAAAACTCAAGCTCATTGTAGGATTCGAACCCACGACCTTCGCCGCGGTATCCAACGTCACTACCACTGAGCTATCATTGCCTTAATAAATTAATTGCAATATTTACTTCTTTTCCAGGATCAATGGCACATGAACAAGAGGTTTCAATACAAAACGAAGATCAAATGTGAGTAAATAACTACAGAGATGTACTTTTTTTTTTATGCGAATAATGAAATGAAATGAAATTGTTTATTCATCCAAATAGGCCTTCACAGGCACTTATGAATAGTCAGACTCTAAATGCTCGGTTCGGAAGGTTGTTTTTGCTGAGAAGAGCCGGCAATAAACTCAGCAATTACTTTTTTCAAAAACAACTTACACCTATTACATTCAATAATTATTATTTATCTAGTCTCACTGACAATATTTGCGTGTTATGGCGGCAAAAATAGTAATCTATAGAATTTAATTATGACTGACTTAATAAACAACAAACTCAAGCAGACCAGCCCCCACAAGCAGCACCTGTTCACAAGTATGACGCGTGTGGCAGCCATCGCCCTCCTCGCACATTTTATAGGGAAGTGAGCGACCCGCCACACGACGCCGCCGCAGAATATGTTTGTTTATTACAAAACTACCTGTCCTCCGCAGTTTCACCCGCGTTCCCGTGGAACCTTATCTTATTCCCGGAAAAAAAATATATCCTGTTATTCTGGATAATGTAGCATTCAAATGGTGAAAGAATTTTTGAAATCGGCCCACTCATTTTTGAGTTTATTCGTTACATACATAAACTACAAATATTTCCTCTTTATAATATTAGGGGAATATAACATAGATTTTATGACAGTACCGCAGCGCAGGGGAAACTGCAGGGTGAAAACTAGCTCGTCAAAAATAAATTCAGTGGCTATAGGGTCGCAAACCGGGCATAATGCCACGGACCCCTGGCCAGAGATCCCCGAGGCTTAAAGTTCCTAACTTTTGTAATTACAAAATTAATATGTTAACATGACAAGTTACAAGAAAATAAACAACAAATACATATAATAAAATTACGATTTTTATAACGTTTCTAAAAGGAAAATATTGTCTGTTTGTCTGGTACGATGAAATTTGGCAGAGTGGACAACAGAGATAAACTAATACCCGGGAACGAGGGTTAAACCATGAGGGAATGCTTATCAAACTTCCACATTACAATCTGTTATGTAATAGTGACATTTACAAGAAAACCAAGTTTTGATCGAGGACTCCCTTAAGAGACTAAAATCTAAAATTTCTTAAATTCAAGTAAGCTCGCATCTACTGAGTAAACAGAAACATCTCAACATATCTGCATAAGGACATAGACTAGAGCTCGGCACGGATAAGGTTACCATGTTACTAGTTTACTGAGGATTGACTGGGACTTTTAATATTGCTATAGTCACAACATTAGTATGTTGTCAGTCTCCTTGTTGAAAGATAATCCTGTACTTTCTGTGTTCTCCAGTTTTTTTTTTTTTTTTTATACCACTAGGTGGCAAACAAGCTTACGGCCCACCTGATGGTAAGCGGTTACCGTAGCCTATGGACGCTTGCAACACCAGAGGCGTCTCGAGCGCGTTGCCAACCATGCATAAACCTTCTTACTCCTCTTTTTCACTGACGATGTTACACAAGGAACTTTAAACAATTTATATGTAACTGTTATTTAATTTATGTATATGTAAGGGTCATGTATTTCGCCACGAACGCTACGACCTGCTGCAACTAATAATGATGGGCAAAGTAGTTATTCAAAGAAAAAGTCCTGGCTGAAGAACATCCGCCAGTGGACCGGAGTCACAAACGTTGCTGAGCTGTTCCACCTCACAAGAGACAATACCAAGTACTCAGAGCTGGTGGCCAACCTTCAGTTATTGGAGAGGCACCACAAGAAGAAGTTTTAGAATCATGTATTGCACATAATAACATTTTTAGCCAAATTAAATTAAATTGAAGCAGGTAGAGTAGGTAGTTGTAGCGACATCTATCTACACAGATATAGTTCACACGACTCCTAGATAGATGGCGCTCCAATAATCTACATCGCGCTAACGAAGTTTTCTATGCGATCTGCAATACAAGATCCCAACATCAACAGTCGGACCGCGGTCCCCAGGAACGATGACCAAGCCTGGCGGAAGTTTCCCTTTTCAATGGAGGAGTCTAACACCTCGCTCCTCCATATAGTAAACCTACGGATCTTGACTGGGAAACATCCCGCAGTAATATTCAATAATGGCCACCCCACGTGTGGGTACGCAATAATACTGAGTGCTTCGTTCAGTAGCGCGTTAGCTCGAGACTCGAGAGTTATCTCGCGTTTGTATATAGTGAGTATTGTACAATGACAGCCAAGAATTTCTCGTTTTACAAGAATTTCAAAATTATCACAATCACTGAATTCCCTATGTTCAAGATGTTTGTGAACAATAACAAATAAATTCTTCTTCTTCTTCAGGTGCCTCTTCAATTCTGAAGGTCGACCGTCAACTTTTTGAATCTCTCTTTGTCCTTGGCCAAGCGGAACAGTTGTTCGACGGAGGTAATCCCGGTCCACTCCCGGATGTTTCGAAACCACGATTTTTTCCTGCCAAATAAATGGTAAAGGTTATTTTATAGTAGGAGGCATTTCCAGTAATGGGTGACCCAATCCTACTATCCCACTAATATTATAAATGTAATTGTATGTTTGGATATTTGTTACTTAATCACGCAAAAACTAGGATAGGAAAAGATAGGATAATTTTTACCCCAGAAGATATTGAGATCATCAGAAATATCGTGGGGGATAGTTAGTCTGTTTAATTTTTTTTTTTATAATAACCTATTCCACGTATCTATAGAGCCTTACAATGTAAAGATTTAGATGAAATATTATCAGATGGTAACACAACAAAGCCGAGCGATACAAAAATATAAATATTAAAATTGGAAACAAACATGCTGTCTCTTACGTACTCTTACGTTCAAAGCTAAATTTATGTTTCTACTTTCAAAGAAAGGCTGCACTTTACACCGTTGCATATCTAGAAATTATGATGTGATTTTTTTTTAATTATGAATAAATAACTTTTGCTATTAGTACCACTCGAACGTGTAACAGAATTTGGTCGTTAATAAGGTCTAAATCATAATCTTGCCGTGTAATTTGATTTTTTCGAAGGTGTTAAGCATACATAACCTAGAAATAAACTGTATGTTAATTACAACAGCCTTATTAACCAGTTTTAACTAGGTAACGTTCCGATCGTCAGTCAGCCGTCAAAAGACAATACGTTCAAAGTAAAACCCAAAATTCACATTTAACATAACTTCACAATTAATTGACTCTACCATCAGTTATAGACGACCGACATAAGAGTACCATCCAAGACGTCCGAACATACAGAGGAGCCGATTGTGATAGTGACCACTATCTACTATGTGTCAAATTAAAACCGAAAATTAAATTAATTCCTCCAATAAAACACTTAAATGAAAACCTTGACCAAATTAACGTAGAAAATATTCAGCATAAAGAATTAAGACATAAATTTCAGATAGAAGTTAGTAATAGATTTAGGGATTTGCCCGTTGAGGATAACGTAGAGGAGAGTTGGAAAATAATTAGTAATTCAGTTAAAGAAGTAGCACTTAGGGTATTTGGGCGGAGAAAGAGAAAGAAGAGGAAAAAATGGTGGAGTGAAGACTGCCAAAAAGTAGTAGAAGAGAGAAGAAAACACAAATTACTCTCAGAACAAGATCCACGGTGGGAAGAGAAGCACAGAGAAACCAAAACAAAAGCAAGAAGAGTTATCAGAGGAGCAAAGCGGGATTACCTTAATAACATGGTGCGGGACATGGAAACTCTTATAAGAGCTAATGCATCGAGAAAATTCTACCAAGAGGTCCGGACTTTCAAGAAGGGCTATCAGCCTAGATCACAGGTCATGGAAGACAATAGCGGAAATTTCACAACATCTAGCGAAGAGATAAAGATCTTGTGGCGCAATTACTTCCAGAACTTACTCAACTGCGCACCTCCTGAAAATTCTCTGTCTCGCACCACTGCTGATAACTCGGAGGAGGTGTCTCCCCTGACTTTTATCGAGGTCCGAGAAGCTATAATGAGGCTGAAAAACAATAAAGCTCCAGGAATCGATGGCATACCCGCGGAAGTTTGGAAGTATGGTGGAGGAGCTATTCAATCCAAGATCTACGAACTCTTACACAGGATATGGGAGGCAGAACAACAGCCTGGACAATGGGATGTGGGAGTAATCTGCCCAATCCACAAAAAGGGGTGCAAGAGGAAGTGCAATAACTACCGCGGAATAGCATTGTTACCAACAGCCTATAAGGTTCTGTCATATGTACTACTCAAAAGGCTGGAACCGCACACGGAAAAAATCCTTAGTGATTATCAGTGTGGGTTTCGGCCGAACCGTAGTACAACTGACCAAATATTTCTTCTGAAGCAGATAATGGAGAAGAAATGGGAATTTGCACAGAGTCTTCACTCCCTGTTCGTGGATTTCACCAAGGCCTACGACAGCATAGACCGGGAAGCCCTTTATAACATCTTAAGGAACTTTAATATCCCAAAAAAGCTAGTCAACATGGTTGAAGTGGCCACGAAGGAAAGCAGGATGAGAGTTCGAGTCCAGAACGAGCTAACGGATGAATTTACTGTTGTCACAGGACTGAAACAAGGAGACGCCCTATCGCCTATGCTCTTCAACTTAGTTCTAGAGCATGTCCTGAGAAAAGTGCTAGCACTAGATGCAGGGACAGAACTGAATGGAAAACATACGGTGATAGGGTATGCCGATGATCTGGCCCTGCTTGGAGGGAGCAGCAGTGAGGTGCAACAGTCTGCAAAGGTCCTAGAAACTGAAGCTCTGAAGGTGGGACTAAGAATAAGCCACGAGAAAACGGAATATCTCCACATGAGGCGTTACAAAAATACGCGAGCCGCCAGAAATGACCTACATGTAGGAGATACCACCTACAAAGGCGTGTCAAAATTTAAATACTTAGGCTGCACCATAACGGACACGAACACTCGAGAGGAGGAGATAGATACCCGCATCCAAAGTGCACTACGATGTAGCGCGGCTCTGCACAGGGTTTTGGTGTCCAGGCTTCTTAGCCGAATTACTAAAATACAAATTTACAAAACTGTAATAAGACCAATAATTATGTATGGTTGCGAAGCCTGGACATTGACACAAAAGGAAGAAAATAGGCTCTTGGTCGCAGAAAGAAAGATCCTTCGAAAGATCTTAGGCCCCGTGCAGAGACCCGACGGGAGCTGGCGGATTCGCAAAAATGCCGAAATCGAGGAACTCGTAGCCAACCCTAACATCAGAGGTGAAACAAAATCTTGCAGACTCCGTTGGCTCGGCCACGTCGAGAGAATGGGAGAAGATCGTGGTGCTAAGAGAGCGTACTTGGGTCAACCAATAGGGCGTCGTCCTGTCGGTCGGCCCAGATACCGCTGGAAAGATGCAGTGGAGATGGACCTGAGGGAGCTTCAAGCTGGTGATTGGTGAGAAGTGGCCAAAGATCGGGCTAAGTGGCGTTCTCTCGGAGGCCAAGACACATTTTGAGCCGCTGAGCCAACGGAGTAAGTAAGTAAGTACCATCAGTTCGGAATACACTTAGGACAGCTCGCCATATACCGTCGGAATATCGACTCGAAATTTGGACGACAGCAAAACAAGGCCTTTATCAGACACTAACAGTAGAAATTATTAACGACTAGCTGTCCGCCCCGTGGTTTCGTCCGCGTTCCCGAGGGATCTTATCATTTCCCGGAATTAAAAGTAGCCTATGTACTATTCAATACTATAATCTATCTCTGTGCCACATTTCATCCAGATCCGTTCAACCGTTCTGGCGTGATTGAGTAACAAACATCCATCCAAACTTTCACATTTATAATATTAGTGGGATTAGTGCGATTAGTAATCTCGGGTGGACAAAAGGTGTTCCGAATGCAAATCATGCATTTTTTCAATCTCTCTTTTAAATGTATATAACTACATTTACAAGGTACACGTTGGTATGTATATTTGACGTTAAGTGCGCAAGCGTTACACTACGGTGTAACAGTAGAAGTATTTCAGTTGTAACTTGGCACCCCGCATCGGAACGTCACCTAAACATATCGCGGTCCCATCGTAAACATTTCAGATACAGTTTCCATTCAGAAATAACTTGAACATATTTCCAAAGATTCTTGTTTACGTAACGTTGTTCTAGAACGTTCTGTAAATATTGTCTGTTTGTTTTGGTAGTAAAATGTTGCTTTGTTTACAAATAGCATTATTTTGATGGTTATGTTTCCTATAGCCTGTCCTGCAATTTGTGGGAGTGATTTAGTGAAAGAGGACCAGGAATTATATATTCTAAATGGATAGGTAACTCTAAATACCTATTTGAAGCAAATACCTATCAATTGCGAAAAAGAGAAAGATAACAACTACGTTAGGACAATCTACGTCGAATGCCGCGGCGAAGGTCGCGGGTTCGAATCCTACAATGAGCTTGAGCTTTCGGTGAAGGAAAACATCGTGAGGAAACCATAGCACGGTGGTAGGGTACTTTGTAGTACCCGACTGGCTGGCTACCACCCTCAAGTTGAAAATCTGTCGCCAAACACCTATCGGTGTGTTCCGACAGCTGCACTTGAGAGCCAGTTCCCATCTAGGCTTTGTGTGCTTAACATCTTCGGCCACATCATCACTTACCATGATGAGATTGTGGTCAAACACAAGCCTATCGAATATAAAAAAAAAAATCTCTCTTTCTTTCATTAAGGGTAAGTAAGGTTAGAAAGAGAGATTGTCCCAACGTAGTTGTTATCTTTCTCTTTTTCGCAATTGATAGGTATTTGCTATCCATTTAGAATATATAATTTTTGAAGAGGACGGACAGGAAACCGGGTTGTCAGATAGCGATGGAAGTTTGTAATTTTATTTCCTCTATTGTAGTGCAGGCAATGGGTTCTAGCCCATTCAGCCTCAAACTCAAAACTCATTTATGGACCAATGAGCGCGCGCGGTGTTAGAGAGTTGGTTGTCAGATGGTACCAACACATTTTCCGTGAGGTATAGCTTGTCAAGGTATAATTTTTTAGCAAAATGATATACATTTGCACTGTAAGGGATTAGGAAAAAGTGTGGGGCGAGTAGTTAGTGTTCGTGGATGGGCACTATCCAAAATACCTATTTGGTAGAAATCCATTGCTAGTAAAATGATCACGAAATTTATATTTGGCAAAACTTCGCTTCACTTCTTAAGTGCTCAATTTCACCTCAGCTGGAAAGTTTTAAGTATTCTTGGAAACTTGGATTACTAGTAAACAACAAAGTAACATGTAAATTTAGACATAACTTCGTCATATACGGTTCGTTACAGCGATAGCCTACTTTGTCGTACATCTAATATGAAACGTATATTTATAGAGCTAGTATTTACTATATAAAGTTTAAAAATAATGGTTTCAGATGGTTTCCGGGGTATCAGAACTATATCTAGTAAATAAATATTAGACAGAAAGAGGTAAAGTTTGGATGTAAGAAAACTAGAAGATACATTATTCCTGAGTGATATAGACTACGTTTCATTTAAAAAAGTAGGACCAGAAGCTAATACTAAAATAAAAAACTTGAGAGGTGTCAAGGGACACCCGGATGGAACGAAGTTATATAAGTCGAGAGAATATATATATATAAATAAAAAAAAGTGCAGAGAAACATGCGCACGCCGCACAGCTTACAATAAAGTGACACTGACACTAAAAGTGTCGTGACAATTTTTCGTAAGATTTTTTTCCGTCTAGCCCCCTTTCACAACGCGCGATAAGGAACTTCGTTTCAATAAACAATGAAATCATACTATAAAGAACACCTATGGAAATAAACTTAGCCGCAGACATCATCATGAATGATAAAGAGATCAGAAGCACAAGGCTCTGCGTTCTTCAGAGCACATCGACAATTCACATAATAGAAATTACTTAAGCATTTTGTCAATAGTGAGCGATGACAAAAGAACGTTAAAGAAAGTTTTGCCAAACTACAGATGATAATAAGCTGATGTATTATCACAACACGTTCAGGTTAAAAACACCTTTGCTTCATATTTTAGTTGAGCAGAAAAACCCGCTGTGCCAACAACACGAACTATAAATCGCATTTAATTCCTCTTGCATCTAACGTACACGAAACTTTACTTAGCGCTCTGCATTTTAATACTAAATGAAAAATAAGTCTGTGAATATTCCCGCGGTAGAATTTATATGAAAATTTTAAAGCAAAATGTATACGATAACATATTATGAGCTTGAAAACTTTAAACCTTTAATGCTCAATATTTGCGGTAAATTAATTTTGCTCTGCAGTTTTTATGGAACTTTAAACGATTCCCAAATTTGCATACACAAATAAATTTACAGCATATCACTAACATGGTAAGGTCAGAAATAGTAAGACGCAAGTCCTAAAGAAGAGACGTCCACAGACGTCCACAAAATTTAGACTTTCACAAGTGGTTACCGATGTATAAATTCATGCATTCTACTTTTGAATTTTACATTCAAATCAGACTACTTGTTTGTCTGGACTTGTCTCCAAAACAGCTGAACCGCTTTCGTTGGGACTTTCATTGACAGTTACAACTCTAACCTTCATTTTATTTCGAGAATGCGGGTGAAACTGCACTCAATAATGAGTTTGTTTGTTATTAAATTCAATGCATAAACAAATTTTGTATAACCTAATGAAAACTGACAATGTATCTCAAACAAATATTTATTTTCAGATCGGATCTCGGGAGCTATCAGAAAATTTTTACTGGTAAGTAAAACGACGTGTTTATTATTAAATTCTTCAGTTTCTATATTTCAACAAAAACCCTGCAGTCTTTCAAGGCAACCTCGACAAAACAACGACAGAGAATAATCAAAAAGTGAATAACCCAATTATTTAGGATTCAGAAGTACAAGTGAGGTTGTTCGTGATGCAAAGTTTTAGGTAAAAGAATTCACTACCGGAGAACTAAGACTTTTTGCGAATCATCTATCAAATTAATCTATCTATCTATACATATAAAAGCGAAATATCAGTCACTGATTAATCACGAAATCTCAGAAAGTATAAATTCTACAAACTTGTGATGAAAGGTAGGTAGATTCCTAATCAAAGGTCTTAAATAGATGATCTAAACAGCGTCCGTGTAGCAGGCTTTAGAGTAACTGTACAGTCCGATACGGGAGCGACAGCAGCGTCCACATCTTTGGCACCTAAACTGAGGGCCGCTTGATGGCTGATTTGGTGAAGCGACTCTCGCACTCATGTGTCTCTTCTCACGCTTGCCCGTTAAATTTTGATAACCAGCACCTATCGTGGGCCCCCCAACCCTCAACCAGAGACCTCCTCCACCCGCTGCGGTATCCTAATAGAGAGCAAGTATCCGCTATTATACTGCAGAAAAATTAATGTGCCTTATAGTGTAACTAAACAGTATGAATGATTTTTGAGTTTAATTTTGTAGTATATCCCAAAAAAACCTATAGGTACTACAGATTTTTACATGCTGATAGCTGACGGAGGGCATTCGAACCCTACAATGAGCTTGAGCTCAGTAAAAGAAAACATCGTGAGGAAACCATAGCACGGTGGTAGGGTACTTTGTAGTACCCGACTGGCTCCACCCAAGCCACTACATGGCAAAGCATGGCAATGAGTTGCTCCTCTTAAACGATTTTATACAATGTATCCATTATTATATTTAAAAGAGAAAAGAGGGACTATTGTAAAAAAAAACGGGGAGTTTGTTTCGCCGTTTCTTCTCCTGACAGGTCTTTATTTGGAAATGGTGGTAACAGTAACAATAGCATTAAAAAATAACAATAAGACGTTCAACAAGTGTTCCTTAAGTGTCCCAAAATTGAATAAAACATTTTGTGTTTGAGTTTGAGTACTGTGTTTTCCGGACACCAGATCCAGTTTCTAGACATAGTAAAACAGCAAAACATTGCCAATTCCCTCTAGGATTTGCTCATTAGACTTCCGACATAAAAAAGACGCTTCTACCAAACTTTTTTAACGGGAGTTAAAAGAAGTATTTAGTTCTACCTTAATGCACTCTTACTTTAGTTTAAGTTGTCTAACTTGGATGCATTTTTCTCACGTTTGTTTTGGGATTTGTTTCTGGTGCACGTATTTTACAATGCAATCACGTAGCAAACTCCGTATCCCGACTCGTTTTAGTCTGTGATTTTACTACCGAGGTTGTAAAATGTTGGAAGCTAGAGAATATTTACGATGATTCAAGAAAATACTCGATAGTGATATAGATAGAATATCTATTGTGAAATAACATTATAAAGAAAAACATAATCAAACAAAACAAACACCTCAAGAGGCTCGCGTCGGGTAAAGAGATAGATTCAAAAAGCAATGCTCTTGGAGACGGCACGAATAGTGAGAAAAGTTTCCGGTATTGGTTGGATGCTGTTTTTTACTAATAATATGTAATTATTTTTTAAAATATTTTCTAATAATAAATCGTTTATTGCAACAACAACAACAATTATCAGACTAACCCAATGATAACTATATATAAAAAGTTGTAGATAGATTATAAGCCCCCAGCGAGCGGTAAGTTAAAAAATGGCTAATTAGCTCACTTTGATATGTGCACTTCCATACCGAGTGCAATTAAATGTATACATAAGTGACCTAAAACAACCAAAAATGCCGTCTATTGCAATATTAAGTTGTTAAATGTGCGTTAGAGTGCGTTTTTCGGCCATTTTTTGAGATCGAATGTTGTGTAGGTATTTAAAGCATACGATGTCGGAATGACTCGGACGGAATGCTCCTAATTCCCATCATCAAAGCCATGTTGTACGTTAAAGGTGTTTATGATCAACAACCCACCGCGCTTCGTACCCTCGTAGGGTACTAAAGGTATGCGTGGGTAAATATTTACGGAATCCATCTTATTCTGCCTTTGATGTCACCGTTAGAGTATCTCGAGATGAAATGTTTCTACCTTAGAAATTGTTGGTTTTAATTATTTCGATGTTTTGATGTTGAGTTATTGACTTGTACTTTGTTTTAATTTGAATTCTTGTTACGCGTTTGATATCTAAAATCATATCAACCAGGTATATTCCTGTATCATTATTCCGACTGTAATAAAACTAAGGTATCGAGGTAAACTTTCCTACACAAGTCATATTGTGAATCCAATCATAACTCAATAATAATATGGTTTCATTTTCTATTGACACATGTTAATCTAAAATGTTTTGTTTCACACCAACACGGTTAATATAATAGCCGGGGTTCGTATTGATGTTTAATTTGACGAGGTCACTTAAGCGAAGAGACTTTCAGTAGCAGTAGCAGTAAAACATGAAAATAAAATGTATTTTTATTCAAATAGGCCTTTACGAGCACTCATGAATAGTCTAGCTAGACTCTAATGCCCGGTTCAGAAGGTTGTTTTTGCTGAGAAGAGCCGGCAATAAACACAGCAATTACTATTATCAAAAATCATTATTAGTCTCACTGATAATATTTGCGTGTTATGGCAGCAAAATAATAATTAATAGAATTTAATTATGACTGACTAAGTAAACAACAAACTCAAGCAGACCAGACCCCACAAGCAGCACCTGTTCACAAGTATGACGTGTGGCAGCCACCGCCCTTCTCGCCATATTTTAGGTAAGTGAGCGACCCGCCACACGTCATACAGTAGTAGTTATCACAAGTAATAATTCTGTAGAGATATCAATAAACAAAACAGATATAGCTCACAATACTCCTAGATAGGGGGCGCCACAATTGACTTGCAAGGCACAGAACTTCATAGAATTCTACATGCGCTATCCAAATTTTCCAAGCGATCTGCATACATAGACTTCCAACTTCTACAGGCGGAAGATCTTCCCTTTTCAATGGAGGTGTCTAAAACCTCGCTCCTTTTAATTCTATAATTCATAGAACAAATATGCGCGACTGTTGAAGAATTCACACGAGTAAGACCACAAAAAGTTCCTAGTATGTAAATTCAAGAAGGCTGACAGCATTTACTTAATAAAACAATTCTCGTACAAGATATACTAACTTCAACAAGATAAATACACGTCAAGTTCACAAGCTAAATACGTTTTAAGGTTCCCTAATCATTATTAGGGAACCTTAAAACGTAACCTAAACGTATTTAGCTTGTACTCCATTGGGTAAAAGCCAAATATGATTTTGTAGCTACCGATACAGAAAAAAACTATTCAATGACTTGGTAAGTCCACAAATTTATACTGAACCCCGTGTGGTCTATGTGTTATCCAAGTCACTGGTTGATTTTCCATTAAAGTCCTTTATTGACCAATAGATGACATATATTCAATATTATATTATGAGGATATATTGGTATGGCATATTTTTGCCAAAACTATTTTGCTGCATTATGCTGGTGTTTAACTTCTTAAAAGTAGGTAACACGCTATGCTCCTGGCATTGCTAATCACCTATTTTATTTTAAAGTCTGCGGAGCTGCCGGCGTATCACTTGATGGTAAGTTACAGTCGACGTTAGAAATACCAGAGAGTATGTCTATAAGTTGCTGATCTTTTATTTAAATGCATGGGAGGCAACTGCGAACACACCGATTGGTGGTTGGTAACATGATGATTTTCAGCTTGAGTGTCCTGGGTCAATAAAAATAAATTCTAATTAGTCCGTCGGTAAGATTATCAAAAAGTATTTTTTGCTTTATCAAATTAATAAAAATATACAAAGTTATAGCGCATTAAAGTATAGGAGTGGGGGCTTGTGACGTCACTTCTTGGTAGAATTTGTACCACGGCGTGACGTCACGTGGAATATCACCGCACTGTATCCTCGACATTTCTGTACCATTTTGTGGAACAAAATAAAAAATACGTGTCCAATATTTTTTGGTAATCTAGCTGACGGACTAAATTGATTTTTTTAAGACACCACCCTACGTAAGGTAAATATAACCTACTCTACTCTACTCACACATTAATATTGTGCACAATACCTTGTACGGAACCAGTATATGATTTCAGTTCCCACCAAAAGGTCATGGTCTCTACAAGAATTTCATTCACTATTTGTTTAGCACTTCGGAGTCAATTTGGCGGTTCAAAGTTAACTTATTTCCCATAGGAAATTTTCCTGAGGCACCCACTGTAGAAAAGAAAATGAAATTGATTGGTAAATGTTGGCTATAAACCTTGGAAATATATTAAAAGGGAAATAATGTAGGTCTTGTTTTCTCAGTTAATCAATGAAATTCTCTCTCATGACTATTTTAACGCACTCTTTAATGTTGAATTTAAGCCACGCTGCAAATATCAGTCTATGTTTTTTTTATTATCAAACGCTCTTATTTAGCTTGCAATTTATGATATTTTTTTTGTCAACCCCCTTAATATGGATATCAAATGAATAGTAGAAAACGATAAGGTTAGCGACGTTAAACTAAATTCAATATGGCCGCCGCTCCAAAATGGCGGATTACATTTTCCTTTCATCCCCGTAATATGAGTACCAAATGAAAGGGCTTATGAAGAGTAGAAAACGACAAAATTACTGACCTGAAAGTTCTGTCAAAATCAGTGCAGCCGTTTTGGAGATGAGCCGGAGAAGACAGACAGACATAAAAAAATCTGACATTCAGGTTGTGGAATGAGCTCCATGTAGCGGTTTTCCCTATAGACTACAGAATGGGGTTCTTCAAAAGAGGAGTTAGAAGGTTTATGCAAGGTCGGCAACGCGCTCATGACGCCTCTGGTGTTGCAAGCGTCCATAAGCTACGGTAACCGCTTACCATTAGGTTGCCGTAAGCTTGTTTGCCACCAAGTGGTATAAAAAAAACAGTTTAATTACTTGTATAGACTTGTCCCTAAAATAATAATTCACCCTTTAACCTTCAAGGTTTCGACGGTACATAAACAAGTTTCCAAGCAATTAAACAGTACAATACATATGTGAGCTTAAAACTAAATGTAACGTTCATTAACAGTCATTGAGTGTTGGGGGGCGGTCGTAATGAGTAAAGTTTAGGGCAGCGGTCACTCGGTCCAAGGGCTTATCTGTGTAACTAGGGTTTCATGGGAAGTGTTGAGTGATTAGTAAGACTAGTTTGCGGGTTTTGCGTTATGGATTTTTTTTATGTAACAGGTTGACAAACAAACAAAGTCCACATGATGGTAAGCCGCCAATTTTTAATTTAATTTTTTTATTCTAGATAAGCTTGTGTTTGACCACAATCTCACCCTGGTAAGTGATGATGTGGCCGATGGTGGTAAGCACACAAAGCCTAGATGGGAACTGGCTCTCAAGTGCAGTTGTCATAACACACCGATAGGTGCTTGGCGACAGGTTTTCAACTTGAGGGTGGTAGCCAGCCAGTCGGGTACTACAAAGTACCCTACCACCGTGCTATGGTTTCCTCACGATTTTTTCCTTCACCGAAAGCTCAAGCTCATTGTAGGATTCGAACCCACGACCTTCGCCGCAGTAGCCGACGTCACTTAGCACTGAGCTATCATCGCCTTAAACCTATCTACTAGTTATAATATCGTTGCCTTTTCTACCTTTATTATGTAAGGAATAAACATTTATTTTCTCCAAGGAATTTTCATTCGTTTCAGTTTAAGCATTACGCTAGCAATTACTAGAACGAATTGATACTTGATGTGTCCACTTCTCTTCGAAACGGTAATGTTGCAATTTCATTAGCATTCAAAGGTAAATACCATTGATATCTAATAACTAAAGATAAACAATCCCAAGCAAAAGTTCTCTCAAAACTGTCTCAAATTGTGTTGGGTAATACTAGTTATTTTTTTTAAGTTTTATATACAAAACTATGTACAAAGGCAATAAAATTTTACGACTCATACCTGCTAGCCAAAATATATCTTAAACGAGCACTGAGGCATGTTTACCGTCGGAGCGTTCGAATGCTACTAGATTAAAAGACCACCCAAATGTTCGAGTGGGTAGACATTCGGTAAGGCCATTTTATGTCGCTTATTGTGTATCAAGTTATTAGATATCAAAGGTAAATACGTAGAAACCACATTCGCATATAACACATTTGTATCACAGAGTTTCTGGAACGTAGGTATTTGCTCGCGTGCGAAAGTTCCACTACAATGTTATTGTGAAAACTTTTTAATACAAATTCCTGCAACACCGTCTGTCTCTTCCATTTCAAATTGTGAAGATGGTGAATACTCGTATGAGCAAATGTTTTCGTCTAAATATATTTCAAAACTAGTTTTTCGCCCCGCGGTTTCACCCGCGTTCCCGAGGGATAGTATCTTTTTCCGGGATAAAAAGTAACCTATGTGTTATTCTAGGGTATGAACTACCTGGGTGCCAAGTTTCATCAAAATCCGTTCAGCCGTTTTTACGTGAAAGAGTAACAAACATCTACACATACATCTTCACACACATCTAAACAGACTTTCACATTTATAATATTAGTAGGAATAGTAGAATATTGGGAATTAGGAAGTAGGATGCGAAATCTGACAGTCAGTTACGATGATAGCTCAGTGGTAGTGACGTCAGATACCGTAGCTTTCGGTGAAGGAAAACATCGTGAGGAACCATAGCACGGTGATAGAGTACTCTGTAGTACTCGATTGTCTACCCTTTAGTTGAAAATCTGTCGCCAAGCACCTGTTGGTGTGTTCTGGAATGTGCACTTGAGAGCCAGTTGCCTTTAATGCATTGCAATAAGGTGTACAACACATTGGAATTGCTAATGTCTATAAGCGATGGTAGTCACTTGCCATCAGGTGGCGCGCGAGCCTGGTTGTCACTTGTTTTAAAAAATAAAGCTATTTTTGATTTTGATAATAATCGTCTTTTAATTATTTACTGTAGCTAAATCGTTAGTCATTGTATTAGGGAGGAGCGAGGTGGTCTATTCAATGAAAAGGGAAGATCTTCCTTCAGTCTAGGTCATCGTCATTTGAATGCTACATTATTCCAAATTACCATTGGCTATATTTTATCCCGTGATAAGATAAGATCCCACAAGAACGCGGGTGAAACCGCGCGGAACAGCTAGTCAACTAGTGCATTACTGAGAGTAAAACATAAAACACAGTTATAATCAAGTATACCACTGTATGAAAACTTGCAAACCATAGAGCTCGAAAACTGTAAACAATTTTAATTTCTAATGACACGTGTAACAGATTTAAATCTTTTCACGACAACAATGTATTTAAAAGCTAATAATAAATATATTCGTAGATGTAAGCTCTTATAAAAGAGCGGTTAATTAGTGAAAACATTGTGAGGGATTATCACAAAGTCTACGCTGCTCGTGTGATCCAGTGGCATTAAACTTTGGCTATAAAGTGTAGCGTCAAAACTTTGTAAACTCGGCCTTAGGAGATTTGCGAGGGTGTTGATTACACGCCTTAAAATGTTATTGGTGTTTAGATCTCTGTTTTTCTGACTTAATCCATTTGGGTTTGTCTGCTTTTAGATTATTAATGTAGGATGCATGAAATGGTATAGGAGATAGTGAATGAAATGGGTTGCTTTTTCTAATGTGTAATATTTTATTATACAAATAAAGTGTTAAATGTTTTTTGCAGTTCCAGTCTAAAATAAAAATACGAAAACGTTTTAAAATTACGATATTTCACAAAAACGTAAAGCTCATATTTGACTGCTGGTGAAGTCAAAAAAGGAGGGTTATGTTTAAGGAGAGTTTTTTTTAAAATAAAAAGACTAATTGCTGAGTTTATTGCCGGCTCTTTTCAGCAAAAACAACCTTCCGAACCGAGCGTTAGAATTTTACATGAATCAAATTGTTTGAATTATAATGAAATGAACATATTCTCAAAATTTTATAGTTCTCTCGCTAGTGTTTTCTCCTCTACTTTGATAAACAATCAATCAATCAGTCGTTCCTTGTTTTTAAGTACTTGATCCCCGAATCCCTCCGTCCGAATTATCATCAAACTATCCTTGAGCATCACCACAATCAGTCCCTCATTACCGTCCATGCATCGAACTCTACCAGTTTTTGTTCCCTAATGATCTGAATCACGATTGTTCTCACTACTTCGTTAATGACATCCTCGTGTGAGGGATTTTTGCTTTTATCCTTTATCAGCATGTGACGTGCGTTAATGGAAAAAAGGTGGTTTTACTTGGTTTTAGTAAAAATTTGATTTTAAATGAACTTATTATTTTTAATGTGTTCGATTCGAGGGGTGGGGGGAAATGTTCAATTTTCGTCTTCTTTCATGAATGAAAACAAAAATATATTTGAGATCCTCATGACGAGCCCTTTCATTTGATATATGACACAGGTTTGCAAAACTTTGTTTTTTATTTCCTAATTTGTCCCCAGAAAATGAGCCTTATTTAAAAAAAATTACTTTGCACTTTTGTGATTACACCATCCTACCAAATTTCACCTGATTTGGTCCAGTAGCTCCGGCGCAAATGGCTGTCACACACGGCGAACAGACAGACGCACGAGTGATCCTATAAGGGTTCCGATTTTTTTTTGTACGGATCCCAAAAATGTTTTGTGACTCGCTTCCCGTGATGAACGAACTATTTACATATCTACAAGTTTGTACTGAACCTTCGGTGCGTGAGTCCAACTCGCACTTGACCGGTTTTTTTTATATTGTAAGGAAATAATTTAAAAATCTTGAATAATGAATTTTACTGATATTATAAATGTTAATATTTGTTATTCAATCACACTAGAATATCAAAATTGATCTGAATAACACTTGGCAAATAGATACATAAATTATCCCAAACCAAGCAGAGCTCGTACCATGGAAATCAGATACTTGATATTACATAAAATACTACGTTTTTAATGACAAAGATATATTTTCATGCGCACAAATCTCTGCCCTAGATGGGAATCGAACGTACGCTCTGTGTTAACCAACCCGGCATAATATCCTGAGACATTGGTGTATTTTTTTTTTTTTTTTTTTTTTTTTTATGTCACAAGTGACAACGAGGCAGGCGGGTCACCTGATGGTAAGTGACAACCGTCGCCTATAGACATTGGCAATACCAGGGGATTGCTAATGTGTTGTACACCTTATTAAGGCGAACTGGCTCTCAAGTGCAATTGCCGGAACACACCAACAGGTGCTTGGCGACAGATTTTCAACTTGAGGGTGGTAGCCAGCCAGTCGAGTACTACAAAGTACCCTACCACCGTGCAGTGGTTTCCTCACGATGTTTTCCTTCACCGAAAGCTCAAGCTCATTGTAAGGATTCGAACCCACGACCTTCGCCGCGGTATCCGACGTCACTTACCACTGAGCTATCATCGCCTTAATAATAAATATACAACATAAACAATAGAAAAAAATATTTGTTCTCATTGCAAGTCCCCTCTCTGCGATTGATTCGTTTTCAATTTCCTCTCTATTTCCGTTTGTTCGTCGTATCTAACGTTACCACATAATACAATCCTATTGTTTACTGTAGAATAAAAATATTATTAACTATCTGCGCCTGTGATTTCATCCTTCAATGGTACTGCTCTGCGATATAACCTCATTACATGGGCTACGTTAAGGCATGTTAGTCAAACTCAAACTCAAAATGTTTTATTCAATTTTGGGACACTTAAGGAACACTTATTGAACGTCTTATTGCTATTTTTAAAGCTATTGTAACTGTTACCACCATTTCCAAATAAAGACCTGTCAGGAGAAGAAACGGCGAAACAAACTCCCCGGTTTTTTTTTTACAATAGTCCCTCTTTTCTCTTTTAAATATAATAATGGATACATTGTATAATATCGTTTAAGAGGAGCAACTCATTGCCATGCTTTGCCATCATTCATATATTCTGCTACTGTATAGTAAGCTTTTAGACATAATTTGTGTTTGATGACACGTTTAAAATTTAAAAAAGGTAATTCTGTAATTTCTCGAGGTAGCTTATTAAAAAAACGTATACTTTGCCCCACAAAAGAATTGTTAGTTTTATGTAAGCTTACAGTAGGAACATAAAGTTTGTCCTTCTTTCGAGTATTAATATTATGCAAATCGCTATTCTTTTTTAAGCTCTTAATATTCTTTCTTACATATATTAAATTTTCAAATATAAATTGGCACGGTACAGTCAATATATCAATTTCTTTGAACTTTTCCCTAAGTGAATCTTTAGATTTCATATTATAAATTGCACGAATAGCCCGCTTCTGCAACACAAAGATCGAGCCAATGTCAGCAGCATTACCCCATAGAAGAATACCATAGGACATTACGCTATGAAAATAACTAAAGTATACTAAACGGGCTGTATTAATATCAGTTAGGTGTCTAATTTTCCACACCGCAAATGCTGCAGAGCTTAGTCTATTCGACAACTTATCTATGTGAGGGCCCCACTGCAGTTTGTGATCCAATGTAACTCCTAGGAAAACTGTTGATTCCACAAGGTCCAACACTTCATTATTTATCAGTATATTGGTTTGTGCTTGTTTAACATTAGGCATTGTAAATTTTATGCATTTCGTTTTCTTACTATTAAGTACTAGATTATTAGCACTAAACCAATGCACGACGTCCGAGAGAGCATTATTTACATCGTCAAAGTTACATTTTTGTCTATCTATCTTAAATAAAAGAGAGGTATCATCTGCAAATAATACAATATCATGTTTATTATTTACCAAATGAGGCAGATCATTGATATATACTAAAAATAGGAATGGACCAAGAATTGAACCCTGTGGAACGCCCATAGTAAAACCCAATTCTTCATCGTTGCAAGAAAGTTGCGTCCTCAGCAACCTTCCGAACCGTGCATAGTCTAGACTATTCATGAGTGCTTTATTCATGAAGGCATATTTGAATAAAAAATATTTTAGTTTCAGCCTTTTTATCATTTAATAAAATTTAATTTGAAGTGTATTTTCTTCTTTATAGGGCAATTAAATAAAAGCTTGTTTTAAAAAGATTTTTTAACATTAATTTATTTTTTACTTTTTAGTTAGACAGGTTTCTCCGTGAGTTCATCTCATAGCAAGTCCTTTCATTTGATACCCATATTGTAGGATTGCATTAAAATATAATAGTCCGCTATCTTAGGTGTTCCGCCATGTTGGATTTAGAATGACGTCTCACAGCTAACCATGCATTGTCATCCAAACTAAACGTGTACACAAAATTCCGCTCAATCGGTTTAAGATATCTGCTTCAAAATTGAGTTGCAAGATTCCACCCAGAAAAACATACATACATTACAAGCTAAATAACGCTTTTAATATCTTATCACTCTCATAAAATATTTTAACAGTGACACTTATCTATTTTCCTTTTCATAGCTACATAATATCCACATAACTAGACAAAATGGCGACACTCTGTTAAAAAGCAATCTTCCTCATAGCGCAGTTATCCTATTCTTCTATTATTCGTTGCTAGTGTACGGCCCACACATTTGCCACTTCTCGCAAATTGTCGCTTTGCAAGAATTCTCCTTAACAAGCTTGGATACAGTGGCGAGCAAATTAATTAGCACATAATTTAATTATTATGGTTCTGATAATCTAAAGAAACTTGAATTTAATCAAATTTTGGAACAGGTTAGGCCACTCTTTAGGATTGCGTATTTACTGGACTTCGTCGAAAACATATCGTAGGTAGTTTTATTTTTCAAGAAAAAGTTTTTTTTTTAATTTTACAGAAATGTTATGTTCAGATACAAAGTAAAAAAATGTATGCACATTTTATGTGATTTATCTAATAATAATTTCAATTTACGAATGCAAAAAATATTGGTCTTTATCGTAAATAACAAATTCAGAGCAATACCTGAAAAATAATAAAGTAAAACCGAAATACTTTTAACTGTCTCCAAGTGTAATCATCTCGTTAGAAGAGAGGTCTAAGGGTCTAGCAAACACGAGGGCCCCTGTTTTTCCTCAATGGGGTCTCAATTTAGGCCCCTTTGTTTTGGCCCTCACAGTATTGTGTAGATGATACCTTGATAATACCTTTTTGTTTTGACTTGTTAAAGACGAGCATAAAATTTCACCCCATTTTATCGTCAGTGATTTATTTAACTGATACCTTCGTTATATTATACTAGCTTACTCGCCAAGGTTTGCTTGATTTTTTATTTATTTTGTATCCTCAATTTTGTTCCCATTGGATAAAACGGCACCAAGTATCATGGATGTCCCAAGTGAATTTTGACTGTATTGCTGATAACATTAAGACTCATAAGGTAATGGTACAGCTTTTGTTTTGAGATCCATATCGATTTTGATAAAATTTTTGAAAGACAAAGATGATAATTAAGTAAGTCGCCTTAATCATAAGTATACTCTGTTATGAAGAGTGAGGTCTCCTAGCACAAGTATTTCTATACTTAATAGGAGATCTCCACCACGTTTATGGCTGTTTGATTAAGTTATTGAAAATAAAGTATTTTATTGAAACGAAGTTTTGGAACGAAGTTGTGAAAGGGGGCTAGACGGAAAAAAATCTTACGAAAAACCGACACTTTTAGTGTCAGTTGGTCGGGTGACAGTTGTGTGTAGTAAACTATTGTAAGCTGTGCGGCGTGCGCATGTTTCTCTGTCTGTCTCTCTCTCTCTCTCTCTCTCTCATAGAAAGCAAGCCAGATATTTTCATTTCTATTTATATATATATTTTATATATATATATACTCTCTCGACTTATATAACTTCGTTCCATCCGGGTGTCCCTTGACACCTCTCAAGTTTTTTTTTATTATTATTATTTATATCGATTTTCATAAAATTTTAGAAAGAAAAAGACAAAGATGATCTATGTAATTTAGAGCTTTTCCCATAGTAAAAGTTGCTCAGCATGACAAATCTAACACTAGTTTTGAAAATATGCCATCTCAAAACCACAAAGGGATCGACAGTGCCATCCAAGAAGACGTGCCCTATTCTTTTTCTTAATCCCTTACAGTCCATTGTGCATCATTTCGCTAGTGTAGTAGTGCTGCATATCGACAGCATTGAGGCGCGTCTTCCTACACCGCCTAATAACCCCCTGACGCGAGCGCTTCGCACTCTTAACCTTGTATCAGAGGACATATACACATTTCATTGTTCACTGATATTTTTATTATGTTATAGAGTTTAGGGGATGCTACACTATCGTATTAGGTCTTAATGATAGCTGTAAGTTTGGCGTAAATAAAAATTATTTCTGTAACTCGACCTTCTTAAGGCGATGATAGCTCCGTGGTAGCTTGAGCTTTCGGTAAAGGAAAACATCGTGAGGAAACCATTGCACGGTGGTAAGGTACTTTGTAGTACCCTCAACTTGAAAATCTGTCGCCAAGCACCTATCTTAAGACCTGCATTTGAGAGCCAGTTCCCATCTAGGCTTTGTGTGACTACCACCTTCGGCCACATCACTATCATGGTGAGATTATGGTCAAACACAAGCTTATCCATATTTTTTTTAACAAGTGCCCTAAACGGTATAAATGGTTTTGACTCTGACTTTGAGTATAAATTCCTCGGAGTAGGTTTTAAAATGTAGGTACCGTCCAAATGATAAAGGTTGAAAAGTTCATTGACCGCCGATAAAATTTTAGGAACCCTCATCAAATACGAAATGAATGAGCTGAAATCTACAAATTGCAATTACGTAAAATTTTATATCACGGTTTGTGATCGGGGCGAACGGAGCAGTTTTTCCCATTTAATTGCGAAATTTTATTATGTCATCTGGGAATTAATTCTGTTTTAAAATATTTATTTATATTTATGTGTGTTTGGTAAAGAAAAACATCAAATGGGAACTGTAAACAAAGGTTTTTACTGAATCGAAGCTACTGCGTCTATTTTGCCTGTGTTTGACACTATGGTCAGTTCAGCTTTGATAACACCAAAGGTGGTATATCCACGCAAAGCCTGAACAAGAACTGGCTCTTAAGTACACCTGAACAGGCGCTTGGTGACAAATTTTCATGACGGTGGTAGCCAGTCTAACCTCCATACTAAGGTTTCCTCATAATTCCTATTCATCAAAGTTCAAAGCCATTGTAGAATTCGTCTTGGCATTCTGAGCTTCACTACCATCTGAGCTATCATCGCCTAAAACAACTACGCTGGTTAATGTACTAAACTTGTTCGATAAGCGTCTTTGGAGTTTTGCTGAGTTTCTTGCTGAAACCGATGGAGACAGCTGGTTGACAAAGCCAAAAAGAGCCACGATCCTCAGCAGTGAGGGAAGCGACTAGAAAAAGAAGAAAGATATACAAAAACCTGTTTATCATAAACCGTTTGCACGATTGAAACAAGTTACGTAATTGCCCCACTGAATTCTATTGGGGGGGCTACGAGGAATCTACCTTTCTGAGATTTCGTGATTAATCAGTTAGTAGTATTTTGGTCATACAGGTTGTCTGGTAAGTAGCACGAAAAACTGAAGGGGGGATAGGTAGGCGGCTCACCTACCAAATATACAAAAATAGTATAGATAGAAAATATGTGCTCGTGGGTAAATAACTAATTTTCTTTCTTCCTTTTAAAACCCACTAAACAATTTCCATACAAAAACATTGAACATAATCAAACCTCCAAAAAAGACGCGAAAAAAAACAGTTTTAATTACAAACCGCTACTGTCAAACGTCAGACGCGACGCTGCCGGAAGTTTCCGGGAAATTTCAATATCCAGCAATGGCACATGGATATATTGACACTGGAAGAGTTTAACAGTACATTATTAAGAGTTTTTATTTGTTATTTACTAATGGCCTTATTCATAAAAAAAATCGACGTTGTTTAGCAAGTACTTAGCAGATTCTTAATTCAAGTTTTCTATAGAGAAGCGGTGCTAAACACCGTCAAATTTTTTAGGCATAAGGCCATAAGTATTTACTAGAATTTCTTTAGTTCATTTTAGAATTATATAATACCGTTTTTTTTTATCTACTAAGGAATTGTTTTTTTATGTAACCTATCTCTATACCATTTCATTCAAATATGTCCAGCCGTTTATAGATAGTTCCATCTACGAAGACGCGTCCCACTCTTTTTCCTAATCCCTTACAGTGCAAATGTGCATCCTTTCACTAGTGTTGTAGTGGTGTCGATATGTATATGTCGATAAGGATTAGGTAAAAATCAAGCAGATAGAGTTACTTTCACATAAGATGGAGTGTGTTTAAGGAATCTTCTTCTTCTTCTTCCCTTCCTTATCCCACGCTAGGTGGGGTCGGCACTACATGTTTTCCTCTTCCACTCAGCTCTATCACTAGTCTCAGTACTCACAACTTTCAAATGCATATCATTCTTCACGCAGTCCATCCATACCTTCTTCGGCCTTCCTCTACCTCTATATCCATCCACACTCATGCTCAATACTCAATGTTTAAGAAATATTTTAATTAAATTCATTCATTGAATTTGAAACATAATATATCTAGCATTTCTATAACAACACCCAGTTCGAGTTACGTGAACTGAAAAAGCCCTTTAAAGTCTTCCGACATTAATTTTATGAATAAAACATTTTTAATTCATTCGATCTTTGTCGTTATAAAAGCTTAGGCGAGTTTTGAATATTTTTTTCCCCAAATGACTTCATTTTGTATACGGGCCAATCAGATTTGACGTTTCTCCCATTGCATTTAACAGGTTATCATATTTATGATCTCCTTCAAATTTTTTTGTGTTTTCCCTTTGCCCCGGACTACATCCCTGTTGAGGTTTTTTTTATACCACTAGTAACAACCAATCAGGCGTGTCACCTGATGGTGAGTGACTACCGTCGCCTATAGACATTAAAAATGCCAGGCGAATTGTCAATGTATTATACAAGGTTTAGTAGGCAACTGGCTCTCAAATGCAATTGCCGGAACACACCAACAGGTGCTCGCGACAGATCTTCAACTTGGGAGTGGTAGTCGTTTATCCTTTCTTACCGGATACCCTATTAGGAGTCTGCAAAATTACAAGTACAAGTATGCTACAAGCATTCATACTTTCTTGAGTTTTCGTGATTATCACTGTATGGTATCATATCATGGTATCGTGAGTAATCAGTAATTCCCGTGTCACGATTTTGGTCCACGATGATCTCCGCAACCGATCTTGATGAAACTTGGCATAGAAGATGAACTATAGAAACATCCATGAATAATAGATAACATCCTGGAATTAGAGATAAAATACTTTTTACCCGCTAAAAGAAAAGATCTCTGGGAAAACGTGGGTGAAACTGCGGGGGACAACTAGTATTTTTTAAAGCATATTAATCTGAAATTAAAATTTTGTGTTTATTTTCAGGTACTCAAGCCTTCAGAGCGGATAAAGCGGACGACGCGTGAGTATCCGCTTAAATAAAAACTTAGCTATCTATCGCACATTGCGCGGAATCCGACGAAATCAGAATCTCATATGAAAATTTTAATTAAAATTCCAATGCTAATCTCACGTACACTGGTTAAAAAATTATTTTTTTACATTGCTTGTGTTGGAGGGATTGGGAAAATATTGAAATACGCTTTTTCTTTAAAGGTTGGGTGGAAGAGTAAATTATAATAAGCTAGCCACCCATAAACCTTAATTATTCTTACTCCCTTTGTCTCGCGTATGGGACGATCCTTAAAACATACAAAGAATAGTCATTCTTTTCTGCCCCTCCCCATCGAAGAAGGTGAATCAAAAAATATTGAAACAATTAAATTTAAATTTTGTTACTACGACATACTGTTTATTTTCGAATATTTTTGACCGAGCGAGCGAAGCGTTTCAGCTTGAGCAAAAATCCTTTCTTATATCTGTTCAGCTGTCAACCGATTCTTTTGTCGATTCTGTTTTTGGATTTTTTTCAAAATGGTTGAAAGCGTAAATTTTCTTTTCTCGTTCGATAACATAAACCTTATCTTTAGGGAAGCTTGCTGCTATAGGAAATAATGTCAAAAAGCCAAGGAAATATAAAGTTGCTGACGAAACATCTTAATCAGAATTCCTCCCAACCAACTCACATACATTTCCTGAAGCAAAATCACCTCGTTTACATAACACCGCAAGAGCAAAACTAGATAAATAAACTAGTTTACGTGCTACAGTCAGTTCTGGGTTTCTGTCGACGGTAAACAGTGTAATTATAATGAATGTTTCGCGAAATGTCACGCATTTATCACCTGCGGTAACTCTTCTCGGTACACTACCTGCTGTCGCCGTGTGGACGATTTTAAATTGGATTTTCTCATTACGTTTGTATAGGAAATGTACCATAAGCTTTTATTTAACTTCTCCTGTTAGTATGTTAAGATTAGTTTATGTTTTCTTTTGAATTTGAACACCTAATAAACAAAGATAAGATCAAATGGGAAAATTATAAATATTTTAGTCCTTGATGTTCCGTGGACGGTACTTCATACACCAACTTTAAATACTCAAATTTTATTATTTTATTTTTTTTTATTTATCGATTTAATAATTTTTACAATTTCATTATAAAATAGCTCAAAAAAAAACCACAAAGGTTTATACATATAAGCTATTTAGTGCTAGTTATAAGAACAATAGGTGCTACTTGTAATTAAACTCCTACCAACAAAAGCTATATAAAAAGCAAAAAATAAGGAAAAAAAATAATAAATAAATCAAACATTAAACAAATAATTAGATAAACAATAAAATTGACATGGTAAAATAATATCATTCAAATTTTAACTTTTAACTGGAGTTGGGTAAATACAATCTCAATTTTTCGATATTAGTTTTGTTAGGAAATGAGATTTTAATTTAACCTTTATATTATCGCGTAAATCAGAGGGTAGTTTATTAATTTGCCGAGGAACTAAATAACTAGTAATCCTCTCTCCGTAAGCATTGTTCGCACGCGTTGTACGTGGGTATCTTCGAGCAACTGCCCGCGTGTATACAGGATGGTTAATTTCCCTGATAAGTGTTCCATTAAAGAAATGTTCCTTAAGTATCATATACTTAAACTAGGAGTGAACCGGTAAAGTTTTACAATGTTTGAAGAGACCAATATCATTATTATAAAATTGAATTTTTATTTTGGGTGACACAATATTTCTTAAGATTTTTAATTGTAGCTTATATATTTTATTTAGATATGTCATATACGTACGACCGTAGCTGCTGAGTCCATACTGGACATAAGACTCTGCCAGCGAGTTATACAGCATTATCCTGACCTTGAAGGGGATGCGATTTTTGAGAATTATTATATTAGCTAAAAAAATCCTTAATTTATCACAAACATGCTCAATATGATAGGACCAGTTAAATTTACTGTCTATTGATAAACCGAGATATTTTTGTTTGTTTACAATTTCTATAGGAGGACAGCAACATGCGACTCGATGGGTATTATGTAGGCAACTATGGTCGTGGGCCACAATATTTTCTATAGGATGATACTCAATATATGGAGATTTGATGACAAGTAACTTGGTTTTATTTACGTTTAATACCAGGCCAGCATCATGGCACCACCTAATCAATGAACTCAGATCAGTCTGCAACAAATGGCTGGCCTTCTGTGGATCTTTATCAGCTGCTACGAGGCACGTATCATCGGCGAACTGGTAGCATGTACAAAAGTTAATGCAGTTACTCATATCATTCACATAAGATAGAAAATGTAGAGGGCCCAGGACCGAACCTTGGGCCGTGCCTTCTGTTGTAATTATAGGTTCACTATGGGTGTTATCAACTTTGACAGTATACGTTCGATTATTTAGATAGTTTTCACACGATGTGAGCAAAGGACCCCGTACTCCACAGTTATCTAGCTTATTTATGAGTTGTTTATGCTGTAAAGTATCAAAAGCACGCGAAAAATCAATGAACAGAGCCAGTACATGACTTTTATTATTTAAATGCTCGTTGACTTCATCAGTAAATGTCGATAAGAGGTCAGCTGTGCCTTTACCCTGTTGAAACCCAAATTGATTACGATATATTACGTCGTGCTTCCTATAAAAATTATGTATTTGTTCGCAGATGTATTTTTCCACAATTTTGTCTATGGAAGAAAGCAGTGTAATTGGGCGATAATTGGAAAAATCATTGCGTTTCCCTTTTTTGTAAATTGGCCTAACGCAACCAACCTTTAATTCGTCTGGATATAAACCAGTGTTAATGCTGCAATTAATTAAATTAGCAATAGCTGCTGATATATCATCTCCCACAAGTTTGATATCTGATATTTTAATTTGGTCAGGCCCTGGAGCTTTATTTGAGTTTAAGTTCCGAATGATTTTATATATTTTATCATCAGATGCTTTCTGTCTCCTACGGTTTCACCCGCGTTCCCGTGGGATCTTATCTTTTCCCGGGATAAAAATATACTCTGTTATTAGGGTATAATGTAGCTTTATAATGGTGAAAGAAATTTTAGAATAGGTTGCGTAGTTTTTGAGTAAAATTGTAACAAACAAATAAAAAATCAAATATTTCCTCTTTATTCGTTTAGAAAGGAGCAACTGTCGGAACGCACCGATAAGTGCTTGGCGACAGATTTTCAACTTGAGGGTGGTAGCCAGCCAGTCGGGTACTACAAAGTACCCTACCACCGTGATATGGTTTCCTCACGATGTTTTCCTTCACCGAAAGCTCAAGCTCATTGTAGGATTCGAACCCACGACCTTCGCCGCGGTATCCGACGTCACTACCACTGAGCTATCATCGCCTTAAAAGATTTGGCCTTTCAATCTTTGGTGTTACTTTTATATTTCGCCATATCAGCTTGCCAAATTAATGATATTTTTTGTAATAACTTTCCATTATCTTATATTTCTACAATCTCATTTCGTTTTAAAGTGTTTTAAACAATTTAAACTCTCAATATCCTAACGTCATGGTCACATTTGCGCGGTGCTCCGGGGAGGCACTTTAGCAGATTGCAAGCCTGACCTCCATATCTTCAGATATCCTGACACTAGAAGGATCTTATTGCGTGTTTCTTGCTCGTACAAACAAGAAAAGAAAATGTTTACAGAGACTCGTGGGTAAAGTTTTAATATGTTTAAGTACACGTTCGTAAAAATTGCCGTCTTTTAAAACATGACAAGTTTTGTATCAATGTTTGGTATTTAGTATTTGATTTAAGAAGTACCTACCTGAGTTTGTTTAGAAACTATCCTAATATTTGGGCTTAATGAAATAAATTATCCGCATCATTAGAATAGAAATTCAGAACACAAAAAAGTTTAACCAATGCATTATTAACCCATATATTTCCTACTAATATGTTTCTCATAATGGTATCTTCATATTTATTATCATCTAAATTATTTGCAACGTTTTCATCTTCCGTTATTTTGTTATTATTTATTTCTCCTTCTACCCCTTCTAGTAGTTCTATACCCAACATGTTCCCTTATGTATTTCCTACAGGTGTTCCATCGCATGTAGGCTCTTGAGGCGCCGCTGAAAAATTCACCGCAGTAAGTGGCTCTTGAAAATTTAAGGAGCTAGCTTTAAAATGATGAGAATTATTCACATGACTAAAAGTTGCCACAGTATGTTGCTTCAGTGTTTTCTTGTACCATCATTTATTAAATACCTCCATAGTCACCACAGTTTCACCTGCGATCCCAAGGGGTCTTGTCTTTTCCCGGGATAAAAAGTATCCTGTGTTTTATTCTAGAATATGATCTACCTTTTTGGTAAGTTTCATTAAATACCGCTCATTAATTTTTGCGTAAAAGCAAACAAACATCTTCCCATCTAAACAGACTTTCACATTTGTAATAGTAGTAATAATTTTTTGTTGGTGTTTTGAGGGGCATCTATAAGTAACCTGCTTATACAAGCTGTCCGGTAAGTAGAACGGCAAACTTAAAGGAGAGCTAGGTCCTGCTAGGTCAGGTGAAATCGAAGTAATAATAATTAAAAAAATCACATTCGTAGGAAATTTTGATTATTTCAAAGTGCTTTAATATACTTAATACGTTTCCAACGGCGGCCATTTTAAAACAATTAAAGCCTAAATAACATTAATGATAATGAAAATGGTAATTACATCTTGTATTTCAATTTGAGTGTATATAAAACAGTAATGAACAAGAATATTAGTACAATTAACGTAGCTATAAGCATCTTGGGTTTCTAATCGACCTGGCAAATTAAAACGTGTTATTCATGAAATTGTTGCGAGCATCCTTTGATGAAATATGACGAGAGATTTTAACTTGTACACTGTAGAAAGTGAGTTTAAAACAATTTATTTCAAGAACTAAAGATCGTTCCTAAGCTAAGGTATCTCCAAACTAAATGTTATAACATTGTTAAGACGTGAAAGCCAAGCAGAAAGACAGACTTTATAATATTATTATGGATATTATTTTAGATATTAAATATCTCGAAAATGATGACACTTTTACAAGGTAATTTTTGTATATTTAATAAGTGACCCCCCACTTATCTCCCCCTTAAGATTGTCGTACTACTTACCGGACATTTGTATACCTTACCTAATATTTTTTATTTTATTGTGAAATCTTTGGTAAAAACAAAATTCTTGATACCCATACTAGGCTAGGTTGAACCAAAAATGGTCAACTGGATGGTCAGCGCCGCCTTGTGACAGAACCGATTAGAAAAGTATATTGGGCTAGGCGCCCCCTAACACTACACCATAGGCAAAACCGACACTATTCAAATAAGAATAAAGATCAAATTCTTTCAATATAGGATTATCAAGGCCATTAAAAATAACTTCAAAGAATCGCAGCTTTATTATTTGAATATGAATAAAATAACAAAGTTGATAGAATATTAGACGAAATATTACAACATTGTCCTTTCCACTAGGCTTGTGTTTATTCTGCGTTCGCAGTAATATAACGCTGTGCATAGCTAGGGTTGTCACTCTAGGAGTTATATTGGAAAATAGGAAACATTTCTTGCAATTCAGAGACGCTGTTTTAATATACGAAATTCCAAGAGCTGTTGTTCTAGCTGTTAAAATAAATCTACACTTATATTATAGGGAGGTAAATTTTGTATGTTTGTACTTTAGGAGGTAATCTCCGAAACTACTGATCCAATTTTGAAAAAGGCCATCCACGCCCCCTTGAAAAATTCGTCCTGTTTATCTACTAGCTACCCCCGTGGTTCCTTCCACGTACCCGAGCAATTATTATTTTTCCTCGAGATAAAAAAATCCTCGAGAAAATATGATCTACCTATGCAACAATTTTCACCAAAATCCGTGCGGTAGCTTTTGTGATGTGAATTTTTTTTTACTCTATCACTAAACCACATGACTAACAGACATAGCCATGCATACAAGTTTCGTGATTTTTTTGTGATAATTGACAGAAATCTAAAATCGCCAACCCTAACCATCTAGTCATATATTTGGCAAGCAAACAACAGAGCTGTCGTCTCATATTTAGCTTGCAATATTTCTTCCACCCTTCGCACTGTTGCGAGTGAAATCTTGAAACAAAATCCCCATTCGATATATTCTTGAGGGGATTTTTCAATAGAAATTGGCACTTATTATACGTAGGATAAAATTGAAATTGCTTTCGATTGTAAGCGATAGATACATGTTGGTAGCGTCAGGAAAATAATTTTGCAAATGCAATACTTCAGATAGTGAACTCTCCAGTGGGTAAATGCTAGTAAATATTTATTTGTAAAATATAGCTGGGGACTACTAAATCCATGGAGGCTTCTTCTTCTTCTTCTTCTCTTCCTTATCGCACGTGGGGTCGGCACAACATGTTTTCCTCTTCCACTCCGCTCTATCACTAGTCGTCTCCGTACTCACACCTTTCAAATGCATATCATT
Organism: Ochropacha duplaris; assembly: GCA_951361185.1. Lineage (NCBI taxonomy): Eukaryota > Metazoa > Arthropoda > Insecta > Lepidoptera > Drepanidae > Ochropacha > Ochropacha duplaris. Next base: position 2,119,885 of record OX592712.1, on the reverse strand, counting down.
CTTCACGCAGTCCTTCCATACCTTCTTCGGCCTTCCTCTACCTCTATATCCATCCACACTCATGCTCAATACTCTTTTTGTTACATGCTTTTCATCCCTCCTTATGACATGTGAAATAAAAAATACAGGTTAAGCACCTAGTTGAAAATTATTAAAAATCATTAAATAAATTTTATATGCCAGCTGTCTCCCACGGATTCCTTCCCTGTTAACTTCTCCCGGGTTAAAAGTATCCTTTGTTTTTTAACCGACTTCAAAAAAAAGGAGGAGGTTCTCAATTCTTAACCGACTTCAAAAAAAAGGAGGAGGTTCTCAATTCGTCTGTATGTTTTTTTTTTTTTTTTTTTTTTTTTTTTTTGTATGTTTGTTACTCGATTTCTCTGCCAATTATGAATAGATTTTGATGATTCTTTTTTTGTTTGGTAGATCCTACTTCAGAGGTGGTCCCATTTAAATTTTGTCGAAATTGATTAAGCACTTTTTGAGAAAATCAACAAAAACGAAAAAAAATATATCTCGTTTGATAAACCTTAGTGAATCAAACTGAGTCGTTGAGCATGACTTTTTGGATTTGGATGAAATTTCGTGTGTATACTTCAATGGGTTCTTCGATGGTTTTAAAATACAATTGGACCCGGTAGGTGGCGCTGGAATCGAGTTCCAAGATTTGTTTTAATTTCAGGGCAGGACGACGTCTGCCGGGCCCGCTAGTTATATATTATATTTTACCGGCCAGACCCGATTTCAGGACAAACTAGTTTAGCCTAGGATAACATATAATAAGGAATAAACTTTAAAAATTAAAAAATAAAATTATTTTTAAAAATAAAAAACAAAAACCGACTTCAAAACTGTAACCTATACCTATGTACAAACATAAACTAAAAAGTAAAGAATAATATTTTAATTTCAAAGCAAGAGCCTTAAAGGACAATCAACAAAATTATTGATATTTATATATCTATTTAATATTTATAAACAGTTCTTTTTGGAGTCGGTGCCAGCCAAGAAGGACAGTTTAATTCTGCCTTTGTAACAAACTTTCGAAAAGTAGCGGAGCGACGGCGCAGACCTAAGGAACATTACCGTAAGGAGAGGTGTCGTAAGACGTTTTCTCGTATGAACACTTCGTGTCCAGTTCAAAACTGTCCTTCTTCTTGACTGGCACCGACTCCAAAAATAACTGTTTATAAATATTAAATAGATATATAAATATCAATAATTTTGTTGATTGTCCTTTAAGGCTCTTGCTTTGAAATTAAAATATTATTCTTTACTTTTTAGTTTATGTTTGTACATAGGTATAGGTTACAGTTTTGAAGTCGGTTTTTGTTTTTTATTTTTTTATCAGGCTATGTTCTACCTGTGTGCCAAGTTTCATCAAAATCCGTTTTTGCGTGATTTAGCAACAGACATCCAAAAATTCACATTTATTATTATAATATATAATAATACTAGAATTAAACTACTAAAATCTACTGAACGTAGTTTGATGAAACTTGGCACACAGGTAGATCATATCGTGAAATAAAACAGGATACTTTTATCCCGGGATAAGATAAGATACCACGGTAACGCGGCAGAAACCGTGGGGAACAGTTTGTTAGATAAAAAAAATGGCGGGGCAATCTTTAGGGACTGCCGATAGAAGTGAATACTAATGAGAAGCGTGCGGTGACGATGACGCAAGTTTCATGATTTTCATGTTCAACCAAAAAGTGCTCAACGCGCCTAAAAAAGTTTTCACTTCAAAATAATATTTGGCTGCATAAATTGAAAACATAAGCCAACCATTCGAAAATAAAAAATATTTGCAAATGAAACCGTAGGCTCTCGGCGAGTGTACAGCAATTTTCAGCTCCACTGAACCGTGTAATGTTATTTATCTACTCAAATGACAGGATCCAATATAAATAACTAAATCATTTCGGCGTATACCTACCTAATGCGAAATAGATTTTTACGTTTGCTTTATAATCGTTTGTGTGGTATCAAATATTTATAAACGTAATGTGTTCATTTTTTAGGGTGCCGTACCTCAAAAGGAAAAAAACGGAACCCTTATAGGATAACTTTGTTGTCCATCTGTCTGTCCGTCTGTCCAGACCCCTTTTCTGAGGAATGCATGGAGTGGCGTTTATGCCGCATATTTTGACTCTCGCAAGAGAATCAAAAACCTATAGAGTACTTCCCGTTGGCCTAGAACTCTGAAAGGCAAGCAGCAATATCGGGAAATACAAGTATAGAAATAAATCCAAAACCGTAAAATTGTTGTTAGGTAAAACATCAAGACTCGATTCTTGTTATGAACGAAGAGGGTTCCGTTACAAGCTTGTTGATGTGTAACCCTCGGTTTGTGCGCAAGTCCGACTCGCACTTGACCGGTTTTTCTGTAGAGTGAAGACTCGTAACTCATAGAAATCAACTTCTCATACCTTTCAAATTTCGTTAGCAGTTCTTCGTTAGTTAGTAAGTAGAATATATCGAATACTGTTGAAAGAAACTAGAAATATTTGGTGTAATCATTGAAGAAAAAACATGTACCAACATGGAGGTAATTGTTCATAATTTTGAAGATACTTACAATATGTGTGCCAGAGCGACATCGGCTTTTTATTTTACAAACTGTGAAAACTAGGAGGGTTCTTTGTTTAACTATAAAAACACTCTCATGTATTTTCCTAAGCACATTCCTAATTTCATTTCAAATAAAGGCCACTTTCAAAAGGGCGTACGTCGAATAGATAGGGATCCCCAACCCTTTTGCAAAAGATAATAATGAAATACAATCTCTCGACTTATTTATACGAGTACTTCGGGAATTGGGAGCGAACATGAGTAGCATTCACCGCCCACACAAAATATATAGATACAGAAGGGCAACTCTTGGCTGTTACTTGAAATGTAACGCACGCACACAGACGCCCACCTCACCGCATTGGGCGCTACATACTAAACATATGAAGGTGTGGAATGAATCAAGACAAATGCGTTTTCTTACAAGTTATGTATAAAATTGCCTTAATCAGTGCATTATTTATCTATGTACAGTCTCAGCTTTAATTTGGGACCCTTTTCCGTCAAATGTTGTTAGAATATTCAATGCAATAAGATCGAAACTTCATTTCGATAGTGTTGAAATGTCAAGTTAAGACATTTAAACGTTTGATCGAATCGACCCCTGAAATGATAAACCTCTTTGCTAAAAGCTATCACTACGGTTTTCTAATTACGAACATGTGTCAGTGTCAGTCAAGAAATTGCAATTGCAAATAATAAACATGCTTGCGGCTAATCGTGACAATTACTCGGAAAAAATCGGAAATCATCGTTTCGGTTGCGTTGTCGATGATAAACATTATATGACGTATGACGCTAGGGACCGATAAAATATCGTATTCTTACACTAGATTTTGAACGCAATGGCCGTTCCTTCTGTACCTATTGACTGCGTGTCCCTTACCCCATCACGAAACCTTACCGCGATAATTTTCTGGAATGATATGGCAATATTGCAACGTTTCCAATTCCCTTTAACTGTGTTGATTTATGTTTCCTTCACGCTTTTGTTCCAGCTCGATAATAATTCTGTAATGCTAGAGCAGCGCTTAATGTTCGTCAATCAATGTCACTATTGGGTCTTATTTTTTGGATGTAGGCGAGATTTTTCGGCTGGCTTGAATATTGGCATCAATCAATCAAACTCTCTCCAAAAACATTTTTGGTGGCTCATTGAATTGAATGATGTATGTAGGTATTCATTTTAGGTGACGATTGTTCAGTGGTAGTCAAGTGGAATGCCGCGTCGTAGATTCCTCACGATGTTTTGCTTCATCGAAACCCACGATCAGATAGCATCGATATCACAAACCTGTAATCTAACTAGATAACGTAAGGTACTTACTTGTGGTAAGAAACATGTTCATTATTTGAGTTTGGCTTTTCCTGTACAGTTTTTACAACTTAATACGGTACAATTTTCTAGAAGACGATGATAGCTCAGTGGTAAGTGACGTCGGATACCGCGACGAAGGTCGCGGGTCCGAATCCTACAATGAGCTTGAGCTTTTGGTGAAGGAAAACATCGTGAGGAAAAGGAAACCATAGCATGGTGGTAGGGTACTTTGTAGTACCTGACTGGCTGGCTACCACCCTCAAGTTGAAAATCTGTCGCCAAACACCTGTTGTTTCACCACGGTAGCCATCATCACTACCACTGAGCTATCATCCCTACTTTTCTTAAAATAGATTCCAAAGTCCCATTAAAATATAAAAGTGAATGCACACCTAACAGGATCTATCTACTTATAGCCATCTCTTCAACAAACTTCGGCTTAAAAAAGGTTTTTAAAGCCGATTAAAATGCTCTTCTACCTAGTACACTTAGCTATTTTAAATAAATTTTCTTTATTACAATTTAAATGTTATTCCAGTTGAAGTAAGGCACTTTATAAAAAACATCACTTGAAGCGTACATTTGTCCATTTACGATTCTGTTTGGAGCGACGACTTGTGCAATAAAATATGTAACATGCACTATACGGCATAATGGACAATGTAGCAACATTGTTGTAAATCTCATGTTTGCTCTAGTGATTATTATTGTGCTCTAGTATATTTTATTAAAAAAAATGAAATTGTTATTTTAAATTAACAAACAGACATTTTAATTTTACATAAAATCCACTTACTCGATAGCTTAGTTAACGAGCTCCCAAACTACATTTCAACATTGAAATTCCCTAGAACTTTACCAAAATCGGTGTCGAAGCATAACGAAGGTTCGCCGGTCTCAAACTCCTGAACTTCGGCCAGCTATTACAACTTTTCTAGTTAAAGTGCATTGTTGTCGCTAAACAATAATGAAACTTTGTCAGTTATAACTTTAAGGTCCTTTTTACTTTTTCTTCTGTACGTAAGGTCTTTTGTATCATTTAAATTCTGGGTTTATGCTCCTTGAGTATATTCTCAGTGTTTGATATTTTTATTCTCTCCTTAGTGTTTATTCTAAATTTTTTTTTCACCGGGTATACAAATTAACACTTAATTTTTTTTTTCACTCTTCTTGCTCAAAAAGACCGTCACCTAACCAGAGCGAAGAAAAAATAGCAATTCTTCCTCTAGGGGCAAAAGTTTTTATTTTTTATTTTTGTGTGTCAAATGACAATGAGCCTACAAAAACAAAAAGTCTTTAGTCATAAGTAGAATAATCATGAATAAAGACTCGACTTATTACTGTTTCATAAAAAAATAACTTCATTTTAATTTTGAAAATGGAACTAAAATCGGCGATCTCTGCTAGAATGCATGCAATGTGTTGCGGCTACAGAAGAAACAAAAAAAAGACATTATTAACTACATATTTCATATTGTATTGGATTGTTTTATTTTCTCGCAATCGTAGTGAAAAGTATAGTGTAACACACGGCGCTAAAACCCATTAAAACTCGGTTTCTATTTACTCCCTCGCTAAAGATCGGGAGTAAAACTACCTCGTATATAATGGGTCATTTTAGCTCCTTGTATAACAATCTACTATTGTCAAATTAGTAAATCAGTTTTGCAGCATACGTTGGAATAGGAGCCTTTTTCTCTGATGGTAAGTGACTACCGTCGCCTATATAATAGACATTAGCAACACGAGAGGGATTGCCAATGTATTGTCAACGTTTATACAATGCTTTAAAGGCATCTAAGTGCAACTAACAGAACTCTCAACAGGTGCTTGGCGACAGATTTTCAACTTGAGAGTGGTAGCCAGCCAGTCGAGTACTACAAATTAGCCAGCTGTGCTGTGGTTTCCCGAGATGTTTTCCTTCACCGAAAGCTCAAGTTCATTGTAGAATTTGTATCCATGATCTTCGCCGCGGTATCTGACGTCACTACCACTTAGCTTTTGCCTTGATAAATTCCATGCTGAGTTCAGCACGGATGGAGTTCTTCAAGATTTCTCGCTCATTGAACAATTATTCCTAAACAGGTTATTAAATAATACTATTTTCAATAACAGCAGAAAATAGGTACTCACAGTAATAACAGGAACCTTACATAAAACATTTCCTTGTGCAGTCAAATAAAAAATCGTAGCGGGCAGTAAATGAAATGATATTTTTTTATGTTTAAATGATTATTTTCCACGCAGATGTAGGAACCGTCAAAACAATTCTTCCAGACATCTGGTTCCGAGTGTGTTTAGCAGTTACGAAATGCAAACAAACGAAATGGAGAGATTATATATAATTGCATAAACGCTTTACCAACTCACGGTTTTATTACTTTAAAAGTTATCTAACTTTTTAAGTTTAATTTACAAGTTATCGCATCTATATGTATTATTATTTCGTCACTTTATTCGAAGATATAGTTGTGAAATATATGTATTGAAATACATATATAATTCTAACAAGTAGTCCTTTTATTATTTGGCAATAACTCGCACGCTTTAAGATTTTAAAATAATCGATATGTAATTTGAATCGATAAAATCATTATACACTCCTCACTATCGCTACCGACATCTTGATTCATTCTTTTATTGTGCGCGCAGCGCTACGCACGCGTCCCTTGCAATAATGCCGAAGCGAAGTGCTGATAACAAAATTGCTTATTATAAAAATAAAATAAAAAAATTAGAAACTGAAAAAGTTAAACGACGTAAAAGAGTTATTGTATACTCGGATTCGTCAGATTTCGACGAAAATTCTGGTAAGCAATTTTATTTTTTTGTAAGTACCCACATATTTTTCTTTAATCTTAGTGCTACCTTTTAAAGAAATATTTAGTATTATATGTGGTTTTTATCTTTTTCAATTTGAAAAGCTTTAGAGTTGTCCGTGAGGCAACTAAAAAGCAAATCTGGCCTGAGAGTTAACCGAGAGTTGACCAAAAGGTACAAAAATAACTATAGAGTTGACCGTGAGTCAACCAGTTATCAATGTAATATTTACCTCTATCAGTAAAACTACAGATTACTTACTTAAATACTTAAAATTCTAGTTTAATTTTAATATTAACTTTACCAAAGTACCCACTTTCTTATGATAAAATATGTTTCTTTTAGAAATCGAAACCAATATCCTGAGTAACGATACTGAAATTGTAGAAGTTGCTCCGGTGCCTGAAGAACAGGCATTGCCTACATTAGACCCAGAAGTGCTTATAGCCTTGGGAGAACTTATCCCAGAACAAGATCTATACGGAGAAGATATTCACTCAGATCTAGCTCAAAGGTGGGCCCCAATCCTTCGAAAGGGTTTGTCTGACAAAGACCAAAAAGAAAAAATATTAAAGGATTATGCAATTCCACAAAATTGTAAGCTTTTTAGAGCCCCTGTACTAAATCCAGAAATCGCCGCAGCATTTTCCGAATTTGCTCGAGCACGGGATAAAAAGATCGAGAGTTCTCAACAACAATTAGGAGTAGGCCTTACAGCCATTAACCGTGCCATGACCGTGTAATCACGGGCGACAATAAAGTACAAGCTATAAAATGTTTGTCAGATGCATGTAGAATCTTGTCCAATTTACATGCTTCAGAAACTCAAACGCGAATAAAGTCTTTGACACAAGGATTAGAGAAGTCGTTTCTAAACCTTATTCAAGATAGTGAAAGAGACGAGATGCTGTTTGGTAGCAGTTTACCTGAGAAAATTAAAGCGTCTAAGGCTATTGAGAAACAGGGATCTCAAATTAAAAAACCGGATACTAAGAGTACTCCTGGTCCATCCTCCTCTCGCTCGTCAAGACCGCAGGGAAACTGGAAGGGCCCTTCTCGCTCGACGAACAGGGGGGGGCGAGGAGGGTCCAGGAAGACACCATATACGAACCAGAAGCCCCATTCGTCGCAGAACAGCTTCACTCCAACGAGAGTTTGGAACAAACCCCCTCGTGCAGGGCCCCGGACATAGAGGTACATGCTGGTAGATTAAAATATTTTTACAGATGTTGGTGTAACATCACTAATAATAGGGTAATTTTAAATTGGATTCGAGACGGTTACCCTATACCTTTTCATAAAAAAGTGAGATGTTGCGAAAATAATAGTCGCAAATGGTTACCAGTGGAAAGGCAACAGATGTCTATTGCTATAAAAAAATTACATGACCTAGGGGCTATATCTGTTTGTCAACCATCCCGAAATCAATATATTTCTAACATATTTTTAGTTCCTAAGCCTAATGGCGGTTATAGATTTATTTTAAATTTAAAAGCATCAAATAGATTCGTGGAAAAGGCACATTTTAAAATGGAAGATTATAGAACGGCAGCCCTGCTAATTTCAAAAGGGTGTTACATGGCTACAATAGATTTGAAGGAATCCTATTTGTTAGTTCCAATTAAATCTAATCATAAAAAGTTCTTAAGATTCCAATTTGAAAATGACAAATCTCACTTAGTCACATATGAGTTTAATGCAATGCCGTATGGCCTTTCTACCGCCCCTAGAACTTTCACAAAAATAATGAAAGTAGTTGTAGGGTATTTGAGAAGTCGGGGTTACAAATCCGTTATTTATCTTGACGATATTTTTTGTTTAGGGTCAAATTTTGAAGAATGTCAAAATAACGTAATGGCAACTCGTAAACTATTAGAGTGCTTAGGTTTCATTATTAATTACGAAAAAAGTTATCTTAATCCTGAAACTAAGTGCAAATATTTAGGATTTGTTTTTAACTCGTTAGAAATGTCCATCAGCTTACCCATTGAAAAACAGAACAACATTTTTAGACTTGTACATATATTTTTAAACCTCCCTCGATGCACCATCAAAGAATTTGCACATTTGATTGGAGTATTAATAGCAGCATGTCCTGCTGTAAGCTACAGTTGGATGTATACAAAACTATTAGAACAAGAAAAATACCAAGCTTTACTCAAAGCTAATAATAATTACAACGCCAAATTCATGCCTTCAACCAATATATTGCCAGATCTATACTGGTGGGCCAAAAATATTTTTACTTTACAAAACACTTTAGAAAAACCAAAGTTCGACTTAGAATTTTTTACTGATGCGTCCAGACAGGGCTGGGGTGCTTTTTGTAATAATATCCGTTCTGGAGGAAAATGGAAGCCCGAGGAGCTTAAGTTCCATATTAATTATTTAGAACTCAAAGCAGCATTCCTTGGACTAAAGATGTTTGCTCGTGACATGTATAATTGTGCAATTTTATTGCGTTGTGACAACACCACTGCAATCAGTTACATAAATCGAATGGGAGGAATCCAATTCCCCCATTTAAACGATATTACAAGAGAAATTTGGCAGTGGTGCGAGAAGCGTAGATTATGGTTATATGCATCATACATTAATACAAAAGATAATATAGAAGCCGACCAAGAATCACGTAACAAGAATGCAGATACAGAATTACAAATCTCTAATATAACATTTCAGAATATTACAAAAGTTTTAGGAAAACCAGACATTGATCTCTTTGCTTCTCGCGCCAATACCAAATGTAATATATACGTATCGTGGAAACGAGATCCGTATTCACTTACTGTCGATGCATTTACTATTGGTTGGAGACCATACTTCCTCTACGCATTTCCCCCATTTTCGTTAATTTTGAAGTGTCTACAAAAGATTAAGACAGATAGGGCTCAAGGCATATTAGTTTTTCCCTATTGGCCCTCTCAGCCATGGTTCCCAGTTCTTAAAAGTATGTGCAACTCTAAAATTCTTTATTTTGACGCTAACGAACACATTGTAAATTTCTCTTGCAGGGCAAGACAACAGTTCAAACTTACCCTGGGGGTCGCGAGGCTCTCCGGGATGCTTTCTTAAGAAAAGGAACTCCTGAAGCAGCGTTAGATATAATATTGTCTTCATTAGCACAAAATACTTTACGACAGTATAGTTGCACTTATAAGTTGTGGTGGAAATATTGCAACGACTTAAATTTAGACCCATACAATAACTGTTCAGATTCAGTAGTTTTATCTTTTTTTACAGATCTTTTTAACCAGGGTGTAGCATATGGTTCACTTAATAGCCACAGATCTGCTTTAGCTTTGTTATTAACCATTGATTTAAGCAATAATTATCTTCTTACAAGGTTTTTTAAGGGTGTGTACAAATTAAGGCCTACATTACCCAAATATATTGGCACTTGGGATCCACAAATGGTACTCAACCATGTAGCAACATGGAAACCTCATAACGAGGTTTCCATTGAAAAATTAACTAAAAAAGTTGCTATTCTCTTAGCTTTATGTACAGCCTATAGGGCTCAGACATTATCATTAATAAAAATTAAAAATATTAAGATAAGTTCTAATGATATAAAAATAATTATAACTGATTTAATTAAAACTTCCGTCGCGGGGCGTGAACAGCCATTGTTGATTCTTCCCTATTTTAATGAAAATAAGGATATATGTCCAGCAACTGCGATCAATGATTACATATCAAGAACGGAACAGTTAAGATCCGATAACACGGACAAATTATTGTTAACGTTAAGACCACCTCACAGAGCGGCGACGAGTCAGACGATCGCGCGTTGGGTGAAGCAAGTACTGGCAGAGAGTGGAGTGGACGTGGCGACATTTAGCGCACACAGTACGCGACATGCCGCCACATCTGCGGCAAAAAGCGCCGGCGTCTCACTTGATATCATTAGGAAAACGGCCGGCTGGACACCAACATCAAGTACTTTTGCTAGGTTCTACAATCGACAAATAGTGGATAATAATTTATTTGCACGAGCCGTATGTTTAAATGAAGAGCTTTAACTGTTCCATTCTAATAATATATCTAATTATAGTCAAGATTATGTCAATTTGTAGTAATTACCTATAACATGTATTATTTATAATAATAAATCTTTAAATTGATTATGGTTTAACCTTTATCGTAGTTTCGGCAAAATATACCTCTAAACATCTACTTGTTAGACTTATATATGTATTTCAATACATATATTTCAAAACTATATCTTCGAATAAAGTGACGAAATAATAATACATGATCAAACGAACTTCCAAGTGAAGTTCGATCAGTATTATATGAGTCACTTTATTCGAAGATATAGATAAAGCTCCCGCCCGTCCCAACCCAGCATCATTTTGCCGAAGTAGAGAGCTATATCAGTGTCTTATAATTAATCTCTAAAGAATGAAGCAAGATGTCGGTAGCGATAGTGAGTGTATAATGATTTAATCGATTCAAATTACATATCGATTATTTTAAAATCTTAAAGCGTGCGAGTTATTGCCAAATAATAAAAGGACTACTTGTTAGACTTATATATGTATTTCAATACATATATTTCACAACTATATCTTCGAATAAAGTGACTCATATAATACTGATCGAACTTCACTTGGAAGTTCGTTTGATCATGTATTAGTACATATAGAGGCGTTAACTTGTAAAATTATTATTTTCTATTCCGAAGGGTTGATTTGGTAAAGTCATTTTGAGACGTATTTTTTGTAAAAAAAAAAACTATCTATCTATATGTATAAATAAAAACCGGCCAAGTGCGAGTCGGACTCGCGCACGAAGGGTTCCGTAAAAATGGCTAAAAAATCACGTTTGTTGTATGGGCCCCCTTAAATATCTGTTTTATTCTGTTTTTAGTATTTGTTGTTATAGCGGCAACAGAAATACATAATTTGTGAAAATTTCAACTGTCCAGCTATCGCGGTTCTTGAGATACAGCCTGGTGACGAAGTCTTAGTAATAGGGTCCCGTTTTTACCCTTTGGGTACGGAACCCTAAAAACTCTTCATAACGCGAGAAACACATTCCATAATATAAACCAATTTCAAAATAAATAATGAAGCTTTACTGCCGAATATTTTCCTGCTTTTCAATTACCCCTCGCGACTTTTACACATAAAGTTTTTCCATACTTTCCATGTGACTGAACGAAATCATGTCACACACAGTCGGCAGGTGTGACTTTTGAGTGACGTCAATATTTAGGGATCCGTAGTCACGCATGTCTGTCTGTATTTCACAGCTAATATAAAGGTGTAAAGTAATTAACTGGTAAACTATAAGGTCTATGTCGCTCTTTAGCACATACATATAGTATTGACTAGCTGCCCCCGTATTCCCAAAGAATATTATCTTTTCCTGGGATAAAAAGTATCCTATATTTTATTCCAGGATATTGACTACCTGTGTGCCAAGTTTTATCAAAATCCGTTCAGCCATTTTTGCCTGAAAGAGTAACAAACATGCATACATTCATAAATACAAACTTTCGCGTTTATCACATTAGTAGGATAATTACTTTTTTTTTTTTTTTTATGTCACAAGTGACAACGAGGCAGGCGGGTCACCTGATGGTTCATTATAGCATAATACAGTTACAATTTGCTTAATTCTTTGTGAATTTCTCTTTTTAGGGTTCCGTACCCAAAGGGTAAAAACGGGACCCTATTACTAAGACTTCGCTGTCTGTCCGTCTGTCTGTTACCAGGCTATATCTCAAGAACCGCGATAGCTAGACAGTTGAAATTTTCACAAATTATGTATTTTTTTTTTGCCGCTATAAAAAACAAATATTAAAAACAAAATAAAATAAATATTTAAGGGGGGCTCCCATACAAAAAACGCTATTTTTTTGCCCTTTTTTGCTCGATATCATCACCAGGCTGTATCTCAAGAACCGCGATAGCTAGACAGTTGAAATTTTCACAAATTATGTATTTCTGTTGCCGCTATAAAAAACAAATACTAAAAACAAAATAAAATAAATATTTAAGGGGGGCTCCCATACAACAAACGTGATTTTTTTGCCTTTTTTACGGAACCCTTCGTGCGCGAGTCCGACTCGCACTTGGCCGGTTTTTGCTCTTATTACCATAAAAATTTATATTAATAAAAAGGCCACCAAAACCCTAAGACGCCATAATGCTTAGGTCACTTGATATCATGATGTCACCTGCTCGTAAACAAACTTTTAGCTGTCAAAATATCTTTCATATCTTTACTGTTTCCATTTGCTGTTTACAAGCAGGTGACGTCACACTCAGAATCGGCCAGTACAGAGCGTTTTCAAATCACAACATTTTATTTATAATTTCCTATAAACATCATACATAATTTTAAAATTAAACTATGACTAAATTGTTTAAGATTTTTTTACTGATAAGCTAACAACATGTTTTATCTATATTCTCACTGTAGTCTAATACCCTATTGTAAGAACCAATATCATATTAAAACTGTCACTCCATCTTCACTGAATAAAACCACAAATAGCAAGCACTATAACCCGACGCTGCTTGTTTTCCGCACCACCGAGCCGGCAACTGTCTGCCACTATACCAACGGTTCAGTGCATCGCGGGGTGAACTTGCGACTGAAAATTGGATATTCACGCTTAAGATCATTATTTTAATTAAAACGTAGCAGACGTTGGACTATGATAATTCGGTGTTACGGCTGGTAATGTAAATCGAGTTTGTTTTGTTTATTGCGAACTTGACACTGTATAATTTTTTGAAACTTTTCAGAATATCTAAATAAATTTTTTGCAGAGAAAATATTTTGGAAGTTCCTTATCCGCGCGATAACGAGATTGTGAAACTGTGTGTTGGGGGCTAGACGGAAAAAATTCTTACGACACTTTTTGTGTCACTGTTACTGTCGGTGACAGTTGTGTGTAAGCTATTGTAAGCTGTGCGGCGTGCGCATGTTTCTCTGCTCAGATTAAGGATAGGGAGGCTCGCGCAGCCCTGAAGAAACAATTACAATACCGCCCGCGTTTTCGCCCTCGCCGGAGAGGCCCGTCGCGACGTCCCACTCAGTCAGTCTCGTCCCCAGTAGTTGGCCCGAGCCGTACCAGTAATCCGACCGTCCCTTAAAACCCCTCTAAATCGCTTAGGCGAAGTCCGTCCCACTATTTTGTGCCCCCCGACGACGCCCTGAGCCGAGGTTCGTGCCCCAACTGGGGCGCCCTCAGCGGTCAGTCGTCTAAAATTTGTAAACTCGGTTGAGAGCCCTAAGCGCTCACCGAAAAGTCCGCGTAAGGGTGTCTATGGTCCCTCAGACCTCCACCTTTAAGTCCTCCCCAAAAAAAAAAAAAAAAGCATGTTTCTCTGTCTGTCTCTCTCTCTCTCTCTCTTATAGAAAGCAAGCCAGATATTTTATATATATATATATATATAAATAGAAATGTTTTTTTTTTCATTTCTATTTTTATATATATATATATGTATATATATATATATATATATATAGTTTTTTTTATATATATATATATACTCTCTCGACTTATATAACTTCGTTTTTATGCATGCTTGGATAAACTCAAAGTACTATTAACCGATTTTAAAATTATTTCACTTATAGAAAGCCAAAATGGGCTGTATTGTATGTAATTTCGCTCTGTAAACCGCGGGGTGGAAAAGTTCTTTAATAATTTCATAATTGTTCAGTCTGCAGTTTCGCCCTTTTGCAATTTTCTTTATTTTATTTAGTGATTGAAACTGTGTTGTCGTTTTACATGAAGGCAACAACTGTTGGACACACAGATTTTCAACTTGAGGATAGTAGCTAGCCAGTCATGTACTAGCAAAGTACCCTATCACCTTGTTGTGATTTCATTGTGATGTTTTCTTTCGCCAAAATTTCATGCTCATTGTAGGATTCGAATACCTACTTGACCACGGTATCTGACGTCACTACCACTGAGCTATCATCGCCTAAAATGAAAATATGATATGAACCAATTACTGTGTTATTAAATTCATTAGAACAACGAATAGAAGCTACTATCAAAGAGATTTCGTTGAGTGTAAATATTCAAATATTTCGCTTCTGGTAACCAGTCGGTGGTCGGACCAAAGCCGTTATGCAGATGACGCCTGTATCCTCAACTCATGTCATACGCAAACTCTGTTCAATATTCCGGACAATTTTTCTGGATATTCTTTTTTCCACGACCCCTTTTGTGATCGTGAAAATCGTTTCCTCTAAACTTTTATTGTCATTTTTTTTAATTTATTTATTAGTGTACAAAATTATTACTAGCTTCCGCGGTTTCACCTGCGTTTGAGAGATAAATGTTTTATATCATTAGGGATAATGTATTAGTGAAAGACTTTTCAAAATCGGATCAGTGGGTCACCTGATGGTAAGTGAATACCGTCGCCTATACACATTAGCAATACCAGGGGGACTACCAATGTGTTGGCGTCCTATTTTCAATGCCTTAACAGCAACTGGCTCTCATGTGCTACTATTGGAACACACCAATAGGTGCTTGGCAACAGATTTTCAACTTGAGGGTGGTATCCAGCCAGTTGATATTTACAAAGTACCCTACCACTGTGCTGTGATTTCCTCACGATGTTTTCCTTAAAAAGGACACGTTTAAATATATTTTTTTATGTATAAACACAAAATTCTAGTAAACTTCATACGTAAATAGCAGAAATCCCAACAAACACATAGCATTGTGGTTAACCACGCGTGAAATTGAAAAGCTTCTGTAACCACACTGTACGTTTTAGAACTTGTGGTGTATTGTAGAGAAACATTTACCTACATTAAAGTCGTACGTAATGGTCAACATGAAAACAATATTAATTTTGAGCACATTCATAGTATGAAAGGCGTAAATATAGGTATTATATCCTCATTTTTTTTTATTTCACAAGTGACAACGAGGCAGGCGGGTCACCTGATGGTAAGTGACAACCGTCGCCTATAGACATTGGCAATACCAGGGGATTGCTAATGTGTTGTACACCTTATTACAATGCCTTAAAGGCGAACTGGCTCTCAAGTGCAATTGCCGGAACACACCAACAGGTGCTGGCGACAGATTTTCAACTTGAGGGTGGTAGCCAGCCAGTCGAGTACTACAAAGTACCCTACCACCGTGCTGTGGTTTCCTCACGATGTTTTCCTTCACAGAAAGCTCAAGCTCATTGTAAGGATTCGAACCCACGACCTTCGCCGCGGTATCCCACGTCACTTACCACTAAGCTATCATCGCCTCATTGCTTGCTGGGATGAAATACTCATAAAGGAAAAAATCGTGAGGAAACCATAGCACAGTGGTAGGGTGCTTTGTACATAGTACCCAACTGGCTGGCTACCACCCTCAAGTTGAAAATCTGTCGCCAAGCACCTATCGGTGTGTTTTGACAGCTGCACTTGAGAGCCAGTTCCCATCTAGGCTTTGTGCGCTTACCACCTTTGGCCACATCATCACTTTCCATGGTGAGATTGTGGTCAGACACAAGTTTATCCAGAATAAAAAAAATATCGTTGAATAAAACCAATAAGATTCAAGAAATATTTGACCATTCAATACATATTAGGTTCAGAATCAAATTGGTTCATCATGAGCCTTTTTTTTTTTTTTTTTTTACGTGGGGAAATCCTCATGGATACCCGGCCGCTCGAGGAGGGCAGCTGGCCGGGTTATGTCAGACTCCTACTGACTAAAACCCCACGGTGCTTCAACCTGTCGCTGCTGGTGCTGGGTATACGGGGGCGCCGAGGCATTCGTCCGCGTACCCAGCAGCGACGGCCCGGTGGCGGGCCTCTACTGCTACGACGGGAGGATCGGAGCTCGTATCCTCACCGTCTCACCTTGGGTAGTGAGTGGAAACACGCACTAGACTACCCGAGCCCGTTGCTAGAGGGCGGCTGACTCCCCCGAGTCTGCCGCCCATGGGCTCTAGTGGGGAGAGGGCGTGGCTCACGAAAGCCGCCCTCCGACGCCCTGTTCTCCTGCGGCGGATCGACAGGGTGGTAGTGTCCTCCCTGTTACGTTCCGCCGCCTCCTTTGCGAGCATGACGCGCTCGCAGAAGGAGTGGAATGCATCCCAGGACCTCTTGCTGTCGACGATAGCGCGAATCACGCTCGTCAGCGAGAGGTCATTCCCCACTTGGGCGCAGAGCTCGCTGCGCTCGCTCGTCCAGGCTGGGCACACCTCCAAAGTGTGCTGGGCTTCCTCCTCCAGGCATCCGTCGCAGTGGTGGCAAACGGCGGTCGGCTCCCTCCGGGCAATCCGACACAGATACTTCCCGAAACAACCATGTCCCGAGAAGATCTGCGTCACACGGAAGGTCAACGTGCCGTGCCGCCGTTCAAGCCACTCCTCCAACACTGGACGGATGGCCTCAATGGTCCTAAGCCCCGCACTAGGGTGCTCAAGCCTGGACTTCCACTCTTGGATAGCGAGCCTGCGCAATTGAGCTCTGCTCCCTTCAACCTCGCGTGGTACTGGCCGATCGCCCTGGGCCAGCGCCTCGTCACGCCAATAATATAATGACGCGAGGGCTCTCGCCTCAAAGTCCCAAGGCAATGACCCGGCCAGCACACACGCCGCTTCGAAGGAGATCGTGCGATATCCCCGTATCGCCCTGATCGCGACCACCCTCTGCGGCCTCCGCAGAAGAGTAGTATTTGCGCGGTTTCATCATGAGCTTACTACAACTTATGATTAAAAGTTACAACTTATGAAGTTCGACCATAAAATTAGAAAAAAAACCGTTTACAATTTTACATTACACATAAAAAAATAGTTGAAAAAACAGAGAAGAAAAAGGGGTACAAAGTTTTTTTTTTTCAAAAGGTGACTATAACATAAAAGAAAATAATAATCTAGAAGAAAAAAAAGTTATAGCATCACCATTCTGGACTTATAACTGATGGTGGTTTTACAGCTCCACTAAAATTTCTGAGCGCCTCTACCATACCAAATATCACTGTATTACATACATTCTGTTGTCTTCCTTTGATAGAAGTTCAAAGGGTGTAAATTCCTTACGTAATCCTAACGGTGGTGTAGCAAACATTGAACACGATCGAAAAAATTGCGGGACAGCCACAAAAAACACTCGACTAAAATAAATAAGCTCAAAATCCTGTGAAAATCCACTATATCCATAAATAAAAATATGCGATATGTCCAAGAGGGAGTTTGCGCTTCGTTGGACCAGAAACACTCGGAACGTATCGGAGGCAAAATATTTGAGACCTGCACGGAAAAACAGAGTAATTCTTTTTATAAAATATTTTTTTTTATCTGGTAGGTTTGATTTTGATACATTTATTTTAAGCAATATTTTGGAAGTAAGGTCTTTGAATGATTATAGCTGTGTCAATTAATTTGATGTGTTTTTTATTTAGACTTAAACGGCTAAAGGTAGCAAATGCATTGTATCTATACAGTTTATTTTCGACAACAAACTGTGTTATCAGTTATATGATATTACAATAAATTGTTATAATTCCTACCATATTTAACTCTATTTCCAAATCTAAAGACCATATAAAAACATGTATCAAATAGTTTTTGAACTGTACAGTATTTTTTACTTTTAAAACCTACAAACATCAACCCAGATCCATTTCCGAGCATAATCCTTGCTCGTTTGCAGTCTCTTTTCCAAAAACACATACTTTCCCACTTAACCTATTTTTCTGTGCGGCCCCTGCTATACCGTGACTGTTACTTGAATAACGCTGAAGATGTCCTGAATTATGGATTATTCTATCTTGTGCACACTTGTGTGGTATCTGTGAGCTCAGAGTTTTATATTATCTGTAGAACCTTGAAGGTTGCCTCAAGATGTTATAATGCTCATCTGTAAGCCCATTCTCATCCATTCAAATAACTTTTTTCAATTCACTTTATGGTCTAACCTAACCTCAAAATAGTACATTCATTATTTTAATTTACATTTGTGTTAATATCTCGGAATTGCCATAAAATTTTTTTTTTTTTAGGAAGTGTTTAGACATATTATAGAGTAGAATTAAGGTGATTTGATGAAGGCACAAAAATGTTGAATCCAGTACATTTGTCTACACTGAGTTGGGCAATCTCTTTTTATGTGATTTTTTTATATTTTTGAAAATATTTGGTTTTGCTTTCTTTAATCCAATCTTTAATTATCTCACTGTATTTCTTTCTTACAAACAATCCCCTTAGTATTGCTAATGTCAATAGGCGATGGTAGTCACTTACCATCAGGTGACTCGGCTAGGTTGTCACTTGTGGTATAAAGAAGTATAGAAACAAAGTTTTTCCTATGGCATGAATTAGAAAATTTTAAAACAAGCAATTGGATAAATTTGATAGAACATTTTTTTTTAGAGAGATTCAATATTATTTTTGAGCAGACCTCCATGCATCCTCGTGAAAGTTATTAGCAGCCATTATTTAACCAATCCATCATCTCCACTTTAACTTCAGGCCTTTTATCGAAGCTTTATTATTTTATAAAGATGAAAGCAAGTTCATGGATAGTAATCAGAAAAGAGATCAGTAAAACATTTTTGAAATCTATATCTTAGTAGGTATGTCTATCTAAATAATAAAAGCGATGAGAAAGGATTTTTGAAAATTTACCTCTAAAGGGTTTCCTTGGAAAAGCGGAGACTGTGGGAGAGACAGACATTTTCTTATAAGATTTGATTATACAATACTTGCTACAATTTTCAGATTTGAATATAATTCAAAATATTCTGAAGCCAAATCTACGTGAGTAAAGCTATAGGCTCTCACTACCCACGTATAAATCCACCTGAGATTTATATTTCCATTAAAACAATACGCTACGAAAAAGAATACACATTATGATACCCAAACAATTTTTACTAGACCTCTCCATTCTCATCCACCATACATTTTTACTACGCAAATTTTACGTCAAAGGGCAATGCGGTAGGTCTTTGTAAAAAAGTCATTCCATATCGACAAATTTACATTGAGCTCCCAGCATAAAACTTTTGAAACTAGTTGCTTATATTAACAAGAACGTGGGAGGTCTTCTGAAAATTGACATGTGATGTGATATTACCATATTTCGTGAATTCAGTGACCCGTATTAAAGGTATCGAATTCAATGACACGTTTATTTATATATTCACGAATGTGAAAACATACCGTATACCTATTGTAATAACACAGAACAAATAAAAAGGTAGATGGAGCGTACGTAAACAATAGTCTCCAAAGTCAAAGTCAAAACCATTTATTCAGTTTAGGCCATAGAAGGGAACTTATGAAGGTCGAATTACAGAAGTTACCAGCGGTTCGGAAGTCAGCCTTCAACTGAGAAGAACCGGCAAGAAACTCAGCAAGGATACATTTTTGGAACGAAGTTCCTTATCGCGCGTTGTGAACATCGGAAAAAATGCTCACGAAAAATTGTCACCGACACTTTTAGTGTCAGTGTCACTTTATTGTAAGCTGTGCGGCGTCCGCATGTTTCTCTGTTTCTCTCTCTCTCTCTCTCTCTTATAGGAAGCAAGCCAGATATTTTTTTCATTTCTATTTACATATATATATAGAAATGTTTTTTTTTTAAATATATATACAGGGTTACTGGTTATTCGATACATTCCTTTAAGGGCGTGATAGTATACACTGTAAGCTACGAAATGAACCCTATATTGCATGATACAAATGTTGATCGTTACGGAGATATTTGGGAATTTAGTATTTTCTCGAAAAAATCCCGAATTACAACTTCAAAATAAAATTTAAAAAAAGTACGTAACATTTTTATCTTTTTTTGTTTCTGGTACTCAGACAACATGTAAATACTATTTTTAAATCAATTAAATGATGAAATTTTGCAATGGCTTCGACACAATATCTTTTAAATCGTGTCAGTTTGAATTATTTCTCTGTTTTCTTAAAGATTAAAATGCCAATAAAAAAATAGTAATGGAGTTAGAAGTGTACAAAATGTACCAAAACTTTCTCACCTATCTAATAAAGTAAGAATATAAAAAAACTCACTACAAAATATGAAGAATTAGTTCTTAGAAACAGAACAGGTCGCAATTTATTAAAATAACATTTATAATTATTTTTACAGAAAAAGTGTCCATACACCGCCAATGTTGTGATAAGAGATCGGCAAATTCCGGTATAGTTCGGAATGGTCATGCCCGTCTTCGCTGGTAAGTTTTGGGTTCGCTAGCGTCAGTTCGTTTACGAACAACTGACTGCGCGTGCGTTTAAGTTTTGTTAACCGAGCTACGTGAATTCTCGCGAGTATTTCTTTTGTAAACTGGGTCTTCCAAGGCGACAAGGTAGCAGAAATCATTTATTAGGGATTTTTTCGAGAAAATACTAAATTCCCAAATATCTCAGTAACGGTCAACATTTGTATCATGCAATATAGGGTTCATTTCGTAGCTTACAGTGTATACTATCACGCCCTTAAAGGAATTTATCGAATAACCAGTAACCCTGTATATACTCTCTCGACTTATATAACTTCGTTCCATCCGGGTGTCCCTTGACACCTCTCAAGTTTTTTAAATATTTTTGGGCCATCTAACTATATTGGCTTTTTTTTTTCAAATGTTTAACAATTTTATTCTTAAACTAATACAAAAATACATAAAAAAAATTACCCGCATTAGTTACCTACATAATATATTATACTAAAACAATGAAGTGAACCATGGTAGAGATTGTGGTTAAACACAAGCTTATCCAGAATTAAAAAGGTACCTCTATTTCCCCGCGTTTACATCACCATACTTTATTCGTTTCTACTCCGCACCTAAACTTTGAAAGGAAACTTTTACCCAAAAGTTTTGAGGCAACCAAGTAAACAAATTTCTTCTTTATTCCAGGTATATTTCGGGGAACGCCTCCAATAGATCTGTCTACAATTCAGAATCAATAAAAGGTAAGTTTTTGTAATTTCTACAACAAATTTCTGTTTCACAAAAAATATTACTGCTATTAGAAATGTGAAAGTTTTAAATGTGTAAAATCGGCTGAATGGATTTTGATGAAACTTCGCACACATGTAGATTATATCTGGATTAAAACAAATAATACTTTTTACCTCGGGAAAAAATAAGATCACTCGGGAAGATGGGTGAAACCGCGGGGGATATTGTCATAGTTTGAAAGAAAAAATATTTAAATAAAATAAATAAAAGTTTGGAATTATAGAAACAAGCTTGCGTTTAGCTGGAAGAAGGCCTGTAACAACCTATAATATTACATCTTCCACAAAAGATTCTGCTTTATAATATAGGAGTCGAAACGTAGACTCCAGAACCAGACGCCGTGTCCCAATGTTGAGATAAAAAATTCCAGCATCTTGCGGTTCACAAATAGTGATAATAGAATTAAGTCTAACAATTTCTGCGCCGCCTACATTCTATTATATTCTGTAGAAGACCAACCAGCAAACCTTTTGCCGATGAGCCAGGTTACCAACCAACTTCTCTTCGCAGATAAATCTCCTAATTCATCAGTTATACTTTTAAATCAATCGAAGAACATTGATGATTCCTATCATGTAATGATATCTGTGATCTCAACTCTTTTACCAGTAACGCCAACAATACCAAGCAGTGCTGGCTTTATTTATGGTGCAGGGTCTGCAGCGTACACGGTCGCAGTATGGGGGGCGCCGTCACTCATGGCGCTCTATTATATAGTGTAGGGTAGTTCGCGTACAACCTAGGTCTAAAGAGCGTTCTAACTGAACTTTTTTGCTCGCTTAGCTAGAGGGCGCTAGGGTATTTGATTAGACCTAGGTGCTACATGGTTTTTAAGGCGATGATAGCTCAGTGGTAAGTGATGTCGGATACCGCGGCGAAGGTCGTGGGTTCGAATCCTACAATGAGTTTGAGCTTTTGGTGAAGCAAAACATCGTGAGGAAACCATAGCACGGTGGTAGGGTACTTTGTAGTACCTGCCGACTGGCTGACTACCACCCTCAAGTTGAAAATCTGTCGCCAAGCAACTATCGGTGTGTTCCGACAGTTGCGCTTGAGAGCCATTTCCATCTGGGCTTTGTGTGCTTTCGGCCACATAACACTTACCATAGTGAGATTGTAATCAAACACAAGCTTATCCAGAATTTAAAAAAAATGTTTTATGCAGGATATATTTTACGTAAATCAGCCCAAGAGGTGTAAAAAAGCGTAAGTTATGAACCATTAGGGGTCGGGCAGCGGGCTATTGAAAAACAAACGTAATCCTTGCGCACCAAACAAAAGGCGTTCCAATATAACTGGTACCGCATTCACACCGGAATATGTTAAGCGAATTTGTGTCTGCGATTTTACTATATGAAACGGAGATAAATAAGATTTGTGCTTTTTATTTTGTTTTTACTTCTGGCTCATGAGCATCAATGCCTACACGATAAATACACTAACACTGATTGCTTGTGCCCGCCACTCCAGTTCGTAGATCAGAATATGTATATAGGCCTTATAATCGATAACAGATTCAGCTGGAGACAGCATAAGGACCATGTTTGCTCGAAATTAAGATCTATAATGGGTAGATTAGTGATCCTCAAACATAAATTAAATTACAAAACGGCTAGATTAATATACCTTGCTCTGGCTGACTCTGTTATCGGTTATTGTTTGGATAGCTCAGCTAAGATTGTTGAAATGCATTATACCTAAAAATATTAAAGAAAAATACATTCATAACGATATAGATATATTTAAATTTACAAATGTAATGAGCGTTTTTAACAAAATTAAATTTAGTATACTAAACTACGAAAATGACCTTAATGATTTAGAAAAGAGGGTACGTCCCAAAAACTTAAGAGAGTGTAGGCACAGTACATATATTCCAAGATATAACAATGTACATGGTTCCAGAACACTACATGTTTTGATTCCAACACTCTTGAATGAGTTACCGGAAGAACTTCAAAACATTTATGTACAGGGTGGCAGGTTCAAGCAGAAGCTTAAAAAATATTATTGTAATGCATTCCAAATTAATAAGTAACCACGTATGTATATACATATAACTATGCTGTAAACGCACTCGACGTACACAGATAAACCCTGTGAGGTTTTCGATGTGAAGATATTCAGATTATTTCATTCCAAAAAAGGGCGAAATAAAGGAATAAGGGAATTTTTATTCTCAATAAACTTTACGTACCTACATGATTGATTTACAAAAACATGATTTGATGAGGTACATTTTCTAGTAAATAATTAAATAGATATTGTAGAAACTGGTGGTGATGATGATAAAATCGAGATAAAGTGAAAAAAATCAAAACTGTTTTGTCCGGTAAGTAGTTCGACAAGCTTAAGGGGGAGATAAGTGGGGGGGTCACCTACCGAATACACAAAATTGACCTCAGTATAAAGGTCACCATTTTCGAGATATTTCGATATTTTTGTATTGATTTCTTTAGTTTAGATATTATATATCAATTAATGGTGACACTTTTAAAAAGGTAATTTTTGTATTCTTGGTAAACTATTAACACAAATAAAATTCACATTCGCGTCTATGTAACAGTCGGTCGCTCACAACCGTTGACGCGAAGCAAAGGCCACTCCACACTGGTGGTGTCACGAGCAGATTATTTATTGCCATTATTTATCTGTGCCCACTGAATTGAGTGCGATGCGGTCCGCCCGCTCGTGTGAAATACTCCTTTTGTGTGGACTAGTATATTTGTCAATAGTTTATAGGAAAATATCTTTGAATAAGATTTTAAATCGGCAGAAGATATTGAGCTTTATTTAATCTTTGCATAAGCTTATATTATGAAGCGTAGAAAGTGACTATATCTCTCGGATCACTCCGACAGGCGTTTATGGGTACAGATTCACAATTTGAAGGTGGTGTTCGTTCAATCTGACGTTTATTTCAAACTAGTGGGCCCGGCAGACGTTGTCCTGCCCTGAAAATAAAACTTAGAACCCGATTCCAGCGCCACCTATTGTGAAACTAAACCATCTGTCAGTCCGATCTCGAGACATGTCGAAATGTCGTTCTATACAAAATGTATGATAAAAAATTTTTTTGTGATATTTTCGTATTTTTTAATCCTATGTCCTTCTCCTGGCTCTAAACTACCTCCTTGCCAATTTTCAGCTAAATCGGTTCAGCCGTTCTTGAGTTATAAGTGGAGTAACTAACACGACTTTCTTTTATACATATATATAGATATAAAAAACTCCATGTAATTTTCATCAAGATTTATATTCATCATTAAAATCTTAAGCTCATTTAAGAATTGAACCCCACGATCTTCGACACGGTATTTAACATTACTACCACTGAGGTATCATTGCCTAAGTAGCCAATATAGTCAGATGGTCCAAAAATATTTAAAAAATGTAACCTTGCCAAGTTCCTTGCCGGTTCTTCTCAGTTGAAGGCTGACTTCCGAACCGTGGTACCTTCTGTAATTTGACCTTCATAAGTGCCTTTCTAGGGCCTAAACTGAATAAATGGTTTTGACTTTGACTGTCAAAGTCAAATCAAAATGATTTATTCGGTTAAGGCCCTGTAGAAGTTACCACACCGGTTCGGAAGTTAACCGACTGAGAAGAACCGGCAAGGAAACATTTTTTAATTATTTTTGTCATATCACATGATGTTTTTGCTGATATTATTACCGACTCTTCTCAGCAAAACAATCAACCGAGCCGGAACAAAAATATTTTCATTTCGTACATTGCAATTATAATTGAATTACGACTAATGAATGCTTTTATAAGCGCACACTACAATATCCTGTTGCCAAAACTCATTCATTAAGCCAAAACCAAACACCAAATCCCGACTTGTAATTAAACTGATCGTTTCAAGTGCGTGAGTACCGCGTCACTAATGGCATAGATTAGGAGTCAGAGTTGACACTTTGACACTTAGATGTCTAGCGTAACACTAGCTGTCCTCCGCGGTTTCACCCGCGTTCCCGTGGGATCTTATCTTATGCCAGGACAAAATATAGCCTATGTACTATTCTAGACTATAATCTATCTCTGTGCCAATACGGTTAACAAAATAAACATAAATCTTTTTCAAAAACACTAACATATTCAAATCACATAAACGTTACGAGCAAGTTCAGTTTAGCGACAGAAAGAAAGCGTGGATCACATTAGAGATGGCGATTTCAGATAATTTTATCGAGGAATCGATTTTTCGGTCCACAACAATCGATTAATACTCAGCTATTAATCAATCCCGTAAATTGATCCCAGACACTAGAAAATCGAGATTCGATTATTTTGTAATTCGATAAAAATACAACTATGAAATTATTTACAATAAGTAGAACGTAACGTGTTTTTTATAGACATGATTTTATTCGACTCGATACTTCGGGGCTCGATTCTTAGTATACCGATCTTTTTTTGAAATAATCGTCACCCCTAATCACATGTCATCTACGCCATTGTCGAAACAAAATAATAACTTATTATTTTTGATACTTTTATATTCCTCGGACCTGTACAGCCCCCCCCCCCCCCCCCCCCCAAGGGCCGCGACAATTTGGGTTCAAAATAAATTTGAAACGATGTTAAAGTAGATAATGACTGGCAACAGATTCTCCGACATAAAGAACAACATAAGCAGGACTTACCAATGTTTAGGTCGTCATATCCTGCAGCGCGTTGATCTTATTCTTGTTAAGTTTTACGCCAAAGAATTCTTAAATGTACACGCAGGTGAGATGAAAATAATTGATTTTTCGGTGCTTTTATCTGTGTCGATTTTTTCTTAGAATCACGTTTCTCCTTGTTTTGGCTGTCACTGAATGACATTTAAATGTTTCCTTTTATTTTTTCTACATGAGTGAAGTTGGTCAATTCATTTACACACCGTGCAGAAATAGGCTACTTAGGTCACGGAAAAGCGTGCGTAAAGTGCGGGTTTAGGTTACACTGAGCTATAAATAAAATTAAATATATGATTTAACATATATTTTATTAAACTGTACAATCACGTAATTCCCTTTTTAGATTCTTTTCTGATTTCCGGGGTAAATTCTGGCCACCTCCTTTCATTCAGAACCGTTCAGCCGTTCTGGCGTGATTGAGTAACAAACATCCATCCATCCAAACTTTCACATTTATAATATTAAGTAAGATATAGTAGGATTACTAGCTGTCCTCCGCGGTTTCACCCGCGTTCCCGAGGGATCTTATCTTTTTCCGGGATAAAAATTAGCCTATGTGCTATTCCAGACTTTAATCTATCTCTGTGCCAAATTTCATCCAGATCCGTTCAGGCGTTCGGGCGTGATTGAGTAACAAACATCCATCCATCCAAACTTTCACATTTATAATATTAGTGGGATTTGAATTTAAACAAAAATAAAGTTTAAAATGATGCTACTGGCGTACAAGTAAACGAAATCATCACTACAGTTTCACTCTATTCTATGATAGGTAACATAGACGGCGAATCCATGGACAAATTGCAATACGTCCCTGTATAATTATATTCCCTGGGCAAATTGCTTGCCGGGGTTGTAACGAGCGGATCCCGAGGGTGGAATGAGATGGTCATTCGTGCTTAACTCGTAGTTAATGGTTTTGGTACGTCCATCTTCGGATAGGGTTTCAATCTATACATTTATATAAATAAATAAGTAATTGAAGTGTTTGTTTGTTATGTAAAAATAACAGTAAACACTTTACTTTTTTTTATTCTGGATAAGCTTGTGTTTGACTACAATCTCACTATGGTAAGTGATGATGTGGCCGTAGGTGGTAAGCACGCAAAGCCTAGATGGGAACTGGCTTTCAAGTGCAACTGTCGGAACACACCGATAGGTGCTTGGCGACAGATTTTCAACTTGAGGGTGGTAGCCAGCCAGTCGGGTACTACAAAGTGCCCTACCACCGTGCTATGGTTTCACGATGTTTTCCTTCACCGAAAGCTGAAGCTCAGTGTAGGATTCGAACCCACGACCTTCGCCGCGGTATCCGACGCCACTTACCACTGATCTATCATCGCCTTACAATATAAATGCATATGAAAGTATAGATAGTGCCATTTAGGAAGGCGCGCCCCACTCTGCGTTGGTGCACACTTGCACTGCAGGGGATTAGGGAAAAGAGTGGGATAAATAATAAATGAATAATATCTCAAAAATGGTGGTACTTTTACTGAGGTCATCTTACTAATCCTACTAATATTATAAATGTGAAAGTTTGGATGGATGGATGTATGGACATCATTGTTACTCATTTACGCCAGAACGGCTGAATGGATCTGGATGAAATTTGGCATGGAGATATTTTATAGTCTGGAATAGCACATAGGCTACTTTTTATCCCGGGAAAAGATAAGATCCCTCGGGAACGCGGGTGAAACCGCTCGGAACAGCTAGTATTATAAATGTGAAAGTTTGGATGGATGTTTGTTACTCAATCACGCCAGAACGGCTGAATGGATCTGGATGAAATTTGGCATGGAGATATTTTATAGTCTGGAATAGCACATAGACTACTTTTCATCCCGGGGAAAGATGAGATCCCTCGGGAACGTGGGTGAAACCGCGCGTAACAGCTAGTTTTTTATATTTGGTAGGTAACCCGTCCAACTATCTCTCCCTTAAGTTTGTTGTACTACTTACCGGACACCCTGTATACTTATGACAAACTACTAAGATACTAAGACTTTGATGGGACTCTCACTGGCAGATAGCTAAAGTTATAAGGAGTAACTTTAAGCTTCTTTTGTTACGGGAAAAGATTAGATTAGTCGAGAATGTGGGTGAAATCTCGGGGTACAGCTAATCTTAAATATGCTAAATTAACAACGTTTAATTATGATAGTTAACACTTTATAACTGACTCACTTATCTAAAGTTTAGACTACTTCTAGGTGCTTAGGAAAGTAAATTCATATGGAGGTAGACGTAGGTAGGTTAGGAGATATGGTAGGGTAATTGGACGTACATAATATATAGAAAACAATCAGAAATCATATTACCAGACTTCTGACAAACGAGTTGCAGTAATCAACCCTCAGTGCTAGCTGACTACCAGGCCCGCCATTGTAATGTCTGTTGCCTAGCAACGCATTGAAGCCTCAATTGGCTACTACATTCCAATAACTACATTTCTAGACTCTAATTGCCTAAGGTTCGCCTATAATTGAAATGTAAGGTCTTGTAAATGCAGGTACAAATAGCTTCGAATCAGGTAACATTAGTGACATTGATACTAGATTTATTCAAAGTCAAAGTCAAAACCATTTATTCAGTTTAGGCCCTAGAAGGGCACTTATGAAGGTCGAATTACAGAAGTTACCACCGGTTCGGAAGTCAGCCTTCAACTTAGAAGAACCGGCAAGAAACTCAGCAAGGTTACATTTTTTAAATATTTTTGGACCATATGAAAAGTATCTGGCGTTGGTACATGATAATGATGTCCATAAAGTATCAAATTATGTTTAAAAAGTCTTCTATATTTACAGGTCTAGACAGAAGAAAAAGGTTGATAGACAATCATGTGATGATCACCCAGCACTTCACCGAGAGGACAGTAACTCCAGGAGGAGATGTAAGGGAAATAACCAAAGAAACAGTCATTTATTTAATCAGTTAGACCTAGTGCACTTATGAAGATTGAAAAAAACTTGGCAATGTTACATCCTTCCTCCTAATATTATGTGAAGATAAATTCTCTTTCACCTAAAAACTACTGAATAGATATTGATGAAACTTGACAAGCAATACAAACCGGAAATAGTAAAAGTAAAAGATAAGATCCTTCGAGCACGCGGGTGAAAACGCTGGGGACAGTTTGTTTTATTAAATCACATTCTTGTTTGTCTGTTTATCGTTCCGGGTGGAATCATGCAACTCAAATTTCGAGCGCTTTCCGATTAACTGAATTTTCTGGATAGCTCACAACTCAATGACAATGCATTTTAATCCATTAAACGGGGTTTTTCGATTATTTTTTAATTTCATATGTTTTGGGCATGTTGGACATGTTTTTCTCTTACTTTAGATATCAAATACCCGTATACCTATACGTAGATTGTGATTCCCATACTTTCGATTGGTTATGTAATAACATCGTTAAAGGGTGATTCAAATTAGATTATTCTGGACGATGTGATCTGTTTTTACGCGCTATGACCAATTGCTTTGCAATTTCGTTTCAGATTAGCATGCAGTGTGCGGCCACTGGAGATAGACCCCCGCAGTTCGTGTGGGAAAGAGATGGCATCATAGTTTCAAGTAATACTGATCCTAGGTAAAACATAATTCTGGCTTGAGACATTGCTACCAACTGGGATAAAATCATTATCCTCATCCTTATAAATGAGAGGTCCGATTTCACCAACGTCGGATAGCACTTATCCATAAAATATAAATGGGTAGAGAGGGTGAAATTATCTAATAAAGTATGTACATATTTAAAAAAAACCGGCCAAGTGCGAGTCGGACTCGCGCACGAAGGGTTCCGTAAAAAAGACAACAAAAAAACACGTTTTTTTGTATGGGAGCCCCCCTTAAATATTTATTTTATTTTGTTTTTAATATTTGTTATTATAGCGGCAACAGAAATACACAATTTGTGAAAATTTCAACTGTCTAGCTATCGCGGTTCTACAGATACAGCCAGGTGACAGACAGACGGACAGACGGACGGACAGCTAAGTCTTAGTAATAGGGTCCCGTTTTTACCTTTTGGGTACGGAACCCTAAAAAGTACATGTATTTATGTAAATTAGTTATGGTGTTTCTATTCCATATTACAAGCACTGATTAGATTTAAATCAGATGGCCTGTGTAAAGAATGTCCTACGATATTCAAATTGATATTAAGAGTTGTCCTAAATTGGTGAATTCGACCTTTAATCTCACGTTTAAAGTATTGAGTTGATTTCAATTAAAATTGACAATAGCGTAACTTGGAACCCGGTATCAACACAGAAATACATTAATACCAGGTATCTCGGTAAAAGGATCTTAAATATCACAAATAATATTGATGTCATTTCTTTCTGATGTTCTTTTTCAGGTACGCTCTTGGACAACTGATGACGTCAGACAACTCAGTAGTAGCTCAGCTGAACATCACCCGGGTGAGGGTCGAAGATGGAGGCCTTTACTCTTGCACTGCGAGAGAAGGTGACTACGTCGCTAGTCATGAAAACCGTTTTGATGTCTATGGTGAGTCTTTTCTAAGCCAACTTAATAACAGTGCTAAATGTTGGTTTTGCCGTTTAAGTAGCTTTATAGTTTTAAATGTGGACTTTACATTAAAGTTTATACTGTATCTTTCCTATCAAGAACCATGTACAAATAGTTGGATCAGGATATTAGAATTTATGGTGTCGATGATAAAGATGCGCCCCAACGCTACAACGCACTACAATACTAACAAAAGGATGCACACTTGCACTATAAGGGATTAGGAAAAAGAGTGGGCGCATCTTTGTGGATGGCACTATCTATATAAAAATTGTTTTATCAATTTCAGGTCCACCGTACATCCGAGCATTACCACCAATCAAGGTCCAAAGTGGCGAATCAGTCAACCTAAGATGTCCTTTCTATGGATATCCTATAAGGTACATTTATCTTAATTTTCTGTTGAAGACTATCAAGCTTCCAAATTCATAATTTACTTACTTTCAGCAAAATCGACTGGGAATATAAAGGAAAAACTCTAAGCTCTAATGCTCTGTTCCAATCACGCTACAAAAGGGCATACCACCAAAAACATAAAACAAGAAGAAATGCACCAACAGTTAATATCAATGGCGTTTTATCTATTCCTGATGTGACTAAAGATCTTAGTGGTGCTATATATACTTGTATAGTGACTAGCCCTTCAGGAGAAATGGCTAGAAGAGCTTTCGAAATACAGGTCATAGAAGCTCCTGTTCTAGATGATTTGTTACTTGGTAGCAATTTACAGGAAGGTCAAATTGCTAATATTTATTGTAATGTACGAACTGGGGACCTGCCAATACATTTTGAATGGTTGAAAGATGGTAAACGGATTCCTAGTAATTTGAAAGTAAGTGGTAAAATTTAAAAATTAAAAGTGGTGTAACTTATACATATACGAGCACATTTTTATCTGGTAGCAAATAAAGTCAAGCTATAACATCTGTTTTATTTTCATAGGTGGTGGAAAGAAACTCAGAGTTATTCAGTGCACTAGTCATCAAGAAAGTATCTCTAGAACATTGTGGGACTTACACTTGCGTCGCTTCTAATCATGTGGCTAAAGTTAATAGATCTACAGAACTTTATATCAAAGGTACAATTGTAGCTTCTACTCACCAGTATTAAGGTTCAGAACTTAGTTATAATTTCAAAGTGAGAAGGTTCCATCTGATGATGTGTGGATACAGTCGCTATTTGATAATGTGTTGCAGAGTGGTTGCAGACTTTATAAAAACGAATATAGATCAGTAAATCATTGAATATTAGTGTCTTTATACCACAAGTAACAACAAGCAAGGCGGGTCACCTGATGGTAATTGAATACCCTCGCCTATAGACATAAGCAATATCAGCGGGGTTGCCAATATGTTGTACACCTTATTACAATGCCTTAAAGGCGGTGCAATTGCCGGATCACACCAACAGGGGCTTGGGGACAGATTTTCTACTTGAAGGTGGTAGCCAGCCAGTGGTATGGTTCCCTCATGATAATTCCTTCACCGAAAGCTCAAATTCATTGGAGTATTTGAATCCACGATCTTCGCCACGGTATCCAAAATCGCAAAAAAATCTGATGGATTATTTATGTTACCTCAACATCATCATCAATTTAAATCTATTCTATACTAAAAAGCTATTTGTCTTTGATTTCAGTTGCACCAAAATGGTTGGAAGAACCAAACAACTCGTCTCTGCTATTAGGAAGGAGAGGTACAGTTTCATGCAGTGCGAGCGGATATCCTCAACCACAAGTGCATTGGATGAAGAAAGACGGTATTCTCTCTCTTCATACCATTCAATAATATAAAACTGATTATGGGAAATTTGGGATTGAATTTACACGTTTTATAGAACCAAAATCAAATGTCTAACACAAAGTAATAATGTAATGTTAATGTATCCATAATGCTTGAACGGATTTGAAATAAACCATGTCACAAAGATGATACTTATGACCCAAAGAAAGACTAAAATCCCTCAGGATTGTGGATAAAGCCGCAGAGCAGAAGCTAGTATGCCATTTTCATCCTCTCTATGTACTTAGTACTTAGAAGGCCATAAACAGTAGTTAAAAGTTATCTAAACGCAAATCTGGGTCAGACCTTTTTGTTCTTCTGGAAAAACTTAAAAGATCACCAATTACCATCTAAAGGGCTTTCCATTTCCAGCACTTCTCGGCACCTGGCAGCCAGTTCTAGAACTAGCCGGTGGTGGTATCCTAAGTCTTCCAAATGGAACGCTAGTGATTGAAGAAGTGTCTCTTGCTGACGAAGGCTTGTACTCTTGCAATGTGGAAAATGGCGTGGGTCAGCCACTGAGTAAAACCGTTTGGATGAGTGTCAATAGTAAGTGGAATAAATATTTTCTAGATATAGAACGCTCACTTCCAACAACATTAGATAATAGATATATGATGTTTGTATCACAATGGTTATGATCTAACTGTAACCTAAACCTTTAAAAAAAAATTAGGCGATGATAGCTCATTGGTAGTGATTTCGCATACCGCGGCAAAAGTCGTGGGTTGGAACCCTATGAGGCGAAAGAAAACATCTTGAAGAAATCATAGCATGGTGGTAGGGTACTTTGTAGTACCAGACTGGCTGGCTACCACTCTCAAGTTGAAAGTCTGTCGCCAAGCACTTATTTAGCAGTATTTATTTAGCACTTTAGTATTCCGGCAGTTGCACTTGAGAACCAGTTTCCTTCTAAGCTTTGTGTGCTTACCACCTTCGGTCACATCATCACTTTGCATGGTGAGATTGCGGTCTAACACGAGCTTATCCAAGAGTTAAAAAA
Source organism: Ochropacha duplaris (assembly GCA_951361185.1). NCBI lineage: Eukaryota > Metazoa > Arthropoda > Insecta > Lepidoptera > Drepanidae > Ochropacha > Ochropacha duplaris. The sequence goes on along the minus strand of OX592712.1, from coordinate 2,086,182 downwards.
AAAATAGCCATGTATTTACTTAGCATAAAACGTCTCTCCAACTCCTAAACAATATTTTTCTTTAACTTTTGATCACAGAACCTGTTCATTTTGAGTCATCATCAGCTAACGTGACATCACGTCTGGGACATTCAGTAACGTTAGAGTGTCGACCTTTAGGAGATGAACCCATCAGAGTCACCTGGACGCATGATGGAAACATTGTCAACATTCAAAATCAACGGTAGGTATGAATTTGTTACTATGTCAAAATTAAAGCCATTTATCAGATTAGGCCCTAGAACGGCACTTATGAAGGCCGAAGCTATATGTTACCTCGAATATAGAAATCAGCCATAACCTTACTATATTGGCTATTTCTTGTTTGTAATTTTTAAAGAAACCCAAAAAATTATTGAATCGATTACTAGTTTGAGACAATCACAGTTTAATAATTCAATTTTTTTTTCATTTAAAATTTTTATATTATTCTGTGCGCGAATAGACCCAGTAGGTATGTATATTTTTACTATAGTGATTATTTTTATCTCTGGTAATGATTTTCACAGGATAAAAAGCTCTGAATCGAAAACTGCTCTTGGCCTGGTTAGCACAGTCAGTTTTCAATATTCAGAAACTGGTGATGCTGGATTGTATCAATGCAGAGCAAGCAATCCTTACGGAGCTGCAAGCTTTATTGTACAACTTAACATATTGGGTAAGGATTTCCTTGCTATTACTTACTTACACCCTCTTTATTTAGTCTAGTATTCACAACATAATTATTTTTAAGACAAAATATGAGCGTACTCGCAACATGAACATAACGTTGAAGCATATAGAAAAGCTTTTACAAACATTTGAATAATTTTCAAGTAATTTTACGTCTCTAGTTACGTACAGTAAAGTTTGTAAGTTGGGTAATCCCCGAAACAGCTGATGTGATTTTGAAAATTCTTTCACTAATATGAAGCTTCATTATCCCTAGGTGCATAGACTAAATTATCATCTTGAAAACGCGGCTGAAATCGCGGTACCCGACGAAAACAACGATAACGAAATTAACACCAAAGCAGTATTCACGATTTCAGCAGGAAAGAAAATATTATATAATCAAACTATTCCAGAGCCTCCAACCCCACCATCAGACCTCCGGATAGAATCTGTCTCCTCTCGAGCCGCGACTCTCTCCTGGCGAGATACAGTTAGAGCTCATGCAAGACATTACTCACTGCAGTTCACCCACTCACATTACACTGATGCCGTTTGGGACCACGCTACCACTGTTAATGTTACAAGGTAAGGTAAAGTAAACTCTTCTGATGAAATATCAGAAGAAATTTTGATGTGTAATATCTTTCTTGACTGCGTTCTTTAGGCACGAGCCTGGCGGAAGATCTTTCCATTTCAATGGAGGAGTCTAACACCTCGCTCCTCTGTATAGATTATCAAAAGATCTGAGATATTTTAATCGATTTGGCCCTAAAACTATATTAATAATTTTAACAATAAACATTTTGAACCATAAAATTTAAGGATGTTAAAATTTTTTTTCAACCGTTATTTATTTTGAAAACAATAATATACAATTACATTTAAATAAAACTAAAGATATTTACGTTTCAGAAAAGACACCGAAATGCGACAAACAGTTGAACTCCAAAACCTCCGACCAGCGACTGCATATGTCGTCCGTATAGCGACCGGGAACCAAGTAGGAGTCAGTCTGTTCACTTCACCATCTCATTTTACTACTCACGAAGAAGGTAATTATAAAAATAATGACTAAAATGAAAAATAATAAAATCAATATAACTGTTCTTTTTGTGCAAGCATTAAAACAAAGTTAAAAGGCAGCACCTAGCCAGACAATTTCCGATAAATTCTGTACCAATATTTTGTTTCAAAGTAAGCTGCATTAGTGCAAACCCAGTTTATCAAAAAAAGTACCAATAGACCGATCAGATTGCTTGAATTAAACATCATGTCATATTTCTTACTCTTCTAGAATGTATATCTTTAGGGTTGTGCTAACCCTTTCTTTTGAAAAATAAACACATGTGTCTGTTACTCGTACTGCATTCTTATAAACGTTTTGTTGACATACATGTTTTGTCGCATAGATGTTGAAATATCTCCAGAATTTTAACAGTAATTAAATTATTATTAACGTCTGTTCTTCTATTTTTATTTCTTCCATTCTCTTCTTCCCATTCAGCTCCATCATCGCCACCAACAAACGTTCAGGTGGAACAAACAGACAACCCTGGGGAACTACATGTATCTTGGCTTCCACCGCTGAAGGATTCTCATAATGGTGTCATTGTCGGATACCATGTCAAAGCTATGCCACAGAATATTGGAACAGGTAGAAATATTTCTTGTAATTTTAATGAGTGATAATTCTTTGGGTGCACTATTAAGGTCGAATTTAAGTACAACGATTGTAAATGTAACGGTGAAACGTTTCTGATGCAATTAAGATGAACAATAGGTCAATTGGCTCAAAAGAAAACCATATTTTTACTTCTATTACGTGTTTTGATTTTGCGCTTTATATTAGAAACAAACGCAAGGCAAACGAGCATGAAAGTTGCACCAGTGACAGAAAATTTGAAAGGCAATAGACTGGCTTGGTATGGGCATGTAACGAGGAGGGATGAAAAACATTTTACGAAAAGAGTACTGAGTATGAGTGTGGATGGATATACATATAGAGGTACAGGAAGACCGATGAAGGTATGGATAGTCTGTGTAAAGAATTATATGTTTATGAAAGGTGTGAGTATTGAGACGACTAGTGATAGAGCGGAGTGGAACAGGAAAACATTTTGTGCCGACCCCACCTAGCGTGGGATAAGGACAAGAGAAAGAGAGATGTATCCAGTAATAGGACTTAAAGTTTAGGAAGACAGTTCTGAACAGAGGATTTGGATATCAAGATCCTTTCCATTAGTTTCAGATGAAACAGACACACGAACGCTAAAGGTGTCCCAACTGTCTGGTAAACAAGAAACGCTACTTGGAGGTCTACTGAAGAATACCAGATATGCCGTTTCGGTATCGGCATTTACCAATGCTGGTGCTGGACCGTTCTCTTTACCAGTCTTTCAGGATACCCGAGAAGGAGGTAAGGTTTTTAGCGTTCATGATATTAATCATAAACAAAAAGCATTTATTTAAGAACTATTAAAATAATAAAATTAAAAAATAATTTAAATTCGAATTCTACTATGAGCTTTCGATGAAGGAAAACATCTTGAGGAAACCACAGCACAGTGGTAGGGCACTTTGTAGTACTCGACTGGCTTTTTACCACCCTCAAGTTAAAAATCTGTCGTGGTGTGTTCCAGCAGCTGTTTTTGTGAGCCATAGTAATAATAGCCTATAAGGCATTGTAATAAGGTACAACACAATATCGCTGGTATTGCTCATGTCTATAGGCGACGGTATTCACTTACCACTAGGTGACCCGCCTGCTTAGATGTCACTTGTGGTTTATAAAACTTTATTTAATGAAAATTTCATATCAATTAATAATTTATTGCGCATAACTTGAGCATTTTTTTGATCATCAGCTCCAGAACAAGCGCCGTCATCAGTAGAATGTACGGCTGTCTCTTCAACCTCTCTCAGGGTTGGATGGCAGCCGATAGTGTTGCCAGGACAAGGCAGTTCTCTCATTGGCTATACTGTTTTACATGCTACTGAAGGTAATTTCAACTATTTTAATGTCAACACAATTTCTTAAACCTTCATTTCTTGAACACTGAAAAAGACTTCTATTTAGACAATACTAGCTATCCCTCGCAGTTTCACCCGCGTTCCCATGGGACCCTATCTTATTTAGGATAAAATGTACTCTTTCTCTTATTCCAGGATATAGGTAATCTATTTGCGCGCCAGGTTTCATCAAGATCATTTTTATAGTTTCGGAGTTCATCGCGAATCAACATCGTGACACGTGAAGATTAGATTATGATGCTAAATTAGGACAGAGGGATCTTCATTATATTAAGTGTGTATGTTTGTGTAGCTATGCTACATTTCATACATAAATCTTATCGCCAAAACAAGAGCAAAATGGTGGGCTGGTAACAACGGTATTCTTTCATACAGTATTATAGTTACGAAAGTGCCTCTGTCTCTTTGTCTCTTTAGTTTTCACAGTGAAGTGGCTGAACTGATTTGAATTAATTTTGGTATGTTATTCACTTGAATCATCGAGAAGACCAAGGTAAGTTTTCCGAGAAACAGCATGATTCTGCGATATGCATATTCGCAGAAGCCGCAGAAAAACTGTTTTCTAAATATTTTCTAATCTTTCTTCTTATTACTCTTTAGTCTGAATGATCTGTTCAACTGAATGGATATCATATGAAGTAGAAATTAATATAATAATTATTTTTTTATCCTTTCAGAAGGAGCTTGGCATAACCAGTCTTCGTTACACACCGAGCTGTATCTACAAGGGTTGTTAAAATTCACTAACTACACCGTCAAAGTTGCAGGCTTTTCCAATTTTGGTGCTGGACCCTATTCGTACCCTATCGTTTGTGCCACGTTACAAGATGGTATGTTATTTATAACTATTGAGTTTTGCATGAAGCTTTAAGGGATCGACTGTCTTCATTATCATATAGTATTGAGCATAAATTTAATCAAATAAAACGAATATTGTGGGTTCCAATAATGATGTTGAGTTTTTGGTGAATATAAATATCGTGGGGAAACTCGACTGGCCAGCTATCATCCTCAAGCTAAAATTCTGTCGTCGGGCACCTACAAGTGCATTCCGGTAGTTGCACTTGAGAGCATGGCAATTCCTCTAGCTAGGCAACAGTATCACTTTTCATCAAGACAGTTTCCATCACTTTTCATCAAAAACCTTATAATTTCTTCCAGTGCCAGGTCCACCAGCAGACATCAAAGTTCTAGTACTATCTCCAAGCTCGCTTCTGGTGAGCTGGAAGAAGCCTAATCATCCAAATGGCGAGCTTCTGTACTATACTGTCTATGTGAAGCCAACTTCTAGGTCCGTTTTTAATATTTTCAACTTAGATATTGTTGTAATTGAGTTACAAATTTTCTCAACTTTTTGTGGTCTGATATGTCTCCTGTTTCTATTAAAGCCTTTGGAATTATAGTTTAATAAATCCATCCAATCCAAGATCAGTTAATTTGGGACTATCAAAGTTCGCACTCTTCAAACGCAATTAATATTAACTACAACCTATACTTTATCACACAGCAATGGCCCATCACAGACCTATCGTGTAGAAGCAGATACTAAAACTACTGCTGAAATCAAAGACTTGACTACCGGCAGAACTTATGAAGCGTGGGTAGCTGCTACTACAAGGGCTGGGGAAGGGGGTTCTACTAAAAGAGTTTCACATACTCCTAGTAATAGAGGTAAAGAATTTGTAATATGATGTACTTTACATTGTTCTGCATTAGCGTTGTGAAGTATAAAATATGGTTTTGACGAGAAACCATCGCAAGAAGATGGACCTGCATGCTACTGCTGATATATTCGTATTTATATTGATAGATTAGAGAAACCACTCTCCTTTTCTACCAGGAAAATTTAACTTTTTTGAGTAAATGCCAGTCCCAATTTTATATCCTTAAAAATGTTTAGCATAAGATAAATTAAAAATTATACTTTAAAATTGAGTCTGCCGAAAAACAACATTATTTTCTAGGCCTATCAATAAAAATCAAAACATCTAAAATTCTCAATGATGAAGATCAACTAAACCACAAACATTTCTCATACGTTTACTTTCAAACATAATTCCAGTGGTAGCAGGAGTAGCATCTCTAGGAGGTACTATATCGGTGGGTGTGGGCAGTTCAGTACTGCTCGTGTGTCAGTGTGTGGGAGTCCCACCACCACGCACCGTGTGGTACCACAAACACAATATCATCACGCACCATCCCAGGTTCACCAGGAACCATGATGATAGTCTGCTTATTAATAGTGAGTATCATTATCACTATCAACAGTAAAGTCATCACTATATCTTTATCTTTAATCTGATAGCTACATAGTTTCTTCGCGATGTTTTAACTTTTTTGTAAATATATTAGTGAAATATAATTTCGATCAGTTCATTGCTGATCTTCAGATCGTGTCAAACCTTTTTGAAATTCCATCAAAACCATAATATTCACGGGGTCAGATAAATTACTCAAAAAAAAATCAGTTTAGCTCATACATAAAATTCTACAGATTTTTTTTGTTTTGGTCTCGTTGACCGAAAAAGAGATGGATGAATTTATGTGGCAGATAATATGAGTAAGAAAGGAGTCAATACCGATAGAAGTGCTGAATGTAAAAAGTACACATTACAAACGTGTAATTTCTGCCCTAATCATTTTTTCCAAAGTCAAGTCGATAAATTATTCTGTGTTTATCTTTTCAGACATAGACCAGTCTTTAAGTGGTAATTACACATGCCTGGCCAAAAACTTGTTCGGATCAGATTCTGTGGAATATATGGTAATAGTGCTACCTCTGCCTGAAGCACCTATACTACGAGCGACTCCTTACAAAGACTCTATCCTGGTTGAATGGGAACAACCTTACTACTCCCTCAATAACAAAAGTTCTGGCCAGAAAATCAGTGAGTATTGTTATTTCTTCTTTAGTGTATGTTTTTGACAATTCCATAGTACGAACTCTACCCAGGATATTTTATTCATTTATTTCCTCTCTGTCTTACTCATTTATATGGGCAACAATACTATCAGCCAATGAAGTGCATTGCATCACTTTCACCCAAACATGCGTTATGAAACTCTTCAACAATTCAATATATTTGCAATAAGATCCAGTCTAACAAAATAATCAGCTCCACCAATCAGGTTACAGCCTCACCTGGAAAGAATCCAACGGCCCTTGGCAGGAAGCGTGGCCCGCCAACAAGTTGCCCAACTTGTCAGGCGTACAAAAACATGCTCTAACTGCTCTCAAGTGTGGCGTCAAGTATTCTCTAAGGATCACTGCTACAAATAGAGTTGGAACCTCCCAACCTGCTTATATGGATGTCAGTACTTTGGGTGGAGGTAAGCTGAACTCTGTTCATAATCTTGTGGAAAAATAGACCATATTAGAGCCTAATTTGTGGTTTTACCTCACGGGATGTGCTATTGTTATCAATGAGTCTAGAATAGAAATATTTAGTAATTAATCCTTATCAATAAATGAACTCTTCAAACTGTTTTGTAATAATCAAATGTCTATTTGGAGAAAATATTTTCTTACTTCGATTAGTTCCTGATCATTTACATGGTACATATTGTTGTGTTCGCCAATTGAACTATAGATCCAGTTGCCTTCTATGACGAGATAGTATTGCCCATGAATATAGGCGACGATAGCACATGATCTATCTGTCGCCCGACTTCTGACATAAAAATGAATTCTAGTCAAAATTTACATTTAAACTCTAGTACCAATTCCACCAACTACAAACGATTGGATCTGGAGCAACTGTTCCCACATCTACGTACAACTGGCCGGCTGGGACGACGGCGGCTGCGAACTGAGGAGTTGGGATGTGGAGTACAGACTACTTGGGTCTCGGTCCTGGATACGAGCTCATAACACTATGGTAAGCTAAAAAACATGGAATTGGATGATGTATGACATTGATATATACTTGCTTATTGGATTTCATTTCATGCGAAGTTAGAATTTAAAGTTAAAGTATTTTTTGTTTTTCTCTTTTTGATCTATTGCTGCACTAAAAATTAAGATAGTGTTAGATAGACACTTCTGCATTCCCTAGGTCTTTACATTTGGACTCAAACCCAAACCTCTCAGATTTCTACAGCCAAAAGTTCTACCCAATCATCTTGGAAACAGCTGATCCAATCTTCACTAAACATAGCAAAGAAACAGGATCAAAAGATTGAAAAATCGTTTAAATTTTTGAGCCTGTGGTATTAAAACGACCCGAAATATTGTCTTATTCAGGCTTACAACGACTTAACATGGAACCTGCCCCCGTACCAAGCGACACCATCCTTCCGAAGCGGCTCGTTCTCGATCGCCGACCTGACTCCCGGCTCGTGGTACCAGGTTCGAGTCACTGCCACTAATGAAGCGGGAAGCGTTACCACCACATATAGTTACGCCACCAAAAATGAAGATGGGAGTAAGTTCATTTACAGTATCCAAAGATAAAACAGTAAACTTTTCTCCTCTGTTTGTTAACCGATTTTCTTTTTGAAAAAAAAACGAGTGACCTTACAGCAGACCTTGGCAATATCCCCTTTATCATCACACATTCACTCACACACTGTTGGCTAACAGTACCAATCTCTAGAAAAATGGGCTCGTACCATCTGACAGCCAACTCTACCACCGCGTGCGCTGATTGGTCAAATCAAATAGCGCGCGCTTCCCTGGCTTCCTTTTACCTCTACATACTTCCATTTCTTTTCACGAAATCACTCCCATACATTTCAGGAAAGATTAACAGGAAAGACACATCAAAAAGATTTTGTTCCCCTTTAAACCATCAGCTATCATTTAAAAAAATGACATTGTATTCTATTATCATTATGGGTGTTCCACATGGAACATTTTAAAACACCCATTTCCTTGTTTTACTTATCGAAGAGGATTTAACAATTAAGGTTATGCCCATAGACGGTGTTTCACCATGTATATGGTTACGAGATATTCCTCCAGATTGAATTGAATTGACGTCATAACATTTATATTTTTAACAATATTAAACCATTTGAAATGTGCTATCAGTTTATTAATTTGCAAATACGTCAATGGATATAGGAAAAAGGTATTGTCAAATAATAACTTCAGACCACAAATATTTTTCAAAAATTTTCAGGTGAAATAGGTCCCCCATCAGATATGTTCGACATCAATATGCTGGTTATCATCTGCAGCTCTATTCTCCTCACGATATGTCTCCTCAGCTGTATCTATATCCTGATCAGGAGACAAAGGTAGGAGATAATTACTTTCAACTACATGTGTATTGATGGGACAGTGATTACCAAGGCGTAGGTCTTGTTTAGTTTCTTCATTTTAACCTGTGTTCCCGAGGGATCTTATCTTTTCCTGGGATAAAAGGTATCCTATGGTTGTTAGTGATGAGTCACCTTTTTTCCAACCTTGGCAAACACTATGTCTAGTATGTTTAAAGGCGATAATAGCTCAGTGGTAAGTGACGTCGGATACCACGACGAAGGTCGTGGGTTCGAATCCTACAATGAGTTTGAGCTTTCGGTGAAGGAAAACATCGTGAGGAAACCATAGCACGGTGGTAGGGTTACTTTGTAGTACCCGACTGGCTGGCTACCACCTTCAAGTTGAAAATCTGTCGCCAAGCACCTATAGGTGTGTTCCGACAGCTGCACTTGAGAGCCAGTTCCCATCTAGGCTTTGTGTGCTTACCACCTTCGGCCACATCATCACTTACCATTGTGAGATTGTGGTCAAACATGAGCTTATCTAGAATACAAAAAAAAAGTTACAAGTTTGATTAAATTTACGAATTTTTAGTACACGTCAATTATAGGATGGGCAATTTGCTCATATGTTACATATATAACGTAGACGATGATAACTTAGTAACGTTGATTATAGCTTAGTTAGACGTTGGATGGATCGAAGGTCTTTTTTGAACCCGGCGTACCAGATTTCCCAGATGGAGATCCACTGGTTGCAGATTTCAACGCAGACATACTTGGTTTTCCTGACCCTGAAGAACTATGCTTAGGAGAGGAGATGTTGTGGTTGGAGGACTGTTTTGAACCGGCGAATGTCTTGGACTACTGTGGTGACTAGATGTACCGGACGGCTTTCCCATTCCCTTAACTGTAATGGGGCTCGGCAATTTGGTTATGGACACCGATCTGCCGTGGGTAGGACTTGGACAAAATTTTCTTAAAAGAGAGTTTGGGGAAGTGGACCTTAATGGGGAACCGTCTGTATCTGGCTATCACCCTCAAGTTGAAAATCTGTTGCGAAGCACCTGTTGATGTATTCCGGCAGTTTCACTTGAGAGCGTCATTGTAAAAGTCGACAGCAAATTGGCAATCCCTTTCACTTACCATCAGGTGACCCGCCTGCCTGATTTTCACTTGTGAAATACAAAAAGACTTTTAAATCAATCTCTAAGATACAATTTCGTTTTTCAGAAGTGGCAATCTAACAGAATACCGTGACTCCATAACAGTTGACAATAAATCAGAGAGCGGCAACATAACCGCTAACACATCACATACAAACCTGGCTAATGTGAAGGAAAACGCAATGAATGCACAAAACAGAATATACAGCGCTCCTATACATATGAGAAATAATAGTAAACATGGTAAGTAACTATATAATAAGTAGTTGTTAGTAATAGCACAGCATATTATTATGTTAAGTACCTATAGGTAATAGAAATGGATTGGAAAATAATAAAGAAAACGTTTATTTCATTAACTTATCACTAATATCCATATACATCCAGAATCAAAGATCATAAAAATCGGTCCAGCCGTTCTCGAGTTATAAATGGTGTAAACCGACTTTTCTTTATGTATATGTATAAATGTTAGACAATTCCGACATTTAGTTTAGGTCATCTGATGGTAAGTGAATAAATAAATACCCTGGGACATTTTTTCACACACGGCTATCTGATCCCAAACTAAACAGAGTTTATACTATGGAAACCAGATGACTGATATACCACTTTTCGTTTTGTAAATACATACTTAAATAGACAAACAGATATGTTCATTCACACAAATGTCTGTCCTGGATGGGAATCGAACCCACGACCTGCGATGTGTTAACCAACCACGCCAACCGGCCCGTCAAACGTCGCCATTTTTATATACAAGGGAGACCAGTCCCTTCAACGGGTAGCAGAGCATATACGGCAACAGTTTTTAATACATAGAACTCGCATTAAATCTTCCATTTTGTTAATCGCAAAAATGGTTGCGCTTTATCAGTATGTAAACTAACGTCAACTCTCTATTTTGCACTCACTGATACTCCTTCCTTGAAAACCGCTGATGTAAGCTACTTTATTTTAGAACTGTACGAGATAAGTCCGTACGCACAATTCGCGGTGGGATTCCGTACGTTTGGACATGTTGACAACCAGGATCTACCCAGTAGACTCAATAAGAACAGATTTGATACAGGTTTGTAAACATTTTTTACTATGAATTGAAATGAAATGAAATTGTATATTCAACCAAATAGGCCTTCACAGGCACTTATGAGTACTTCGGCTATAATGCTCGGTTCGGAAGGTTGCTTTTGCTGAGAAGAGCCGGCAATAAACTCAGCAATTACTCTTTTCAAAAACAACTTACAACTCTCACTGACAATATTTGCGTGTTATGGTGGCAAAAATAGTAATCTATAGAATTTAATTATGACTGACATTATAAACAACAAACTCAAGCAGACCAGCCCCCACAAGCAGCGCCTGTTCACAAGTAGGACGCGTGTGGCAGCCACCGCTTACTAGAAAACCATATCAAATTGGTTAACGATCTAACCGTGAACTATGAAGATCTCACAACTTTTTTATACCACAAATGACAAGCAGATAGAAATAGTGATAGATGTCGCTACAGTTATTTTAGCATGGAACCCTATAAATGACTAAACAGAAGCATATTCTTAATTATGTATTCTGCCATTTCAGAAACAAGTTTTCAAGTTTGCTCAGAATCTGAAGACAGCGACAGCATATCTAAATCAACGCTCAAAAGTGTACCAAGAAGTAAGTATATGTGTTTGGATAAGCTTGTACCGTGTTTCACCGCAATCTCACCATGGTAAGTGATGATGTAATTGAAGGTGGTAAGCAGAAGGAAATTGTCTCCCAAGTGCGGCTGTCGGAGCACACCAACAGGTGCTTTGCTACTTTTCATCTTCTGTGTGGTAGCCAGCCAGCCGAGTACTACAAAGTACCCTACCACCGTGCTATGGTTTCCTCACGATGTTTTCCTTCACCGTAAGCTCAAGCTTTTTGTAGGATTTGAACCTAGAACCTTCACCATGATATCTGAAATAAATACCACTATCTACGATGATGCGCCCCACTCTTTTCCCTAATCCCTTACAGTGCAAGAGTACATCCTTTTGCTAGTGTTGCAGTCCTGCATATCAACATAATACCTACATATCGATACACATGTCGCATACAGTGCGGTTTGAGAGATCAGGCTGTGAAATGAGCTCCCTGTAGAGGTGTTCCCTAGAGACTACAGCATGGGGTTCTTCACAAGAGGAGTAAGAAGGTTTATGCAAGGTCGGCAACGCGCTCGTGACGCCTCTGGTGTTGCAAGCGGCCATAGGCTACGGTAACCGCTTACCATCAGGTGGGCTTGTTTGCCACCTAGTGGTATAAAAATTATGCATATCGATAGCACTACAATACCAGTGAAAGACTTGCTAGGAAAAAGAGTGGGACGCCGTATCGTAGAAAGAATTATCTATAGTCAGCTGTATGGTGCTACAAAGGATCCTAAAGAGAAATCCCCCACTCGGTGTAATGGATTTTAAATATAGAATGTATCTTTTACAGAAATGTGCAGAACCCCTCATCACAGATAACTAAACAAATAGGTATTATTATTTTAGTTTTCAGTTTCAAGGACTATCTACAAAATACATTAAAAAAACTCTTTGAAATACTTGATTCACTTACTATAGAATTCGAATGTTCTGTAACTAAATATTGTTTTAACATTATTGAAAATGCAACGATTGTATAACAGATTTCGTCGAAATAGAATATTGTAATAGCTCTTAAATAATGTCACGGAAAACTCAACCTTATTGTAATAAAATGTAAATAAATTGTCTTATAGGTAGCTATTACCAAAACGTATCTAGTAATATTAAATAAATTTTATTGTAATTTAAGTCCAATTTTGTAAGCTCGTAGCGAAAAGTTGCTAAAAAATATATCTAAAACAAGACTGATATTCATCTTAACGATTATTGTTTTGTTTCTATACAAGTATGAATATAGAAATAAATTACATGTTAGATTATTTTTTTATTTTGTTTTTATTGCATACCTACAACATTCCCAAATTACATAAATCCATCGACTCATTATTTTCTTTCTATCAATATTATAAATGTGAAAGTATGTTTGTGATTCCTTCACGTAAAATCTACTGAATGGATTTTGATAAAACTTGGCACACAGGTAGATCATATAAAACAGAATCCTAGGAAAAGATAAGATCCATTGGAAATGCGGGTGAAACCGCGGGTGTCAGCTAGACAAATATAAAAACCAAATACTTCATGAATTAACATTTATTTCAAATAAACGTTAATGAAATGAAATGAAATGTTTATTCATCCAAATAGGCCTTCACATGCACTTATGACGACTCTAATGCACGGTTCGGAAGGTTGCATTTTCTGAGAAGAGCCGGCAATAAACTCAGCATTAAAACAAATAATATTACTAGACGGTCTTAACTTAATAGTTTGAGTTAATACACTTGTGTAAAAGCCTATCTATTCGATGTTTTAGTAAGGGATCCATCTTTGCATGGTATCACAACAAGTCTCGATGTGAGAAAATCTAATATATAAAATTCTCGTGTCACAGTTTTAGTTGCCATACTCCTCCGAAACAATATTAGTCTTCGTTTGATCAACATATTCACATCTCAAAAATACTTCAGATAATATTAGACCTTATTGACGTATAAACAGAATACAAAGTAAATTTGGGCCATTTTCATCTGATAACATAAATAAAAACAATCATAATTAATCCTTACATATAAAACTCCAATAGGGTATTTGACAGGATTTAGAAAAGTATCTAAAATTGTTCATTATAGCATAATACAATTTTCTTTGTGAATTTCTCTATTTTCGTTAAAAATTACCATCAAAGTTTATATTAATAAAAAGGTCACTTGATATCATGACGTCACCTGCTCGTAAAAAAACTTTTAGTTGTCACAATATCGCTGTGGTAATACGCTAGATCATTCATAAAATTACTGTTTACAAGCAGGTGACGTCACACTCAGAATCGGCCAGTACCGAGCGTTTTCAATCACGTGAACAAACATGAAAATTTCATAATTTTACTTAAGATTTATTAAGTGGAAAATATTTACATTATATATATATAGTATAGTGCGTCAAAGAATTCCTCCGCATCGCCAACGACTGGTAACGTACCCAAAAGACTGGCAGCACTGCCACGTTGAATGGCAATGCTTAATCTTTGGCCAAAGTAAAAGCCAGCCTTTTGGTCACGGGAAGCGTCAACCAATCGTTTTGAATATTACGATGGCTAAATTGGTTAAGAAAAATGTTCACTGTTATGCTAACAACAGTTTTATCAATATTTTCATGGTAGTCAAATACCCTATTACTACTAAATTTAATCTTTTTTACTGTCCTGAATTTACTAACCTAAGTTCTAATTACACTCCTAATCCATTCCAAATGTTCGATAACGCTAGTATAAATACCCGGACTACCTTTAGATCCACAATGCACATTACCACCACTCGTAACTCCCCACAATTCAATTTTATCACGAACCATCATTAAGGGCCCACCAGAATCTCCCCTGCAAGTGTCTACGCCTTCTTCACCGCCGGCACAAATCACTTTAGCAGGCAATTCCGTATTTGGGTAGGCAGTTCTGCATTTTTCTAAACTCCAGCTAGGGAGCGTTACAATTTTCTTCGTATCACTGTATGTTCCTGTAAATGGAACTTCGCCCCAACCAGCTGCGGTAAAGGTGACTTCTTTACTAATGCTTCCAGAAGGTAAACAGATTGGTCGAATGAAGTCTGTAAGTTGAGCAAGATTGGGTCAAATATTGTTGAAATTCATATTAGTTCGAATGTAATGATGACTGTTGCAAATCGCACTTAGCTTTCACGTCTTATTCTTAAAACATTTAAAGCTCCAAACTAGTGAACAATTTCAATGGCGATTATGTTTTCGTTGAAAATTTATTTGACAGAAGAAAAATGTTATATATCCCTTCTTAGAAATGATGTAATGAGCCTAAAAAAACTTGAGAGGTGTCAAGGGACACCCGGATGGAACGAAGTTATATAAGTCGAGAGAGTATATATATATATATATATATATATATATTTAAACATATATATATATGTATATACTCTCTCGATTTTCATTTCTATTTATATATATATATATATATATATATAAATAGAAATGAAAATATCTGGCTTGCTTTCTATAAGAGAGAGGGAGAGAGAGAGAGAGACAGGTCAACGCACTTTTGACACTAAAAGTGTCGGTGACAATTTTTCGTGAGCATTTTTTCCGTCTAGCCCCCTTTCACAACGCGTGATAAGGAACTTCGTTGCAATTATTATTTTTTGTTAGAGATCTGAGCCAACCAGTCGAGTATTACAAAGTACCCTACTATGGTTTCCTAAAGATGTTTTCTTTCGCCAAAAGCTCAAGCTCTTTATCACTACTGACAACAATAATGCTGTATTTAAATCCATATAGTTTTTACCAGTATAAGGCACATCTTCCTTTAGTCTCAACACAGCTATATCATATTCAAATCCAACGTAATCTGGATGGACAATGATATCAGCAACATCTATATGTATTGTAGGATCTGCGCAAGTTTCCTGTAAGCAATCTTCTTTCATAGATGTGTCGAACTCTCCAAGGCGTGCGACTAATCTAAAACAGAAAAAAAATATTAATTTAGATTTGTGGTGCTATGCAATATCGAATTTTGATGATAAGGGGTAGGAGATGGCTACTTTTACATATATTTATTTGACCTGTTAGTATGTTTGGATCGAATCTTCCAATTGAATTTTGAACGAGTTTCACCCAACCGACGGGGCTGGAATCTTGCACACACTTTTGGTGTTGGTGACTATACAATCAAAAATATTGTTTAGGAAAATGATTCTTATTGAAACATATTTTTAATCATGTAGCTGGTTAATCACGCTGGGTACCTACTGTTTTTGTTGTTTCTCTACTTAGGAATGTTAAAATGTTGTACTTATTTTCCTGTTTTCATCGCCAACCCATCAAAACATCTGGTTACCTCATCGATTTTATTTCCTTATTCAAATCTCTTATAGCTTTTAAATAAAATGGCTCTTAGAAATTAAATAGAACAAATACATACGTTAAATTAATGATGTCATAGTATGATTACATATCCGCTCTGGCCTGTGTTATCTTGAATGATGCGCTATATCCATTGTTCAGGATTATTTTTATACTATTATGTTGAAAATTATAAAAATATAATATTCCTGAATTTCATTCGGCTCTTCTCAGCTGTTTTTTTATTCCACAAATGAGAACCAGACGGTGGGTCTGATGGTAAGTGACTTCCGACTATAGACATTAGCAACACCAGTGGGTTTGCCAATGTGTCGTCGAGGACGTCGACCTTTTTATAATGCAACTGTCTCTAAAGTGCCGGAACATACTAACAGGTGCTTGGAGACAGATTTTCAACTTGAGGGTGCTAGCCAACCAGTCGAGTACTATAAAGTGCTATGGTTTCCTCATGATGTTTTCCTTCACCGAACGCTCAAGCTCACTGTAGGATTCGAACCCACCACCTTCACCGCGGTATCCAACGTCGCTACCACTGAGCTATCATCGCCTCAATCGCCATTGAAGGCTGACTTGCGAACCGGTGGTAACTTTTAGTGTCCTCAAAAGATCTCAACTGCATAAATGACTGATTTAGTGTATCACGGTGCACGGTGGCAGGGTACTTTGTAGTACTCGACTGGCTGTCTAACACCCTCAAGTTAAAAAGCACCTGTCGGTCAGGCAGTTTCACTTGAAAGCCAGCTACCTATTAGGCATTGAGAATGGTCTACAACCTTTGATTATTGGCTGGCTTAATGGCTGATTATTAATGGCTCTAAGTCTACAACACTAAGAAAATCCCCCTAGTATCATTATTGTCTATAGGCGACAGTCGTGACCCGCGACTGCCCGCGAGTGTGTTATCAGAGGGTATAGAGAAAAGGAGATTCACTGGGCTAGCGATGAGCTCATTTAATGCATCCCAAAAAGGCAAACCAATGTTGCTATATGAAACGCTTTTCCGTGACCTAAGTAGCCTATTTCTGCACGGTGTGTAAATGAATTGACCAACTTCACTCATGTAGAAAAAATGAAAGGAAACATTTAAATGTCATTCAGTGACAGCCAAAACAAGGAGAAACGTGATTCTAAGAAAAAATCGACACAGATAAAAGTACCGAAAAATACATATTAATTATTTTCATCTCACCTGCGTCTACATTTAAGAATTCTTTGGCGTAAAACTTAACCGGCTGGTAACAAGAATAAGATCAACGCGCTGCAGGATATGACGACCTAAACATTGGTAAGACCTGCTTATGTTGTTCTTTATTTCGGAGAATCTGTTGCCAGTCATTATCTACTTTAACATCGTTTCAAATTTATTTTGAACCCAAATTGTCGCGGCCCTTGTGGTTTGCGCACATTCTTGTTTGAATTATACGAGTACAAAAAATGAAGCTCAATTCGTTTAATTGTTTCTTTTAAAACACTAATCGCATCCCTCGAGGGGGGGGGGAGCCTTGCCCCCCCTTCCCCAATTTGATTTGTTTTGTCCAATAATGATCAATCTAAGTGCACAACTGAAGTGAAATGACATGAAAGCGTGTATCGTGACTTTCCAGGTTGTCCCATATAGTTCGTGAATATTTTAGTGGAACAGCCGCCAATTTCACTAAAGCCTGACTGGACATGTACGAACGAGGACTAGACATTACAGTGAATTTGAGAATGTGACTATAACATAAAAGAAGAAATTAAAACTCAAGAAAATTTATGCGACTGATAGACTTTGTATTGACTAAAAAATATTTTAAGGAGTGACAAATAGACCAAGACCATTTCAAATACTTTGACATTGGCAGAAATATCCTAACAAAAAAAAACTTACCGGGAGTATTTACTATTGTTGACACAATGAGCTGCAGTGATGACGTGGCGAGAGTCAACCAGTGTACCCCCGCACCGTATTCCCGTGATGTACTGATGCCGGAAGAATTCCAAGTAAACCAACCAAGGGTTCTGGTGGATGAGATTTGAGCTGGCCTCAACACCACACTTGGCAGCTGTTGAAATGAACAATCCTTTAGGCATTGAGCGCTTACGAATAATCAACACTAACAAATATGTTTTACCTAAATATGATAATTTATATGGATCAAGAACCATTGATTATATGCTACGCAAGCTATTAAATGAATTAGCAAACAACATGATTTAATTAAATTCTACAAAAAAATTAAATTCCAATTACAATTCTCTTCTTCTTCTTCTTCAAAATTATTTTTAAACATCATTTAATAATTTAATTTTAAACTTACCAAAATGGCCGTCAACCTTATTTTTTATCGCAACAACGTACCATGACAAGATACACAATAAAATAAAATGTACGATGTAATACTTCATTCACAAAAAATATCTGTTTTTTGATTAAGAAATATTTAAAATCTGTTTATACACGACAATGCTACACGAATTGCGAGTCTCAAATGATTTTCCCTGCATGAGCGTTGACTTATGTAGGCACGTATTGTACAGATTATGATTAATTTATGGTAAACATGATGAAATAATGGTATTTTTAAAAGCTAGAACAAAAACGTCGGTACATCGGAATATTGTCCATTGTCACCAAGTGCCGTCTAATAAGGAAATCCCATGAAAATCGATCTTTAAAAATGAAAAACTTTAAAATAATGACTAAAAGAAGTTGTCCCATACAAAACCATTTTCCTTGTTTCCCAATTTTCCAACTCCCGGGCAACATTTCTAGAGTATTTTTTTCATAAGAACATTGTTTAGGCTATTAGAAACATTTTAAGACCAAAAGTACCCAAGTCTGTTCAGCCGTTTTCAAGTTATAGCGTGACCAAGTGAAATAGGGATTCATTGTTACAGGATATCCCATAAATAACACGCCAGAGTGATACTGAAGCTATAATGGCTTCAGGTCAATCAGATAACATCAACATGACACTAGTAAAAGTTTTCTGGTTTTCGAGATATTGCCACGTTTATGCTTTAAAAAAAATCTCTATGAGTAATTTGGCGACAAAAGACGCCTGCACCATTTATTAAGTTTTTTTTTTCTCTTTATTTAAAAGGGGTTTGATCACGCAGTGATCATGTCACCCCCATAGGAAATTCTATACCTAATAGTATTATATTTAATTTTGACAATTTCTGCGTTTTAAACATAAATTAATGATTTTAATATATAACCTGGTTTCGCTACACAAAGGAAATGCCAGTAAACTATTATAACAGCCTATGTTATTTAATATAATATTATTTTTAGTTATGAAAATTGTTCTTTCAGCCTCTGTCCGAACACACTCCACTAAAACGTGGTACACATCTTCCACTACGTCACACTCGGAACATTTAGGTGAGGATGTGCAAAACAATTGAATGGAATGTGTCCGGAGCGAAGCCTCAATGTTGTACTTATATCGGATCTGCTCATATCTGCACCATCAAACCACGGGCAACGGCGAATATTAGGTTCGATAGTCCTGTACCAAATACCTTTGTGAAGAGACCTCTCATCAAAATACTCCTTCCACAGTGTCGTACAGTGAAGTATTATTTTTTAATTGTAGTATTTCCCAAGTAGCACGACTTAAATGACAAAAATCGGAATTTTTTAACTTTGGCCAAAAAAACTACGAATGTTTTAATATTTTCGAATACCTATACTAGTGGGCCCGGCAGACGTTGTCCTGCCATAAAATGAAAATAAAAAGAAACTTGGAACCATCAGTTTTAAACAATATTTGCGCCAACTGTCACACAACTGGCAGTTATGTCAAACGCCATGTTTATATTAAGGATAGAAAATTTTATATGGTCGTAAAGTTTTCTTAAATCTTCTAATGTTCCGCGCAACTTTCATACTTTTTAGGGTTCCGTACCTCAAAAAGTATAAAAAGGAACCCTTTGGAAGCTGAAATTACTCAAGTCTATTGTCCCTTGGAGCTGTGAAAAAATCAAACTTCTAAGCCAACGCAATCAAAAGATACAGCCGTTTATGTCGCAAATTTCCGCAAATTTTCGAAACTCTCAAGGGAATCAAAACCTACAGGGTACTTCCCGTGAACTCAGAATCTTGAAATTTGATACGAAGCAACTTCGTATAGCACAGATAAAGGAAAAATTTCAAAAAATAAAAAAGTTGAAAATTAAAGGGTATCCCCATACATACATAGTACCACCAATTAAAATAGGCCTCTGAGTTCTATCGGCGATCATACAATTTAGAGGTCTAGCTTAATTGGCATTAACCTCAAATCTGATTTAACCCGTATGATATTTCTCTATGTTGGAAATTATTCCCAGAACTCATAGATTCGTTGAATCTTCCCTCAGTTTTGCATAAAGAATCTGGCTGGCTGGATCGAATGATTATTTAATTTAGGGGAAGATGTAGTGTTTAAATATAGAATTGAATAAATGTCTAATTGTTGTCAGGTCGTGAAAGTAGGGATTATTATTATATGTATTTAATTTAGGGGAAGATGTAGTGTTTAAATATAGAATTGAATAAATGTCTAATTGTTGTCAGGTCGTCTTTTAATAAAATTGATTTGCAATATCCTCAATATAATAAATGAATCCATGAAACGTTAGCCTGGTTGTCAGCAAATATCCTTATCAAACAATTTATCAAATTAATTGACTTTCAATTGCAAATTAATTAATAATTCATTGATAACACACACATACATACATAACATGCTATACTAGTTTTGTAAAGGAAAATGTTTGCATTAATATGCATTCATTTACTATATTTTATTTATCGATTTTTTCTTTTGTTTTCCGTTTTCCTTACCCAAAACTAGTATTAAAAGACTTAATAAAAATATAATAATAATAATTTAAAATCCCAAAAATATTACAACTGACACAAAATACAATTACCAAACAAACATATTTACAATCGTAAATCTAATAATTGATAAATCTTATCTAATCTAAACCTTAATGACTGCGGCGATCCAATCCAAATAGTATTTAACATTGGTGTAGATTCCTGGAGAGCCGTTGCTTCCACAGTGCACATTCCCCAAGCTGGTGACACCCCAGAGTTCAACTCTATCACGGGCAAATGTTAATGGCCCACCAGAATCACCTCTACAAGTATCGATGCCTTCTTCACCCCCAGCACACAGCACGTGTTCTGGAAGTTTGATGTTCTCATAAGCAGCTTGGCAACGGTCCCTATTCCAGGCAGGTAAAGGCACAATCTTCTTAAAATTACTGTATACGCCCATGAAAGGGATTTCACCCCATCCTGCAGCTAATAAAGTAACTTTGTCTTCAAGTTCTCCGGTAGGCAGGCAAATTGGTCGAATGAAATCTGCAAAAAGAAGAATTTAGTTAGTCATGATGGTTGATTGTCTTTTAATTAAAAGGCTATCATGCATTTACAAAGCAAAATATGAGGGTTCATTGGTAATAAAATTACTTAGAACGTTTTCATAACTTTGAAGATAGAGCAATGGCCAGAAACTTACCAGTAAAAGTAACATCTTCTTTCAGTCTCAATATTGCGATGTCATGTCCAACTCCATCGTACTCCGGGTGCACAATTATCTGTTCCACATCGACCCTAACTATGGGATCCGTGCATACATCT
Organism: Ochropacha duplaris; assembly: GCA_951361185.1. NCBI lineage: Eukaryota > Metazoa > Arthropoda > Insecta > Lepidoptera > Drepanidae > Ochropacha > Ochropacha duplaris. Next base: position 2,064,454 of record OX592712.1, on the reverse strand, counting down.
CCAATGCAATCTCGCTTTGAGGTTACGTCGTATTCGCCCAGTCGAGCTGCCAATCTGGAAAAATAATTAAAAGTTAATATTCTGTATTTGGAGACTATAAGTTCATTAGGCAAGTAAATTTCTAAGGGTCATTGAAAATTCTGCCCTAAATCAAGTAGTAAGACGGTAGTATTTCTTTATACTGTGAAGTTCCTAAAGTGCATTTTAGAGACGATAGAAACACATAAAGTCTGTGTCTGCCAAAGGATTTTTTTTCTATACAATATTTCACATTTCTTACCTCGAATATTTTGGTTTTTGGACACAATGCGCAGCAGTGATGATGTGTCTCTTGTCAATCAGGGTAGCGCCACATCTGATCTCCGTCAAGTGATCATGGCGGTAGTATTCCAACAGCACCAGCCAGGGGTTGTGATGAACGAGGTTTGAACTCGCTTCTATACCACATTCTTGGTCTGGAATAGATAAGACGGAGTTATATTTTGTCGCACCAACTTAATAAATATTTTGCCAAAAAAATATTGTGAATATTTAAAGTAAATTTTTAGTTTCAATGAATGAAATCAATTACATTGTGTATTATTATATAATAAATATAAATATAAACATAAATATAGCCCTCATTAAACAAATATTTAACACAATTATGAGGAAACAAATGTATCACAAAGTTATGCTTATAAATTATCACAACCGGGAAAAACATGACATCCGAAGATCCCCATGACGTAAAAATGAAACAGATTTATTCAATTTTCAACTTCATAACTGAGAGTTAATAGACGAGATTGCATAAATTTATTATTCTGGCGTCACAAAGTACCTACATCCCATAATGATTGGTTTCTTTTTATTTTCAATTTCAAAGGAAATGACGCTGTGTAGCTTTGATTAAATATCGTGAGTTACTTTGACTCTCAGTAGAACAGAGTATAGGCAAGTAAAATAACTGAGATAAAAGCCTTATTACATGCCATGGGTGTTTAATGATACAGTACAAGTCAAAATATTGAAACATGAACATAATTTTTCCAAAATAAGCTTTATTAAGTATAAAATACTAGCTGTTTCCCCGCGGTTTCACCCGCGTTCCCGTGGTCCATCCATCCATCCAAACTTTCACATTTATAAGATTAGTAGGATTGTTTTGTCACTAACACTAAAAGTGTGTGCAAAATTCCAGCTCAGTCGGTTGTTTGGAACAGGAGTAAAATTCAATTACAAAATTTGACCTAAACACTAACAAGTGAAGTTAAATAAAATCTTGAAATTCAAACCAATAACTACGGTAAACTCATAAAAACAATCAAATTTGGAATTACTGAAGTACTGAACCGATTTTAAAAGTTTTTCACCAATACACTATCACTCTCTATCATCCCACTAATATTATAAATGTGAAAGTTTTCCAAACTTTGATGTTTGTTACTCTTTCACGCAAAACGGCTGAACGGATTTTGATAAAACTTGGCACACAGGTAGATCATATCCTGGAATAACTAACACATAGGATACTTTTTATCCCGGAAAAGGATAAGATCCTTTGTGTACGCGGGTGAAATCGCGGGGGACAGCTAGTAGGTTATATTTTATAGGGACGCGCGTGAAACCTTCTGAAGCTAGTTAAATAAAAACTTTTAGCAAACTTACCGGTAACTTTTGTTTTAGGAAGGAGAGAAAGCGATTGTGCGGCACCGATCAGCACCGACGCCTTCAACACGAAACCCACTAAACACATTTTTAGTATTTTCACAAATGAAAAATTTAATGTAATCCTGAACACTTTTAGGTTTATACGGATTATTAAATGTTGGCGGTACAACTATAACGGCAGAGCCTATTAGTTGTCCGACCAACTCAAGGAAGGGTTGAGCCGCTAATGAATGAGATTCTAACCAACATTCATTCATAATATGCCTTTACACACACAAACAATGTATGTAATGTTACAGTACCTACGTTTCCTTGGTTTATATGTGTTTGTATGTCGTCATTAATTATGAGCTTATATTAGATTTCAATGCAAATAATAATTCTTTGATATTTATATTAAAATCCTAATTATTGGCGTAGCAACCAAATTGAGTGATGTTCAATGGTGAATTAATTCCTTTTAAAGCTCACGTTTAGATTTTATTTAAAGTGTCCGCCAGCACTGGGTTTTTTTTTTTATACCCCTAGGTGGCAAACAAGCTTACGGCCCGCAAGCCCGTAGCCCGTGGCCCGTAGCATATGGACGTTTGCAACACCAGAGGCGTCACGAGCGCGTTGCCGTTTTGTTTACCTCTGACTGTCAGATACTTTGTTACATTAAATAGGTAAGCAACAGTCTGGGATGTGTGGGTCAAGAGATTGGGGATTTAGGGGTTCACGTTTAGATTGTGTACTAACTATAGAATTAGTTTTTTTTATTCTTTAGTTTTTTCGCTTAGCGAATATGCTACGTAGCACAACAAAAATCATCACATTACACAATAACAAAGATATCTACTGTAGACAATTATTCAAATTACAAAATATTTGTAAGTTTAATTATTATTTGAAAAGAAAACGTTGTTTGTAAAGATTATAGATTTAAACGAAATGTTATCAAGCTGACTGTATTTTAAAATGAAAATGACAAACAAACATCTTTCTTCTTCCTAATATTATAAAGAGGAAAGATTTGCATGTATGTGTGTATGTAACGAACAAACTCAAAAACTACTGGGCTGATTTCAAAAAATCCTTCGCCATTTGAATACTACATTAATCCAGATTAACATAGGCTATATTTTTATCCCGGAATAAAATAAGATCCCAGGGGAATGCGGGTGAAACCGCGGGGGACAGCTAGTTAAATATATATTCCAGGCAGTTCCTTTTTAGAATTTGAATGATTACTTTTTATCACACCATCTGTCTATAATAAAAATACATTGGGCAAGCTCTAACATGACTAAACACGACATATATTATACATTAAAATTTAAACAATATTCCTTAACTTTCATCAAATACTTATTTACCTACTAGGTTATTCCGTTTGCGTTAGTATGTATATTTTCTCTTTCATAATATTTGTGATTAGACAAATAATACTTTAATTAATGACTCATATTTATGTGAAATGTTGTAATAAATAGCACCAAAGTTGATAGTACATTATGGAGGAGCGAGGTGTTAGACTCCTCCATTGAAAAGGGAAGATCTTCCGCCAGGCTAGGTCATCGTGCCTGGGGACCGCGGTTCAACTGTTGATGTTGGAAACTTGTATATATGCAGATCGCATAGAAAACTTCGTTAGCGCGATGTAGATTATTGGAGCGCCATCTATCTAGGAGTCGTGCGAACTATATCTATGTGTAGATAGATGTCGCTACAGTATAATAAAACCACAGTGGTTGACCTTATGCGTTTAACTATACATTCACTAATGAGAAAAAACTCTTTGCAAACGTTTCTAAAACAGACGCGGCGCGGCGTATTTTCATACATATACAGGGGGGTCTATATTAAACATAGCAATTAAGTGGTCTATGAAAAAAAAGATGAGGACTACGGCCGTAACTAGGGGGGCATTGTGGGGCAATGTCCTACCATATAATAAAAATGCACCACCATAAAAAATCCCAGCTACTATTACTGCAATATATTATATTCTGTAATTAATAATTTTATTTACAACAAATGTACAAAATATACAAACAAATGTACAACTATAATATATAAAAAAATTGTTCGAGGCTGCCGCTGCTGCCGATCGGCAAGGTTCCCAGAAGGCTGGCAGCGTTTCCTCTTTGGATGGCCAAGCTGATGCGTTGGCGGAAAAAGCTCCCCGCCCGCCGGTCACCCGAGGCCTCGATTAATTTATCGATATCTTCTGTAAGATATCCATTTCCGCATTCTGTAAACTTCGAATGACAGTTCACTTCAAAAGTGCGTACCAAATGTTTATAGGAGTTTGTTTTTGCTGCATTGCTGCTCTCTCGCTCACAAGAGCAATATTAATAATAAAAGAATACATCTTTAAAATACTTTAATTCAAACTCTAGCTCTGTCCCTGCTTGGGACCTCTGATTTAACTTCACCTGTTCACCTGTTAGTACGTTTATTAATTAGTATCTTTGGGTCGAATCTTGCAATTTAATTTTAAACAATTTCCATACAACCGACTGAGCTGGAATTTCACACAAACTTTTGGTGTTGGTGACAATACAAACTTGTTTACTCAAAAGGTTGTTTTGGAAAAGCATTTTTATTGTATCCCTTATTTGCTTAATTTCAATTTAAAAATAGCCCATGTTAGCCATTGTTGATAGAGTTTTTAGAGTCGTTTCAGTAGTTCGGTTACCCCCTACGAACAAACAAAAAATAAACCTTTCCTCTTTATAATATTAGTGTAGACTAATTTTCAGCCGCGTACCACTTTTTTACCCCTTTAGGGGTTGAATTTCGAAAAATCCTTTCTTGTTTCTTAAACAATACCTGTGAATAAAAACAGCTTTCTAGGTCCAAGGGTTTAGGCTGGGCGTTGGTGAGTCAGTGAGTCAGGCCTTCCCTTTTTATGGATAATTAAAGTCAACTCAAAAGAACGAACATTTTGCATTGTGACGTCACTACAGTCTCAACCAATCCCTAGGAACCCCCGGAAGGAAATGTCCCTAGGAACGTGGTGAATGCGTGCGTTGAGTTTATCACAAAGATCTGTTATTATGATTGGTCCCGCCTCACGCCTCACGCCTCACGCCTCTCGCCTACCGCTACAGACTAATGAGGTAAAAGTTAAGTTAATGAGTAAAGTTGCTATGCAAGCCTTCAACTTGGCTGTCGACTCTGTTTGCAAACTAAAATTATTTAATCTATAAGTAAGTAGGTACTAATTATAAAGAGAGCGGCGAAATCGATTAGGGCGATGATAGCTCGGGGTAGTGATGTCAGATACTGCGGCGAAGGTCGTGGGTTCGAATCCTACAATGAGCTTGAGCTTTCGGTGAAGGAAAAAATCGTGAGGAAACCATAGCACGTACTTTATAGTACCCGACTGGCTGGCTACCACCCTCAAGTTGAAAATCTGTCACAATCGGTGTGTTCCGACAGCTGCACTTGAAACCCAGTTCCCGTCTAGGCTTTGTGTACCTCGCAAAATGCAAATTGATAATTTAGACCAATACAGGCGTATTTTTACATTTAGAATTTTCCGCACCTTTCGCAGATAAATTATTTCAAATGGACGTAGGCTACATATTATCTTTCATGTCTGTAGTTTTCCTCAATCACCCTTAAGGAGATACATTGATCTAGTGATAAAAGCAGACACAGACTAGACAGTATGGAGGTTAGTAGAGGTTCAATACTACTGCCAGTATGGGTCGCCCCCTCACGATTCTCGTGTCTAGATAGCCACATCGGCACATAGTAAGGATAGGTAATACCTCTGTATTACCTATCCTTACTATATGCCTTAATGATGTGTAAAAGGTCAAATAGTCGGCATCAGTGACTCAGGACCCGTATGGAAACAGTTTCGGCGTAAATTTTGCTTCAGGTGTTTTAGGTGAAGGAAAAAAGTGGGAAAATCCCGTATGCTCCAGATATATTACGTGTTTATACCTACGAATAAGTAATAAGTCAGGAAATGTAACTCCGTCAAAAAAATGACCCAACAAAAGTCGTGTACATATGGGCGGGGCTTAAAAGTCGTGTTCAGTGCGTCATCACTCCGACATTTACTTTGACATAAATCAAACAACACAAATCAAATCTTCGCGTAAATTTTCATTGAAAATCATCATGCCAGCATGTGTTGTGAAGTGGTGCAGGAGCAATACAAGATTAAAATGTTCAGGGATCACTTTTCACTAGTAAGTAGTAGCAAAATTATTAATATATTCAAAGATCAAACCGAAATGGTCAATATTATGCAAAATGAAGTTAGACAATTTTTTACCAAGAAGTTTTTTTTTCTTGTTGAAAAAAGAAATGTACCTGTTTTCTTTTAGTTTCCCTGCCGATCAAATTCGGCAAAAAAAGTGGATAGCTGCTGTTAAGCTAGAAAGACAAGATAATGTCTGGATGCCTGTGAAAACCAGCAGAGTATGCTCCGTTCATTTTCACGAACAAGATTTTTATAAAACATTAAAAGGTTATACCATGTTACACAAAACTGCAGTACCAGTTTGTACAGTAAGTACCTTTTGTTTTATTATTAACATAATGATGTTATTGTATCAATCAAATTACAAATTAAACTGATTTCTTTACGCAGATGATTCGTCCTGAAGAAACATCAACATCTTTAAGAGATACTACAGAAAATAATAATGAACAATTACAGTTGGTATGTAGATTCGGCTTTTTCAACTTGTGGGAATAACTATAGCAGTAAAAAAAAACAGTTCATTGTTTGGCCGAATTAAAGCACGTTTATTTTTTCAGGCTAATGAAATTTTACCATCTGCAAATGTTGAAGTGTGTTACTTACCTGAGATGGTAAATAAAGCAAATACTACAGACCCTCAAGCGCATAAGGCACAAAAACGTAAATTGGTGAGGTTTGACTATTTTTTTTGCACTTAATCTTTCGGTTAGATATTTTTGTTTTAACTGTATATACACGCTGAAATTTTTATGGTTTAACAAACTGCGAAATCTTTCAAAATTTTCACTGATTGTATTTTTCGATTACGATCTTAGATTTTTCATGTATATTGATTATTAATTAATATGTTATATTGATAGCATATCTAATTACTACCCTTAAAAAAAGTTTGTTAAACGACCAAAATGTTTGGCGTGTATGTATCTATTTCAAATAGAGACTGTCTTTCAAAGATTGAAAACTGATCGTCAATGTTATTTTCAGGAGAATAATATCAACACTGAAGAAGAACCAAAAACTAAATTTAATAATATTCTTGTTTCAACCGAAGTCCATAGTTTTCAGGAAAGAGGATCATGCGTTACGCCGATAAATATACCATCATCAAATATTGAATCTGCTCTAAATACACCTAAAACACGCCTGTTAAAGCAAAAATTGCGAAAAAAAACAACCTTGGCTGAAAAACGACTGTCAAAGATCAGAAATCTAGAACGCAGAAATAAAAGACTAACTATGAAGAATATTTCGCTTAAAAATATTTTATCCCAATTGAAGAAAAATGGATTTGGTGATACTACAGAAAATACAGCATTGAATGAATTTTCTGATGATATAGTTTTAGCCCTTAAAAGGAAAAAGTCAAAAGAAGGACGAAGCATCATAAAGTTTACGCCAGCGATCAAAAAGTTCGCTTTAACGTTAAATTATTATTCACCAGCAGGATACAAATATGTGAGACGACAGTTGCTTTCATCTCTTCCCCATCCATCAACCTTGTCTAAATGGTATCAATCTATAGATGGAAAGCCAGGTTTTACCAAAGAAGCATTCACAGCTTTAAAATTAAAATATTCTAACAGTGACAAAAGGCTTGCCTGTCTAGTTGTTGACGAAATGGCTATAAGGCAACAAAAAATATTCAATGGACAAACAGTAGATGGGTTTGTTACATTCGGTCCATCGGATGAAATGGCTACACAAGTTTATGTGCTTATGCTGGTAGCTCTAAATGACTCATTTAAATTACCACTTGGTTATTTTTTTGTAAATGGCCTTGCCGCTGAACAAAGGGCTAATATTATCAAAATGTGTCTTGAGAAATGTCATAGCGTAGGAGCCGAGGTTGTAACTTTGACCTTTGATGGCTGTGCATCTAACATGGCTACGGCTAAAAGGTTAGGTTGCAATTTTGAAGACACAAAAAATTTAAAAACTTTTTTTTACCACCCATCTACCGGAGATCCAATAGTTGTGATATTGGATCCATGTCATATGGTGAAACTTGTGCGTAACACATTAGAGTCAAAAAAGACATTGGTAGATAAAAACAATAAAAATATCGAGTGGGCATATTTGCAGAAACTGAAAAATGTTCAAGATAACATCGGATTGCATTTTGGGAATAAGTTGTCAAATCGGCATATAGAGTTTCGAAATAATATCATGAACGTGAAACTAGCGACTCAAACCTTAAGCCAAAGTGTAGCTGATGCGATTAAGTTTTGTTCGCAACAATTGAACATGCCTGATTTTCAAGACTCAGATCCAACTGTTAGCTTTTTAGAAACATTTAACAACATTTTTGATATACTTAATTCAAGATCACTTTCTGGACACGGGTTTAAACACCCTTTTTCGATACAACAAAAAGAAAAACTATACGACGTTTTGGATCAAAGTGAAAAATATATTAAAGGTCTCCAAATCAATGTGCAGTCAAAAAAAACTTGAACAGTAAAAGGCCAGAAAGTTACGGAATATACTAACTGCTTAAAACCAGTGACCAAAACTCAGTCCAAAACTGGATTTCTAGGACTCCTCATATGTATTTCAAGTTTTAAATTACTTTTTGCACGGCTAGTAGAGGCACAAATATTGAAATTTATTTTACCGTATAAATTTAGCCAAGATCATATTGAGTTGTTTTTTGGAGTGATCCGCAATCACGGTCGTTGCAACAATAACCCAAACGCCCGACAGTTTATGGGAATATATAAAAAGACTTTACTGAACTTGAACCTCAGCTCTAAATTCACAGGCAACAGTATACCATTGGATGACATTCCTATACTCAATTGCTCTTCGGTAATCAATAAAACTACTCCCGGTTTTAGAAATAACACAGACAGTGACAGTTACTCTACTGCAGCAGGTGACAGTAAAACAGAAGAGGAGAATTGCGTGGTGTTATCAAACATGTTGGATGCTAGCCTTCAACTGCCAGAAACCGTGGAACAAATTGTAGGCTATATAGCTGGCTTTGTAACCCGGAAATTGCAAGCGAAAATCAACTGTCCAGAATGCTTGTCGATGCTTCCTGCAAATGAAAAATTGTATTTTCACAAGCTGATTAGTTTAAAAGATTTCGGTGGACTCTCATATCCATCTGTGGTTTTGTATAAAGTATGCACACGCACAGAGACACTACTACGACAGATAATAAAAATAAACGATAAGGGAAAATCACTTACTCGAGCAAGTAATCGGTCAGTAATATCAACACAGTGTTTTTCTAAAATAATTGACAATGAAGATATTTTGCGGCCACTGAAAAATAGTCATGAGACAAATAACGACCATTACATTTTTTTGATAAAATGTATTATCAGTGAATTTATCAAAATCCGTCTTCACTACATTGCAAAAAAAGATTCTCTTTTAATGTCTTCTAGACAAAAACTTAATAAATTAATTATATTTCGCGGGACATAAAGTTCATTGCACTGTAAAAACCGATCAAGTGCGAGTTGGTTTCCTCACGATGTTTTCCTTCACCGAAAGCTCAAGCTCATTGTAGGATTCGAACCCACGATATTCGGCTAGCTAGATGTCAATAAATTTTATTTCGGGAACTGTGTTCGTTTCTACAATAGGATCCCACGTGAGGTAACTGGAATGTCTTATTTTAAATATAAGAATTATATTAAACCTAGGTTAATGAATAAAGCCTACTATAAGGTGGCTCATTATATGGAAGACAGAAATATATTATGGATGTAGTAGCTTCTCTCTGCACTAGCATCCCTCTGGCGAAGTTAAAATAATAGATAATGCATCTCATGTATTTTTGAAATTGTAAATGAATTAAAAATATCCACTGAAAAAAATGCCTTGCTGAGTTTCTTGCCGGAGTCTTCTCAGTTTAAGTGTATTCCGAACCGGTGGTAGAGTCAATTGTAACGTTCATAAGTGCCTTACCAGGGCCTAAACTGAATAAATGAGTTTTAATTTTGATTACCCTTTGGGTACGGAACTCTAATATTTCAAGTTTCTACCTGTTGCCGTAATTAAGATTGAGAAAACAACGGCAATTTTAAATCATTTTTGTTGTATGGGAAAGTAAAATAAATATTTAAGGGGGGCCCCTTAAATATTTATTTTACTTTAATTGATTTATTTATTTATAAAGTGAATATATGTACAACTAAATATTCTGGGAATATTTCAAGCGTCTACCTTTTGTCGTTATTAAGATCGAACAAATAACGGAAATTAAATCACGTTTGTAGTATGGGAGTCCCCCTTAAATATTTATTTTTTTGTATATTCTGTTTTTAGTATTTGTTGTTATAGCAACAATAGAAATACATCATCTGTGAAAATTTCTAGCTATCACGGTTCATAAGATACAGACTGGTGATAGACAGACAGACAAACAGACGGACAGACAGCAGAGTCTTAGTAATAGGGTTTCCTTTTTACCCTTTGGGTACGGAACCCTAAAAAAAAGCAAAAAAATATATAATTATATAATAAAAAACTTTATACAATAATATTATTTTATTAGTGAGTTGGTCATTTATTGCATGCCATCATCCACGCCAGGCGCGGTTCGCGCGTGCGTGCTGCAATACGCGCAGCAATAAAACCAATCCCTGCTTTCGTTCTGTATTTAAGCCAATCACCAAGCATGTCTATTTTAAAACTCTGAAGTGATTGGTATTTTGAATCATATGTCGTTTTGATTTGAAAAGGGCTACTTTTTGAGTGGAATTTGTTCTGAATTATACTTCCTGACTTATTACTTATTCGTAGGTTTATACTTAGAAATATATTAGTCACTAGCGGACCCGACAGACTTCGTTCTGTCAAAAAGATTTGGAATGTGGCAGTTTTTACTACCTATTTTATAGTCGGGGCAAAAAATTATCTTGAACAGAACCGTCACCCTGGTGATAGGGCGGTGAGTGGGGTTCAGCTCGGGTGACCAAACACGTGTACACCGGCAAATCGACGGGTTGTTGTTGTTTCAATTTTCAACTTCTTTTTAATTCGATATGACTTGGAGTCAAGTCCTTTAAGCCATACCAATGCGTGTAATGTTTTCATTTTCCGATATTTATTATTATAGTGTTCATCTCCTTTACATAATATATTAGTATGTATTTAAATAATTTTGCACAGATAGGGATATTGAATTAATAATTAAAAATAATAAAACACTTTTGGTAACGCGGTTCGTGTTTGACTGATGTAATGACGTGAAAACTGATGCATTTTATGTCGCGTGCCGATTCTAAAACAAAAGAAATAATATCGTGAAGCCGACCAAATTGAAAATCAGTACTAATCATCTATAAGCTCTTACATTTTGTGACTATTCAATTTGGTCGGGTTCGCGATATTATCACATTTGTTGAGTTTCGGAACGCGACGCACACTGTTTTGATAGATATGATTGTAATTGAACTTTGTGCAGCTGCAATAAAGTGCAAATTGACACTTTGGCGTTAGGAACACACCTACATTGCTTAGACAACAGTGAGTGCTTGTAATTTAATATGAACTTTATTGAATAGCAATAAATTTCAAAATGACTCTACATTTTAGTTAGAAAACGTTTGTATGGGAAAAAGAAAAGGGCTGTTTTTAGGGTTTTCCCGGCAATTATTCGAATTTTTCTCGCCGTAAAAACCATCCTTGGACTTCAACGAACATTTAAAAAAAAGAATTGGCCAAATTGGCACAGGCGTTGTTGAGTTATGCGCTTACCAACACATTTTGTGATTCATTTTTATATTATAGATATACTTGAAACCGGATTACGCATTTTGTTAATCGGTGGATATATTTAAACTCGATTGTAGATCGATTATACAGGGTGTCTGGTAAGTACGACAAACTTCACCTGCCAAATATAGAAAGATTACCTTAGTAAAAGTGTCACCATTTTTGAAAATAGCTATTAATTTGTGAATTGAACGACAACAGCAAGTGCTCGTGCAGAGTCCAGTGGGATAAATAAGGACATTTGATTTTGAAAAGAGTACCTAATTGCCGAGTTTATTTCTAGCTCTCAGCAAGCTCCTCTCAGCAATCTTCCGAACCGTGCGTTAGAGTGACAATTCATAAGTGTCTCTAAGGCCTATTTGGATGAAAGCCTTTTGACATGTGAACAGGTGCTGCTTGTGGGGGCTGGTCTGCTTGAGTTTGTTGTTTACTAAATCACTCGTAACTAAATTCAATTTCTTTATTTTTTTTTTGCCGACATAACACATATATTATTATCAATAAGACTATATAAATAATTATAAAATGTAATAGGTCTAAGTTGCTTTTTTTAAAAGAGTAATTGCTGAGTTTATTGCCGGCTCTTCTCAGCAAAAGCAACCTTCCGAACCGAGCGTTAGAATTTAACATGAATCAAATTGACGATTAAAAATACTTGTAATGAGTTTGAGTTTCACTGTCGTCGCGTAAGTACGTAATCACGGAATCCACGAGGCACAAACGACTAATGATGTCAGATTTGAGTACACCTAGTGCCAAGATAACCTTTTCACTCCTCTTGCTCAAAAAGACCGTCATTGTGGCGTACCAGAGCGAAGAAAAAATAGCAATTCTTCCTCTAGGGGAAAAAGTTTTATTTTTTTGATTTTTGTGTGTCAAATGACAATGAGCCTACAAAAACGAAAAAGTCTTTAGTCATAAGTAGAATAATCATGAATAAAGACTCGACTTATTACTGTTTCATAAAACAAGAACTTCATTTTAATTTTGAAAATGGAACTAAAATCGGCGATCTCTGGTAGAATACATGCAATGTGTTGCGGCTACAGAAGAAACAAAAAAACAGACATTATAAACTACATATTTCATATTGTATTGGATTGTTTTATTTTCTCGCAATCGCAGTGAAAAGTATAGTGTAACCACACGGCGCTAAAACCCATTAAAACTCGGTTTCTATTTACTCCCTCGCTAAAGATCGGGAGTAAAACTACCTCGTATATAATGGGTCATTTTAGCTCCTTGTATACAATAACAATCTACTATTATTCCCATTAAACTGGAATTTAAAGTTACTTTTTTCCTCTCTGTATTTGTACTTTAAAATCTCGTTCGGTGGACTGAAATATGAATTAGGTAATGACCTGCTTCGAATAGATTAGCCATTACAACTTTTTGAACTAAAACCCAAAGTTCACGTTTCTACCATTCGGCGGCTTTAGCTGTAGGTATGTAGGTTTTTTTTTGTTCTGTATAAGCTTGTGTTTGATCACAATCTCACCATGGTAAGTGATGATGTGGCCGAAGGTGGTTAGCACACAAAGCCTAGATGGGAACTGGCTCTCAAGTGTAGCTGTCGGGTACTACAAAGTACCCTACCACCGTGCTATGGTTTCCTCCACCGAAAGCTCATTGTAGGATTCGAACCCACGACATTCACCGCGGTATCCGACGTCACTACCACTGAGCTATCATCGCCTTAATGTAGGTAGTCAGTTAGGACAACTGTTGTTACGGCCCTGTTCTCAATTGTTTGTGGTTGGCGCAATATGGACCTACTTTTCCTCCTTTGAGCCTTTTATCCGTTGTATTGGTATTCACTCCTTTCATACTCAATATCATCTCTCACACTATCCATATCCATCTTCCTCTACCTACATCCACTTTTATATTGATAACTCCTTAACATCGGGCCGGTTGTCGTCGTACCTATCACGCCGCAGTTCGTGGGTTCGATTCCCATCCAGGACACACATTTGTGTGCATGAACATGTCTGTTTGTCCTGTGTTTGGGTGTAATTATCTATTTAAGTATATTATGTATTTTACCAAAAAAATAAAAAAATGTAGTATATCAGTCATCTGGTTTCCATATTACAAGTTCTAATTAGTTTGGGATCAGATAGCCGTGTGCGAAAAATGTCCGAGGATATTTATTCTTATTATTTCATAATACGACAAACGACTCCCTCTCAATTTTTCAGTCCCTTGTGCGACTTTCAAACTTCCTCATAAGTCTATTTACATGACAAATTCTAGTATAATAATAATACAATTATTTATTACGACAAAAACATTACAAAACAAGTGTATTACAAAGATTACAAACAAGAAGATATTTTGGAAAATCCATATGAACTTTAGCCTGTGACATTACGCTACTAGAACACTACCTATACATAATAGTATGTATTGTTTACGATTTGGAAAATTAATGTTACAACTATGTCTGCTTACGTATAACGAGACTTCAGTTACAAGACAATAACATCCCGTAAATTGAAAACAACATCAATGAAAACAAAGAGACTCATCATTTATTGGAACGAAGTTCCTTATCGCGCGTTGTGAAAGGGGGCTAGACGGAAAAAAATCTTACGACACTTTTAGTGTCAGTGTCACTTTATTGTAAGCTGTGCGGCGTGCGCATGTTTCTCTGTCTGTCTCTCTCTCTCTCTTATAGAAAGCAAGCCAGATATTTTTTCATTTCTATTTATATATATATACTCTCTCGACTTATATAACTTCGTTCCATCCGGGTGTCCCTTGACACCTCTCAAGTTTTTCCTAAATACTACGGATACAGTTTCACCACACTTACACCGTATTAAGTTCTATACTAGCTGTCCTCCGCGTTCCCGTGGGATCTTATCTTTACCCGGGATAAAAATATAGCCTATGTTACTCAGGGATAATGTAGCTTTCTAATGGAGAAAGAATTTTTAATATCGGTCTAGTAGTTTTTAAGTTTATTCGTTACATATCCAGCATGCAAGTAAGCCTGCGCGTTCTATATCCCTGGTTGCTCGTTGGGGTGTACAATCCTCGACATTGAAGATAGTTTTGTTGTTATACCCGACTTAATTTTATTTATTTTGTAATTTTTTTTTTTAATTACCTAATAATAAATCTTGTGTACGCTCATTAACATTAACATTAATATAGAAATGTTTTCTCCGTAAGCAAATCCTGTATTCTTTGTGAGAAATAAAGTTCTTAAAACCCACATACAAAAACACAAATCTTTCCTCTTTATAATATTAGTGCATGTAGATTGATTCATTTGAAATGTAATTACTAACTTGCATCGTACAGTTGCACCTACGGCTACGTTCCTGAGGGATCGGTTTCTCGATTTCTTAGTTTTCCTATTATGACATAGATATGATCATATCTGTGACAAATTTCATACAAATCCGATCAAATGTTAGGAAGCTGTAAATGTGAACAAAAGAAATAAAAAAGGCAAGCCTTTTTAGGGTTTCGTACCCAAAGGGTAAAAATGGGACCCTATTACTAAGACTTCGCTGTCTGTCCGTCTGTCCGTCCGTCTGTCTGTTACCAGGCTGTATCTCAAGAACCGCGATAGCTAGACAGTTGAATTTTTCACAAATTATGTATTTCTGTTGCCACTGTAATAACAAATACTAAAAACAAAATAAAATAAATATTTAAGGGGGACACACCCATACAAAAAACGCTATTTTTTAGCCCTTTTATGCTCGATATCATCACCAGGCTGTATCTCAAGAACCGCGATAGCTAGACAGTTGAAATTTTCACAAATTATGTATTTCTGTTACCGGTCTAACAACAAATACTAAAAACTAAATAAAATGAATATTTAAGGGGGGCTCCCATACAACAAACGCGATTGATTTTCTTGCCCTTTTTTGCTCGATATCAATAATGGCAACAGTTAGGCTCTTGAAATATTCACAAAATATTGAGTTGTATTATTACTTTAATAATAAATAATAAAATTTAAATAAAATACATATTTAAGGGGGGCTCCGATACAACAAACGTGATTATTTTGCCTTTTTTACGGAACCCTTCGTGCGCGAGTGCGACTCGCACTTGGCCAGTTTTTTATTTCTTAACGGTAACCCATACATTCACACCATTTATGACAATATCGACATAATACCTAGTTATTCGTTAGTTAATGATAAAAATATCCACACCATTTATTATAATATGAAAATATGGTCGCATCGTGGTGACGAACGGCATAATACCTATAGTTATTTGATGTGA
This sequence comes from Ochropacha duplaris, assembly GCA_951361185.1. Classification (NCBI taxonomy): domain Eukaryota; kingdom Metazoa; phylum Arthropoda; class Insecta; order Lepidoptera; family Drepanidae; genus Ochropacha; species Ochropacha duplaris. Next base: position 2,048,601 of record OX592712.1, on the reverse strand, counting down.
TAAAAAAATGGCACTCATCATGTTTTCAAAAACTACTCAAACGATCTCGATGAAAACTATGTTTTACGGGGGCGAAAAATCGATCTAGCTAGATTTTATTTCTGGGATAATTAGTTTTCTCCGAGTTTTCACGTACAAAGCAATAAAAGTGACGATATTTTATGTAAAAAATTAATCGAGGCCTCGGGTGACCGGCGGGCGGGGAGCTTTTTCCGCCAACGCATTAGCTTGGCCATCCAAAGAGGAAACGCTGCCAGCCTTTTGGGAACCTTGCCGATCGGCAGCAGCGGCAGCCTCGAAGAAGTTTTTTATATATTATAGTTGTACATTTGTTGTAAATAAAATTATAATATTCCTGAGAACTCAAATATATCTTTATTAAGTAAACTCATACAAGTATTTCGAATCCTTCAATGAGCTTGAGCTTTCGGTGAAGGAAAACATCGTGAGGAAACCACAACACGGTGGTAGAGTACTTTGTAGTACCCGACTGGCTGGCTACCACCCTCATGTTTAAAATCTGTCGCCAAGCACCTTGTGTTCCCACAGTTGCCTCTTGAGAGCCAGTTAGTTGCCTTATTGTAATGAGGTGTACAGCACATTGACAATCCTCCTGGTATTGTTAATGTCTATAGGCGACGGTAGTCAAGTCACTTACCAGGTGACCAGTAGTCAGTTGGGGCATAAATTTACAAAAAAATTACCACGTCTTGAGCAAAGGTCAATCGCCGAAGTTATCATGAATTACATTACAACTCCTATCAACTTATCTGCGGCTCAGTGGTATCTGTGGTCAAATGGCAAAAATTGGAAATACGGCCGTCATAAACATTCGAATGTCACAAGAGTCACAACTGTCAGTTTCCTATTCATTTCAGTGACCACTAGCGCCACCCTTCAGTTCACAGATAAGTTGGTGGCACTATAGGTAGATTTAAAGGTTTTTTTTTAACTCATTTATTCACTATACATTTTAAGAAGATACATATAAGGGCTCGTTCACACGAGCAGCATGCTGGTCGCACACACGCGTCGATGCAACATGCTGCTCGAGCTCTAATACCACATAGCGCAAACCTCACAGGGTTTATCTGAACGTTAGTTCTCTTGGTAGTCTGTGGTTTATCTGTACGTGGCAGGTGGCAAGGTCGCTCGTTCGCAGTCGAACTGTACAGCACAGGAACTATAGTAGGTACATGAATTAAAAATATTTATACTTTAAGTTGTATTAGGTAGTATTTATGTTGTTCAGATAAAAACTCTTTAGCTTGCGCTTCACAATATCATGTTCCATATCTTTATTGTTATACATTTCAGTCATGTTGTTTGGTAATTCATTTAATTATTGTGTAGCATGTAATCAATGGTTCTTGATAAAACAGAAATTATGTAAAAAGGGTACTATATAGTGTTTCAGATTTTGTAGATGACCAGAACGCATTTGAATGAATTGTTCGCTTCACAGACTATTATTTTGTAAGTATTTTTCATATTTTGCAGAGAATAATGTATGGTAGATTGTTTTTTCCTTCTGGCGCTGTTTTATTGTTGTTCAACTCACTTGTTACAAACATGTTAGTAAGTTGCTTTTTTAAAAAAGAGTAATTGTTGAGTTTATTGCCGGCTCTTCTCAGCAAAAGCAACCTTCCGAACCGAGCGTTAGAATTTAACATGAACCAAAATATTGACGATTAAAAATACTTATAATAAGTTTACTTAATAAAGATATATTTGAGTTGAGTTGAGTTTATTTATAACGTCAAGTGTCTTATGTCATAAGAATGTCGTCACTGGTGTTGTCATGCTTCAATGACCATCAATTGTAAACAGTTTTCCTGTAGGTACTTTTAAGGATGGAGCGTCATTAAAAACGTGTAGGAATTTAATGGAGATTATACGACCTTTTGCTTTCGGCTACACTGGAGAATCGCCGAAGTTATCTCTAAAATATATGTAGAGATTTTTTAATGCTTGTTTTTTTTTATTCTGGATAAGCTTGTGTTTGACCACAATCTCACCACGGTAAGTGATGATGTCGCCGAAGGTGATAAGCACACAAAGCCTAGATAGGAACTGGCTCTCAAGTGCAGCTGTCGGAACACACCGATAGGTGCTTGGCGACAGATTTTTCAACTTGAGGGTGGTAGCCAGTACTAGCCAGTGGTGCTACAAAGTACCCTACCACCGTGCTATGGTTTCCTCACGATGTTTTCCTTCACCGAAAGCTCAAGCTCATTGTAGGATTCGAACCCACGTCCTTCGTCGCGGCATCCGACGTCACTTACCACTGAGCTATCATCGCCTTACAACTATCTATCTTGATGACTTCATTTACATACTATGGTTGTTGATAATAAAGAACATTATTAGCTAAATAGCTACAAAAGTTAAAATTATAATAATTATTTGTATTTCATTACCATTTTCTATCACTCGTTGCTCGAAAAGTGTATCCAGGATATGTATTCAGTGGTGGTGACGTTGGATGCCACAGCGAAGGACGTAGGTTTGAATCCTACACTGAGCTTGAGCTTTCATATCATGAGGAAACCATAACACGATGGTAAGGTACTTTGTAGTACTCGACTGGCTGGCTACCACCCTCAAGTTAAAATCTGTCGCCAAACACCTGTTGGTGTGTTCCGGCAGTTGCACTTTAGAGCCAGTTGCCTTTAAGGCTTATAAAAAGGTTGACATCCTGGTATTTCTAATGTCTATAGGCGATGGTAATGGTATTCACTTACCATCATGTTACCTGCCTGCTTGGTTGTGACTTGTGTACCTATAAAAAACTATTAATCCTTTTATTTCTATAAAGTTTGAGAAAGTTTGAAAGGTTTAGAAAATAATTTAAATAATATCTAGACACGCACGGTAGAGTATTCGCCAAGGACAGAGGAAACAATAACCACTGCAGGCCCCAACTCAAAACTAATGATGTACCTACACACTTAAAATTTTGCATATCTAAAGGGAAAATCATTAGAGCTGTTTTCAAGAATGATATGCCAATAGGCACATTTATTTAGATATTTACCAATAACTCCTACGATATCACCAATACCCACTAGGTATCCATTGTATTATTAAATATTAAATACGTCACAATAACCTAATGTCCCATAATAATGATGAAATTACTGTACCCTTTTTATACTTTTAGATGAGCTTGTGTTTGACCGCAATCTCACCATGGTAATTGATGATGTGGCCGTAGGTGGTAAGCACATATAAGTGCAGCTCTCAAGTGCAGCTGTCGGAACACACTGATAGTTGCTTGGCGACAGATTTTCAACATAAGGCCAACCTCAAGTAAGTGTATCTCCAGCAACTTGGTAAGTTCCTACCTACCTCCTTTTTTTATAAGGTGGGAATGACTTTATGCATTCACACTCAACATGGGAGTGTCGGGGGGATATGTGGGATTCCACGTCGCCTCTACCTCTTCCGAGTGAAGAGGAGTAGGAAGAGTCTAGCCACTAAAACCCAACCTTGGTTTACCATCCTCTAGCTGGTTTGGTTGGACATCGTGGCACCCGCATAGTACCTACCTCCTGTACCAATACAACATACAAAAATGATGCCCTACCACCATGCAAATAGAAACAAATGTTCCCACCAAAAACATTAATGTGAAAACGGGGCCAAGTTATAATATTTCGGGGGTGTCATAAGAGTTGAGATGGTATCAAATTCTATACCTATCTGTTTTTGTTTGTGTATTAACTAGTTGAAGAATAAAATTGTTAAACATTTGAGAGAAAAAAAGCCAATATAGTCAGATGGTCCAAAAATATTTAAAAAATGTAACCTTGCTGAGTTTCTTGCCGGTTCTTCTTCGGTTTTGACTTTGACTTTGTTCCATAAATCGTATTTATAGGAATGTACAGTCAGTCATACAGTAATTATCACTAATATCTACCGTATCAGTTCTTCTTCAGTTTTCATACAAACTTCAGCTCTATAGCTGTTCCGACAGATTACTATTGTAGGTAATTATTTTTGTAAATTTAATAGAAATACCACAGGATAAGCAACGCATCTTTCCTATGCAATGCTTCAATAGTTGTGACGTATTTCATTAGATATGTTTTCTATATCCTCGTTATAACAATGTAATACTAATTAAAATATATTTTTCCCGCTGAAAATATTTTGGAATTATTTATTTATTTATTCATAATTTGCGGGCACAATTGTAATATATATAACATAATACATATTATAGCGAGTGTGATGCTATAATATTTGGAGAGAGGATAAAATATGATTAATGACGCTAAATATTAATAAATAAATACTGTATTATTTTTATAATGAATATTATTGTTAAAAGGAAGACCTAGAAATTTTTATTTATGTTTAAATATTTTGTTTAAACTACAGTTATGTCATAAAAAACCCATGACGTCAAAGATTTGCTATAAAATATGCTTTATGGAATTTGTTTACCATCAAGTTTCATCAATAAAATTATTTTTAAAAATAAAAAACAAAAACCGACTTCAAAACTGTAACCTATACCTATGTACAAACATAAACTAAAAAGTAAAGAATAATATTTTAATTTCAAAGTAAGAGCCTTAAAGGACAATCAACAAAATTATTGATATTTATAAACAGTTCTTTTTGGAGTCGGTGCCAGCCAAGAAGAAGGACAGTTTTGAACTGGAAGTGTTCATACGAGAAAACGTCTTACGACACCTCTCCTTACGGTAATGTTCCTTAGGTCTGCGCCGTCGCTCCCCTACTTTTCGAAGTTTGTTACAAAGGCAGAATTAAACTGTCCTTCTTGGCTGGCACCGACTCCAAAAATAACTGTTTATAAATATCAATAATTTTGTTGATTGTCCTTTAAATAAATAAATTAAAATAAAATTAAAATAAAATAAAATTCTTTTATTTCAGACAACTACAGTCCATATATTGTTAGTTAGTTAGTACAATACAAGTGCTTAAGAGCTATGTTAGTAATATTTATTATTTATTTATTTAAGGCTCTTACTTTGAAATTAAAATATTATTCTTTACTTTTTAGTTTATGTTTGTACATAGGTATAGGTTACAGTTTTGAAGTCGGTTTTTGTTTTTTATTTTTAAAAATAATTTTATTTTTCAATTTTTAAAGTTTATTCCTTATTATATGTTGTCCTAGGCAAAACTAGTTTGTCCTGAAATCGTCTAACTCGAACTAGTCGGGCCGGTAAAATATAATATATGTATAACTAGCGGGCCCGGCAGACGTCGTCGTCCTGCCCTGAAATTGAAACAAATCTTGGAACTCGATTCCAGCGCCACCTACCGGGTCCAATTGTATTTTAAAACCATCGAAGAACCCATTGAAGTATACACACAAAATTTCATCCAAATCCAAAAAGTCATGCTCAACGACTCAGTTTGATTCACTAAGGTTTATCAAACGAGATATATTTTTTTTGTTTTTGTTGATTTTCTCAAAAAGCGGTGAATCAATTTCGATAAAAAAAAAAAAAAAAAAAAAAACATACAGACGAATTGAGAACCTCCTCCTTTTTTTTGAAGTCGGTTAAAAATTTAAATGGGACCACCTCTGAAGCATGATCTACCAAACAAAAAAAAGAATCATCAAAATCTATTCATAATTGGCAGAGAAATCACGTAACAAACATACAAAAAAAAACATATAGTCGTATTGAGAACCTCCTCCTTTTTTGAAGTCGGTTAAAAATGGTAACAGACTCACAGACACGTGAAACAGGCAGATAAAAAATAGTTATTTTTGGTTATATAGGTACTTTCACGCATTTAGTAAAGTTATTATGATATCACAAACAGATATATCAATTTTATTTGTTTGTATACTTAGTTAGACGAAATATATACAGGTGTCCGGTACCTAAGTAGTCCGGTAAGGGGGAGATAGTCGGACGGGTCATCTACCAAATATACAAAAATCACCTCAGTAAAAAGGTCACCATTTTCGAGATAATTCGATATTTCTGATATTAAATATCTCAAAAATGGTGACACTTTTATATATGTAGGTCATTTTTGTATATGTAGGTAGGTGACTCGCCCACCTCTCTCCCCCTTCAGTTTGTCGAGCTACTTACCGGGCACGCTGTATATATTACATATCATTGTACATATTTTGTTCAGGATACCGCTACATATGATGTACTACAGATGATTATGGTGAAATTATGTAATTATTCTATTTTTGTTACCGTTATTTAATTGTTTAAAACTCAATTGTAATTTTAGTGATATTTATGATAGCTTACTAGCACAACAAAAATTTTTTTTTCTTGTACAAAATAATGTGTCAATTTATAGGTGGCGATTTTTAATGGCATTGAACAAAATTTTACATGTCTACCTATATCAATTATTCGGCTGTAAATCTTCCTAAAAGAAAATAAATAAATAAATATTTTTTTCCGTTAAATTATTTTCATTACTGTGGTCATTGCGATTTGACATATTATTCAAAATAACAGATGAATATTACTATTTCAATATTGATAGTATAATTATCCTACTAATATTATTAATGTGAAAGTATGTTTGGATGTGTGTGAAGATGTATGTGAAGATGTTTGTTACTCTTTCACGCAAAAACGGCTGAACGGATTTTGATGAAACTTGGCACCTAGGTAGTTTATATCCTGTAATAACACATAGGAAACTCTATATCCCGGTAAAAGTTAAGATCCCTCGGGAACGTGGGTGAAACCGCGGGGCGGAAAACTAGTCATATGGTTGAATTTTACAAAGTGTTAGTGTTAGATAATTTTTATTGAATATAAGCAACATCCCTATTAGCCGTGAAAGCCAAACAAAGAGTTTATTTTAAGGCGATGATAGCTCAGCTCCAAGTGACGTCGGATACCGCGGCGAAGGTCGTGGGTTCGAATCCTACAATGAGCTTGAGCTTTCGGTGAAGGAAAACATCGTGAGGAAACCATAGCACGGTGGTAGGTACTTTGTAGTACCCTCAAGTTGAAAATCTGTCGCCAAGCACCTGTTGGTGTGTTCCGACAGCTGCACTTGAGAGCCAGTTGCCATCTAAGCTTTGTGTGCTTACCACCTTCGACAGCTACCAAGTGATGATGTGGTAGAAGGTGGTAAGCACACCAAATAAAATAAAAAATATTGATTTATAAATACCCATGTCCTTGCCATGGTTTCAAGGTATACCTATTTCATTTAAATTTATTCAGCCGTGAAAGCCAAACAAAGAGTTTATTTCGCATTATATAAATGTTCTATGAATCACTTTCAATGAGTCACAAATAATTGGGGTTAATTAAAAAGTCAGTATTCAGGACATAATATCGATTTATTTTCACCAATTATCAATTACATACGCAATCCCTTAACTAATATATTAGTAACGACTGAGAGTCGGAGTTCTAGTGGATTATTTATAGAAATTACTACAATATTCGCCTGAACATTCTAGCTCCAAATCTTTGAGTCAGCCAATGCAATCCAAACTTAGCATTTTAAACTTAATGTAACGGCGTACAAAGTAGCAATTTCCACAAACGGTAGCAGGAGAGTTTATAATTCGGCGACAAACATGCAACATGGACGTAAATTATTACAATATCTATTAATAAGATATGTGGAACACCTAGACTACACATCTATCTATTATAAACACACTTAAAATATATTAGCTAGCATTCAGTACTGCTCGTTGCCAAACAAAATATGAGATAAACAAAGTAAAAAAATATTAATATAGAAGAACGAGCCAACAAAATAATTAAGAGAAACTATGTTAGTTTAGAAAAAAATATTGTTAGCATCCTATTAAGAATCGCAATTGGCTAACTATAGTTAATACATCTAATGCACATTTAGAAAATTTGCAACGCCTTATATACCCGAATCATTCATAGATATATCCCATCAGAGATATGTATTTATTTATTGATATATTATTGTATTTATTGTATATCCGATTATAAACACTAAGGGCATATATTAAGGTCTGTTTTGCAATGACCCGTTTTGAATTCGCTCTTGAAACAATCGGAATTAAATCATAATTGTGTTTCAATAATTAACAGTTGGATACATTTCCCTTAATTATTATTTTACGTGAATCTTAAACGCTATTGCCCAAATAACATTTAATATTATAACAGACACAAATCAGGGCTAGTTTTCCGTAAGATATGTCAAGAATGGAACATACACAATGATATCTAATAACTAAAGATAAACAATCCCAAGCAAAAGTTCTCTCAAAACTGTCTCAAATTGTGTTGGGTAATACTAGTTTCATTATAGTAGATTATACCGGGTCTATTCGCGCACATAATAATCAAAATATAATCTACTATAATGAATTTAGTTCGCGAAAGTTTTAAAAGTACTAATACTAGTTTTTTTTAAGTTGTATTCACAAAGTTATGTACAAAAGGCAATCAAATTTTACGACTTATGAGTCGCCAAAATATATCTTAAACGAGCATGTTTACGGTCGGAGCGTTCGAATGCTACTAGATTAAAAGAGTACCCAAATGTTCGAGTGGGCACTCATTCCGTAAGGTCATTTTGTGTTACTGATTGTGTATCTTTAGTTATTAGATATCAAAGAACATACACGCAATTTATTCTACGCTGATTCAAATATCCTTATTCGATTGGAAAACCCAAATAATTCTTCAAACAAAACCAGATCCATAAAATCTAAATACAATTTAGCTGCGATTTTTTTTTACGGACGGCCGATTAAAGTTACCAAAAATCAAAATTACTTCGTAAATATCGGTAATGCGAAGGGACAGATTGGCAACACTAAATTATTAATAATAAAATGTATTTTGTGCCCTAAATAAAATTAGCTCGGTTGACTCTATTCCACATGTCTAGGCCAAGCACAAAACATAATAAGTCGATTAGTCACAATCATCTCTATACACAGCACATTAAGGTACAAATTACAAGTACATACAACGACTTAATATTTTAACACAGTTTTTGAAGGTTCAAGTGACTTTTTACATTAACAGATAGCAATAAGGTTAATTTTTACAAGAGGCGCAGATCTTTTACAGTTAAGAGAAACCATCAAACTGCCTTATACTAATTTATTCGGAGGTCGAGAATTGATGTCTCTATATTAATTAGTATAGTCCATGAAATACATCGAGTATTTTTGTAATGCCTAGGCCGCACTCATCGCGATAACATTCGGGCGATAAACTTCGTCTTCGGTCTACGGCGAATTGTTGCGAACCACACCATGCGCGTCGTAATGTTTATTGCGATGTACAAACGCAGAAAACAAAATGGAATGAGGCCGATAAAACCCTTTGATGTGCGAGTTTACCGACAGCGGAGCGATGTGCCTGAAGCTTTGTCCGAAGTGCCGAAATATTCGCGAATACCTGGCTGCATACATCGCGATAGCCGGAATATCCGCGTTATCACGATGAGTGCGGCTTCCAAGACTTCAAGCAATAAAACTTGGAGTATCTCTGAACAAACCACTACCCATTAGAATGAAGTCAGAAGATATATGCTCAAGTGCCATATTTCTGTGACTTCATTGGCCACGTTTTCTTTTGATTGAATACTTTTCGTATAAGATTCATTCAATCGTGGATTCCATTATTTTCACAGCAAAAACACCTTTATAACATTGGGCGTACGGTAGTCAATTATCATCATGTTACCTGCTTACTTATTAGGCTTCTGACATTATTTTGTTTGACAATGTGTTAAGACACGCCATTTTCAGAAATATCATATAAACACAAGAACTTTAACGCTTAAGGACATAATAATCATATACTAATGTTATAAAGAGGTAAAGTGTTGTGAGGTTGTAGGGGGTAATCTCTGGATCTACTGAACCGTTTTGGAAAATTCTTTTACCAATAGAAAGCCACGTTATTTGTGAGTGTCATAGGCTATATATTAACCCGAAAAATAGAAAAGATCCCACGGGAACGCGGGTGAAACCGCGGGGGACAGGTAGTATTCTATTTACAAGTTCTAAGGACAATTACCTGATGACGTCAACTAGTAAAGTGAATCTAGTTCATTAGACCCGCAATTACGTCACTATTGGGTAAGGCCCTGCTACTTACACTACGTAGCGTTGTTTACAATTCACAGATATCTCTAAACACTGGTGTGACTTGACTCAGGCCGAATACTGAAATGCCTCTTAAAAAGGAGCGTCTTAAATGAAATGTTTATTCCTCCAAATCGGCCTTCACACTTATGACTTTCACAAATAACGTGGCTTTCTATAGGTAAAAGAATTTTCAAAATCGGTTCAGTAGATCCAGTGATCCCCTGCAACCTCACAACACTTTACCTCTTTAGAATATTAGTATTGATGATTATTATGATCATTTTTAAAAGGGTCATTTTTGTATATTTTGTAGGTGAACCACCCCCCTTGAATTTGTCGCACTGCTTACCGGACACCCTGCACAATGTCAAAATCAATTACGTTGTTTTTGAGGGATGAAACAATTTATAAAAAATGATATTTTCATTAAATATGCGTCAAAATAACTTTTTATTTTCTTTTTAGGAATACACATACATTAATCCGTACCCAAAAGCACCGTATTTGATTCTATTGGATATTCTCTAATTTATTAGATGTTCTATGGTATAATGAAGATTGTATTATAGAGATTAACATTTCTACACAATGATTTAATGATTAGTTGATTGCTGAACCTGACACTGTCCATGATAACTTGACCTCTTCAGATGTTATGTTACAATGATAGATGAGATCTGTAAGACTGGTTTCCTTTTCTCGTCTGCTAATATCTGGAACAAATAAAGTGTATTGTAAAATACGACTTCGGTATCGAAAATTGAAACCATTCAATTCATAGATCAATTTTATCTAATTACTAGTAGTTAGTCTACGCGTTTTCACCCGCGTTCATGAGGTAACCTTTTAGTGGTTGAATTTTCAAAAAGAATATGGCGAAGATAGCTCAGTGGTAGTGACGTCGAATACCGCGGCGAAGGTCGCGGGTTCGAATCCTATAAAGCTTGAGAAAGGAAAACATCGTGATTAAACCACAGCACGGTGGTAGGGTACTTTGTAGTACCCGACTGGCTGGCTACCAACCTCAAGATGAAAATCTGTCGCCAAACACTTATCGGTGTGTTCCGACAGCTGCACTTGAGAGCCACCAATCTAGGCTTCGTGTGCTTACCACCTTCGGCCACAATGACATCATCACATACACAAGCTATATCCAGAATAAAAAAAAACCCTACTCGCTATGAGGAATATACCTGCCAAATGAAAAGTTTAGCATTCACACTTTCTGAGATTCCCTGATTAGTCAGCCTGTTAACGTTTAATATATTTATAGACGTAAAACATATTGCCAGTTCGGCATAATTCAAACATTAATAATGTTTCGGCATAATTCAAACACATCGATATGGGTATAACATAAGTTATAAATAGTATGATAATTAATTGAGTGTTTCCCCGGCACGTACTGAGACAGTGACACATGACGATCTGTAATACAATAGACAAAAGTTATAAGTTAAAAAAACTTTTTTAAAAACAAGCTTCGGATACATTGCCCTTTCATTTGATACCCATATTGTAGGATTGCATTAAAAAATAATAGTGCGCTATCTTAGGTGTTCCGCCATGTTGGATTTAGAATGACGTCACACAGCTGACCATGCATTGTCATCCAAACTAAACGTGTATACAAAATTTCAGCTCAATCGGTTAAAGATATCTGCTTCCAAATTGAGTTGCAAGATTCACCCCGGAAAAACATACATAGGTACATTGCAAGTTAATATAAAGCTTGTAAAAAGACGAAAGAAGTTTGTGAGGTAAAACCTAAACATCGCATCACCGCTTCATAGTGATCAACATATTTTAAGGATGATAGCTATGGTAGTGACGTCAGATACCGCGGCGAAGGTGGGTTCGAATCCTACAATTAGCTTGAGCTTTCGGTGAAGGAAAACATCGTGAGGAAACCATAGCACGGTGGTAGGGTACTTTGTAGTACCCGACTGGCTGGCTACCAACCTCAAGTTGAAAACTATCAATGTGTTCCGACAGCTGCACTTGGGAGCCAGTTCCCATCTAGGCTTTGTGTGCTTATCACCTTCGGCCACATCATCACTTACCATGGTGAGATTGTGGTCAAACATAAGCTTATACAGAATTTAAAAAAAAAACTAAATTATTTGTCACGTTAATAAATTAAACCTATGTTTCTCACGAAACATGAAAATAACGCGCTAAACTATTGCCTTCCATAGTTTGGCGATGCGTTTTTTTAAATTTTACCTTTTTAATTTTGAATCATTAGGCAAAAATCTGACTTGCCCCATTTCTCGATATTCGATACTAGATTGTGTTCCCGAAATTTCATCGAAGTTTATTCTGAGATATTATCTAAATGAGAAGCATACTTCATTTTCCATGGAAATGGCTCAGGACAATGTCCTCCTAATATCATTACGTCGCATTATATTATCCATATTATTATGTGGTTTATGTTCTTTGAAATGCATTCTACCATCATTTACAACTTCATTTTAACTTTTGAGTCTATTGTGTGTACATTAAAGTTTATAATCAAACAACCACTAATGATACCTAATTTCTATGTTTAGTTATATTCCAGTAGTTTCTATAAAGTTATTAAGATATAATTATTATTACGCGAATCAGTATTATTCAATTTATTCTGGTAAAATTTATGACGCTATGCCATTGTCATTGTATCTATTTGTAATACTCTTTATTATAATCCAATATTATGTGAATTATACAATTCGCGTTAAATATCTACTTTATGAGAATGAGAGGAGCGAGGACAACACGACTTTAATCATGGCAACTCATTTGAAAGACTAGAGGGGAATTCCCAACAAGTTTCGACTGTTCGAAACTTGTGAGGAATACGGGGAATACCCCTATATATTTATATTGCCAACTGGAAAGATTTGCCGCCACATTTAGCGGGTTATGACAATGAATAAACGGTAGTTTTGAAAATGGGTGATTTAATAGATTTTGAGGTGGTCTTTTCGAATTTCCACGTTACTACCTTGTATCTTTGCCTCGCGCCGCCATATTGGAAAAATGGCGTCGAAGAGCAGTTTTTTGACGATATCTTCTTTCCGAGTATTTTTTTACGAGGAAAATATCTCTCATCATCTATAGATAACTACTGAGCCCAAATACCAAATAAGCGTTTACGATGACTTATTATGATTTTGATCAAATTGCAAAGAGCTTGATTGCCGGCTTTCTAGTATTAGTGTGGCGTTATGCTTAATTAAAATTAAAATTTTTTGGTGCAAATTGCTATCTCTCTAAGTCTATATCTTCTACTCCTTCTGTATTTTCTTCCGTGAACTGTGTACCTATCTTCTCAAGCTATTAAACTCTTTTCGTGACTGTGATATTTTCATTGTATACCTACGTGCTGCAAGGCTTCAGGTACCATAACTAACCACTAAATTAGAAACTATATAGTATAACTATACTCTATGGATTTCTTACTGGTCTTATAAAAAAATAAAAAAGATATGTGTAAGCGGTAACATGTTTATTTTACTAATTATAACGGGTACGGGTGATCGATTCATTTAATAGGGGTCTTATACGGATACAATTAATTAAATATTCTGACACATTGAAACATTCGCGCCCAATATTCTCCCAATGTACACTTATTGAGGCTAAGAGGAAACCAATTAATATATGATAATTAATTAATAAAGTACTGCGGTCGAAGTAACGTGTGTCAGCGCTTCCAAATGACGCGAACAATTATCGGTATTACGTATGAAAATGTGATCTTTGTTGCTATGCCTGAATGTAGCCGTTTCGGCGAAATCCTATGAATAAAAAAAGAATTTTGAAAATCGGTTGACAATTCTTATAAAACTTGAGGGTTGCCCTCGTTTTCCCCCAGGATCCCATCATCAGATCCTGACTTGGTGATAATGGAACCACCGCCGAAGTATACTCTTTCAAATGAAAAAAGAATTTTGTAAATCGGTTAAGAATTGGCGGAGAAATCGATGAACATAATATTATTTATATTTGGATTTATTTACTGCATACATATTTGTATTTATTAGTTTACTAGCTTTCCGCCCCGCGGTTTCACTCGCGTATCCGTTTTTTACCAATTTCGAAAAATCCTATCTTATTCTTCGTCTACATCTTAAAAACAATACCTGTGAAAAAAACAGCTTTCTAGGTCCAAGGTTGTAGTCTGTAGACTGGGCGTTGATGAGTCAGTGAGTCAGGCCTTCTCATTTTTCATACCAACTTTGAAACCCCGTTTCACCCCCTCAGGGGTAGAAATTTAAAAAACGCTAATTCATGTGTTTCTTTATTTTTAATTGTTAGTCTAAAAACAAAGTTTCATGGTTCTAGCTTAAAAAAATCGCGGACTTCCATACAAACTTTCAACCCCTGTTTCACCCCCTTAAAGGTTGAATTTCGAAAAATCCGTTCTTATTCCTCGGTCAAGTTTTGAAAACAACACCTGGGAAAAAAATCTGCTTTCTAGGTCTAAGGGTTTAGGCTGGGCGTTGATAGATCAGTCAGGACTTCTACTTTTATATATATAGATAGATTTTATGATTATTAATTTTTTTTTTTATAACTCATTTATTCATTATCATTTTAAGATACACTCAAGATACATATAAATATATGTATTATATTTACTACGCATGCCATCTCAAAGACATATTTCGTCTTCTTTTTCTGTTATGTTGTATTTTTGTTTAATTGTGTACACAATGAAGAGTATTTATTATTATTCCATTCACGTTTTTTTTCTTTAACTTATTAATTACAATTTCAAATATATCTATTAAAAAAAAATACGATATTTATATTTAAAATTATAAAAAACAGCATCCAACCGGAATCGGGAACAAGGTCCAAGTGACCGGTGGTCAAGACTCCAGAGAGAGGAACTTCCTCACAATGCGTGCCGTCTCCAGGAGTACTGCCTTCTGAATCTGGCCCTTGATCCAGCCATCTAACGTGAGCCTCTTAAGGTGTTTGTCGAGGCTCTTTGCCAATAGGCCATGGGCGGAAACGACTATTGGTACAATGACTGCCGTGTCAATATCCCACATGTCGACAATTGCATCTAAAGAGGTTAAGATAGGGGATGAACCATGGTATATGGGATTTTTTTATGTATATGTGCGAGGAGAGCGGTGGCTGCCACACGCGTCATACTTGTGAACAGGTGCTGCTTGTGGGGGCTGGTCTGCTTGAGTTTGTTATTTACTTAGTCAGTCATAATTAAATTTTATTAATTATTATTTTGCCGCCTTAACACGCAAATTTTATCAGTCAGACTAGAAATAGTACATTACGATACGCGTGACCTAAGTAGGCTATTTTAGCATCCTCGCTGCGCTCGGGCGCTAACTTCACACCGTGCAATAATAGACAACTTCGGGCACATGTATCGTATACTATTTTATAGCAAGTGTGACATAAACCCGCACTTTACGCATGCTTCTCCGTGCAGAAATAGGCAACTTAGGTCACGGAAAAGCGTGCGTAAAGTGCGGGTTTAGGTCACACAGTGCTATAAAATTTATAATGATTAAATGTAATAGGTGTAAGTTGTTTTTGAAAAGAGTAATTGCCGAGTTTATTGCCGGCTCTTCTCAGCAAAAGCAACCTTTCGAACCGTGCATTAGAGTCTAGACTATTCATAAGTGCTTGTAAAGGCCTTTTTGAATAAAAAAAACATTTTCATTTCATTTGTATATCTTAAACTTAAAATTGGGTATCAATCCTCAACTAGGTAACTAATGCGGGTTATAATTTTTTATGTATTTTTGTATTACTTTAAGAATAAAATTGTTAAACATTTGAAAAAAAAAGCCAATATAGTCAGATGGTCCAAAAATATTTAAAAAATGTAACCTTGCTGAGTTTCTTGCCGGTTCTTCTCAGTTGAAGGCTGACTTCCGAACCGGTGGTAACTTCTGTAATTCGACCTTCATAAGTGCCCTTCTAGGGCCTAAACTGAATAAATGGTTTTGACTTTTGACTTTTTTTGACAACACAAATAAGGAAACATTATTTCTGCGTCTCTCACAGTTAGTTTAAGCAAGTTATTTAGGTACGTCACAATTAATCACCAACAATACACCGCATCAGTCACGTATACAAAACGGCAGTACTAAGTTTTACTGTTCCACAAGTCCGCGACGTCATCAATAAGCCAGACTATTCATTACGGATTTTAAATATGGTAAGGGGCTCGCGTTCTAAAGAGATAGAGTTATGCGATATAAAGATACGTTTGGATGGAAATACTTCTGTTACTTTTTTTAAAAGTTTATTTTCCATATTAAAAAATGACAACAATATATTACAAACTAAAGAGCCTGCAAGGAAGCGTCGAGTCTGCACGGCTTATCTGTGTAGGCGGTCGTCGCTCACAACTATAATAATATTAAATGATTACATAGATTTATAGCAGCACAATATAACTTACTATTTGGAATTTCGCTTAGAAGAATGAGAAATTAGTAATAAATTTATTAAGTAAGTAATGTTCAATTCTTAAGATATTTTTAAAAAGTTTTCTTTTATCTTTCCGCTATAACTATCTATCCCTATAACTAACATTTACTATTTTAGGCAACAGGTACTTCTGTAGCACCTTCATAAGTTCCTAGGCCTTAATCTAAATTTGGCTTTGGCATTTGACCTCAGTCTAGCGTTTCATTTAAAAATCACTAAATGTACATCCAAATATCTTTGGTTGAACATTATTTCTAACCAAAAAGGAGGTTCTCAATTATTCTATATATGTATGTATGTTCGCGCATAACTTCTTTATTCGTGTATCTAACGATTATATGATTATAAGCTTTCCGCCCCGCGGTTTCACCATTCCTGAGGTAATTTCAATAAAATATAGCCCATGTTAGATATGATTATTTAGCTTTTGGTTCACTAACTCTGAGGTCTCATTATAATATAGCAGGGAACTCTTAAAAATAATATAGGAAATGTATAATGATTGAGGTATTGTTTAAGGACACAGAACAAGGTAGGTACAACAACTTTTAGTACATAATACTATTTACTTTAATGGTTGGAACCTTTCATTTTATTATGCGGTTACAAATTAAATTAATCATCATAGAAACATGTATTATAAACATGTCCACGCGAAATGTGGTTATTATAGAGTCATCACAGAGAGTGAATCATAAGAATGAGTTTCACTATTCATTTTTTATGGATAGACTTATGTTTGACCATTTTAATATGGTTATTGATGTCGTGACCGTAAATGGTAAGCACAGTTTAGAATTAGAGCCATTTGATGGGTTAGTTTTTGTTGTTTTATCGGGATAAATGAAAATTAAAAAAAACCGGTCAGGTGCGAGTCGGACTCGTGCACGAAAGGTTCCGGAAAAATACCAAAAAAATCACGTTTGTTGTATGGCTCCCCTTAAATATTTTTTTTATTCTGTTTTTAGTGTTTGTTGTTATAGCGGCAACAGAAATACATCATCTGTAAAAATTTCAACTGTCTGGCTATCGTGGTTCTTGAGATACATCCTGGTGATAGACAGACGGACGGACAGGCAGCGAAGTCTTAGTAATAGGGTCCAGTTTTTACCCTTTGGGTACGGAGCCCTAAAAAGAAAGACTTGACCATGATCGTGATAATTAATCTAGGTGCCGAAATTTTGTAGCAGCACAGAAACATAAAATTGAAAGAAGGCCAACTGTTCTCTAAGTCATAGCCAGGGTCATGAATCCTGTAACGTTCTTTGGTTGCTTTAAAAGATTTGTTTACGTTCTTTACTACTCAATAATGCGGCTTGGCATGTTTTCTCTCAGTCCAATTTCTCTATTTGAACTTGACGACTCATAAACACATTTCAAGTTCAAATGGGAAAATTTTATATATTTTAGTCCTTGACTGTACTTCATACTTGCAAGTGTGTAGGCATCCCCGGATTTAGGGGGAGCAAAGGGGCCTCTGCCCCGGAAGGCAGTTTTCAGGGGGGCCAAAATCATAATTGAATACAAAAACTTGAGAGGTGTCAAGGGACACCCGGATGGAACGAAGTTATAATATAAGTCGAGAGAGTATATATAAATAAAAAAAAACAATATATATAGTTTTTTTTTAAATATATATATATAAATAGAATTAAAAAAAATATCTGACTTGCTTTCTATAAGAGAGAGAGAGAGAGAGAGAGAAACATGCGCACGCCGCACAGCTTACAATAAAGTGACACTGACACTAAAAGTGTCGGTGACAATTTTTCGTGAGCATTTTTTCCGTCTAGCCCCCTTTCACAAAAATTTAAAAAAGGGTTCTTATTTTTCCGGTCACAAAAATGCAACCAATCACATATTAGCGAGTTTTACAACTTATTAAACTTATTTCAAACGCTGGAAAGAGGGGCGCCACGACCATGTTTCTGGCCCGAGATGTAATGTCAAGATCAATAGAGTAGGTACTGTCGACGTGTTACTAACATACTTTGGCATTCACAATATTCGCAGAATAATTATATAAAGGGAAAATATTTATTTAATTGATTAAATAATTAATACGGGAAACGTTACTGTCGTTATGTCAGTATTTATGTAACGTTATAGACTACGTCACAACAATGATGCTAGGCATTGCATCGGAATGTTGGTATCGTGTTTTAACCCGTGGGAAATCGTGGAATTAGCAACAATGGATACCTAGCACAGGAGTACCTATTGAAGTGTAGCGGTATTAGAAAAAAATATGATTAGATGTTTCCGTGTAATGTTCCAATTATGATTGAACTTTTATCAAAGGAATTAGAGATGCTGAATGATATATCAAATCCCACCAAAAACATTCTCATGTAAAGTGTTGCCAAGAAACCATATACAACTTAATATACAACATTTTTTATTTTTCGGAATTTTCCCTTTACTTGTGCTGTAAGACCTTGCTTTTTGCCAAATTTCGTGATTCTAGGACAACGGGAACTACCATATAGGTTTTCGACCCAAAACCTATAGGGTACTTCCGGTTGACCTAGAATTATCAATTTCCCCATACATACATAGTTGACGCATTCCCTAGTTTAAGGGGTCGGGGGATAAAAGTTTCAAGTTTTAAATTTTTTTTGTTGTTTGTATACTAATATTAGCCAGAATACCAAATTTCAGCTTTCTAGGACTTCAGGAAGTACCATTTTTGAATTTTGATGATCATCAGTCAGTGACGAAATCGGGGGTTTTTAGATATCAATAAAATCTAAAGTATAACAGCTATGCAATTGAAACTTTATATGCTTAATAAGTCTGCTATAGGTATCATATCCTGAGAATTTTGTTTATGTGGTATAATCCAAAGCGAAGTTATGAGGGTTCAAAAATACGACGAAGCGCTTCGAGAAAAGGTAGGTAGTGCCCCTGCGTTTTCGCTTCGCTGGCTTTTCTTGGCGGGGCACTTCCGTGCCCCCAGATTAGGTTAAAAAAACGATCGTTTATATGCTTTGTATAAAGTACTGGCCTATGAGGTCTTTTCTCTTAAATTGGTAACTAAAAGGATACATTTACAACGTATTTAGTATTTTAGATGTAGGTAAGTATTATACATTGGATTAATTATAGATTTAGCATGTTTTTTTCTATACTTACTAATATTAGAAAGATGTAATTATCCGAACCGTGCGTTAGAGTTTAAACTATTCATAAGTGCTTGGAAAGGCCTATTTGAATAAAAAATATTTTCATTTTGACAACACATTGGCAATCCCTCTGGTATTGGATGTGAAGAGATTTTTGGAGGAAGACAATGCGCAAGTGTTTTTTGCTGGTGTTGCAAGCCTCTATATGCTACAGTAACCGTTTATCAGACGGGCCAAAAACACTGTAGTCATCGATGTATAGAGCATGAAGTCATCAAGGTATTTAGCCTAGAATAGGCAATAATATCTATTCAATAGCAGGCAAAATAATGAGTGCAAACAATGACCTAATATAAGATATTACCTAATTTGGGAATATTAATTATGATGTCATCTTTTCGTATGAAGTTAGTGTGTAATTAAAATTTATTTAGCCGCTGATAATAATAATTGAGCCAAAAATTTTATTAAAGAAAATATGACCAACAAAAAATTACCTACTTTTCTTTTGACTTTTATTTAAGCCACACAGTTTAAGTAACGCGTTTGATTTAATACATATGGCAACTCTAGAAGTTCGACACAAAGATCGAAAGTCAATTGTGTTTTCAATTATGATGATTTCATTTCCAGAATTAGATACACTTTATGTATTACTTGAAAAAACCTAAGAAATTATTTTTCAACACACTTGCTCATAAAGTGGCTCTAATTTCACCGCAATTAGGCACGTAATGACACCTATAATCAAACTGTGACTTTTTAATAACTATTATTCATGAAGTGAGTTATAATAGTAGATAGTATCATAAGGGAGCAAAATATTTTTTTACGGCGAGCGATATAATTGGGTGTACTTGCAAAAAAAAATTGTATTATTTTCTTCACAAGTGTGTTGAAAAACGTCGTATGATACCTACTCGTGTGTATTGATGATTCTTTAAAGGATGGGACTTTTTGGAACTATTACAGTGCATGACTGCCTAATGTACATAATGCTGTAACGAAATGAATAACACTGGTTTTTCTATACTAACCTATAGAAATATATATTTATTTATGAAACATAGGTTTTAAAATTGTTGGTGCAATATGGAAACTAAAAACTTGAGAGGTGTCAAGGGACACCCGGATGGAACGAAGTTATATAAGTCGAGAGAGTATATATATATAAAAAAAAACATTTTTTTTCATTAGAAAAGATAATATCCGTCAGGAACGCGCAGCAGAGCTAGGCTACATTCTTAATAATACATATTTAAAGATTATCCCATATAATAGAGATGACACGAAATAATTCGGGAACGCGGGTGAAACCGCGCGGAACAGCTAGTATTATAAATGTAAAAGTTAGATATACAGGTAGATTATATCCTGGAATAACACATAGGATACTTTATATCCCGGGAATGGATAAGATACCACGGGAACACGGGTGAAACCGCGGGGGACAGCTAGTTTGATTATAAATTAATATCCAGGGACATTCTTAACACATGGCCATCTAATCCCAAAATAATAAATATGAAATAACGTGACTATAACATAAAAGAAGAAATGAAAACTGAAGAAAATGTATGCGACTATCTATGGTCATGAATAAACATCAATAAAAAAAAAATGCCTACAAAGATTAGCGAGAAACGTGCAGTATTCGCTCTCAGACCCAGTTACCGCTCATTGCAGGTCGGATCGCCGGCGAGCTACTTAGCAGTGGGCACACAAAAACATGATAGAGCATAACTTACCATGCATGATAGTGTTCTAACGTATTTTAGGCGCGGATCGATCGTTGCAGTGTTTGTTCCGGCGCAAGGTGGCGCCACGTTTGATCTGCTCCATCAGCGACGTGTGCCCCGTGCGAGGATCCGGCTGAAATATCGATACATCTCTATTATATGGGATAATCTTTAAATATGTATTATTAAGAATGTAGCCTAACTCTGCTGCGCGTTCCCGATGGATATTATCTTTTCCCGGGATAAGAAGTAGCATATGTGCTATTCCAGACTATAATCTATCTCCATGCCAAATTTCATCCAGATCCATTCAGCCGTTCTGTCGTAAATGAGTAACAAACATCCATCCATCCGAACTTTCACATTTATAATATTAGTAGGATTAGTGGGATATTTGTATACAAAAGCGAAAATTATAAATGCTACTTATTATAAATGTCAGGATGATTCCTCATACCTTTGGAACTTTTTAATAGCTTTAGGTTTATTTTCAAACTAGTTGTTCGCCGCGGTTCCACCCGCGTTGCCATGGGATCTTTTTTCCCGGGACAAAATATACCCTATGTTCATCAGGGATAATGTAGCTTTCTAATGGTGAAAGAATTTTTCAAATCGGTCCAGTAGTTTCAAAGCCTATTCAATGCAAATAAACAATCAAATCTTTCCTCTTTATAATATTAGTATGGACGAAAAAATCTATTCTTAAATCATGATTTAGTTTTGTTTATCTTCACTGATTGTAGTCCCTAAACCTATGACATAAGGTTTATTTTCGACCAACAAATTCTTGATAATTTAACACCACACAGCCTGCGTAGGGTTGTAAGGCCGTCTAGATTTAGGCTATCGCTTACATAAAGTGTGAGACAAAATATTGATACGGTTTTTTTTTATTCTTGGTATGCTTGTGTTTGACCACAATCTCACCATGGTAAGTGATGATGTGGCCGAAGGTGATAAGCACACAAAGCTTAGATGGGAACTGGTTCTCAAGTGCAACTGCCGGAACACACCAACAGGTGCTTGGCGACAGATTTTCAACTCGTGTGTGGTAGCCAGCCAGTCGGGTACTACAAAGTACCCTACCACCGTGCTATGGCTTCCTCACAATGTTTTCCTTAACTCAAGTTTAGTAGGATTCAAAGCCACGACCTTCGCCTCGGGTACCTACCAGTGCATGCGCATTGATCATATCCCTGACTGTAGTGGCTCGTGAGGAGTCGAGCTGCCGCCGCTGCTCTTGTATCGTGGCCGATAGCTTGTCCAGGAACGCTGGCTGCACGACCGCTGGCAATATACCTGATGGTTAAAAACAAATATTTATTTATAGCTGTTCCGCGCGGTTTCACCCGCGTTCCCGAGGGATTTTATCTTTCCCCGGGATAAAAAGCCTATGTGCTATTCCAGACTATACTCTATGTCCATGCCAAATTTCATCCAGATCCATTCAGCCGTTCTGGCGTAAATGAGTAACAAACATCCAAACTTTCACATTTATAATATTAGTAAGAAGTAAGATTACCTTGGACTAAAAATCAGATAAACGATAATACATTGTAAGTAACCTGTATATATTTTTTCATTTTTACGGTTCCGTCCGTACCATAAATCGAAACAACGGAACCCTTATAGGTTATTCACTTTGTTGTTACCCGACTGCTGGCGAATCCAAAAAAGGAGGGTTATGTGTTTGACCTGTATGTATATATTTATGTATGTAGTGCCTGGATGAATGTCTGTTTTTTTTTTGTTAAAAATTTTAATAGTTTTTCTCACAAAAGAAGGAACTTGAAAAAAAAGATGATTATTATTTTTTTCCTATTTTTTTTTTCAAGTTCCTTCTTTTTTAAGGAAAACTATTGAAACTTTACCAAAAAAAAAACGGTCATCCAGGTACCTACCAAATACTTATCTCTCCATGTAACTTTTAACATGTATCTAAAGACATATCATAGTCTGATATGTTATTTTATCTCAGCTTTGTCGACATCATCACACCATGGTGAGTTTGCGGTCAAACACACACAATCTTATTCAAAATAAAAATTTCGAGTACCAACCCAAATCTATTTTATTTTATTTCGCAATTTAAAATGTAATTTATGTAGTGACAATAGTCTCATAAAATCTCTTTTTTTCTGTTCCCTCATTTTCCGTCTATACGACCTCATTAATTTCACTGTCATCAAAATTACGTTTAAACGTATTTATTGTGTTAAGATATATCCTTCGGCCAGACTTACACTTGTAAGTTGCTTTCGTAAGTTAACTTACATAAAACTTACGAAAGCAAATTAAAGTATTAAGAAATTACGGTAAGCTACTTACAAAGCTTACTTACTTGACGGGTCGGTTGGCGTGGTTGGTTAAGGCACTACCTATCACGCCGCAGGTCGTGGGTTCGATTCCCATCCAGGACACACATTTGTGTGCATGAACATGTCTGTTTGTTCTGAGTTTAGGTGTAATTATCTGTTTAAGTATGTATTTAAAAAAAATGTAGTATATGTAGTATATCAGTCATCTGGTTTCCATATTACAAGCTCTGCTTAGTTTGGGATCAGATAGCCGTGTGAAAAAAAAAAAAAGCTACTGTTTACATTTGCAAATGTATCGTAATTTAATTACGTAAGCCTACGTAAGTAGTTACGTGAGTAAAAATTACAAGCGTAAGGGCGGATTTACATTGACAAATACTATATATAGCTACTATATATAGCAGCTGACATTTCTACGTCACAATAAAATTTGTATTGTGACGTAGAAATGTCAACTGCGTAGTAGTTTCTGCTACTATAACATTACTTGCACAATTTCGTCATTGTTTCAACATTGATGATATCACTTTTTTTGAACCTCGTATGTATTGTTATGTTGACCGATCGATCGTTGAGATATGAATCAATGACGTTCGGCATTGAATGTCACGGCCAAGGTCTCGTTCGCCTTGTCGAATACATGCAGGACTGGCAGCGGTGTCGGTCGTCCATATATTTTAAATATTTAGTAGGTAACAACATTTAACCAAATATAACTATGTATGTACCCACGCTCTGGTCTAGCTGGCTTCTTCATACTACAAAGTATCTTTAACGTTTATGTAACTTTGTAAATTAATAAAACATTGAAATCATTATGAAACCATTGTATTTCCGGGGTAATTCAATTGTCCCTTTTAACATTTTTTATAGTGGTACAATTAACTATTTACATTGTATTATATCATTTCATATTCTATATTTTGTAAGAGAAACACCTCATTGCCATGCTTTGGTATCGTTTATATAATATTTTGTAAGTGTGTAGAAGCTTTAAATACGTAAGTATCCTATGTTTTATTCTAGGATAGGATCAACCTATGTGTAACCATAAAATTGTTAAACATTTTAATAAAAAAAAGCCAATATAATCAGATGCTCTAAAAATATTTTAAAAGTGAGAGTACTTCTCAGTTGAAGGCTGACTTTCAAACTGAAACTCTTGAAAATCTGTCGCCAAGCAAGCACCTATCGGTGTGTACCGACAGCTGCTCTGGAGAGCCAGTTCCCATCTAGGCTATGTGTGCTTACCGCCTTCGGCCACATCATCACTTACCATGGTGAGATTGTGGTCAAACACAAGCTTATCCAGAATAAATATTAGAAAAAAAAATACCTTTTCCTTTATGCGGCGGGTCTGCCGGAGAGATAGTAGAGATCGCACGTCGAGCTGTTCTCGGAGACAGTTGGGGTGCTAGTTTAGCCGACAGACTGGCAATAAGGCCGCCCGTGCTTTCTGCATAACAAAACATTGTTTTTACTAAATGTATGTATTTATTGTATGAATTTTATTCCAAGCACCTGTTGGTGTGTTCCGACAGTTGCACTTGAGAGCCAGTTCGCCTTTAAGGCATTGTAATAAGGTGTACAACACATTACCAATCCCCTGGTATTGCCAATGTCTATAGGCGACGGTTGTCACTTACCATCAGGTGACCCGCCTGCCTCGTTGTCACTTGTGACAAAAAAAAATGTATTTCATGAGGAGGAATGAAAAACATAACGAAACGAGTATAGACCGTATTATGTACATAGAGGTAGAGGAAGTCCGAAGAAGGTATAAATAAATAAATATCCTCGGACATTTGTTCACACACGGCTATCTGATCCCAAACTAAGCAGAGCTTGTAATATGGAAACCAGATTTATTTTATTTATTAGGCTTATCAGAAGTATTTACATTATACTCGTATAAAACACAGTTATACTACCAACTATACATTTTTAACTAAACATAAATAGGTACTTATTAAAGAAAGCACCACATGCAAAAAAAAACTATATTAATAAAATTATTTAAATTCAAATGGAAAGCAATATTATCATTGTCTAACATAAGCATTATTTTATGGAGACAGACAGGCAGTCACAGACAGACAGGCAGTCACAGACGGACGGACGGACGAACGAACGATTGTGTCACACGAATACTCGACACCAAATCACACGCCTAAACCACGTAGGAAAAAAAGGAATGACCTATTGATTTCTGATAAACTAATGCGCGCAACGGCGTCGATGGCCAAATCCTAAACGTTAAAGTGGAATGTTACACATAAAACCGATTCATTTGACACTTGTATTTCTTTCTTTTTTTTTTTGTAAATACATACTTAAATAGATAGTTACCTACACCCTGTCACAGGACAAACAGACAACTTCATACACATATGTCTGTCCTGGATGGGAATCGAACCCACGACCTCTTTTGTGTGCATCTTCGGTCCATTTTATCCAAAAACAAACATCAGACATTCCAAAAAACCCACAAAGATCCCACCATGGTCGATAATGTAATAATGTCTATATAATTTGCAAAGATATGTAAATAAATAAGTTATAAGTTAAAAAAAACTTTTTAAAAAACAAGCTTTGGATTCAGACTGACGTCACTTTTTTTTTTAGTTATTCTCAGCAAGCCTTTTCATTTGATACCCATATTGTAGGATTGCATTAAAAAATTGTCCGCTGTCTTAGGTGTTCCGCCATGTTTGATTTAGAATGACGTCACACAGCTGACCATGAATTGTCAGCAAAATTTCAGCTCAATCGGTTAAAGATGTCTGCTTCAAAATTGAGTAGCAAGATTCACCCCGGAAAAACATACATAGTACATTGCATGTTAATATAAAGCTTGTAAAAGAAAGATCACTGTACAATTTTTTTTTTACCTGTACTGGTAAAAACTGGGGCTAAACTGAAAAAATGAGTTTTGAATTAGAAGGATACTCACGATCGACATGATGTCTGTCAGCACTATGCGACCTGGCGGCGATGTTCTTCCGCAGCGCGAGCGGACTGAGCGCGTCGTGTCGTGGATCATGTCGGACGTTGTTGAAGCCCGCTATTATCTGAGAGGGCTGTGCGTAGATAGTGTTGCTGTACTTCTTCTCTTGTTGGATTTTGAACCCTATGGGGGCAGGATTGGATTAGTAAAATTGTGACAACTAGCATAGTGGGTCACCTGAGTGACTTTTGCCTATAGAAATCAGCAATGCAACTGCCGGAACACGCCAACAGGTGGCGACAGATTTTCAACTTGAGGGTGATCGGGTACTATAACGTACTCTACCGCCGTGCTATGGTTTCTTTACGGTTTCCTTACGATGTTTTCCTTCACCGAAAGCTCAAGCTCATTGTAAGATTCGAACCCACGACCTTCACCGCGGTATCCGACGTCACTACCACTGACCTATCATCACCTTGGACATTCAATATCGATATCCTGGGACATTCTTCACCCACGGTTATCTGATCTGAACCCAAACTAAGCACAGCTTGTACTATGGAAACCAACTGATATCTGCACAGGCCATCCGGTAAGTAGTACTAAAAACTTAAGGCGGATATAGGTGGGTGGGTTACATACCAATTATACAAAATTAGTGACCTTAGTAAAAGACCACGGTGCGTCCCGACAGCTGCACTTGAGAGCCAGTTCCCATCTAGGCTTTGTGTGCTTACCACCACCGGCCACATCATCACTTACCATGGTGAGATTGAGGTCAAACACAAGCTTAACCGGAATAAAGTAAAAAAACTTGATAGGTGTCAAGGGACACCCGGATGGAACGAAGTTACTTAAGTCGAGAGAGTATATATATAAAAAAAAAACATTTCTATTTATATATATATATATATATATAAAGAGACAGAGAAACATGCGCACGCCGCACAGCGGTGTCACTGACACAAAGGTATCGTAAGATTTTTTTCCGTCTAGCCCCCTTTCACAACGCGCGATAAGGAACTTCGTTCCAAAAATAAATATTGCAGACACATTTAAACTCACCAGTCTGTCCGTAATGCGACTCGTTAGACACTCTCGGTCCAAAACTGGAGAAGGAATTATTCTCTCCGTAAATGGGAGTTGAGGGACTCGAACCGTGTGGCGATCCTTTGCTTTCACCGTATATACCTTTTGCAAAAACATACAACAATTATGATTATTAAATACTAGCTGTTCCCCGCGGTTTCACCCGTGGGATCTTTTTAATTTTTCGGGTTAATATATAGCCTATGACACTCACAAATAACGTGGCTTTCTATTGTTAAAAGAATTTTCAAAATCGGTTCAGTAGATCCAGAGATTACCCGCTACAACATCACAAACTTTACCTCTTTATAATATTAGTATAAATATAGTATAAACTAGCTTTTCGCCCT
Source organism: Ochropacha duplaris (assembly GCA_951361185.1). Lineage (NCBI taxonomy): Eukaryota > Metazoa > Arthropoda > Insecta > Lepidoptera > Drepanidae > Ochropacha > Ochropacha duplaris. The sequence continues at coordinate 2,020,487 of OX592712.1, read as the reverse complement.
GCGGTTTCACTCGCTTTCTTGAGGGAATTCAAATAAAATATAGCCCAAGTTTACAAACAATTTTAATCCCAAGACCATGGGAGATAGCTAGCAAGATATTAGTAGTCCTTCGTGCTTAAGAAATAAAGACCAAATTAAATTAAACTTACCAGCATTCCCATCTCTGAACAAATCAGAATTAGAACTATTCAGACTACTTTTCCTCGCATACACGGAGTTCTCAACATACGCCATTATACGATGACCCGTCTGCCCATATATAGGATTTAGATTCCCGGTGCTATTCAAACTGGTGTTCGATGAAAAATTACTCTTCGCCTGTTGGAAGGTACTTAGGGACGGTTGCGTCGGACTTTGGGATTGGTTCGAATTAACGTTAACGTTTGCGTTCGCGTTCACGTTTGCGTTTTGCGTTTGCGTTTGGTTTTGGTTGTGCAGTTGTTGTAGACTACGGCGGACGATACCGGGCGATGCTGGCATGTGTTTGAGTTCCGTTAGTTGTTTCACCGTTTCCGCTACATTCATGCCTGTTGGAGGGAGATAGCTAATTTACAGTCGGTGTTTTTGCTAATTGGCTTGTAATAGGAGTAATTCTCGTTTACTTAAGTCTCTTGAGTATTTTGCTTTTGTAGCCTTTACGTTATTTTTGATATGTAATATCTTTCCTCTCGCTTTCATGTGGGAGTGATTTCGTGAAAAGGGACAGAAGTGTGTAATTTTACTTTCTCTATTGTAGTGCAGGCAAAATGTTTTAGCCCATACAGCCTCAAACTCAAAACTCATTTATTGACCAACGAGCACGCGCTGTGTTAGAGTTGGCTGTCAGATGATACCAACACATTTTCTGAGAGGTTGGTACATATTAACAAAGTGAGATGTCAAATGTTACACATCATATGCGACTACTGTAAGCCACGCTCGATTTACCACAAGTGGCAACCAGGCAGGCGGGTCACCTGATGGTAAGTGAATGCCATCTCCTATAGATTGCTAATGTCAAGTGCAACAGGTTTTAAACTTGAGGGTGTGTTGAGTAGTCAGCCAATCGAGTACTACAAAATACCCTACCACCGTGCTAAGGTTTCCTCATAATGTTTTCCTTCAACGAAAGTTTAAGCGCATTGCTAATTCAAACCCAGTACTTTCGCCGCGCTATCCGACATCACTACCACTGAGCTATCATCGCCTTATATAATAATAAGTACCTGGATGACCGATGGTATTTTTGGTAAAATTTTAATAGTTTTTCTCACAAAAGGAACATGAAAAAAAGGGGAAAAAATAATCATCATATGGACTCAACCCGGGCTCTTTTGGTTTCGGGGCCGCCCGAATTATAACCTTCTAGATTAGACAATGGTGAAATTTACATTCGTATTGGAATGATATTGTAGCAGTTTTTCATTGCCTGAAAACATGGATAAAACGACGTTTTCTAAAAATGAAACCTGGAATCTGGATCGAAAGCTGGATCGATTAATCGCCCTCGAAACCCCCTGCATACTAAATTTCATGAAAATCGTTAGAGCCGTTTCCGAGATTCAGATTATATATATCTACATATACACAAGAATTACTCGTTTAAAGGTATTAGATAGATATATTAGATAGATAATAGTAATGACCAGGTGTAGAATCATTTTCTGGCTGCAGTAAGAAGGCGGGCGGCGGCGGCAGATTGTCTGCATCGGTAGGCCCCATCGGAGGACTTTGTATATTACTCTGAAATACAACAACATTAAGTCAATACCACCACTCCTTATTATCCAACTCAACTATACAGGGTGTCCGGTAAGTAGTACAACAAACTTAAGGCGGAGGTAGGAGAGCGGGTCACCTACCAACATATACTTACAAAAATCACCTCGGTAAAGTGATTTTTCGATATTTCTGATTTGAGATATTAAATATCTCGAAAATGGTGGTGTCACCATCTGTAAAAGTGTTTTTAATAAGGCCATTTTTGTATGTGAGGTAGTTGATCCACCAATCCTCCCTAATTCTTCCTAATTAAAAAATAATAAACCTAATTCTCCCTTAAATTTGTCGTACTACATACCGGACTTCCTGTATACCATTTAATAATTGCATAGAATTGCCGAATAATAATCGGTATAATAATAAGTATTCGGTGTGTTCGACGGAATATATCCAAACATTAATGAACCTATGTTTGTTAAAGTATGAACGTTTCACGAAAAAAAACTGAACGGATTATTTATTTAGAATACCAAATGCACAATTTATGATGAAACTTGGCACAGAGGTCGATTTCGTGAAAAGGACGTAAGTGTATAATAAGAAGCCAACTGGTTGCGTATTTTCCGAGAGGTTGAGAGAGAATGTTGCTTATTACCAAGGACCAAGGTGAGATGTCAGATGTTACACATAAGACGAGACGACGCTGTCGCTATACAACACATGCTACAGTCATACCTGTCCATAAGCAGGTCTCTGTGGGCGGGAGATGGAAGAGGAGCGGCGTACGGGCGGCGGCGGCTTGCCCACCGACGAACAAGACCCGCGACGAGACCACGCTGTCGCAGACGCTGACGCTACACATGAATAAATAACAAATGACGTAACAAGTATGGCGGCCAGGGCTTGACAATAATATCCGAACTACACCGGACGGAACCGAACGTCTCGAGCGTAACGCTTTTTCCTTACGTGACGATTTCTAGCGCAAGTCTCTTTAAGTAACTTAGTTCCAAATATATCCTGGAACATTTTTTACACATACAAATCAGATAACTGATATCATCGTCATCATCATGTTGGCTTAAAGACGTCCAGTGCTGGACAAAGCCCTCAAGGATCTCCACGATGGAAATTACATACTTAAATCAACCTTTTCGTTTCGATAACAATGATAACAATGAGTGCAACTGGCGGAACACACCGATAGGTGCTTGACGTGACGATCATCTTGATGGTATTAACCAGCCAGTCGAGTACTACAAAGTACCCTACCACTCGCTATGGTTGCCTCAAGATGTTTTCCATCACTGACAGCTTACTCATTGCTCTTTAGTTACCACTACCATAAAATTACAGCACAAGAACATCAAGATATTTACATGGATTGTTAGTAGGCACAGGATTTCAAAGTATTCATAAGGAAAGGGAACTGAGACCAGATGCCTGAACAGACTGTTTAATGTTTGGCGACAAAATTTCAGCTACATGTGGGGGCCATAAATCATTATTTTAAATTGTTATGATGTGTTCGATGTTGAATCTTCGGAAAACATAAATCCCCTCCAAATTTGATATCAAGATCCACCGTGAAGATCCACGATGATCCATCCAGCCTGCGTACAATTCCCTACAAAGTCATCCAATGAAGAATCATCAACATAAAATAAGGTTATTCTATATTAATAACACCAAAACAACACAAAAAAAGCACTACAACCAAACTAAAACATAAAAACCAACCTGTCATAGAAACGGGCCGTCTCTTCGGCACGGCCGGTTTCTTCCCGATGGTGGCGAAAGACGGCGTCTCTGTAGCTTCATCTAACGACCTGACGGCTTCCTCTAGACTGCCGAGAGATATTGAGAAGCTCTCCCTCGCTGCTGCTACTGAGGTATCGCTGTCGCGGCGCAACGTGACTATCTCGGACATTACTGCGCGGCGGAACGAAAAACGCATGCAAAGCTCAACGAAAAATAATATAAATGAATGAGAACTAATTTAACTCAAGTATGACAGATATCTGTTTGGAACTTTATTTACGTTGTTGTTAAGTTCAAATTGATTTGTGGCGAAATCCGTTAAAATACTACTAGTTATTTGTTGTCCAACCGAAGAACGATTTTTGACGAATTACTTACGAAATTCAGTTCTCTAAAGGTTAGGTTCTTTCAGGTCTCTTAATGTTTCTTTTTTAGGGTTCCGTACCCGAAGGGTAAAAACGGAAACCATATTATTAAGACTCTACTGTCCGCCCGTCCGTCTGTCTATCACCATGTATCTCATGAACCGTGATAGCTAGACAGTTGAAATATTCACAGATGATGTATTTCTATTGCCGCTATAGCAACAAATACTAAAAACAGTACAAACTACAAAATTTGTACGGAACCTTCGGTGCGCGAGTCCAACTCGCACTTGACCGGTTTTTTTATTCATTTCGACTATTTAACAATTTACTAGATTTAACAATTTAATAAACTACATAAACCTATTCGTAAACATTGGTCCATTAAATGATTTTTTTAATTTAAAAAGTAACAAACAACTACAATAATTTATCGTCAATGTTTACTATGTAGGTAACTAATGCGGGTTATAATTTTTTATGTATTTTTGTATTACTTTAAGAATAAAATTGTTAAACATTTGAAAAAAAAGCCAATATAGTCAGATGGTCCAAAAATATTAAAAAAATGTAACCTTGCTGAGTTTCTTGCCGGTTCTTCTCAGTTGTTGTCTGACTTCCGAACCGGTGGTAACTTCTGTAATTCGACCTTCATAAGTGCCCTTCTAGGGCCGATACTGAATAAATGGTTTTGACTTTGACTTTGACTTTTTAATCTGAGAATTACTGTTTTACCATCAAGTTCCACTAATTTAACTTATCATTAGATCACAAGTGACTAATTCGGAGCTTGATGGAAACCTCCGGCTTCGGCCAAAGCTTCGAAGCCGAAGGTTCGGACGGACACAACAATTTACCCACATTAACTAATTATTAAATACAGTATTAGTTTTAACCATGTTTTTAAAGAGATCTACCCCAGTCGCCTAGTCATTAAAATAATAATCAAACATAACATTTGCAACACAAATCCAACAAACAATAACATTTATGCAATCTATTACAACACAACATACAATCAAAACAATTTGAAATGCCGAAAATGATCTAACAGCATTCCTGAATACACCTGTAATAATGACTACATAAAGATGATTTTTGAATCAACAATTTGCTGGATCAAAATAGAAAATCATGAATCTTTTTCGGCATTCAAAAACAACACTAAAACCTTGCTACCTAGTCCACTACATAATAAAGTCTAAATTTGCTTACCATCAGGATGTTGGACTTGATGCTGCAGTGCATGATCCTCAGCGGCAAAAGCGCCTTGGCTTCCATAACCACTGGATGATTCTAGCGAGGACTCGCTCGCACTGCTTTCTGAACACACCTGTAACGATGAAGTTATAAGGTTGAGTTTTGAATGATCAAATCATATAATAGGAAACGGGGCAGGCGGATGATATTTCTATAACAAGTCTTTTTGACGGGCCGGTTGGCGTGGTTGGTTAACACACTACCTATCACGCCACAGGTCGTGGGTTCGATTCCCATCCAGGACAGACATTTGTGTGCATGAACATGTCTGATTGTCCTGAGTCTGGGTGTAATTATCTATTTAAGTATGTATTTACAAACAAAAGTAGTAAATGTAATATGTCAGTTATCTGGTTTCCATATTACAAGCTCTGCTTAGTTTGGAATAAGATAGCCGTGTGTGAAAAATGTCCGAGGATATTTATTTATTTTAAAAAACTTTTATTTAGCTTGCGATATGTGTTTGTTTAGGTCGTAACTTGCAAGCTGAATTAGAACCACTTCGAAGAAAATTATAAAGTTAGTGACATCACACTAAATTCAATATGCTTTTCAGAGCATTTCAATTAAGCTTTTTAATATAAATTTTAGTTATGTCGAAGGTCTGACAACTGTCGGGTAACCTGATGGTAAGTGACTACCGTCGCCAAGCACCTGTCGATGAGTTCCAACAGCTGCATTTGAGAGGCAGTTCCCATCTACGCTTTATGTGCTTGCCACCTTCGGCCACATCATCACTTGCCATGGTGAGATTGTGGTCAACCACAAGCTTATCCAGAATTAAAAAATCTACAGACAGACTACTATTAGGGAAGACTCAAATGTTTACAGGGTGGAAAACAAGTCAGGCACAACGGTAACATCATCCATTGTCTTATTAATACAAAATCATCGCTTGTTAACATAACAAGATCAAAACATGGCCAATAAATGTATGGAAAACAATTTGGATATTGTATAGGTTATGTACGCGTAGGTTGTTAATCGGAGTTTTCGTTCCTTCATCTGAAACAATGGCCGACCATTGATATATTTGCGTATATGCTAGTGTACACTGAAAGATAAATCTTGATACTTTGTATTAAAATAAAAAACTTGAGAGGTGTCAAGGGACACCCGGATGGAACGAAGTTATATAAGTCGAGAGAGTATATATATATATATATATATATATATATATATATATATATATATATATATATATATATAAAATACATTTCAACAAAAAAAATATAAATAGAAATGAAAATATCTGGCTTGCTTTCTATAAGAGAGAGAGAGAGAGAGAGAGAGAGAGAGAGAGAGAGAGAGAGAGAGAGAGAGAGAGAGAGAGAGAGAGAGAGAGAGAGAGAGAGAGAGACAGACAGAGAAACATGCGCACGCCATCACTTTTTACGGCGTGCGCACTTTTGACGTAAAAAGTGTCGTAAGATTTTTTTCCGTCTAGCCCCCTTTCACAACGCGCGATAAGGAACTTCGTTCCAAAATAAATTCTCTTCAAAGTACTGGAAAGGGAAGAACGAGGCGAAGGACAATTATAGCATCGTAGACATATTGTAGTCCATACTGTTTGGCTGGCTATCACTCTCAAGTCGAAAATCAGTCGCCTCAATCTCCTACCGGATTGTTTCAAATTGAATTTGTTTACCATCACGTTATGATGAGATTAAGTTGTCCTCACAAGTATATCCATAGTAAAATGAAAATTTTTATTACAAAATACTATACAAGTCTAGACTTTAAGGCACGGTTCAGAATATTGCTTTTGCTGAAAAGGCAATAAACTCAGCAATCACTCTTTTCAAAAACAATCTATAGTCTAAAATATCAATGGAATCAGGCCTTCTCTTTTTAATTGTTTTATAAGTTTTTATGCCTAAACCCATGGACGTAGAAAGCTGATTTTTTTCACAGGTATTGTTTTTAAAATTTAGACGAGGAATGAAAAAGGATTTTTCGAAATTCAACCTCTAAAGGGGTAAAAAAGGGATACGCGGGTGAAACCGCGGGGCGAGAAGCTAGTCAATAATTATTTATCTAGTCTCACTGACAATAATTGCGTGTTATAGCAGCAAAAAGTAAATAGAAAGCATAAGAAGGCATGTAACAAAAATATTGACTAACGTTACAAGTATCAAAACATCTTGCACACTGCTCGAGTGTATTTCAATGGAACATAAGCGATATAACACTCGCACAGTACAGTTTACAATCCGCAACGAATACAACATTACGGACGGTTGTTGCAGCAAGTCCGGCAGTATTTACTGTGTATCAGTGGTTTGAACATGTTCAATACAATTCATATATTGTTTAATATTATGTAAGTATTTCTTAACATGTTGCTGGCGTTTTTAATAGACTTCGATGATTAAAGTGCAAGCTTATCTAATTTTGAAAGCGAATTTTAATAGAGTAATAAAATAGTTTCGCGAGTATCATACATAAAAATCAATACTGAGAATATAAGGTTAAATTCCATCATTTTTGGGACCTTTAAAGCGTCTGTTAAGGGTAGCCGACTACGGGAAGTGTCTGGTAGTATTCATTTTTTTTACCGACTTCAAAAAAGGAGAAGGTTATCAATTCGACTGTATGTTGTTGTTTTTTTTACCATATCCTTTGAAACATATATAAAAATCTGTCCTGAGAAAATGAGAAAAGTGAGCCGAGGTTTTGTCTAACTTTAACACCTGGTACCCGGATATTGGCCGTCGGACCAAGATAGCAAGTACGCATACACTGAAAGTACCTACATAAGAACACTACTTTATCCCACACATATTATTTATGAGAAAACAAGGAATGTCAGGGGGCCTGGGATCTTGGTCTATAACTATTTATTAGCCGACATCAGATCAAATTGGGCGATATGAGTGAATAAGTATACTGTAGGTTCTGATGACTTCTTAGTACTATTAAAAAAAACTTGAGAGGTGTCAAGGGACACCCGGATGGAACGAAGTTATATAAGTCGAGAGAGAGTATATATATAAAAAAAAAACTATTTATATATATATATATATATATATATATAAATAGAAATGAAAATATCTGGCTTGCTTTCTATAAGAGAGAGAGAGAGAGAGAGAGAGATGCGCACGCCGCACAGCTTAATAAACATACATAGTGACATAAAAAAGTGTCGGGACCATTTTTCGTAAGAATTTTTTCCGTCTAGCCCCCTTTCACAACGCGCGAATGTGAATGTGATAGTTTCGATGTGAAGATGTTTGTAACTTTCTCACGAAAAAACTATTGAACGGATTTTGGTGAAACTTGGCACACAGTAACATATCCTGGAATAAAACATAAGATACTTTTTATCACAACATTTTATCAATACAAATAAAACTGGGGCGAAAACAAGTGTCGTAACTGGCACTCTTCGTGCTCTCCCCGATGCATTTAAAACTTTATTGTTACTATTTACGATTGCTATTGGTGGAGCAAATACAATTTACGATTAGAGCGTAACAATCAGCCTTATCACTAGTAACCTTACTCACATTTTACTGCATCCACGAAATAATGCAGTGATTGACACTAAAACAAACATTCCCAGCTCGTTGGGTCGATGACCATAATAAGGGCGTTTGTGCACTACAAGGAATTTTACTGTCCGACAGTCCGGAAGAAAATCGGACAGTAAAATTCCTTGTAGTGCACAAACGCCCTAAGTCAAAGAAGTTTAATAATGGCAAGGTTATATTTATAGCAAGCTAAATTTCATAGTAGTTCTCGCTTTAAGGCCTTTGCTTACAACGGCGTCGTTTGGCAGCTCGCTCACTTCCCTACAATATGGCGAGGAGTGCGGTGACTGCCACACGAGTCATACTTGGAAACAGGTGCTGCTTTAGTGTACCAAATTTATGATGGAGCCGCGGACCAGGCCTAGTTCATTATAAATTATTTTATATACACACTAGCTTTCCGCGTTTCTTAATACAAAATTTGGACCCTCGTTTCATCCCCTTAGGGGGTGAAATTTGGTAAATCCTTTCTTAGCGGATACCTATGTCACAATAACTATCTGCGTGCCGAATTTCAGCGCAATATATTCAGTGTTTTGATACAGACTAGCTGTCCCCCGCGGTTTGACCCCCGTTCCGGAGATATCTTAATTTTTCCCGGGCTAAACATCCTATGTTTTGTTCCAGGTTATTATCTATCTGTGTGCCAAGTTTCATCAAAATCCGTTCAACAGTTTTTGCGTGAAAGAGTAACAAACATCTTCACATCCACATTTATAATATTAATAGGATTAATACATTTTAATGGCCGACCAGTTAGAAAACTTGATTGTTGTAATGAAATCTGAGAATCGTACAATGTTTTGCATAACTAGTAATTACTGAAATGCATAAAAACGTAAACTTACAACGCTTATACGAATTTAATTAGGCTACGCTAGTTAATATACAAAGAAATTGATACACTCAATTAAAGCAAATTAATTTTCGAAAAATATGTAGTACTAGCTGTCCCCCACGGTTTCACCTGCGTTCCCGAGGGATCTTATCTTCTCCCGGGATAAAAATATAGCCTATGGCACTCACAAATAACGTGGCTTTCTATTGGTAAAAGAATTTTCTATATCGGTTAAGTAGATCCAGAAATTACCCCCTACAACCTCACAAACATTACCTCTTTATAATATTAGTATAGAATATAGATAGCACTTGCTGTTCCGCGCGGTTTCACCCGCGTTCCCGAGGGATCTTATCTTTTCCCGGGATAAAAAGTAGCCTATGTGCTATTCCAGACTATATTCTATCTCTATGCCAAATTTCATCCAGATCCCTTCAGCCGTTCTGGCGTAAATGAGTAACAAACATACATCCATCAAACTTTCACATTTATAATATTAGTAAGATAGATATATCTCCCACAATAACTACCAGAAAAGACTTGCAAAACATAAAAATGAGCTAGCCCTCGGATTGAGTGGAGACAAAAGTTTGCGATGTAGGAGATAGAAGAGACATAGTGTTCCAATTTCCAACCCTACTAGATAGATTCGTCAGGATGGAATGAGACACACAATAATTTTGAAATGTCTCACCAAGCTAAAGATCCCAAACAGATACAGTTTATAAGACAGAGCAGTGGCATGTTATGGCTAAAAGATTAGACATAACATGAACAGATTTACACTGAAAAAAGTGCATAATGCTGAAGGTTTTTATCAGCAAAATGTGCTAATGAGGGACTCTGAGAAACTTGACCTAAATATTGTCTTTCTTCTGTACTATTTGCTTTTGATTAGGTACTAGGTAGGTATTATTTAGCTTAACAAAATATTATTTTTGTTAGTCATAAGTTTCAATCATTAAATATTTCTACCTAAATAATTTGATATGCGATTCCTAGAACTCGATTTCATGATTAAATTCTAGACTAGTTCGCTAGTTGATGATTTAATGTGAGCACTCGCATCACAAAATAACTTTGCTCACTACGTTGAACAAATAACTATTGTTTCAGATTAGCGTTGCACGTTCAACTGAGTACGCAATGGTAAGTGAATACATGAAAATACTTTAAAATTCCATTTGTGGCTAGGCTTTTTGTGTTACCGCCTTTGGCAAGATCATTTTCTTTTTCTAAATACGCCTTAATTTTGTTATTTTAAACAGGTTAATAAGTTTTGTTATGACTTGAAAACCGAGTTTTTTTTGAGAATTTTATTTCTATGCATATGTTTACTTTGTGAATACAAATTCATGATGTAGGTACCATACATATAAACTTTTCGAAAAATAAAACATATTCAAAATAAAGTAGTCGGTGGTGACACACGGACAGACAGACGGACAGACAAGAGAGTGATCTTATAAGGGTTCCTTTTTTTACCTTTTGAGGTACGGAACCCTAATAAAGACACGGGAGACATGTAGTTTATAGTGTCGCCATCTATAACAGAGTCGTGCGAGATATAGGTAAGTACAACCCGAAATATAAAATTAATTTCGCAGTCCTCACGAGCACATAGCAGATGCAAAAGCGATGTACAAATCGGGCGAATTGCAAGAACCGTCATCACCTATAACATTGAGCAAGATAAAAGCGAAACTAAAGGAGAGCCAGATCTTCGACTCCGAGGATCCGAGGCTCAATAACAGGGAGAGAAAGGAGCTGAACAAGTTATTTGATGCTGTTGAGATTATGGTATGGTTCCAGAATCACAACATATTATAAAAAAGTTTAAAAAAATATATTCTGGATAAGCTTGTGTTTGACCGCAATCCCACCATGGCCGACCGAAGGTTGTAAGCACACAAAGCCTAGATGGGATCTGGTTACCTAGGGCAGCTGTCGGAACACACCAATAGGTGCTTGGCGACAGATTTTCCATTTGAAGATGGTAGCCAGCCAGTCGGGTACTACAAAGTACCCTACCACCGAGCTATGGTTTCCTCACGATGTTTACCTTCACCGAAAGCTCAAGCTCATTGTAGGATTCGAATCCACGACCTTCGCCGCGGTATCCGACGTCACTACCACTGAGCTATCATCGCCTTATCTAATATACTTCCAGGGTACATACGTTCTATCTTTTTGCTAAGTTTTATACAAATCTATTCAGCCACATGTATGAATTACAGACGACGTCTCGCAACCGTCAACCACCCAATGTCCAGAACATGTTCACGTCAATGCGACTGGTGGAGCGAGCGGTGAAGAAGCAACTCAAAGAGGGACAGATCTCAGAAACTCTGGCCGCAAAATTCCATTGGGAAAAACTGTGAGTTTCAAATGATTGTGAATAACCTTACCTATATTACTAGTGTTGAAATTGAAAGTTTTGTGTTTATCCAAAAACTGAATCGACCAAACCATCCTAAATAATTATCGAACCTGCTCACAAAATTTCACGAGAATCTGTTAAGAATTGCGACCAGTAGATGAGAACAGCATTTTTGACCACGTCTGTCCGACAAAGCATTTTTGACCACGCTGAAAAATACGCTTCACTCGCTCGGTCAATAAAACAAAGTCTTCCTAAAGTAAAACTACTACGAGTAGATGCATTTTCACCACTGGACGTAGAGATTCCATGTTTAGGTTTTGCTAAAATTCGAGTATAATTTTTTTCGGAAAAAATTACTGTTCTCAATTTCATTATATAATAATCGGGCTGTGAGCTCCGAAGCAGTTCTGGACAGAAATTCTGATACCTAATAATATGTTGATCTCTCTTCACTATTGCTATCAACCGTAACAAAATACTCCTTTAAACTTAAGACCCTGGTACACCACATAACGGTGTTTTCTTACGTGACGATTTCCGCCAGTTTACTCTATGTAAGCCGCATAAGAAAATCGTTCCAAAAAGAAATTCGGTTGACAATAAATGGAGAAACGGGATTTTAATTGACTGTTACTCCACAGAAACAAGCGGCCGCGGCGCACTCCGGCCTACACCCTAGATAAAACTACTAACATGAGGATATTCAACTTGGACGCCTGATAATTATTTTAGGGATGTGTGGAAGTGAATTGTTTAGCTATAATTTTGCTATTATACAACAATATTGGTATTATAATAATTAATTAATACTTTCCTTTGTTTGCAATAGACGTTGTCTTTATTTAAGAAATGGTCTAACACTAACTAAACAACAACGCAGAGTTATTTCCATAGCAAAAGTTGTTGAGAAAGAAAAAGATATTTTCATGAACTTTGATGTATTTATAATAACTAGTGCTCGCCCTCTGATCGAAATTCGACCAAAAAGTTTTTAGGAAAAAAATCTCTTCAATCTTCTTCTTCCCTTCCTTATCCCACGCTAAGTGTGGTCGGCACAACATGTTTTCCTCTTCCACTCAGCTCTATCACTAGTCTTCTCAGTACTCACACCTTTCATATGCATATCATTCTTCACGCAGTCCATCCATACCTTCTTCGGCCTTCCTCTACCTCTATATCCATCCACACTCATGCTCAATACTCTTTTTGTTACATGCCTTTCATCCCTCCTCATGACATGCCCATACCAAGCCAATCTATTTCCTTTCATCTTTTCAGTCACTGGTGCTACTTTCAAGCTTCCTCTGATATACTCATTCCTTATCTTATCCATTCTCGTAACGCCACAAATCCACCTCAGCATTCACATCTCAGCCACATGCACTCTTCTCTCATTCACCTCTTTCATTGCCCAACATTCACATCCATACATTACGACAGGTCTTATGACGGTTTTATAAATTTTCTTCAATAACTGTCAATAAAAAAAAGTTAATCGGTTGACAAACTGAGGAGGATGTGTGTATGTATCAAACGTATGTTAGTGTGTGTTATGATTATTTTGTTAGTTTAATTTATTATTTACTAGCTGTCCCGGCAGACCTTGTTCTGCCCTATTTCTCTAAAACGCGTCTTTGTTTTGTTTCGATTGACGTCAAATGTTTGACAGCTGGGTGTTTGTATGGGAAAAAGAAAAGGGCTGTTTTTAGGGTTTTCCCGGCAATTATTCGAATTTTTCTCGCCGTAAAAACCATCCTTGGACTTCAACAAACATTTTAAAAAAAGAATTGGCCAAATTGGTCCAGGCGTTGTTGAGTTATCCGCTTACCAACACATTCTGCGATTCATTTTTATATTATAGAAGATAATAGCATATTTTATAAAAATATAACCTTCTCCTGGTGCGGATGTTCAGCATTATGTAGTTGTGCGCGGGAGGCGGCCAGGGTTGCAAGCTCCGACATATTCACGTACAGGGCTTGAGGCATTTCTAAACAACAACAAACAAACATATAATAATAACAGTTTAATACTCACTAATCACCATTATTTAAGATACTATAAAGCAAATTAGATGTTTTTAGGGTTCTGTACCTCAAAAGGTAAAAAAGGAACCCTAATAAGATCACTTTCTTGTCCGTCTGTCTGTCTGTCTGTCTGTCTGTCTGTCTGTCTGTCTGTCCGTGTGTCACCACCGATTATCTCAGGAACAAGTGGACCTAGCAAGTTGAAATTTATTTCAAATACTGAAGTCTGATAGTCCCTATTAGGTGTATAAAAATCAAGCACCTGAGTCAACACCATAAAACGATATGGGCAAATTTAGATTTTCGCGAAAACTTGTAAGTACCTAAATTAACCTTAATATTCAACTTTTTTTATTTTTCGGAATTTTCCCTTTACTTGTGCTGTAAGACCTTACTTTTAACCAAAATTGACAATTCTAGGTCAACGGGAAGTACCCTATAGGTTTTGGGTCGGAATCCTATATGTTAGTTCCCGTTCACCTAAAATCACGAAATTTGGCAAAAAGCAAGGTCTTACAGCACAAATAAAGGAAAAATTCCAAAAAATTAAAAAGTTAAAAATTAAAGGGTGTCCCCATACATACATACATAGTTACCACCAATTAAGATAGACCTCCGAGTTGCATCGGCGCTCATACAATTTAGAGGTCTAGCTTAATTGCCGCCTATCTCCAATAAGGTAATCGAAAAAAATCCTCGAGACTCCATTACCGTGATGAACGAACTATTTACAAGTTTGTACGGAACCCTCGGTGCGCGAGTCCGACTCGCACTTGACCGGTATTTTTTTTATGTCACAAGTGACAACGAGGCAGGCAGGTCACCTGATGGTAAGTGACAACCGTCGCCTATAGACATTGGCAATACCAGGGGATTGCTAATGTGTTGTACACCCTATTACAATGCCTTAAAGGCGAACTGGCTCTCAAGCGCAAATGCCGGAACACACCAACAGGTGCTTGGCGACAGATTTTGAACTTGCTGCTTTAATGCTTTATTAATGCTTGTCGTCACAACAACATATATATTATGTCCGATAAGTAGCAAGATAAACTTAAGGGGGAGATAGTTGGGCGGGTCATCTACTAAAACACAAAAACTTCTCAGTTAAAGGCTGACTTCGGAACCGGTGGTAACTTCTGTAATTCGACATTCATAAGAAGGGCCTAAACAGAATGACTTTGACTTTGATGGTAGCCAGTCTAGTAGGCTCACGTTTTCATTCACCGAAAGCTCAAGCTGATTGTACAGGGAGACTGTAAGGGTGTATAGAAAGTTTGTATACAAGCGTTACCTTTAGTGAGGTGTGGGGGCAGCGAGGTCGGCTTGAGGTGCGGCGCCTTGTTCGTGTTGGAGTTGGCGTTGGTGTTGGTGTTGGTGTTGGTGTTGGCGGGGCGAGCCGGAGGTGCGGGGGCACGCTCCAGGGACGAACAACGCTGGACAAACAACATTATCTCACTAATACTATAAATGTGAAAGGTTGGATGGATGTTTGTTACTCATTTACGCCAAAACGGCTTAACTGATCTGGATGAAATTTGGCATAGAGATAGATTATAGTCTGGAATAGCACATAGGCTTTATCCCGGGAAAAGATAAGATTCCTCGAGAACGCGGGGGAAACCGCGGAGGACAGCTAGTATAATATTATAAATGTATAAGTGTCTGTCTGTCTGTTACCTCTTCACGCTTAAACCGCTGAGCCGATTTAGATGAAATTTGATATAGAGATAGATGTTACCTTGGAGAGGGACATAGGATCGTTTTTATCTCGGGAAAAGTTAAGATCTCTCGGGAACGCGGGTGCAACTATTCGATATCCTCTCGCTTTCCAGCAATCCGTGAGAATAACTTCGTGAAAAGACGGAAGTGTGTAATTTCTTTATTGTAGTGCAGGCAAAGGGTTTTAGCCCATACAGCCTCAAAATCAAAACTCATTTATTGACCAATGAGCGTGCGCGGTGTTAGAGTTATCTGTCAGATGGTACCAACACATTATCCGAGAGGTTGGTACATGCAGGTTATAAGAACTATTACCAAAGAGAGATTTCAGAGTTACTACTGTAAGACGGGCTAGTTTTTTTTTTAAATTCACATTAATTGAACTCACAGTAGGCAACGGCGGTCTTGCATAGATACTCTCCCGATGTGTGTGCGAGTGGGACACTTCCAGCTCCGAGTGAGTGAACGTGTGGACACTAAGTGCCGGCCGAGGGTGACCACGCTCGTATCCTGGAAAAACAATTATTTTTAGTCGGGTGTCTATCTGTGGCATCATAACTCCTGAAAGGATAAACCGATATTGACTAAGTATTTTTTTCGATTGAACGAGTACTACCGCAATCTCATGGTAAGTGATGATGAGGCCGAAGGTGGTAAACACAGAAAGCTTAGATGGGAACTGGCTCTCAAGTGCAGCTGTCGGAACACACCGATCCGATAGGTGCTTGGCGACAAAGTCAAAACCATTCATTCAGTTTAGGCCCTAGAAGGGTACTTATGAAGGTCGAATTACAGAAGTTACCACCGGTTTGAAAGTCAGCTTTCAACTGAGAAGAAACTCAGCAAGGTTACATTTTTAAATATTTTTGGACCATCTGACTATATTGGCTTTTTTTTTCAAATGTTTAACAATTTTATTCTTAAATTAATACAAAAATACATAAAAAATTATAACCCGCAAGGTAACTACCGAACGAATGAACTGATATTGATTAAGTTTTTTTCGTTTAAACGAGTGCTACCGCAATCTCATGGTAAGTGATGATGTGACCGAAGTTGGTAAGCACATAAAGCTTAGATGGGAACTGGCTCTCAAGTGCAGCTGTCAAAACACACCGATAGGTGCTTGGCGACAGATTTTCAACTTGAGGGTGGTAGCCAGCCAGTCGGGTACTACAAAGTACCCTACCACCGTGCTGTGGTTTCCTCACGATGTTTTCCTTCACCGAGCTCAAGCTCATTGTAGGATTCCAAACCTCCTATCATTGACATAATCATAATTGGCAATGACAAATTCAAATGTAAGGATGTGATTTTAATATGTTACTTTAATTTCAAAGCAGAGCGTTAAAAAACCACGTGTTTTTTTTTTTAATTTTCATAGCGAAATGAAATAAAAATTTTATTCATCCAAATAGGCCTTCACAGGCGCTTAGTAATAGACTCTAATGCTCGTTTCGGAAGGTTGATTTTGCTGAGAAGAGCCGGCAATAAACTCAGCAATTACTCTTATCAAAACAAACTTAGAATTACTAGGTACATAAGATTATGTTCTGAAGATGATGAATTAGAAGATGATTGCCTTGACCGACTATTCAGCGATTAGGGCGCTCTCAATAGGGGTTCTTCATTCTTCACACTCGGCTATCTGATCCCAAACTAAGCAGAGCTTGTAATATGGAAACCAGATGACTGATATACTACATATACTACTTTTTTTGTTATAAATACATACTTAAACAGACTCAAGACAAACAGACATGTTCATGCACACAAATGTCTGTCCTGGATGGGAATCGAACCCACGACCTGGGTTAATTAGTAGAAAAATAACAAGAGGATTAAATACCAGCAGATATAGTGTGAGGTCTCCCACTCATTATAGCGGAAGCAGCTCTTTCAAACTGTGCAGTATCTTTCAAGTCGGGCCATGTCGCTGAAGCTGGAATAATAAGAAAAACAGAGGTGATGCCTTTATTCAACGAAAAAATACCTAACACTGACTAGAAAATAGTGAACACATTGTAAACATTCAACCATTTTATGATTTTTAAACGACTTCAAAAAAGGAGGCGGTTATGTTCGACTGTGTGTATTTTTTTTATGCATATTCATCGATTTCTCCACCAATTGTCAAGCGATTTTAAAAATATTTTTTTTATTTGAAAGTATATACTTCGGCTGTGGTCCCATTGTCAATAATTACAAATTTAACGAAAAGGGTGAGTTGGGATATATAGATATAAACTATCGTTTTGACATTTAATAAAAATATGCTGATTTGATATCTCAGTCGACATCCCTATTATGAGATCTCGTGAGATCGCGGCGCTGATAGCTCAGTAGTAGTGACGTCGGATACCGCGGCGAAGATCGTAGGTTCGAATCCTACAATGAGCTTGAGCTTACGGTGAAGGAAAACATCGTGACGAAACCATAGCACGGTAGGGCACTTTGTAATACTCGACTGGCTGCATCTGTCAGTGTGTTCCGGCAGTTGCACTTGAGAGCCAGTTGCCTTTAAGGCATTGTAATAAGTTATACAACATAGGTAATCCCCCTGGTATTGCTAATGTCTATAGGCGACGGTAGTCACTTACCATCAGGTGACCTCATTTGCCTATGAGGTCACCTTATAAATAAATTACAAGTAGAAATACTTTTTGAAAAATTAGCTTTTATTTAAATGTTCTTAAAATAGTCAAAAGTTATTCTCAGCAAGCCCTTTCATTTGATACCCATATTGTAGGATTGCATTAAAAAATAATAGTCCGCTATCTTAGGTGTTCCGCCATGTTGGATTTAGAATGACGTCACACAGCCAACCATGCATTGTCATCTAAACTGAACGTGTATACAAAATTTCAGCTCAATCGGTTAAAGATATCTGCTTCAAAATTGAGTTGCAAGATTCCACCCGAACAAACATACATACATTGCAAGTTAAATAGAAGCGTTTTTAAAATATGCGGAGTGTTATACCTGCATTAGCGATTCCATCGTGAGATGTGTTGTCGGTTTGTTCATGAGAGTTGTTACCGGGCGTCGTGCATTCGCTGCTCACGCTCTGATTATCCGAACCCTGCATGAAACATTAATAAAAGCACATTTAAGGCGATGATAGCTCAGTGGTAAGTGACGTCGGATACCGCGGCGAAGGTCGTGGGTTCGAATCCTACAATGAGCTTGAGCTTTCGGTGAAGGAAAACATCGTGAGGAAACCATAGCACGGTGGTAGGGTACTTTGTAGTACCCGACTGGCTGGCTACCACCCTCAAGTTGAAAATCTGTCGTCAAGAACCTATCGGTGTGATCCGACAGTTGCAATTGAGAGCCAGTTCCCATCTAGGCTTTGTGTGCTTAACACCTTCGGCCACATCATCACTTACCATAGTGAGATTGTAGTCAAACACAAGCCTATCCAGAATAAAAAAAAAACTAGTGTACTTAGTCATAGAACCAAATTGGTCGCGTACAGTGCGGTTTGAGAGACATTTCCCCCCGCATAAGCCTTATCCAATTGTATTACGATTTCAATTCACACAACACATTTTATGTTTTAATTAAATCAAAGACAATAAACAAGCTATATACAGGGTGTCAGGTAAGTAGCACGACAAACTTAAGGGGGAGATAGTTGGGCGGGTCATCTGCCAAATATAAAAAAATGACCTTTGTAAAAGTGTCATCTTTTTGGAGATATTTCGATATTTCTGAATTTTATGTACTGATTTTTTAATTTTAGATATTAAATATAGGATAAGGAATGAATGAGTATATTAGAGGAAGTTTGAAAGTAGCACCAGTGACTGAGAAGTTGAAAGGCAATAGACTGGCTTGGTATGGGCATGTAATGAGGGATGAAAAACTAACGAAGAGAGTACTAAGTATGAGTGTGGATGGATATAGAGGTAGAGGGAGGCCGTAGAAGGTATGGATGGACTGCGTGAAGAATTATATGTTTATGAAAGGAGTGAGTATTGAGACGACTAGTGATAGAGCGGAGTGGAAGAGAAAAACAAGGACAAGAGAAAGATGAAGATATTAAATATCTCGAGACTGGTGACACTTTTACTGAGGTAATATTTTGTATATTTGGTAGGTGATCCGCCCACCATTCCCCCCCTTAAGTTTGTCGTACAACTTACCGGACAGCCTGTATAACAAACTAAAAAAAAATAAAGCCAAATTACATTTTCAACGTAGAGCGAACGTCGAAGCAACGCGTCCTGGGAACGGAACCCGGAGTCCGCGCTGCACACACTTGATAGACGATATGTCGACTACAAAGTAAAAAACACAACAAAAATATAATAAGAAAAGCTTCACATCAATACGGCCCTGGGTTGTTGTACAGGGCCGCACCGACACATGCAATAAAGCAAAATTATAATAAAGCTAGCTGCATTTTCGAAAAAAAAATCACAACATTTTTGCCGCAGCCATATTGGAAAATCAACGTATACTGAGTACATATTTTGAGATGGATTTTCGAAACCTAGTTGTTCAAGCTGACCCGCGGTTTAAACCGCGTTCGCGAGGGATCTTATCATTTCCCGGAATAAAAGGTATCCTATATTTCATCCCAGGATATGGTCTTGCTGTGTGCCAAATTTCATCAAAATCCGTCAGTAGTTACCGCGTGAAACAGTAGCAAAGCAAACAACTTGACATCCCAACAAACTCACATTTTTAAAGTGCAGTAAGATTTTGATAGAGCAAAGGTGGTCTAGTGTGGATCCCACAAAATAATTTTATTTTTGTCTTGAGCTGCCTCTCAAGTGCAACTGGCGGAACACACCAACAGGTGCTTAAAAGAAAGTAATTCATAAAGATATTCACCTTGACAGGAAATCCTTTGCTAGAATTTGATTAAAATCCCACTAATATTATAAATGTGAAAGTTTGGATGGATGGATGGATCGCAAAAACGGCTGAACGGATTTTGATGAAACTTGGCACGCAGGTAAATCATATACTGGAATAACGCATAGGATACATTTTTATCCCGGGAAAGGATAACATTCCTCGGGAATGCGTGTTAAACCGGGACAGCTATTAAAACATAAACTTTAGCTTAGAATATGTAGACTTAGAGTATCTCGACCAATTTCTAAAACGGCGTATAAACCAATATGGCTGCCACATAGCTACTAATCCTAAGCGGTAATTAATAAAGTGAATATTTACCTGTGATTCGTTAGTGGGCCCCGGTATAGTACCAGACGAAGACGCATTCGATATGGGTGTCGAACAACTTACTGTCGAACTGGACACACCTGGAAAATGACATCCAAAACAAATGTTATACACCAGCTTTTGACTGCGACTATTTCTAATAATACTACTAACGCCATCTGTCGGAAATTATAAAGAAGTGAATGATTAGTACTAAGCTCACTTCATAAGTCATTATTTTAAAAAAATAATGAAACTATAGGTAATATTATGTTATAATTTAAGCTATTTTCCTTAACATCCGTATGACCGTTTGTTTCTTTTAAATATATAAAAATGTATAATGCTATTATTTTACGATTAAGAAACCTTAGATTAAATAGAAAAGTATAGGATACAAGAAGAAATCCGTACGAGAAATATTGCGTTTAAAAAAAAATTTATCTGGAAATTATTTGTCTAATGAATTATTTATAGATTTTTTTAATTCACACATTAAAAGGTACCTAATATTAATGAACAGGTGCCCTATAGCGACATCTATCTACAACATAGATATAATTCGCACGACTCTTAGATAGATGGCGCCAAAATAAACTACATCGTGCTAACGAAGTTTTCCAAGCGATCCGCACATACAGATGTCCGGTAAGTAGTACCACAAAAATTACTTCAGTAAAAGTGTCACCATTTTCGAGATATTTAATATCTGAAATTCAAAAATAAATACAGAAATCGAGAAAATAGTGATCTTTTTATTGAGCTCATTTGCATATATTTGGTAGGTGACCCGCCCATCTATCTCTCTCTTAAGTTTGTGGACTCAAGCTTTCAATGATCTTCCCTTTTCAATTTAGACTGGTCCGTCTAACACCTCACTCATTTAAAGTAGTAATAATTGGGTTCGTGTGTTACCATGGTGATGTTCGGTGCCGGAGCAGTGGCTGGTGAGTGATGAGATGGAGGTGAGGGATGACTTGCGGCTGCCGAGCCCGAGCCGAGACGACGACGACGCCGACGGAGAGTGTGGCGCGCTGCCACCTTCCGCCCAACCGCTGTAGCACGACTTTATGTCGCAGATCACCTGCAACAACATCTTAAATGAGTTTATGCGGTCGGGGAACCCCCATCTGGAACGAACTGTAGTATTGAGGCTTTTTTATGTTTGGAACTAAGTTCTTATACAGTAGAATAAACTGGCATAAATCGTCACGTAAGAAAAAAGCGTCATGTCATGTACCAGGATCTTAGAAGTTTAAAGGAGTAATTTTATAAATGCAGGTGCACAATCTCGTAGCACTGGTAGTTTTGTAGCTCACTGCCCGTAGCGTGTCGTAGCGCTACAGCTACTACAGCGCACTTGTCCGTCGTCACTACGGTGTGTCGTAGCACTCGTAGGTCACAGATACGAAGAGGACTCCTTCTATGTTCTGGTTGCCTAGTACTTTTCAGTTAATTATTTGCCTTGTATATTTTTCGCCTACCCACTGTATTGACGATGACTCTACTAAACTTCTGATATCTTAGTACTTAGCACGTTCTTAGTACGTTCTCAAGTACAACTGCCGGACCAGTCCAACAGTTTCAGTGTTGTAGCCAGCCAGTCGAGTACTACCACCGTGCTGTGGTTTCCTCACGATGTTATTAATGAGTTTATACAATCGGGAGCGTCACATAATAGTAGTAAGCTGTGGATTATAATGATATTCACCTGAAGACTGGCAGCAGGTAGAGTCCTGGGTTCGGCGGTGTGGCGAGCCAGTTGCTCGCTGCCTTCTTGCAAGTGTCCTACCTCCGCTAACATAGCCACTTCACTCTCCTGTAAATATAATTATAATCAGAAAACTGATAAGCAGGCGGTCATCTGATGGTAAGTGGGTACCGTCACCTAAAGACAGCTAGCAAATAAATATCATAGACCGATGAAGGTATGGATGGACTTCGTGAAGAATGTAATGTTTATGAAAGGTGTGATTACTGAGACGACTAGTGATAGGGCGGAGTGGAAGAGGAAACAATGTTATGCCAACCACACCTAGCATGGGATAAGGAAGTCAGACTTCTGAGATACAAGAACACATCCAATACTAAAAGTGACTTACCACCACAGGGTTGAGCAGCGCAACGAAATGGCAGAAGCGACTCCTCTCTTCTATTAACGCTGCTTTTACTGCCTTCTCCTCCATTTCTTCCAACTGCTGTTTGCGTTCCTGCACATCCTGAAAAACAACACTTTCTTTAAGGTCTCCGTAATTATTGAACGTATTATGCATACGCAACAAAACTGGTTAATCGTCTACGTATAGATTTCCACAGCGATTTTTTTTTCACAAGCCCAACGATAAATTCGCATGAGATGTCCGCTGTCGACTTTTGCTATGCAGAAAGTAGACTCTTAAAAGCAAAATCATTTCTTCTCTATACTCGATCACACCGTCAATTTGTGAATCAATATGACCTACCGCCCATCTCAAATTTCAAATATCGCCCTCAGCGAGCCGGATGACCCTACAACATTAACTCAGATTAAGGATAGGGAGGCTCGCGCAGCCCTCAGAAAGAACACGCAACAGAATAGCCCGCGTTTCCTCTCGCCCTCGCCGGAGAGGCATGTCGCGACGTCCCACTCACTTTCAGTAATCTGACCATCCCCTAAAACTCCTCTAATCGCTTATGCGAAGCCCGTCCTTGTGTTCCCCCGGCGACTCTCTGAGCCGAGGTTCGTGCCCCAACTGGGGCGCTCTCAGTGGTCAGTCGTCTAAAGTTTTAAATACCGGTGATAGCTCTAAGCGCTCGCCGAACAGTACGCGTAAAGGTATCTATGGCCCCTCAGGGCTCAACCTTCTTGTCCTCCCCAAAACAAAACTCTATCATACTAGTGTACAATTTTACCTGCAAACAAACATCGGCTCTCCTCTTCGCATCAGGCGGTGCTCTTCTAGCTTTCCGAGCGTGTCGTTGGGCGTCGGTGACACGTCGCCTCAGCTCGGCCCTCGCCCGTTTACATTCCCGAGCGTGTTCGCGGCTCAGAGCACCGGTGGCGCATCCACCCTTGCGCCAGTCTTCTGCACGCTCCGATAGTGGTGTCACTAACGTTTCCATGAGGGTACTGGAACAATTATTGGACATTTAGACGACCTGGTCAAAAATACACGAATTCCATAGTCGTATAACATAATTTTTTTTTATTCTGGATAAGCTTGTGTTTGACCACAATCTCACCATGGTGAGTGATGATGTGGCCGAAGGTGGTAAGCACACAAAGCCTAGATGGGAACTGGCTCTCAAGTGCAGCTGTCGGAACATACCGATAGGTGCTTGGCGACAGATTTTCAACTTGAGGGTGGTAGCCAGCCAATCGAGTACTACAAAGTACTCTACCATCGTGCTGTGGTTTCCTCACGATTTTTTCCTTCACCGAAAGCTCAAGCTCATTTATAGGATTCGAACCCCACGACCTTCACCGCGGTATCCGACATCACTACCACTGACTGAGCTATCATCACCTTAACATACTAGCTGTCCACCGCGGTTTCACCCGCGTTCCCGTGGGTTCTAGCTGTAAGAAATATACTTTACCATCTATTCTCTGACCTACCGAAAAATATCATAAAAATCGGTCAAGCCGTTTCGGGGGAGTTCGGTTAGTAGTTCAAGACAACATTACACCCTCTAAGTCTTACCATGTTTCCTATTTCGACCGACCTTATCCGACTCAATAATCAAACCTTTGATCTACATCTACACTTGCTGAATTAACTGACAAACTTTACTATAAACAAGGTTCATTAGGTAAGCGATTACCTTCGCCTATGAATGGCTAGGTACCATGTTATTAGCAATAACCATGGTGTTGTTCAACTTTTTAGAAGACAACTGGCTCCCAGTGTGCTAGCGATAGATTTTCGACACTATTTTCCATCACCGAAAGCAGAAACTCATTATCATTGCTTTAAAAATCAATTGTCTAGTTATAATATTCGAAGTATTTTTATTTAAACTCTAACACCAGTTCGGAAGGTTCTATTTCCTTAGAAGTCCCGGAAATAAACGACAAATTAATGAATGTGTATGAGGTTATCACAATCTACTATAATCGTTGTAATCGTTAACTAGCACTGAATGAGATCATAGAACGTACTAGAAGGTTATCTAGTAATTGAGGTCTAAGACCTGCTTGCAACAGATTATGTGAGACTACAAGCAAATAAGATGTTATTCCTATTAATATACTACTGTTACCCGCGGTTTCAGCCACGTTACCTCTATATTTTCTCTTTCTTTTTTTATGTCACAAGTGGCAACGAGGCAGGCGGGTCACCTGATGGTAAGTGACTACCGTCGCCTATAAATATTAGCAAGACCAGGGGGATTGCCAATTTGTTGTACACCTTATTACAATGCCTTAAAGGCAAACTGGCTCTCAAGTGCAATTGCTGGAACAAACCAACAGGTGCTTGGCGATAGATTTTCAACTTGAGGGTGGTAGCCAGCCAATTGAGTACTACAAACTTACAAAGTACCTTACCACCGTGCTGTGGTTTCCTCACGGATGTTTTCCTTCAACGAAAGCTCAAGCTCATTGTAGGATTCGAACCCACGATCTTCGCCGCGGTATCCGACGTCACTACCACTGAGCTATCATCGCCTCATTATGTTTTATTTCAGTATGATATAAATATATGTGCCAGATTTCACTAAAATCCGTTCAGACGTTTTAGCGGGAAAGAGCACTAGGGGTTCTTAAACCTCACATTGACCCCACAAAGTGAGGCAGATTATATACAAACGAAATAAAAACAAAAGTCTTGAACTAAATCTATTTCCGTGTTTTCCTTATGTAAATTCCGTTGAGGTAATCAAAAAATGTAGATACAACTGTGACATATGGCGAGTTAAATCTTTACATTAAGAGCATTTTCCTGTATCTCTATAATGTAAAAATGAATTGCAAAATGTGTTGGTAAGCGCATAACTCAACAACGCCTGGGCCAATTTGGCCAATTCTTTTTTTTAAATGTTCGTTGAAGTCCAAGGATGGTTTTTACGGCGAGAAAAATTCGAATAATTGCCGGGAAAACCCTAAAAACAGCCCTTTTCTTTTTCCCATACAAACACCCAGCTGTCAAACATTTGACGTCAATCGAAACAAAAAAAGACGTGTTTTAGAGAAATAGGGCAGAACAAGGTCTGCCGGGACAGCTAGTTCATAATAAGAATTGATAAATTATAAACTTTTGCGATGGAATTAACAACATTTAATGGTAATTAATACTCGTACGAGAATTATAACCTATTGCACTTTTAAATATAAACTTTACGATAATATAATTTGATATCAAAATTACTTTAAAGAAAAATAATGAAATGAAATGTTTATTCATCCAAATGGCCTATTTTCACATGCACTTATGAATAGACTCTAAATCTAATCTAAATAGCACGATTTATATGGTTGTTTTACCCGAGAAGAGCCGGCGATAAACTCAGCAATTAGATACTCATTTCAAAAACAACTTACACCTATTAGGTACATTCAATAATTATTTATCTAGGCGATGATAGCTCAGTGGTAAGTGACGTCGGATACCGCGGCGAAGGTCGTGGGTTCGAATCCTACAATGAGCTTGAGCTTTCGGTGAAGGAAAACATCGTGAGGAAACCATAGCACGGTGGTAGGGTACTATGTGGTACTCGACTGGCTGGCTACCACCCTCAAGTTGAAAATCTGTCGCCAAGCACCTGTTGGTGTGTTCCGACAATTGCACTTGAGAGCCAGTTCGATTTAATAAGGTGTACAACACATTAGCAATCCCCTGGTATTGCCAATGTCTATAGGCGACGGTTGTCACTTACCATCAGGTGACCCGCCTGCCTCGTTGTCACTTGTGACATCTTGCTTACAAATCTATGCCATAGCATAGACAATAGGGTAGTGTCCTGGGTCAATAAAAATGAATTCTAATTAGTCCGTCGGTGAGATTATCAAAAAATATTGGACACGTATTTTTTGCTTTATCAAATCAATAAAAATATACAAAGTTATAGCGCATCAAAGTATAGGAGTGGGGCTTGTGACGTCACTTCGTGGTAAAATTTGTACCACGGTGTGACGTCACGCGAAATTTCAACGCACTGTATCCTCGTCATTTTTCGTTTACGGAACAAAATAAAAAATACGTGTCCAATATTTTTTTGGTAATCTAACTGACGGACTAAATAGATTTTTTAGGACACAACCCTATTGTTACTCTGTTGTGATTGACGTAAATTATGACATTAGTGTTTTATTTTAATTAATTACCCGATAAATGTCTTCATTCTGGTCTCAATAGCTCGGTGACGTAGACACACCCTCGTCAATGCTGTTCCTATCTCTTTTGTTGCACCTGAAACAAAGTAAAAACGTTCTTATTACTTCACGTTTAAGCATAAAACTTCAAATCAGTTGCAGAATCATTTACGACATTTCTCTTGGGACTCGGCAATTTAAGGGAATATAAAAAGGTCGACAACACATCAGCGCTTTGCTGATGGTAAATACTTACCATCAGGTGACCCGCCTGCTTGCTTATAACTTCTGACATTTCTACCATTGTATTGTAATTGTTATCTTACGTCCATTTAAACTCTGTGTATTAATCTAAACCTTCTTCGAAAATGCATCATCTTGCGAGACTACCAATATTGAAGTCGGTAAGCACTAGCTGTCGAAGTAGGTTTCACTCGCATTCCCGAGGGATCTTATCCTTTCCCAAGATAAATAAAATATCCTATGTTTTATTCCAGGACAACAAGTGTGCCAAGTTAAATCAAAATTCATTGAGTAGTTTTTCCGTCAAAAAGTAACAACATCTACACATCCACATTTAGAACTCATACACACGAGCAGCATGTTGCCAACAGCAGCAGCCGACACGCGTCGACGGCTGCTGTCGGCTGCTGTCGGTTGCTGTCGGCTGCTGTCGGCTGCTGTCGGCTGCTGTCGGCTGCACTAAGTTATGTTTAAAAACGACAGCTGATGATGTGGCTGTAGGTTGATGATCCTGTGGTTCTTTCTAAAGACAAGATGATGAATTTATTCAGAAACATAGCTGCTTCAGTGACGTACAGGTACTTAAACGTCAAATTATATGAATCACAGTTGTTGGTATTTTTTCTTGCGGTTGTAATAAGAATAAATGTATTAATTACTTGGGGATTAACCATCAAGGGACATTTTGTGTCAGTTAAAGGTCCTTTCAAAATTACTCTTAACGTATAAGTACCTTCTTAGTAAGTCGTTGTAGCTTTTTTTTTTATCTAGATCATTTTTTCGCCCCGTCTTTCTTTCTAATATTATAAAGAGGAAAGATTTGTATGTATGTGTGAATGTACCTAAGTAAACATTAAACTCAAAAATTACTGTGCCGATTACGAAAACTCTTTCACAATTTCATTGCTACAGTATTCCAGATTAACATAGGTTTTATTTTTATCCCGGGATAAGATCCCGACCGCGGAGGACAGCTAGTACCTAATCTATATAATATTGTAAACATCAAAATCCTCAAAGCCGTTACAAGAACGCTATAACAAATTACAGGGTGTCCGGTAATTAGTACGACAAACTTAAGGGGGAGACAGGTGGGGGGTCACCTACTAAATATACAAAAATCACCTCAGTAAAAAGGTCACCATTTTAGAGATATTTTGAATATTGATTTTTGAATTTTAGATGTGAAATAGGTATCTCGAAAATGGTAAGACTTTAACTAAGATCATTTTGTCATATTTTGTAGGTTTTTTTTTTTAATTCTGGATAGGCTTGTGTTTGACCACAATCTCACCATGGTAAGTGATGATGTGGCCGAAGATGGTAAGCACACATAGCCTAGATGGGAACTGGCTCTCAAGTGCAGCTGTCGGAACACACCGATAGGTGTTTTGGCGACAGATTTTCAACTTGAGGGTGGTAGCCAGCCAGTCGGGTACTACAAAGTACCCTACCACCGTGCTATGGTTTCCTCACGATGTTTTCCTTCACCGACAGCTCAAGCTCATTGTAGGATTCGAACCCACGACCTTCGCCGCGGCATTCGACGTCACTTACCACTGAGCTATCATCGCCTTAGACCTCCCACCTATTTCCACCTTAAGTTTGTCGTGCTAATTACCGGACACCCTGTAGGTATATTAAGATATTCCTTGTATGATAGTATAGGAAGACTATATTGATAAATAAATAAATATCCTCGGACATTTGTTCACACTCGGCTATCTGATCCCAAACTAAGCAGAGCTTGTAATATGGAAACCAGATGACTGATATAATACATATACCACTATTTTTTTTGTAAATACATACTTAAATAGATAATTACACGCAGACTCAGGACAAACAGACATGTTCATGCACACAAATGTGTATCCTGGATGGGAATCGAACCCACGAACTGCGGCGTGATAAGCAGTGACTTAATTAACCACGCCAACCGGCCCATATTGATGATGATCATATTGGTCATGGTATTACAAGCGTTAATTATTTTCCTCCACATATCAACCACAGACTAAATGACGTCGGAGCATCATTGTAAACACGGTATTATTGTAATAAGTTAAATAATTAGGAACACAAGAACCTTAAAAGGTACCTAACTACCTACAGATTTTTTAGTACCGTGGTAAATTATCAGCAGTTCCCGCCCGGTGGTAACAACTTTTAGTGTTTTCAAAAATAAGACTTATGAACACAACAGCATAGTTTAAAATTTAATAAAAACTTGAAAGATAAAATTATTTTTAAAAATAAAAAACAAAAACCGACTTCAAAACTGTAACCTATATCTATGTACAAACATAAACTAAAAAGTAAAGAATAATATTTTAATTTCAAAGCAAGAGCCTTAAAGGACAATCAACAAAATTATTGATATTTATATATCTATTTAATATTTATAAACAGTTCTTTTTGGAGTCGGTGCCAGTCAAGAAGAAGGACAGTTTTGAACTGGACACGAAGTGTTCATACGAGAAAACGTCTTACGACACCTCTCCTTACGGTAATGTTCCTTAGGTCTGCGCCGTCGCTCCCCTACTTTTCGAAAGTTTGTTATTACAAAGGCAGAATTAAACTGTCCTTCTTGGCTGGCACCGACTCCAAAAAGAACTGTTTATAAATATTAAATAGATATATAAATATCAATAATTTTGTTGATTGTCCTTTAAGGCTCTTGCTTTGAAATTAAAATATTATTCTTTACTTTTTAGTTTATGTTTGTACATAGATATAGGTTACAGTTTTGAAGTCGGTTTTTGTTTTTTATTTTTAAAAATAATTTTATTTTTTAATTTTTAAAGTTTATTCCTTATTATATGTTATCCTAGGCAAAACTAGTTTGTCCTGAAATCGGGTCTGGCCGGTAAAATATAATATATAACTAGCGGGCCCGGCAGACGTCATCCTGCCCTGAAATTAAAACAAATCTTGGAACTCGATTCCAGCGCCACCTACCGGGTCCAATTGTATTTTAAAACCATCGAAGAACCCATTGAAGTATACACACGAAATTTCATCCAAATCCAAAAAGTCACGCTCAACGACTCAGTTTGATTCACTAAGGTTTATCAAACGAGATAGATTTTTTTTCGTTTTTGTTGATTTTCTCAAAAAGTGCTTAATCAATTTCGACAAAATTTAAATGGGACCACCTCTGAAGTAGGATCTACCAAACAAAAAAAGAATCATCAAAATCTATTCATAATTGGCAGAGAAATCGAGTAACAAACATACAAAAAAAAAAAAAAAAAAAAAAAAAAAAAAAAAAAAAAAAAAAAAAAAAAAAAAACATACAGACGAATTGAGAACCTCCTCCTTTTTTTTGAAGTCGGTTAAAAAGAGGAGCTCCATTTAATTAGCTGGAGTAACGCAATATTTATTACGACAACTGAATACACAGAATAGACAGTATAAGTAGCAATATTTAAAAAATGTAACCTTGCTGAGTGTCTTGCCGGTTCTTCTCAGTTGTTGTCCGACTTCCGAACCGGTGGTAACTTCTGTAATTCGACCTTCATAAATGCCCTTCTAGGGCCTAAGCTGAATAAATGGTTTTGACTTTGACTTTGAATAGATACTAGTACGCCTACAGATTCAAATACAAATCGAAATAGTACTCAAAATTATTACCAACGGCAACATTATCAAGAGTACACGTACGCAAGCTGTGAGTGTCACATAAACGTCACTAACGCTGCAATAGTTCTACAATTAGAGGCTCACATCACCAGTGAAAATACCGGTCAAGTGCGAGTCGGACTCGCGCATTGAGGGTTCCGTACGATTTTTGTAGTTTTTTTGTAATTTGTTGTCAAGTATAGCGGCAACAGAAATACATCATCTGTGAAAATTTCAACTGTCTAGCTATCACCGTTCATGAGATACAGCCTGGTGACCGACAGACAGACAGACAGACAGACAGACAGAAACAAAAACAAAACCCTAATTACCAAGAGAGTCTTGGTAATAGACCAAGACTCTCTTGGTAATCTTGGTTTCCGTTTTTACCCTTTGGGTACGGAACCCTAAAAAATGATTAGGTTGTTTGTCTGCAGCGGTTGTCTGACTAATTACAAATACTTTCCTTGTTATTCGCGACGCGTTAGCTATTTTCAGTGAACATTGACATTCGGTGACGGAAAACATCGTGAGGAAACCACAGCACGGTGGTAGGGTACTTTGTAGTACTCGACTGGCTGGCTACCACCCTCAAGTTGAAAATCTGTCGCCAAGCACCTGTTGGTGTGTTCCGGCAATTGCACTTGAGAGCCAGTTCGCCTTAATAAGGTGTACAACACATTAGCAATCCCCTAGTATTGCCAATGTCTATAGGCGACGGTAGTCACTTACCATCAGGTGACCCGCCTGCCTCGTTGTCACTTGTGACATAAAAAAAAAAAAAAAAAAAAGTTCGATGGGATTTTCACACACGGCTATCTGACTCCAAACTAAGCAGAGCTTGTAATATGGAAACCAGATGACTGATATAATACATAGACTATTATTTTTTTTGTAAATACATACTTAAATAGATATTACACGCAGACTCAGGACAAACAGACATGTTCATGCACACAAACGTCTGTCCTGGATGGGAATCGAACCCACGACCTGCGGCGTGATAGGTAGTGTGTGAACCAACCACGCCAACCGGCCCGTCAATTATATTCTATGTACTAAAAGCCTCTCATCTACTTCTTAACATGCGCATGTATTGATGTCTTTTAATTATAGGTACTTTGCATACATGTTATGTTTCCTTGTACCTACTATAGTCTTCTACTATACTAATAGTATACCTTAATCGCATGAATAGCGATGTAATCAGCATAACTCATTCAATTAATGATCTTTATTAAACTAATGTTTTTTAATCATAATTTTGCATTAATCTTTTTTTTTTTTATGTCACTAGTGACCGTCGCCTATAGACATTAGCAATACCAGGGGGACAGCCAACGTGTTGTACACTATATTACAATGCCTTAAGGGCAAGGGTAACTGGCTCTCAAGTGCAACTGCCGGAACACACCAGCAGGTGCTTGGCGACAGATTTTCAACTTGAGGGTGGTAGCCAGCCAGTCGAGTACCACCTAGTACCCTACCACCGTGCTGTGGTTTCCTCACGAAATTTAAATTTTAATCGGTTTATCTATCACACAATAATTCTTTAACAAAAATCAAAAATAAATTTTTACACACATTTTAATTGCGTAGTGTTTTATTCTTAACTAGTTTTCCGCCCCACGGTTTCACCCGCGTTCCCGAGGGATCTTATCTTTTCCCGGGATAAAAAGTATCCTATGTGTTTATTCCAGGATGTGATCTACCTGTGTGCCAAGTTTCATCAAAATCCGTTCAGCCGTTTTTGGGTGAGAGTTACAAACATCCATCCATTCATTCATCCAAACTTTCACATTTATAATATTAGTGGGATATGAGGTACTTAGTGAGTTTTCCTACGGGAACGGAAAACGTTTTACAAGTCGAAAATAACAACAGTTACTATGGCAACGGTTGTATTTACTTCCTAGTTACCTAGTACATGTTTACATAAATATAAGGTCATATTCAAATACTTTTAACTTATACTAATAGACAGGACATTGCGAACAAAATCGTAATCCGATATTTATGTCCTAGTGGACAAAAGTCGCTCAGTCTAGTCTAGTTTATTCAAAGATAGATGACGTTACTGAGGCTTGGAATGGGATCACAGTTTTTCTATGACATTTCTTCTGATAGCCGCTCTATTTTTAAATCTCTTTGGTCACATTATTCCTTAGTGATAGATGTCCTTACAAAGCTTTCCTTAGTAAAACATACAGTTAAATAAAGTATCAAAACACCCAACAACATCAAATAGCTGCGGCAATCGCAAGAGCATTCCCACAGACTAAAACCATGCAATCAAAAATGACCTACGCAAAAATTATCAACACTGGGCATTTCCAAGAAACAACAAATGAAGTCACTCGTAATACCGGTTGAAGATCGGAGCAAGAGACAGCTCTTGGCGGCAAGCACCACGCGATTATAGCTCAAATCAAAAAGACTTAAAGGCTGGAATCGTTTGACGCCACTTGACAGTTGACCGACGTATACAGCGGTCACCAAACAGTCGGTAGTCTAGCGTTTTTGCTCAGAGTAGGACCGACGTCGGAGCGACGCAGACGTGAATCAAATAATTGTGTAGTTTAATATGCTGTGATAAATAATTGAATTAAAATGTCATTGTTTTACGTCGTTACCGCTGTCGTCGCAACATACATATGCTTCGTGGAAGGACGTAAGTTTCTCATCTGTATAATTACAAAAAAAACGTTGATGGAAATAATTTATTAACATTTTATACAAACCTTGATAACTTTTGCGACCTACAATGTTTATTTTTTTTCATCATTATCATATGATGTTTGGGAGTCCCCGTGATTAATTGCAGAACTCGTTGCTAATGTTAATGAGTTTAACAGGTTTTCATTACATTACTAAAAACTTGTTCTGGTCATAATCTCTACAATCGGACAGTCTTGTAGCATTTTAGGGATCCATATTAATCTCGAACACGCTTAAATTTTATTTTATGCTTTTTAGCTTAGGCATAAAAACACAAAAATTCTCACCTAAATTTTATAACTAATCTACGATTTATTGATAGCAATCGACCTTATTAAGGACTAGCTGTCCGCCGCGGTTTCACCCGCGTTTCCGTTGGAACTTATCTTTTCCCGGGACAAAAATATTGCCTATGTTACTCAGGGATAATGTAGCTTTCTGACGGTGAAAGCATTTTTAAAAACATACTTTCTAAAAATAATTGATAAAAAGTTTAACATGGGTATTATTATAAAATTCAAAGTTTCCCTAACGCTCTGTATGCATGACTGACTATTATTATACTCCCTCGATAACTACTGCACGATCTTGAAGATCGGCAATTGTTACATTTTCCCAAACGGCTACATCGATTTTGCTGGCGTTTTTGCGATACATAAGTGTCACTTTAGGCGCTTCATCATATCAGCCGGAAGACGTCCACTGCTGGCCAAAGGCCTCCCCTAAGGATCTATTATTGTGTATATTATGTTTAGGCGCTTAAATAGTGCTAAAGACGCGTATAAGCGTCAATCCATATACTCCCAAGTGATAATCGACGCGTAGGTGAGTGTAAGCAATAAAATGTATAATGCACGCACTCACATACGCGTCTAGACGAAGGCGATGATAGCTCAGTGGTAAGTGACGTCGGATACCGCGGCGAAGGTCGTGGGTTCGAATCCTTACAATGAGCTTGAGCTTTCGGTGAAGGAAAACATCGTGAGGAAACCACAGCACGGTGGTAGGGTACTTTGTAGTACTCGACTGGCTGGCTACCACCCTCAAGTTGAAAATCTGTCGCCAAGCACCTGTTGGTGTGTTCCGGCAATTGCACTTGAGAGCCAGTTCGCCTTAATAAGGTGTACAACACATTAGCAATCCCCTGGTATTGCCAATGTCTATAGGCGACGGTTGTCACTTACCATCAGGTGACCCGCCTGCCTCGTTGTCACTTGTGACATAAAAAAAAAAAAAAAAAAAAAAGACGCACTTGGGATTTATAAGGCTTAAACCACAACGCTTAGCATTGAAAGTGTTAAACGTAAACTTATTTAACGTTGGGATAAGAAGGGGCTAAGAAGATGTTTTTAGGGTTCCGTACCCAAAGGGTAAAAACGGGACCCTATTACTAAGACTTCGCTGTCTGTCCATCCTTCTGTCTGTCACCAGGCTGTATCTCAAGAACCGCGATAGCTAGACAGTTCAAATTTGCACAGATGATGTATTTCTGTTGCCGCTATAACAAAAAATACTAAAAACAGAATAAAATAAATATTTAAGGGGGGCTCCCCTGTTACTGTTGTTTACCTAGTCAATGGTATGGAACCCTTCGTGTGCGAGTCCGACTCGCAATTGGCCGGTTTTTTTTTTTAAATAAAATTTGTGAGATTCGTAAAGATGGAGCAGAAAGCTAGTCCCAAATACATACATTGTTGAAAATAACAAACAATAAGTTAAATGGAGAACAACATAAATGCAAAAATATTTGCATGTATACAAATCCAATGTAACAGCTAAACAAGTTATCCAGTCAAAATAGATTAAATTATGATTCCAGTTTGCATTAATTCCCAACAAGCTGGATTTTTGTGCAGGCCTTGAATACGTCAATAATAAATTATTAAATAACATCAATATGGCCGGTTTTACCTTGTTATAAAAGTCAGATATTAAATAGGTATAATTCAATAGATAGTAGGTACACTAATATTCTCGTTGTGTGTTATTTTCTTGTTATTGTATTGTTTTCAATGTGTATATTATGTTTGTTGTTGTGTGCAGTTGTGTCAGAATAAATGTTTTCTTTCTTTCTTTCTTTAGGTACATTAGCGTAGTGTAGATAATAATTAAATATCAATTGTTTCCTTTGTGGCATTAACCCCTTGAAACGCTAATGGGACGGTCGATAAAAAAACTTGAGAGAAGTTATATAAAGTCGAGAGTATATATACCTATATATTAAAAAAAAAACAATATATATAAATAGATTTTATATATATATATATATATATATATAAATAGAAATGAAAATATCTGGCTTGCTTTCTATAAGAGAGAGAGAGAGAGAGAGAGACAGACAGAGAAACATGCGCACGCCGCACAGCGGTCGGTGACTTTTGTCACTGGCACAAAAAATCACCGACATCTTTAATGTCGGGGATTTTTTTCCGTCTAGCCCCCTTTCATATTTCATAACGCGCGATAAGGAACTTCGTTCCAACTTTATATAGGTACACTAGTGGACCCGGCAGACGTTGTCCTGCCTTGAAATTAAAACAAAACTCAGAACCCGATTCCAGCGCCATCTACCGGGTCCAATTTTGTTTTCAAATCATCGAGGAACCCATTGAAATACACACACAAAATTTCATCCAAATCGGTCCTGTTACCATACTCCTCCGAAACGGCTTGACCGATTACTCAAATTACTAAATTGGCTATTAAAAAATAAGGGTTGATCGTAGAAGGGTGAAAATTGGGGATTGTATGTATTTTTGTATGTTGTATCATAAAAAAATAGAAATTAGAAATTTTGTCTCAAAAATAAAAATAAAAATTTAGGGGTGGACTACCCCTAACATTTAGGGGGATGAAAAATAGATGTTGGCCGATTCTCAGACCTACTGAATGTAAATATAAAGTTTCATCAAAATCGGTTAAGCCGTTTCGGAGGAGTATGGCAACTAAAACTGTGACACGAGAATTTTATATATTAGATATAACCTAATATTATCTAAATAAACTAATATCCTACTTACTACTAATCTCCTACTAATATTATAAAAGCGAAAGTATGTTTGGATGTGTGTGAAGATGTTTGTTACTCTTTCACGCAAAAACTACGGGATGGATTTTAATGAAACTTGGCACACAGGTAGATCATATACTGGAATAACATATAGGATACTTTTTATCCCGGGAAAATATAAGATCCCTCGGGAACGCGGGTGAAACCGCGGGGCGGAAAAGTAGTATTATAAATGTGAAAGTACGTTTGGATGGATGCATGTAAAATGTGTGTGAAGATATTTGTTACTCTTTCACGCGAAAACGGTGGAACGGATTTTGATGAAACTTGGCACACGTGTAAATCATATCCTGGAATAAAACATAGGATACTTTTTATCCCGGGAAAGGATAGGATCTCACGGGAATGCGGGTAAACAGCTAGATATTCATAAAGGGACTTTCACACTCAGACGCGTGGTGTATCTGATTGCTTGACTGACGACTTGAAGGAGAAACTTTGAAGAAGAATGTCTTTCAACTATGAACTTGCGTTTCGTGGGAAAAAGTCGTGAGGAAACCATAACACGGTGGGAGATGGGATACTTTTCTAATACTCGCCTGGCTGGCCACCATTGCAGCCACTTATCAGGCGGAGATATATAAACTCGTGAAAAACCAGGGTTGCTAGTTAAAAAAATCTTAGAAACAAATAACATAACACTGTAGAACGTAAAAGGTCGAACCAAAACTAGTTTGTGATCAATTAATAAAATCAACCGGCATGTAGGTACTCGTCTAAAACACTGTTGTTTTTGAATTTTAATTCTGCTGTATAAAAAATATATAAGTACATCTTTGGTTTTGAAAAACAAGCAAAAAAAATCCTCGATTGGATCGGATGGCTGGGAAAAGAACCAGTTTAAGCAAATACTTGACTTTGAAATTATTTGGCACTGTATTGGATAAGCACTCAGTTCTTCAAAGGCCGACTCCATACATCTTTACGTCCTACGTCTACACCGATGTACAGTATTAGTGCAGCCGCAGTACAAACAAATGCAGACCGTCTGTGCAGATCCTTAAGAGCGTTTACGACGTACAGCATTTCATACGAACTTTCAAGCCCTTGTTTTTCGAAATGAATGAACCGATTTTAATGAAACTTCGTACGCATAAGGAAGATACAAAGGTCTAAAAAGTTAGTAAAGAACATTTTCGAAATGTCTTATTTATAAAAAGATAACTGGAAATCTCTTTTTCTATAGAAACATTTAAATCGGTCTAATTTGGCTGTTACACTATTTTCCGAAATTGTTCTTAACTAACTTTTTAGACCTTTGTAACCTGCTTATACGTACGAAGTTTCATTAAAATCGGTTCATTCATTTCGAAAAACAAGGGCTTGAAATTTTGTATGAAATGCCGTACGTCATAAACGCTCTTAACTAAAACATTTACTAAGCGAAAACTGATAGAAAAGTTATAGGTATCTAAGTTAAAAAAAAACAAGCTTTGGATTTAGAGTGACGTCACACAGCTGACCATGCTTTGTCATCCAAGCTAAACGTGTATACAAAATTTCAGCTCAATCCGTTAAAGATATCTGCTTCAAAATTGAGTTGCAAGATTCCCCCCCGGAAAAACATACATACATTGCAAGTTAATATAAAGCTTGTAAAAAAACAATCCAAGAAAAAGGCACTTGGAGTTCTAAAATTCTGAGCAGCTTTTCCATCTAATTCAGACTATTGAGAACATAAAAACATGCCGTTCTAAAGTATATTTATATTATTCAACTTATGAATTGTCAGACTCTAACGCACGATTCGTAAGGTTGCATTTGCTGAGAAGAGCCGGCAATAAACTTAAATTTATTATTATGATATGTAAAACAAGAGCAGGCACTACTCCCAATCATTCGTTGTGAAAGCAGATTTAAAATTGCAGAAGGCATTCTCTATGATAAAATACGAATCTATTAGAGTCACACAAGAATTTAAATTCAGCCTACAGACTCCAATTCTGGACCGAATACGGACCAAGAATAATAATACTCGAGTCGAGTACGATAAAGCATACAACAAAGGAATTCACTGAAACGCACTTTATTGCATAAATATGCAAAGGATATTGCAAAGTTGCACAAATAAGGATAAACATTACATAAAGATGCATACGGAATATTGTTTGTATAATTTGTATATACAGAAATTGGCAAAAACATAGATATGAGACTAGATCTAGTGCCAGTGGTATGGAAGTTAGAAAATAGAAAGAAGAAGTCAATAGAAGGCTTTGAGGTAGAGGATGATATGCGTAGAGGAGTAAAATAATAAAAGTATCTAAATACTGCGAAACAATTACAGATTTTAGCAGAAGTTAACAATGTGATTCCTCAGTCATTAATAACTCAACTTGCTTATACACTAGATTCTATTGTTATCTTATTGTTTTCCTGGGACATATTATGTCCCTATTATAGCCAATAGGTTAATCTCGGAATTTTTACAATTTTACATTTTATAATATTATCTATAGATTAGAATAAAACTAAAATTGTAGAGAAATCTAAATTGGAAGCCAACGTTATGAAATTAATAGCAATATTAAAGATTATGTCATTATTTAAGATGTCACATGGAAAACCCAATGTAGCAAAATCAACAGGAAACAATGTACTTAACAATAAGACGAATACGAAACAAGATTTTTAATTATACGCAAAAAAGAATCAGAGCAGATTTTTTTTATGTGGTAAACTAAAAGCTATTTTACATGGAAATTTTATTAATGAATACTATGCAGTTGAAGGTACTTGAAACTTGTCCTATTAATATAATAAATGTGATGATGTTTGCGACTCATTCACGCAAATGAAATTTGGCACACAGATCATCTTACTAATATTATAAATGTGAAAGTTTGGATGGATGTATGTTTGTTACTCATTTACGCCAGAACGGCTGAATGGATCTGGATGAAATTTGGCATGGAGATAGACTATAATATAGGAATGGCTTGGAATAGCACATAGGCTACTTTTTATCCCGGGAAAAGATAAGATCCCTCGGGAACGCGGGTGGAACCGCGCGGAACAGCAAGTATGGAATAAAACATAGGAACTTATTATAAGAGGAAAAGATAAGATCCCTCGGTAATAAGGGTGAAACCGTGGGGCAAAATTAAAATTTTCTGAGGTAAGTTAACAATAAAATTGTTGTATATAAACGACCAACTTCGAAACGTAATTATACAATCCGTAGACATCGCTGTAGTGGAAAATTTCGCTCTAACAAGATTCAATACTATTTGTGCCTAAGTAGAGCTTTCGTGAAATTACTGGAATTACCACCGTTTAATAATCTACCGAAGTAATAAAGCAAAATACTTATCTCAATAAATACAAAAGCTCACGACCTTATCAGAACAAACAAGGTATCACTGAACCCTCGAGGAAAACGAATGCAAAAACAACCAATGAACAATTTAAACATTTACATTGAGTCATTAAATCGGAAGCTTATTAGCAAAGCTTAGTGACCTATCATTTGCTGTTTGGCTTACCGTACAGATAAACTAGCTAGTGAATAATTTAGCACAACTATATTTGGGAAACAATGAATTATGCCGTAGTAAAAGATAACAAATTGGGCATATTGACAAACACCAAGAAAAGGTATAATGCTCTTAGTTCTAATAAGGTATATCAGCGAAGAAGCTGTAATGAGCATTATGATCCACTACAAATATAAGTAATCTAACACTGATGTTGCTTTGCAAATACACATAGGTACGATAAATTTCTATCTAAATGGCTCAGTAGAATATCTTTGGATAAGGCTATCCAATGAATAACAATCACCATTAATTAAAGAATTTTACATTTCATTTTGAACTTTGTAGTTTACTACAATAAAGATTATAATTGGATTAACTTTCAAAATTTATATCGTACTCGTAGGTATGTCGTCGAATGCAGCCATATATTTTCCTGAAAATTTAAGAAATTGCGGTAACTCGCTGCATTGCACAGACGGAGGTATAAATTGTGACTTGAATGTACACTGCA
The DNA here is from genome assembly GCA_951361185.1 of Ochropacha duplaris. Lineage (NCBI taxonomy): Eukaryota > Metazoa > Arthropoda > Insecta > Lepidoptera > Drepanidae > Ochropacha > Ochropacha duplaris. The sequence continues at coordinate 1,979,782 of OX592712.1, read as the reverse complement.
TGGTTCTGGGTTTCTACCACTTCGTTTAAGTCTCTAATCACGAAAAGCACCTGATTGTATTAGAGCATCTATTATCTCTAGCACACTGATTGTCTTTGTTATCACATCCTTATATGAATTACTTAACTTTGTCGCGATCAGTTTTATAATTGAAACAAAATGTATTTCAAGGCGATGATAGCTCAGTGGTAAGTGACGTCGGATACCGCGACGAAGGTCGTGAGTTCGAATCCTACAATGAGCTTGAGCTTTCGGTGAAGGAAAACATCGTGTGGAAACCATAGCACGGTGGAAGGGTACTTTGTAGTACCTGACTGGCTGGCTACCACCCTCAAGTTGAAAATCTGTCGCCAAGCACCTATCGGTGTGTTCCGACAGCTGCACTTGAGAGCCAGTTATCATCTAGGCTTTGTGTGCTTACCACCTTCGGCCACATCATCACTTACCATGGTGAGATTGTGGTCAAACACAAGCTTACCCAGAATAAAAAAAAATTGGTCCCAAAAAAACAGCAACAAAGTTACGTAACAGATATTTTAATTGTAAAGGTCCACTTAAGCATAGTGACTAACAAGTTTTCGGCACTTGACCTGACCTTCAAAACGCACCTCATGACTTGGCACAATAACAAGCGAATCCAGTAGCTTTATTACGTAAACAAATGTAAAATGAACATGGCTCTAAAGTTATTATAAATACAGAATCATCATGCAGAACACCCAGTGGTAGTGATGGCGAATGCAAGTCAATCTACAGCTGTGAACAGTTGCTGTCTCTCATCAATAACAAGGATAGGACAGCGCAAGATTTGGATCTGTTGAAGAGGTCCCAATGTGGATTTGATGGAAACGTACCAAAGGTATTTAACATGCAAATTCTTCTAGCTAGGAGAATAGGCTCTTCATCTAACACTTACTTTTATTATTCGATCTCTAAGAGTGTATTGATGGTATAGAAGAAAATGGATACTCTTTTTTTTATTTTGGATAAGCTTGTGTTTGACCACAATCTCACCATGGTAAGTGATTATGTGGCCGAAGGTGGTAAGCACACAAAGCCTAGATGGGATCTGGCTCTCAAGTGCTGCTGTCGGAACACACTGATAGGTGCTTGGCGACAGATTTTTCAACTTGAGGGTGGAAGCCAGCCAGTCGGGTACTACAAAGTACCCTACCACCGTGCTATGGTTTCCTTCACCGAAAGCTCAAGCTCATTGTAAGATTCGAACCCACGACCTTCGTCGCGGTATCCGACGTCACGTACCAATGAGCTATCATCGCCTTAAAAATTCTAATCAGACGTGACCTAATCTCATACAACATCGAAAGAATTGCCTGCAACAAACCTAACGATATCTTATGGTATTTTCAGGTGTGCTGTCCAAAACCATGCAGAACCCCTGAAGGCAAACCAGGAAAATGCGTCAATATTTACTCCTGCCCACATCTATCACAAATGTTGCAGCCACCAGTCCCAACAGACAAAATGCAATATGTACAAAATTCCAGGTAATATGATGTTCCAATTCATAAAATTTAAATTTTAGAAAAAAAACACGAGAAATATTATTATAATTGAACGTTGATAAATGTAACTAAAGACAAAGGCATTAGTCAACATACAAGCAAAATGGATATAAGGAAAAATCGCAATTATTACTGGCCGTGTGTTGAAACTACTTTAAACCAGTCTAGGAACCTGTTAAGAATATCAAGGACTCGATATGTTTGCATAGGTACAATACAGCGATGGCATAACATTCGTTATAAAAATCAAATTTGAAAACCAGTCTACAAATTTCACAAGTCGATTGAATAATCAAATTGAAAGGCGTATTAGAATCAGTAGTTCACACCACGGCATTAAAACAAGTTTCATGGCTTCTCAGCATTACATGATCACTAAATCTTCTAATTTAATGGATATTAGGGGTTTTATAATAATCTTAGACCCATCTCAAGAACACAAGAGCCTCAATAATTAAAAACTAATAATTGTATTTCAGATGCCCAGGGACAGATCAACAAAGCGTCTGCTGCGGCCCACCTCCCGATAACACTGTTGTAGGACCAACTGGCGACTGCTCTGCTACAGTCTCCGCGTTCCCACCAGACCCCAGGACCGAGTGCTGCGGAGTCGACAGCAGAGTTGGAAACAAAATAGTCGGTGAGTTGATAATTCATGAACTGTAAATGCCGTTAGGGGAGAACAGGACGATGCGAGATTTTGCTAGGGAATATGTCCAGTAGCCTAGCCCAATACCTATTACAGGGAAAAGACAATTTAGTATTTCTGTAGTACAGGATAACTTTTTTTCCCAAAAGTCAAAGAAAAGTTTGTGTTATTTGGATATTTAAGGCAAGGATAACTATTTTTATCTGATATAGGGAGAGAACATAGTATCTAAACCGCGATGAAAATAAATTATGACGTCTCCCAAATCTTCATGATACTCGTATACAATTTCTTGATTACACGACCTCACGTACCACTTCTGGCCAATTTCAGGTGGTACTGCGACAGCCGTAGACCAGTACCCATGGCTGGTCCTCATAGAATACTCGAAAAACAATCAGATCAAACTGCTCTGTGGTGGAGCCCTCATCAGCGGCAAATATGTGCTCACTGCTGGACATTGTGTCGCCGGAGCTGTACTTAACTATGGCACACCGTAAGTAAAATGGCACTTTTTATTCAAGGCATTGTGAATTGTCTAAGAGTCAGTCAAATCGAATCGAAATGTTGCTTTTAATGTTATTTTTGTGGAATAATCACAGAAGAAAAATCTCTAAGCATGTCACTGATATCAACCCGTGTGCTCATGAAATTAAATTCAAGAGCCATGTAAAATCCGCCAATCTGAACCCATAAAATACAATACAATACCCTTTAGCCTTTCCAATTTAATTTCGATCACCAGAACCCCAAAGGTGAACTCCTAAACTTGGATAATCTGCTTATTAATTAATATAGAATTTCATAAAATGTTTACAGAAAGAACATTCGCCTGAGTGAATACGACACATCCAACGAAGGTCAGGACTGTGCCGAGGTGGAAGCTGGCGCATTCGATTGTACTGAGGGAATCCTCGTCATACCCATTGAACGCACCATACCGCACCCAGAATACAACCCTAGCCTAAGGAGAAACGATATTGCGCTCATCAGATTGAAAACAATGGCGCCATTCACAGGTATGATTTGAATAGACAGACAGTAAACCACTGAAGAAAGCTTAAAAGAGAGCTGGTTCTCAAATGCTGCTGAAAAACACAATACGGGGTGGAATAAGGAGACAATTTACATCATCTTAAGGACCCACCATGTTTCAGTCTCCTAAACCTGAAGCTATAGGCCCATTGTAGAAATTCAAGCTAGTAAGAGTATCAACCGGATCTTTGTCTTTATTTCAGATTTCATCCGCCCAGTATGTCTGCCATCAACCGACATAACTCAATCACCCCCGACAAACTTCACACTATTCGCGGCTGGATGGGGAGCTACTAACGCCACCCAGGGCAAGAGCGACGTCAAACTTCATGTGGGTCTACCTTTTGAGGACCTATCGGTAAGTTTTCATAGTCATAAGATAACATACATTTTAAAATACCCCAAAATCTTTAACATGGAACCGACGAGTTGTGTTAAATCACGGCTGAATAGTGATTGGTGACTATCATTAATATGACTGATATAGTAAGGAAATTCTGTTTGGTTTAAAATTAGTTTTTTACCAAAACCATCCATGTTCAGCGCCATTGAGCTTAAAGCTCTAATCTGTTTTAATGTTTTGCAGAAATGCCAAGTAGCATACAGAGCACCAGGCCGTTTAGCAGAACTATGGGAGGGTCAGATGTGTGCTGGTGGGCAACCAGGCAAAGATTCTTGCAAGGGCGACTCAGGCGGACCGCTCACGTACGAGAACGGAAGAATCACTGAGGTCCTGGGTGTGGTCAGCTTTGGACCCACTCCATGCGGCAAGCAAGGCATCCCCGGAGTTTATACCAAAGTGTTCAAATACAATGACTGGATCAGAAGAACCATTGTGCCTTAAGTTAGAAACGGTATTATATTCTAGGGACGGCGTCTATTCAAAGAATCAATGACACCCGTCTATAACTGGTTCGTTAGAATGATCTTTAAAATAATTTATGTGATACCTATTTTTTTAGCAATGCTCAAATTAGATAGTGCACAATATTACTTAAGAAACCTTATTCATTAAAAAGTCAACAATATTTATGATATTTTCTAAACCTTGATTATATTTTGATTACAAATGTGCCCGAATACTAAGCCAAGTTAGACGTGATATTTTTATACTATTATTTTTTGACGTGTTTTCAAGGCTGGATTAGATCTGATTATAACAATTGATGTATAAATTAAGTCTATGAGATTATCAAAATAAAAAATTGAGATAATTTGCAATAAGCTCAACTTTTATTTAAATTAACTCTATCACAAAATTTCCTCTCCCGAACAGAGTAATAATTTCAAAAGTAATAAAATAGAGTCGTCCTGGAGAATTGCAAATCAAAACTGGGATTCGAGGAGCAAATAATATAACATAAGAGTACACTAACCTCTGGCATTGGTCGCAGCGTCTGCAATCTTCTGGAAGGCATCCAGAAACGCAGCTATCGCAACAAGCGCAGATCTGTAAAAAACAAAATGCATTAATTTTATCTTGGCAACGAAAACTATTTTTGCCAGCTCTTGACGTTTTAAGTGAAATTTTCTAATTGGACACAATTTCTTGGATTTTCATGCTCCATAAGCTCAAAAAATTTACTTTCGATGTTTGCGTTAACCAAAATCTAGTGACCGCAGACCGCAAACTGCAAGCAACATTACTGGTCCCTATGAAAGCGCGGCGACATTACATCCTGCGACTGTGGCACGTTCTGGATCAATTTCACAGACATTCATAGAAGAAACCAGTGTAACTATAATCTAATGTTTAGCCTGCAGTTTGCGTTCTGCGGTCCATCTCGAACTTGCACCTTGAATCTTACAAACTCACAATCTGCCGTCTAGAATCCGACTGCTTAGTGACATTTAATACAATCAATAATTCTGTAAAGGGAAATTCAATCACATCGATACGAATATTATAAATGCGAAGGTTAATGTAAAGTATGATTGTCTGTTTGCTTGCTTTTCACTGATAAACCGCTAAAAAGATTTGGGTGTTTGGTATGGAGGTACTTTGACCATTATGGAAGGACCATAGGCAACTTTCGTGTGGGCGAAAACCAAACCAACGTTATGGGGAAAAGCTAGTCTTACTAAGAGTACTATTGTAAATAAATACGAAATTTGGATGGAAATAGGATGTAAAAACGCATAAACTACTTTAGTGATTAATCTTGGCACACAGGTAGATATCCTGGTATAAAACGGAATAGTTTTAATCCCAGGAAAAGATAAGATTCACGGGAAGGTAGGTGAAAACGCGGGGCACGCGCATATGTATATCGTTGTCCGATAATGCTTTTATGAATTCATGGATTCTGGCGCTAGGACGCCGTTGACATTCGCTCAATGTGCACTTCATCAAATCATTCATAACCAGTCACCCGGCGCAGCTTCGTATCAGCATCAATTTGCGATTCAATTGACGGTAAATTATATCAACTCCATTGGGATTGACATTTGGATTGGCTTATGGCTTTTAAATAATTTTAAGTTAGGCGGTTAACGAAATACTTTACATCATCCTTCACGCTGTTTTTCTTCACAGAAACCTCAAGATTTTTAAAGCTAGAAAACACTGATGATAATTACTTGGATAAAATTGTTAAACGCCAATTTAATCAGATGGTCCAAAAATATTTAAAAAATGTAACCTTGCTGAGTTTCTTGCCGGTTCTTCTCAGTTGAAGGCTGACTTCCGAACCGGTGGTAACTTCTGTAATTCGGTCTATCTATCTATCTAAAGTATTAAAATTGACTTTCAAATATTGGATGACAAGGGTTCTTCTTCTTTCTGTTTATAATTCCAGCATATAACAATTTAAATGTACTTTATTCCATCATAAAGTTACACATGCGTTTTTATAATAAACTTTCGATACTTACTTCAATGCAGAATGTAACTTCGTCGCCTTTGATATGAACTCCTCCCACATCGGCGTACTGTTCTGTAAGGAAATTAAAACTGTGATTAAACTCTAGAACACAAGTCGAAATAATTGACCGAGCGAATACCGTTTCAGCTTGGGCAAAAATGCTTTCGTATGTCTGTCCGTCTGTTCGTCTATAGATCGGATTTCTCAAACGATATTCGTAAAATTTTGTGAGCAGGTTGGACAATTATATGGATTTTTTGTCGATTCAGTTTTTAGAAAATTTACAAAGTAGCGGAGCGAAATGGAGGTTGAAAATATATTGACAACACAAATTACACACAACTTTCGGGAGGTCTACAGCTCTCAGAGCCCTAGTGGCTCTAGTTTGTTGGTTCAGCAGTTCACTTATATGGTTTCCATAGAACAAGTTTTTTAGTTTGGGATCAAGACGGCTGTGTGTGAAGGATATTTGGAAGAATGTTAAGGATTTCCAACTTTAGAGCGATAACCAGCCACGAGTATCCGTCCAACCAGTTTAATTACGCTTACGTAACATCTTCAACCATCTTATCTATAAGTCAATTATCAGCCAAACTCTTCAGTATAAGTCCTCGGTCATTACATAAACAATAGACCTTAACAAAAGTCCCTTAGTGTTTACAACACAAAAATCATTATACATTCCTAGTGACTGAAGGCTTACAAATCTCATTTGTCAAATAACATTACAGCGGAAAAGTTAAAATTTATTACTACTCATAAGAACAATAGTTTCTGAAACAAAAGTCTGGCGAAGTCAGCCATTTGTCTAAACGTTGAAAGCAATTACGCTGGTAATTCAAAAGCAATAAGGAGCATAATGGCGTGTGTGGAAGTTGTTATTGCATTGAATGCCTTTGCTATCATTGAGGATAGTAAACGTCTATATCTGTTATTATGAGTATTTGTGTTATTGCTCTAATAAAATCTGAGGCGCACTTTCAATGTTTAAGTTCAGATACGAAGTAAAATCTGTTTTTACCGAGTTTTACTCTATTTGCTGTATGTGGTGTCGTTAAAGGTTATCTTTATAAAATCCAGCTTCCGTATATCTGTGTCTACTAAACTCGAAAAGTAGTTCATAGATTGGCATTGGCAGTCCCATTTTACTAGGAGAGTGTTTGTATTTAATTTCGAGTTTCGTGCGAAAGCGTTTTGCGAGGTTCAGTTATTATAATAGTTACCATGACAACGGTTATATTTACTTCCTAGCCGATGGAACAAAGAGATTTAAAGATAGATACTAGAAGTTAAAAGTCTTTGAGATGGAGCAATAGCGAAACGTGGGAGGGCAAATCTGGTTACAACTGAAATAGCACCTTATTCCAATTCAACAGAATTCAACTTAAAAAGGTGTATTTAAAACCGGGAAAAAATATAAATAAGAAAACAATCGTAATGATGACACTATTTGGACCTCAATTTGTTTTATGACCGATTCTAATTTTAATAATAGCAACCCAATCAAATTCCTGTCTTATTATGAGCAAATTTAAGTCTAAATTTCAACGTCGTCCAAAGCACATTATGGTAATAGCGGACGCTCGGGCAGATGGACGGCAGTAATTTGTCTCATATTGTCCACTGCCCAGGTAAACGGATAGGCGTAATCGTTCAACCATTTTCTTCAATTAGGTTAGAATTCTGAATGTTAACTGGTTCTGGCAACATTGTAGGCTGACTACTAAAATAGCCCAAATATATTGCTAGCTGCTTTGAATTGCCGCATTTGTTTTTGATCCCAAGGAATCACTATACAATACAAAACCCGCAAAATAAAGTCCGTTCCACAAAATAAGTCCCGAAATACCTCTGTTTCACAAGAAATAAGGCAGATCTTAATTAATTGTACGGTATTTTATGGTGAGGAATCCACCCAATCTATTATTATCAGAACCCTTCAGTTATCAGTTCAAATACTCTCATTATGTCGCGCATAAGGGACAGTTACCTACGCACCCTATACTCATATGTCCCGACAATACATCACAAGCGAGCGGCACTTTTGAACTTTACTTTTAACTTCGCCGACAGTTTTTTGTCGAAACTCCTCTACAGCTGTCACGTCAAGCACGAGACGAATTGAATTGTTCAACTTTTACTTGCAGATGTTTCTAACAAATAAGGACATTGCTATATTTCATACTATTGAAACTATAAATAACTTTGTCATTTTCTGCGATAATGGCAAGTATTGTCTGTTTCCATACCCCTAAAACCAACGCAGTCGGATTGTTCACAAAATATGTAACCTCACCTGGTTTCCTCCCGGTTCTTCTCAGTTGATGTTCTATAGCTTCGACTTACATGTGCCCTCATAGGGGCTGAATTTTCGGCCACGACTTTTAAGAGCGGATCAGTCAGTCAGTAATCAATAGCCAAACGCAATCAATTATTTTTACAAGCTTTTATTTAACTTTATGCATGTCAAAACTTGCAATTGAATTTTAAAGCAGTTCCATACAACCGACTGAGCTGGAATTATGAAATCATTGTCGGTGCTGATGACAATACATCTTGTACATGTACTCAAAAATATATGATGATGACTCAAAACAAGGTTTCTATAAACGTTAACTTATTTAATAATCAGGCTGTATCAGAATCTGGGGATAACCACAAAGCATTTGAATTGAGACATTACGTGATAAGTTCGGTTTCTGCAAATTAATTGTACTTTATATTCGAAGTCATCACGTGAAGTGATGACGGAACCACTAATAGAGAACTGTTTGCTATGCTAAATAGGACACAAGTTCATAGCAATCAAACAACCATCAAACATCAACCAAATGACTCGGTATGCGTAAACAAATCAATTCAACAAATCATCTTAACAAAGGCAAACAAAAAACTTGGTCATCGCTCCGATGACCGTTAATTGTACGAATTGTAATCATCAAATAATAATTGAATAGTGGGCACAGTGCGTGATACAGCTAAAGTAGTAGGTCAATTAGACTGTGATCTCTAGAACATCGCTTGATTATTATACTAGCCTGTCTATACCCGGCCACGGCTCGATTCACATTCGCAGTAATTTTGTCTTTCACTAGTAACAGTAATACAGTCACAGTGCATAGGAACATATAGGAACTCCCGAGCTAACTGAACCTGCGGTTTACCTGTCAGATAGAGAAGTATCATTTGACAACATATAAGAATGCGACGAAGAGAATTCGCAAACAACTCTACTGACTGTCGTTTTTAAGCTGCATTTAGTCGAGTATTTATAAAAATCCCACATAAAGATAAAGTATGCTTTGATTATAAAGCTCAAAGTAATTCTAGAAAACTAGTTTCTTTTCTAAATCTAGCACTAATGATCCCTACAGAAAAATCAGTAATTCGCACCCTACTTAAACCAATTAGAAGATAGAAACTGTTGTCTTACTGCATTTCTGATTAACTGTGTAACATTGCTAGGTAACAGTAAAGCTTGGTACTACAACGATTTAATGATTAAATTAAATGATAGTGACTAAAGTAACGCCTCTTATTGATAAGCCATCACCGCCCTAGGCCGTCGGTTTTTAAGAATTTTAATTGGCTTAATGTATTGAATGTATAGACTATACATAATTACTTGTACTTACTGGATATCGATTTTCCACTGGTGGGAATCGTCGTTCATCGGTTATTGCTGAAAATCAGCGCTGCAGACATTAGGTTCGTCCTAAGTCTCAGTATTATGCTGAGCAATGACCCATATTTTTGCGCACATACGACGCACAAATCTCCAACAATATTGTTTAGTTTGTTTTGTACTTTATAATTTTTTCTTTTTGTTGCTATGTATTTGGTTTGCGTCGAATGGTGCGCATTAATAAAATATTTTTCTTTCTTTCTTTCTTTCTTACTTGTATGTAAAATCTTTGAATAAAGTTGTTACGGGATCAAACTGAAAATATTTAATACAAAGTACTATTACTAATTGAATTATATACGCATTGAATCACACAGAGCAAGCGATGAGGATTGGTAATTGGATAAATAGGGGGAGAGTAAGGCGATGATAGCTCAGTGGTAAGTGACGTCGGATACCGCGGCGAAGGTCGTGGGTTCGAATCCTACAATGAGCTTGAGCTTTCGGCGAAGGAAAACATCGTGAGGAAACCACAGCACGGTGGTAGGGTACTTTGTAGTACTCGACTGGCTGGCTACCACCCTCAAGTTGAAAATCTGTCGCCAAGCACCTGTTGGTGTGTTCCGGCAATTGCACTTGAGAGCCAGTTCGCCTTTAAGGCATTGTAATAAGGTGTACAACACATTAGCAATCCCCTGGTATTGCCAATGTCTATAGGCGACGGTTGTCACTTACCATCAGGTGACCCGCCTGCCTCGATGTCACTTGTGACATAAAAAAAAAAAAAAAAAAAAGAGTGAGCGTAACTTCTTTACACAGAAATCAAAGCATTCTTTGCTGTTGTGTCTTAGCTCTTACCAAGTATGAAACTATAATTTCCTGTCATCTAACTCAACAGAGCACTGATTATAGAGATATCCACTGGTAATCGAGACAACCCAGTTAGGCGTATTTACAACCCAGTTAGGCGTATTTCAGTTGACCTCCTTACAAATAAAGTACTTTTTATTCATAAGCGGTAAATTGACACGAATTACCAGTGACAAGTCATTCACATCAATATTTTCACCATCTCTATTGGACATCCATGGAATCCCGCAATGACCGTTGCGTCCAGCGACTCCCAGTGGCGAACTAAGTCGTTAGTTCTTGTGGATACAGGGTTACGTAGCGCGTGATACTAAGTACTTAGATCCTGTCACAAACTACCAAATTATATGCTTCTGGTCGCAAACGTCGTATCATTTATTTGGGTGTATGGTTATGTTTTTTACCCGAAGGGGGTCAATGCATCGTAACAAATGATGATGAATTGTTAAATTTAATCTAAATAATATATTTGTAATTACTTCATTTATAATTTTATTGTATCCTATATTATATGGAACTATTTTGTTTGGAATTAAATAAAGCTTTATTATGTTATTATTATTACGAGTATTATATCTGTTTTTTTGTCAGCATGGTTTTCCTAATCAATGGCGAATCTAATTTTAAAAAAATTGATATGAGGATACTTGAAACCCTGGAGAAGGACACACTACGCTTCACTGATTAACAAGATTAACAATTTCCCGAAGACGGATAAAGCACTTGGTGTGGCAACGGGTATTTTGATCTTGTTCAACTAATACTAATACAAGTGTACTATAGTAATGTAGAAAGATCCAATTAACTATCACAGTCAGCCAGTTCTTGTAGTCTAAATGTACTTTTACTTGTTAGAGTCAGTTCACTTTCAGAGAAAGTAACACCCCACATCAATTTAAACAAAGATACACACAAACCTACTGAGGCATCAAATCATCCCATAATCTCTTACATCCCCAAGACCTTATTCCCTATAGATTACCCAAATTACTTAATTTAACCGTCGTTAAATAAGCCATAAAATGTCCTTTGTCTACGCCATGTGATACAGCTCACAACAAATCAGCACCGCAGTACAACAGTTCACTATTATGGTTGGATTTACGTTCATTATTCAATACTGAAGAATATTTAGCGATAAAATTTTCCTACAAATAGACGCGATGCAAAGTAAGCTGTTATAATGAGCCATAAGAAAAACCTCTGCGCAAAACAATATATCTGAAAAGCCACTCGTGTTATATTGCTGAATGCAAATAATTTCTGGAGTAAAATTTACAGTTTCAGATTCATTGAATGAAAATTTCATTGATTTGAAAAAAAAAACAGGAAATGAATTGTATCCAGAAGAATTGCTGAAGCGGCTTTTCTAGACCCTTAGGTTACGAAGTCATGCAGCTAGTATAGGCAGCGCAAAAATGCTAAATTTCAAGATGGAAGATCGGATAACTTAATAAGAATGGATCTACGCTACAAAGGTACCTCTAGATGTCATATTTCCGAATTCAGGTTGGTCACGGGAAACAATTTGTCCAAGGACTAATTCTGAAATCGCGTAATTTTAATCGGTTTTTTCTTCCATCGCGATTTTATTTGGTTTCATAATAAATGTTGTTTCTGAAGTAACCTACTTTGGAAAAACTACTTTTGGAATGGCGATTTTAGGAAGTCTCTCATACCTATGTCACCTACAGGGTCATTGACGACGAAGTAGTAAGCTTCAAGTTGTTGAGTGAAAGGGTCAAAGTAAAATATCAGAGCTTCATATACAAGTAAAACAAAACGTCCAATTAACTTTCTCCAATCTACACCAATCTACAGCTAATTTAAAATCAGTTCCAACCAGAAAACCGCTGGATTCTATTTTTAAAGCAAAGAATTAACCCTCTCAACACCAGTCCCTTTTCAACCCTCGACTATATCACATAACCCTATGTCGAGTCCAGAGAGTGTGGGTCCGTTCAAATTGTCATGTCCGGGAGCACCTACTCGACCGTAATAATGCCTGCGTGGCATGATATTCTTTAACAAGTTTCGACTCGACTGTACGACTTTTTTTACTGTACGGATATCGTGACAAGACAATAAGGATTTGAGCCAGAGATTGATGTAGCAGAAGGAAACAAATTCGATCGATTACCTACGTACATCTTGGAATCTTCTTGAATGACCATGGCTTTTCTCGAAATCAGAAATTTCTAGTAACTGTACTTTAGTAACAGTAATTTTATTGCATTTTAGTCTTTTAACCATCTTTGTCCAGGTTGATCAATTAAGCACCTAAAGTATATATACATAATATAGGCTATGTCTATCTGGAATAATGTCTCTTTTAAATATTGAAAGAGTAGTTCAAATAGTGGATCCATTCACAATTAAACTAACTTACCTCTCTCTTCCTTTAATATTAGTTTCACTTGTTAGGAAACTCTAAAACTATCAATGAATTGCTGATTATTTAATAATCATCCCTGTTTCAATCGTGTCGTTACCTTAACGGACTCGTGTGTGCTAAAACATAAACATCAAGGGGAGTCAATGACCCGAAACGTGCCTTGTTAGGAAAAGCTAGTCCGACGTGTTCCCGTAATATTTCACAAAACTGGAACACGCAACATTAAATTAGGCGTATTGTTGATGCCCGTTTAACTGAAGCCATGTTTAACTCGAGATCGGTAATTCTTGGATGATTCTTTGAAACCCTAGATTGCATAAAGCGAGATGGATATCAACGTCTTGACCGCGGAAAACTGAGAGCGTACCCTTTGTTCTAACACGATAGCGACGAGAGGGACACCTTGGGGTTTTAGTCGATAGGAATCCAAGATAACCTTTATTTTTTACACGACAAAAGTTTCCTGGAGATAGAAGAAAAAACATTACTTCCGCGACAAGGAACATCTAAGCTGCGCTATCTGTTTTTTTGTAGCCTTCTGTAACTATTTTTGTAAGCATCAAAGTGTACTGTGCAAATATTATGTATGAGACTAGATAAATAATTATTGTCAATTATTTTTGAACAGAGTAATTGCTGACTTTATTGCCAGCTCTTCTAAGTAAAAGCTTCCTTCCGAACCGTCTAAACCGAGGCTTTCATCTAAACCAGCATTTCTCAAAGTGGTGATAACGCCCATTTGATAGTATAAAATAAATAATTTACTGTGGCAATCTAGGCAGTCATGATTCCAGGAATGAAAATAGAATATGGTAATTATTGCAATTATAATTTTAGAGATGTGATAAAGCTAAGGAATATTTTTGGAAAACTGTATTTCCATGGCTGCAGGGAAGAGGACCTCAAACTTCATGGTTGATGAAGGTCCAAAAAGACATGAGGGAGACGGTAATTACAGAAGATGATGCACAAGACATAAATGGCGTTGCAAGATTGCTAAAAATTTAGATAAACCTATTTGCGGTAGACGAAATAAAGAGAACCTCTGGTCTAAACTATCCATACGTGCTTGCAAAGGCCTTTTCATTTTCATTTTCCACCATCTGTAGAACTCTTGAAGATCGATTATTTATATAGTACTCGTGGTAGCAACTAGTTACAGCAACTCCGTTGTCATAAGCTTTTAAAGAATCCTCCGATTCCAGTTGAAAAACTTGAGAGGTGTCAGGGGACACCCGGATGGAACGAAGTTATATAAGTCGAGAGAGTATATATAAATATATATATATATATATATATATATATATATATATAAATAGAAATGAAAATATCTTGCTTGCTTTGAGACAGAGAGAGAGAGAGACAGACAGAGAAACATGCGCCGCACAGCTGACAGTGACATAAAAACTGTCGTGACAATTTTTCGTAAGATTTTTTTCCGTCTAGCCCCTTTCATAACGCGCGATAAGGAACTTCGTTCTAAAAATATTAGCTATATCACATACCAAAATAATAAGTACTAACAAACCTATGTTAGTATCATTATATAAACATTATAAATCACATAGTCCATAACATCGTTGCTAATTTGGTGTGAACGTAAACTGTTTATTACAACTTTATAAACAAATCTAATTCAACTTTGAAGTCTGCAACTGTAAAATTATTGTATAACCAATGTTTTTTTACTGAGTAAACAGATTTTGGGCGATTTTATTTAAATGTCTTTGGACGGCAGATGTTCGTAATATGTTTCTTTATGTATCTTCTTCTACAGATAAAAGTAAAATACCAATCACTGATTAATAACGAAGTTAAGAACGATACTAAGAGGTATAAAAGCAACAAACCTGAAATTCGGCAGGTAGATTTCTAATCGGGAGGAGAGAAAATTGAAACCCTAAAAGGTTCCATCGTTAACGCGGGTGAAACTGCGGGGGAAGACTAGTATAACATTTAACTACTAATGGTGTATACCGCATGAAATCAAACGAGCAATGGAAAACAACGCTGAAAATCTACCATTGTAATAAGTAGTATTATAAAAAAAATCCTTATCAAAATTTCATAAGACATGCTATGCTAAACATAATCCGTGATAAGGTAAACAACTGTTCATTCACCTGCAGAGATGAGATAAAAATACTACTGAAACGTATGTTTTAACAACGTTCACAGTTAGCAGGGTTACTCCAAATATGTTTCGAAATTCACTATCAATTACAATCTAGTCCAAACTCTATTTAGAAGTCCGCTAACAAAGACCTGTCCAGTAAAGAACACCAATTTTTTCATAGACGAAAAAACTGCATTAATAATTAAAACATGATATATAATTCAGATTCTAAACCGCTATTAGCTAAGGTCCATATTACGCAAACAATTAAATAAGAACGATTCACAAAAATGGATGAAGACAACCCTGAAATAGATGGCGATAAAACACAAACCGAATGTTATAAAACGGATTACGGTGAACGTGCTGACGGAACGATGCAAGATACGTCTGCTCATTGTTTATTCACTGTCAAGTGGTCAAATGTTATATGAAAATAGCTTTGGACTTTCGGACTGATAGCCCTTAAAATCTTTATAACACGAACAATTCAAAGAGTACAGACAAAACATTATTATTTTACGCTTTGTATTTGAGTAAAATTCACAGAGTTTTAAAAATAATTTTATCTGGACATGCGTATGCATTTAGCCGACAGGTTCTATCTAAATTAATGATTATTCGTCACGCGTTGATACCGGCACAATTATGCTGATCTAATTTTGATTGTTCTTGAAATAGTTTGGGAACACGAACTGTCTGTTTTATTATTTCCCTTGTAAATCTTTTCCGTACTTTTAGAATTTATCATTGAGTATCCTACTAATATTACATATTGTATTTGTTTGTATGTTGAAACTTGGCACACAGAAAGATCTCATCCTGGAACAAAACATAGAATACTTTTTATCCCGGGAAAAGATAACATCCTTCGGGAACGCGGGTGAAACCGGCTATAAAGCTGCAATAACAATCAGTTTATCTTAAGTTAGTAACGGCTTGAAATCCATTATTACATTTCGTGATTGTTGATTGAAATCATTGTCGTATTAAATACTTATAATAGGCTTATTTACTAACTTCATCCTGCCATAAACGTATTACGTCTGTCTGTAAAGTTTATTATGGAATGCAGATTGCCTTATTACCCAGACTGCATTTGGACTATTGGATATCATCAAAACCAAATCTTGAATCATAGCTTAGAGAACCAAACTGGTATCATCTGTAACTTTGACGATCTTTGAGGAAAGATTTGATTGTTTGATTGCATTGAATAAGCTCTGAAACTACTGGACCGATTTCAAAAAATTCATTCACCATTAGAAGGCTACATTATCGCTGATGAACATAGGCTATATTTTGTATAAAATTCCACGGGAAGGCGGGGAACAGCTAGTAGACTTTAACTTTGTGATAATATACTCTAAAGTCTAATGCATCAACACACGTCTTACTTATGAAAACAATAAGCGCATTATGTTAAGGTCGTCGACATCCGTTAAGCTAAGCTATTACCCTATGCCCTTGAGACTGGAGCAATTGAAATGTCAATAAACAAGTCGAGCGAGACGTCTATTGCACTTGGTGAATAGTGCATGAAGCAGACCGTGGGGAACAATCATAGGTTTTAGATGCATTTAACAAGTTCTCGAGATATATGGTACGCAAGATCATTTACGATTGACAAGTACGTTAGTTAGCATGGGTCAAATCTTATTTATAACTCAGCTAGTTTAAATCCTAACATAGGGGCCGTTCAAGTATTACGTAAGCACTATGGGGGGGTGGGGGGGTCTTTGTTTTGCTTATTTTGGATGACATGGGGGGTAGGGGAGTCTAGATGATGATTATGTCATCGGTAGTTATTTACTTTATTACACGAATGGCAACCCTCACATTGTCTATGCTTGAAAACGAAACGCATTTTCGGGGATACCCGCAAATAATGCATACGTTTAGGCATTATTGTAAGCATAGCAACGTTGATTCCATTAACCAAAGTTTAACGTTTAAATAAGATGTCGTTTCAAATAGACAAATCCAAGTTATACCAAAAATTATAATGTTTTTGTCCCTTACTCTATGTTGAATACTATATCAGTAAAATCTAATCTCTATCCTAAATCTATTTTCTTGGTGTATAAGTCATTAAGGTTATATTGGCTGAAACGATGATTCTTGAAGATGTCGGAACAAATCATGGCGACTGGGAGCGAAGCCGGCGACCTAGTAGGTTTATTTTATACTACAAACAGATTACTTGGATCGATCGGTGCAACCTTACTAATCTTTAAATACCCTCCACCCAGGAAAGGATCTCGGACACAAACCTGAAACAAGATGAAACAAAACATTAATTCCAATTACAATCATCGCACGATAAAAAGATACCCAGTCAGGACCCATTAAGTTCTATTTTTGAACTGTCTAGAAACAAATTGAATGAGGGACTTTCCACTCTCTATTTCAGGATTGCAATTAGTTTACACATCCGAAGCAATCTTGGTGATACAATCAAAGCGGCTAAAAATAAAATACGGACAGATGGTAAGCAGAAAATATCTTATGAACGTAATAGACAACGAACTAATGTTGGTGATATAAATAACGATGGAGATTATAATATATATCTAGATACAAACTAATATGAATCTGAAAAGTATATACATCTGTACGCGTTAATTGAAGAAATATTTTAGCCGAATAATTGGGGAACGCTATTGGCTAGTACCTGGGCGAACGACAAACTTTCCCAGGAATGAAACTTCACTGGTCGCAGCGTACGCTTGTAATAAAAATATTCAGCAATTGAAAAGCGAATAGTTAAACCCAACAATCAAATGGATTGCTACATTATAAACATCAAATAGAAAATGTGTAATCATTACCCATCCATTACCTTCTAATCTTATATGTTTAAACAGGTTAAAAGTCTACTGTAAACTGTGCCAACGAGATAAGAAAGAGTAATCTGTTTAACCCACACAAGCAGAAGCATCTTCAACAATTTTGGTATGAGGAATACCAATAATAAGACGCATGACCTATTTTTAAAGTCGTTTAAAAATAGGTCATCCGTTTTATTACAATAATGCTTATTTGTGATCCTAACAATAACATATTCCTTGGTACTAAGGCATTGGTACAAAACAACAGAAACATTTTTTTTATCAAAACTCAGCCCATGGAAAAAGCGATAATGCAAAGCTTAAAGGCACTACTAGAATTGGAAACTTAGTATACAAGCTATTCCAGGTACAAAATGAATGGGATGACAAACATTAACTATGAATATGTTCATATCTTTAAAGATGTAGGACGTGGCGTAACTTCCCACGGAAGACGTTAGCAAAGGATTTTAAGACAAAGTTGGATATTGATTTGTGAATTTAGAAATTTTAAAACGTCAAACCTGGATATTCCAAAAACCTATCCAATAAGCAGGAAATAGGAGCATCACAATATAAATCGATTCTGTTGAAAAACAATAAAAGCTGGAAACACAAAGTCGAAAGCGGAAATTGAAACCTAAACACAGAATGAGATTTGAAGTACGCGGCTTAGTTGTTACAATATTTTACAGCGAGGGAACTTATACTGTTTATACTCTCTAATGTGGCTCAAGATTTTTAAATATACAGATATTTAGTCCCTCCTAAGGTATGTGTAACTTGGATAAGACCAATGTCCAATTTCTGAACTAATTTGTATTTGAACGCTCGGAGTAGAGCTTGTCTGAGTACATAGGTTTAGGTCTCTAGAAAATAGGCATCAGCCAAAGCGCTTATTTTTTGTGTACCAGAATCAATTCAGATATTTAAAGTGATAAATATTTTTTAAATAACGTATTTCTCGAAAATATCACCTGATTTACGAAGCAATATAATGAAAGCAAGCAGGAATAAGATACCCGATCCTAATTTCACGATATATAACGCAATTTGAGAAGCGCCAAGTATACTAAGTGCTCGGCTAAATTCGTTACAGTATCACGATTACCCCACTGAGGATATTGCGAGGGAAAAAATGTATTTCCAGCGGGAAATATGGGAGGGACTTTTCGTATACCAGAAAGTGTATTCAAGTGTAGTATTCATTATAAATTGGGGATTGCCTCAGGGTTTAAAGCCTCTAATGAAATAGCAAATTGGATAGCTACGTGTTATAGACCAACTCATCTGCATTGAAGGTAATCTCACATAATTTTGAATTTTTCACCTCAGATCACCCGAAAAGGCATTAAATATTTGCAGAACCAAGATAATAAGAATAAAGATTGCGTTAATACAAATAGCTTAATAAACGAATCTCATTATAGACAAATCTTTCGAGCTGATGAAATAAATACGCTCCCTAAGCCTCTTATTTTGAAGGTGACACAAAAGGCCTCTTAGCGACAGCAGAAAATCTCAACCCACCTCAATTTTAAAAACAAAAACGTAGACGACGTACTCGGTCAGAAGCGTGACCTGAATCCCTCATAATTAACTCAATAAAAAGCGTCAACAGGCCCACAGCCCGCACAGACGAGGTTTATATTTAGATAATGTAGTATTACGGGATTTCTTATGAGATGGCTTGCTTCCTCGTGATTATAAGCGGTAATTTAGGTATTAGCTGGGCTAATTTAACGTACTGTATATTATTGTGGCTAAAATATAGAGGGCTGATTATTGTTGACTCATGTTTCATAAAAATTGTTCATGAACAACCAGAAGTTCTTAAGTTCTCCATATATCCATGGCAAAAAGGCATTTAGAGACCTACTAAACTAAAACTAAAATGTTTACAGCTTTCCATCCAAGAGAAGATTTCAGTTGATTAGGCACTTTAGCTTCACTGCCCCTCTAGCGACAATAGTTCTCAACTGTTCCCAGCCATATCATCATCTGTTCAGTGCTATTGTAAAAGTTTCTGAGATAGTTAATACTTTTCATTAGGTACCTAGAAACATGCGATGAATTATTGATACTGACGACAGCGGCTTACTTGTCAACATTTCTTCTAATCTACTTCTTGTTTCATAAGACGTCATAAACTTGGTATTAGAAACCAATTTCAGCGAATGATTTGTAACTCTTATTAGAATTACACAAATCAAACAGCTCTAGATCTCATCTAAGTCCTTTGATCAACCGTAGTAAGTGTAGCAAACTTTCTCCCGATCCGAGTGTATTAATGCCCAAAATTTCCAAACATACGTCTGACAATTGCAGTGGGTGATAGAAAGTTTTCCATTCAACCAACGCTCTTATAGGTTAAAAATTTAAGATGTAAATCGATTGCACATGCAAATCGAGAGTTTAACGTAGGTAGAGTTGTTATAGGGACGTGCTTGCAATTTCGATATTATACGATTCAAAATCGAAGCGGGATCCGCTGTGGCACGAATTTCGTGAGTTGCATTCAAAATTGCCTTATAATTTGGTTAAACTTTTGTACGTGATGTTATTTTGACTCTTGTCTCTGACACACATTTAAATGTCTGTTTATCAACCAACAAAGGCAATTGTTGTACCGATATTGAAAATAAAAATATTTTTCGTCTATCAATGGACTAATTGATTTATTGATTACATAAATGAAGAACGTAATTGAATGCAACTATTAAAACCTCAAGTTTGTTATCTCGTAGTATATGAAATTTCGATAACTAACAGTGAAAGCAATTTATTTCTCGATATTATACCAACACTTATAAACCTACAATGAGAGCGTAGGTCGTTATTGAGAAATTCGGGCCGTACCTTCAAAGATCACCGATAGCTCCTTATTTAGCGAGCGAGCATTTCCATTCAAATGCTGTACTAAGAAAACCGGAATGTGTTTGTTGCCAGTAAGTCTTAGCGTTCTCTGCATTCAATTTTGCCAATGGTGTTTCTTGTCGAGCAGAATTCTATTCTTTAGTGTGCATGTTTCCTTAAACGATTTGACTCTGTTATAAAAGCTTAAAAGAGTCATAAAAGTTGTTTTAATATCTGACTTCGGTCATAGAAAAGGGGTAATATTCCTCCAACTTATGAAATTTTTAGTAACACCATGGAAAATTCTGATGTGACCAAAAAATACTACAACATAGAGGCTAGAAGCGAACTTTCTACCAAAGATTTGTTGCTGGCTATAGCGTATGATACTTACAACTATGCTACGGTCTAATGACAATGTATTCCTTAACTGAGAATTAAAACTTCTGACATCACTGGATGCGGGTAGCACAAGACCGGCCATCGTGGAGATCCTTGAGGGAGTGCTTTGTCCAATAGTGGACGTCTTCCGGCTGACATAATCCGACGTCACTTAAAATATATCAAGCTTTTATTTTGCGATTATATTTCACATAATTCAAGATCACGAACGAACAGTACCAGCACGTACCTAACAAATTTAATTCATAGTACTATTACCACTTGCAGTATTACGAAACTATTCTAGTGTAACGACCTACTTTCTTTCAACAAGCTAAGCGTGACCTTGAATCTCGAGTGGCGCAGACGCCTACACGATTTGCTATGATGTCATACCATATGCCATTGATACAATTACATTCAAATCAGTCAAATGCCCTAGATCTTTGTATATGAAAAAGATTCTTCAAAACGTTAGATATTGTTATGAAATGAAATGTTTATTCACCCAAATAGGCCTTCACAGGCACTTGTGAATAGTCAGACTCTAAAGATCGGTTCGGAAGGTTGCTTTTGCTGAGAAGAGCCGGCAATAAATTCAGTAATTACTCTTTTCAAAAAACAACTTACACCTAAATTCAATAATTATTTATCTAGTCTCACTGACAATATTTGCATGTTATGGCGTCAAAATTAGTAATCAATAGAATTTAATTATGACTGACATAGTAAACAATAAACTCAAGCAGACCAGCCACCAAGCAGCACCTGTTAATTGAAGAACTAAAGGAGAAAGATATAAAAAAAGCTGCAAAAATGATAGATTAAAAGTTAAATCATTGAGATGTAGTATGGGAATCTATGAATACACTAGTAAGTTCACACGCACCCGCGGTTTCACACGCGTTCCCTGGGGAAAAAAATTGCCTTTCATCGCTGATACCTACTCCCTATAACAAATCTACCTGCAAAATCTAAAGGTAAAAATTTTGGACGTTGTATCTAACAGAACAAAATATATCTGAATCAAGAGGTTGATCTATACAAAAGGTCAGAATTTAATCACAATCACAAGACGTTTGAACTCTGCAAACTAGAGCAGACAAGAAAAGACATCTAAATCCAAGATCTGAAAACAAAGTATCATAACGGATGAGACATACAAATCGCTGCTTCCTCAGACCTTGTCTGCGAGACAGTTGGCATGGAGCCAATGCCGTAACTCTGAGAAGTTGTGATGCAAATCTAAACTTTTGGTTTTTTTGTAGCGTAAATATTTATATTTAGACAGTAGTACAGTTTCGTAATGAGACATCATAAATAACATAAAATTATTTTGGTGCGGATAAACTTGGTTAAGAGTTTGCAATTAATTTTCCCACAATATCTGGTACCCTTAAGGTTTGAAGTGATTATTCATTAATCATGATTAAGATGATAATTTTCCAGATGTCTTGAGTGATTTTAAAAATATACCACTTAAAGCTTTTATGAGTTGGATCGACACAAATATTTGTTAATAACAATAAAGAAGTAATAATTCATTAAATAAATAAGCTCATTAAAATTATATTGGTTTATTTAACGGGATCGTTAAACTTTTATTAGTGGGTTAATGTTCCTTCGAAGGAAACAGTCAATGCTAAGCTTATGCCAATATGAGCTTAACCTCTAAATAAATGTTAAATGCTTTTGAAGCTGCATTTGCTTAGTATACACTTGAAACATATTTCTTTCTCATTCTTATTAACCTTTGCTGTATTTTGTCGTACACCGTAAAAATGATCTATGAAAGCTTCAGATATTATTATGCCTATTGAAAATTAGCTTGCTTCTCAAATTTATTCATTGTTCAGCAATGACTGAATGAATATGTATAAAATTTTATGAAATAGACTAAGGAAGCACCAAAAATCTATTGGAATTGAGAGCATTCTAAAAATATTCCTGTCACCTAACCCAGCTGGTACATTGTTATCGGACAAAGGAGCGCAAGTTAAATAACAAAGTCAACGGATTCCATGAATATGCAACGACATGCCTCCGACGGGTAATATTACAAAGTGGTTTTCAGCTTGCGATACGATTACGTAACGATTTAAAGTTTTAGGGAGTTGTGTCAGTTAAATGGAACAGACTAGAATGGAAATAATAGCTTAGCGACATTGAGTCGACGTCCCCCAAAAAGAGCATCATTCAATATACTTTCGACTATTTGTAGCAAGCTCGACATTCACCAGCTCAACTAGAAAAGCGCCCAAGGGTAACGTAAAATTCAACGATGCCACCATCTATTCTTGAATCGAATCTTTTAGCTACGAATTCCATCATTGCCGTTATCTCTTACTCTCAGAATTTAAAGAGAGACTTTAGACTTTTCTTTGACAATAGAAATCATTGTAAACCAAAAGTAAACTTTTTTTATAATCAAAAATAAGCTTTGGGGGAGGCTTATGTCCAGTAGTGGTCTTTCGGCTGAAATGATGAAGCTTTCACAGGCTCTATTTAGATCTCCTAACTAGATATATTACCTATCAATTTATGGAAGGCCCAAATAAATTCATATATTTTTCAAAACTGTAATAATTGTCCATATTCGAAATATCGTAATACCTAAAAACGTTAACTTGCTGTACACGTCATTCGGTATGCATTGAGAAGAATTAAATTGTTAAGGAGTGTGGCAAGCGTGTTACATAACTATTGATACAGTTGTTCAAACATAATGTAAGGACAGGGCTACAGAACAACCGGCTCTGCTGTGACGATGGATTGGTTCCACTTTATTAGATTTCATACCACACGCAATACAATCTTAGAACGGATTCCATCTATCAATACAAAGATAACAACGAATAGGTACTACATATTTTAAATTGTAACTGGTTATATTTCCTAAAGCTGAACAGAAAATATTTCCTGGTCCTAATAGCTATTAAAGCATCTGATGTCTAAGTTGTACTAAATCCCATTTTACCGCGGACGCTCAGTTGGGGAATCAGGTGAGAAAATATTTTTGCACGTACAGCAATGCGCGAATGATAACCTTAGTCATTGCTTACCATCAGCCGGGCCGTAAGCTTGTTCGCCACCTTAGTGGATCAAAATCTAATTAGTTAACAGGTTCCAAGTTTAAAGAAGCCAACGCACCAGCTATTGTCGTTTTACTATAAATTACTCATTCAAAAGGGGATATCAAGTGGAGTAGGTGAATCAAAATGACATAGCAATCGGTACAATAGGAACAATTAATATTTGACTTGGTTTATTTACATAGTCAACGGTATGCTGTATGTACATATTTGTTCACCGATCTACAGACTTTATCGAGGCTTAACGACATTTTTAAAATCGACAAATTGAATATAATGTTCGAATTGACTTTTACATGATAGTAAAGTTAGGAATTTAATTTTTTTAAATCTATTTTTTTTTTATTCTGGATAAGCTTGTGTTTGACCACAATCTCACCATGGTAAGTGATGATGTGGACGAAGGTGGTAAGCACACAAAGCCTAGATGGGAACTGGCTCTCAAGTGCAGCTGTCGGAACACACCAATAGGTGCTTGGCGACAGGTTTTCAACTTGAGGGTGGTAGCCAGCCAGTCGGGTACAAAGTACCCTACCACCGTGCTATGGTTTCCTCACGATGTTTTCCTTCACCGAAAGCTCAAGCTCATTGTAGGATTCGAACCCACGACCTTCGTCGCGGTATTCGACGTCACTTACCACTGAGCTATCATCGCCTTGAAATGGCAACATTGTCAAACATAGTCCACTAAAAGTGCTCATCACTAATTTCCAAAACATATTTGACCTAAATGAACCTAAAATGTATACTTAGGAGGATAATCAAAGAATGATTAATTGACTGTGTGAAGGATGATTCAGTATTTAGGTAAGAGATATGTTCCCTCGGGAACGCGGGTGAGACAGCGGAGGACAGATAGTTGCTAATAAGTTTTACACCTCATACCTCATCTTTGGGTAACAATAGACATTTCGAAACACGCGACCAGCTCAGCGTATCGAAACGGAACGCGCGCTGTTGCCCCCACATCCACCGATTACAGTGAAACTAAATGCAACAAGGAATACGCGTGCCGTCCGCTGTGATGAAAATGATAACCTTCAATTATGTTATGATTTTTTTGTTAATCTGGTTGTTTACGGGAATAAGCGAGGATCAATCGTAGAGAAACAAAAGGACATCAAAAAAACAAAGTAGTTCACATGAGCTAATCCATGACCCAGAAGTCTTTCAACAATGCCACATGTGGTACTAAAAGCCTAGGATACAAGCGGCATAAAAGGATATACGGACGGATATATACCAGCATAAATATAATAACACTTATAATAAATACATAATGGCTCTATTCTTATACTTATGACCATCAGAGGTATACACAACATTCATAATTAAAAACACAAAAATAACAACTAATAAAACAGTATAATAACCTCGTGAAATAATTCGCATTGGCATGTTATGTCTAAGATGCTCATTATGTCTGGGCAGCGGGCACTAGGACATAATAAAGATTCATATCTCAATAACCAAGCGTTTCAGCTACAGGAAATACAGCAAAACGCTAATTTTATTCAAGCTATTGGTAAATACAGATCGTGTAATCAGAAGGTAAGCGAAGTGCGGTGCGATGATTCGACAACGGTTCTTTGCGGTGATCCCGTGTCTTTATTAGAGATAGACATGAAAATAAAATTACTTGGGCTATTATGAAGCCACAAATTAGACAAACTTACATTCATTACACAGATCAAGTATAAAACCAGTAGCGAATCACTCCATAATAATAGTAACGCCAGTAAAATGTATAACAGTATAATCATCATCGCTATATTAATACGTGAAGAAAAAACTTTGTACCCTTTTGCTCCTGTTTGTATTCTTAATTTTGCTTTTTGAGACATTACATATTAACTGGGAGCGAGTCAGAAAGCGGAGCTTTGTTAGCCAGTTTACGTAATGGAAACCGCAAGTCAGCAGTCGTTTCCAAATTGAATATGATAACGATGAATAGAAAAATTACAGAATGACAGAAATCCGTCACACCACTCCATTATGTCTCGCTCTGCCTTCACAACATAAACTGCCCACAAAGGGTCACAGTACCGCTACGCTAGCCTTGTCGGCGCCGTCAGTTCTCCCTACTTAACGATAATGAATGCAAGCTGTCCCGGTACTGTTATGCCAATCTGGTGTTATGCAATCTATCATGCGATGACATTTGTACTGCTTAGGGATGGCACTGTGGTGATAAATCCATCAATTGCAATAAGGCATGCCATTTTAGAATTGTAAACGCCAGTTTATGAACTCGCAGGAAAGTATTATTTATTTGACATGTCGTAAAAACAGCGAAGGAAAGTTGGAGAAAAGCTTGTCGAGGTCAATGATTTAGCAACATTCAATCACAGAGTTTCTGCTGCACAAATGTATGCTCTGATAAAATATATCTCAGAATTCTTGGTCGAAATTTCCTGTAATATTCTGCTTTAATTCCACTCACGTTCTAAGTGTTTGCTCCAACAGTATATAGTTGCGCAATTGTAACTACATCTTACTATGTTCTCGACCACCGTGCCTGAATCTATCGCCGATATAAATCTGTTTGCGAAGATTTATAAATGCAGTTCTTTAAATTCCAATCGGGTAGCGAATTGAGAAGGTATCCGTTAACACTAAACTATTTGCGCAGGAATGGAAAGTTGTTGATAAGATTGTGATCGAACTGACGTAAGTTCTTGAAAGTACATCAGATTTTCTTAAGTGATACTACATGAATTGCCACTTAGAGCTTCAATCTTACTTTCCTAAATAAAATTAATAATTAAATTCACGCCCATTACCCCCGAAGACGTAAGCGACGTTCTGAACAAATCACTAAATTCCTATCGTGACATATAGGTGAGCATTTTTGGTGTGGTTTTCTTTGGTAAGAGTATCAAGGAATTTCGTTAGTAGCCAAAAGAGGCTGTCCCAAAAAATCACATAGTTTGATGACCAAATAGACTCAAACAAATTTGAAGCCCACCCACAAACAAGCTTCTAGACTAATGTGTCATCTAGTACGTGGATTGACAAGAATGGAAATGGTTAAATGCCCCTAGTCCGTTACTACGACTGTTCTAAGCCACATATGGCAACAACTCTTCATGGTCATCATTAGTTCTTCTTTATTTATCT
Organism: Ochropacha duplaris; assembly: GCA_951361185.1. NCBI lineage: Eukaryota > Metazoa > Arthropoda > Insecta > Lepidoptera > Drepanidae > Ochropacha > Ochropacha duplaris. Next base: position 1,952,422 of record OX592712.1, on the reverse strand, counting down.
CTTGCACGTGAATGCACGATCCTGAATTTCAACCTCTTAAATTCTATGCAAAATAATGAAGGATGATGCAAAGTTTAATATATTTCAATATGTTAGGATAGCACTTATTTAACAAAATTAATATTGACAGATGTACCACCGATTTACAATTATGTATTTCCATGTGTTTTTGAACACCGAAAATTGAAACCCTCGCTCTTATCTGAATCATTCAATTTGTGAATTTCACGTCACACGGATAATTAAGAATTTGCGCTGCTATCAAAAATACCTGCAAAACAACAGACCAAATTAGGACGTAACATTATGTGACAGGTCTCTCTGTACGACCCAATTTGGCTCTAAACGACGCCATATATGGACACACAGAGGGTTGTAGCGGCGTGACGATGAAATTTAATATTCTTCTCATGCCCCACCCGTCCCATCATACATTTGTAGCACGTGTTATGTCACTTGAATTCTTATTACTTGCTTGAATTTTAGGCTGAATTTGAAGATGCTTCCAACTTTGTTATTCAAGTCTTCATTGAAATAAAAATAATATTCCCATGGATACGCACTATTTTGCACAATCATGTAATCATAGTATCATATAAATCTTGCATAAGCTAGCTATTAATTTAGCAAACTACAATCAAATAAGTTTTAGTATCATCTTTCGACCTCGCATAAGTCCCAAAAGTGGTCTTTGGCATGTGGACTAAAATTCTAGATTCTAAACCACCAATTATAGAATCGTTTTCTAAATATACAAAACAAGTCTAAACCTTACAACTCATTCGTTCAAAGGAAAAGTAAGACTGGAAGCTTTGTGTCAAAAGTCTTCAAAACCTCTCAGACTTCGCTCTCCATATACGGTACGTTCAACCTACACTTGACACTTTGCCAACCTCAGGCTGTTACTATTGTGTATTGTGACGTCATCGGCATGTTCGGCTACAACGTTATGGCACTTTGGGACGCTTTAGTGGGAGCGAATGTTCTGCTGAAACCTTGGTGTAATGTGTGGAAGATGATTTTAGTGCCATGTTTGTGGCTATCTTTTTGGTGTTTACGATGACATATTTATTGGGATCAAAATTCCTAAATGGTCATTTTCGGAACTAGTTCTTAAACTAGTGCATTTACAATTTCTGCTACAAAATCAGTTTTTGTTTTAGGTCATTTTTGAACACTTGTTCTGCTAGCTTTGAAAATAAATGCCTCCACTTATCTTTACTTTAATCGTAGCTTCACGCCATCCCCTGGTTGTGCTCAATGATCACTTCGCCGCTGTCACAAAAGACATTCTGAACCCTAATAAAGGAATCGAAGGAGTCAAAGAGTTCTCTGTATATAGAAACAAACCTTCCTTACTGTACCAGAGATAATAACAGTCTATTTGTCCGACACAGGAGCTCTGTTGTGGGCTATGTCATTCAGTAGATAAGCTAGTACTTGGCATAATTTAGGTTAATTGCTCGTGTGTCAGTGTTTGTTAAAGGTCAATGTTTTGTATCATTATTATTTAACGTGTATTTTGCTTTCATAGAAAGTATAACTATATGGAAGTGATTGCAGGGTGGATGAAGTCCACCAAACTACAATGCAGGCATAGGCGTGAAATGAGTTTCTTGCCGATTCTTCTCAGTTTAATACAGACTTCAGAACCTGTGGCAACGTTCGTAGCTTCGACATTTATAAGAGCCCTCCTAGGTATTAAAACTAAATAAATGGCTTGGAATCTATTCAATCAATCTACTAAAATACTACTCAAAAACTTTCTCTCTCAAAAACAAAGCACAACAGTCGAATGCATCTGCACAAAAGATGCATTCCCATGAATTCCTTTTGTACTCAATGCACTCCCTTTGAAACGTCATATTTATGAGTATACGTATGGGACACTCCTATGGGTTTTGTTGTCAGCCTTTTATTTCGAATGTTTTTTTCCAAAGTGCAATGAACCAAAATTTACAGGCTGAATAGTTTCGGAGAAATGTGCATGTTCGTAACAGTTTAATGATCGATCATGTAAATTCCTGACGGCATCCAAGCGATTTTTATTAACATGTTTCATCAAGTCGGTCTCGCAAAATTTGTGTTTGTATTTGCAGTTTGTATACTAGTACAGTTACCTTTTCTTCTTTCATAGAAGATAACACAATGTATCTTCCATGATGTTAGCAACAATTCAAGATTGCAATCAGAAAAGTCTTTGTATTAATAAAAAAAATGTAATTAACATAATACCTCAGATAACTACAGCTCTAAGAAAGATTAATTCTATGATCCATCACTCACTACCAGAGATGGCGAGATCAAAAAACAAAGAGCCATAAGATCTTTCCTTGACATTCGCCTCAGACCATCTGACCGTTATAGCCCATAAACTCGAGAACAGCTTTATTTCAATTTACCTACATCTAGATAGATGAGTGAACGTCTAAGTAGGGTTTAGTCTAGTACTAGATGGATGTAGAGCCAGGGTGGATACAGTCCAGTGCGTTGAGATCGTGAGTTGCACCGTCACGCGCCGACCGCTGCTAGTGCTGTTATTGTATCGACATCGATAGATCAAACCATGATATTTGATTTAATTACAACTTACTGCATCATTTAGAAAGACAAAACATATTTCAAATTGAAACAATAATATATCAAAAACAACAATTTTTTTTTTTGTGTGGAAATGTATTCGTTAACATACTTTTAAAGATTTCGAGCCCTATCTTTTTACTGTTCATTTCCCTAAACCTTCTTTATCTAGAAAATACTAACACAACTATTGCAACCGAAATACTTATTGGTCTCTCGCTTTCATTTCATCTTTTTTTTTTATGTCACAAGTGACAACGAGGCAGGCGGGTCACCTGATGGTAAGTGACAACCGTCGCCTATAGACATTGGCAATACCAGGGGATTGCTAATGTGTTGTACACATTATTACAATGCCTTAAAGGCGAACTGGCTCTCAAGTGCAATGCCGGAACACACCAACAGGTGCTTGGCGACAGATTTTCAAACTTGAGGGTGGTAGCCAGCCAGTCGAGTACTACAAAGTACCCTACCACCGTGCTGTGGTTTCCTCACGATGTTTTCCTTCACCGAAAGCTTAAGCTCATTGTAAGGATTCGAACCCACGACCTTCGCCGCGGTATCCGACGTCACATACCACTGAGCTATCTATTTTAAGGCGAAATCATCATCATCGACAATGTCTAAATAAACAAACCATCGATATTCCCATGCACCTTGCCCCAACACTACAAACTACCGTGCTTTTGAGGGCATTGACCCTCGGCGATAGTTTTTGCGCCGTGCCATGCGACCCTGTCTTCCTGTCGACTAATGAGACGCAGCATCCTCAGGCGTGTTTATGTTGCCGCCTTTGAAAGATACGTGATCAGATGTAGCTGTGTTACGGGATTTATGGGTCTCTGATTAGTATTTTTACGGCTCAAGATGATACTGATGAAAGAACTATTAAAAAGGTTACAGTGATTTCTTCTGGTGTACCTTATCTAAAATTCTCAATTTTTTTGCTTAGATTCAACATTTAAACCTGACTAAATTATATTAAAAAAACTTGAGAGGGATAACAAGGGACACCCGGATGGAACGAAGTTATATAAGTCGAGAGTATACTATATATATAAAAATAAAAAAAAATCTGGCTTGCTTTCTATAAGAGAGAGAGAGAGAGAGAGAGAGAGACAGACAGAGAAACATGCGCACGCCACACAGCTTAATAAACATACATAAAAATATAAATTAAATAATAAATAAGTGTACAGCAAAAAATAACACCAACCTGTCTGTGACCGAGTGGGACGGATCGTTCAACAAAAGGTTTTTTATTTCTCCTACCCACATTATTAATTATATTATCTACTGTATGTGCTAAAATGTTATGGTGAACCTTTTACTTATAAATTAATATCTTATGAGGAGACTGTTATGGTGTACGGTAAAACTCGAAAGAGTTTATGATACACCATTATAATCATATTGTAAACTACTTACTTAATAACGAATAAATAAATTTAAAAAAATAACATAGTGACATAAAAAGTGTCGGGACAATTTTTCGTAAGAATTTTTTCCGTCTAGCCCCCTTTCACAACGCGCGATAAGGAACTTCGTTCCAAAAGTTAGGCCCCCTTGTCAGAGTTCCGATGATGCTTTCAGGGTTTCCTCACTGATAAGTTGTGTGAGGAAACTGTTAGCTTTTCGGTCTCCAGTAGCTCTAGCTCTTTGAAGAGGCATCTAGCGCCAGGATGCCACGGACCAAGGGTTTGAACAAGGAGTTTTGATTTTATTTTTTTCTTTACACTCACAGACAACTGAAGGATAAGTACGTGCAATTATTATTCTTGTAAATATAACACCGGTAGAAAAGTCAACATACTTAGCAAATACTATTAATAGGTATGCAAATAACTTTGTGCGACGATGTGGGTGCTTGTTTAATGTAATCAACAATGACCTTTTTATCAATCGGTTAGTATGTCAGAGTTGTGAATGAAGACGACATTAAGAATTGTTTTTTTTTTACATTGGATGGGCTTGTGTTTGACCACTAACTCTGATGATGTAGCATAAGGTGAAAGATTTATCAAGCTAGTAGGGAACTGGCTCTCAAATGCGTCTTTGTTTGATGAGAGATTTCAAACTTTACGTAGCCATGCGCATTTGAAATCCTTAATCTTTACGGTTTAATATTTAAGAAAAAAATCAATGCTCCCAAAACAGTTAACACGTTGATTGACCGTTGAGCAGTTATGGGTGCCCATTTCAGGTTTGCATCTTCTATAATGAAATATATATTATATATAAAAAAAGACACAATATTGATAAAAACTTCATAACCTATTCTCAAATACAATAAAACCCAATTTTACTCGTATATCCATGTCCAAATAAACAGAAGCACTGTTCCGCAATGTACCGATAAAGAACAATTGAGTATAGGTTTGCTACGCAGCAGACTGAAACGTGGGGGATTGAACAATTTTAGCAGGTACATGAATGAAAGTGGAAAATATTGTAGAGCTAGCAATCCATGTTATGTATGAAACATAACAGGGACTGTTAGCTTCGTAGAAATGTATCATATCATTATGTCCATCTCCAAGTTCGAAACTAATTCTGTAGGTAGTGACTTAATCTTACTACAACTATAAATGTGAAAATTTGTACGGATATGACGATGGTTTTACTTTTTCACGCAAGAACTATTAAACTAATTTCGAAACTTGGCACCCAGGGAACGCGGGTGAAAACGCTGGTGATAGGTAATATAAGCCACAAACATGCGTAAGCACACGCTTGGCTACAAGAACTTAATGTACAAATAATAGTAATTCCCGATATAATCTTGAAAACGTAAGCCAAGAAAATAATTGGAACAAAAATAACTCTTGAAATGTATGCTAAATCAAAGCCCTGAACGAAACTGCATCTCAATTTTTACTACACTTTCTGATCGCAATTTCTCTTCCCAGAGTATAGACCACAGAATTATGAGATACACAAGAGTTCAAACAGCAAATCTAACACCACGCAGTCAATTCCCTGACCACAAGGCAAGGCACGATAAAACTTTCTACATTCGTGATGCGATCGATAATCGAGCTAGACTTCACTTGATTGATCGAACTAGCGAATCATTGCATACGAGTACGTGTTGTGTACAATGTGTTGGATTGTGGCTTTTGGACACTTTCAGACGATATTTGCGAAACGAAATCTTAAACCATGATCCTTACACCATGAGGCCCCAGTGTATTTCATCGAAAGTTCTTGAAATCCCAGAATCGTTTACAGATGATACAAATATGATGTTTCTGGTCGGACAACAATAGATTAGCTCAAGAGTCTGTGATGATAATCTTGTAAGTCTGTACTAGGTGATTTTATAATTAACTAGCAAAAACTAACACATGAACTTGAGAGTTAATAGGCAAATCAACAACCTGAAAACTCAGTTAATGTTTGCTCCAGACCACAAACGCTTTTGTTTAAATATATGAAGTTAAAAACCTCACACGATGTTTGAAAACATTTCTCCGCTACACCATCTTTTACTCCCGAGACTTTTATAGCTACATTCCACAAACAATACGTGACTGTAATAGGCTATTACATTATTTTCGGCTCCGATGAAATTTAATTTTACCTAGCTCCAAGCGGGATGTCGGAAAATCCATTACTGTAACCAAATTTCAGTTGACACTTGTGAATGTTGCTTGAAATATGATGAAATACAAACCTGCGTAAGAGTTGAAATTGCAAAATTTTAGTAAATCCTATGGCATCCGAGGTGAAATTTAGATCACACTGCTATAAAGAAGGCAGTAGCTATTGACTGACTTATCGCAATTAATTCGATTCCCAAAAACTGCTTGATCTCATACGCGATGATATCTTGTAATACCCGACTCAGCTACCAACTTCCAATTTTACAATCCCTGGACTATGATGTAAATGCTTCTCATTGAAACATGATCGAGTTAAATATTTCAATAAAAGTAACAATAATAAAGTATAACAGATAAATATAATTTTACGATACCGGTTGTATCCTAAATGCGGTTTGAGGCGCGGATATGTAACTGTACACTGAGTTGAGACGGAAATCTGATTCCATCATAACAGGACACTGCATTATAATATCGACATAATTTGTATGAGAATTTGAAGTGAGAAGTAAATTCTGACACACACGTGACTATTGATGTAATGTAATAGCCCGAAGACCAGATAACCGATATGGCACCGACGCTGACCGAGACTGTCTTCCAAGAGAATTGAAGATTCAGTTAGATCAAGATGTAACTGAATAGAAGCTGCTCCAGGTCGGTCGTTGTGGAATTTTTTGGGCGACAGAAGCTGTGATAGTTGCTTTTATGGTCTAACACAGCTTGAAATCATTTTTATATGTTTGTTTCAAAAGAAATGTCTTTCCTCATCGTCTTTCTTTTCACCAGTGTAAGTTACCTAGGCTAGAAGTGACGATAGTGAATCTACTCTCTGATTATGGTCGCTGGTAGCCGCTGCAGCACTGGATCTTCAGCTCGTAAGAACATAGTATTTATTTTCATCGAAGGCTCTCTTTGTCCAAATTTATTGTTTGTGGTTTCGTAGTTAATTAAGTTGTCCTTGACCTTGTCTTCGTGAGTCAATTTAGATTTAGTGCCCAATACAATGAAGGGAGAAATGTAAGTTTAAAAGACATTATCCATGCTAATATTATTAATGTGAAAGTAACTGTATCCGTAACCTTTTGTCGCCTAAACCACTGGATCAATGATTATCAATTTCGGTAGAGATAGGACCTTGGAGAAAGACATAGGATACTTTTTATCCCGGGAAAAGATAAAATCCCTCGGGAACGTGAGTGAACAGCTGTTAATGTTATAAATGTAGATGACGTTATTGAACCACTTCACAAATGCAAATAACTTTTTTTAATCGAATGGTCACCAATCTTATCTTTACTATTTTCCTGTTAAATCCTCCAATTAGGGCAAACAATGTGTTTGTAATACGATAAGAGATTTAATTGTATTAATGTTTGCCTCATTTTTTCAGGCATCGACTAATTGTTTAGTCTTTGCCCTTAGACGATTATCTGGCCTATTAATAAAAAATCGCGAGCGTTGTTCAAGGCGATGATAGCTCAGTGGTAGTGACGGCGGATATCGTGGCGAAGTTCGTGGGTTTGAATCTTACAATGAGCTTCAGTTTTCGGTGAAGGAAAACATCGTAAGGAAACCATAGCAGGCCAATAATCAATAATTAAGTTGAAATTTTCTATCATAAAATTTGGCTTAGTAATAGGTACAATTTATCACCCAAGTAACACATCCACGGTCGAGACATTCGATTTATTTCCTTATGTAGCTTTCCCCAGTCGCCAATCGAATTACCAATCATGGAAAGTGGGTTGAAGTCCAGCTCGACTTGTGATGTATCGATGCAGAGATAATTAGGTATTGCCATGGGGTTTTCGCCTTAACATCAATAAGGTTAGCGGCTAAAATACGAATGGCATCTTGATAAGACGGAAGTTATTTTCGGATCATTTTTCTGTATTCTGATATTATGAAAAGATATAATTATTAAACACTTTAGCATTTTTATTTATCTGCGTGTTTTTTGGCATGAAGCAATGTCATGTAGCACAAGTAAAGGAATAAATTTGAACATTAAATTTGTAACTACACCAGAAAACATAATCGAAAAAAAAAACGTAAAAAATCTTCGAGAATCGATTCCCGTGATGAACGAACTATTTACATATCTTCAAGTTCGACTCGCACTTGACCGCGTTTTTTTTCTTAATTAAAAGTAGAAAGAAAACTTAAGCCAAGAATAATAAAGATGCTCTCAAATCGCACCGATGCCGCGATCTTAACTCGTACGCAATAAGTACGCAAAGAAATCGAGATCAAGCCAATCTAATGGCTCCAAGTTTATTTACGAGTAAGAAGTAACGACACGCGTGGGAACTGGGCGGTGCCATTGACATTGCTACAGTTGGTAAAGAGATTGTGAGGGTGATGTCAGTTCGTTCTGGGTTAAGGTAGCATATGATGTCATTAGCCGCTGAAATTTTTGAGACGTAATTATGAAGTAGTATGGAAGTTAAGGTTTTGGACTACAAAGGTTCACCACGGCTTAAATATGAGATGAAGATTTAGGTGGGGTGGATAGCAAAATAATGTCAGGTCTAGAATGCTTCGACGATAATATAATTCAGTACTTCAATTTCCAAAAGCGGTTTTAAATCTTGATTCATTTGTGGCGACTATCCTTGCGGAATAAAAAGTTGATTGAGGATTTCAAAGGTTCTATAAGTATTTCTGCTACTAACGATTTAAGGATTTGACTATTGTTATAAATAACAAAGGAAGGGTGTTATATTTGACATGACATGTCCCATGGGGTTCCTAAATTGATGTACGTAACTACGATTATTATTACTCGTGACTTTGTTCCGTTTACTTTGAAATTAACAAATTCCTGTTGGGCTTTAAATCTACTAAATGATGATTTACCTGAAACAAAAAGACAACCAGTTAAGTACATCGATACATATTTTAATAGGCACTCATGGCAAAGTTTGTAAGCCGATGAAACACAAACACAACTCGTAGTTAAAAATTCAAAACAGAACTTTGCACTCAAAGATTTTACTGGTCAAGTGAACATAGAAAAATTAAATATAGCTTTTCAAACTTCATGATTCTTAAGAGTAAGCATATAGGCCTGTATTTTTTCCACAAAATCATCCAAAAAAAGTGCTGACATAATGTACAAAAACAAGGAGGAATTTTGATCTCGAGTGCAGTTGCCGAAAATCGTAGGAGCTTGGGGAATAGGTTTTTAATTAAAGAGTGGTGGCCAAAGCCAGCTAAGCTGATAAAACTCAAGCTCATTGTAGGTTCTTAACTCACAACCTGCGACGCGTTATACAACCTCAATACATACCATTAAAACATTATAAAGAGGTATTGTACATTTGGATGTAGGAGGTAATCTCCGAATCAAGTGTTGCGGTTTTCTAATAAGAAGCTACATTAGCCGGTATCAGGTAAAATTATAATCACATCTAAAAGCCTTAGATGAGGAAAATCAGGTAAGCAATTACGCAGCTTCAGGGAAGCCATTTAAGAGCGAGTATCTGTTATCATTGGGAAATTTAATAATAAATGTAGGTCAGAGCAAAATTTATTACCCGTACTGCAGATTAAGAGGACACGAGATACCACAAGCAGTCCAAGTCCTACTTTAATTTGCACACTGGTGTCACTAGTGCTAAGTATCGTGAAGAACAGAAAAATGCCAAATAGTAACAGCTAGTATCATTTCATTGTAGATTATCGTTTTCATGCTATTATATGAACATACGATATCTAGAATACTAGAAACTGTGACCGCATAAATAAACATTATTTTTTCTGAAGTAACTGTAGGTAAATCAATATCACTGACTTTATTATCTTAATCATCGGTTTTATTCCGATCTTTATCTAAATGGACATAGATTTAGAATTGTCTGGAGATATTTAGGCAGAGTGTTTTCAATCTATGAAGATTATGGTCTTCTAAATAAATAATCAACTTCTCAACGGATTAGTGGATATCTTCTACGAAATATCTAAGTATCACCAAAAAAAAAAAAATTTATTTATTCTGATGCGCCAATTATTTACTGGCAATGATTGATCACTTTGTATTAATTTCTTGGATTCTTACAATAGCAATGATCTCATTAATGCTTAGTCTGATATCACCGGTCAGTCATATAATTCTTCGTAACAGATCCTGCAAACTAAAAACAAATAAGGATTTTTCAACCACAAGCAAAATTGAGGAAGAGTTTATTTAATGATAATTGCAAAATAATTAGTTAAATGAGAGATCTTTTTGCCAGAAGGCGGACAATGAGAAGCTTAAGAGCAACAATTTTTACTAATAATACATTTGTGTGAATCTACCTATCTTTTATGGGTAATCTACCGAACCGGACTCGATGAAAAGGACCTTAAGATACGGGAATGAGGTCGAAAATGCAGGAACAGCTGGTAAACAATACCAGTGAAAGTTAACAGCCAGCGCATCAGGATACAAGAATCCATAATTGCAGATGTCGTAAGACACAAAACAGACTCGTTACCGGCACTCAAAATTATAATTTTCGTTAATTTATGGATATTGTTCCGGACGCCTCCGCAACTTATGTTTACAGAACTGTACATACCAGAAATAGAGTTTCTGTTTTGTTTCCTTCCTAATACTTGAAGGCATGGTGGTTTTTATCTCGCTTACCAAATGAGCACCAACTATTTGTTTTGTATAGGTTCAATTTTGTTATTAAAGTAAGGTCAAACTAAGAATCATATTTGACAAGAATTCGCACTATGTTTCGCTCTATTTGGCATGCGGCAACAGTGGCATATTTAAAGCAGTGCTTCAGAATCAGAACCTAGACATTTTTAATTCTATATAAGCTTGTGTTTGACCACAATCTCACCCACCATGGTAAGTGATGATGTGGCCGAAGGCTCAAAATGTTTTCCTTCACCGAAAGCTCAAGCTCATTGTAGGATTCGAACCCACGACCTTCGTCGCGGTATCCGACGTCAATTACCACTGAGCTATCATCGCCTTAGCGATTCTGTCAATTTGATAATAATCCTGATAACATAGATTTAGGATTCAAATGCAATTTATTGCAGCACTCGACTTAAGACTTGACATAATTCCACTGAATCATGTTTAGTAATAGGGGCCTGAATTAAAACTCAGGTCTATAAAAAAAGCCCTAAAAAATCTCATATTATAAGAAGTTAACTGCTAAATAGAAAGATAGAACTACCATCACAAATATTTAGCTCTACGCTGCTGTAAATGGCAGGCAACATGGCCACCGCAAACCTAATTCTCAACAAACTACAACCCCGCTAGTGTGACTCAATATTTCTAATATTCAGGATTTATAATACCAAATTATTATCTAAGTTTCGTCCCACAAACATTTGTTTTCAAATGGTCATTTGTGACTCAAATAATCACATAAAATATACCTAATTGTTTGTTATTAACATAAGTTAGGTAACATTAATATTTTTGTCTGTTTGTTCACATATTAATCATTCGTCGATAAAATGATTCGACTCTGTTATGCCTTATAACCTTTGAAACATTTCAAAAATACTATAAGTTCAGTCATTCATAATTAAATAGAATTTACTATTTTTGCCGCCATAACACGCAAATATTGTCAGTGAGACTAGATAAATAATTTATTGAATGTAATAGGTGAAAGTTGTTTTTGAAAAGGGTAATTGCTGAGTTTATTGCCGGCTCTTCTCAGAAAAAGCAACCTTCCAAACCGAGCATTAGAGTCTGACTATTCATAAGTGCCTGTGGAGGCCTATTTGGATGAATAAACAATTTCATTTCATTTCATTCAGATTTAAGGCTTTATCTTTCATTTGATAATAAAATATAGTATTTCCTATCGTTGACGTTAATTCTATTTATTTTTCGAAACCTCAGCTTCGATCAGACCTATGCTCAAGAAATTCATTGACAATTCTCTCAGTGGAAAGTGGTGCATGTCAAAGGTTAGTTTTGTTTACCTGGGCAGCAAGCAATATAAATGTAGGTAGGTAATATCCTCATTTATATAACAGTGTGGTGCACCTAATCCATCTCACAGCGCAACTAATGCAATAATAAAGCAATTTCAACGCACCTAGCTGCTATGCCACCCAGTAACAAACGCCGATACAAAAACCATAATAATATTAAATATGAAAAAAATAGTGCATGTCTAGTTGCTTGGTTTTCACTCAAGTTGAAAATCTGCCGCCAAGCGCCTGTTGGTATTCCGGCAATTGCACTTGAGAGCCAGTTGCCTTTGCGACATTGAAATAAGGTGTACAACACATTGGCAATCCACCTGGTATTGTAATGTCTATAGGTAGCTTACTATCAGATGACCCGCCTGCCTGATGGGCACATGTGGTATAAAACACCACACATATTTCATTGTTTCGAAAAGTAGCTATCCGCTATCAATACTAATATTTACACATATAAATTCGAAAGAAACTGTATGCTTGGCTATCACGAGTAAAAAGATTTTCAAGAAAAAGTCTGGCGATACTTTAATTATAGTTCAATAGGAAGGACAGTTTTGAACTTTTTAATCAACCCTTGAGTACATGATCATATCAGCCGGAAGACGCACACTGCTGGACAAAGGCCTCCCCCAAGGATCTCCACGATGGCCGGTCTTGCGCTACTCGCATCCAGTGGCTTCCCGCGACCCTCACAAGATCGTCGGTCCAACGTGTGGGAGGCCTGCCCACGCTGCGTCTTCCGGTTAGTGGTCGCCATTCGAGAATCTTTCTGTCCCATCAGCCATCGATTCTACGAGCTATGTGCGCCGCCCACTGCCACTTCAGTTTGGCAATTCTTCGGGCTATGTCGGTTACTGTCGGTTCGCCTGCGGATTTCTCATTTCTGATTCGATCTCGTAGGGAAACTCCGAGCAAAGCCCTCTCCCTCCATTGCTCTTTGGGTGACTTTCAGCCTTCTTAGGAGGCCCACAACGAGTACAACACATAAATATAGTTCAAAATTGACGATTCAGCGGTATACGATTGCTACTAATAAAAACTTGCCGATAAGCCGTATGTTGCGTTTAAACGATGCGTTAGGTAAAATATTTTTTAAATAAACTTATTATCTATATTAAATGACTTGGCAATTAGATTTGTTATTCAAATATAAGTAAGTAACTCGAGATAACAGCTAAATAAGGAACGAAAGCTAATACGATTAAGATAAGGGACGAAAAAAACAAAACGCTTTCTTATCTCGAACCGGAATAGCAGTCGAGTGACAGACTAACTAAACAGTTACACATTTAGCATCTTGTAGCTATTATCTGTCTGTCTGCTTGGTATTCACGACTTAACTGCTAAACAGATTTGAATCTTCTGGGTGAACTAAATAGTCACGGAAAATATCGAGTCTCCTTATAACATCGTTGGTATGGGCCTGTAGTTCATAAATTTGAAGGCGATAATAGCTCAGTATTATACTCGGATACCGCGGCGAAGGTCGTGGGCTCAAATCCCACAATGAACTTGAGCTTTCGACGAAGAAAATCGTGAGGAAAACATAGCACTGTGCATAAACAAACAAACAAAGTACCCTATGTACTTTGTAGTACTCGACTGGCTGGCTACCACTCTCAAGTTGATAGAATGTCGCCATGTATTGGCGTGTTCCGATAGCTGCATTTGAGAGCCAGTTTAATTCTAGGCTTTACTTCTAGGATGCTCGAAGTAAAGATCGATCTTCGCTATTGAGGCGATGATAGCTGTTACGTCGAATGCCATTGCGAAAGTCGTCAAAAATAATCTTTCAATGAAAGAAAACATCGTGAGGAAACCACGGATCGATGGACACTGTATTGTGCCCACAACTGGCTACCGGAAGAAAATCCGCCGCTAACAACATAACGGTGTATTGGGAGCCGCAATGAAGCATATCTTGTCTCAAACTGTACAAAATTTTAGACTTCATCTAAAGAAATTTATTACTGCACACCAAAAGAAGGAGGAAACGCTCAAACACGACACGAGTGCTATATGAGCCAAACCATCATATAATTTGAATCGCCTATTGTTATCTTATTGTTTTCCTGGGACATTTGTTTCCAACGGGTTTATTATGTATTTTTTAGATGGGTTAATAGTGAAATGAACATTCAGTGTAGCTTAATTGTTTATATTATTATTTTTTATTATTTTGTTTTTGTTGAGTATTTTGTTTATATGAGTATGTATATTGTAGTTTTTTAGTTCAGTAGGTATTTAGTTTTATATACCTATATATATATATATATCAGTACTGCGTGCATGCTGGTACGTGATTTCACCAAATGGCTCCAACGGAAGATCAGCGCTGGCGAACAGCTGGTATTATGCTGAGTTGGAGCCAATTTGTGACAATTAGTTAATGTTTTGTGCTTATAGTTTTGATTTGTTTTATGTATTTTTTTTTTCCTGTGTAATTTTGTGTTATTGTAATGTCGCAAATAAATATTTTCTATTTCTATTTCTATCTTCGAACCATCACTTTCCAGGGTGATGGCAAAAGTTTGTGTATTCGACTTAACGGATTTTGATGACACTTGTCACAGAAATTGATCATATCCTGGAATAAAACATGATACCTAGGCCAGCATAAGATCCCTCAGGTAAGATCCCACGTGAGTAAATATGGGGGACAACTACTACAATATTTTTATCAAAGCTTAATCTAGAGTTCAAATACTACAGTTCCGACAGAGCTGATAAACGCCAAGACAATTAGTAAGGATTACCATCAGGTGGCCTCTCTCCCAGGGCTGGGGTGTATACCGCGTCCTACTTAAAGTCCACATGCCCCCGTGTATTATTAAAGGACTGTTTCCATGTAGTCTTCAGGCTATTTGTCGTTTCAATGAAAGCCTCAATTCCCGGTAAAAAATAAATGATACTTGCGAAAATATAATGGAAAATGATTTCAAACTCCAATGTTTCGAAAAATAATGTTGTTAATAGAATGGACAATATAGTTATAGTTCTAGCTACAGGTATAAATAAAGTATGTACTGTTACATCAGTTGATTAGATTAATTCAGTGTTTTTCAATCTTATTGATTCCGCGACCCCCTTACAGGTTGAAAAATTCTGGCGACCCCCTTGTTAGACAGACAAAATATTTATAATTTAAAAGATTTTCTTTATTTTGATACCTTTTCTTATTAGTCAGCAAGAAGCCGCGAGAGGTTTGCAACTAAGTAAGAGGTAAGTTGGTAAGTTTAGGTCTTGCCTGTAAGGATAGACGTAAGTTTTTGGTATAAATAAATAAATTAATAAGTATCTAAAATTAAACAAGCCCATCATTCTCACTAAATTGTGTTTTTATTGTAGTCTACCTTCCCTTTTTCCTTCTGCCGGCGAACCCTCGACTAAGGTTTCACGACCCCCGTAGGGGTCGCGACCCACAGATTGAAAAGCACTCGATTAATTTAAGCGTTGCTACTCCCAATCCCAAGATATTATAATTTGGTGTTTATCAAAAGACTGGTTACAAACAAGAAAAATAGCTTGAATCAAGGTATAGGATCATAAACAATGCTTGCAAAAAAGGCAGGCAAAAAGGCTTGTAACCAAATGTAACTGACCGAACTGTAATTAGAAGCAATTCCAAATTCGATGCACCCCAAGTCCCATGTACAGTTTACCCTAAAGTTGGATCAGCTGAAAACGACAGTGCCTCCCCGTTCCAAACTCGACCCAAATCCAGTACACCGACCTGAGGCTTTATTGAACCACCTCACGTGACTGAAGTGTGGAAGATAGCGCCTACACACGTGACGAGAAGGTTCTAGAAACGATGACGCTGCGTTTGTCGGCATGTAGAAAATGTTACGCTTATTGTAATGTACGAGCGGAAATGAAATATTTATTCATCCAAATAGGCCTTATGAATAGTCAGACTCTAAATGCTCGGTTCGGAAGATTGCTTTTGCTGAGAAGAGCCGGCAATAAACTCAGCAATTACTCGCTTCAAAAGCTTTCAATAATTATTCTAGTCTCACTGACAATATTTGCGTGTTATGGCGGCAAAATAGCGGACTAAACGGGACACCCTAAATGTGTTTTGGGGTTTAAAGGTAATACTCACCATTAGTAACTGTGATTAAGATCTTGATCAGAAGCCCAACGGTCAAAAGGTTAATTAATAATCTAAAGAAACTTCTAAAGATCCAAAAAAATTATAAACAGCTAAGGTGTTCCCAAGTTGTGCGTCAAAATCTCAACGGAACGAAAACGCCAACGTAATCAATTTCATAATAATTTATTGTTGGTCATACGTGGGTGGATTATTATTGCTTCATGGTTCTATCTATGCTGAGGATTAGGAACAATGCCCTAATTTTAACTTTAGATGGACTTGTGTTCAAAGATTGAATTCAACCATAATCCCACTGAAGAAAGTGATGATACGGCGGAAGGTGGTAAGCACACAAAGGCATAAGCGACAGATCTTTTGTATTTTCATTGACTATGAATCGTGCCGAGACCGTAAGAGGCATTTGGGACATTCTCATTGTTCAGTAATTTTATGATGCTTAGCACATGAATAATGGCTTTTTAACAAACTCAAACGGCAACTTATCAGCTGTCAAATTACATTCAAAGCTATTAAAAATTACCCGAACAAATTGAGCTAAGTAACGATGTTTCCGTTTTTTAATTGAAGTTTAATTTACGCAAGATACGACTACATTAAAATGTAAATGCGAGAGTTGATAATGAAATCATCGCATTTACATGCAGTTCAGGTTTTTGGAACGAAGTTCCTTATGGCGCGTTGTGAAAGGGGGCTAGACGGAAAAAAATCTTACGAAAAATTGTCACCGACACTTTTAGTGTCCGTTGGTCTGGTGACAGTTGTGTGTAGTAAGCTATTGTAAGCTGTGCGGCGTGCGCATGTTTCTCTGTCTGTCTCTCTCTCTCTCTATTATAGAAAGCAAGCCAGATATTTTCATTCCTATTTATATATATATACTCTCTCGACTTATATAACTTCGTTCCATCCGGGTGTCCCTTGACACCTCTCAAGTTTTTTTTTATATTCTGGATAAACTTGTGTTGACTCTTGTGTTGGACCACAATCTCACCATTGTAAGTGATGATGTAGCCGAAGGTGGCAAGCACACAAAGCTTACATGGGAACTGGTTCTCAAGTGCTGTCGGACGGAACGCACCGATGCTTGGCGACAGAATTTCAACTTGAGGGTGGTAGCCAGCCAGTACGGTACTACAAACTACCCTACCATTGTGCTATGGTTTCTTCACGATGTTTTTCCTTCACCGAAAGTTCAAGCTCATTGTAGGATTCGAACCCACGACCTTCGTCTATCATTGCCTTAGAATATAATATGCCTCGGAACCGCGGATGAATCGGGACAGCTAAAATAGCATACAATAAGAAATATTGGCACAGCGAGACAAAACAGTTACCTACCTCCGTAAGGAAAATTAAAAAAAATACTCCCGAAGTATATTAGAGCAGAAAACTTCAGCGGTGATCAATCAAACAAAAACTGTGGTCACAAATCAAGTAGCCAAGGCAAGGTAAGTATTGTAACCGTTAACTCGGTTGGATTACATAGCGGTAATTAGACACGGCTGTGACTACACACGCACATACAATGATATTATACGAGTCAGACTAGCGCACCGAGGGTTCCGCATAAACTTACAGGTACGTAAATATTTCGTTCAACACGGGAATCGAGTGTTGAAGATAATGTAGCAACAAAATTTATAGTTTTTGGACTTGTACTACATGATATAGCTTCTTGCCAAATTTCATGGTTCTAGGTCAACGGGAAGTATCCTATAGGTTTTGATTCCCTTGCGAAAGTTAAAATGTGTGGCACAAACTTTTGATTGCGTTGACTTAGATGTTTAATTTTTTCACTGCTCCTAGGGTTTGCAGACCTGAGTATTTGATATTATGTAATTGCAAGTTGATACCTTCTCGCGTCCCTGAGAAAAAGGGCATTGTCTGACCGACAGACGGACAACAAAGTAATCATATAAGGGTTCCGTTTTTTCCTTTTGAGGTACGGCACCCAAAAAAGGTGTAGGTAGGTTCCCTACACAACATTCGATCTTAAAAATGTCTGAGAAATGGCACTTTAACGCACACATAACTTAATATACGATGGCATCTTTGGTTGTTTTAGATCAATTTTACTTTTAATTGCACTCGGTACGGCAAGTGCATCCGTTGATGCCAGTAATGCGACACAGTTTAAGTAGGCTAATTAGCCACTCTTTATTCCCCCACTTTCTGAGCGCTTATAACCTATCTACAACTTTATATACTTATAATATCATTGCGCACACACGACAGAAGTGGTGTTGCTGTTACGAGAGAACTTTCGTAACCTTCAAGTACATGAGACTCAGTAATTTTTCTCAGAAGAATTCGTAAATTATTTGTATTTAATTGCTTGTAGATTACAGGAAAACCTATGAGAATTCTTTCAATTTAATAAAAAAAATTGACTTTCCACGCGAGTGCAACTCGTACTTGGCCGGTTTTTGACTATTAATTTGAGACCTTACGAAAAACACTCGACCTACCTACTTATCTAATGGTGCCTTATCGAAAAATCTCTTTAAAAAAGCTTTATTAAGATCTGTAAAATATCAGCAATGACCCTCGTATAACAAACATCTACAGAACATCTTTTAATTTAATTAAAATGTAAGTCCCAACAACAATACCGTAACTCAACGACCCAGTAAACTAGAAGCAACAAAAATTATAATAATTTGCTCAAAGGTAACAGTTGCATTTCACATTGTATTCATATAACGGGTCGCCTTATATCCCACGGGGTATAAGTATAAACGCAGAGATACTCAGTATTATAAGGTAAGTATTTTTTATTTATATTTTTTACTCTGGATAAGCTTGTGTTTGACCACAATCTCACCATGGTAAATGATGTGGCCGAAAGTGGTAAGCACACAAAGCCTTGGGAACTGGTTCTCAAGTGCAGCTGTCAGAACACACCGATAGGTGCTTGGCATATTTTCAACTTGAGAGTGGTAGCCAGCCAGTCGGGTACTACAAAGTACCCTACCACCGTGCTATGTTTTCCTCACGATGTTTTCCTTCAACGAAAACTCAAGCTCATTGTAGGATTCGAACCCACGACGACCTTTATCGCAGTATCCGACGTCACTTACCACTGAGCTATCATCGCCTTAAAAAGTTGGTTTATTATTTGAGTCAGTAGGCTTACATGCAGGAAGATCTAGCAGATTTTTAGTGACCATAATTGTAAAAGCATTATCCCTGGTATTGCTAGCTAATAGCTTTTCTAGCTTAGCTTATCTCGGCACTATGGTATGGTTGACATGATGTTTTCCAAAACCCAAGTCCCTGGTCGGATTCTACTTACCTATACAATAAAACATATCGAGGAGTATGATAGAAATCCCTTAAAAATTGGGTTTATTATAGTATGCTTAATGCAATTAGAAGTTACCAGACGAACAATTAGAAGAAAACAAGTAAATATATAACAGAAACCTAAACAACACCCACTACCATCTCTAAACGACAAGATGATCAAACCAATTGCCATTTTTGGACCTGACCAATTAGAAAAGCAAGCGACACAATAATTGTTCTGGCTTCTTTCTCAGCAAGTTTCCAATTATGGACCGAGACCGAAGTTTGAAACCATCTGTTTTTCTTTTATGGCAAAACAGCTTACGTGTGCACCAAAATGATTTATGGATTTTATTTCCATGGAAAATGCTGTGGTTTAGATTCCACGAGCACCAAGTTAATCTGAGCGAAACGACGTTACCAATTCGCAGGATTTCACGCCTCTTGAAGATCACACTCAGATCAACGAGAGATCTAACATCGAAGACGTTACTAAACAATCCTTCATTCACTTCGTTGGCGCAGATAATCTTGACCACATTTAAAGCCAATCTATTCTATGTTAGTCATTGTAAAATGACGCTATTATGTGCTATTATCATGACATTACGTTGGAGGCACAATACGACTTTCATTCTGCCTCTTTGGAATCATAAAGCGATTTCTAGCGCATGCACTTTTATGCCAGTGGATAATAAAAATTGCGGGGTGCACATTTAGCACACGTTTTACTTTTCCAGCTTGAAAGCAGACGTATTTTAAGCTGAAGTGCTCTCCTGAGAAGAGTAGGTCGGTATTTGAGTAGAATTGTATAGCTACTGCAAGTTCTTTTTGATGATCGACAAGAGCTGGCGCCAAGCATCTACGCTGTCTGCATTTTATCGACTCTTAAACAAACATGAACTGACTGCCTTACTGTGCTTACTCAAACCTTTATCAAATAACGTCGTACCTGATGATAATCTGTATTGTTGACTTGTGTAAGTCTCTGCCAGAGATATTAAAAAGAAAGTTAATGTTTCACTATTTTTGCAGGGATTCAATATCAATATCCAGACGCTCGAGTTTATAACTTGCAACTTGCACGGTCTCATACATAATGCAATACATTTGCGATATTGTACGTAATATACAATGAGATGAGCACCAGGTGGTGGAAGATCATGAGATGAACTAGATTAAGCGATATTAAAAAGAACCTAGACGCTATGTGCAAAACATTTATCGGGCAATATTTAAAACTAAAATTAGCTTTTAAGTACTGGAATTTATCTTTGCAGATTATATTTCGCGAGACGAGTTTGTGAAGTTCCTGATTACTCTTATTATTCAAAGTTCTTTTCTACAAAACTTTTACGTATCTATGTACTACGTTCTATAATTTAACAATCAAGTCACGCACGGTACTCGCGACATGCGTATTGTAATACCCATATAATATACGCAGGAGAATATTGATGTGGTGCCGACAAACGCCTGCGGTGTCAGATACTTTCCTGCGAGATATGGTGTCAGCATCTTTAGAGGCCGATTTGTTTTTGTCTTATAGCTGACCTAGGGGATAGTTCTTGGAACGACTAGAAAAACAGTAAAATAAAAGGTAAAATAAAATATATGATTATCTAAGTGTTTGTTGTGATTGCTTAAATAACTATTAATAATGCGTCACATAGGTAACTGATAGTGAACTCCATACAACATTTTAAGGCCTCCGCCGGACGGACGTTTTTCATATACTTTCAAAATGCAAATTTATCCAAGCGCGTGGGTATTGTGATGAAATTATAAACAGATGCAAACATACTTCAGAATAATAATATGTGGGTGTTTAATTAAATTCATATATAAACTTCTTGCTGCATTCTTAGTTAAGAACAACCAAAATTATTAAGATCATTGTAGCGTGATTTCTTTCAGCAAAAAAATACTGACTAAAGTACGAGTATAATACTAGTTAAGGCAATAATAGCACAGTGGTAGTGACGTCGGATACCGCGGCGAAGGTCGTGGTTTCGAATCCTACATTGAGCTTGAGCTTTCGGTGAAGGAAAACATGACTGGTTAGCTACCACACTCAAGTTGAAAATTTATCGCCAAGCACCTGTTGGTGTGTTTTGGCGATTGAGAGCCAGTGTATAAGGCATAGTAATAAGGTGTACAACACATAGGCAATCCCGCATCAGTTGATTTAGCCAGAGAAAGGGAATGTCGACATTCACCATCATTATATGCAGTCTAGGGAAGAACTCTTTGAGTATTAAACCCCGGAAGAACTATCCTTTAGGGAAAAATACGTATGAATATAATTTCCCTTCCAAGCCAAACTCAATGAAATGAATGAAATGAAATGTTTATTCACCCAAATAGGCCTTCACAGGCGCTTATGAATTGTCAGATTCTAATGACTCTATGACTCTAGTGCACGGTTCGGAAGGTTGCTTTTGCTGAGAAGAGCCGGCAATAAACTCAACAATTACTCTTTTCAAAACAATCTTAGAATTATTACATAAATGTATGTCCTGCAAGAGCGAGCGCTACACCCAGTCCTAAAAATGTGTCCTGCACTTTATGGAGTCTATAAGCTGAGGTCACAAGTTTGTGCTTATTTCTAGTATTGATTGAGTGCATGTCAATGAATTCCTTTCCACAATGTTTCCATTGGCCCAACATTTAACTTAGCTAAGCGTATGTAGCTGACAGCATTGTTACATTTTAGAAATTGTCCATGATTAAGTTAATTAAATCTGGCACGTTACGCTTTCTGAACCCAATTGCCTTAAGAGGGGTGATATAATATTATAAAAATGCAAAAGTGAAAATTGTCACTGCTTAAAGAACAATATTTTTTTTATACTACAAATAACAAGGCAGGCCGGTCACCAGGTAGTAAGTGACTTCTGTCACTTAAAGGTTTTGGCAATGTGTTTTCGACTTTTTTTTAAAGCCATAAAGGCAACTGGGTCTAAAGTAAAATTGTCTTGACAGATTTTCAACTTGAGGGTGGTAGCCAGCCAGTCTGTGCCACCGTGCTGTGGTTTCCTGACGAATTGCCTTAACACTCTAATTTTACTTACTATCTGGAAAAATAGTAAACAGGGTGAAACAAAATATCTAGGCTTGTTGGTGCCATTTGAAAACCACTAATAAATAGATGCAAAAACAGTTCCATTACAGAAGTCTTCACGCACGGGCCATAAATATGAGCAGCAATTTACCTAGAGCTGACTTGCAATGCTTATACGACCATTAGTCGATCGTAATATCATTAATCATCATGTAAGGAACAGGGGGAACTAAACTGTTGATAAGAACATCGATTTTATGATAGTGGAGAATATAAGCTCACATTACAAGTTACATTATTTGTTTGCGAAAGTAATCGATTTGTAGATATTGATTCCGCAAATGCAGATATGCATTCGACGTGAACCGATTCTTCGAATATCGCTATAATCGATAAAACAAATTTCGATTCAGCACGGTTCTTGTAACATGATAAATTCGATAGGGTTCCATCGAAACTAATTTCGAAGTGGCCGACGTTCCAAAAATAATCTATCAGACAACTGGGTCCGTTTCCGGACAAAGGGGTCGTGACTTTCATCTCACTTTGGGACGAAGTTTTTTCAGTTTTTTTAAGTTCACGGGCCGTTACATTTCTTCTGCAAAATTTTATTGGATAACAAAATATTTTCTCATACGAGTACCTACCTGAAGTTTTGTTTAAGAGCCTAGAGGTCTCTTTATTTCTATCTTTCTTAAAAGAATGGTGTCGATGATGCAGTCTTATTTAAAGATCCAGAAATACGTAACATAGATATCGGCTCAATAACTAAGCACGTAAATGAGCTAATAGATAATGCCTTCGTTATATCAGTAAAGTTAAGCAATACGTCATCCAGTGCTTTAAACCATCTCGAAACAGTAACCCTAACCTTCAGTTGCAAGATCGATACGCACCCCTTACATTTCACCCCCAAAACGGGGGCAGGACATTAGTGATTTATTCAATAGACGCTATCATAGACTGTATTAACGTACGGTACTATTATTAGAATGTAGGCGTTACGACGCCCACGAATCTGTTGTGACGTCAATAGATGGCGTAAAAGGTGTTTTAGAACAGTATAGTAAAAATCATGAAGTTTGCACCTTGCTCTTTCTTATCAAATCCACGGAGAGTAGTTTACGGAAGTTTATACACCGTAATCCTAAACCAAAAATTATCAAAATCCAAGGTTCGTGGCCACGAGGTTTAAGTTTATTTAAAACTTTATGACATTAACATTTCGGTGTTAATTGGCTTGTGCGTCCATGCGAAGAAATATAATCTATAGACAACTGGCGTAATAAATATTAATATTGCATTTAGAGCGTAGCCTGAAAGAAATTTCAAAAATTTTCGAACACCATTTCAGTCACCACATTTTTATTCACAATCGGCATCGCCAAGCCAACAATCATGACTCCTCAATCGTAAAAGATAATGTTGATTATTTTGGCAAGGTTCCATCTCTAGTAATGATCTGACAAAACTTTTGTGAGACTGAATAGTTATTAAGGAATCTATTTCCAGTCGAGTTTATCTTCGTTCATCATGGAAATGAGCATCCTCTGCATCACATAAAGGTTTTCCGGTCGCAGCTTCATCCGTTTCTGTCACCTTAACCGTATTATCAGGCCAATGTACTGTGAAACAAGATTTAATACGCTGCGAGTTGATAATCTCATATCGCATTACAGAAAACATAATCTTGTCACATTTGTTCATTGATCGTACAAAACAAGTTCTAGGTGGTTCAAAAACATTAATGATTCTGCTAAAACGGAAATAAGCGGCAATTTGCTTCGTTTTAATTCTCCGGCCATTAAACAAGTCTCAGATACGATACGATTCGTTTATCTTGTCTAATTGGCGTAAAGAGGTGATTAAGGAATCCAGTTTTTGGGGGCGCAAAATGTCTGGATATCTTAAAAACTAGCGTGCGGTTTACCACGTCAGTTAACGGTATTACAATGGTTTTGCAACATGTTACGTGCGATGCAACGGTTAAAACAAGGTGCGAAATTCAACACAAAAAGATGTTTTATTGATTTGGGCGTCGACAGGATCGTGATTGCATGTTATCACTGGAATTACATTACGAGTTTTTTTTCAGGTTTCCACAGTAAAGAGACTTGAAAGAAACTCAGGTTTTTTCTTTTTAGCATTACATACAGCCCAGTAAAGTTGTTAACTTTTACAATGTTAATTTATTACTGTGTTATAAATTGTAGGCTTGTTGGGTGAATGAAATTTTCTTCAAGCTATGCAAATCATTGGCTTAGTGGTGTGGCTTGGCTGAATGGAGCTTCTGCGATCAATGATTTTACATTTAGATTAAAATTTAATGCAAGTGGGTCAAACTGGATTGCAAATCCAAACTAGTCAACTAGTTTACTAGTGCAGATTAGTTAGGAGCTGCTATTTACGTGTAGTATATCGACAGTTTAAATTATTAATTTGCCAATATCAACGTCTCCTTAATTGCCTTTTTTTTTATTTGTCTAGCAATTCCCGGAGCCCAACGTTCTTTTCTTCAAGCGAATAACGTCCCAGGGCAATCATATACTTTACTGACAAAGGGGAGCTGCACAGCAAAGTTGGTAACAGACAATAACCTATTTTCTATTGTGTCTGTTGAGCGCAGACGCTGCGGCGTCCCAGTTACAGCAGCCCGCGAAACCGGTGCTCGTCAGTAAATAGGCCTGACAACAGGTTCCCGATATAGTATAACTGCTTTACTGTGATGTTTTTACAATAAAATATCATTGAAACCCTATCATGGAGTGCAGAATAAAGAATATCGTAAAAAATACTGACGCCAAAATGGGTTCACAGTAAATCAGTAAAATCCGTCTTACCCTTTTAGTCCATCCATAAAAACAAATTCAAATATTAGCAGGAGTTATGCACGTATCGAATACCTCCTCTGTTCTGCTCTTTATTGCTCCAATTACTTTTCCCCAGTAAACCATAATGTGCAAGGTCATTTCACTACACTTTACTATTTTAGCGTCACCAACCATCCAATAAGAACTGCCAGAAAAGACAATAATTTAATTTCTATCCAAACCACTGAAAGATGGAACGATTTAACAAATTGCTCAAATCAAAACGTTTCAGTTCCAACCAGGAACATCTAGAGGACATCTTCTAAGACGTTACGTTCCATAAACAAATCCATTCATCACATAACCCCTGACAAGTAACAATCAACGAAGCATTAAGCTGCTATCCCATATCCGCCCACGTATACGCCACGCACGCAAGCTAATCTGTGTGACGTCTTATAGCTTAGAAGCATTGTGTACCAAGTGTAGTACACTACAGTAGTCTCTCAATGATACATTGTAATACCCGCTTGGCTAGTGCATCTACCGGTGTTCCGGCAGCAGCATATGAGACTCTTCTAAGCATTATGACCTTCAGCTATACATCACTAGCTGTCCGCCGCGGTAATAAGATAAGAACCCGCGTTCCCGTGGGATCTTATCTTTTCCCGGGGCAAAAAGTAAGTATCCTGTGCTATTCCACACTATACTTAATCTATCTCTGTGCCAAATTTAATCCAGATCCTTTCAGCCGTTCTGGCGTGATTTAGTAACAAACATCCATC
This sequence comes from Ochropacha duplaris, assembly GCA_951361185.1. Lineage (NCBI taxonomy): Eukaryota > Metazoa > Arthropoda > Insecta > Lepidoptera > Drepanidae > Ochropacha > Ochropacha duplaris. The sequence continues at coordinate 1,926,218 of OX592712.1, read as the reverse complement.
CATCCAAACATTCACATTTATACTCGTAATATTAGTGGGAAGTGAAATTACTGGCCATGGTGAGTTTTTATGACAAACAAAGCAGGAGGGTCACCTGATGGTAAAATACTACCGTCGCCTATGGATGTTAGCAATACCAGGACCATTAAGTCGAAGACGCACACATTGGTAGGTTTGACGGCAGATCTTTAACATGAGGATGGTAGCTAGCCAGATGAGTACTACGTCTAATTTGACTACCGTGCCAGCTTTAGTGGGTCAGCAGCTTTACCATCATGACATAAAGTTTTACAAACGTCTTGGTATAATAAACGATGGATAGAAGCGGAATGGTGCTATTTCCGTACTATATTATTAGTAACGCACCGCGCACGTGTCTGAGGCGACCGATGTTTCCGTTTACTTTAACTGGACGTGAATCCTGTTTAACTGATGGAGTTAGTATCAACAGTGTCAATTTTGTTTATCTATGCCCTCCTTCACCATTTTTTTAATGATTTAAATTAGCTGGCGATATTGTCGTTATAGATTCAGTAGGGAGACTTTTTGGTGGGAACTTGCGAAGTGACGTTGCGATTTCGTTTGATTTTCATTTAATTGGTGTATTTTGAGTTTTATTGAATAATTTCGGTGGTGTTTTGTCCAATAAAGACGAATCTAAGTGCTCAAGTGAAGTGAAATGAAAGCGTGTATCGTGACTTTTCAGGTTGTCCCAAAAAGTCCGTGAATTTTTTAGTAGAACTGCCGCCAATTTCACTAAAACCTGACTGGACATGTACGGACGAGGACTAGACATTACAGTGAATGTGACTAGAATATAAAAGAACAAATTAAAACTGAAGAAAATATATGCGACTTAGTGGTCATGACAAAAAATTATAAAAGTAAAAAGGTTCAGTAGGTACAAATATTCTTGTTACAATTCATTGTTGTTTCTGCATTGTAACAGCCCAGCCAAACATTTCAAAACTTCGTGAGATGCTGGCGCAGGTCAGGACGGGAGACTGTGAAGGGCAAAATAAATGTCGATCAATATAGGTAAGTCTAGACTTATTATGAGTTGAAACAATATTATAAATGTGAAAAACTGTTTCTCGGGTCTTCACAGATTTTGATGAGATTACAAAAATCATCCTCAATACCCCATATGAAAAATCATGAAAAATGATAAAAATGTACAATTAATAATCCTGTAATAATTATTACAGTCTTCAAAATTTGCGCTTTGATTTATAGTCCCTAATCAAATTCAATTCAAGACAAAAGCATAGCAATTACGAAGCCCTTCAGCCTCGTCTGAAGATTACAAAAGCCCACCTGAAAGTCAATACAGTGAACTTTGATCGTGAGGGAATGAGAAACCTAAAGGTCAAAGTGACATAAGAACACCGTCGCATCTGTCTTTCTATTATATTTCCGATAGACTGAAAAATTAACGGATTCTCATACAGTTTTCACCAATGGATGGAGTGATTCATGAGGAAGATTCTGGTACATAATTAATTAAGGTTTTGTGTATATTGGCCGAAATATGTCAATGATTGTTGAAGATGTCGGGAGCTTTACGGGCGTGCGCCGCGTAATCCAATAGTTATCTATCCCTCGAATAACACACTACTACAAAAAAAATGTCGTAAGTAGGTACTATTAGATACCTAGTACTTAGGAAAACGTATAAATATGACGCTGAAAATATCTGTAATGTAATAACTTAGTTCTACGAAAAATGCAAAGAAAACCGCTTGATAAAATTTCCAATTTTCAAACCAGTTCTAAAAACGAACAATTCAGACATGTAAGTAAGTAAACGCGTCTTTAAACATATTCAATCAACCTGTTTTACAATTAACGACCGCAATCAATATTGTTTCACACAAACACTGTGTTAATTTTGATGTCAAATAGAGCGTGAAGCGTGATACTTAGTGCATCGCTTCAAAATGGGGATACTGTTTCTATCAATTTACGAACGGAAATCACTATGCTGCTCTGGAATTCCGCACATACTTTTGTAGCGACATCTATCTAATCTACAAATAGATAAGTTCGTACGATTCTTAAATAGATGGCGCTCCAATAATCTACATCGCGCTATCGAAGTTTTCTATGCGATCTGCAATTATATACAAGTTTTCAACATCTACAGTTGAATCGTGGTTCCCAGGCACGATGACCTACCCTGGCGGAAGATATTCCCTTTTCAATGGAGAAGTCTAACACCTCGCTCCTCCTTACTTTTACTGGGAATCTGAGAGAGAAAGAATGTCTTATTTTCGGGATAAAAATTATACTTAAGAATTCTCGAACATGTCATTAAAATCGAGAAATTTCAATGACCAAGATCTAGCAATGCCTGACTTGCATTCAAGCAATTCCTCTGGAAATAAAAGGAGTAAAGAAAGACGGATATCTTCCCGGTACAATAGACAAAGAAAGAGTTCTCATAGATTAGTTGGATAACGTTCTACACAAAAGGGGTTATAGAACAATGCGGGGTTATTAATGCTTTACCAAATCCTCCTTTAAAAGATCAAAGTATTAGACCATAAATTAACAGCCCAGTTTCAATTCCACCGTAACGATTTACTTGTTAATTGTTCGATACACGAAACAATAGGAGTGCAAAAACAATGGAGATATTACAACACTTTTACTTTATTTATGTGACCTTAATGTGAATAGAAGCTGCGGAAAGCATAGCCTGGTTTCATAGTGGGGATCATCATAATAGTTGGTTAATAAAGAAATTGGGAACGCTATGGATAAGCTTGTGTTTAACCGCGATCTCACCATGCTAAGTGATGATGTGGCCGATGGTGGTAAGCACACAAAGCTTAGAAGAAACTGGCTATCAACTGCAGCTGCCGGAACACACCGATAGGTGCTTGGCGACAGACTTTCAACTTGAGGGTGGTAGCCAGCCAGTCGAGTACTACAAAGTACCCTACCACCGTGCTATGGTTTCCACAAGATGTTTTCTTTAACCGAAAGCTCAAGCTCATTGTAGGATTCGAACCCACGACCTTCGCCGCGGTATCCGATGTCACTAACACTGAGCTATCATCGCCTTATCGTTTTTTGTTAATGACGTTAATAGCATTATTAGCTTCCGCAAAGCGTTTTCGAGTTGAAAAGTCTATGATAGCACTCTAGGATAATAGCATGCTATCAGTGAAAGCATTTTCCTAATCGGAACAGTAATTTCGGAGATTACCTCCTACATAACTTACAAACTTTGAGAGATATTTTAAATTGCTGGCTAGGAAGCAGTCTAGATATTAACAAGAGTTGTTAAAAGTGAAGATGCAAGAGTGTCTGATTCTTTCTTTAAAGCAGAAGCAGTAGCTTAGGTACTTAAAGACAATTTGAATGTCGAACCGTTCTTAATATATTTTATTTCTATAGGCGACTGTAGTCACTTATCATCAGGTGACCCGCCTGCCTACCAACTCTTTGACTTGGTAAATGCAGACAGTTTCCTATGTTAACTCTTAAATTATTCTAGCTCGAATAGAGAAATGCTGAATCTGCAGACAAAGAACCCGAACCGTAATTTTACTGGATAGAGTAAAGCCGTATGTGAGTACGCAGCTTAAAGCCAACATTGTGATAATTCTGACATCAGTTGTCAATGATTCGTAATTTAATTGAAATGATCATAAAAAAAACATACACATCATGACCTTTAAGATAACCTTGGCTGGATAATAATTGCAAATGGCGAAATAAATAAAATAACTACTGACCTCATCCAGCATTGGTAATAAACATGACGATCGCAAGGCATACAAATATGCAATTAAATCATCTATTAGATCACCTTAGAATGTATTATGCATTCCAAGTGCCATGCGGAATTGTTCTACTAATTAGGTGTTTCTAAAACGAAATGAAACGTTTAAAACAAGCTTTTTCAAGCGGTTTAGTGGAACTGATTTAAATTAGTTGGCTCGCGGCATTTTTGATTCAATTGTTATCTTATTGTTTAAGTGGGAAGATCGTACTACTTCAGAACCAAAAGGTAAAATTCAATTGCAAGATTCGACCTAAACATACGTAAAGCATAGACCCTGGTCCAAAAATACTAAGGCTCTTTGGGTGAGCCTACCAGATCTTAACTAGAGAGGACATAGCGAAGAGCTGTTTTATTTAGGGTTCCGTCCCCAAAGGGTAAAAACGGGACCCTATTACTAAGACTTCGCTGTCTGTCCGTCCGTCTGTCTGTCACCAGGCTGTATCTCAAGAACCACGATAGCTAGACAGTTGAAATTTTGTATTTCTGTTGCCGCTATAACAACAAATACTTACTAAAAATAAAATAAAATAAATATTTAAGGGGGGCTCCCATACAACAAACGCAATTTTTTTGCCCTTTTTTGCTCGATATCAATAATGGCAACAGGTAGGCACTTGAAATATTAACAAAATACTCAGTTGTATTTTTACTTTAATAATAAAATAAAATAAATATTTAACGGGGGCTCCCATACAACAAACGTGTTTTTTTTTGGCCTTTTTTACGTCCTTCGTGCGCGAGTCCGACTCGCACTTGGACGGTTTTTATTCAAGGGTTGCAAACCCAAAGGGTGTTCAATCAGACCCTGTGATTTATGTTTGTCCAAAAAAGGCTTTTATTTATTTTCTGCCAATATTTAAAATATATCATACTTACGATGTTTCAATAGCAATTTCCACAGTCAAGTTCAAATTCGTGCACCGATTGAATTGGTTGAATCTAAATACGAAACTGATGGATTTTTTAATCCGCCAATTAATTTACCACAACTGTAGACATGACATTTCGATGCCAGCCGCATTATAATTTTGTAAACAATGCTACCAAATATGGTATCAATATACTGTGCATAATATTTTATGTATTTGTAAGCGCACATATTATAAGCTATTATACTTATGCCTTATTCAAATCACATCTAACCTCACGGACACTACAAGTAGACAAACAAAGTTTAGTGCCATGCATTTTAATTGAAGTCTATTGGTAAATCTAATTAAACATTCAGTTTGGATGGCATCTTGAATAAAACTTGGACTTTACTTACCTACCTGGTTTCTAATATGTTTACTAGCTCAGCTTAGTAATGTAATAAGATGTACCAATGAGTTAGGTCATGAGAGTATATCTCTTTGGAGAGTAGAGTGGCAAGTAATATTAAACTATCAAGATAAAACTGGCCCAACCAATGCCAATATCTATCAAAAATGTTACTAACCCACTAATATTATAAAAGTGAAAATTTTGATGGATGTTTTTTACTCTTTCGGCACACAGGTAGATCATATCCTGGAATAACACATAGGATACTTTTTATCCAGGGAAAGGATAAAATCCCTCAGGAACACGGGTGAAACCTCGGGGGCAGGTAGTAATATTACAAAGAGGAAGTGTGTAGGTAATCTCTGAATCTACTGAACCGATTTAGAAAATTCTTTTACCAATAGAAAGCTGCGTTATTTGTGAGAGTCATAGGCTATATTTATAATCTGGGAAAAGATAAGATCCCACGGGAAAGCGGCTGAAACCGCAGGGGGACAGCTAGTGTAAAATAAAAGCTGTCAATCACATTTAGACTAAAGATTGGTAGAAGTTTTGGCAATGTTAGGCACAAAACACAAAATAACTGGTGATCATGTAGGTTCTAAGGATCTGCACAATGCCAATGCATCACTAGCACTAAGTTACCGACAGTAACATGTGGTCGATTAGGGTAGATCTTATATCCTGTCTATCCCTATAGGCAGACTGATTAATTGACCTGCCTGCTTGCTTAAATTAATCCGTGGTTGTGTTCGCCAGACATGAACTGTTTGTTTGATCTGAGTCTTAGTGAAAATATTTTTTCACAAAATTCATAAAAATTGGTTTAATGGTTTAAGGTTAAAAAGTAACAGACAGACTGAGTCACTTTAGCATTTATAATATTAGTATGGATTATACCAATTGAAAAATATAAATTTTTAAAAAACACACTTTTTAAAATTTTGTATGTATCTATGAAACAATAAAGATGTTTGATAATAATTATCTTTGGTTCTATTGCGACCCATACAAATGTTATGAATTACATTACCGTTCTAAGAACTAGTTAATTATTGAGGAATCTGATATGTATCTACAATTCGTTCAATTCGAGCGGTTTATCAGGGCAATTTCTAACAAATGTGGGCCGCCGGACCGGTCCATGCGAGACCGCGGCCCGCGCAGTTATTGACACAAAATACATGACCTACCTTCATATCCGACACGATTTGCTGATAAAGATTCCATAACGGTGAACAATCCTTCTCAGTAGTCCCCTCCATTGTCATATAATAACACGGCAAACACTAATAAACACGATCAAACACTATACAGAATCTCGAACACTTATTAACATGCCATTAAAAAAATCCACCAACTGTTGCATTTTCGCCCTTTCTTTCACTTTACGATAATTCAAGACGATTATTAAATTACCTACATTTTACATCATGTTTCCAAGGCACAATAGAAAAAATAGAAAACACGATATGCAACAAATCAATATTTATAAACATGAATACCCTCCATGTAATCCCGTTATGGGGGTAAAACGAAGTAACATCACTGAACTTAACGCGAAATTGTAATATTTATTTATTTCAAAGCTATTCACACACACTTTCATTCAATAAAACTTATATTTTCACAATTTTCAAACAAAAACACTCGGCAGAGCGTGCAGAGCAGCAGGACGCGTTTTCTTATGAAAGAAATTAAAAACGACAGACGACAAAACCGTACGACATCGGCTAGGTCGGCTGATAGTCGGCTAGAGTCGGTCGACAGTCACTCACAGACTGGTGAAACTAGGAACAAACTTTTCTATGAACTTAACGTGGCAAATAATGGCGGATAATGCTATTACACTCCCTCATTGCAGTTTCTCTTTCTTGCAATACTTCTGTCATGTGTCAGGCATGTTGTTTGTCAAAACTACATTTCGTGCCGTGTGTTTTTTTTATGTAAATTGTTGTTTGATTGTGGATTTTACATGCAAACAGTGGGTCAAGTTTGTGGGCAAAGAAGATTTAATATATGTTCCCATTGAAAAGTTGCATACATTAAAAATATATGTGGAAACTACTTTCACAATAGAGCATTTAATAATTTAAAAAAGGCCTTAAAAATTGTGCCCTACCTTAAAAAAATTGAAAGCTGATCCACTTCCTGATGAAATGTTGCTTGAAATTCCCTGTCACATTTATTGAAACATTGACGTTGAATACATCTGAACGACAAATACCTCTCAAGGGATAAACGACAATGAAGCTTCTGACGGGCCGGTTGGCGTGGTTGGTTAACACACTGCCTATCACGACGCAGGTCGTGGGTTCGATTCCCATCCAGGACAGACATTTGTGTGCATGAACATATCTGTTTGTCCTGAGTCTGGGTGTAATTATCTATTTTAGTATGTATTTACAAAAAAAATTAGTATATGTAGTATATCAGTCATCTGGTTTCCATAGTACAAGCTCTGCTTAGTTTGGGATCAGATAGCCGTGTGTGAAAAATGTCCGAGGATATTTATTAATCCAGACTGGACCTAGTGACTCAGTTATAATCTCTTTTTCTCAATTTTGTTTGGCAGCTGAACTTTTTAGAACTTTAATAATTACAGGATTTTGGTTCTATTTTTATATTGTAGTTATTTCCAGACTCATGTACAGCAGGACAGCAGCTGTTGGCTCAAGAATCAAGTGACAAGAAAGAATTAAGTCAGTCAGAAACAGTTTTTTATTCTATTTCAGGTCCGTGTTTAAGTCCAATCTTGTATAAGTACCAAATATCGACTCATTAACATTGGACTCATAAATACAGTTTCAATAGTTACCTAAATTAATAAAAAATATTATTTTGTAGTAAACTAGGTTTCTACTCTGCATATGTTATCGATATCGATAAAAAGCTATTTGTCAAGCACAATTTGGTTTGTTAGGTTGGTACTCCTGTTGTTTGACATCTTTGTGGTATTGGTTGGTATTGGAATGCCACGTAATTCGATTCTATTGGCTAGTATGGGAGTTCCGTCTCGGTCGGTCAGTGTGTCAGTCGGTTTGTTTTGTTTGTGGTTAGTTGCAGTGTTTCCACCAAACTTTTTTTAAATAGGCTACTTACGATCTTACGAAGCCAAAATCGGTTAGGACATGCAAAATCCCCTAGATGTTACAGTCAAAACTCATAATGGGTCAAAAGTACTACAAATGAAAAAAAAACAGGCAAAAGTAGTTTTGAGTCAACTGGTTGATCAAAAATAGTTTTATATATCTATAGTATTTATTTATTTTGAAGTAAAATAAAAACCATGAAGTGATTACTAGTAGGTGTATATGCGTTGCAGAATAAATAAGGCAAAGCCAAAGGTACCTGTGATGGGTAGCTTACCTGATGCTCGTATGGCTCACCATCATAGGCCCTTCACTCATTGCGGCTCAGACTTATTCGGGCCTATGGAGGTCACGAAAGGCAGGTGACGTATGAAACGATACGGCTTACTTTTCACCTGCTCAACAGTCAGATTGATTCATTTAGGAGCGATTCCCTAATAATGGTGCTTAAGCGGATGGCATAACATCGCAGTTGGCCGCAGCAGCTTTACTCCGACAATGGAACATATCTTCGGAATGCAGACGTTGAACTCAAAAATTGGCTGCAGGAAATCGACTATGATATTTTAGAAAATGAGGCCATGGGCACGCTGTGGAATTTCATTCCACCTGTCAGTCCCCATTGGGGTGGGGCATGGGGCATGGGAGAGACTTATTCGAAGTGTTAAGACTTCACTCAAGGTAATTATGAAAGAGCGAGCGATGTCACATGAAAGATTTAGAACGCTCCTGGCGGAAGGAGCGTCCGTGGAACCAGCTAGTACTTCATCGCTAGAATCTAAAAAAAAACTTGAGAGGTGTCAAGGGACACCCGGATGGAACGAAGTTATATAAGTCGAGAGAGTATATATATATACAAACAAATGTACAACTATAATATATAAAAAACTTCTTAATATATAAAAGGCTGCCGATCGGTAAGGTTCCCATTTCTATATATATGCGCACGCCGCACAGCTTTTAGTGTCAGTTGGTCGGGTGACAGCAACTGTCACCCGACCCTACCCGACCCGACAACTGACACTAAAAGTGTCGTGACAAATTTTCCGTCTAGCCCCCATTCACATTCACAACGCGCGATAAGGAACTTCGTTCCAAAAAATCTTTTGGGTTCTCCTTCGAACCTGTAAGTAGGTTAGTTAAATGACTCATAAACTGTACCTACGTAAAAACAGCGTATTGCACTAAAGTTGGCCGATATATTTTGGCGACGTTGGATAAAAGAGGTATTGCCTAAACTACTGCCGAGGCAGAACAGGAACCAAGACCAGAAGTAACCAGACCTTGTCTTTCTTGCTGATTCCGATGTGTCACGCAACGTCTGGCATAAAGGTGTCGTACAGCAAGTCTGTACGGGGAAAGATAGACGGATAAGTAAATGTGGTGGAAATTAAAACCAAGTCAGGTGTACTGAGAAGGTCCACAGCACGCGTCGCGCTAATCCCAATAGTCGATGAGTGCTGATCCCGCAGGGGTTCAGATGGGAAGTGTAAGCGACGCATTCATTTTCATATTTTAAATGTAAGTGTATTTCTTATTTTCTGTGTTATATACTTTTGGTAAGATTTGAAAATAAGATTTTTCTTATTTTTTTCGCTTTCTGTAAAAAAATATTAAATCATTACTTTTCACCAAAGTAGCGTCTGTTTTCCCGTGCTCAACGTGCGGTACGGTATCGGTAGGTAGTGTTTTTTTCCAATAAAGGTCAATCTAAGTGCACAAGTGGAATGATGTGAAATGAACGCGTGTATCGTAACTTTTTAGTGGAACAGCCGTCAATTTCACTAAAATCTGACTGGACTTGTACGGCCTAGGACTACTAGACTGTGAATGTGATGTAATATGATTATATCAAGATTAAATAACATATTTAAAGAAAGAAGAATATCAAATATCAAATTTGATACTGGCGAAATACACAAGCCGTGTGACAGCAAACAAAAAAAAACAATAATTGGTTGTGGTCCAAATGTCGTTACAAAATTTTACTTTGCGTTTTAGTCTGAAGTTGTCTGTCTCCGACTAGTATATAGTTATCTGGGGTTGTCTGTCTGCAAAGAGAATAATGAATAAATTGGTTGTCTGTGTGCAGGATATTGTATTCAAGTTTTGAAATTTCTTATTAAAATCTAACATTCCTACAGTTCTTTAATATGAAATCGTGTTATTGAATAAAATGTCTAAAGTTATAAACAACGATGGCATTCGTGCCGGTTGTATTTACAGGATAGCTCTTGAAAACTTTGTGTAAGTCCATTGTTGTTTTACGCGCCTTTTCTGATCATCGTCATGTTTTCAGTTTTACCCATTGTTTTGTGGATATTTTCTCAAATTGACTGTCTTTTTGGCTAGAGAAATAAAACAACAATGTATGTTTATAGCATTTGAAACATTGTACAGTGCTTCCGAACTTGCTGATGAAGAAATGTGAAATAGGATTTCCAGGAATCGCGATTCAAGTTTAATTGTGCCATCTATGAAAATTAACTTTGCTTTCAGAACTTATAAACAAGTGGAATTATATCCTAATTTGTCTCTGAACTTGATAATTGGTCCAAATGGAACTGGAAAGTCCACATTTGTGTGTGCTATCATTCTGGGGCTCTGCGGGAAGACCAGTGTCATTGGACGAGCTAAGAAGGTATTTTTTAGAGTGCCATACTTCAACAGTATAAATAGGAACACTATAGGATCACAATGTTGTCAGTCTGTCAAGAACCTTTTTCTCATGGATGCATTAAGTTGAGTTTTAAGGCGATGATACATAGCACAATGGTAGTGATGTCGGATACCGCGGCGAAGGTCGTGGGTTCGAATTCTACAATGAGCTTAAGCTTTTGGTGAATGAAAACATTGTGAGGAAACCATAGCACGGTGGTAGGTAATTTTATAGTACCCGACTGGCTGGCTACCACACTCAAGTTGAAAATCTGTTGCCAAGTACCTATTGGTGTGTTCTGTCAGCTGCACTTGAGAGCCAGTTCCCATCTAGGCTTTATATGCTTACCACCTTGCCACATGGTCAAACACAAGCCATGTCTTCAATGTCTTAAACATTTCAGATATCAGAATATGTCCGCAGTGGTTGTGAGCATGCTACAATAGAGATAGAATTGTACCAGCAGCTTGGTAAACGCAACGTGATCATCACCCGCTCATTCAACCTGAAGGATGTGTCTACTTGGTCTATTGATCATAAGTCAGTTCGGGAGAAACAAGTTCAGGAGTTGATAGCTTCTTTGAATATACAGGCAAGCATAGTCAAATATTATTGTAAGTCCCTAGGTGACCAAGCTTTGCTCATTTTTTTCTCACAAAAAAGGAACTTAAAAAACTACAATCACACTATGGTAAGTGATGATGTGGCCGAAGGTGGCAAGCACACAAAGCCTAGATGGGAACATTTTTTTTGTTATTCTTGATAAGCTTGTGTTTGACCACAATCTCACCATGGTAAGTGATGATGTGGACGAAGGTGGTAAGCACACAAAGCCTAGATGGGAACTGGCTCTCAAGTGCAGCTGTCGGAACACACCGATAGGTGCTTGGCGACAGGTTTTCAACATGAGGGTGGTAGCCAGCCAGTCGGGTACAAAGTACCCTACCACCGTGTAAAACTGGCTCTCAAGTGCAACTGTCGGAACACCGGTGCTTGGCGACAGATTTTCAACTTAAGGGTGGTAGCCAGCCAGTCGGGCACTACAAAGTACCCTACCACCGTGCTATGGTTTCCTCACGATGTTTTCCTTCACCGAAAGCACGACCTTCGCCGCGGTATCCGACGTCACTTACCACTGAGCTATCATCGCCTTTAACATACATATCAATATGCTTAGCAATGGTTTTCAAGTTGCATAAATTTCCCTATGTTGGTAATCGAAGGAACAATAAATCCAAAATAATTAAAAGAAAGAAAGAAAACCTAAACCAAAAGACCTGCAAAACAGAGGAGCGAATATTGGCTAACGTTGATGCACGTATTACTTGAAAACCCGCTTTGATACCGATATTCGGCAACGGTTTTCAGTACCAGTATTGAAACCAAATATCGGCTGTGGATAGCCGTTGCCAGAAATAGCTGATATAAGTGGAGATTTGTTATTAGCATTAACATATTCATTTTCTTTGTTATATAATTTTACTAGCTATCTCCCGCGGTTTCACCCGCATTGTCGAGGGATCTTATCTTTTCCAGGGTTAAAATGTAGCATATGTGCTATTCCAGACTATAATCTATCTCTATGCCAAATTTCATCCAGATCGATTCAGCCGTTCTGACATAAATGAGTAAGAAACATACATCCATCCAAAATATCACATTTATAATATTAGTGTGATTTGCTGTAAATCTTCCTAAAAATAAATAAAAAACAACAGTCTACTACTATGGGAAAAGGTGGTGAGAGACAGGATTAGGTGAAAGGCTATGGAGGAGGCCTTTGGATCAAAGCGACACGCTGATTAACTAAATAACAAATAGAGGTTATTCATAGTATACATTCATTAATTAAATTTAATTTCCCACAGGTTGACAATCTATGCCAGCTCCTACCACAAGACAGAGTTCAGGATTTCTCCAAGATGGATGCTCAGCAACTTCTACGTAGTACCCTCTCCGCTGTGGGTGGTCAAACAAGTGTAAAACATTTGGACGAGTTGATTGAGTGCCGGATGCAACAACGGGGTCTATCCACTAAGCTACAGAATAATGCTCAGTTGATGCAAGAACAAGTGCGGCTCAATGAGAGGTAACTTATTTTTTTTAAGTGAAAACTTCTTTAGGCGCGTTGAGCACTTTTTGGGTGAATAAAAATCATGGAACTCGCGTCAACGTCACCGAACGCTTTCGTGTTAAAGTATATTTTTCAAAGCGCCATCTACTCCACAATATAGGAACATCTTCGTAAAAAGTTATATATCTTTTTTTTTTTTATTGAGTATAGATTCGCGTTTGACCACTATCTCACTTGATGTTAGGTGACTACGCGACGTGGTGAATAATAATAATTGTTTGAGTGAATATACATGTCTCTGTCAATATTTAGTGAATATAGAGTTTTCACTTCTGTTGGCACTACCGGAGTGCGAGTTTCTTTTTATTTATTCTGGATAAGCTTGTGTTTAACCACAATCTCACCATGGTAAGTGATGATGTGGCCGAAGGTGGTAAACACACAAAGCTTAACGGAACTGGCTCTCAAGTGCAGCTGTCAGAACACGCAGGTGCTTAGCGACAGATTTTCAACTTGAGGTTGGTAGCCAGCCAGTCGGGTACAACAAAGTACCCTGCCACCGTGCTGTGATTTCCTCACGATGTTTTCCTTCACCGAAAGCTCATGCTCATTAAGTGCTCATTGTAGGATTCGAACTCACAACCTTCGCTGCAGTATCCGACGTCACTACCACTGAGCTATCACCGCCTTAACATTTGTATTTTCCAACAGATTAAAAGTAGTAATAGATGCAATGCAACAACGTAAAGAGATCGAAAAGCAAATAGACATTTGTGAGAAGAAGAAACTGTGGATGGAGTACAACGAGCTAAGAGTCAACGTGATAGAATATATTGAGGACAAGAAGAAAGCGACTAAACTTGTTAATTCACACAAGAGTAAGATGGAGCCGCTGGAAACGTTTATAGAGAAAGCTAAGAGCGGGATCGGTAAACTTGAGCAGCAGAAATTGGCAGCTGTAAGTATCAAACAATGTTTCCAACTGACGGATATCACGATCAATGACGGAGATCAGGCGGATAACCTATCAAATATACAGTAATAAAAAATTTAATATCTAAAATTTTATACATGAAAATCATAAATATCGAAAGACCTCCAAATTATGGGGCCTTTTGTCCTCTAACCGGCAAAAAACGTCAGTAACGTTAAAAAAAGCGTAAGATACGTGATGACTGTTATTATTATTGCAATTTTCTATTATTATTATATCATTCGATAATTACAACATCTGGTGGTCAAAAGTGGAACCATTTGATCATATTTTTTATCTATTAAAAAAAGTCATAATAAAAAATGTATACCCAAATATTTTTTTCTTTATATCTATGGCGATAAGGCGATGATAGCTCAGTAGTAAGTGACGTCGAATACCGCGGCGAAGGTCGTGGGTTCGAATCCTACAATGAGCTTGAGCTTTCGGTGAAGAAAAACATCGTGAGGAAACCATAGCACGGTGGTAGGGTACTTTGTAGAACCCGACTGGCTGGCTACCACCCTCAAGTTGAAAATCTGTCCCCAAACACCTATCGGTGTGTTCCGACAGCTGCACTTGAGAGCCAGTTCCCATCTAGGTTTCGTGTGCTTACCATCTTCGGCCACATCATCACTTACCATGGTGAGATTGTGGTTAAACACAAGCCTATCGAGAATAAAAAAATAAAAAAAAAGAGAATAGAACTTGAAATTAATATTTTTATAATAAGGAACTTTGTTCCTATCTGGTGTCCTACGACACCACACGGTTTTTTTGTATATGTTGCATGTTGGTAGGTGACCTGCCCACCTATCTCCCCCTTAAGTTTGTTGTACTACTTACCGGACCATATGGATTAATACTAGCTGTTCCGCGCGGTTTCACCCGCGTTCCCGAGGGATCTTAACTTTACCCGGGATAAAAAGTAGCCTATGTGCTATTCCAGACTATAATCTATGCCAAATTTCAACCAGATCCGTTCAGCCGTTCTGGCGTAAATGAGTAACAAACATACATACATCCATCCATCCATCCAAACTTTCACATTTATAATATTAGTAAGATTTATTTATTTCACATGTTCCCACTAATGTCACAATATAAAAAAAAACTTGAGAGGTGTCAAGGGACACCCGGATGGAACGAAGTTATATAAGTCGAGAGAGTATATATATATAAATAGAAATGAAAATATCTGGCTTGCTTTCTATAAGAGAGAGAGAGAGAGAGAGAGAGAGAGAGACAGACAGAGAAACATGCGCACGCCGCACAGCTTACTACACACAACTGTCACCCGACCAACTGACACTAAAAGTGTCGGTTTTTCGTAAGATTTTTTTCCGTCTAGCCCCCTTTCACAACGCGCGATAAGGAACTTCGTTCCAAAAATCACTTCACAAAATATATTTCAGAACAGAGAAATCCGCACACTAAAAGATAGAGTGAAAGATACAGTTACGTCAGTCAGAACACATGAGTACGCTCTCAAAGAAGCTGAATCTAGGTTTCAAGAGAAGTTGGAGAGGCACAGAAATAGAGAACGAGAGCTGGTGGAAGCAAGAGCTAAACTAGACAAGCTGGTCACTGATAAGAGCAAATTGGTGGAGAATGTTGGAGATGGTAAGTTTTTGTTTTTTTTTATTCTGGATAAGCTTGCGTTTGACCACAATCTCACTGTGCTAAGTGATGATGTGGCCGAAGGTGGTAAGCACACAAAGCCTAGATGGGAACTGGCTCCCAAGTGCAGCTGTCGGAACACACCGATAGGTGCTTGGCGACAGATTTTCAACTTGAGGGTGGTAGACAGCCAGTCGGGTACTACAAAGTACCCTACCATGCATCGTGCTGTTGTTAGCTTGAATTTGAAAATATCTATGATGTTCATAAGAAATAATAAATAAAATTATTAAATTTTCATCTTTGACCACGTGATTGAAAACACTCGGTACTAGCCGATTCTGGAGTGTGGCGTCACATGCTTGTAAAGGAAACAGCCCCTTATTAACAACACCATAAATTCCAGAGTCGAAAGTGAAGATGGAATTGGCGGAGTTAATCAAACCTATAACTAAGACCAATGCAGCAATAGATAATATGAAGAAACAAAAATTAGAAGTGCAATACGACTTGGAGAATAATGTTACCCCTCAAATAAGATTGTATCAGAATAAGTGAGTACAGATACCTATTATGCTCAGTACTGGGTTCGATTCCCATCCAGGACAGATAATTGTAATTGTGTTTTGCACGGTGGTAGGGTACTTTGTAGTACCCGACTGGCTGGTACCACCCTCAAGTTGAAAATCTGTCGCCAAGCACCTGTCGGTGTGTTCTGACTTCCGACAGCTGTACTTGAGAGCCAGTTCCTATCTAGGCTTTGTGTGCTTACCAACTTCGGCCACATCATCACTTACCATGGTGAGATTGTAGTCAAAACACAAGCTTATCCAGAATGAAATAAAAAAAATAAAACGAAAACAGAAACCGCGGGGGACATAGTATTAATAAAAAACCGGCCAAGTGCGAGTTGAAGTCTCGTGTTTTGTTTTTAGGTTTTCATGCAATCTACCAGCAATGTAATATATTTTGTATTTTTTTCAAAATTTTAGGCTCAGTAGTTTCGGAGTTCAGGGGAGGGGTCAATTTTCGTCTTATTTCATGAATAAAATCAAAGCTATTTATTTCACAATAATAACAAAAATATATTTAAGATCCTCATAACGAGCCCTTTAATTTCATATATGACACAGAAAAGTTTCAAAACCTTTTTAATTTGTCCCCCGAAAATGACCCTTATTTAAAAAAAATATATAACTTTGCTCATCTGTGTTTGGGTCATAGGATTACACCATCCTACCAATTGGCTGTGATAAACGGATGGACAGACTAGACGCACGAGTGATCTTAGGGTTCCGTTTTTTTTATATAGAAACCTAATAATATTGTTATTACAGAATCCAAAACCTGGAGAACGTTCATGAGAAACGTCTAGAAGTCCTTAGAGAGTACAGCGAGGACTGCTACTTGGCTGTGATGTGGCTCCGAGAGAACAAGGAAATGTTTGAGGAACCAGTCTACGAGCCTATGATGCTTGAGGTGAGTTTATTTTTGGAACGAAATTCTTTTACGTGGCTTACAGTAGAGAAAACTGGTAGAAATCGTCACGTAAGAAAAAAGCGTTATGCTCCAGGCGACCTTTCATATATTTCTCCTTGTCTTTGATATATTTATACTAAAATTAAATATACAAATTAGAGAGAGAGAGAGAGAATAATTTGGATTACTTATTTTTTATCCAATCTGTAACCAACATTTTGTAACAAATGACAAAATGGCAGCACACGTCAAATAAGGACTTTTATAGGCAATTTTTTGATTCCTCGGGTTATATTATTGTAATTTTCGTAGGGATCTCTAATTAAAAATAAAACCTATGTTACTCACTAATAATTTAGCTTTCTATCTGTGAAAGAATTTTTGAAATCAGTTTAGTGGTTTAGGCGTGAAAACGGAACAAACAAACAAGCAAACTTACTTTCGAATCTATAATATAAAAATGAATCGCAAAATGTGTTGGTAAGCGCATAACTCAACAACGCCTGGACCAATTTGGCCAATTCTTTTTTTTAAATGTTCGTTGAAGTTCAAGGATGGTTTTTACGGCGAGAAAAATTCGAATAATTGCCGGGAAAACCCTAAAAACAGCCCTTTTCTTTTTCCCATACAAACCTGTCAATCATTTGACGTCAATCGAAACAAAACAAAGACGCGTTTTAGAGAAATAGGGCAGAACAAGGTCTGCCGGGACAGCTAGTTTATAATATTAATTCTTTATGTATTGTACTTAACCACATTTAAAGCAAAATACATATTTCTAATTTCTATAACTTTCTTACAGATAAACTTCACCGACCCAAAGTTCGCCCGTTACTTAGAATCAACAGTACCGGCCCGCGATCTCGTTGCGTTCACGTTCGAATCCAGCCGCGACATGAATCTATTTCTCAAGAAGGTCAGGATAGAACGTGGACTGAAGAGAGTGAACGCTGTGTGTAGTAGAGGAGACAGGATCAATATGCAGGGGAATATACAACAGCTGAGGTAATTATAGTACTCTGATTCATAGTTTAGACACAGAATTTTCTTATAGGTAGGGAATGTTATGAAGGCGATGATAGCTCAGTGGTAAGTGACGTCGGATACCGCGACGAAGGTCGTGGGTTCGAATCCTACAATGAGCTTCAGCTTTCGGTGAAGGAAAACATCGTGAGGAAACCATAGCACGTTGGTAGGGTACTTTGTAGTACCCGACTGGCTGGCTACCACCCTCAAGTTGAAAATCTGTCGCCAAGTACCTATTGGTGTGTTCCGACAGCTGCACTTGAGAGCCAGTTCCCATCTAGGCTTTGTGTGCTTACCACCTTCGGCCACATCATCACTTACCATAGTGAGATTGTGGTCAAACACAAGCTTATCCAGAATTAAAAAAAAAAAAAGAGTACCTCACAGAGAGTTAACAAAATGGGGGTCATTATCCAAATTGCATCTTATTGTTTCTTATTATTATTGTTAATCTTATTTCATTATAATTGCATTGATACGTATTATAATTTACTTATTATTCTTATATTGTACCAATTTTCATCATCGTCACCGTTAACATGCACGCCACACTTTCTTTTTTGATGTTAAAACTTCTTTAGCGGCGTTGTGCACTTTTTTGGGATGGGTAAAAAATGTTACCGCGTCAGGACTCGTGATCTGATCGAAAATTCGTAAGACGGTGGGAGAGTAGACCGCCGGCGCGGCGTAGGAGAAGAAGTAATATTCTCTTTCTACCGCGCCGGCGGTCTAATGTAATATAAATTGTCGTGTTTGTGTACGATAGCACAATAAATGAATATTGTATTTTACCACATAGATGATACTACTTTTATACTGATAAATAAAGCAATTGGTGCGAAATTATTCCCTAACCATTCCAAAATATTCAAAAATGCACAACGTTAATGTTCAAGTGTTCACTTCTGCCGGCTCCCGGAGTGCAACCCGTTGTTACAAGCTGCTTTATATTAACTTGCAATGTATGTATGCTTTTCCGGAGTGAATCTTGCAACTCAATTTGAAGCAGATATCTTTAACCAATTGAGCTGAATTTTGTATACACGTTTAGTTTGGATGACAATGCATGGTTAGCTGTGTGACGTCATTCTAAATCCAACATGGCGGAACACCTAAGATAGCGGACTATAATTTTTTAATGCAATCCTGCAATATGGGTATCAAATGAAAGGGCTTGATGAAAATAAAAAAGGTGGTAGGGTACTTTGTAGTACCCGAGTGGCTGGCTACCACCCTCAAGTTGAAAATCTGTCGCCAAGCACTTATCGGTGTGTTCCGACAGCTGCACTTGAGAGCCAGTTCCCATCTAGGCTTTGTGTGCTTACCACCTTCGGCCACATCATTACTTACCATGGTGAAATTGTGGTCAAACATAAGCTTATCGTGAATTAAAAAAAAAAAAGAAGAATAACTCAAAAAATAAAGTGACGTCACTCTGAATCCAAAGCTTGTTTTTAAAAAAGATTTTTTAACTTATTAATATTTTGTTTAAATTTGATTTGTCTATAAACTTAATATTTCCAGCTACCTAGGATTCTACACTTACCTAGTGGACACAATATCAGCGCCCCAAGCGATCACTACGTACTTGTGCAAACATTACAACATACATCGCATACCGATAGGAAATGATCACACTTACAAGAACAGCGGAAAAGTGCCCAATAACATCACCTTCTTTTTTACTGGTGAGTAATAGACTACATGAAACCATAGCACGGTGGTAGGGTACTTTGTAGTACCCGACTGGATGGTCACCCTCAAGTTGAAAATCTGTCGCCACGTATCGGTGTGTTCCGACAGCTGCACTTGAGAGCCAGTTGACATTTAAGCTTTGTGTGCTTACCACCTTCGGCCACATCACTTACCATGGTGAGATTGTGGTCATAAATTAGCTTATCCAGAATTAAAAAAAAAAAAAAAAAAAATTTTCGAATCCTACAATGAAACCACAGCACGGTGGTAGGGTACTTTGTAGTACTCGACTGGCTGGCTACTACCCTCAAGTTGAAAATCTGTCGCTACGTATCGGTGTGTTCTGACAGCTGCACTTGAGAGTCAGTTCACATCTAGGCTTTGTGTGCTTACCACCTTCGTCCAATAAGCTTATTCAGAACAAAAAAAAAGGTTAGAATCCTACTATGAAACCATAGTAGTACCCGACTGGCCGGCTACCACCCTCAAGTTGTTCAAATTCATCTGTCTGATGAAATCCATTTTAACCACAAAAAAAAGTCTACTGATGGTGATGACGTCACAAGGCACTATTTCAGACTAAACTCTGTATAGACTATCATTTTGACATTTAATAAAATGAAGTTTGATTTGATAAGACATTGTTTGTTACTCTTTCACGCAAAAACTACTGTATGGATTTTAATGAAACTTGGCACACAGGTAGATCATATACTGGAATAACATATAGGATATTTTTTATGCCGGGAAAATACAAGATCCCTCAGGAACGCGGATGAAACCGCGGGGGACAGCTAGTCAATAAAAACGTATATATTTAATGTTTTCAGAGAACCATAGATTCACAGTGCGCGTGTCTGCATATAGCGGCGTCAAGTCTAGCTCCACCATAGAGATACGTCCCGCCAGGCTGCTAGCCAACATCGTTGACCTTGAACAACTCACACAGTTCAATCATCAGTTAGTATTATTACGATTATGTACGATTACCTTTTTTTTTTTATTCTGGATAAGCTTGTGTTTGACCACTATCTCACCATGGCAGTCGGGTACTACAAAGTACCCTACCACCGTGCTGTGATTTCTTCACGATGTTTTCCTTCACCGAAAGTTCAAGCTCATTGTAGGATTCGAACCCACGACCTTCGTCGCGGTATTCGACTTCACTTACCACTGAGCTATCATCGCCTTAAAAATTGTACCGCTACCATCGCTTCTTGAGATAATAAGCAAATTGTGAAGAAATATCTGGATTTATTGGGACAAAGTTCTTTTACGCGGCTCACATGGTGAACTGGTGAAAATCGTCACGTAAGAAAACAGCGTTATGCCCATACCAGGGTCTCAGAAGTTTAAAGGAATCAATTGTTGATAGCATTAGTGAAAAGAGGCAACATATAGGTTAGGCGATGATAGCTCAGTGGTAGTGACGTCGAATACCGCGGCGAAGGTCGTGGGTTCGAAAGAAAGTATTATGATATTTTTACAGATTAACAAAGTTCGAGCAAACGGCGCAGAATCATCGCGCTAAGACTCGAGAGTTAGACAGCAAGCTGGCCGCCTTAGAAACTAATCTAAATGAGCTAAATACCAGACGGAAAAGAATTAACGAGGGAGTTGAGAGGGTAATAACTAGATCCTATCTAAACTAATATTATAAAGAGGAAAGATCTGATTTGTTGTTTGTCCCTTTGTTAGCATTTAACTCAAAAACGAATCGACTGATTAAAAAAAAATCTTTCACCATCTTTCTACTGAATCAATATTGAAAATTTTGATACCAATAGAAAGCCACGTTATTTGTGAGTGTCATAGGATATATATTAACCTGAAAAAGATCCCACGGGAACGCGGGTGAAACTGCGGGGGACAGCTAGTAGTTTATATTCTTTCAAACAAAAAAAAAACTGGTCAAGTGCGAGTCGGACTCGCGCACCGAGGGTTCCGTACAAACTTGTAAATTGTTCGTTCATCATTTTTTTTCGATTACCTTATTTGAGGTTGGTGCCAACAACAACGTTGATACAACTCAGAGGTCTATCTTAATTGGTGGTAACTATGTATGTATGGGGACACCCTTTAATTTTCAACTTTTTTTATTTTTTGGAATTTTTCCTTTATCTGTGCTATAAGACGTTGCTTCGTACCAATTTTCAAGATTCTAAGTTCACGGGAAGTACCCTGTAGGGTTTGATTCCCTTGCGAGTTTCGAAAATTTGCGGAAATTTTTGACATAAACGGCTGTATCTTTTGATTGCGTTGGCTTAGAAGTTTGATTTTTTCACAGCTCCAAGGGACCTACTGTCCCTTGAGTAATTTCAGCTTGATACCTCCACGCGTTCCTGAGAAAAAGGGTCTTGACACACGGACGGACGGACGGACGGACAACAAAGTGATCCTTTAAGGGTTCCGTTTTTTTCCTTTCAAGGTACTTTCAAGGAACCCTAAAAATGGTGAAAATATCGCATAACGTAAAAATGTATTTCCCTTTCGCAGGTACGAACAATATGCGCTCAAATCCGACTGCAAAACAAGAAAATCCAGGATATAGAGAACGAGGCGACGTTCAACATCGACCAAGAGAAGATACAATGTAGGAGGAAACAGATGGAGTGTGTCATCAAACAGTGCAAACTACATCAGGAGTGCAATGACATCATGCAGGGGCTGCAAGCGAAGACCTTGGAGGGAGAGCTGTGTAAGGTATGAGTCGATAGCTTTTAGTTTAATGTTTCTTTTTGTTTGGAGCAAGCTTAAGTTAGTCATGCTCGCTTTAAGGCCTTTGCTTGCGGCGGCGACGTGTGGCGGGTCGCTCACTTCCCTATAAAATGTGCGAGGAGGGCGATGGCTGCCACGCGCGTCATACTTGTGAACAGGTGCTGCTTGTGGGGGCTGGTCTGCTTGAGTTTGTTGTTTATTAAGTCAGTCATAATTAAATTCTATAGATTCCTATTTTTGCCACCATAACACGCAAATATTGTCAGTGCAAGTTGTAAGTTGTTTATGAAAAGAGTAATTGCTGAGTTTATTGCCGGCTCTTCTCAGCAAAAACAACCTTCCGAACCGAGCATTTAGAGTCTGACTATTCATAAGTGCCTGTGAAGGCCTATTTGGATGAATAAACAATTTCATTTCATTTCATTTCGATATTTATAACCAACCTTACTAGCTATCCCCCGCGGTTTCACCCGCGTTCCCGTGGGATCTTATTCTTTCCCGGGATAAAAAGTATCCTATGTGTTATTAACCCTTCCAGGATATGATCTACCTGTGTGCCAAGTTTCATCAAAATCCGTTCAGCCGTTTTTGCGTGAAAGAGTAACAAACATCCATCCATCCATCCAAACCTTCACATTTATAATATTAGTGGGATATTTCTTTATAAATATAGATTTGATTCTATTAGGAAGGAGTTACCCAAAATACAGGTTTTACCTAGCTTGGGGAACAAAGATCTCGTGCTTTTTAAAATTATTTTTTCATTAATAAACGTTATCTAATATATAAAATTCTCGTGTCACAGTTTTCGTTGCCATACTCCTCCGAAACGGCTTAACCGATTTTGATGAAATTTTTGTGCTTATCCGGTATCTATGAGAATCGGCCAACATCTATTTTTCATCCCCCTAAATGTTAGGGGTAGTCCCACCCCTAAATTTTTATTTTTATTTTTGAGACAAAATTTCTATTTTTTTATGATACAAAAATACATACAATCCCCAATTTTCACCCTTCTACGATCAACCCTTCTTTTTGAATAGCCATTTTAGTAATTTGAGTAATCGGTCAAGCCGTTTCGGAGGAGTATGGTAACAGGACCGATTTGGATGAAATTTTGTGTATTTCAATGGGTTCCTCGATGATTTGAAAACAAAATTGGACCCGGTAGATGGCGCTGGAATCGGGTTCTAAGTTTTGTTTTAATTTCAGGGCAGGACAACGTCTGCCGGGTCCACTAGTTATTAATAAAAAGGCCACCAAAACGCTAATGTCTATGTCACGTGACGTCACCTGCTCGTAAACAAACTTTTAGCTGTCAAAACATCTCTCATAACTTTACCGTTTCCATTTTGCTGTTTACTAGCAGGTGACGTCACACTCAGAATCGACCAGCACCGAGCGTTTCCAATCACGTGGTCAAAGTCAAAAGGTTTAAGGCGATGATAGCTCAGTGGTAAGTGACGTCGGATACCGCGGCGAAGGTCGTGGGTTCGAATCCTTACAATGAGCTTGAGCTTTCGGAAAATACATAAAAAATTATAACCAAAACATGAAATGGTCAAACATGAAATGAAAAAAATACTGGCGGTAATCGTCACGTAAGAAAACAGCGTTATGTCAGTACCAGGGACTTAGAAGTTTAAAAGAGTGATTTGTTAGTGAAAAGAGGTCATCATATTATTAGGTATCATAATTACTGTGCACTTACATTAATAAGAAGCAGATAAAAAACTTGAGAGGTGTCAAGGGACACCCGGATGGAACGAAGTTATATAAGTCGAGAGAGTATATATATATATATATATATAAATGAATATATCTGGCTTGCTTTCTATAAGAGAGAGGGAGAGAGAGAGAGACAAGTCAACGCACTTTTGACACTATAATGGTCGTGACAATTTTTCGTAAGAATTTTTTCCGTCTAGCCCCCTTTCACAACGCGCGATAAGGAACTTCGATCCAAAAGGACTACTATCGCCACCTATTAGATAAAGTATACATTTCAATGGTGTTGTACACGCTGTAGTAATGATACATAGCGAAGTTTCAAAATGTGTGTAAAGATTTCAGTGTACACTCACACATCTACTACTGGGAGCTTTACTGTCTTGTCCAGTAAGTAGCACGACTTTAAGGGGGAGATATGTGGGTAGGTCATCTACCAATTATACAAAAAATACCTTAGTAAAAGTGTCACCATTGTAGAGATATTAATAAAATATCGATCTCGAATATTTTTTTTTTATATTCGATAGGCTTGTGTTTGACCACAATCTCACCATGGTAAGTGATGATGTGGCCGAAGATGGTAAGCACACAAAGCCTAGATAGTAACTGGCTCTCAAGTGCAGCTGTCGGAACACACCGATAGGTGTTTGGCGACAGATTTTCAACTTGAGGGTGAGGGTGGTAGCCAGCCAGTCGGGTACTACAAAGTACCCTACCACCGTGCTATGGTTTCCTCACGATGTTTTCCTTCACCGAAAGCTCAAGCTCATTGTAGGATTCGAACCCACGACCTTCGCCGCGGTATTCGACGTCACTTACCACTGAGCTATCATCGCCCTAAAATGGTCTTAATTATGTTCTTTATTAGAAAGAGATATAGTGTGACTTTAATTTAGTTAACAACGTAACACGGAGGTTCTCAATTCAACCGTTTCTCTTTCTATAATTTCAGGTGAAACTGGACTTCCACAGAAACTCTATAGTGGAGCAAGAATCCGAGTTAAGAGCGTTGAAAAGCGAATTGAGTTCAGTCAAGGTAATATGAATTGTATAATTTTATGAGAAACTAGCTGTCCCCCGCGTTCCCGTGGGATCTTATCTTTTCCCGGGATAAAAATATAACCTATAACATTCACAAATAACGTGACTTTCTATTGGTAAAAGAATTTTAAAGTCGGTTCAGTAAATCCAGAGATTACAACCTCACAAACTTTACCGCTTTATAATTTTTTTTTATTCTGGAGTAGCTTATGTTTGACCACAATCTCACCATGGTAAGTGATGATGTGGCCGAAGGTGGTAAGCACACAAAGCCTAGATGGAAACTGGCTCTCAAGTGCAGCTGTCGGAACACCGATAGGTGCTTGGCAGCCAGCCAGTCGGGTACTACAAAGTACCCTACCACCGTGATATGGTTTCCTCCCGATGTTTACCTTCACCGAAAGCTCAAGCTTATGGTAGGATTCGAACCCACGACTTTTGCCTCAATATCCGACGTCACTACCACTGAGCTATCATCGCTTTAATATTATTATAGATGTAAAAAATCGTTTTTTCCAACAGGCAACCCTAGAAAACATAGAGAGCATGCTAAATCGCGCCAAATCGAGTGCTAAAGAGAAATTAGTAGAAGCCAAAAAGTGTTGTAACAACAAACTGCCCGGCGACGATGACTTCCCATATAAAGAAGATTTTGACATACTACCATCGGATTTGAGCGGTTTGCAGGAACATTGCTATGAATTGCAGACCAGAATTGATTGTATGGAGCAGGGGGACGAACAGGTGGGTGTTTTTACCCGACTGCCGAAGGAGGGTAATGTTTTCTGGCAAGTAGTACGAGGGGAGATATGGCGGGTCATTTATCAAATGTATAAAAAACCGGTCAAGTGCGAGTCGGACTCGCGCACCGACAGTTCCGTAGATTGTCGTTTTATTTTATAGTTAGTATTTGGTGTTATAGCGGCAACAGAAATACATCATCTGTGAAAAATTCACGGTTTATGAGATACAGATAGACAGACAGACGGACAGTAGAGACTTAGTAATAGGGTTGCCATTTTTACCCTTTGCGTACGGAAGCCTAAAAATTACATTTTTGAAATATTTCTGATTCTTGAATTTCTGATATTAAATATCTCTAAAATGGTGTCACTTTTATTGAGGTAATTTTTGTATATTTGGTAGGTGAAGATAACTCGCCCATCTATCTCCCTCTTAAGTTTGTCATACTGCTTACTGGACAAGGAGGAGCCTATAAGGAGCCTTTTAGGCCTATTAAAACGCTATCAAAATCCACTATTATAAGCCAATTTCTGTTTTCAGGTGATAAAAGAATATGAAGATCGAGAGAAAATGATCACAAAATTGAAATCAGAAGTTAATAACTCTAGTGATATGAATAAACAGCTTGAAAAGAAAATGGAAACGCTCAAGTAAGTGAATCGTTTTTAGATTCTGGATAAGCTTGTGTTTGACCACAATCTCACCATGGTAAGTGATGATATGGCCGAAGGTGGTAAGCACACAAAGCCTAGATGGAACTGGTTCTCAAGTGCTGCTGTCGGAACACACCGATAGGTGCTTGGCGACAGATTTTCAACTTGAGGGTGGTAGCCAGCCAGTCGAGTACTACAAATTACCCTACCACAGTGCTATGGTTTCCTCACGGTATTTCCTTCACCGAAAGCTCAAGCTCATTGTAGGATTCGAATACACGACCTTCGCTATCAATGCCTTGAAAAATTATTAAAGAATGATTGTTTGTTATTTTTGTGATCAGATCAAAATGGCTGCCGCCTCTAGAAGCGTTGCTCAGTGACATAGACAAGAGTTTTGGTGATATGTTCGCTAAAATGGGATGCGCCGGGGAAATCAAATTGGAGAAGGCAGGCAGCGATGTAAGTAATAATTCCTTTTTTATGGGTGATGCGTGTAAAGGTCCTCCCTATGTTCCCTCGTAGCTAAACGGCTGAACCGATTTTGATGAATGATATGTCGGTAGATTCGTCTTTATAGGGATATTGACTGACATATCAAATCAGCTTCTTTACGTGAAATGTCTAAAACATTAGTTTAATATGGACGTTTGTATGAAATACTGGCTTGTGTGTGACGTCATAAATATACACCATCAAAAGATCTCTTTGTTGTTAAATTGCTAATTAAAAATCATAAAATGGTTGAATTTTATCATGGTGAGATTGTGGTCTAACACAAGCTTATCCAGAAAAAAACGAGTAAATTTTTTTTTCTAATGATTATCATACAGGAGGACTACGACAAGTACGGCATATCGATCCTGGTGCGGTTCCGTTCATCAGAACAGTTGCAGCAGCTCACCCGACACGCGCAGTCTGGCGGGGAGAGGGCGCTCTGCACCGCGCTGTACCTGATGGCGCTACAGAGACTCACCACTGTACCCTTCAGGTAACTATACCGAGGTCCTACGTTCGAATCTGTCATCATGAGCTGTAAGTGAAGGAAAACATAGCACGGTGGTAGGGTACTTTGTAGTACCCGACTGGTTGGCTATCACCCTCAAGTTGATAATCTGTCGCCACCTATCGGTGTGTTCCGACAGCACTTGAGAGCCAGTTCCCATCTAGGCTTTGTGTGCTTACCACCCTCGACCACATCACTTACCATCAATGTCAAGTTATTAAAAAATAACAATAGGATATTTGACACAATGAAAATATAGATAAAACTGTTGTTAGCTTAACAGTAAACATTTTCTAAACCAATTAAGCCATCGCAATATTTGAAAATAATGATTGATGTTTATAAGAAATCATAAACAAAATGATTAAATTATCATGTTTGACCACGTGATTGAAAACGCTCGGTACTGGCCGATTCCGAGTGTGACGTCACCTGCTAGTAAAAAACAAATGAGAACGTTAAAGTTAAGACGTCATGATATCACGTGACCTAGGCATTATGGTATGGCGTCTTAAATGTTTAGTGGCCTTTTTATTAATATATAAAAAAAATAAGGCGATGATAGCTCAGTGGTAAGTGACGTCGGATACCGCGGCGAAGGTCGTGGGTTCGAATCCTACAATGAGCTTGAGCTTTCGGTGAAGGAAAACATTGTGATGAAACCACAGCACTGTGGTAGGGTACTTTGTAGTACTCGACTGGCTGGCTACCACCCTCAAGTTGAAAATCTGTCACCTGTTGGTGTGTTCCGGCAATTACACTTGAGAGCCAGTTCGCCTTTAAGGCATTGTAATAAGGTGTACAACACATTAGCAATCCCCTGGTATTGCTAATGTCTATACGCGACGGTTGTCACTTACCATCAGGTGACCCGCCTGCCTCGTTGTCACTTGTGACATAAAAGAATTAAGCAAATTGTAAATGTATTATGCTGTAATGAACAATTTTAGATACCCTATTACCCTTTTGATTACAGATGTGTCGATGAAATAAATCAAGGCATGGATCCTGTGAACGAGCGCAAAATGTTCCAACTACTCGTCAGAGTTACTACAGAGAGTGATAATGCACAATACTTCCTGCTCACACCTAAAGTAACTATTATAATCATCTATACTAATATTATAAAGAGGTAAAGTGTTGTGAGGTTGTAGGGGGTAATCTCTGAATCTACTGAACTGAACCGATTTTGAAAATTATTTTACCAATAGAAAGCCACGTTATTTGTGAGTGTCATCCAACTATCTTACTTCTTATCTTATCAATATTATAAATGTGAAAGTTTGGATGGATGGATGTTTGTTACTCATTTACGCCAGAACGGCTGAATGGATCTGGGTGAAATTTGGAATGGAGATAGATTATAGTCTGGAATAGCACATAGGCTACTTTTATCCCGGGAAAAGATAAGATCCCTCGGGAACGCGAGTGAAACCGCGCGGAACAGCTAGTAATATTATAAATGTGAAAGTTTGGATGGATGGATGGCTGGATGTATGTTTGTTACTCATTTACGCCTGAACGGATCTGGATGAAATTTGGCACAGAGATAGATTATAGTCTGGAATAGCACATAGGCTACTTTTTATCCCGGGAAAAGATAAGATCCCTCGGGAACGCGGGTAAAACCGCGGTGGACAGCTATCGAGCGCTTAAATACCTGAACTTCACTTTTATTCCCACGAAAGAATAATATGGACATGCCTTTCAGAATCCCGAATCCCGTAATCGTTTGAAATTCCTGAGATTGCTTTAAATGTTACCTGCATACAAAATATAGTTAGAACTCGTTGTGAAAATGATACATTTTCATTGAATAATGCTTACATACTTACGCTCGTACTTCCTCACTTTTTTTTTAAATTGATATACCATTTATTTTGAATAAAATAAAGATACTAAATCAAAACAACCACTCCTATAATTTATTTAAGTTTCTTATAGTTGTTTTTACAAAATTGTTCAATTTCGTGAATCTGGGATTACTTATTTAATTCAGAAAGGAAAGTCCATATTATTCTATCGTGGAAAAAAGTTTAGTATATATAAGCGCCAGATTATCCGATCACTGCTAACAATATACACCAAATTGATAGATAATAATGATTCGAATTGATCTCAAGATCTATCACTACCCCAACATTATGTCCAGAAATCTAACAATTATTTTCTCAATTTCAGCTCCTAACCAACTTGGAATACAACAACAAAATAATGGTCCACACAATCATGAATGGTAAACAGATTATGAATTATAGAAAATGGAAGTATCACAAGTTCCTTGAGAGAACGCAACAATACCAGATGTCATGAGATTATGAAAGCCGCAAGTGTAAAAGCACAAAATAACTTTTACAAGTCTTTTAAAACCCTAAACTGTATAGGACAATTTTTGTCATAAGTGACTGTAAATCTCGCGGAGAATGGGATAAATGAAAAAAAAACCGGTCAAGTGCGAGTCGGACTCGCGCACATAGGGTTCCGTACAAACCTTTTCCGTCTTTAGTTATTAGATATCATGAACACTTAGTGTTTGAAGGCAGTTTTAATTATAAGATAGTGATTTATAATGTCAACCAAAAGTATATTAAGTTGTTGGGATTTTTTTGTGTTCACTAAATAATGGGACAAAATAATGTTCATTATTCATTTTAATTCCTCTATAATATGACTGTGAAATTGAATTTGTAAATATTACGTCGCAGATAATTAATACAAGGAGATTTATTATCATAGAAAAATCATTGCATTGCCACTTTTGATATATACCCAAAGAAAAATCTTTGCATTGCCACTTTTGATATATACCCAAAGAAAAATCTTTGCATTGCCACTTTTGATATATACCCAAAGAAAAATCTTTGCATTTCCACTTTTATATACCCAAAATCCATCAAAAGTAATCCTGTTGATAAAGAAAATGTTAGATCTCATTGTTTTTATGATCTAAGACAACATATTATTACATCCCAACATTAAAAACGATATATTTAACGGTTGAATGAACCTATTCCCACCAAAATATCGTAAAATTTAATATTTTAATTATTTTTAAGGCGTTCATTATGTTACCTTTTATCATGTGTGTGAACACGTTTATTGTTTTTAAACATTTTTTTTAGGTTTTTTTTGTAGGTATCCAAGATATTATGTTGAATCTTATATTTTTAGCGTTTTCTTAACACAGGGGTCGGCAAACATTTTAGACAATGAGCCAGATTCCAAAAAAATATCGACTTCTTGGAGGCTCAAAGAGCCGCAGTTTTCTGTTTAAGGTTTTTCACTGTATTCCAAATTTTAATAGGACTGTAGTAAAATGTTGTAAACTGTGTTTGGGTTCGAAATAAAGACAATTATTTGGCTCGCGGTATTTACGTAATATTTGATTTCATAATTGCATGCAACTTGAAGAGCCGCATGCGGCTCGCGAACCGCAGTTTGCCGACCCCTGTCTAACACAACGTTCAATTGCAATCTCACCATGGTAAATGGTATAGTCAGCTCTCA
This sequence comes from Ochropacha duplaris, assembly GCA_951361185.1. NCBI lineage: Eukaryota > Metazoa > Arthropoda > Insecta > Lepidoptera > Drepanidae > Ochropacha > Ochropacha duplaris. The sequence goes on along the minus strand of OX592712.1, from coordinate 1,895,141 downwards.
AGTGCAGCCGAAACCCATCTCAAGATTTCCTGAAGAGGTCTTCCAACTTAAGAAATTCGTCGGCAGTAAGCGATGTGCTATGCGATATTACTATGGATGCGTTTGATATCCATCAATCGTTTTAATTGGTTCACATAGCATTATTTTAGGCGAAGATAGGCGGCGAAGGTCTTGGGTTCGAATCCTACAAGCTTGAGCTTTTGATGAAGGAACAACATCGTGAGGAAACCATAGCACGGTGGTAGAGTACTTTGTAGTACCCGACTGGCTGGCTACCACCCTCAAGTTGAATATCTGTCAGCACCTGTCGGTGTGTTCCGACAGCTGCACTTGAGAGCCAGTTTCCATCTAGGCTTTGTTTATCACTATCGGCCATATCATCACTTGCCATGGTGAGATTGTGGTCAAACACAAGCTTATCCTAAAGATAACCGAAACATTTTAATACTATATAGTAATTGTAACATTTAATTTGAAGTGATAATTTATCTGATGATTTAATGAATAAATATAAAAATTATTTTATTGATATCAACAAATATTTTTAATAAAAACATGTTTTATTTAAAGCACCTTTTACATTTAATTTGTTATTAAGTTTTAAGCCCACTTGCACCATTCTGAGTTATTTTAAAACGCTTACGTGGGGTTATATCATTTCCATTTTTCGCCATCAAGAGTTAAGAATTTACCCATCTCTGGATTTAATGACAAAAATATCTGTTAATTATTAAAAGCTTTTATTTAACTTGCAATGTTACATACATTGTAACTATGTTTGTTCGGGTGGAATCTTGCTCAATTTTGAAGCAGATATCTTTAACCGATTGAGCTGAAATTTTGTATACACGTTCAGTTTGGATGAAAATGCACGGTCAGCTGTGTGACGTCATTCTAAATCCAACATGGCGGAACACCTAAGATAGCGGACTATTATTTTTTAATGCAATCCTACAATATGGGTATCAAATGAAAGGGCTTGCTGAGAATAACTATTATTTTTAGCGCATTTAAATAAAAGCTTGTTTTTATTTTTAATAAAGTTTTTTTACTTATAATTTATTAGTTTTCTCTTAACCCATCACATTTAATGGTAATTTACGTAACTTTAACCCAACTTTTAGCGCAAGTGGATCTGCATAAATTAGTAGTCAGTTAAAAGCGTTTACAATACAATTAATTTATAGTAATTATAACCACAAAATTATTGACAGTTAGTATAAATCTCAATATTGTATTAAACGGGAATGTCAAAAATAAAGTTGCCATAAAAAAGAGTTAATTCCGCAATCACTGTTCCATTTGAACACCTTTCCCAGTCCACTGTTCGTCTAATTTCACGTCGCATTCTAGATCTATTAGCGCTGACTTGATATCATATCCGAAGTCTTGCTGAAATTTTTCGTACGAAGCATTTAATATTGATTCAACTCCTAATTCGTGGAATTTACCGCTTTGGTCGCGACACCTTGCTATCATATTGCGGATTGCCCAGCAGGCGTGTTTCTGGAATCACAAGTAAAAACGTTATACAGGTTGTCCGGTAAGTACGACAAACTTAAGGGGGAGATCATGTGGGCGGGTCACCTTCAAATATACAAAAATGACCTCAGTAAAAGTGTCACCATTTTCGATATATTTAAAAAAAAAAGTCTAATATCGATTTAGGATTCGAACCCACGACCATGTCCATTTTGTGGCGACGGCTATTTTGAATGTAATTACAATATTCAGTATAGACCGAACAATTTACCTGTGAAGTGGCAGGAAATGGAACTACAGCCGCCATGTTGAAAATGTAATTCGACTGTGACTTTTTGGCGGGAACTTGCGAAGTGACGTTGCATTTTCGTTTATTTTCATTAAATTCGTGTATTTTAATTTTTATTTAATATCGGTGGTGTTTTGTCCAATAAAGATCAATCTAAGTGCACTAGTGAAGTGAAATGAAAGCGTGTATCGTGACTTTTCAGGATGTCCCAAAAAGTCCGTGAAAATTTTTAGAGGAATAACCTGTACGGACGAGGACTAGACATAACAGTGAATGTGAGACTGTGACTATTACATAAAATAAGAATATTAAAACTGACGAAAATGTATGCGACTGAAAGACTTTGTATCTATGGTCATGAATAAACAATATAAAAAAAACAGGGCCTCTTCAATTCACAGATAAATTGGTCTATACCTATTACATATTTTAATGTCATCAATTCAATTGGATATCAAAAATTGATTCTAATTTAGCTTATAATGATAAAAATGTGTAATTACCTGAACACTAGCATTATCTGGATGTACTTTCATACAAGATACTATTGCCTCGGGAGCGCCATTTTCTATAAACTGCATTCCGTGTTCGGGCTCGCGTAAGGTTAGGGCTGCCACCGACTTTAATATAAGGGCTGTCGCTGTTGCATTGTTCTGGAATAATTTCACTGTTAAAAAGTCCCAAAAGTACCATATTATAAAAATAATAAATAAAAAATTACGAATATGTTTGTTGCTCAATCACGCAAAAACGGCTCAATTGATTTTGATGAAACTTGGCACACTGATACATCATATTTTGGAATAAAACATAGGATACTTTTTATTACGGGAAAAGATAAGATCTCTAGAGAACGCGGGTGAAACCGCGGGGCGGAAAACTAGTGTATACATATATGTTTAGGATAAATAATATATCTCACGGAATGTCTAGAGAGCAATGCTATGATGACAGGTACGATGCCGCTTTTAACTAGATCTCTCTTGACGTCGTCATTACCGGCCAGCGCTGTTATCCTGGAAAAATTTATATCATCTCGGTGTATAAAGAATAATATTGCTGAGTTTCTTGTATTCCGGTTCGGAACCGGTGGTAGAGTCAATTGAACATTCATAAGTGCCTTTTTTAAATTCTAGATAAGCTTGTGTTTGACCACAATCTCACCATGGTGAGTGATGATGTGGCCGAAGGTGGTAAGCACACAAAGCCTAGATGGGAACTGGCTCTCAAGTGCAGCTGTCGGATCACACCTATAGATGCTTGGCGACAAATTTTCAACTTGTATGTGGTAGCCAGCCAGTCGGGTACTACACCGGTACCCTACCACCGTGCTATGGTTTCCTCACGATGTTTTGCTTCACCGAAAGCTCAAGCTCATTGTAGGATTCGAACCCACGACGTCACTACCACTGAGTTATCATTGCCCTAAAAAATTACCAGGACAAACTGAATAAATGAGTTTAGAGTTTAAAAAGCCAGCGCGTTATCTATATGTAAAAGTCTGTGTCGAAAAGGCGACTCTGTAATTGCAAAATATGTTGAGAGATATTTTGAATATTTATCTGTATCTATGTCTACTTATAACTTAAGATCTGCTGGACGTATTTCTATGAATTTTTGTGTACAGGTAGATCATGAAACTTGTCAACATTCAGGGTACTTAGAAGATAGATCATATCCTGAATAAGAACTTTTTATCTTCAAAAAAGACCGTTATACCGCCAGGCGAAATTTACATCATACTCATTTGCATTCAAAGTTCTTACTTTCATTTATTTAATCAATTCTAGCATCACGTAAGCTTAAAAGCTTAGAGCATTAAGCCAGCCGGGAGGGGGCACTGACAGGCGTTCCCCTCTGCCAAATGTACGTGATTACCAATCACGTCGGTTATATAAAACTGCACGCACTGACACGTTGTCCCTGTGTGTGTGTGTGTGTGTGTGTGTGTGTGAATGTACTTGTGTGCGTATGGTTTATGCTAGTGTTCGATAATTTTGCGTGACAGACTTTACGTCTCCAGGCTGGCTTAATACTCGATGCTTAAAAGCGTTTGAAGCAAATCAATAAAACACTCATTGATTCAACTCCTACGTTACTATGGAATTTCTATGACAACCTAATATCAAAATCACTGATAACTATACAAAGAACTTACTTTTGCAGTCAGACTCTTTTTAAAAGACGTTCCTAAATTAAAAATGACTACAGCCCAAAATGGAGACTACCTATCTTTCGGAGATAAAAACTATGGACTAAAAACTGTTCTAAATTGGCACGAGCACAACCAACGAGTCCTAAAAGGAGACATCATCGGCATAACTGACGACAACACATCAATAACGAAGAATTGCATCATAAAAGTCAACCATACATCATGTAACGACTTCAGTGATAGTACTGACCAATTGAAACATCGAGCGAGACATATAAATTACTGGAAAGCTGAACTAGAAAGAGCTATAAGAGATATAGATGCAGAAATCAACATTTTGGAAGAACAAAGGCAGCAAATCAAAAACGCTATGGACGTACTAAAGATTCCGGAATATATTACTGAAGAGTGTTTAGACTTGCGACGCAATCGGATGCAATCGGATTTAATATACGACGAGCCGCAAGAGGCATTGTTTTCGGAGTCAGCGTTGATTGAAAACGTAAAGAAATTGCATCAAGAGATATTAAGGGATGTCGAACATCAAATGAAAATAAACGTCGCTGCGAAAAACACATTAGAACGCGATTGGAGCAATAAATATTTAGCATTCAAATATGAAAGCGAAAATTCAGATTTGGAAACGAAATCAGCTAACGTCAAAGATTCCGCGGGAGCTACAAGACTATCTGAGGGTCAATCTGATGTAGAATCATGGGAACATCACACTTTAAGCGCTTTGGACGAGTTCAAAACTGCAATAGAAAGATCTAAAGCGTTGAGAGCTAAAGTTGATGCTGTATTGATAAATACCGCAAGAGATTTACGCTCTCAAGACATAAAAGTCAATAAGGCTTTGAGCGAAAGAATAGCGACGACGGAACAAGTTAAAACCGAACTGGAGAATCAGCTGCGTTTGACGTTGAACAAAATAGTTGAAACAGAAAACATACTGGATATGTTACACGAAGAAATGTTAAAGGTATCTCAGAGGATACAAGTTGCTCAAACTAGATTGAATACTAAAAACTGTCGGCCTAACGTTGAGAATTGTAGAGAAGGCTCACTTGTAAGTCTAATAGAAGAAGTGAGGGATTTAAATGAAAGCATGAGTCTATTGCAGAGGAGGTCTCTGGAAACTGAAAAGTTGAGAGGTGAATTGATCCACGAAAGATCTATGATCGAGAATGAGATTATAGTTAAGAAGAAAACATTGCATATTGACAATGAGAGGTGTTTGTATTTGAGATCGCATTTTCAGTCTGCTGAGAAAATGTGTGGATATTAAAGTTTGTAATACATAATAACCTTATTACCACCTATTTGACTACAATAAAAACATAGACAAAACAGTTGTTAGCTTAAATTTTTTCTAAACTAATTTAGCCATCGTAATATTTGAAAATATCTAATATGTTTTTTATAAGAAATCATAAATAAAATGATTGAATTTTCATGTTTGACCACGTGATTGAAAACGCTCGGTACTGGCCGATTCTGGAGTGTGACGTCACCTGCTAGTAAACAGCAAAATGGATGGTTACAATATTTTGACAGCTAAAAGGTTTACGAGCAGGTGACGTCATGATATCACGTGACCTAGGCATTGTGGCGTCTTAGCGTTTAGTGCCCTTTTTTAGGGTTCCGTACCCAAAGGGTAAAAACGGGACCCAATTATATTAATATAAACATTGATGGTAATTTTTTAAGAAAATAGTGAAATTCACAAAGAATTAAGCAAATTGCAAATGTATTACTATTATGCTATAATAAACAATTTTAGATACCTTTCTAAAACCTGTCAAATACCCTATTTATTATGTAATGGTTGATAAGGTTTATTTTAGAAATAAACAATTTACATACCTTAAGTTCTTTATTATACTAGTAATATATATATATATGTACGATGTAGAGATATAGTGACTGAATGTGTATATATATATGTGTTTAACTGATACGTGTTAGTGTGACGAATGTGTGTTTTTGTGAAAGCATAAGTGTGTGTTGTATAGATGTTAAACTGAAGTGTGTGTTTTAATATGAAAAATAACAGCTTATTACTATAAGCATTTGAAATTATACACGGAAATGAAACCGCGGGGGACAGCTAAAAAAAAAAGAAAAATACTCTTCAAGGTCGGCATCACATCGGGTTCAAGTTCAGCAAGACGTCAGCAATTACCCTGGTATTGCAAATCTCCATAGGCAGCGGTCAGCACTTACCATCAGGTGAACCGTCTGCCTTTTTGTCAACATAACGGCATAAAAAAACTGGAAATAATAAATTTTATAGGCCAGTGTTGCCACTGTACTCACAGCTTGCTGGCTTGCTGCACGACGGCAACACTGTCGTAGTTGTCTGCGAGCACTGTGAACAGAACGTTCACTCCACACTCGGACACCATCGCGCACAGTTCATTCCGCACCAAGAGAGACGCTATCGTTAACATCAGCTCTGACACTAGCGGGGGTTTTGTGTTTTCTGCAATTAAATATACATACTAAATCTTCTAAAATTCTGAAGTGATGTATGTCTGCTTGGCTAAATAACTAAATTGATTTTTATGAAAGAGCAATGCCCACAAGCCCTACCGCTACAGGCCCAGAAGTGAACACTTTAAAAATTACAAGTGTTTATTGCTCTAGTTTATTTTTTATTTTTTTATTCTGTATAGGCTTGTGTTTGACTACAATCTCACTATGGTAAGTGATGATGTGGCCGAAGGTGGTAAGCACACAAAGCCTAGATCGGAACTGGCTCTCAAGTGCAGCTGTCGGAACACACCGATAGGTGTTTGGCGACAGATTTTCAACTTAAAAAATAAATAAAAGATAAATACATAAAGAATCTTTATGATTACCAAAATAAGATTACTGCTGGTGAATTGTTAATATAAAAAAAATACATGCCACACTTATAAATCTATTACTAATATTATAACGCTGAAGAGTTTGTTTATTTGCACGCGCTAATCTCAGGAACTACTGGTTCGAATTATTTTAGTGTAGGATAGCCCATTTATCGAGGAAGGCTACAAAATTCGTCTATATTTAATTGTAGGGCCCAATTGTTGTTCATGGTAGGGTCACTTAAAAGCTATTAAAAATATCTCAGGACATAATATGGCTGTAAGCAGAGATAGTATAGAAGAAGCATAAATTAAATAATTATATTTTTCTGCCTTCCCTAGTAATTGACTTTACGTTAGAGTAAAGTCTAGCTAGACTATTCAGTGCTTACAAAGGCAAAATCAAATTGATTAAATATGCCTATGTTAATTACAAAATTAACTTACCTTTCAACAAATTAGTAAGTGGTTCCAGAATTTGTGCGCCCATCTCTCTAGCGTGCTCGTGAGCTTTGCCAAATTCAACTCTAACATCATCGTCTAAGGTAAATTTTCTTATAGCTTGTAAGCATTCGCTTAGCAACTGCAATAAAAATACTTAAAAATTTAATTTTGCTCTGAAATACAGAGAAAGCCAATGATATTATAAGTTAAAATTTAGATAGCGCTCCTAAATCGGAAGGTTAAAAAGTGGCTAATTAATGTAGAGTGGATAGATAGATAGATAATTCTTTATTGGTACACCACACAAGAAATAAAATGATAACATTAAGAGTGTTGGGCGGCCTTATTACTAATAGTAATCTCTACCAGCCAACCTTTGGATGGAGAGGATTTCAAAAACAATAAAAGATGGCGGAGCACGTATTCAAACAGAATTCATATCGGATAGGATATTGCATTCCCGGCCATTTTTTAAGATCAAGATATTTGAAGCGGTGATAGTGACGTCGGATACCGCGGCGAAGGTCGTGGGTTCGAATCCTACAATGAGCTTGAAATTTCGGTGAAGGAAAACATCGTGAGGAAACCATGGTGAAGCACGGTAGTAAGGTACTTTGTAGTACCCGACTGGCTGGCTACCACACTCAAGTTGAAAATCTGTCGCTAAGCACCTATCGGTGTGTTCCGACAGTTGCACTTGAGAGCCAGTTCCCAAGTTCCCACTAGACTTTGTGTGCTTACCACCTTCGGCCACATCATCACTTACCATGGTGAGATGGTGGTCAAACACAAGCTTATCCAGAATAAAAAAAAACACATGTTGTTTAGGTATCTACACCTTTCTCCATATAATATCATTGGACAAAACCATGAAACAGAAAGTCACCTTTTCATTGCCAGCAACCTTCAGATTAAGTTTCAAATTTTCTGCAATATTCTTTGAAAACAGCTTCTGTCTGTTCATTTCATGTTTTGAACAACATGTGGATGTCCATTTCAATGTTGATATAATTACATCATCGTTTTCTACATTATCCAATATACTGTGGAGATCAATTTTGTTTGTGAGTTTGGATGTTTGTTCATTAATCACGCAAAAACAGCTGAACAGATTTTGATGAAACTTGGCACACAGGTAGATTATATCCTAGAATAAAACATAGGATAATTTTTATCCCGGGAAAAGATAAGATCCCTCGGGAACTCGGGTGAAACCGCGGGGCGAAAAACTAGTACATGTTATAATAATGTAATTGGAATAAGCATTGCTTTTGTTTGTTTGTAGGGTGTAATAATCGGAACTACAGAACTGATTCTAAAAGCTGCCTTATCACTGTTTAACACTTTTAAGGCGATGATAGCTCAGTGGTAGTGACGTCGGATACCGCGGTCGTGGTTTCGAATCCTACAATGAGCTTGAGCTTTCGGTGAAGGAAAACATCGTGAGGAAACCACAGCACGGTGGTAGGGTACTATGTGGTACTCGACTGGCTGGCTACCACCCTCATGTTGAAAATCTGTCGCCAAGCACCTGTTGGTGTGTTCCGGCAGTTGCACTTGAGAGCCAGTTGCCCTTGCCGTTAAGGCATTGTAATAAGGTGTACAACACGTTGGCAGTCCCCCTGGTATTGCTAATGTTTATAGGCGACGGTAGTCACTTACCATCAGGTGACCCGCTTGCCTCGTTGACATACATAAAATAAAAAACTGGAAAAAACGAATCAGCCAAAATAGTGTAGTCCACATAGGCGAAGCTGCGGGCGGAAAGCTAGTAAATTTATAAAGTTTAAGTATTTACCCTTTGATTAAATCAATACCCTTTCCATCCAACAGATCTGGCTGAGTGTCCATCAAAGCTACCAATGTATTCAACACATTCACTATGAATTTTCTGTCTTTCTCACTCAATTCTTGTGCAAATTTACTGTATTTTGTCTCTAATAACTCTATTAGTAGTGCGTAGGCACCTTCTTTACCCGCTCTAACTCTATGAGCTAGGTCTTTGCTGCATTCAGACTGAAAAAGGTATTTAAATATTACCAATTATCAAATTGTATCGAGTCTAGATAAAGCTCTTTGAGCTCTAGATAAAGATCAGCACCCATGTACTCTTTATCCTGGGAAAAGTTTTTGTTTGTTGTTTTGGCTTGGAATCCTAGATTTTTAAGCCATTTTTTTTTTCAGATTTATTTTTTAGGGTTTCGTACCCAAAGGGTAAAAACAGGAACCTATTACTAAGACTTCGCTGTCCGTCTGTCTGTCACCAGGCTGAATCTCAAGAACCGCGATAGCTAGACAGTTGAAATGTTCACAAATTATGTATTTCTGTTGCCGCTATAACAACAAATACTAAAAACAAAATAAAATAAGTATTTAAGGGGGGTTTCCATACAACAAACACTATTTTTTTGCCCTTTTTTGCTCGATATCAATAATGGCACCAGGTAGGCACTTGAAATATTCACAAAGTAATCAGTTGTATTTTTACTTTAATAATAAATAATAAAATTAAAATAAAATAAATATTTAAGGGGGGCTCCCATACAACAAACGTGATTTTTTGCCTTTTTTACGGAATCCTTCGCGTGCGAGTCTGACTCGCACTTGGCTGGTTTTTTTTATGTTAGTCAGTTGTATTATCACATTAACTGTAAAGTCCAATCCTGAATAAGTATCAGCTACAATCATAATAGGTACTTACTTTAAGGACTTCCAATTCCTTCAAAATGGCATCTACATTTTTTATTTCTTGCCCACACAGTTCTTTGAGTCTGGATACACTAATGCTCACAAGATGATTGTCTTCAGAACTCAGCGCCAGGTCTTTTATTATATTTGATAGATCTACTCCCTGTGTAACAAAATGGTATATTTAAATGGTAAAGATGCAAGGTAGGCAAATAGTAATTCCAAGTAAAAATATGACATTGGTTTTGATTCCCTTGTGAGTCAAAATATGTGTCATAACTGCCATATCTTTTGATTGGCTTGACATAGAAGTTTGAGATTTTGACTGCTCCTAACGATTTTACACCTGAGTAATTGATTTTGAGGTATGGACCCCAAAAATAAGTTGTCAGATAGTTGTCTAAGGGGTTTATTTATGAATCAATAAATATAGAAATCAAACTCAGCCTGTGGCCAACAAATAAAATTAAAATATTTAAAATTACTCTTTGTTTTTAGCTGGACAGCTAACTTACAAAAGTAATTTTAAATTTTTGATTTTGTTATTGTGGCAAGGGTTCGCTGAATATCAGTAAAACTGCAGATGTAAATTGAAGGTAATTCTCTGACCGAATATATTCATATGCGACGATCGCCATCATCACCAGCTTAAATATAGTTATACAGTTCATAAATAGGAAGTATTACCTGGGCCTCAAATTGCGCTATTGCATCAGCTATGGCTTCCTCAGGGTTCATATCAAATTCCTGCATATTTTCCTTAACCACTTCATCATACGTCTCCTGAGTTATTACTCGAACCATTTTTACTATATTTACTTGAAATTTGTTTATGTTTTAATTCAGGAATTTGTGTATATTTCGAGATATTCACGAAAGAAAACACATCGGTTTGATGCTGTCTCCGCAAAATATACTTTTGATTGATGTGATCAAAGATGTGAACAATTATTGTTCCGAGACCTACCTATGTAGCGAGCGTTTCATGTCATGCATCAATCATGCATGAGTTTTGTGCCTTAATAATTTTTAACCTTTTCTTTCTGGTTTGTACTAAAAGTATTATGCTATTTCATTCATAATGCTGTTAAAATTACTGATGTCGACGGAACGCCATCAGTTTTTGACTTTGACAGAAAACAGCTTGTGTATGTGGTACGCTCTGAAACTATAGTTTAACATTATTATTTAAAAAACATATCATATGTTATATACAATTTTGATACCACATAGTGCTTTAAAATATTTAATGTTTTTGTACTCTTATTATTTTCTTTATTTTCATTAACTTATTTTACATTTCGTTACGAAACTCTCCTAAATTTAATTTTAATATTGTGAGTTTTTTTCAAAATTTCTGATCATTCATCTTACTATACTAAATACTTTACTCGATGACGCATTCTGTAGAAGTGGTGAATCTGGGTGAATCCGACGGAATCATTTTCTTCTAAATAGGCGTCGTAATTAGTGTATATTCTTGTTATTACGTGACATTATTCAAGGTTTCATCATTAAATAGTGTTCCAAAATGAGTTTTCTGGGGAAAATATTCGGTGGGAAGAAAGAAGAGAAAGGACCCACTACGCACGAAGCAATCCAAAAACTACGTGAAACTGAGGAGTTGTTGGTCAAAAAACAAGAGTTTCTAGAAAAGAAAATAGAATTAGAAATACAAACTGCCAGGAAAAATGGCACGAAGAATAAGAGGGGTAAGTTTTTGACCTATTTTTCTTCTAGGCTTCATTTCTGTGTCATGCTAGTACACTAGGTACCTATTATCTTTTGATGAAAATATGATTTCTTTTGTTGACTTGATGTGACCTTGGTTTTCATTGTAACAACATTAGGTATGCAGGAACATATTTTTTGATTAATGAATTTAAATCTCAAATCAATACAACTATTTGCTTTATTCTAGCATTATTTTTAAGCTTAGAATAAAATTGAAAATTTTACCTTCCTCAAGACCTTTACACCTAGCTAGGTTGGGTTAGGATAGAAGCATTACATGACAAGGAGGGTGGTGGCTGCCACACATGTCATACTTGTGAACAGGTGCTGCGGTGGTTGGTCTGCTTGAGTTTGTTGTTTACTATTTTTTTATTATTAAAGTTTTATTTGCTCATACAATTTTTAATTTACATTTCAAAAGGGTTTTTGTATGGTCCCTGATTGGGTAAAAGCCTCCTCCAACTCCTTCCATTTTTCTTTATTGTGGGCAACATTATCCAGTTTGTTCCCACACAACATTCATCCAGGTTGTTGATTTCTAAGTCGGCCATAATTAAATTCTATTTATTATTTTGTTTTGCCACAGCATGCAAATATTGTCAATGAAGCTAGATAAATGAGTGCTGAATGTAAATAGGTCTAAGTGGTTTTTGAAAATAGTAATTGCTGAGTTTATTGCTGGCAAAGTTAGAGTCTAAACTATTCATAAGTGCTTGGAGAGGTCTATTTGAATAAAAATATTTTCTCATCCTACGTTACTCCACAAATTCATTGAGCTAATCTATACTAATACAATACAGAGGTAAGGCTTGTTTATTAGCTGGGGGTAACCTTTGGAACTACTGACAATTACAAAAAATATTTCCATGAAAACTACATTATCACTATCTAACATAAGCTATATTTTATTTATTTCCTTGGAAATGCTGATAAAGCTAGTCTATACTAATATTACAAAGAGGTAAAGTTTGAGAGTTTCTGATGTTGTAGGAGGTAATCTTTGGATCTACTGAACCGATTTAGAAAATTCTTTTACCAATAGAAAGCCTCGTTATTTGTGAGTGTCATAGGCTATATTTTTATCCTGGGAAAAGATAAGATCCCACAGGAACGTAGAAACCACGGACAGCTAGTACTCAATAACTCTTGATTTCATTCCAGCTGCAATTGCTGCTCTTAAACGCAAGAAGCGTTACGAGAAGCAGCTCACACAGATTGACGGCACACTCACTCAGATTGAGGCTCAGAGGGAGGCATTGGAAGGTGCCAACACAAATGCTCAAGTACTGAACACTATGCGTGAAGCAGCCAATGCTATGAAGCTAGCTCATAAGGATATGTGAGTATTATTGATCCAAAGTCAAAGTCAAAACCATTTATTCAGTTTAGGCCCTAGAAGGGCACTTATGAAGGTCGAATTACAGACGTTACCACCGGTTCGGAAGTCAGCCTTCAACTGAGAAGAACCGGCAAGAAACTTATTGCTTGCCCATGAAAGATTTACATAAATGTAAATAAATTTAAGAAAGATCCACTGCTGAAAAAGAAATTGTGTATGTTGAACCGATGGTAGAGTCAATTGTAACGTTCATAAGTGTCTTACCAGGGCCTTAACTGAATAAATGAGATTTGATTTGATTTGTCATAATTACGTTGAGATTTCCTCTACTTGGTGTATTGACCTAGTGAGTGAAGTGTCTCCATTTCAGTTTGGGCAAATATGCTTTTGTATGTATGTCCAGTTGTCTCTTTACAGATGTTGTCCTCTACAAGTCGCTAATTCGATTATTATATGGATTTTTATGCCGATTCACGTCTTGGTATATTTTTTAAGGGTAGCGTACCCAAAGGTTAAAAACGGAAACCCTATTACTAAGACTACTGTCCGTCTGTCTCTCTGTCTGTTACCAGGCTGTATCCCATGAACCGTGATAGAAATTTTCACAGATTATGTATTTCTGTTGCCGCTATAACAACAAATACTAAAAATAGACTAAAAAAAAACTACAAAATTTGTACGGAACCCTCTGGGTGCGCGTGTCCGACTAGCACTTGACCGGTTTTTTCTAAATGGCGGGGCGGTTAACATAAAAAATGCTTAGCTACTAGTTTTAAATAGCCCACCTTTAAAAAAATCAATAAGGATTATCCGAAAATTTCAGCGATGTAGACAAAGTGCATGACATAATGGACGATATAGCGGAGCAGCACGACGTGGCTCGTGAGATCACCGACGCGATCAGCAACAACGTCGCCTTCCCTAACGATATCGACGAAGAGGAACTTGAGAGGGAGCTTGATGAACTCGAACAGGTATGCATTGGTGTCTGTTTTATATCCTACTAATATTATAAATGTGAAAGTTTGTATGTTTGTTGGCCAAACACCCGAAAACGGCTGAACGGATTATGGTGAAACTTGACGTACGGATAGATTATATCCTGGAATAAAATATAGGATATTTTTTATCCCGGGAAAAGATACGTCCCTTGAGAATCCCTTGAGAACGTGGGTGAAGCCGCGGGGCGGAAAACTAGTGGCGTCATAAATATATTTTATGAAGTTTAGAAGGGAGATGGTAAGTTTGAAAAGATCCAACTTTTCCCGCGACAAGTCTTCGTGAAATATGTGTCGTCATTTTTACCCTTTTCACCCACTTAGAGAAAGTGCTTGTTTGTTCATTTTTCTATAATATGGTGAGGAGGGCGGTGGCTGCCACACGCGTCATACTTGTGAACAGGTGCTGCTTGTGGGGGCTGGTCTGCTTGAGTTTGTTGTTTACTTAGTCATCATTAAATTATATTTATTATTTTGCCGCCATAACACGCAAATATTATCAGTGATACTAGATAAAGAACAATTAAATAGGTGTAAGTTGTTTTTAAAGTAATTGCTGAGTTTATTGGCGGCTCTTCTCAGCAAAAGCAACCTTCCGAACCGAGCGTTAGAGTCTGACTATTCATAAGTGCTTGTAAAGGCCTATTTGGATAAAAAAAAATGTTTTTTATTGTTGTGTAGGAGGACTTGGACAAGGAGATGTTGGGTATCAACGTGCCTACCGACAAGTTGCCCGACAAGTTGCCCGACGTACCCAACGCAGACCTTGTGCACGACAAGCCAAGGCCCAGCAAGTCCAAGCAGACAGGTGAGTACCAAACATCGTGAGGAAACCACATCACGGTGGTAGGGTACTTTGTAGTAGGTACTCGACTGGCTGCCTACCTTATGTTGAAAGTCCGTCGTGAAGCAGCTGTCGGTGTGTTCCGACTGCACTTGAAAGCCAGTTTCCTTTTAGGCCTTTTTTAAAATCTTTTTTGGCTTGGTATCTAGACCTTGAAGCCATTTCTTCATTTTTTATATTCTTCTTTTCTCTGTTTTTCTTCTTATTTGCCTGTCCTCGTCCGTACAAGTCCTGTCAGGTCAGGTTTTAATGAAATTGGTGGCTGTTCCACTAAAACTTCTCACAGACTTTTTGGGGCAACCTGAAAAGTCACGATACACGCTTTCATTTCACTTATATTCTATTATTCAATAAAAAGGTGATAGCTCAGTGGTAGTGACGACGAATACCACGGCGAAGGTTGTGGGTTCGAATGCTATAATAAGCTTGCGCTTTCGGTAAAGGAAAACATAGCGCGGTTGTTGTGTGCTTACCACCTTCGGCCACATCATCACTTACCATGGTGAGATTGTGGTCAAACATATTTATCCAAATTAATAATAATAACCTGTAATGTTTTATATTACAGAAGAAGATGATGAATTGGCGCTACTGCAGTCATGGGCAACATAAGCACCCCACTTCTATAAGTTATATGTTTGTGATATTCTCACTAACCCTCTATTGTTTATGACTCGACTAAATGCGAGAATGTCATCGAGTCATAGACAATACGGTGTGTCTAGGTTTTGTTTTTAAAGTGGGAATAAGAGATGGCATTGGAGTTAAATAATAACGGTTGTGTTTAAATGGTAGCTTTTATTTAGTGCCTTAAAGCTTAATATGGAAATTACCTTACTGGGATTTCAGCTGGGTACTTCGTAGTACCCGATTGGCTAGCTACCACTTGATATGTTTTTCCATAAGTGTTCTATTGCTTTAATTAGGATCAAATATAGAAAAATGAAAAAAGAAATGGAAGATATATTTTCACTTATCAGGTTTTTGTAGTAAAAGTGGAGTCAAAACGGTTGTCATAGTTAAGGTGTAGATGTTTTTATGAAAAATCAATATTGAAACTTTAATCAGAGAGCAATTAAGTATAATGATTGTTTACGTGGATATTTTTCCACTAGCTGTCCCCGCGGTTTCACCCGCGTTCCCGTGGGATTTTATCCTTTCCCGGGATAAAAAGTATCCTGTGTGTTATTCAGGATATGACCTACCTGTGTGCCAAGTTTCATCAAAATCCGTTCAGCCGTTTTTGCGTGAAAGAGGATACCAATAGGATAACATCCATCCATCCATCCAGAATTTCACATTTATGATATTAGTGGCATAATAACTGTGGAAGTTAAATATTCACTTTTCGCTATGAGGCAACTTGATTTAAATTTCAGAGGAATTGTAAATTAAAACGAAACTAGCTACTCCACCCCACTTAAGAACAAAACCTTGTTGTATAAAGTTAGGGTTTGTGTGATGATGATTTCTCGAACGCAATCAGATGCAGGGTAACGTATACGGTAAATTGTTACCC
Source organism: Ochropacha duplaris (assembly GCA_951361185.1). Classification (NCBI taxonomy): domain Eukaryota; kingdom Metazoa; phylum Arthropoda; class Insecta; order Lepidoptera; family Drepanidae; genus Ochropacha; species Ochropacha duplaris. The sequence goes on along the minus strand of OX592712.1, from coordinate 1,878,797 downwards.
AATTACAAACGTTATCTTCTTCTATTATATAAAAATGAATCCCTATTTCCTTGGTCACGGCATCACGCGTGAACGGCTGGACCAATTTCGCTAATTCTTTTTTTTGTTGTGTTTGTTATTGTAAGGAGAAGGTTCTTATGAAAGGAAAAAGTATGAACGTTGAAGAAAACTTAACGGCCATTATTAAATTTCCTAACCTTAATATAAACATGGCGTTTGACATAACTGCCAGTTGTGTGACAGTTGGCGCAAATATTGTTTAAAACTGATGGTTCCAAGTTTATTTTTATTTTCATTTCATGGCAGGACAACGTCTGCCGGGCCGGCGAGTGTAATATAAAAATACGATTCTTTTATATTATTGTCGTACATTTTGTCTGGCCTATTACTGCATTTTTTACCCTCAATTACCTAAATGATTTTCATTTAGGCTCCAAATTGTTCAAATTTCTAGCTTACCTATATAATCAAGTAGATAATCATGTTAAAGAAAGAAAGAAAAGAAAAGAAAAATAAATTTATTTTGGACTCACACACACACACAAAGACGGCAAAAAACAGATGCACATTATACAAAACAGTTGTGTGAGGCCAAAAAAGGCAACTATCTCAGCATATGATGCTGCAGCGCTGGTTTTCAGATAGTGCCCTCAGCACGGTCAATCGCGGCACAGACATAAAAATATATATATGAATATATCAATGTAAAATAATAAGTAAATAAATAATAATAAAAATAAGTGTAGGTATCATAATAATAATTCCAATTTGAACAGGCAACGACTAGACTTTACTGTGAGTGAGATATAACGTGACCATAACATGAGGAATATTGAAAATAAAGAGGAATATTGAAAATAAAGAAAGCAGTTTAGGCTAATAGTCTTGTGGCTAAAGCCTTAAGAATAAAATTAAAAACAGAAAGAAATCAATATCATACATGTCAATAATTTTTTTAATCTACCAACCAACCACACCAAGCAATACCAAGCCATAACAAGGTGCATAATAAAATAATACGCTAAGTACGTCAGGAAACTATTGTTTTTGTGTTTGTTACATGTACAGATGTGAATATGTTTGTTACTCTTTCACATAAAAACTACTAAACAGGTTTTTAAACATTGGAATAAAACACAGGATACTTTTCAAAGGCCATGATAAGGTCCCTAGGGAACGCGGGTGAAACTGGGGGACAGTAGTTGTGAAAATTTATTCTTTCTGCTATTAAATAACATCTCCATAATTGTGGAGTTTGGGGTATATTAACCTATTGATGGTAATTAATCTAATAATATAAAATCTAAATAAAAAAGTCGTTGTCACCTATTGATGAATTCAGAATTGTTTTTCAAGGAAATCTCAATTCTATTGCACTCTATATTGTAATCAGTTCTATAGATAAGCTAATTTACATACAAACACACAGTTTTTGAGAAACATCACGTCACACAAATCCATGTAAAAATATGTATTTAATTTTTATTGTTTTGTAATGAAAACTCGCTTATGATAAATGATTTTTCTGCCTTAAAATATCATTTTTTCTATATTTAGATGAAATATTGATAGGTATTCGGATTTAGTCGCGGCTTTGGTCGACATTTGTTGTATGCATGTTTTTTTTACTGATTATTTATTGGTTTTTAAAATTAAGGGTGCTGACCAATCGAAAAACGGTTCCAAAAATCAGCTGTTAGGTCAACGCTCTTTATTTTTGAAACCAATAAAAATAATGATATAGGCCTGTGACTAAATTGCATTAAAATAATATTAGGGAATTGTGGGGTGAAAATTTGCACATTAAAATGTATAGATGCAAAAATTGTCTTTCGGTGCTCAGTAACAGCAGTAAAAAAAAACCGGTCAAGTGCGAGTCGGACTCGCGCAACGAGGCTTCCGTACAAATTTTGTAGTTTAAAATCTGTTTTAATATTTCTTGTATATAGCGGCAACAGAAACACATCTGTGAAAATTTCAACTGTCTAGCTATCACGGTTCATGAGATACAGCCTGGTGACAGTAGAGTATAGTAATAGGGTTTCCGTTCTTACCCTTTGTGTACGGAACACTAATAATTGTTAACCATAAATTTTGTGTTAGTGAGTTATTCTGTTATTTATGCTGCTGTGCACCTTTATACTAATGAATCATAATTTAGATCTACCTAACAATAATTAATTGCGTACATTTATTTAAGCTATAACCATATCTTGTGCATATGTTCTAATATATTTTATTTTAAGAAAAAAATAAATTGTTGGTTTTAATGTTGCTGCAACGCAAATTTCTCCCTATTTTTCTACCCCCATTTGAGTTGTAATATGACCATTTTGGTCTGATTTTGATGAAAATGGTTAACCCAAAAATGGACTTGACAAAAAGTAAACATTACTAATATTGTAATTGTGTGTCTGTTCGTTACGTCCTTTTGACGCCTCAAGTGGCTCAACCAATCGTGATTAAATTCGTTACGCAGATAGTAGGAGAATAAAATTTGCTACTTTTCATCCTTCGTATTTTGCCATCAAAAAAAAATTAAAAAAAGTTCCCCTTTCCTGTTCCACCCCCAACGAAAAATAGGGGTGTTATGAGTTTGTAGTGTATCTGTGTCTGTCTGTGGCATCATAGCTCCAGAACGGATGAACAGATCTTGATATAGTTTATTTTGTTTGAAAGGTGTCTTAATTGGGAGTGTTTTTTCAAGAAAATCTGCTGAGCCGTTTCAAGATCATCACCTCTTTTCTAATTCATGAACTACCACAGGTCTGATCGATTCGAATTTTGATATTTTGTCTATTTATATATATTTCTTATTTGCAGAGGTGTTTTGAGGTGACCTTAAATTTTTATTTTAATTTTTTAAGAAAATATTTCTCGTTTTAGTACTGTCCTAGAAATCAACCGCGAAAACAGTAAGCAGGCTTTCGCATTTCTAGTACGGATACCTACATACCTACATCCGTAATTCCTTACCAAATGAGCACAAGTCAGTTACTTAATAATTATACCATGACATGCCAACTATAAATCTTCGGTCAATCTATTGTAATGCAAAGCATTGCTTACCTTGTGAGCAGAATTTTGATAATTATGCCGACTGTCAAACACTTTCCCTCCGCCGGTGTATTCTGGAAGTAAGCGAACTCCTTCCAATCGTTTTTACTGTATGTTCTTTTGTTATGTACTGTACTTTTTGTGTTCTTTTGTTATGTATTGTACTTTTTGCTAATGAAAATATTTATGTAATTAACTAACTCGCTTAACAGACGTTGTTATGACAAAAAAATTTAATATTTCTTTCCCTAAAAAGCTTTCACCCCACGCTTTTTTGCTAATTTAAACTATCCTTAATTTAAATTTATTGAAAACCAAAGCGTTTTTTTATTATTAATAATTTATTTATTACCAAAACATGAATTTTTACATACCTATAATATCTTTTTTTATTTTTTTTTTATTGATCAATAGGTTTGCGTTTGACCACATCTCACTTGATCTTAGGTGATGATGTGGTCAATATATATATATATCTTAATCAATATTGCATGATACATAACTATTAATTTTATTTAGTTTATAATTAAATCTTATCATTATTTCTTTGTACTTACCAACCTAATAAGAAATAAAGAAAGAAAATTATTTTATTATGCTGAGCAATGACCCATATTTTTGCGCACATACGACGCACAAATCTCCAACAATATTGTTTAGTTTGTTTTGTACTTTATTTTTTTTTCTTTTTGTTGCTATGTTATACGATGCGATATTGTTACCATCACGCGATGACTTCACAGAATAAGTCGCCCGCGATTTAATAAGATGCTGCAATTCGTGTATATCAGCGTGCATCATTAACACCGCGTCAGTGTTGCGTTAAACCTTGCTAGTGGCATCATCATGAGGCTCATCAGCTTTCTGGTAAGTCCATCATCAGTCATCAGACATATCCATAGACACCCTAAATTCCAATGTTTTTTTTTTGTTATGATCTCTAAAGATTAAATGGATATTGCTGCTTCGTTCTTTTTGCAAAAAATACTTACAGACCCTATTATGTGTTTGTAAATAAAGAAATCTATACTAAGTAATATTATAAAGAGGTAAAAGTGTATAAAAAGGGTCATCTCTGAAACTACTGAACCGATTTTGAAAAATCTTTTATCAATACGCCACGTTATTTGTGAGTGTCATAGGCTTAATTTTTATCCCGGGAAAATATAAGATCCCACGGGAACGCGGGTAAAACTGCGGAGGACAGCTAGTAATCAATATTTTAAATTCCAGATTACTCTTCTCATCGTCCAATTAACTAATGCTACATTAGACGTACAAAAACTAAAGGAAACCGTCCAAAGCCAAATCCAATCACTTACCGAAACAGCGTCGACAAATCTACAAGAAATCGCTAATAATATCGATTTGGAGAAGATCAAGCAATACGATGTACTCGGCGTTTTACCGATTATACAAAATGGCGGAAAGAAATTGGTAGAAGGCAAGAAGGCTCATGTGAATAAAGTTAAAAATCATTTAAATATAATAAAGGGAGTTAAAGGTAGGATTGTTATGTTGGACGGATTGCCAAGGCCTGTTTATCGAAAAACTATCTATATATATTCAAAGTAATGTGTTCATGTAATATTGCCAATGGAGATTCATGGAAAAGATAATCAATTTTATTTAGAGGTTATAATTTTTTTAAAAACAAAATAATAACACAATATTTATTATGACTTGAAAAACAATGAACGCATTGCCATTCCTCTACTAAATAGAAGGGAAGGTCGGAAGACGGATATAGTATGAAATAATCTTCCTCAAGTACAAAATAGTAATTAATTTATTAAAATAAAACATTTAACAAAATATCAATTCTTTTATTAGATTCCTGTACAATAGTCACATAATATGATAATACACCATCAAGGAAATCTATCACCAAGAACTTATTTATGGGGGATTTCCCTGGTAATGCTAATGTCTATAGGCGACGGTAGTCACTTTATCCGATGACCTGTTTGACCGACTTCTGACATAAAACATTTCCTCTCTATGCTCATCAACTTCAACTTAACATAACTTACCACATTTATATTGTGGTCAAAAACAAGTCATATGCACCACATTACCAACAATCGAAACTAAACGTTAATGCTGAGCAGTAAGACTCAAATCACTCAATAACTTATCAAAAACGTCATCTGCAGAAACATTTCTTGGTATAAACTCATCCATTAGACCATCTTGGAAATCACCGAATTCATCCCCATGGTTAGTATCGGCTAAACCTAGTTCAGTTAAAAGTGTTAGATTGTCCTCTTTAGCTTTAACCGTGTCAAAATCGGCTAACAGTTGTTCTGATGATTCTGTTGTATCAGAATCTTTGTTCTGTCTACGATTTGTTACTTTATGTTGGTCATTATCATCAATGTCGTGATATTCTTGTAATTCTCGAGCGTATTCTATATCTTCATCATCCGCAGTATCCTGTTTGTAATTAATTAAAAAAATATAATCTATTACAATTTCAGATGCTGCTGTTATCTCGCTATCTAAAGATAATTTGGAATATTAATTATTTATTTTTGACAAAATGCGATGATAGATGATAATGAGTTTTCGGTGAAGGAAAACATCGTGAGGAAACCACAGTACGGTGGTAGGGTACTTAGTAGTACTCGACTGGCTGACTACCACCCTCAAGTTGAAAATCTGTCGCCAAGCACATGTCGGTGAGAGACAGTTTCCATCTAGGCTTTGTGTGCTTACCACCTTCGGCCACATCATTACTTACCATGGTGAGATTACTGTCAAACACAAGCTTATTCTAAAGTAAAAAAAACGGTACTGAAAAATTTAAAAATTTCTACAAACGCTACAAACTCGAAATTTCGCAGCTATATTCCTAATATGCAGTATGTATTGGCTATGAAAGGATTTTACATTTCAGGAATGCGATAGAAACCACGGGGGACAATGAGTTCAATATAAAAGTTTGTTCTGTCCTTTTGCTAAGCTAAACAATTAGACCTCAATATAAAACAATAGGCACTCGTACATACTTGAATAATCTGCGTCGTAGATTTGTATTGGAACGCGTTTTGGGACAGATCCACTTCAACTGGAAACAATGTTGAGTTCTCGTTCAAATGTTCCACAGTTTCACTGAAAATAACATTACATATTGTAACTACGCTGTTCAGATCCGACGGCATAACGCTCTTTCCTTACGTGACGATTTCTACCAGGCGATTCCTACCGCAAGCAGTTTTTAAAAAAAGAAAATACTATTACTTCCGCTAGAACTTACTTGTGATATGTGGCGAGTCCTTTTATGAACCTCCTGAGCTGATAAGCAACGTCCTGAGTCTTCTTGTTGTCCAACAGTTCCAGTTTAACTAGAACATCTGAGCGAAGGCGAGCGAACCGCGCTCGGGCCTCTTGGCGACATCGAAGAATTAGTCTGAAATTTCGTGACAACTGATCCCCTAAACTCAAAATACCTTTAAATTAACTTATTACAAGTATTTTTCATCGTGACCTGTTTCATATCATTCCCAGTCTTTAATGAAAATGAAATGAAGGCCGTGGGTTCAAATTCTACAATGAGCTTGAGCTTTTAATGAAGGTAAACATCGTGCACTTGATGCTTACCACCTTCGGTCACATAATCACTTACCATGGTGAGAAAAAATGAAAATGTATCCTATATTTTTATTCAAATAGGCCTTTCCAAGCACTTATGATAGTCTAGACTCTAACCCACGGTTTAAAAGACTTATTTGCTGAGAAGATGTGGCAATATTTCAAAAACCAACTTTATGGAGGCCCAAGCTACCTTCTAAAGTTACCTAGTTGGAAGTATAAGAAAATATAATAAAAGACATCCACTAACCTATACTCATAGTTCCCTGTCTCGACTCTATATAGAGGCTCTTGTAAGGCATTATATCCATACTCCTCATCGTCCATTTCCTTAACCTTCAGACAGTACGAGAGATATTCGAACTTCGTGTCCGCGTATTTACGTATCGTTAATTTTGTATCTGGTATTGCTTTGTTTAGGTACGTGCCCATGTCTGCTAGGATCTAAAAAAGATAGAAGGATGAAGGATCTTTTTTCATTTCCAGAAGTCTGAGGGTCACCCGATGGTAAGTGACTACCGTCACCTATAGCAATACCAGGGGGATTGCTAATCTATTGTTGATTTATTCTTCTTGAAGATAACTGGTTCTCAAGTTTAACTGCCGGAAGGCACTAATACGTGATGGATCTCCTAATGTGGTTTCTTCACTTGTTGTAGGATTCAAATCCACGACCTTCGCCGCAGTATTCTACGTTACTACCACTGAGCTATATTGTTAAAAGGTAGGATCCAATATTGAAATTTCTGGGGTTCTTATTTCAAGATTTTCAGTCAACATGATTGTTACTCCTCTGATAATCTTGAAATAAGAACCCCAGAAATTAATCAGTAGGTAATCAAACCCGAAACTACTAAAAAAAACTTTGGTACTCAGTCTAAAGTCAACTTTGTCTTACAGATTGAAAGGGAAGTCCCTGCTTCCCTTCTAAATCTAGAGCCTCAAATAATTAGGGATATCATTTTACCGGTAGAATTTATCTCCAAACCCTCGCATGAAGAAATACGAAGTTGAGAATGAAGCACCTCAGAATCTGAAGATGTTTTTGGATAAGTTTTCTTACTATCCATAGACATCTTCAGATTCTAAGAATCTTACCGGTTTCAAAGCCTTTAGCATTGTGATCCCATCCCTCTCCAAAAGCCTATGGTACTGTCCAAACTTGGTGAAGGCCTCTGAAGCCCTGGCCTGAGGCTCCCTCACTCCTATAGCCGCGAATATGTCGCCAATCGACTTGTATGTTTGGAGCAGGTCGAAGTAGGACTTTAGCATTCTGAAAAGTTGGTCAAGATTATTTTTGTTTTCTAACGCCGTGGATTATCTCTTCCTCAGGGTCGATAAATAATGCCAGATTATTTAGGCAGCTGTGTTTGACAGCGATGAAGTAGCTGAAAGTAACCTATAAAGTGTAGAAGGAAACTGGCTTTAACGCACCTGGTGGTAAGTGCTTGCTGACAAACTTTCAACATGAGGATGGTAGCCAGCCAGGTTGTACAGAATACTATCTCCAAGCTATAGTTTTCTCACGAATTTTTCCTTCAAACTCAAACCTCATTTATTCCAAGACCCTGATAAGACACTTAAGAACGTTACAACTGACTCTACCACCGGTACGGAATACACTTAAGTGCGAAAATTCTGACAAGAAACTCAGTAAGTAAATTTTTGGAATGAATCTCTCTCTCTCTCTTCAAATATTTAACACTTCGCCAAGGGCTACTAAAATCCTTCGCTGCAAGCCAAAGCTGAGCAAACCTTACCTTTTAGCATGTTCAACAAGTCTCTTATAAGTAGTCTCTGTATCCCTTAGCTCATCAAGTTTAGCGACCAGGGTATCATTGCAGAGTATAGCCCGTGACAGACCCAAGGCGTCAGCTGCCCCTGAGGACATGTTCTCAACAAGTCTGTGCTTGGCTTTCTTCATTATAATGTCCAGGGATTTACCCTGTTTCGGATCTGCGTGGAGTTTGTTGTAGTTTACTGTTACTTCATCCTGGATGGGGAGATAGGACATGTTTGTTAATAGAATGTGAATATAAACATGATTCAGGAATTGAGTCGAGATTTTGATAAAATTTACATGTTTACTTCAATCAAAGCACTGGCGTTATATTCTTTCTATTATAGTTAAACTATTGGCATTCTTCACTCTTCTCTTTATCAATTAAAAATATGAAATTTTTCCTTGCTCTTAATTTCATAAAATGCTGCTACTCTGCTTAGGATAAAAAGCAGTTCCCACAGATTTCTTCTATGTATTAGGTGTTACTTCTAAAGCGGAACTTGGCATTTATTTTTGAACAGAACATGAGCAATTGAGCAATGTTTCAACGCCTTATGCAAATCTACTTACAAAAGGATTTTAAACTTATGGAAATCCCTAGAGATTAAATTTTGAAATGTTCTCTTGAGATTAAAATTACCTTAGCAGATTGTATCATTTTAGCGACTTCCACTTTAGTTTTCCCTTTCACAGTCTGTCCGTTAACTCCAACCAATTCATCACCACTCTGTAGCGTCCCATCTTTAGCTGCTGGCGTATTGTCGAAAATCTGTCGAGTGATGTTGACGATCATATAAAAGTTACACTTTATTCATTCATTCTTTCATATATATTCTTATCAACATTAACAACAATCTCAGCATGATCATCAAAAGTAGTTCCTATTAGGAAACGACGTAAATGATTTCAAACTGAACTCATTTATTCAGTTTAGATCTTGATAAGCAACTGGATGCGAGTAGCCTCTACAACCGGTGACTCTACAACCGGTTCGGAATACTTTTAAACTAATGAGACTCCGTAAAGAAACTCATAGTGGATCTTTTTCTGATACTTCGCCAAGGGATGCGAGTGCAGAAACATCAACAACCAGATATTTTTGTACTTTTTGAAAAATACGGTAACCTACCTGTACAATGTAGAGACAGGGGCAAAGTGGTGCACCCCCTCCTATGCTGATACCTATGAGGTTCTTCTCGTCTTTACTCAATACTAAACTACCTGATGTCACCGTCATGCCCCTGAAACATTTAGATATTGAGTTTGTCATGACATGGACTTATGAGGAATGATAGTCATGTAACCAAAAGAGTTATTAATATGATATTGGATGGATATGGAAGGTGTTGGGAGATGATATGAGTAAGAAAGGAGTGAATACTGATATGACGGGTAGAAGGGCCGAATGGAAGGAATAAGTATACACATTGCGCCGCCATTAGAACTGTACCAGAAATAATTGGGAACAGGGTAGGCAGATGACATATTGCGTAGCAGAATTCCAAATATTCTATCTACCTCGAGTTCATATTATATATTTATAGGAAGCTAGGTTCCGCTATTCTTACCAGGTACTATTTATAATGTTATCATTCACTGAGAAAGGGTATTTAATTCAATGACTGAGGGCGTAAAATCGCGGAGCAAAAAGTATCTATATAATACATAATTACATATTATAGTCAATCTCTCAATGCGCTATCGATAAGTTTTCTCCTTGGACAAATAAACCACTTTTTCCAAGGTTTCCTCTCACCTGTTAGATAAGAATGTACTACTATATGTGCTTCTACATTAATACCAACATAAGAAAATTGTGAGAAATAAAACGAAAATGTACATTAATGTTTTTTATTTCGATTCAACTGGCTCAACATGCATCAAAACGGTGTCTTGATATGTTAAAGATAGACCTATAACAAATTGTTACACTCTGTATACAGGTTTATGTGACTTGTCTAGCGATCTAGCTGGCACTACCACACTCGAAATCTGCAAAAATCACACCAAATTACATGATATAGGTAAGTAAGTATTAGTCTACTTTTTTAATCTAGTTCTTAATGTGAATGCAAACAAATTACCATACTAGACTGATAAGAATTGTAGAAACTTTTTTAGAACTGTAGCGACATCTATCTTCACAGGTATAGTTCGCACGACTCCAAGATAGATGGCGCAACAATTAACTGAATCGCGCTTACGAAGTTTTCCAAGCGATCTACGTATACAGGATGTCGGGTAAATAGTACGGCAAACAACTGGAGCGATAGGTGGGCGGGTCAGCTACAAAATATACACAAATGACCTGAGTAAAAGTGTCACCATTTTCGAAATATTTAATACTATAGAAATATCGAAATATCTCGAAAATGGTGACCTTTTTAATGGGGTGATTTTTGTATAATTGGTAGGTGACCCGCCCAACTATCTCACTCTTAAGTTTGTCGTACTTCTTACCGGACATACTGTATACAAGTTTCAAACATGTGTCTACGGTTGAGGTTGCGGTCCCCAGGCACGATGACCTAGCTTGGCAGAAGATCTCGCTCCTCCATAGAACGCTATTTCTTTTATGAATCCAACGTTTCGTTACCCTTCTATTCTAGAATGACTTATTAGATACTAAACTCTATGTGCATCTCACAAGGTTCATTCAATAAACTCACATCAAGTCCTGATGATGAATCATGTATCTTTCATAGCGCAGATCGTTGACTATGCACTCGGTTATATCCAGTTCTCGGACCTCTTCTTTCAATTTTCTGAAGGGAGAAAGAGACAAATACAATATGATCTGTAAGTAGTACCTTAGTAAAAGTACGTATTAGTAGTATCTAATGACCTTAATAAAAGTGTCAACATTTTCAAGATTTTGTTTTTGAAAAATGTATTTCCCCACACCAGGTTTTTGAGTTAATAAAAAACTACAATACATAGTTACTTCTTATGATTTTTTTCATGTGATAACACAACTGTTCAAGATTGTTTTTGCGACAAAAACAGATGTAAAAATTAATAAATTCCGAATAGGTAGGCTACCACAACTCAAAAACATCTTTGCCCCGGGAAAGGGATGAAACCGCGGGGCGGAAAGCTTAATAATGTGAATACAAATAACTTACTCTTCAAATATTCCAATTTCGCTTCCGGCGTTTGAGGAATCCTGAACTGTCACTGAAGCACTGTTCGCAATTAATTTCAAAACGTAAATAATTATGTGAAAGTAAAAATTAAAAAAAACTAGCCAAAAATATTTTTTTTATTTTTATGTAAGATTTCATTTTTTTTTTAATTTAAACAAGTCTACATTTTCTATTTCTGATCTTAGACTAAAACACAAATGGAAAGATAAGGTACCCACTCAATACATGTGGAACACCAAAACTACGTGGTGGCTACAAGAGCGATTAAGAAGTCTCAGAGAGTCAAAGTCAAAATCTAAGAAATTTATTCATTTTAAAACCTAGGCGGTTTAAACGCATGAAGGGTACAGTAGTAGTGCTTTGGAAGTCAGCTTTTAACAGAAGAGGAAGAGCGAATTAATTTGGACAACCTGATTTGACGATTTGGCATTATTAACAAATACGCATTTGGATAACAGTAGGTAATTACATTAGCAGTATTAACAGTAATTTTATTAAAGTTACAATAATTAAATAGTAATATCGTACGTGCTCACGCGACAACAGCTCCGGTACAACTGAGAAATAATACACCAGAAATAGACGTAGTTTTGTTGACTCATGCGCTACGAACGGGAACCGTATCTTCCCCATGTTGTTTAAATCTTAGCTTCTAGCTATAAGATCGGTTTCTGATTATTGCAAGTGCGTGAAAATAAATAAATAAACTCACCTGCTCTGAACAGAAAGTAACAATTTACAATTTTTACGTCCATCAGGTTTGCTAAATAAAATAAATAAATATATTACGCAAAAATAAAAAAAAAAAACGCTGTCAAAAAGGTTGTTTTACCAGAGTTGTTTAAATTTTCCTAAAAAATACATCGCCGAATGTCCTTATTCATTTCGCCGTTTTACATAATTAATAAAATAAATACAACAAAAAATTACATCTTGTCTTCGAACATGTTGTGAAACATTCCTGCATGCAACTGCGGGTAAAATCTTGGATCATTGAATACAAAAAACGGATTGTTCTGTTGCCACATCGATACCAACACACAAAAACAATATTCACAATAAACAGTTATACCGATGCGTGGCGTGTTTACTCAAACAATAGATAACGCACTGCAACATAAAAAGGAAGGAAATTACAACATAGATAACAACTTCAACAAAATGCGAGAGCAAGCACTCTGTTTTTGCTTTGAAACGCCGATAGGTGCTTATGGTAGTCAGACAAGCAGGTATTACAAAGTCCTTATACTTATATGCTATGGTTATGATGTTTTACTTCACACGTAAAGATGTTTTGGAAAGGGCTATGTCTCAAAAGTAGCCGGCATTCGACGAAAAATACCTACATCTGGAAGGTACTTAGGAAGGTTTTTTTTTATGTCACTAGTGACAACGAGGCAGGCGGGTCACCTGATGGTAAGTGACTACCGTCGACTATAGACATTAGCAATACCGGGGGACTGCCAACGTGTTGTACACCTTATTACAATGCCTTAAGGGCAAGGGCAACTGGCTCTCAAGTGCAACTGGCTCTCAAGTGCAACTGTCGGAACACACCAACAGGTGCTTGGCGACAGATTTTCAACTTGAGGGTGGTAGCCAGCCAGTCGAGTACCACATAGTACCCTACCACTGCTGGTATTGCTATCTATAGGTGACGGTAGTCACTTACCAACAGGTAAATGAGGCCAGATTGTCAGACTTTATCAACCATATGAATTTACTTGGAACTACTGGATGGAAGTGGCCTAAGAGTTTTTGTTTTGGAAGTCTATAAGCAATCTACGGACTAACCAGCGTGTTTTGAAGGTATGTAGTATGTAACCGGCATTAATCCATGGATACACTAGGTAATGTGTTTATGTTTCTAATGCTTAGTTAGAAGGACTTTATGGAAACTATGTAAATAAATAAAAAATCATTATATTTTTTGTAAACTATTTAGATGCCTTTAATTATTACAATCACATTTTACTTACATTTTGTCCTCTTCAAAGAAGAAATCGTCATCGTATTCTTGCATCATTTTGAAAATAAACTTCACTAGAACAGCTTGAATAATGTCACATTACAACTTGATTGTCAGAAATATTGATTTTTCCCATTTCGTATTTACGTGGGAGAGCGTCGGTAAAGCAGTACGTCCTGTCGACCAATCGGAGCATAGGGATAGTTGAGGCGGGAAATATTTTTTTTTCATTTATGTATTTTACTCAATGGAAATAAGGTATATGCTTACAGTATTGTCTATGATTTAATACTAAGTTATATAAGATTATAAAAAAATAGGAAGATTACAGTATCAAAAACTATCTAAAACTCCTTAATAAATATTTATATCTGTCTGTTTGTACCTTTGAGTATTAAGCCAGCCTAATAATCAAAGGTTTGTACCCATCACTACCAAACTAGGAAATTATTATCTTTTTATATTATTCTCTACGAAAGAAACCGTGTCGCACGGGACGAAACCTAATAATTTCATAAGAGTTAACTATTTGGCAATACACTAATTAGCATTCAAGTATTCCATGTAACATTTTAACAATAAAAGAAACACATTACGTAATTTAAAATGACTAAAATTTGGAATACGCAATGTCGATAGAAAAACCATATGTAGGTAACAGAATACGCAGAAACTATCATTACGTACTACATCATAATCTACTAAAATGTTTGTGTATTTTTGTCACTCAATCACGATGATGGTTGAATGAAACTTGGCACACAGGTAGATCCTGGAATAAAACATAGGATAATTTTTATCCTGGGAAAAAGATAAAGGGAACGTGGGTGAAACCGCGGAGGGGGCAGGCAACTGGTGACTCTCTCTGCCCAACTCCTCGATATTAATAAGTTGTTAAAACCCGCGACAAGGACAACTCTATCATTCGCGTTGTGTTACGATATCAAAGTTACATTGGTAATTACGGAGGTTAAGTAATGCACTGGTTTGTAAAAGTTGCAACAAACGAGTCTACGGACTTGGCCAGTACACCGCCGTGCCTCAACAATAGTGGTTCTTGGATTCAATAGTTATTGGATGGAAAAAAAATGAAGATAATAATTGTGAGTTTTTGTTGTGATCTAATTAAAAGTGAATTATTGTGACGTTGTATAAGTTGTGTATCCTTTAATCCTTTTTTTCTTTCTCTGCTGGCAATCGTCCTTTTACAGTCAAAGTCAAAACCATTTATTACAAGTTCAGTTTAGGCCCTAGGAGACCGGTTCGGAAGTCAGCCTTTAACTGAAGAGAACCACCAAAACTCAGCAAGGTTACGTTTTTAAAATTATTGCACCATGTGACTATTGTTGGCTTTTTTTTCAATGAAATGTCTAATCTTTATGCAAAAATAAATAGGACATTTAATTTTCTGCAAATTTAAGTATAAGTTTTTTTATTAATTTATTTACAACAAATGTTCATAATATACAATTGTAATATATAAAAAGTTTCTTCGAGGCTGCCGCTGCTGCAGATCGGCAAGGTTCCTAGCAGGCTGGCAGCGTTTCCTCTTTCAGATTTAAAATAGAAATCGCGACTCAAGTTATTAATATTTTCTTCTTTTATGTTATGGCCACATCATTGTATATCATATTAATAGTAAAGTTAGTGATCTTCTGTACAAGTCAGGTCAGGTTTTAGTGAAATTGGTGGCGGTTCCACTAAAAATTTTCACGCAGGTACTTTTTAAAACGACATGAAATGTCACGATACCTACTCGCTTTCATTTCATTTCACTTCAATGTTAAACTGAGATTCAACTTTATTGGACATATATTGGACAAAACGCCACCGATATTACTCAATAAAACTAAAACGAAAACACAATGTCACTTCACAAGTTCCTGCCAAAAAGTCCTTAATTTCACTTAAATAAGGTCTTTCTCTTTCAGCTAACTGTCATATGCACCCTGTTTTACCGACAAATCACGGCACAGGGTCCGATAGCCGGATTTATACGAACAAACCTCATCGGCTTTCCAGTCATCCACGAAAAGAAGGCTTGGGTATTCGACCCAGATGTCGCCAAGAAAAGAAGACCGCTATACATAGAACTACATGGTGATAAGGGAGAGAAATTAATTGAAAAACTCGGGATTGGTATTGATGGAAAGCATGAAGAACGACAGAAGATACAGAGGGACCGAGATGAAGGACACTTGGGGGGTTTAAACGCCTTTCTACCATAGATACCTAAATTAAGGGAACAACTAAATCAAAACTGTTGTCTCAAGATAATATTGTGTTAAATGAAAATAATCTTTTTAATAATTAATAATTAAATGGGAAACATGTACATAACATGTTTCCCATTTAATTATTTTAACCTTCACTCAAAAGCAACAAGTTTTGACGTTCATTTTTTTGACATAACTTTCTCGATACAAGGACCATAATTTTATTTTTCTCATGGTAAGCAATATGACTGAGGCTGATTCGAATCTTGGAAAAGGTAGATTAGATGAGTTCCCCCCTTGGCTTTCCCTAGTACAGCATGGTTTTTTTTAGCTAATCAAAAAAGAGACAGCTGTTCAAAATTTCTGCCAGTTGGTAGCGTGCCCAGAATGCTGGCGGCATTATGCCACGCTGTATGACAATGCTTATTCTTTGGCCAAGGTATTCGCCAGCCACAGGTAGTGTCTTTGTATTAGTTCAATTGTATTTCATATGTCTTTAGTCATTATAAATATTATAATAGGTATAATTACTTATAAATTGTAAATATATTTTTCGTGCTTAAATAAAATAATAATTTTACTGTTGAAATAATCGACTTTCCTGCTTAACCTTTAGCAATACAGGAAAACGATTTCACGCTTTGACACGCTTATGGGACGGTCGTCACGAAACTTCTTTAAAAAAAGTACCTAATCCTGATGAATCTTTGTTACTTTTTACCAACCTGAGTATTTGAAACAGCACCGAAACAAACCGATGAAAATCTGCAAAGCACCTATCGGTCTGTTCCGACAGCGGCATTTGAGAGCCAGTTCCCATCTATGCTTTGTGTGCTTACCACCTTCGGCCACATCATCACTTACCATCGTGAGATTGCTGTCAAACACAAGCTTATCCTAAAGTAAAAAAAAACAACGGGCTGATTTTAAAACCTTAATGATTTGTACACCTAGACCTTCCTCATGAATAACTTCATCCAATGTTAAAAACTGTATGTAGTTTATGAGTTTATCGCGTTCAGACAGATAGACGCGGTGGGTTTTTGTTTTATAATTATACAGTAAGTAATTTTAACATGGAAGTGTTTTGCATAACTTTCTTTTTCCATTTAGTTATATAGTTAATTATTTTTAAGGAAATATTTATTTATATTGTAACATAATTACTTATGTACAAAATATACAAACAAATATACAACTATAATATATAAAAAACTTCTTCGAGGCTGCCGCTGCTGCCGATCGGCAAGGTTCCCAGAAGGCTGGCAGCGTTTCCTCTTTGGATGGCCAAGCTGATGGGTTGACCTTTGAGTATTGTTTAATAATCAAAGGCGTTGGAAAAATACAAATAACACCTATCTTAATAATATCTTTAAAATACACCATGCAAAAGACTATGGAGGAGCGAGGTGTTAGACTCCTCCATTGAAAAGGGAAGATCTTCCGCCAGGCTAGGTCATCGTGCCTGGGGACCGCGGTCCAACTGTTGATGTTGGAATCTTGTATATATGCAGATCGCATGGAAAACTTCGTAAGCGCGATGTAGATTATTGGAGCACCATCTATCTAGGAGTCGTGCGAACTATATCTATGTGTAGATAGATGTCGCTACAAGACTAACTATTGAAGCAAGGTTCAAATGACGTTACTGATTAATATTCTATGCTGGTAACATTTAAATCGGCCATTATTTTGATCACGCAATGACTTTATTAACCTTGGCATCATTTGGTACATTTGATAACAAGTTTTTCTTTTTTTACACAGATCGTTGAATCACAATTCCAAAAGATAAAAACCACGGGATCGTGGCTGAAACCGCGGGAGACAGCTAGTCTATACTAATATTATAAAGAGGAAAGATTTGTTTGTTTGTTTGCATTGAATAGGCTCCGAAACTACTGGACCGATTTCAAAAATTCTTTCACCGTTGGAAAGCTACACTATCCCTGATGAACATAGGCTATATTTTATCCCGGGATAAGATAAGATCCCACGGGAACGCGGGTGAAACCGCGCGGAACAGCTAGTACTAAATAAATTGAAATCTAGTCAGTTAAAAAAATATTGACTTGCTCATTGGACTTACAGAGAAACATAGTTATTAATTGTACGGAATGTATTGTTGTTTGAGGCGTAGAAGCTCAGTTAGTGACACCGCGTCGAAGGTCATGGGTTCGAATCCTACAATGAGCTTGAGCTTTCGATGAAGGAAAATATCGTGAGGAAACCACAGCACGGTGGTAGGGACTCGAGTGACTGGCTACCATCCTCAAGTTGAAAATCTGTCGCCAATCACCTGTTGGTGTGTTCCGGCAATTGCACTTGAGAACCAGTTTGCCTTTAAAGAATTGTAATAAGGTTTAGA
The DNA here is from genome assembly GCA_951361185.1 of Ochropacha duplaris. NCBI lineage: Eukaryota > Metazoa > Arthropoda > Insecta > Lepidoptera > Drepanidae > Ochropacha > Ochropacha duplaris. Next base: position 1,860,664 of record OX592712.1, on the reverse strand, counting down.
AGGATTGTCAATGTCTATAGGCGACGGTATTCACTTACCATCAGTTGACCCGCCCGCCTCGTTGTCATGTGCACAAGGGCAACATTATGTCTACGTTCGCAGTTATTTTATGTCTGTGCCGCGATTGACCGTGCTGAGGGCACTATCTGAAAACCAGCGCTGCAGCATCATATGCTGCAGCATATGCTGAGATAGTTGCCTTTTTTGGCCTCACACAACTGTTTTGTATAATGTGCATCTGTTTTTTGCCGTCTTTGTGTGTGTCCAAAATAAATTTATTTTTCTTTTTCTTTCTTTCTTTCTTTCTATTTTTTTTACTGTAATAATTTTAAATTATACGAGTCTTGGGCTAGCTATAGGTGAAATTCCGAGTGAGGTATTTTAAGATCGGTTTATTTGTGCTACATGACATTGCTTCTTTCCAAAACTTACATGGTTCTAAGTCAACGGGAAGTTTATAGGTTTTGATTCCCTTGCGAGAGTCAAAATATGCGACATAAACGAAGCATAAACGGCCGTATCTTTCGAGTGCTTTGACTTAGAAGTTTGATTTTTTCACTGCTCCTAGGAATTGCAGATTTGAGTATTTTTCAAATTGATACCTATTCTCGCGTTCCTGAGAAAAAGGGTCTTGACAGACGGAAAACAAAGTGATCCTATGAGAGTTTCGTTTTTTCCTTTTGAGGTACGCAACACTGGAAGAAATAAAATACATATTCAATATCAATGTGTTTATTTATAATAATACAATATCAATCGAGACTTGTCAACATCGAATGAAAAGTACAACACTAATGACAAATAATTATGATTAGGAAAAAATTAACCTAGGAAACATGAATTGGGGACACCTAGCATAAACTAAGCGGAGATAACGATATTTGGAATTATAATGAACTACATCTACATTGATAGGTTTATCGAAGATTCAAATAGCCTTTTGAAACTCCGAGAAGCTTATCTGAGTACAAAAAAACTATTATGACTAACAATATATTGTTTGTTTCCATAACAATGAAACTGTTTAAACAATATGTATAAGAATGACACTTAAATAAAACGGCAGAACTGGGCTTGGTTGATTTTAATCAATTATAACTGATTGGTCGAAACTCCAAGAAAAGACACTCCGTAATAGACAATTTCCATAAAACCAAAAATTGTAGTTTGTTTTTCTAAGTTATCTAGACCGGAAATATCATTTTTATGCAGACAGTGGTTAAATTTAGTTTCGTCACCCAAAACTGCCGTGATTCGTTATGTATTTAAAAAAAAAAACACTATGACTGTAAAATAAAGGAATATAAATGCGTATCAAAAAGTTTTGTATTCCATAGGTACTAATTTTAAAAGAACTTAAACTCAGAAAGTTTGTTTTGTGACTGATTCTCTTAATTACTAGTTAAAAAAGGAGTTTTAAGCGACGATCTGAATAATCTCTGTTAATTACTTACAACTTTTCAAATAACTGTTTTAAAAACCTCAGAAAAACCGGTAAAAATCGAGCTATCATAGAGTTCCGTACTACTTTTATATTTGAAAATCAAGTCAGTTTTTCCTAAAAAATAGAAAATTACCGTATAATTATCACCGAATTATATATACTACTAGGATAGGACCCTCTCCATACCTACTCGAAACAAATACCTATCAATTGCGAAAAAGAGAAAGATAACAACTACGTTGGGACAATCTCTCTTTCTAACCCTACTTACCCTGAATGAAAGAATTTGATTCAAATAGGTATGGAAAGCTTCCTATCCAGGTAGTATACATAATTCTTGATTACTACTATAAAAAGCGTAATGAGCGCTCGATTTTACTACCCATACAGTTTTCGTAAACTTTAAATGAAATCGATTCTTAAGGAGTGAAATCGCGATAATCGCTTAAAATTACCTTTTAATAATTACAATAACATTTTATAGATTACAATTAATGATTTTAAAGAAGCGAATAGTATTTAATTACCTACTTAGTAAGGCACCTCATGTTTTTGGTTTGCAATTTATTTATTTTAGAATCATTCATTTACTGGAAACTGTTAATTAATTATAGTTAATTGTAGACTACGAATGCATTTATAATTTGAACGAAGGCTAATGTATCCGTTGTTCGATTTCTATTTAAATTTAAAAGTAGAATTGAGACCAATTTTATTTAATTTTAAAGTCTGTGGAGTAGTTTTGAAACTGCTAAAGAAATTTAAGATTAAATAATTATTTCACGTTTCAATATACACAGATGGTAAGTAATTATTAAAGCCAGTTTTTACATTTTGTTTGAATGCAATTTATAATTTCTCCCGCCATATAAACAATTAAAGAAATATAATTCAGCATCAAATATTATATAGTAAAAAAATACAGATTTTAATGACTGTAGCTCAATCAATATATAATTTAGATCGTTCGTTCGAATCCTTGTTTGACCGATTAATCGTTTCAGCACGAATATTTAATCGGTAAATAAATATACAGAATATTTCTGCATTCAATTTATCAAATATTTTTTTACAGATCGTGTAAGAATTGATAAATGCGCGGTTAAAATTAAAACTAACAACTGTCATTCCAAAATACCTTATTAAAGCGCTAAAAGGACCTTATTAAAATCGTGATTTTTTTGTTATTATTGAATAACATAGGTGGCGTTTTATCCAATACAGTTCATAATATAAACACATGTGAAGTGAAATTAAAGCGTATCGTATCGTGACTTTTCAGGTAATTAAAAAAAATCTGTAAAAAGCTTTGGTAGACCGGCCACTAATTTCACTTAAACCTGACCTGACTACGTGGCTACGAGAATATAATATAAAAAATAATAATCACTTGAAATTGGCAGAAATGTCCAAAAGGATGACCAGCAAAGAAAAATAAGGTTGCGACAAAAGCTATAATGAAAGAGGTATTTTTCATTCGTTTTCGTTCTACATATAAAATTATAAATGCATTGCAAGTTTGTGATGAATATTTAGGGTCTTATTTCGGATTTATCATTTGATATTTCTTAGTTTTACTAGCGCTGGTTAAAAAGGGTTTCAAAATAGTAAGGACCCCAGTTCTTAAATCTAAATTATAACCCGCCCACTTAAAAATGTTATATGGAGAATGTTTTTGTTTCATTCGCACACTGTCTCGAGCAAGAATTATGTATGCTACCTGGATTTCTCTCCATACCTACTTGATGCAGATACCTATCAATTGCGAAAAAGAGTAAGATAACAACCACATTGGGACAACTTCTCTTTCTTTCATATAGGATAACCCTACTTAGAGAGTCGAGAGAGCTTCAAGTAGGTATGGAGAGTTACCTATCCAGGTAGTATACATAATTCTTGGTCTCGAGTAAGCGATGGCATACAGTCGCCATTTACAGTAATATTTTTAAGTGCACGGGTTATATGAACACCAAAGAAGAATTACCGTAATATGGCATTTAAATCATAAATAACACTTTAAAATTATTCATTAAGAGATCAAAATTAAGTTCTTATTCTTCGTATATTTTAGTTAATTGGTACGGTCTTGCTTCAATTATCTGCCAAAATATTGAATTTTGAAAGTAAAACTTAAATCTTAAACCTATATTACCAGTTCTTGAATAATCACAACACTGTGTAATTATGTATTTTGGCGGTAAATATTTAACTTTTTTTTGTTCCATGGCAAAAGGTAAGCAAGCATACGGCCCGCTTGATTTTAAACAGTTTTTGTAGTGGCAACACCAAAAGTTTACCTCGCGCGTTGCTGACTCTAGTTTTCGATGTATGAAACGAATAAACTCAAAAACTAATGGGCCGATAAAAAAATTCTTTCACCATTTGAATGCTACATTATTCCAGATTAACTAAGGCTATATTTTTATACCGGGATAAGGGAACGCGGTTAAAATTCTTTATAAAATCATAACAGGGTAAGTTTAAAATCAAAACCCTCACCGGTTATTTTGACAGATATCTCAAGATCGGCCGAGTATTACATTTTCAAATCTATTTAACTGTCTTTAAAGTCAAATATTCTTCCATTGCATATTATTGTAGAAAATCCTGTGTATTTCGTGAATGATGATTTGCTTCGCAGTTGTGGTCACATCGACTTGTCTTCCATATTGTGACATCGTGGACCTGAAATTATGAAAAAAAAAACCATTAACAATATCATTTTATTTATTTACATCTTCAAAAACATCCAAACATACTTTCACACTATCCATGGAATTAAGGTCGTAGCTCATTTACACGACTCCGCTCCCACCCGACAAATAAAATATCATTCAAATATGGGCTTCAGGTCGTGCTCTTTAGATAATATAGTTTATATTGGCAACATAAATTAGCAGACAGCTCGCTGTTAGCGAGCTCACCGCCATCAGACTGCTCGGTAGTTGACTTTTAGTATAGGGAGGTGTTGGGTGGGAGCGGTGTTGGAGCAGAGTCGTTTAAATGGGCTATGACCTTAAGACGTTTACCACAGCTATCATCACCCAACTGAGTCTTTCCTATCTCCAAATAAAATTCCATACTAACTGATCCAACTTGAGCTTTCGATTAAGGAAAACATCGTGAGGGAACCATAGCACGGTGGTAGGGTACTACGTAGTACCCGACTGGCTGTCTACCACCCTCAAGTTGAAAATCTGTCTCCAATCACCTATCGGTGTGTTCCGACAGCTGCACTTGAGAGCCAGTTCCCATCTAGGCATTGTGTGCTTTCGGCCACATCATCACTTACCATGGTGAGTCAAGTACAAGCTTATCCCGAAATAAAAAAAAATCCTAAACATTTCACCGTTGTTAAAAAACACCTACAAAGTGACTAGGCGCTCATAATAAAGATTTGATCAAAGTCTAAACAGCGCGCGCTCAAAAATATTTAATCTCCGCTACACATCGCATTACACAAGAATTACAGATCCGAAGATCGGTCGCGAGATATGCACACATTGAACCCGGCGCGGTACTTTGAATATGTGCTATATTTTTAAGCTAGAATAGTTTAATACAGTTACAATGGTACAGTCATATTTTATGCGCTCTTTTAGAGCACTGTCGGCATTTTTAAGAAATAAATCTTAATTATTTACCAACTTAGAATACTTTTATTGCCTTGGTGAGGTAATAATTCTAGGAAATATCTCTACATTAATATTACAAAGAGGTAAGGAGTAGTTTTAGGTTATCTCCGAAATAGTTGAACAGATTTTGATAATTCTTTCACTAATAGGAAGTTACATTATCTGTGTGTTCTATCTATAGACTTACATCTAAAACGTGGGTGAAACCGCGGCGTGGAAACTACCTACTATTATTACAATGAGGTAAGGTTTGTTTTATGTTTGTTTGTTTGGAACTGATGCTACAAATTCTGTAACCAATAATTATCGCTGTTTTAATTCCATACTTCTTTACATAGTATAGAATGAAGTCGCTGTCTGTTCGCTTAGATCTTTTAAACTACTCAACGGATTTTAATGCAGTTTTCAGCAATAGATAGAGTGATTCAAGAGGAAGGTTTATATGTATAATACATTCATATTATATTACAGAAAAGCCGAGAATTTCAATGATTTGTATTGTGATGTCGTTCAGCGAAGCGGGCGCGGGACGGCTAGTTACAGTATAAATGCGAAAGTGTGTCTGTCTGTTAACTCTTCACACTTAAATCGCTGAACCGATAAATATGAAATTTGGTATAGAGATAGATGGAACCTTGGAGAAGGACATATGATACTTTTTATTTCGGGAAAAGATAAGATCCCTCGGGAACGCGGGTGAAACCGCGCGGCGGAAAACTAGTAGTCTATATTTTATCTTAATTCCCTTGGTATCGCGGGTGAAAACGCGGTGCGTAAGTTACACCATAAAATGTCTTTAGTTTGATAAAACATACCGTTGTATTATTTTTAACCGACTTCAAAAAAAAGGAGGAGGTTCTCAATTCATCTGTATGTTTTTTTTTTTTTTTGTATGTTTGTTACTCGATTTCTCTGCCAATTATGAATAGATTTTGATGATTCTTTTTTTGTTTGGTAGATCATACTTCAGAGGTGGTCCCATTAAAATTTTGTCGAAATTGATTAAGCACTTTTTGAGAAAATCAACAAAAACGAAAAAAATTATGTCTCGTTTGATAAACCTTAGTGAATCAAACTGAGTCGTTGAGCATGACTTTTTGGATTTGGATGAAATTTCGTGTGTATACTTCAATGGGTTCTTCGATGGTTTTAAAATACAATTGGACCCGGTAGGTGGCGCTGGAATCGAGTTCCAAGATTTATTTTAATTTCAGGGCAGGACGACGTCTGCCGGGCCCGCTAGTTATATATTATATTTTACCGGCCAGACCCGATTTCAGGACAAACTAGTTTTGCCTAGGATAACATATAATAAGGAATAAACTTTAAAAATTAAAAAATAAAATTATTTTTAAAAATAAAAAACAAAAACCGACTTCAAAACTGTAACCTATACCTATGTACAAACATAAACTAAAAAGAAAAGAATAATATTTTAATTTCAAAGCGAATTGATATTTATATATCTATTTAATATTTATAAACAGTTCTTTTTGGAGTCGGTGCCAGCCAAGAAGGACAGTTTAATTCTGCCTTTGTAACAAACTTTCGAAAAGCCGCCGCTCCCCTAAGCGACGGCGCAGACCTAAGGAACATTACCGTAAGGAGAGGTGTCGTAAGACGTTTTCTCGTATGAACACTTCGTGTCCAGTTCAAAACTGTCCTTCTTCTTGACTGGCACCGACTCCAAAAAGAACTGTTTATAAATATTAAATAGATATATAAATATCAATAATTTTGTTGATTGTCCTTTAAGGCTCTTGCTTTGAAATTAAAATATTATTCTTTACTTTTTAGTTTATGTTTGTACATAGGTATAGGTTACAGTTTTGAAGTCTGTTTTTGTTTTTTATTTTTAAAAATAATTATGTAGATAAATTACTGAAATATGATAATAATTTATTGAAAAACTAGCTGTCCTCCGCGGTTTCACCCGCTTTCCCGTCTTTCCCGAGATAAAAAGTATCCAATGTGCTATTCTAGACTATAATCTATCTCTATGCCAAATTTCATCCAGATCCGTAGAGCTGTTGTGGTGTAAATGATTAACAAACATCCATCCATCCATCCAAATTTTCACATTTATAATATTAGTAGGATTACACCTATTTTACGAATAACCTTTTAACCTAACATAAATAATTTGAGGTTATAGAATATTTTACATTTTATTTTATTTTAAAGTTGAACAAAACATAAATAAGGTAACACTTGAAGAATAAGTAACACCTGCCTTATAGTATCATTGAACTTTACACAACGTTTTTTGCTTTCTCATTCGCAGAAGGAACCCTAAAGGGATATGTCCTATTATACAGGACGTAAGCTTAAATCCTATACATTATTCAACACTTTATTTATAGGTGGGCATTGGATAAGCTGTAGATAGATAAAAACTGGATTTCTAGTTTTTATGAGTTGATCTTAAGGTAGGCATCCACTGGGTCTATGAAGATAATTATCCGCGCATCGATTCTCCAAAAATCGGTCGGCCGGTTGGCGTGGTTGGTTAAAACACTACCTATCACGCCGCAGGTCGTGGCTTCGATTCCCATCCAGGTCAGACATTTGTGTGCATGAACATGTCTGTTTGTTCTGAGTTTAGGTGTAATTATCTGTTTAAGTATGTATTTACAAAAAAAAGTAGTATATGTAGTATATCAGTCATCTGGTTTCCATATTACAAGCTCTGCTTAGTTTGGGATCAGATAGCCGTGTGTGAAAATTTTCTCCAAGATATTTGTATATCCTACATCACCATCAATAGTGTTCGAATATATTAGTCCATGAAACATCTAATTAACCGATTACGTTGTAATATGATTTTTAATTACCAATGTAACGAAATCTTTTTATGGTATATGTTTATAACGTCACCAGCCAGTATTTCATACAAAAATCCATATGAACTATAGTTTTGACATTAAAAAAAAAACACATGAATAGATACTTGTCGAAAGTGACAAAGCATTCTTCTGATTGTCAATTTTTTCTAGAGATGGTCTATAACCAAGCGATAATAAGTGTCCACTCTTCACACATTTAACCCCAAACAAAGTAGAGCTTGTGTGGAAACTATGAGTATTAATTTAAGATACATACTTAAATGGATAATTAGAACGAATTTCAGGACACAAATTCTTGCACACAAAATTGTTTGTCCTAAGCGAAGATCGAACCCACGACGGCCAAGAGGCTTGAGGTGTTTTTACCAACTCCCACTAGTAGATAACTTTTTTGCACATGGAGAAACATAGTGAATATCTACCTTTATATTGAGCAGTATCCACAGAGCAAATGAATACTGCAGTATCGCAGGCACTGCGTTTGAAACCTTCCTTAGAATCCACTTTTTTTTTATCTAACCATGACGTAGATTATAGATCTACATCCATATTAATTTTGTCTTACTTCTATTATAAACGTGAATATTTGTTTGTATGTGAAAATCTTGTTGTTCTATCACGCAAAAACTACTAAAAGGATTTAGTTGAAACTTAGCTCACAGCTAGATCATATCCTGGAATAAAACATAGGATATTTTTTATCCCGGGAAAAGATAAGATCACTCGGGAACTGCGGCGGACAGCTGGTTATATAAATGCGAAATAATTCAATGTCTGTTTGCTTGTAGAAAATAATTAGTGAGATTAAAACTTAATATTATACAGCATGTCTAAAGCAAACCTAATCTATGAACCGCTCCCTAATTCGTAGTCAACAGAAAGATTTAAATCTTTAATAAACTAAAAGCGTTCGTGAAAATTTGCTGTTACAGCGAAATTGCGAGCAATTTCTTACTTTCATAGCTTTATCAGTAATAATTTCGCGATGGCCGTCTAATTGGCGGTTAATGCAATGTCCCTAATGGTGTGGGTTCGGCGCCCAGCCCTATTTTGACACGCGAGAGTATTAAACACATCAGGTAGCACACCTAGCTTTTAAGTTCAAGGTCAATTTGTACGTGAGCCTTTTTTAACACGCTGGTATGTATCTATGTTTTTCTTTTATACTACAAGTGACAACGAAGCTGACGGGTCACCTGATGGTAAGTGACTACCGTCGCCTATAGCCATTAGCAATACCAAGGGGATTGCCAATGTGTTTTACACCTTATTACAATGCCTTAAAGGCAACTGGCTCTCAAGTGCAACTGCCGGAAAGGAACACCAACAGGTGCTGGCGACAGATTTTCAACTTGTGTGTGGTAGTCAGCCAGTCGAGTACTACAAAGTACCCTACCACCGTGCTGTGGTTTCCTCACGATGTTTTATAATACACCAAGGTATACATGACAATAGGTTTGCATGATGGTAGAATGCTTGGTAGTAACTCGACTGGCTGGCTACCATCCTCAAAAAAGAACTTCCCTTTTCAAATGGAGGAGTCTAATACATCGCTTCGGACATATCTCTAGGCGGGATGGCGACTCCATAGAACAGCTGGTCGTACAGGGAAAGGTAGAAGGAATCAGATCGCGCGGCAGGTCACCTATGCGCTGGACTGACCAAATAAAATCCGCAGTGGGAAGTCGCGTGACTGACTGCACTAGACAGTCTTCCAAAAGAGAAAGATGGCGCGAGATCGTGCGAAGAGCCGTGTCCGCCTCTAACACCGATGTGGACGCCTCGACGAGACCACGACCGCTCTGCCAAGAGCGAAACGACAAAGAAGAAGAATACATCGCTGCTTCATAAAGCAAATGGCTCTCAAGTCCAACTGCCGGAACGGAACACCGATAAGTGCTTGGCGACAGATTTTCAACTTGAAGGTGGTAGCCAGCCAGTCGGGTACTACAAAGTACCCTACTACCGTGCCATGGTTTCGTCACGATGTTTTCCTTCACCGAAAGCTCAAGCTCATTGTAGGATACGAACCCACGACCTTCGCCGCGGTATCCGACGTCACTACCACTGAGCTATCATCGCATTAAAACTCCTATATTATCCATCAGCTGTCCTACCACGTTACCGAGGGATCTTATCTTAGCCCGGGATAAAAATAAAATAAAAGTAACCTATGTTTTATTCCAGGATATGATCTACATGTAGGCCAAGTTTTATTAAAATACGTTTGGTAGTTTTGGCGTGAAAGAGTAACAAACACAGTCTTCATGTCATAGATGTCTCCGCTGTTTCACCTATCCTACTAATATTGGGATTGTATAGTATGGATGTTTGTTACTCTTTCACACAAAAACTACTGAATGGATTTTAATGAAACTTGGCACACAGATAGATCATATCCTGGAATAACACGTAGAATAGTTTTTATCCCGGGAAAATATAAGATCCCACGGAAACGCAGGTGAAACCGCGGGGCGGAAAACTAGAGAGAAATTATGTGTGTAAATCTTTCAAATCGGCCAGCTATTTCCAAAGATTAGAGCGTTCAAACAAACAAACAATAACATCAGATTTATAACATTGGTAGGTAGATTGGACGAGCATCCAAGTCGCAAGCAAAAGTCAGTAATAGATACAAAATGATTTTTAGCAATTCGTACGCAAATGGTCGGTTGCATCTGCTAATATTTTGCAATTTGTATGTGCTGGAAAGGTTTGGCGTCGTGATATGCCACCAGATGTGTGCCACGGGGATTTCCTATTTACATAGATATAAGGAATCTTTTGTTTTGATATATAAACTTAACGTCTACTATACTAATCGATTTCAATATTGGAGAATGTTAATAGGTATGCCAAATCGGTTGAAAGTTTGTTACAGTAAAGCTTGTATGTATACAAATACACTAGTTTTTGTTGTAGTCAAAAATACCTATTAGTTTTGATTTTAAAGGCATTTAAAATTACGATAAAATCGAGTCCCGCTAACAGTCACGTGACCGCATGTGACGTCAATTCACAACGCTCCGCTATGAGCGAGTGTTGTGAGTTGACGTCACACTCGTCACACGAGTACGAATCCGCATCGCACGTTTACTTCTATAAATCGGAAACTAATTGACGTATCGAAGTAATTCTTTCACTTGTATTTTTTATTTTTGACAGAGAATATAGCTAATATTCGAAATTAGTTAACATTCTCTATTGTCGATGCCCAAGCCCGTAATATTTTCTGGCCATGATATCAGTGACTCACTGGCCTCACCAGAATCCCAGCGCTGCTGTAGCAAAACTCTGTGCTGCATTATAATGCTGAGCTATGGGCCATATTTGTCCTCAATTTAAGTAACCTTATGTTTACTGTGCTGTCTATCTAAGGACCGCAATAAAAAAAAAATATTAAATAGCTTATTGCATATGTAGGTATAAAATTGAGATGACAAGAGTGTTTTGATATTCAACTTACCAATTTATAGATACAGCGTCGGCACCCTCTTCTGTGCTCCCAGGGACAATTTGTTTCCCATCTTCTTATATCCTTCATTTTTAACCCTACATTTTGGTTTTTCATTCGTTTCTACCGGACATCCTTTCAGCTCCCACACTAAATTCGTCAAAGATTTAGGCCTGTTCAATTTCCTGCATCTTTTCTCTGGTAATTTTGGCCCGTTACCAGAATCCCCTGATGTCCGACCCCCAGAATGGCTAGAATCTAATGTGCCATCTAATTCCATAGCCTGATGTATGTTTGATAGACTTTTATATCTAATGTTGAAGATTGGAGAATCTCCTTTAGTTAACGGCCGAATGGGACTAGCTAATGGACTAGGGATCTCTTTTGTAGGCGAATCACTTTTCTGTCGAAAAACCATTCGGCTTTTATTATTGCTGACACTGTTCTTGATGTACAGTTTCGGCAGATTTGGTATTGGGGCAATGGAACACTTTTCCTTGTATACTGTCACAGGAGTCTCTTTTGTAGTCGATTTGCGTGTTCGTTTCTCCGCCTTTTGGGAATTAATGGGCTTTTTAGTTGGTATAGTCTCTATGGGAGGTGGTTCAGGCTTAATCTCAGTTATAAGAGGCATGTGTATTGGTGTTGCGGCGGGAGACGATGGCGCAGATTCATGTCTAGGAGTTGGATCATTAGAATATGAAGCTTTTATATTCTTAGGTAGAGGTGCAAAACCTCTGACGTAGTCGTAAATTTGGTCAATTTCATCGTACTCATCAGGGATGCTGTTCTCATCTCTATGGCTACTGTAAATATGACTGTGGCGCGATATATGTTTATGTTGGTTTGCATTGTCAGACGATACGCTTCTTCTCAGAAAGTAACCTGTTTTAACTAAAGGTGGGGCGTGTAGCGGACCGTTTAGAAGCCTCTTAGGGTCACCCAATTTGCCATCGAGGACGTGTATTCTATCGACAACATCTACAAGCAGGCGATTACACTTTTCAACTAGTCTAGAGAATTCCATGAAATTTTTGATCTGCTCCTCATTTTTGCATTTCTGCATTTTAAGTGGGGCAGCTAAGGGTAAGGCTACTAATGCGTTACCTTCTTTTTGTAACGGTAAAGCGAATACATGATCCTCTTCAAACATCGATAGCAGTCTTAGTTCTGGTACAAAATGGCTAGCACTCTTCAGTCCTCTTGGTGGAGTGCCGTGGACCAGTCTTACAGTTATAGGCAGTCGCTTCGTCAACAGCGTCTTAGCTGTATGAACACCACTTATATTTTCTTCTTTAGCTACAGCAGAAAATTTTCCTCTCTGATCTAAGCCTAGCAAAACCGTATCACCTTTACTATCAGTACATTTCAAGTATTTATTTTTACCTAAAAACGTCTCTCCTCTAGGCATGATAATTTCACCAGCAGGCATATTCTTTGCTCCATCAGCGGTAATATTTCCATCTAAGTCAGTCTTAGCACAGATAACTCTAACTGGTTCTCTAACGAGGCATCCATCTTCTAGCTTTCTTCTAGCAAGTTCTGAAACTGATTCAATGCATCTCACTGCTCGACCTTCTTCGCTGAGCAATTCGAAATAGCCTTTGTAAGTATCAGGTATGGCGATTCTTGGTCCTATACTGACCATTCGCCGCCCTTCTTTAAGTTTGATAGCTTGGGCGATGATTTTCTTTCTTTTTCCGACTGAAATGAGTAGTGCTGTGCTTTGGAGGCCGGGGCTTGGTAGCGTCGGTACACCAAGTCCTCCATATTGCCCTTTGATGATCTTAGCGACCGTTGGCAGGCGGTTCTTGACGGCGAACTCTCTCAAATAGTTACCTTCGTCAGACCATCGGGACGCTGCGACTACGACTTGGCCGTCTGTGGCTGCCATTGTCAGGTGTAGTCACATCTGGAAAGGGAAAGAAAAAGTCGTTATTGACCATGTAATGTAATTTAAATTTATCATCTACGAGCTAAACCCAGCCGCGTCGCGAAGGCTCCATCTAATATTAAGGAAGTAAATATAGCCGTTGCTATGGCAACAGTTGTTATAAATCAACCTTAGAGGATGGACCTTACCCTCTTATGCCCGCTTATCGTTGAATTTTGGGACATGTTGTATAAATAGGTAAGGATCAGTATTTTTAATACTGAAAAAATACTGATTTTCTTTTGTTTTGGTAGCTTTTGGCGAGATTTAGCGTTAATAAAGAAATAAATTGATGACACTAAATTTGTTAAAAAATAAAAGGCCCGTTTGACAGCACATAAACAACCATGTGCCAAAAAGAGACGAACATAGTGCGACAAGAAGAGACACCCTCTTGTCAAAACGGGCCTATTAGATTATGACGATTTTAGTATTTGTAAATGCACCTTTAAGCGAGATCAAATTACGGTTCAAAATCGTTAGTCAAAAGATGTCATCTTCTTATAAAAACTGCAACGGTAATACATGCATTTGTTTCCGCATCAAATTACAAATCGACAAACATTAGTGAAAACAGACCGTCGAGTGAAAATAATAAAATATAATGACTCCAAGATTCGGAGCAATGATAATACCCTGATGTTGTGGTAATAGGCGTTAAACCTCTGTGTGTAAAGGTACCAACAGAATTGCTCGATATTGGCGTTTAATAAGCTTTAACATATCTATAATCCAAAAATCCAGTGACATAAATAAAGTGTACGATCGAAATACGCGACGTCTGAAATCGTGCGTTACGAAAAACTAGCCGGGGACATCTTATCTTATCCCAGGATAAAAAGTACCTTCTATACTTAATTAGTCATAATTCAATTCTATTTATTATAATTTTGCCGCCTTAAATATTATCAGTATATCAGTGAGACTAGATAAATAATTATTAAATGTAATAGGTGTAGATAAGTTGTTTCTGAAAAGAGTAATTGCTGAGTTTATTGCCGGCTCTTCTCAGCAAAAGCAACCTTCCGAACCGTGCATTAGAGTCTAGACAATTGATAAAAGCTAGTAAAAAAAAAGTTATGAAAAAAACATTTTCTTAGCAAGTCTTTTTTTTTCATTTATTACAATAGTTAGTCCAGGATATCCAAAATTACCCCCCAAAACATTAGGTAGATTGGTAAGCCCACTGAACTAAAGCGACTTTTCACACGAAGTTGTTTATGTATTGCCATAGTGAGGTTTGATACTTGGGTAGATCTGGTGGTACCTTAAGACGGAGGCCGCAAAGAAATGTTTATTCGACGAATATCGGAGTGCGGTGGAATGATAAAAATACCGTTACATCATAAACGTGTTGTAATTTTGTGCTAAAAACTAAGGAGTCGGTGCGCGGTGCGCGGTGCGGTGGTCAGGTCTGAGGTACAATGGGTGCGTGCATAAGAACAATGTTCAATTTATAAATAAATAAATCTTATACCTACAGCCAATTATATTGTAGCGACATCTATCTACACATAAATATAGTTCGCACGACTCCTAGATAGATGGCGCTTCAATAACCTACATCGCGCTTACGAAGTTTTCTATGCGATCTGCATATTGGACCGCGGTCCCCAGGCACGATGACCTAGCCTGGCGGAAGATCTTCCCTTTTCAATGGAGGAGTCTAACACCTCGCTCCTCCATAATATTATATGTAGGTACCTAAACAGGATTACATAAAGGCCTTTACATCTTCAATAGATAAAAAAAACATCTAAACAAAAAGGCGATGATTGCTCAGTGGTAGTGACGTCGGATACGGCGAAGGTCGTGGGCTTGAGCCTGTAGTACTTTGTAATACCCGACTGGCTGGCTATCACTTAGGTTAGGAGCCAGTTTCCATCTAGGCTTTGTGTGCTTATCACCTTCGGTCACATCACCATGGTGTGATTGTGGGCAAACACAAGCTTATTCAGAAATAGCAGTCCTTTCCTGGGATAAAAAGTATTCTATGTGCTATTCCAGACTATAATATATCTCTATGCCAAATTTCATCCAGATCCATTCAGCCGTTCTGGCGTAAATGAGTAACTAACATAAATCCATCCCAACTTTCACATTTATAACATGTAAAATTAGTGGGATAAAAAAAAAATTTCATTGAAAAGAAAAGGTTAAAAAATTAATATTTATCTGTGCCCTTGTTCCCGGTGTGCCCGCGCACCCGCGGTGGCGCGTAACGTAGTGTTATTCGGCATTACATCAACAAACAGCTATTGTTCGTGTACGTTGACCTTAAACTTGGCAACCACACTGCCGCGCCGCCCGCACTGTCGTCGCCGCCGTCCGGCAAGCAGTAGGTACGGTCGGCCAAGAAAGTGGTGTGCCAGTTTTGATTTAGTTTCCTAGTCATCGAAAATTACAACAAGGTTCAAACTTTTTTTTTTTTTTTAAGTCACAAGTGACAACGAGGCAGGCGGGTCACCTGATGGTAAGTGACAACCGTCGCCTATAGACATTGGCAATACCAGGGGATTGCTAATGTGTTGTACACCTTATTACAATGCCTTAAAGGCGAACTGGCTCTCAAGTGCCATTGCCGGAACACACCAACAGGTGCTTGACGACAGATTTTCAACTTGAGGGTGGTAGCCAGCCAGTCGAGTACTACAAAGTACCCTACCACCGCGCTGTGGTTTCCTCACGATGTTTTCCTTCACCGAAAGCTCAAGCTCATTGCAAGGATTCGAACCCACGACCTTCGCCGCGGTATCCGACGTCACTTACCACTGAGCTATCATCGCCTTAAAAGATATCACTGAAAGAGATGCATAATAATGACATAAGTTGTCAGATTGATCTGCAAGCGAAACTAATCTTTATCACGTATGAATTTGCAAGCGGCATTCAATCTTAGGGTGGTACACCACTTTCTTGGCCGACCGTACCTACAGTTTGTTTTGACGCTCCACTCCACGTATACAATTAACATGTCATTAACTTTACTTTTATTGTTCCGCCGTTAACTTTAATGTTCATTTTTGATGTTAAATGAGTTAAGTCTTCTGGGGAGACAAGACAGACAGACAATCTTTATCATAGTCATGATACGGTAAAGTGTTAAACATGTCCAATATTATTATGTAATTTTATTTGTCTTAATATATTTTTAATCTTTATTTTATGATTTCAATCTGAAGATATTTATTATATTATTATAGAAATGTTGTTTTGCAAGTTTATATTTTGATGTATTATTGTTATTATTATTTTTTATCTTATTTTCTTTTCTATCCGCTGTACTTCCGTCTGAGACCACCAAAGGTAGCTGAAAATCAGCGCTGCTGGTATCAGCAGCACATGCTGAGTTGGTATCCTTTTGACAGCACACCTTCCGTTAACGGCGCGAGAAATGTATTTGTCTTGTTTTTTTCTAATTTTGTTATTATTGTTTTGTATTACCTTTTTCTTATTATTATTTCTTTAGAATTTATTTTTGTTTTCTCTTTTGTTATATTTCTTTTTTGCTGTCAATAAATGATTTTCTATTCCATTCTATACAACAAACTGCTGATCTACGCTTCGGTGCTGAAACCACTCTGGACATACGGTATCCAGCTTTGGGGCGCAGCTAGTAAAACTAACATATCTTGTCTGCAGCGCGCCCAGAGTGGCATCCAGAGGGCTATAAGCAATGCTCCATGGTTCACGAAAAACAGTGAGATCAATGAATACCTAAACTACAGTTGCTTCTGAAATTGAGCGGTACAAAAAACAACACAGAGCTCCTAACGCTACACCCGAACCCACTCCTTACAGATACTTACTGGACACATCAATGGTGGAGTTTCTGCCAGTTTTCAGTGGCGGTAGATTAAATAATAACGTTCAGAAGTGCCTTATCAGCAATGATATTCTCTTAAATGCAAACTCGATGTCCCATCATCACTCGATGACCATTAATCGAGGGTTCGAATCCTACAATGAGCTTGAGCTTTCGGTGGAGGAAAAAGTCGTCTGGAAACCATAGCACGGTGGTAGGATACTTTGTAGTACCCGACTGGCTGGCTGCTGGCTACCACCCTCAAGTTGAACATGTGTCGCCAAGCACCTATCGGTTCCGACAGCTGCACTTGAGAGCCAGTTCCCATCTAGGCTTTGTGTGCTTACCACCTTCGGTCACATCGTCACTTACCATGGTGAGATTGTGGCCAAGACAAGCTTATCCAGAATAAAAAAAAAATAATTTAGCTGCACTAACAGTTCCATCTATAAGTAAGTAAATATGGAACAAGGAAAATCAAAATCACGAATCTCAAACTAACATTTTCAAATAACTGTGAACGCCCAAAAGTTACCGAGATATCAGATCAAACAAAACGAACATACAATGAGACTGTTTCTACAATTCCGCAAAATCATCACGAATCGAATAAAAATGTTTTCAATATCATATTTTAACGTGGCAATACAAAACGGCTTTATGCTTTAAAGTTCTTAAGTTAGAGTTGATATTTGCGTGGCAGAGTGTACATCACGACTGTATCGCACGAGTAAACCTATTGTACTTGGCTAGATAATATTACGTCTAACTGTACTAGATCGGTTGTAGACAAATAAGGAGTGAAAAGTTGGGCCATGAAACTGTTGGGTCATGTTTATAAAGTGCAGTTATTCTACGACATTGGAATTCACATCCCACTAATATTATAAACTAGTTTTCCGCCCCGCGGTTTCACCCGCGTTTCCGTGGGATCTTACCTTTTGCCGGGACAAAAAGTATCACATGTGTTATTCATGGATATGAACTATCTGGGTGCCAAGTTTCGTCAAAATCCATTCAGCCGTTTTTGCGTGAAAGAGTAACAAACATCTTCACATAAATCTTCACTCACATCCGAAAATACTATCACATTTATAATATTAGTAGGATGTGAAAGTTTGGATGGATGGATGTTTGTTACTCTTTTACGCAAAAACGGCTGAACGGATTTTTATGAAACTTGGCACACCGGTAGATCATATCCTGGAATAACACATTGGATAATTTTTATCCTGTAAAAAGATAAAATCCCATAGGATCGCAGATGAAACCGCGGGGTCCATCTATCCCTATACCAAATTTCATATAAATCGTTTCAGCGGTTGAAGCGTGAAGAGGTAACTGACAGACAGACACACTTTCGCATTTATATATTAAGTATGGAAGTATCGATTATCTTAAAACATACGTGTTACAAAACTGACAAGTCATAGGAGAGAGCGTCCGCTCCGCCTAGAAACCCGCTATTTTCATGGCCACAATATACAAGAACTATCAGACGGACCGCTACAGCGAGGTTCCCATGAGCGCTCTGATTTATAACAACTTGATTTGTCCGGAACCCTAATTTGGTAAAGACTTGTCATATTTATATCCATTGCGGTAATGATGTGAAAGTTTCGAGTTCCTTGCGCATTATAATGAGTAATGTAAATTTATGACGTAAAATTGTCGTTTATATTTGCCAGTTACGATGTATTCAATAAAGGATTTATGACGATGCTGGATAGAGAAGAGTTCGAATCCTACAATGAGCTCAGTTGAAAAAAGCATTTTCAGTTTATTCCAAATTTTCCTATTTTCCGGGAAGTCTGAATTTTTTTCATTCCCAAAAATCATTATTATGGCTGTTCATTTTAAAAATGAAGAGCATTTTATCTTTATAATTTAGAACAAGCTGTCCCCCGCGGTTTCACCCGCGTTCCCGTGGGATCTTATCTTTTCCCGGGACAAAATATAGCCTATGTTCATCACGGATAATGTAGTTTTTTAATGGTGAAATAATTTTTCAAATCGGTCCAGTAGTTTCAGAGCCTATACAATGCAAACAAACAAACAATCAAATCTTTCCTCTTTATAATATTAGTATAGATAAACGTAAAAGTTTGTTCGAATGTGAATATGTTTGTCACTCTTTCACGCAAAAACCACTGAACAGATCTTGATAAAAATTTGCAGACGGATAGATCAAATCCTGGAATAAAATATAGGATACTTTTTATCTAGGAAAAAGATAAAATCCCTCACAAATTCGAGTAAAACAGCGGGGGACAGCAAGTATAATAGAAAAGTAAAATGTTTAACTCTTTAATATTATTAACCCTACTTTCTACAATGCATTATTTTCAGTAAGTCTCACATGACACAGTGTTGTTAAAGTAAAATGATAATAAAATTTGCAAAAAATGCACAAAATCCAATTAAAAGCCGGTACCGTTGGGCTCAGCCGTTAATTGTATATATGAGACAACAAAGGCGCGGTGCACACCGTCGAATCAGAGTCAGTTCAACTCATATAATAATAAAGGATGCAAACGTGAGAAGAGACATGAGTACGAGAGTCACTTCATCAACTCAGCTTTCTATCGAGCCTCAGTTCAGGTGCCAAAAATACGGACGCTACTGTCGCTCCCGTATCGGACTGTACAGTCATTCTAAAGCCTGCCATACGGACGCTGTTTAGATCATCTATAAAGGTCTTTATGATATAAACTATTTAAGGGTATGAGCCATCAACACAAGCCCACACCTAGATATGGATTCATGACTTCAAAGCGATGATAGCTCAGGTCGAATCTTAGAATGATATTGAGATGCACTGAAAGAAAACATCGTGAGGAAACCATAACACTGTGGTGGGGCTCGATTGGCTACCCACAAGTTGAAAATCTGTCGCAAAGCACTCATTGGTGTGTTCCAGCAGTTGCCTTAAAAGGATTTGTAAAAAAAGGTATTGGGTTTATAGGTGATGGTAGTCACTTACCGTCAGCTGAACTGCTTTTGACAAAATAAATATGACTGAATTTTACTTGCTTTTTCAGTATCAAGGGCAGCTACCTGAATTCACAGCCGTGCGCTTAACGATAGATTTTATGGATATTTTCTAACAGCATGAAAAATAGGAAATATATTGGAGTTGAAGCTCTGAAAAAATAGTTCAATATAAAGAAATTTAATTACGAGGTGTCATTTTTAAATCAACTAGCGCGGTTACACCAGCGGTCCCGTTGGATCTTATCTTTTCCTGGGATAAAAAATATAGCCTATGACACTCACAAACAACTTGGCTTTCTATTGGTAAAAGAATTTTCTAAATCGGTTTAGTAGATCCAGAGATTACCCCCTGCAACCTCACAAACATTATAATTATTAGTATTGATAGATGTCACTCTGAGTCGACTACGTTTGAGTTGCATTTTAACTCACTGACATTATGTACCCAGCCTTATTACAATTTCAAGCTAATTAGTAATAATAATGACGTCACTCAGTTCGAAGTTACCAGTGAGCTTGTTTAAATTAAACCGTTTTATTATTATTCTTCTTTTCATTTGGTTGAGTCACGTAGCTTCAGAATTAGAAAACAAGGTACCCCGCCGCGTTCTGTCTGGCCGTGTGCTAATTTTCTCGGTAACTACTCAAAGGATTTTTATTTTGGTTCTGAAAAGAACTGATTCTTATTCAAAATTGAATATTGATGAAAAAAACTAATTATTACCTTGCCTCTAAAGGTATATGGTCATCGTTTATTAGGGTTCCGTACACAAAGGGTACAAACGGAAACCCTATTACTAAGACTACTGTCCGTCTGTCTGTCACCAGGGTGTATCTCATGAACCGTGATAGCTAGACAGTTGAAATTTTCACAAATGATGTATTTCAAATATCCTAAAAACAGAATAATATTATAATTAAAAAAAATACACTAAAAAATTTTGCGTTTTGGTGGCCTTTTTATTAACATAAACTTTGATAGTAGCTTTTAAAGAAAATACAGAAATTCGCAAAGAATTAAGCTAATTGCAAATGTATAGAAACGTACCTAAAATTGTTCAGTATAGCATACTGAACAATTGTAGATACTTTTCTAAAACCTGTCAAATACCCTATTATATTGAAGAAAAATTATCAATCACTAACTAGTGTATGAAATACCTAAAAATAAAACTCTAAAACACAAAAAGTTGATTGAGACTAGCGAAAGCTCAAGATTTCTGAGCTTTTGATCATTTTAATCGATCGAAAACTGTGGATCGATAAGGAAATTCGAGTATCTGCGTTAAGTTAGTTTAATGCAAGAGCTACGCTTCATTAACCACACACTTGGTCAACTATCAGACCGCATCAAAAATATTCATTCAATCCCAATCTATCATAACAAACATAACAAAACTTAATACAATCGTATTTTCGACTCTAATCAACCGGAATAGAGGTAGAGGTCGTTATGTAGAAAGTTAAAATAACTTTGTCGCTTCAATTGAAACGTACGATCATTTGTATACAATGGCGTGATAAATGGGTAAAAATGTCCTAGATTTTTTTTACTTGTGTTTGACCGCAATCTCACCATGGTAAGTGATGATGTGGCCGAAGGTGGTAAGCACACAAAGCCTAGATGGGAACTGGCTCTCAAGTGCAACTGTCGGAACACACCGATAGGTGCATGGCGACAGATTTTCAACTTGAGGGTGGTAGCCAGCCAGTCGGGTACTACAAAGTAACTACCCGACTGCCTGGCATACTACAAAGTGCCTGTTTGGATGAATAATCATTTCATTTCAAACTAAGACTTGAATGCATATCAGAACGATGTAGGTAGGTACTCTCATAAAAACGGGACAACCGGTAAACTTCCTGTTTGTAAAAAAGCACTCCTGCGCCGATGTATCGTGGTATTAAGATCTATTGATGTTTATTGTACTACATCTGGCTTCGTAGTCTATGATTACGTGTGTTTAAATTATTTATAGTTAATACACTATAATATTGTGCAAGTTTTGAGTTGGTAACACAATTTTTATCATGTAAATTATATACTTGTGAGATGAAATAAGTTTTTCCTCTATAAACTCTAACTCTAAGATGAAAAAACCGGTCAAGTGCGAGTCGGACTCGCACTCGAGAGTTCCGCACAAACTTGTAGATATGTAAATAGTTCATCACGGTAATGGAATCTCGAGGATTTTTTTTTATTACCTACCTTATTTGAGGTTGGTGCCAATTAAGCTAGACCTCTAAATTGTATGAGCGCCCATTCGACTCAGAGGACTATTTTAATTTTAATTTTTATGTGGGACATACTTAGGAAAATAGACAAAATAGAAAAAGTTGAAAAGTAAAGGAATTTTCAACTTTTTTGGAATTTCTCTTTGATTTGTGCTTTGATTCTAGGTAAAGGGAACACAGACAGACGGACAGACCGACAAGAGAGTGATCTTATAAGGCCGAAATTCCTTTTTTACCTTTTGAGGAACGGAACCGTATAAACAAAGTCAAAAGTCAAACAGTCGTGTCCAGGTTTGAATTTAAATAGCAATTTCCTATAATATCAGTACTTGTCTGTCGCTCTGGTTAGAACCGCTAACCCATAAAACGTCTTGTTAAGGGATATCCAGGAAATAATATAGCATCCAATTAATTATAATTTACGAGATTTTTTTTACCAATAAACTAAACTGGGCGTGTAGCGTGAAATTAACAGGTTTATTGTTGGTTTACTGTTTATGTAATTATTCTACTGCAAAATATTGTTTGTGAGAATTTTCTTCACACGCGATCTTGTTTAATGGCTATGGTTATATTTTACTTTTGATGTTTTAATTGCTTTTTTTCGAGACTTTGTCTTTTACCCTTTTCACCCAGTTAGGGTTTGTATTCCTTATTATAAAAATATTAATTTCAAGTTCTTTTTATTTATTTATTATTTATTTATTTTCAAAAAGGTACATCAACAGCACACATATTAAAACAATCACAGAGCAATAATTATTTACAGATTCTGATATGTGGGCCAATTATAGACGTACACAACATTGACAAAAACTACAACATATAAAAGAAAAAACTACAAATAACAACATACTTAAACTTAAGTTCTATTCGAGGTACAAAGACAATAATTATTCGGGGATACATTTTCAATCAAATCAATCAATACGCTTCAATCTTACGCTTTTTATTAACGTTACGAACGTTTTTTGCCAGCTAGGGTACCCCTTACGCAACCCCCCATAAGGAACTTCGCTCCAAAATAGATACCTACCACAATTTCATGAAAATCTCTTCAGCTGTTTGGGTTTAAAAATAAAAAGACAGAGCTTCATCTGTATTAAACAAATTATTATGGATATTAATGGAAAGAAAACCCTAAAGTTATAAAGAATAAGTCTTCATTTAGTAAGGAATTTCACTTAGAGATTAAAATAAATTGATAGTACACTACAGTTCAATTTAACCGAACATTATTGCCTAAGATCAAACTCATAGATAAGACATTCGGGTTCGTACATAACACATTTTTTGTTTGCAATTTTTTTTGCACCCAAGTGTACCCAGGTGCGATGGGGTGAACGTCCTGAGTCAGGGACTCAATTTAACGAAAACTTAATGTCACGTATGTATGACTGTTAATATGGCATTAAGTGTACGAAAGCTTAGCTGTTTTCGAGGGAACGCTTTGAGGGTTTTTAAGGATATGATAGCTCAGTGGTAAGTGACGTCGGATACCGCGACGAAAGTCGTGGGTTCGAATCCTACAATGAGCTTGAGGTTTCGGTGAAGGAAAACATCGTGAGGAAACCATAGCACGGTGGTAGGGTACTTTGTAGTACCCGACTGGCTGGCTATCTCAAGTTGAATATCTGTCGCCAAGCACCTATCGGTGTGTTCCGACAGCAGCACTTGAGAGCCAGTTTCCATCTAGGCTTTGTGTGCTTACCACCTTCGGCCACATCATCACTTACCATGGTGAGATTGTGTTCAAACACATGCTTATCCCGAATAATAAAATAAAAAAAGGGGTCGAATTTTCAAATATCCTTTTTTAGTGGATCCCTCGCTATGAGGAATCTACCTGCCAAATTTTTATATTTTCTGAGATTTTGTGATTAATCAGTTAGTGGTGGCTTCGCTTTTATGTATACCTACAGGGTGTCCGGCAAGTAGTACGTAGTAATCTTAAGGGGGAGATAGGTGGGGGGGTTACCTACTATTTTTGATATTACAGATTTTTGGAACGAAGTTGCGGGAAGGTAACATAACCGGCAAAAAACGTCCGTAGCTTTGTGTGACCGAAGATGTACGACAATGCACGAAGATACACGAATCGAATCCACGACCGCTTTTAGTGTGCATCTTCGAAAAGCGGGCGTGGGTTCGATTCCTTTTGTTTGCATCGAAGATCGTGGGTTCGATTCCCATCCAGGACAGACATGTGTGTATGAAGATGTCTGTTTGTCCTGTTACTGGGTGTAGGTAATTATCCATTTAAGTATTTAAAAAAAAAACTTTACAAATATTCTATCTAGTCTAATATATAAAATTCTCGTGTCACAGTTTTAGTTGCCATACTCCTCCGAAACGGCTTAACCGATTTTGATGAAATTTTTTGTGCTTATCCGGTATCTATGAGAATCGGCCAACATCTATTTTTCATCCCCCTAAATGTTAGGGGTCCACCCCTAAATTTTTATTTTTATTTTTGAGACAAAATTTCTAATTTCTATTTTTTTATGATACAACATACAAAAATACATACAATCCCCAATTTTCACCCTTCTACGATCAACCCTTATTTTTTAATGGCCATTTTAGTAATTTGAGTAATCGGTCAAGCCGTTTCGGAGGAGTATGGTAACAGGACCGATTTGGATGAAATTTTGTGTGTGTATTTCAATGGGTTCCTCGATGATTTGAAAACAAAATTGGACCCGGTAGATGGCGCTGGAATCGGGTTCTAAGTTTTGTTTTAATTTCAGGGCAGGACAACGTCTGCCGGGTCCACTAGTATATTATAAAACTTCGTTCCTATCCGTTGTCCCACGACACCACTTCGATTTTTTATGTATTGATTTTTCAATTTTAGATATTAAATATTTAGAAAATTGGAACACTTTTACTAAGGTACATTTTGTATATTTGCCCACTTATCTCCCTCTTAAGTTTGCCATACTACTTACCTAACACCCTGTAGATGGATACGAGTAGATAGATTTGAAGTCTAAAAATACATAATTTAATAAGATAAGGTATGAAGTCATTTGTTAGGGTAGGTTGCTTACGACTACGGCTATTCTATTACATTAGTCAAACTCAAAACTCATTTATTCAGTTTAGGCCCTGGTAAGGCACTTATGAACGTTACAATTGACTCTACCACCGGTTCGGAATACACTTAAACTGAGAAGACTAAGATAAAGGTAAAGAAGTAAAGATATACGATTCAAAATCGTGTGACTTAACATTTTTATTTCGTAATAAATCTCTTACTAAAAGCCAAAGACTTTTAACTTATAGTAATAGACAGTACATTGCGAACAAAATCGTAATCCGATATTTATGTCCTAGTGGACAAAAGTAGTTCAGTCTAGTCTAGTTTATTCAAAGATAGATGGCGTTACTGAGGCATGGAATGGGATCACTGTTTTTCTATGACTTTTCTTCTGATAGCCGCTCTATTGTATCTATCTTTAAATCTCACACTAAAAGCTGTAAGGCTTGAGTTAGTCGCCCATAATGTATGCAGATAGCGACAAAATGCTCTAACTGCTTGGACACGTAGTAGAGCATGCTCGTCCGATGCATTTAGTGCTCGAAGTGAACTCTTAGACTTAATTTCTTCCTGGACAGACGAGTTGGGGTGTGGTGTAAGTTATAAGAGTATTTTACAAATGGCTCCAATGGAAAAACAGTGCTGGTTTTACAATCTGAGTTTGGGCCGGTTTGTAACATTGTTAGTTAATAAGTTTTTTTTTTTCACACACGGCTATCTGACCCCAAACTAAGCAGAGCTTGTAATATGGAAACCAGATAATTGATATAGTACATAGACTACTTTTTTTTTGTAAATTCATACTTAAATAGATAATTACACCCAGACTCAAGACAAACAGACATGTTCATGCACACAAATGTGTGTCCTGGATGGGAATCGAACCCACGACCTGCGGCGTGATAGGTAGTGTCTTAACCAACCACGCCAACCGGCCTAAGTTAGTAATTTTACTAAAATAATTATGTTTATTTGAAATAGTAAGAATGTTTGGATGTCAATATGTTTGTTACTCTTTCACTCAAAAACTGTCGATCGGATTTTGATGAAACTTGGCACACAGGTAAATAATAACCTGATATAAAATCCTGGAATAGAATCTGCGGAAAGCGGGTGAAACCGCGGGAGACAGCTAGTGCGTTTATAACACTTGTAAATCATGTTCTTATCACGAAATTTTGTTATCCATTTTTTATGCTACTTTCACAGAGATCTTAGGCATTCTTTTGTGAAAGTCTCACCAAGTGAAAAGCGCATTTTTTTTAAATCGTTTGACAATTGGCGGAAAAATCGATGAACATACATTAAAAAAAATACATACAGTCGAACATAAATAACCTCCTCCTTTTTTGAAGTCGTTTAAAAAGTGTCATAAACGCATTGTCTCGGCGGCCGCACTGTAAAGTATATGCTCTCAAAATCGCTGCTCGCTAATCATTTACGCCACAAACACGTACCACTTTGAATTGATTGAGATGAGGCTAATTTAACGTTAATTGAACTTGCATTTAACGGGTCTTACCCTTGGTGCTTGTACGTAGACGATTTAACGGTTTAATTGTTTTCTTACTCGCGTTTATATCGGTTTTAGTGAACAGGTTTTTAGTTTTAGTTGAGGTAGTTTTGTTTCTATGTATGGTTGTTTAAAAAGTTTAAAATAACATAATAAAAAAAAATTGAGATTGGGGGCTGCTGGAGGTAGTGAAGCTATAAAATAAATAAAAAAATAAATAAATAAATATCCTCGGACATTTGTTCACACACGGCTATCTGACCCCAAACTAAGCAGAGCTTGTAATATGGAAACCAGATGACTGATATACTACATATACTACTTTTTTTTTTGTTGTAAATACATACTTAAATAGATAATTACACCCAGACTCAGGACAAACAGACATGTTCATGCACACAAATGTGTGTCCTGGATGGGAATCGTACCCACGACCTGCGGCGTGATAGGCAGTGTGTTAACCAACCACGCCAACCGGCCCAACTAACAATGACTAAAAATAACAGTGTTTTTATTCATGCTTTTCACATCTATAGGTATTTTATAATTTTTGACGTCGGATACCGCGGCGAAGGTCGTGGGTTCAAATCCTACAATGAGCTTGAGCTTTCGGTGAAGGAAAACATCGTGAGGAAACCACATCACGGTGGTAGGGTACTATGTGGTACTCGACTGGCTAGCTACCACCCTCAAGTTGAAAATCTGTCGCCATGCACCTATCGGTGTGTTCCGACAGCTGCACTTGAGAGCCAGTTCCCATCTAAGCTTTGTGTGCTTACCACCTTCGGCCACATCATCACTTACCATGGTGAGATTGTAGTTAAACACAAGCCTATCCAGAATAAAAAAAAAATTGTGGCACTCGGGGACTGCCGCGGTAAAGCTATTGCATAGCATTATACTTTTCATCCCATCTATTCGAAAAGTCGACGAGGGAGTCCCGCCGCCGAATAATAATATTAAAAAAAGTGTGTTGTCTTTAGATTTTTTTTTTGCAACCGCGTTGTTGGCGGCTGCCATCGACGCGACGACTGCCGTCGGCGACTAACGTCGACGCAGTACCTTAGGTGCCTAAGGACATGACTGTTGTTTTTTGATTCGGTCGCCATCAAAGCCCGCGATAAAAGCTATACAATAGCTTAAAAATAAAATAATAAGTACACTTTATACCTATATCGCCCTCTTTAGGATACATTAGTAATTTATGAGAGCAAATTTTATATGAGTTTTTAATACTTTGTTGGCGCCTGAGGCTTTTGCTCCGTGAATTAAATATGTAGGCGCCAGCGCCATCTAGCGTGGATAGAAGGAATCTTGTAAACTACACATAACGCCACCGAGCGCGTCATTCGATGCCCCCACTCTGTAATCTTTATAAATAGACGGGGCGATCGCCGTAAAGTCAGTCTTTGCTCCGACGTGGCCCGATACACTTGTTGTTATAGTTAATTTGTGCAAACGAATTAATTATTATTATCCTGACCTACCCTCTATCCGTCAAATACTATAATATAGTGTCATCTACGAAGACGCGGCCTACTCTTTTTCCTAATCCTTTTCATTGCAAGTGTACATCCTTTTGCTAGTGTTGAAATGCTGCACATCGACATATACATATCGATATCAAAAGATAAGAGACAGGACAAGAGACAAGACAGAAGATTTCGTGGGATTTCATCTTTTCCCGGGATAAAAATATAGCTTATGACACTCACAAATAACGTGGCTTTCTATTGGTAAAAGAATTTTCTAAATCGGTTCAGTAGATCCAGAGATTATCCCCTACAACCTCACAACACTTTACCTCTTTATCATATTAGTACAGTGGAACCCCGGTAATCCGACAAATGTTTTGCAGGGCAGTGTCGGACTATCGAATTTGTCGGATTATAGAGTACTGCCTAAGACCCCCTATAGTCCGGTTTTTTTTTACAAAAGAGTGACTTGTAATCCGACAAACTACAGATCCAATGATAAGATTCTATAATGTTAGGTTGTATGTCAAATTTAGTACATTTATTAACAAAACAATAGAGAGCTTACGTTTTATTATAAAATTATGTACTTACAAAAAATATGCAATAACTTAACGTTAGACGAAAGAGGTACATACATACTAAAATAATCAAAAATTATGAATCAATCAATTTAAGAAGCATGAAAAGACTATGTCGGATTACAGGGGGTGACGGATTAGACAGGGGCCGGATTACCGGGGGTCCACTGTATAGATAAGTAGTGTTTTTAAACAATAATCCCCCTGATTCCGCTACTGCCTGTGACTTCAACCGCTTGTGTTTTCACGCAAACCAACAAAGATTTGCCCGCGCCTGTCTCTGTCCTGAGCAAACCTCCAACTAAAGAAATGTTTATGATGAAAACAAAATTTTCCTATGTAATTAAGTTACTGATATATGGTATAAGTGTTATGAAACAAACATAAAGATGACTATAAAATCATGAAATATAAGGCGATGATAGCTCAGTGGTAGTGATATCAGGTACCGTGAAGGTCGTGGGATCGAAGCCTGCAATGAGCTTGAGCTTTCTATGAAGGAAAATATCGTGAGGCATTGCTAATGTGTATAGGCGAATGCAGTCACTTACCATCCAGGTGACCACTTTAGTATAAAAAAATATATTCAATGAAATGTTTACCTTATTATCAGCTAAAGAAGGGATTGTTTCGCTTTAGTCAACGAATCTGAAACAATAAAAATTATGTTAATCTTATTTCTTTCTTTCTTTCTTTCTTTCTTTATGTCTGTGTCAAATTAAATTTTAAACCACACAATCGACTGAGATGGAATTTCGCACACATTTTTGGCGTTGATGACAATCTTACTCAAAAATGGTTTTGTAAAAAGGTTTTTAAAAACGTTAATCTTATTTACCTTCAGTTCTTTTATCTACCAAGTTAAAGTAACCACTAAATAAACAAAGTACCCGTTCTAAGTCTCCTTTTTACAACGCAAAAAGTAACAGACATTACCACCAGACCACTTTACTTCAGCCAGTTTTACTGCAGCATAAATCGAGTATTTAATAACATCTAGCCATTTCATAAAATGCCCAACGCTCGTAAAACTTGGATAAATCCCATTTTATATAACAAATAGTATTGTAAAATTACGTTTTAGAATAGGATAGGCAGTGTAAGAAGATTGGCTGAAACTCTTGGGTGGTCGCAAGATAATACTTTTGGTTGCAGGAAATACTTTCGAAATACATTTTGTAATAGATCCTGAATTTATTGACGTATAATTTTGTAGTTACGTCACAGAGTCGATAAATTCCTGATATTTATTATAATTCACAGTCAAAAGTACCTTATTTATCATTATGTATTATTCAATGTCTATTGAGTAGCTGTGCTTATCGAAATTCTCTCATTTTGTGTAGATTTGATTTCAAAATTGCTAACCAAAATCTGTTTGCTTGATTTTCGTGGCTCAACCTGGAACCTTAAGGACTTAGAACATAGGGTGCTCTTTTTAAAATCAACCCTTGAATAGGTAAAATTAAGGTTTAAAAGAAATATCCTTTGCAGAAAAATAATGCCTTGCTGAGTTTCTTCCAGTCTTCTCGTGTAATTAGAACCGATGGTAGAGTCAATTGTGTTCATAAGTGCCTTATCAGGGTCTAAACCGAATAAATTTGCTTCGAGTTTGGGATAAATTTTCCGATAAATTAATGCTCAAATCACGGACTAAAACATAGTAAAAACTCAGATGCATAGCTTACCAACATGTTCTTGATAGCTTATCTATCTATACTAATATTGTAAAGAGGAATGATTTGATTGTTTGTTTGCATTGAATATACTCTGAAACTACTGGACCGATTTGAAAAATTCTTTCACCATAAGAAAGCTACATTATCCTTGATGAACATAGGCTATATTTTTATCCCGTGAAAAGATAAGATCCCACGGGGGAAACCGCGGGGGACAGCTAGTCTGGTAGATATCTTTAGACATCTCATTTCAGCTATCATTTATCAGAATTTTGTGAAACAGTCCTTTATTTTACTACAATTAAAAATGTGAAAGATTGTTTGGATGTGAAGATGTTTGTTACTCTTTCACGCAAAAACTACTGAACGGATATGGATGAAACTTGGCACATAGGTAGAACACATTCTGAAATAAAATATAAGATACTTTTTATCCCGGGAAAAGATAAGATCCCTCGGAAACGCGGGTGAAACCGCAGGGAACAGCTAGACTAATTTGCTTCGAGTTTCATTATGCGTACTGTAAAGGAGTGGAACTCCTTGCCTGAGTCTGTGTGTCCCCGATTGTTACAACCTGGGAATCTTCAAGTCACGATTGAATAGGTTGCTTCTAGGTAAGCGCGTGCACCATCGTAAACCTAACATCTAGTGAGATAGTGGTCAAACGCGAACCTATACTCAATAAAAAAACTTGAGAGGCGTCAAGGGACACCCGTATGGAACGAAGTTATATAAGTTATATAAGTCGAGAGAGTATATATGTAAAAAAAAAATTATATACATTTTTTTTTTTTATTAGTAATGAAAATATCTGGCTTGCTTTCTATAAGAGATAGAGAGAGAGAGAGAGAGAGACAGACAGAGAAACATGCGCACGCCGCACAGCTTACAATAAAGTGACACTGACACTAAAACTGTCGTAAGATTTTTTTCCGTCTAGCCCCCTTTCACAACGCGTGATAAGGAACTTCGTTCCAAAAAATCTACGAAATGTAATATACAATTTGAAGTACGTGTGTAACCGTACTGTATATATCGAATCGTTGCAATTTTGCGTCAATAACGCGGTAATATTTAGCAATTTTCGTAGTACATTGATCAGGGTTACATAAACAGCCGTACTCTTGACCAGGCCTTTGAACTAACCTCTGTGTTGTGTGGTACAACTCATAAGCGATGGATTATACTTTGGTGTTAAATGGCCGCGAAGGTCGTGGGTTCAAAGACAAATCATAAATCATATTTCCAGTTTAGGCTTTGATAAGTTATGTTAGGTTATAAAATTATTTTTTATTATTAACTTAAAGTTGTAATTGACTCTAATATCGTTTGAATCCTACACTGAACTTGAGCTTGTGTGTGTGCGTGTGTATATGTGAAATGTTGTGTGTGTGTGTGTGTGTGTGTGTGTGTGTGTGTGTGTGTGTGTGTGTGCGCGTGTGTGGAATGAATCTATATCAAGATGTATTATATTCTTATATTATTAAACTAATGTAAGTTATCCTTGCATAAGCCACGAATAAGATACAAATACAATTTTTTTTTTTTTTTTTTTTTTTTTTTTTTTTTTTTTTTTTTATACCACTAGGTGGCAAACAAGCTTACGGCCCACCTGATGGTAAGCGGTTACCGTAGCCTATGGACGCTTGCAACACCAGAGGCGTCTCGAGCGCGTTGCCGACCTTGCATAAACCTTCTTACTCCTCTTTTGAAGAACCCCATACTGTAGTCTTTAGGGAACACCTCTACAGGGAGCTCATTCCACAACCTGATCGTGCGCGGGAGAAAATGTCTCTCAAACCGCACTGTACGCGACCAATTTGGTTCTAAGGTGTGAGGATGAACTCCCTGTCGACGGCGGGCGGTGCGATGGTAGAAAGTTGCCGTGGGCAATTTAATTTAATAACTGATTATTATTAGGTAATCATTGAAATGAAATGAAATGAAATTGTTTATTCATCCAAATATCATTCATCACAGGCACTTATGGTCAGACTCTAAATGCTCGGTTCGGAAGGTTGTTTTTGCTGAGAAGAGCCGGCAATTAAACTTTATCTAAATTTAGATAACTTAACTAACCTAACTCTAAATTGCCACCGCCCCTACAGGGTACATGGTACATAACTAGCATTTTTTTATCAATATTAATATGTGTGTTGTAAACATGAGTGCAATAAATGAACTTCTAAGAATTTCTAATCTAAACTCTCAAAAATGTATAAAGCTCCACGGCCGCTCTAAGCTCATGGCTTGTACCACACAGCACACTGTACAGGCGTCCCGTTAATGAGATACTGACCGATATGGAGGTGAGAGGTCATCGCCGACTGCAACCAGCTCCTACGATTACTGTAATTGTCTAATGTATCCAACTGAGACATTATATTGGACAAGTTGGCTCTACTGCGTCGGGAACGGGAAGGCAATAAAGAAACTTATTTTTATTAGACTAGCTATCGCCCGCGGCTTTACCAACGTTTGATTCGGATTTTGTTGACAATTTTATGTGTTATAATTTTTTTTCTAAAATATCTTTTCAAAATAATAAAAATATTAATAACTAGCTGTCCTCCGCGGTTTCAAGCGCGTTCCTGTGGGATCTTTTCTTTTCCTGGGATAAAAATATAGCCTATGTTACTCAAGAATAATGTAGCTTTCTAATGGTGAAAGATTTTTTAATAAATAGTTTTTGAGTATTATATAACATTATTTACAACAAATGTTTTTGAGTTAAATCGTAATAAACAAACAAACAAGAAATCAAATCATTCCTCTTTATCTATAATATAAAAGTCATCTATATATATAATAGTCAAAGCTGACTGGCTGACTGACTGACTGATCTATAAACGCACAGCTGAAACCACTGAACGGATTGCGCTGAAATTTGGCACACAAATAGTCATTATGACGTCGGTTTGCGCTAAGAAGGATTTTCCAAAATTCACCCCCCAAGGGGATAAAACGGGGGTCCAAGTTATGTATGAAACTCTGTCATTTTTAATTTGAAATGAATTAAATTTGGTATTTAGCCTCTAAATGTTAAATAATTAAACATGTATTTTAAGATTTTTTGAATTTCAACCCTTAAAGGGGTGTTAAAGTTTGTATGAAAAAAAAATATTATTTATCATCAAAATTACTTGAAATTTAGTAGTTATGCGGGCGAAGCTGCGGGCGGAAAGCTAGTTACAAAATAAAAAAAGCTTTAAAAATACCTTATAAACATCGAAGGGCAAATCTGAACTCTATCTTCAATAAAGACGTGTACAACGCTTATTGTGTAACTATACAATAGTTGCTAAAATGACGAAAGTGACAATTGACAGTTGTGTTGCAACACATGAACTATGAATAGACGACTTTAGTTGCAGTGTCAGTGAGTGGCATGTAATAATTAGTACCTAATGCAAGTAAATTCAAACCTTTAGTGTCATTCAATATTAAGTTAATTCTAGAGGATATACTTTAGGGAGTGTGCGCAAGAATTATTTAAACTAATTCCACCATTCCTATATTTGCACCGAACCACAAGGCGCTGAAAAATTTCCACCCGTACGTCGTCGACATGCCGACCATGCGGACGCAACGTTTTGCGTTCTCTTTTTTGGTGCGAACGGCAAGGGAGTGGAACTTGCTTCCGGTGTCTGTGTTTCCAGACTCCTACAATCTGGGGATCCTCAAGGCCAATAGGTATCTGGGCAAGCGTGCTCCATGTTAGGCTTCGTCTTCGTCCGTCATGGATGGGTCAGTGGCCAAACACAGTTCTGAACACGTCTGAGATGTGGAGGCTTTTTAAACTTCTGGATAAGGTTGTGTTTGACCGCAATCTCACCATAGTAGGCGATGATGTGGCTGAAGGCCAACACACAAAGTCTAGATGGGAACTGGCTCTCAAGTGCAGCTGTCGGAACACACCGATAGGTGCTTCGCGATAGCTTTTCAACTTGAGGGTGGCTACCAGCCAGTCCGGTACTACAAAGTACCTTACCACCGTGCTATGGTTAAAAAACAAATAGAGATTGACCTAAAGTAAAACTACAAGAGCGTTGCAACTAAAGTCGTCAGCTAACAGCGGCCATGTTTACTCAAAGAATTTCAGTTGGTTTGTTAAGGCCGCCACTTCAATAGGATTGTATGAAATAAGTAATAATGAATGAGCGATTGTATGCATTCTACAATTGTGTTTTGACACCTGACATAACTCTATTGTACCGGTTTTTTACAAACTTTATAGAAATACTTTACGGTTTTTTAACGAGTAAAGTTTATGTTGTAATGTTGCCACATAACTGCCTATTATGAATAGGTCAGGGGTGTTCAAAGTCCTGCCGCGAATTAATGTTAATGCACTTTTAATAATTACCGTAGGTATACAGGATGATATTGAAACATCCATATCCATACTAATATTAAAAATGCGAAACTGTGTCTGTCTTTCTATCTGTCTGTCTGTTACCTCTTCACGCTAAACTGCTGAACCGATTTAGATGAAATTTGGTATAGAGATAGATGGAACCTTGGAGAAGGACATAGGATACTTTTTATCCCGGGAAAAAATGAGATCCCTCGGGAACGCAGGTGAAACCGCGGGGGGAAAACTTGTAGTCTTGGACCAATAAACCACCTTGTAGTTAATAAAGGATCTCAACAACTATATGGGTATGGATTTTAAAAGTTTAAAATCACACTTTTAGTTCCTGAGAACAGCGTAAACATACTAACTCATTAGCTTCATAATCCACTAATATTATAAATGTGAAAGGTAGGATAGATGGATGGATGTTTGTTACTCAATCACGCAAAAACAGCTGAACGGATTCTGATGAAACTTAGCACACAGGTAGATCATATCCTGGAATAGCAATAGGATACTTTTTATCTCAGGAAAGGATAAGATCCCTCGGGAACGCGGGTGAAAACGCGGGGGACTGCTAGTATTAGTAGTAAATTGAATATTTTCTTGTAAATATCTTTGCACCATTGAAAATCAATACAATTATATTAGAACTCTCTCTGAAATATCAGAATGAATAATTTGCATTGTAACCATTCGATACTTTATTATACCAGAGTTTCTGAGTTACGGAAGACCATACAAACTTACCGGCAACGGCTATGATAAAACACGAGATTTATGACCAATGTCAGAGTCGTGTGGTAAATCAGCCGTTGTGGGTAGTGCGGGTTCGATTCCGGGCGTTACCGTCACCCACGTGAATGTAAAGCTTGGGGCACATGGGTATTTGTAAACAAAAATTAGAGATATGAAATATTTTGAAATAGAAAAATGATAAATTTTATTTAAGTATATAAAAAAAAATGGTAAATATTTTGTTCATTAATCTATATGTACTAATATTCTAAAGAGGTAAAGTGTTGTGAGGTTGTAGGGGGTAATCTCTGGATCTACTGAACCGATTTTGAAACTACTTTTACCAATAGAAGGCCACGTTATTTGTGAGTGTCATATAGGTATTTGTGAATGGCTATAATTTTATCCCGGAAATTTCACCCGCGTTCCGTGGGATCTAATATTTTCCCGGGATAAAAAGTGTGCCAAGTTTCATCAAAATCCATCCAGCTGTTTTTTGCGTGAAAGAGTAACAAACATCCATCCATCCATTCAAACTTTCACATTTATAATATTAGTGGGATTAGTGAGACTAGCTGTCCCCCGCGGCTTCACCCGCGTTCCCGAGGGCTCTTATCTTTTTCCGGGATAAAAGGCCTATGTGCTATTCCAGACAGTGCCAAATTTCATCCAGATCCGTTCAGCCTTTATGGCGTGATTGAGTAACAAACATCCATACATCCAAACTTTCATATTTATAATATTAGTGGGATTAATATTACTATGTATGTAGGTAACTAATGCGGGTTATATTTTTTTATGTATTTTTGTAATGGTTTAAGAATAAAATTGTTAAATATTTGAAAAAAAAAGCCAATATAGTCAGCTGGTCCAAAAATATTTAAAAAATGTAACCTTGCTGAGTTTCTTGCCGGTTCTTCTCAGTTGAAGGCTGACTTCCGAACCGGTGGTAACTAACTTCTGTAATTCGACCTTCATAAGTGCCCTTTTAGGGCCTAAACTGAATAAATGGTTTTGACTTTGACTTTGGATTAGACAATATTTTACATTCCTCATTTAAAACCGACATGTTTATTCACGAGATATAGAAGTACAACTGTGTACACTAAGCTTAACAATAAGATAAAACGTCCAACAAACGTGTTGATCACACACCGAGCGCTGTATATCAATCAGCGACGTTTTCCGTGACATTGTTCACCTCCGCGCGTCCCTACGAACGTGTGGAGATACCTTTACAATATTATTTCTCATAAATGTTAGCTTCTGGTTCTATCTATAGATAGTGAAATCCACCAGGACGCGCCTCACTTTTTTCCTGCTGTCGATAATATATATAATAAATAATAAAGCCTTTATTTCCGAAGTATTTGCATTTTAATATTTTTTTCATCCCACATCTCGGAAAGAGTATTTTTGCTCTTCGATATCTGAGTGTAAAAGCCGTTATTATCCCCTAGAGGATAAAGTAAATAGAACATCGTGTGAACTATGTTCAAAACATCATTAAACCTATTTACTTCTCCATCCATGGTGCCGAATTTATTATACACCTTTTTTAATTTGTTAAAGACTCAGACTCGGGATCTTCTTGGTGTACTTTTTTTTAATTTGCTTTGCGCGCACCATTTTCTTTTTTTGCATTTAGTCATTTCCTCGCTGAGGTGGGATGGACTTTTTGGCGGGAACTTGCGAAGTGACGTTGTGTTTTCGTTTTATTTTCATTAAATTCGTGTATTTTGAGTTTTATTGAATAATTTCGGTGGTGTTTTGTCCAATAAAGATCAATGTAAGTGCACAAGTGAAGTGAAATGAAATGAAAGCGTGTATCGTGACTTTCCAGGTTGTCCCAAAAAGTCCATGAAATGTTTTAGTGGAATAGCCGCCAATTTCACTAAAATTAGACCGGACTTGTACGGACGAGGACTAGACTTTACAGTGAAAGTGACAATAAAACGTGACTAAACATAAAAGATGAATATTTAAAATAAAGAAATGGCTTAAAGGTCACGCTACCGGGCCAAAAATCTTCTTAAAAAAAAATAAAAAAAAAATGAGGTGGGATGAAAAATTACGTGTTGCACTCGAGTGCAAAGATTTTTCACCTCGTGCTCTTTTGATTCCCTCGCTTACGCTCAGGATTCTAAGTTTAAGAGCACTCGCTGCGCTCGTGATTCAATTTTAGAATCCTTCGCTTGCTCGGTCATCAAAATTGAGCACGCGGTTAATAAGCAACTTTACACTCTTGTATAACAAATAACTATTGTGTCTTGATTGGAATTTTTAATAGAGAAAGTTAAATATTTTAAATACTAAAACTGCACTTAATTATTATATTTGGTTTGCCTTACGGCATAGGCCTCCTCCAACTGTCTCCATTGATCTCTGTCTGCCGCTACTCTCATCCAAAGTGGTCCTAAGGTCATTTTTAGATCATCCTCCCATCTTATTGCTTTACGACCTCGGCTTCTAGTGCTGCCCCTTGGGTACCATACTGTCACCAGTTTACTCCATAATGTATACATAATATTAAATGTATAAGGTGTCCGGGTCATCTACCAAATACATTAAAAAAACCGGCCAAGTGCGAGTCGGACTCGCGCACGAAGGGTTCCGTAAAAAAGGCAAAAAAATCACGTTTGTTGTATGGGAGCCCCCTTTTAATATTTATTTTATTTAATTTTATTTATTTATTATTAAAGTAAAAATACAACTGAGTATTTTGTGAATATTTCAAGTGCCTACCTGTAGCCATTATTGATATCGAGCAAAAAAGGGCAAAAAAATAGAGTTTGTTGTATGGGAGCCCCCCTTAAATATTTATTTTATTTTGTTTTTAGTTATCCCCGTTTTTACCCTTTGGGTACGGAACCCTAAAAAGACCTTAGTAAAAGTATCAACATTTTCGAAAATATTAGTATAGAAAGAATTTCTGAATTTTATATATTGATTTTTAAATATCTCGATAATGTTGACACCTACTCCCCCTTAAGTTGTCAGTGTCATACTTACCCGCCACCCTGTATAGATGTTAACGCCTAGACAAACACACATGTCCAGTCCATATACACAAATGTTTGTACCAACAAGCACGCCAAGTAACGCCAACCGCCGTCCAAGTATCATTCCTAACAAATGTAAAACATTAAAGCTGTAAAGATTCGTTTAGCTTGGAACCTGTAGCCAGGGGTCAGGTCACGCGTCAGTCTGCTCCCTTCGTGGAAACTATTAGCCCTAAGGTTCAGTTAAGATAACGGGACATGATGGAAATACTATTTGAGTAATAGAATTCTAGTGTCGAAGGTTTACATATTTAAAAACAGGTATATAGGTACCTAATGGAGGAAATTTCGCTGCTGTCCGCCGCGGTTTCACCCGCGTACCCGTGGGATCTAATCTTTCCCCAGGATAAAATGTAACCTATGTTACTCAAGGATAATGTAGCTTTCTAATGGTGAAAGATTTTTTTTAAATCGGTCGTGTAGTTTTTGAGTTAAATCGTAACAAATAAACAAACAAAAAATCTAATCTTTCCTCATTATAATATTTGACTACAATCTTGTAATATACTATCAGTGTTTAAATATTAAGCTTATAGCAGGATTCGAACCCACGACCTTCAGTGATCATAACCTTTTTTTTTATTCTCGATAAGCTTGTGTTCGACCACAATCTCACCATGGTAAGTGATGATGTGGCCGAAGATGGTAAGCACACACAAGCCTAGATGGGAACTGGCTCTCAAGTGCAGCTGTCGGAACACACCGATAGGTGTTTGGCGACAGATTTTCAACTTGAGGGTGGTAGCCAGCCAGTCGGGAACTACAAAGTACCCTACCACCGTGCTATGGTTTCCTCACGATGTTTTCCTTCACCGAAAGCTCAAGCTCATTGTAGGATTCGAACCCACGGCCTTCGCCGCGGTATCCGACGTCACTACCACTGATCTATCATCGCCTTATATCCATATACATCCACCATAACTGAATAAAAATAAAAACTCGATCATAAACGCGTGAGAAAATAACCCTGTTGACACTTAACGATTCAAAACCGACGAGTCACGTAATCGAGTCCATATTCGGTACGAATAATCGATTGCTAACGATTTTCCTGGAATCAAGCGGGGGGTACGGTACATTTTAATAGTCTGTACTGTTATAACGAGGTGAATAATTATGGGTGTTTTAATATGGAGTGATCGGTCGAAAGCTATTAAGGTTTTGATACGGTGCCGTATTTATTTTATGACGCAAAAAGTTTTTGGATTCTGTACCGCAAAAAACGAAACCCTTATAGGATGGCTTTGTTGACCGTCCGTCGACAAGACCCTTTATCTCGGGAACGCGTGGGGGTATCGAGTTGAAATTAAAATGATATACTCAGGTCTACAGTCCCTTCACGCTGTGAAAATATAAATTTTCTAAGTTACCGTAAAAAAAGATACAACCGTTTATTTCGCAAAAAAAACGTATATTTCGACGCTCTCAAAGGAATCAAAATGTATAGGGTATTTTCCGTTGACCTAGAGCTATGAAATTTGGCAAGTACCTAATACCATTTTATACTACACTAGCGACCCGCCCGCGGCTTCGCCCGCTTGGACTACACCTTATATCGCGCAAGTGGGGGTGGTGGAGGGGGGATAAAAGATAGCCTATGTTCTCTCCCAAGGTCTACTCTATATCTGTGCCAAATTTAATCTAAATCGGTTGAGAGGTTTAAGCGGGAAAGCGTAACAGACAGACAGAGTTACTTTCGCCGCCGCGGGTCGGTACCGCCGCGGCGCCGCAACAACTACGTCCCTGCATTTTAAATTTGTAATATCTTCGGAAATATTCACTTAAATAACATGCTGTAAAGAGCATATTGATCTATAATAAATGTACCATTTATTAGAGGTACTTAATTGGATAAGGATTAATATTGTATTGTTTAAAATCACTTCGTAAATAATCACTTTTTAGTAAAGGATAAAAAATGGTTATGGTGGGTTATCCCTAAGAGATAGACATATACCATCGCGGACTTTTTTGTTGAACTTTTTAAGGTGGACAATACTGTAGTACATTATTTTGGTCTATCTCGTAGGGTTCAGCCAGCGTTTGCAATATAAGCGCAAAAAAATGCTTAATTACGACATCACATTAGAAACCTCTAAATTTATCAGTGTTTCGCTACTATATTATGCATGTATTATACATATAAACCTTCCTTAAGAATCACTATCTATTAAAACAAAACCGCATCAAAATCCGTTGCGTAGTTTTAAAGATTTAAGCATACACAGGGACAGACAGCGCAAGCGACTTTGTTTTATACTATGTAGTGATTAGGTATAGGGTAAAATCTGAAAACTATACATTTGTGATTAAATCATAAAAAATCTAACTGCGAGACTCGATTCCTGAACTATTTATAATAATGTACCTACCAATTTGTACGGAAGCTGCGGTGGGCGAGTCCGACTCGCACTTGACATGTTGTTTTATGATAAACTCAAAAGAAAGAAAGACAAAGGAATTTGTCAAAAATGAACATGTTTAAATTACCGAACCCTACAATGAGCTTGAGCTTTCGGTGAAGGAAAACATCGTGAGGAAACCATAGCACGGTGGTAGGGTACTTTGTAGTACCCTACTGGCTGGCTACCACCCTCAATTTGAAAGACTCTCACCAAACACCTATCCTGTATTCCTAAAGCTGCACCTTCGGCCATATCACTTACCATGGTGAGATTTTGATCAAACAAGCTTATCCAAAAGTCGATGGCAATAAAGTTCAAAATCCTTTAATCAAGTTATGATTCAATCAGTATTAGAAAATAAAGGATATCAAGTAGTACATGAAGGAATTCCCACGGAAATAACATAACGGTACCTAATAATAACATGTTAACTACTTCGTTATATTTAGTGATCACATCATTAACTAATTAATAACACGTTCAAGATAAGATATGGACCAGTTTATAATTCTAATGTTAATTAATAAAACGCTAGCGTTGCTTCTGGTTCCTCTCGTATTTTACAGTATTTTTCCACAATTTTTTTAGGGTTTAGTACCTCAAAAGGTAAAAAAGGGAACCCTTATAAGATCACGCTCTTGTCCGTCCGTCTGTCCGTGTGTCACCACCGATTATCTCAGGAACGGGTGGAGCTAGCAAGTTGAAATTTATTCCAGATACTTAGGTCTATAGTGTATAAAAATCAAGGCCCTGAGTCAACACGATAAAATGAAAACTTGTTTGTACCAAAATTTACCTTAATTTTCAACTTTTTTTATTTTTCGGAATTATCCCTTCACGTGTTCTGTAAGACCTTGCTTTTATCCAAAATTGTAAAGGTGAACCGGAAGTACCCTATAGGTTTTGAGTCGAAAACCTCCGCCGGAGAAAATTCAGAGTCAAATGTGGACAGACAGAAATACGTTAAGTTTTATATTATGTTTCGTAATAAACATATGTTTCTGCGGTGTAAAACAGATACACGTTATTAATTTCGATTCTGAATAGATTGTTATCTGTTATAATTTGGAT
Organism: Ochropacha duplaris; assembly: GCA_951361185.1. Taxonomy (NCBI): domain Eukaryota; kingdom Metazoa; phylum Arthropoda; class Insecta; order Lepidoptera; family Drepanidae; genus Ochropacha; species Ochropacha duplaris. The sequence continues at coordinate 1,818,394 of OX592712.1, read as the reverse complement.
AACGTTTTCTAATGTATTGAAATAGGTTTGAGAATTAAGATGTTAATTGTTGTTTAAAACATAAAATACATTCATGTTTTAAAGATAAAAGGCATAGCTTTTGATTGATTTATTTAAAGATCATGTTCTAATGGCACTCTGCCAATTTATGCCGCTAGGTGTCGCATTGTCGCTGGTGTTTTGGTAATATCCAGTACATTATCCCCACTCTCTCGTCTCCCGTAAATAGCGGCTGGACCTGCATTCAGTAATCCAACCATCCCCTAAATCTCCTCTTCGCTTGTGCGACGTTCGTCCCCACTTTTTGTGTCCCCTCGAGCCGAAGTTCGTGCCCCAACTGGGGCGCCCTCAGCGGTCAGTCGTCTAAAGTTTTACATTCCGGTTGAGAGCTCTAAGCGCTTGCCGAACAGTCCAACCTTCTAGTCCCCTCAAAAAAAAACATCCCTGAGTTACATAGACTACTTTCTATTCTTTCATAGCTTAGTCTATACTTATATTATAAAGTGAAAAGATTTGTATGTAAGTATGTTTGTAACGAATTGGCTCAGAAAGTACTGGACCCATTTTAAAAATTCTTTTACCATTTGAATGCTACATTATTCCAGATTAACATAGGCTATATTTTATCCCAGGATAAGATAAGATCCCACGGGAACGCGGGTGAAAGCGCGGGGCGGAAAACTAGTACCTAATGTTGTAAAAATGAAGATCTAACAAACTAATGTGAAGAATGTAGTTTGGGCAGAGGTTTCACCCTACTATTGTTAACTTCAGCTGCCGGAGTTAGAATGCCGAGCTACGGCTCTGCTATCCATTCGCTAAAACGCTCCCCCTTCCATCGCCATCTTTCCTTCCTTTTTTCATCACTACTTTTTGGAATACTTTTAATGACGGTGTTGCTTTTTTTGAAATTGATACTTTTATTTAATTTTATCAATAAATTATTATTTTAAGATAAAGTAGCTCTAAAATCATGCGATAAACATAAAAATCATGACACTAATAAAACAATTAAAGTTCAGAGTTTTATTTTAAGTTGTTTAAAATAATAAACTGTTTTATATCTTTAAACGTTAAGTTCCTAATGGCATAGATCATAATTAACTTTAGCTACACCCTACTACAGTAAAATTAAAAATAATGAAGTACAATCAAATAAAACTACATTATAATTGTACAATGTCCATCAAAAGTGAAATGGCATAACAATTATAATATAACAGCGTAATGCTAAATAGCATAATAACATTTTAATTTTTCAAGGTTCTATTATTACTTAGAGCTCGCAAGGTGCATTTATGCCAACTGGTACTTAAATTCTAATCAAGCAGTGTTGTAATGTCAGCGACAAAAGTGTTCGGTGAATCATAACTTTAATATTTTTAAAGGTGCAACAGCATAAATATAACGCCATAAAAATCATGACTTGGTATTAGCACAGTATTAGGTACATGGATCTCACAACTTTTTACGGTAGAAGAACTGAGTTGCGAGACTTGGTTTTTTTACAAGTTATGTTTTTTATGGCATCTCATTTCTTTTTGTGGATATTATACATAAAAGTGCCTTAGAGTTTTGATGATCGGTCAGTGAGTGACATAATTAAGAAATTTGACTAGTTATAATTCTTAAACTACTAGTTCAAATTGAGTGAAATTTGAAATATACTGTGTTTATACAATGTTTGTTTGGTTACTGAAAATTCAGGCTTCTAGTTTAATCCATAACGAAGGGGAGTCGAAAATAACTTGAACTGCTTCGAGAAAAGAATGGTACGGCCACCAAGGGGGCACCCTTTTTTGCTCGAGACTTGGACTTTTTGCAGATCATTATTCACTCACTCACTATTTAAAATAAAGAGATAAATGGTAATATCCTTAAAGTTATTAAGCACTAGTTTTCGGCCCCCCGGTTTCACCCGCGTTTCCAAGGGATCTTACATTTTCGAAATAAAAAGTATCCTATGTTTTATTCAAGGATATGGATCTACCTGTATGCTTACTCTAGTTTCATCATGATCCGTTCAGCCGTTTTTGCGTGAAAGAGTAACAAACATCTTCACACACATCCATCCAAACATACTTTCACATTTATAATACTAGCTGTTCCGCGCGGTTTCACCCGCGTTCCCGAGGGATCTTAACTTTACCCGGGATAAAAAACCTATGTGCTATTCCAGACTATAATCTATCTCCATACCAAATTTCAACCAGATCCATTCAGCCGGCCTGGCGTAAATGAGTAACAAACATACATCAATCCGTAATTTTTGATAAATAAATGTTTTCTTTCTTTTCCATCCATCCATCCAAACTTTCACATTTATAACTTATATTATAAAATTATAATTTTAAAATTAGTGGGATTAGTAGGATATTTTAAGCACCCCATTAACACTGGCAGCGCCTGTACCCATGTAAATATAGAAACAACCTCAAATCAAACACTCAATAAAATTAAATATACAATAATTAAATCCTTAAAATTGAATAAAGCTAGCAAAATAAATAGACATTGTAATTTTATCTCATAACCATAAAACTTAAAGACAAAACTAATATACTTTTTACTGTACTAAAAAAAAGAATTCACTTTCGCGCACGACTGTTTATACCGAGTAAGGTAATACTGGTAACTTTTATTTTTATTTTTCGACTCGGCTTTAGTCGTCTCGACTCGGCTCGTCTACAATATGACGTGGGAAGAGAGGTTGTAACACGATCGGGTGATTGCCTCTATAAGCATCCTTAGTTGCGGAAAAAAAACTCATACGGAGCCACCGTATGGTATTTTTATTAACGACTGTACATCGTACGGTGTAAGCAAAAATGATTTGATAAATGACGGCTTTTGATAAATATCGAATATCCTACTAATATTATAAATGTGTGGGTTTGTTACTTTTTTGCGCAAAATGGCTGAACGGATTTTAATGGAACTTGGCACACAGGTAGGTCATATCCTGGAATAACACATAATCCCGTGGGATCTTATCTTTAACCGAAATAAAAAGTATGCAATCTTTTTTCCAGGATATGATCTAACTGTGTGCCAAGTTTCATCAAAATCCGTTTGAGCAACATTTTTTTATTTAAATTCTGAATAAGCTTGTGTTTGACCACAATCTCACCATGGTAAGTGAGGATGTGGCCGAAGGTGGTAAGCACACAAAGCCTTGATCGGAACTGGCTCTCAGGTGCAGCTGTCGAAACACACCGATAGGTGTTTGGCGACAGATTTTCAACACGAGTGTGGTAGCCAGCCAGTCGGGGATGTTTTCCTTCACCGAAATGCTCATTGTAAGATTCGAACCCACGACCTTCGCCGCGGTTTCCGACGTCACTAGAACTGAGCTATCACATAAAATCTTACTAATTCCCGGATTCGCGATTCAAGTTATTATAAATACTTTCTCTGATTTATTTTAGATCCCACTCGCTAATAATATTATGCATTCATAATGGAAACCATGCCTTAGAAATCTGCGTGTGAAAATATGCTAATTTTATTTCGTGGCATCGTTGAGTTGAGTTGACGTTGATCTTGACTTTGCAACCAAATTAAATCAATGTTAATTTTGTTTTGATAAATATATATTTTGTTTGAATAATATCAGTGTAGATTAGGATAATCTTACTAATATTATAAATGTGAAAGTTTGGATGGATGTATGTTTGTTACTCATTTACGCCAGAACGGCTGATCTGGATGAAATTTGGCATGGAGATAGATTATAGTCTGGAATAGCACATAGGCTACTTTTTATCCCGGGGAAGATAAGATCCCTCGGGAACGCGGGTGAAACCGCGGGGAACAGCTAGTTATATATATTACCTATGTGATTTATCAATTTATCCTGTCCGCAAAAACCCCATACAAAATACACTTTCAGTTTTTCGGTGTACTCGATGTTTGTTAACCAGCCACTCTGCATTATGATGACAGTCTTCGTATAGATATTTAAGACGGTAGACAACTGGTGTATTCAGGTCAAAGCGCCAAGGTTATTGAGGCTATGACAGGCCTAGGAATCTGCGTAGGTGCAATTATGTCGTTAGTAATATGTTTAGTAGTGATGCGCTTTGATATATCGATAAAATATGACGTAAGATGACCCTTGACTCTAAAGACATTGGAAATACAATTATTTTGCCGACATTTTATGCTGTGTAGCGGCTATAGTAACAGCGCTACATGCGAGTCGAGTCAGCGGAAAAGTAATAGAAGCGCATCATCACAACAACATGGACGTAATGACAATATCACACGGAAATCCTACATCGCGCTAACAAAGTTTTCTCGGCACTTTGTATATATACGAGTTGTCATCAAGTAACGCTGGAAGTCCGTCCCACTTTTTGTGTCCCCCGACGACGCCCTGAGCCGAGGTTCGGGCCCCAACCGGGGCGCCCTCAGCGGTGAGTCGTCACAAACAAACACGGCTGAGAGCCCTAAGCGCTCGCCGAATAGTCCGCGTAAGGGTGTCTATGGTCCCTCAGACCGCCACATTTAAGTCCTCCTCAAAAAAAAAAAAAAGTTACGTTGGACTGCAGTCCTCGGACATTAATACCTAGCCCGGTGGAAGATCTTCCCTTTTCGCGGTACCTACCTATGACGTATCCAACATAATGCTTAGGGAATGGATTTTGAGAGGATGTTGGCCAGAAAGACGGGTACCTACTACAAAAGTACCTACATAGTATCCTTCCGCCGATAATTAGATAATTGGTACATTAAAGTGAAAGGTATTTACGTATATAATATATCTAAATGCATTAAAACGAAATCCATATGAATAAATTAAACTATTTTATTACGCCATTAAATAAAACAAATAAAATATATTATCCGATTAGATTGAAAAACGCATTATATATTTAAGTGTTCTAAATCTAAAGTAAGAAATAAAATTTGAATCGTAACAGATAATTTACAACCTCTAACACCGGCTCTATAACATCGACACTATTTTATCGACAACACACTTCACTAAGCCTACAAATGCGTAAGACATTAGTGGCGAGTGTATAAGGGCATAATATATCGACGGAGATGCAAATGTGATTTTTGTTTTTGCTTTCAATTATTGAGATAACATTATATTTAAGGCGATGATAGCTCAGTGGTAGTGACGTCGGATACCGCGGCGAAGGTCGTGGGTTCGAATCCTACAATGAGCTTGAGCTTTCGGTGAAGGAAAACATCGTGAGGAAACCATAGCCCGGTGGTAGGGTACTTTGTAGTACCCGATTGGCTGGCTACCACCCTCAAGTTGGAAATCGGTCGCCAAGCACCTATCGGTGTGTTCCGACAGCTGCACTTGAGAGCCAGTTCCCATCTAGGCTTTGTGTGCTTACCACCTTCGGCTACATCATCACTTACCATGGTGAGATTGTGGTCAAACACAAGTTTATCCAGAATTAAAAACATATATGTAGAATTTGCAAAAAAACTGAATGCGGTTTTTCGATGGGATGTTTTTTTAAACAGGACATAATTCTGTTAAGTCTTACAAAAAACCGAGAGTTATTATATAAATATTTATACATAAACGCCGGTTGGCGTGGTTGGTTAACACACTACCTATCACGCCGCAGGTCGTGGGTTCGATTCCCATCCAGGACAGACATTTGTGTGCATGAACATGTCTGTTTGTCCTGAGTCTGGGTGTAATTATCTATTTAAGTATGTATTTACAAAAAAAAAGTAGTATATGTAGTATATCAGTCATCTGGTTTCCATATTACAAGCTCTGCTTAGTTTGGGATCCGATAGCCGTGTGTGAACAAATGTCCGAGGATATTTATTTATTCTCCGTCGTAGTCTGGCTTATCTGTAGGCTCAAGTTTAATTTACCAGTAACTTACATAGTACTTATCTACTTAAGTTATTACTCGTTATTTTTTTTTAAATATGGATGCTTTAAAAGCGTAGGTATTATTAGTTTTATGAGGTATACAGATCTTTAGAGTTAATTAAATAGTGCATTACAGATTGCGCTGCGAGTTTTATATATTGCATTTTTATAGGCGAGATAAGTAAATTTATTAAGGTTGAAAGAAAATGCAAACATTTACAGAATTTCTATCATCATCATCATCATCTTATCAGCTGGAAGTCGTCCACTGCTAGACAAAGGCCTCTTCCAAGGATCTCCACGATGGCCGGTCTTGCGTTACCCCTAAATGGTCTATGGTCATTATCATATCATATTTTTAATTCAAGAACGGAATCAAAAGTTTGGCATGTTATCATGCAGAAGTTTATGTAGCAAGTCGAAGCATATTTTGGAACGAAGTTCCTTATGGGGCTTTGCGGAGGGGTACCCTAGCCGGCAAAAAACAAGATTTGTGTATCGAATTCGAAGATGCACGAAAATGCACGAAGATGTACGAATCGAACTCACGACCGCTTAAGGGGTCCGATAAGGGGTCCTGGATTCGATTCCTTTTTTTATTACTATTATAAATGCTCAGACCAAATAAAAAGGTCAGAGCCCGACTTAAAGTGAAGTAAGTTACAATGTAGGTAACTAATGCGGGTTATAATTTTTTATGTATTTTTGTATTAGTTTAAGAATAAAATTGTTAAACATTTGAAACAAAAAAGCCAGATGGTCCAAAAATATTTAAAAAATGTAACCTTGCTGAGTTTCTTGCCGGTTCTTCTCAGTTGTTGTCTGACTTCCGAACCGGTGGTAACTTCTGTAATTCGACCTTCATAAGAGCCCTTCTAGGGCCTAAACTGAATAAATGGTTTTGACTTTGACTTTGACTTTGAAGCACATTAATGGAAGTCAAATTTGAAAAAGGAAGCCGATCGCGTTCCTGTCCGACGCGAGTGACGCGGGATAACGTACGTGCAGGTCACGCACACAACTTGGTGCACGTTGCTTCACTTCATTGAAGACTATTGTTTACGTACGCTCCTTCTACCTTTTTTATTTGTTCTGTGTATAAATGTGAATGTTTGTTATTCTTTCACGCAAAAACTACTCAACGGATTTTGATGAAACTTGGCACACAGGTACATCATATCCTGCAATAAAACATAGAATACTTTACATTCTAAAAAATATTAAACCCTGGATAAAACCGCGGGGTACAGTTTACTCATATAATTTTACTAGTGAGCAATCTTCAAGGACTACCTCAACAATTATAACAGTAAAGTCCAATGATATTATAAGTTAAAAGGTAGATAGGTTATAATCGCTCCGAAATCGGGAGGCTGAAGAGTGGCTAATTAGCCTAACTGGATCTATGTCGCGTTATATAATATGGATATTGCAATATTAAGTTACTAGCTGTCCCCCGCGGTTTCACCCGCGTTCCGTGGGATCTTATCTTTTACCGAAATCAAAATACAGCCTATGACACTCACAAATAAAGCGGCTTCCTATTGGTAAAATAATGTTCTAAATCGGTTCATTAGATCCAGAGATTACCCCCTACAACCTCACAAACTTTACCTCTTTATAATATTTAATAGATTGAATATTGTGTAGGTAACCTATCTACAGAATTTCTATCATTGGTAAAGTCGATAAGATTTAAACATATTTCTAGCAACACTGTCATATAACTGGACCCCAGAGTGATGACTTGAAGACAAGTCCTGTCGCCTACTACACAAACTTGACCATTTATGATGACTCAAAGATTATATCTCTTCGTCGCTTGAATACAGATCATAATGCATGGAGATTATTACCACTGCGAGCTCTTGAGCGTGTACCTGAGTTTATGGTTATTAAAAGCTATGAAAATGATGAAATGAAAAATATGTTTTTTTTTATTCGGGATAAGCTTGTGTTTGACCACAATTTCACCATGGTAAGTGGTGATGTGGCCGAAGGTGGTAAGCACACAAAGCCTAGATGGGAACTGGCTCTCAAGTGCAGCTGTCGAACACACCGAAAGGTACTTGGCGACAGATTTTCAACTTGAGGGTGGTAGCCAGCCAATCGGGTACTACAAAGTACCCTACCACCAAGCTATGGTTTCCTTTATATTAGATTCAAACAGCTGTATATTTTTTATTTTTACTATTGGGTAAGCTGGTGTTCGACCGCGATCTCACCATGCTAAATGATGAGGTGGCCGAAGGTGGTAAATCATCACATCAATCTATTTCTATTCTATACTAATATTATAAAGAGGTAAAGTTTGTGAGTTTGTAAGGTTGTAGGGGGTAATCTCTGGATCTACTGAAACGATATTGAAAATTCTTTTACCAATAGAAAGCCACGTTATTTGTGAGTGTCATAGGCTATATTTTTATGCCGGGTAAAGATTAGATCCCACGGGAACGCGGGTGAAACCGCGGGGGACAACTAGTAAATTGTAAGTTAATATGATAGTCACTTATGTATCTCATAAAATTGGTATTGACTAATGGCTCAATTCCATTCAAATTGAGTCATCAATCGCCATTTTTGTATGACACCTCTATGTTGTTATGATCCGAGCGTGGGACCCACCAGTTATGATCAGGTTTTGCTTGTCTTCATCCATTTTTGATCGGATATCTCCTTGTAACAGTTATTATGATGTATCATCGAGATTTCTCATGCAGTTGTTGGATTCAACTTTGACGACTTTCTTAGTAGGTTTGGGGTTTTGACATCATAATTATATTTAGCGTAGTTGTATTTAAAAATAGTTCTAATGCCTGTAATTATAAAGTCTATGGATGGTAACTAGTTTTAAAGTGAAATAAAATAATACGTATCCTGGGACATTCTGTACATCTGATTACAAACTATGCAAAGAATAGAATACTTTTCTAAACTAATTTTATTCTTTTGTTTGTTTGTTACGATTTAACTCAAAAACTATTCGACTGATTTAAAAAAATATTTCACTATTAGAAAGCTACATGTCCTTGAGTAACATGGGCTATATTTTTCTATCGGGAAATAATAAGATCCCTCTGGAACCCGGGTGAAACCGTGTGGCAGATAACTGTTTAAAATAAAACTCACCTCAAAACTCTCCGATGGCATGGAAGTGATCTGAAAATACAAAAATATTAATTTAAAACAATTATACATTAAATAAAATATCATAAAAGTACAGACGGCGATAAAAGTACGTTAAATTTTAATATTGATCTATTAAAATTTCTCATTCTGTTGACAGGTTGTGTGAAAATGTTTTTCATGTATATTTTTTACACTTTTAACAATGACTGTACACAAATAATTTCCCGTAAAGGTTCCCTAGGTATGCATAATAATAATAGCACCTTTTATAAAACGAATGATTCACATAAAAGTATGATATTAGCATCATTTCTTAGTTTATTGACCCATTATATTAACTCAGTCACTCATATGTTTCATTTACAATAAAACGACTTTACGCTCCGGTGGTCACCCTACGCTAAATTAAAACGCCTCCGATCAAAACTGTACCTTAATCATTTGAAATATAACATAAAATTGTCTGCACGATTGTACCGTGAATATTAACAGAAGTGTTCATTGGAATTTTAATCTTTTCATGAAGTAAATAAGGCTTTAATTCAATTGCGATATTGTGGTACTTAAATCCGTTTATGGTAGTAGAGATATTTTGCAAAGAAATTGTATGAAGGGTTGTCGGTACAAGACTATGACGAATCTAAACGGTATGTAAGTTACATCCATGTATTATAAGCTGAGAAAAAAACGTGAAATCCCTCTAATATGCGAGTAAAACCGTTGGATATAAGTTAGTGTATTTTCCTTTTAGAATTTATATACAAAAACAGGTTAATATTTTTTGGTCTTATTTTTAGAAACCCGGAACCGTTATAGGATCACTTTGTTCTCCATCTGTCTGTCAAGATCCTTTATCTCGGGAACGCGTAGAGTTATCGAGTTGAAATTAAAAAGATAAACTCAATTACTCAGGTCTACAGTCCCTTTAAGCTGTGAAAAATCAAACCTTAGAGGTTAACTTAAAAAAAAGATACACAAATCTATACATTTGTAATTAACATAAATACTTAAATTAAATACAAATTTGTACGGAACCCTCGGTGGGAGAGTCCAAATCGCACTTGTCTGGTTTTTCAAATTAGTAATCGATTTGACAATTTAATAAAAACTACCGAAAGGATTTTGATGAAACTTAGCACTAAGTACATAGATCATATCATATCTTGAATTAAAATGTAGCATACTTTTTATCCTGGGTAAAGATACGTACTCTTGGTTGAAACGTACTCTTGGTCTTCTGTATATATAAAAGTCAATCAGCACTGACTGACTGACTGATCTATCAACACAGCTCAAACCACTGAACGGATTGCGCTGAAATTCAGCTCGCAGATAGTTATTATGACGTAGGTATCCACTAAGAAAGTTTCCAAAATTCACCCCCTAAAGGGATGAAACGGGGGTCCAAAGTTTGTATGGAGAAACGGGATCGCGGGTGAAACCGCGGGGCGGAAAGCTAGTCGCATATGAAAAATAATGTATGAAAAACCGAATCAAAAATTTATTAATTCAAAACTGAACTCTAAAAGCTCTCAACACAAAGTATAAAATAATAATAGAGATTATCTCGCTAAAATTAAACTTTATCTAGTATGAATCCCGATGCATTAACGTATGCCTGTCTTGTAGGACCCTTATAAGGGCAGCGCATACGGCGCGGATGTCCTGCCGCTTGGGCCCATCCTACATATTAATGGCCTTATTGGAAAACCGAGCAACTGGTATGAGTTGAGCGAGTTTGATAGGGTTGGCAATTATGAAAAAGTAAAAAAAAAACTTGGGTGAACCTGATTGTAGTGGTTTTAGCATCACTTTTTGGAATTTATAGCTATTTTTTATTGTTTTCTTTTTGAAGATATATCTAGTAATATTTATAACTAGTTTTTTGTTTCAGCCGCGTTCCCGAGGGAACTTATCGTTTCCCGGAATTAAAAGTATCCTTTGTTTTATTACAGGAGTTTTTGCGTGATTGCGGAACAAACATCTAAACTCACAAACATACAAACTTTCACATTAAATAGTATTAGTAGTAAGTATAGGATACAAATACAATGGTCGATATTATAAAACATGATTATTTAAAAAAATATTTCAGTAGTTGCATATTTTTTAACTTTTTTTAATTGTATTTTTTTATTTTCCTTTTTGTTCTAGTTTTAAGTATGTAATATATACCTATTATTTTAATATAATGGGATAAGTACATTAAAAAATAATATAATGTGGCCCTGAAAAAAAAACTACCTTTAATACTTTGGACATCTTTATCTCTGTTTTTGACCAAAATATTATTCACCTTTAGCGATTGTAATAAACATTTAAAAAAGAAAAGGCTCTCGGTAGCCCTGATAACGTTTACCTAATCAAGGAAACTCAGTGTCAACTAGACGGCTATAAATCTAAGTGTGCGTTCATCCGAACTGAGCTCGGTTTGATTTGTTTATATTGGTCTGTGTGCGTTGATACTTATTATGTTTACTTTTAGATTTATTCACTAGCTATTCCTACGGTTTTACCCGCGTTCCCGAGGGATTTTATCTTTTATCGGGATAAAAACTCTCATATTTTTTATTTAAGGATATGATCTACATGTGTGCCAAGTTTCATCAAAATCCCTTCAGTAGTTTTTGTGTGAAAGAGTCAAAGGTTTACATCTTCATACTCTCATCCAAACTTTCTCATTTAATAATAGTACCTAGAAGACTAGGTGTCCTCCGCGGTTTCACCCGCGTTCCCGTGGGATCTTTTCATTTTTCGGCTTAATATAATATAGCCATAACGTAGTAATAATAGGTTATATTTTTATCCAGGGAAAAGATGATACTTTATGGGAAAGGGTGAGACCGGGTGAAACCGCGGAGGACGGCTAATTAAAAAACGGCAGCCATGTTTAAATCAAAATTTCCCCCACGTCGTTGACTATGGTTTAGCATATTAAATACCAAACTATTGTTTATAGTACTAGGCTGGCATATTAATTAGGAGATATGCATTTCTCGTTATTGAAAGCAATGCTCATGTCATAGGAAGTGTGTTTCAGGCTTCATTAAATGTACAGCATATGGAAAGGGCTTTCTTACCTAATCAAATACAATTGCCGGAACACACCAACAGGTGCATGGCGACAGATTATCAACTTGAGGGTGGTAGCCAGCCAGTCGGGTACTACAAAGTACCCTACCACCGTGCTGTGGTTTCCTCACGATGTTTTCCTTCACAACATATCCTCCATATTCATTCAAAAGACATGACTAAAAAGAGTGATTTAATGCAAATGGCCACAATTAATTGATAATTTGCAAGGCAATTATAATCCAGCCCGGGATGCGAACCCGCGTTCCTGCAATCGTTTAGTAGTAATATCGTAAGTGGCTCGCACATAACGTATTACCCCATAACATGTGCCATTAGGATGTTTTGCGTGAATCCTTGCATAGTATACAGGGGGTAGTTAAAAATTGAGAGTAAAATTTTTAAAGCTAAAGTTGTAATTTTTTTTTGATGACTTTGATTAATAAAGCCACTATGCCTGTTAAGTTGACTATCAAAATAAAACATGTGTACCGTAGCGCCATCTACTACATTGATGTATGTTCTGTATTGTGTATAGTCTATCTATGGTGTTAAAAAATAAAAAGTTCTGTATGTTCCCAGCGAGATCTCATTTTATTACAATAATGCATTTTGGTCCACGCAATGCTATGCCTCTATTCCAAAGAACAATAGTTAAAGCCGGTGAACTAACAGATGTAATATTTGGATGAATAATTAAATACTTGACTTTATTTATTCCGTGTTATACGGCTCTAGTTTAAATTACATAAACAAGAAATAAAAAAATATTTTGTGATGAAAATACAGTCATGTGCAAGACTTTAAAATTAATATCAAAATTTCCTTATACTTACAAAGAATTTTTTTAAGAAAAACTTTTTTGCATTTTCAAAATCACATCAGCCTGTATTCACATAGCCACCACAAGTTAATCTTTGCATGTAAATCATGTGCATTATTCAAAGTTTTGCTGCAGAATGTCTGCACACTCCCAACTAAACGATCCGCACACTACGGATTATGCGAGAAAGCAACAAATGGCCGTCTACTTGACATTCTGATGTTTCACACCATATTGATACATGGAAAATAATAATATAACATATTTTACCGTTCGCTATTACTTTATGAGCGCGCATGAGTGGTTATATCTATCTCGCTCGCACAATTCAAAGCTGATTCAAGTATCAAGAAGTTTAGATCGCCTAACACGTATCGCTCAATATTATGTATTTAATTTTTTGTCAGTCTGTTTGTTCCCGCTAATCTCCGAAACGGCTGGACTTAATTTAACGGGTCTTTCACTGTTAGGTAGCTGTTATAAGAAGTAATTTGAGCTACTTTTATTTTTAAATAGAATTAAAGATTCGAGGGGACCGCGAGGAAAAAAATTAAAACATACGAAATTGTGAAAAAAAAAACAGATTTAAATAGAGAACGCGGGTGAAACCGGGGGGATATCTATGTTTATTACAAAGCTACGTTTAGAACAAGTCTCAGTAATTACAATCGTGTTAACTTGAAGTTATTCTTGAAACGCGCATCCCCCATTAAGCACTCATTAAGGAAATGTTACATTTTAATCCGTCATATTCCTCGCATGACATATTTTACATATGTTCCCAGAAAGGTATTTGTCCACTAGAACCTGTGAAATAATCTGATAGGCACATTTTTTTTTAAAATTGTCGCCAAATTAACCTGCTTATCTTTTTCTGGTATAATTATAGCTATACTCACAAATAACGTGGCTTTCTATTGGTGAAAGAATTTTCAAAATCGGTTTAGTAGATCCAGAGATTACCCCCTCAAACCTCACAAATACCTCTTTAGAATATTAGTAAAGACTAATAGCTCTGAGAGCAGTAGACCTCGCGAAAGTATTGTGACATTTTTTAACAGTATACTCGCATTTTTTATGTTTTCAACCCACATAGCTCCGCAATTTAGAAATCTTTCTAAAAACTGAATCGACAAAAAAAACATATAATTTATTGAACTTGCTCACAAAATTTCACGAGAATAAGTTGAGAAATGCAACCTGTATGGACATGCGACAAACGGATAGATATACGAAAACATTTTTGCCTAAGCTGAAACGGAGACGCTTCGCTCGCTCGGTGGTAGGGTACTTTGTAGTACACGACTGGCTGGCTATCACCCTCAAGTTGAAAATCTGCCGCCAAGCACCTATAGGTGTGTTCCGACAGCTACACTTGAGAGCCAGTTCCCATCTAGGCTTTGTGGGCTTACTACCTTCGGCCACATCATCACTTACCGTGGTGACATTGCGGTCAAACACAAGCTTATCCTAATGTAAAAAAAAATATTTTTATTTTTTTAAAGTTTTACATTATTAGTACAAACTCTAAATATGTTTGCTCGAGTATAACATGAAAGGTGATCCCATCTTTAGTTTACGTGTCTACCACCATCGGCCACATTACCACTTAATGTGGTGAGATTGTGGTGAAGCACAAGCCAATCCAAAGTTTAAAAAAAATACCATATGACTCGAGTCTCACTTAGAAGGGCCTTGTAGACATTAATAAGAAGTGTCAGTTAGTTTTTTTTTCCAAAGGATACGTGCCTTGTGCTGCTGATGTTCCTTTGATGATGATTAAATGGGTACTAATTTATCATTGTACATGTTTTGTTTGACTGTTAAGTTCAATGACACAGTAAACATAATATAAGGTGGTAGTTGAATGAGGTTAGTCGTTGAGATAAAATATTTTTTCAACTAACTTTCATTCGGGAATTCCCCGATCATAATTTTACAATATTTTCAGCTTGTACAGCTTCTTCAGTGGTTTAGACTGTATTGGTAGATCAGCCAATCAGTCAGGACAAGATTTTTTTTGTATTTTTACATGTATAGAAAAAGATAGACGATAGATGACAAAGTTTTAATGAAAATATACTTTATGAATAGAATTCATAATTTTGATAAAAATATTTTACTGTATTGAAAATAGTGTTCATTTTCGAATGTAACATTAACAGATTTGACTAAATAAAAGTATATGTTAGTATAATATAGGTATATTTACTTTCAGTGATTCCTAAAAACATATTATAATTGTAGCTAGTAAATAAATTAAATATTAATATCAAACGTTTCTTTAATTTAACTAATCCTACAAATATTATAAATTTAGATGGATGTGTATGAAGATGTTTGTTACTCTTTCACGCAAAAATGGCTAAACGGATTTTGATGAAACTTGGCACACATGTAGTTCATATGCTGGAATAAAACATAGGATACTCTTTATCCCGGGAAAAGATAAAATTCCACGGTAACTTGGGTGAAATAAAATAAAATCAAAAGATATTGAACAGTGATCGTTGTCTTACTGTTCTAGCTATTATATTTACTGTGACAATGGTGGTAAAAGGTGTGTCTGAATGTTGTTTGGAATTTCTTTTATGACAGGTTATTAAGTATCGAATACAATGTAGCAAAAGAATTTAAGTCTGCAGGTTTTTGTTGGACTTCAGCTGGAAACGTATATAAATGAAAATATTTTTATTCAAATAGGCCTTTCAAAGCACTTATGCATAGTCTAGACTCTAATGCACGGTTCGGAAGGTTGCTTTTGCTGAGAAGAGCCGGGAATAAACTCAGCAATTACTCTTTTCAAAAACAACTTAGACCCATAACATTCAATAATTTAATTTACCCAGTCTCATTGACAATATCTGTGTGTTACTGCGGCAAAAAAAAATACTAAGCCGTTTTTTTTGTTTTTTTTTTATTCACAAGTCATATGTGTATATGTCACAAGTGACAACGAGACAGGCGGGTCACCTGATGGTAAGTGACAACCGTCGCCTATAGACATTGGCAATACCAGGGGATTGCTAATGTGTTGTACACCTTATTAGGCGAACTGGCTCTCAAGTGCAATTGCCGGAACACACCAACAGTTGCTTGGCGACAGATTTTCAAATTGAGGGTGGTAGCCAGCCAGTCGGGTTCTACAAAGTACCCTACCACCGTGCTGTGGTTTTCCACACGATGTTTTCCTTCACCGAAAGCTCAAGCTCATTGTAGGATTCGAACCCACGACCTTCGACGCGGTATCCAACGTCACTTACCACTAAGCTATCATCGCCTCAATTAATTCTTAATTCTTTCACCATTTGATTGCTACATTATTCCAAATTAACATAGGCTATATTTTTATCCCGGGATAAGATAAGATCCCACGGGAATGCGGGTGAAACTGCGGAGGACAGCTATTTTATAAAAACCAAGATTGAAAATGGCATGCTGGTGTTAAAATTCTATCAATCGACAGTATTAGAATTAGTTAACAAAGAATAACAATAGTAGATTGTTATACAAGGAGCTAAAATGACCCATTATATACGAGGTAGTAAATAGAAACCGAGTTTTAATGGGTTTTAACGCCGTGTGTTACACTATTTACTTTTCACTACGATTGCGAGAAAATGAAACAATCCAATACAATATGAAATATGTAGTTTATAATGATTTTTTTTGGTTCTTCTGTAGCCGCAACACATTGCATGTATTCTACCAGAGATCGCCGATTTTAGTTCCATTTTCAAAATTAAAATGAAGTTCTTTTTTTATGAAACAATAATAAGTCGAGTCTTTATTCATGATTATTCTACTTATGACTAAAGACTTTTTCGTTTTTGTAGGCTCATTGTCATTTGACACACAAAAATTTAAAAAAAAACTTTTTCCCCTAGAGGAAGAATTGCTATTTTTTCTTCGCTCTGGGACGCCACAAGGACGGTCTTTTGAGCAAGAGGAGTGAAAAAACATTTTGTATTCAATAAAATTTTACTTTCCATGTTCTCAAGAAAACATGTACGAGTTTATGACAAATCGACAATACACAAACGAATATAAACCTTATTCCTTTAATATAAGAGCTATAACTATAAATAATACCTTACATTATAACTTTCCGTGACATTCATATGAGTGCGTTCGATCGTACAAAATTGTATTTGCCGTCACCAAAATGTATGACGACCTTATACCTTTTGAAATAGAGCTCAATTTGATTAAATTGAGGGTGATTGAAGAGGATGCGTGGATTCCTCATTGACTGGTCATAGGATCCAATGACATTCCAGAGATCTAAGTGAATTTGTGATTGGAATTTAAAAAGGAATCTTGAATTAATAAAAACCGGCCAAGTGCGAGTCGGACTCGCGCACGAAGGGTTCCGTAAAAAAGGCCAAAAAAATAACGTTTGTTGTATGGGAGCCCCCCTTAAATATTTATTTTATTTTTAGTATTTGTTGTTATAGCGGCAACAGAAATACATAATTTGTGAAAATTTCAACTGTCTAGCTATCGCGGTTCTTGAGATACAGCCTGGTGATGATATCGGGCAAAAAAGGGCAAAAAAATTGCGTTTTTTGTATGGGAGCCCCCCTTAAATATTTATTTTATTTTGTTTTTAGTATTTGTTGTTATAGCGGCAACAGAAATACATAATTTGTGAAAATTTCAACTGTCTAGCTATCGCGGTTCTTGAGATACAGCCTGGTAACAGACAGAAGGACGGACAGACGGACAGACAGCGAAGTCTTAGTAATAGGGTCCCGTTTTTACCCTTTGGGTACGGAACCCTAAACACGCGTTATTGTGGTGCAATGTCAAATGAATCATTTTGTCAGTAACATATGCCCCAAGACTTTTAAAAAATTTTGAGATTTACCGCTTGGAATTCTGATTAATTTTATTAGATACTCGTATCCCTGAATCGTTTCAGCACTTTTAGTAGTTTTGGGGAAAAAAATCCCACATTTTTTTTAATGTTAAGTATTGCCAAGACACCATATGGCTCGCACTGTTAAAAAGTAATCAGATCTCATATAGAGCCAAGCTTCTAACACTACAAGCCCTAACTTCACGAACTCTACACCTTAGTCAAAATATCTGGCGGTGGTCTGAGATTAAAAAACTAAAAGCATCTTTGCTCGGTGGTAGGGTACTTTGTAGTACCCAACTGGCTGGCTACCACCCTCAAAAGTTGAAAATCTGTCATCAAGCACCTTTCGGTGTGTTCCGACAGCTGCACTTGAGAGCCAGTTCCCATCTAGGCTTTGTGTGCTTACCACTTTCGGCCCCATCATCACTTACCATGGTGAGACTGTGGTCAAACACAAGCTTATCCGGCATAAAAAAAAACCAGTAGGTATGCTGTAACACATTACATAGATGCTGTCGTAATTCCTCACACATAAACGCCACATAATCTATGACAGTTCAGACAAAGATGGCGCGTGCGCAACCGACATTGTACTTATTAATAATAATTAATTATACACACATAATACACAATACGCCCTCAATATCTCACTGTCAAGTACTAGACTGACGTACCATAGATTAGTGGAGAATCAGATGTGACATTTCTAGTTTAATACCTGCCGATTAATATACTTTTTTTAAATCAGTATAAGCTTGTGTTTGACCACAATCTCACCATGGTAAGTGATGATGTGGCCGAAGGTGGCACACAAAGCCTAGATGGTAACTGGTTCCCAAGTGCAGCTGTCGGAACACACCGATCGGTGCTTGGCGGCAGATTTTCAACTTGAGGGTGGTAGCCAGCCAGTCGGGTACTACAAAGTACCCTACCACCGGGCTATGGTTTCCTCACGATGTTTTCCTGGACCAAAAGCTCAAGCTCATTGTAGGATTCAAACCCACGACCCTCGCCGCGGTATCCGACGTCACTACCACTGAGCTATCATCGCCTTAAACAGTTCTAAAAGAGGTGCATGCAACACAAAATTATTACCAACTGTGCTACCAACTAGCCGTGGGATCTTATCTTTTCCCGGGACAAAAATATAGCCTATGACACTCACAAATAACGTGGCTTTCTATTGGTAAATGAATTTTCAGAATCGGTTCAGTAAATCCAGAGATTACCCCCTACAACCTCACTAACTCAAAAACTTTACCTCTTTATAATTAGTATAGATAAAAAAAATCATTTGCTATTTATTCTGCATCTCTTTCTAATTTCAATAAGAGCTTTAAAATCACCTGTCACCTCTACAAGTTAACTATTCTATAAAG
The DNA here is from genome assembly GCA_951361185.1 of Ochropacha duplaris. Classification (NCBI taxonomy): domain Eukaryota; kingdom Metazoa; phylum Arthropoda; class Insecta; order Lepidoptera; family Drepanidae; genus Ochropacha; species Ochropacha duplaris. The sequence continues at coordinate 1,799,270 of OX592712.1, read as the reverse complement.
GTATGAACACACGCGGGGGTGTATGTAGAAAGCGTTTAATCACCAACTGTCGCTCTTGCACAATTTCACTCTCGGCTACCGTGCGATGTGTACCCGCCTTTATGTGAGATGTAGGTCGGTAAACACTTTCTATGTTTTAGGGTTCAACTTGACACTAAATGAATCTATTAAAATTTTTTTTAAGAGTCATATAATCTATATCCTACTAATATCATAAATGTGAAAGTATGTTTAGACACATAGATATAGTTCATACGACTCCTAGATAGATGGCGCTCCAATAATCTACATCGCGCTATCTAAGTTTTCTATGCGATCTACATATACACGTTGTGTATTCAAGATTCCAACATCAACAGTTGGACCGCGGTCCCCACGCATGATGACCTAGCATGGCGGAAGATCTTCCCTTTTTTATGGAGGAGTCTAATACCTCGCTTCTCCATACTCTTTTACGCAAAAAACTATTGCGATGCCTAGAAGGCACTCAAGCAAGAGCCGCTACAGATTCTGAATAATTATGCCTTAAAAACAATGTAATAAGGTGTACGACACATTGGCAATCCCATGGTTGGTATTGCTAATGTCTATAGGCGACAGTAGTCACTTACCATCAGGTGACCCGCCTGTTTGCTGGTCAGTCTTTTGGTATCCATACTTAATATTATAAATGCGAAAGTGTGTCTTTGTCTGTTAATTGAACCAATTTAGATGAAATTTGGTATAGAGATAGATGGATCTTTCGAGAAGGACATAGGATACTTTTTATTTCGGGAAAAGATAAGATCTCACGGGAACGCGGGTGAAACCGCGGGGCGGAAAACAAATATGTGGGTGAACAAGTAAAAATTTTTTATCGTCTAAGTCTATAACTTGCGACTAAATTATGTAGCAAATAGCCTCAAACCACAGGTGTTTACTAGTGTAATGGCGACATAATGACTGGCCAGTGGTCAAGCACCCCGTGAACTAACCGATAGTAGATATTTATCTTTTTAATCTCAATAATAGAGCTCAATTGAATGCACTAGGAATTTAGCTTAGATACAAATTGTGCAATTTGATTAAACTGTGTGGTCTAAGGGATGGAAGAGTAGCGTTAATGTGATAAGCGGAGCGGGAAGCGATTTTGTTGAGACCTGAATTGTATCCAAAGAAATTTAAATATATAAGTTAAAATCTATAAAGGACTATGATTTTTTACGTACGCTACGTTTAGCTATCGACGGACTCCAAAAGGAGTTATAATGAAACTGAGGACTACGCTTGCCCAGAAAATGCATATTCCTAAAGCAAATAGTCAATGTTATTTATTTCACTTACGGATATCGTAGTTCTGCGAAAATCAGCGTAGAAGCGCGTCACCACAACAAATGAACCTAATGAAGTATGACACAGAAATACAACATCGCGCTAACAAAGTTTTCTCGACAATTTCTATATATTACGAGTTGTCATCAAGAAACGTTAGACTGCAGTCCCCGGGCATTGATACCTAGCCCGGTGGAAGATCTTCCCTTTTAGCGGTACCTATGACATATCCAACAAAAAACAAGACACTGCAAGGTAACTTTTTAAACTTAACCGCTCATATCTTTTAACTTGCACCAGCACCAAGAGTCCGTTGTCCACAGATGTCGACACGTACCGACACCTTGACCTGAAGTCGATTACTTATTAATCTTATTACTATTGTTCCTGTTCTACACCTGAATATTAAGCTAATTATTAATAAGATATAATATTGTATCAATCTAGGTCACTATATCGTGGACGGATAGAGTGACAAATGAAAGAGATTTGCAAATAATGAACAAGAAGGTGGAGTTAAATACACTCAAAAGACGTAAGCCCCAGTACTTGTGTCTCATATAATGCGGAATAACAAATATGAACTGCTCCAGCTGCTTATACAGTGGAACATTCAGGGAAAGCGACCACCGGGAAGAAGGCGTACCTCGTGGCTCAAAAACCTCAGAACGTGGTTTAACTTGAGCACCAGATTCTTATTCCGCGCAGCTGTGTGTGTCCAAGATAAAGATAGCCTTAATGATAGCCGACCTCCGGTAGGAGATGGCACCTTAAGAAGAAGAAGAAGTAGCCTTTATTATACTAGACTAGAATAGTAGATCATATACGCCAATATTTTTGGAACGAAGTTCTTTTACGCGGCTTACAGTACCTACAGTGAACTGGCGGAAATCATGACGTAAGAAAACAGCGTTATGCCATGGAGTAATTGGTTACGGTTAATAGCATTATTGAAAAGAGACATCAGAGTATCAGAATTACTGTCCACTAGTGTCCACCAATATTGAAAAGAAATTGTTAAATAGAAAGAAAGAAAGAAAGAAAGAAAAATATTTTATTAATGCGCACCATTCGACGCAAACCAAATACATAGCAACAAAAAGAAAAAATAATAAAGTACAAAACAAACTAAACAATATTGTTGGAGATTTGTGCGTCGTATGTGCGCAAAAATTGGGTCATTGCTCAGCATAATACTGAGACTTAGGACGAACCTAATGTCTGCAGCGCTGATTTTCAGCAATAACCGATGAACGACGATTCCCACCAGACTCAGTGGAAAATCGATATCCAGTAAGTACTACATATTAAAACTATCGAACTAAGTATACATATTATATAGTAACTAGTGATTGAACAAAACTTCATTTTAATAAGCAAAGCAAAAAGCAAATAAAAATAAACGTTGTAAAGCTATTACAGCTATTACAGAAAATATTTGCTATGATAATCGTATTGATTCTGTCACTTTTTCTTTTCGTTCAGTATTCGAGTGTCAAAATATGCTGGTTAAATTGACATATTTTTTTATTGCATTAACTTAAAATAGGGGTCGGCAAACTTTTTAGACAAAGATCCAGCTTCCAGAAAAGTATCGACTTCTCGGAAGCTCAAAGAGCCGCAGTTTTCTGTTTTTGGTTTAATATGATAAAATGTAGTAAACTGTGAATGGGAATTGGGTTCGAAAGACAATTATTTGCCTCGTGATTTTTACGAAATATTTGATCGCATATGGACCCAAAAAAAATTTTTTCAGGGGATCTTGAAGAGCCGCAATTTACCCTTCAAAGAGCCGCACGCGGCTTGCAAGTTTGATTGTTTTACAGCTCCGTCCAGGCCGTAGACCTCAATATTAGATATATTGAGGTCGAATTGATACATCTAAGCGTTCCTTTTTCCTTTTCAGGTACGGAACCCTAAATAAGAGCAACTCTATTCTGTGGTACAGGTTGCAAATACATAATGAAACTGAAGCATCAGTGATAGATCTAAATAATAATAACAATAATATATTATGTCATTTCCAACAATTATATCTTTACCAACTAATAATTAATAACCTGCTTATTCGACAAGCAATACAGTGTAAATTCAACTACCAAAAACACTGTCCTTATTCACAGATTTGTTCGTGCATTACAAATAATTGCCAACCAATTCCCGACTCAATCGCAATACCAATGCAAATTGTAAATACAAAAATAATTGTATCAGCCGTGTTTGCGTGTAAACCGATGTTTTTACATGAATTTAATGTGGGAGGCAGGAATTCATTAAAACTAATATTACGTAATTGTTCAAATGTCTGTCTGCTTTTAACGATAACCGGTTTGTGTTAATACAATTTTATTTTAGTCCCACAAGTGACATCGAGACAGGCGGGTGACTACCGTCGCCTATAGACATTAGCAATACCAGGGAGATTGCCAATGTGTTGTACACCTTATTACAATGTCTTAAAAGCATGTTTATTCTGTGAATTTTACTGACTTATATGCCTTTTAATTTTTAATACACAAAATGAAATGTCATTAAATGAAAATGTTTTTTATTCATTCAATAGGCCTTTACAAGCACTTTTTAATAGTCTAGACTCTAATGCACGGTTTGGAAGGTTGTTTTTGCTGAGAAGAGCCGGCAATAAACTCAGCAATTACTCTTTAAAAAAAAAACTTACATCTATTACATTTAATCATTATTTATCTAGTCTCACTGATAATATTTGCGTGTTAAGGCGGCAAAATAATAATAAATAGAATTTAATTATAACTGACTAAGTAAATAAAGCAGCAAATTTCGAAATCTCGTAAATTCAAAGACTGACGCAAAAGAAAATGAAGCCGTTGAAAATATATAATTTGATTTACATAATTGGGACATTCAGCGAGGGAATCATTCCGCCTTATTATTTTATGTAAATTTCCTTCCATTTCCCTTCCAGTGACTCATTGTTAGATTTGTTACGATATTCCAAGGCTATACTGACAAAAAATATAGAGGATCTTTATTTGTATTATACATGTATATTACATAATAAACCGTGTTACAAGGACGAAAAACAAAAATTATGAGGATACTTTAGAATCTCGCTGGGAATCTTATTTTGCTACATTTGCCGCTAGAGTTATTTTTCATTGAATATCTATTTACTTTGAATGATAATGATGATAAAACCTCATAGTCTAGTCAACAAGTTCAAAAACGTGAAAAAAAGAGATAAAGGTCCTAAAAATATGAGCGATGGCTCATTCGATTCGGAATCACCTCTAGAAAAATGTTTTTGAAGGATTTTGGTGCAGGTTAAAAATTGCAATTGTTATTAACAAAATAAAATTTAAAAAAAATGATATTTCGTTTTTTGTTAATAACTTGAAAAATATTAACATTTAAGCAATTTTGAAAAAAGCTCGTTAAAGAGGAGGAAATTTCCAAGAAAAATTAAAAATCTTAATGAAAATTAACCGCAGGATCTTATAAAGTACATATATCAAAAGGGCTCCACGAAGTTTAAAATTTATAGGCCAATTATTTATACCTTTCATTCCATTGTTTATGCCAATGGAGATTGGGAAAAAATTTGTTAGTTAACAATTGAATAACTTTTTGAAAAATGATGATTAAACTTTTTTTTCTTCAGGGCTCAATTCTTTCGAGTGTTAAGAAGATACTAGAATTTTTTCAATTTTTTAAAATCACATTTTATGTTATAAAAAAATATTTTTATTGCTGAACTCTCTTTAGCGGCGCCGCGCGCATGCTGTAACAGCCGCGCGGAGCCCTATTTTTAACGTCTAATTAAAATTATAAATAATGGAGATAGAGTTCCGGGAGTTAGGACTTTTTTATTGGAAATTTCTTCCTTTTTAACGAGCTTTTTTCAAAATTGCTTAAATGTTAATATTTTTCAAGTTATTAACAAAAACGAAATATCATTTTTTTTAAATTTTATTTTGTTAATAACAATTCCAATTTTTAACCTGCACCAAAATCCTTCAAAAACATTTTTCTAGAGGTGATTCCGAATCGAATGAGCCATCGCTCATATTTTTAGGACCTTTATCTCTATTTTTCACGTTTTTGAACTTGTTGACTAGACTATCAGTAAAAAGGACACAATTATCGAGATATTTTGATATTTCTGTATTTCTGTATTTATTTTTGAATTTTAGATAGACCCGGCAGACGTTGTCCTGCTCTCAAATTAAAACAAAACTTAGAACCCGATTCCAGCGTCACCTACCGGGTCCAATTTTGTTTTCAAGTCATCGAGGAACCCGTTGAAATACACACACAAAATTTCATCAAAATCGGTCAAGCCGTTTCAGAGGAGTACGGTAACTAAAACTGTGACACGAGAATTTTATATAATTATTATATAGATTATCTCGAAAATGGTAACGCTTTCAGTCGGGTAATTTTTGTATATTTGGTCGACGACCCGCACACCTTTTTTCCCGACTTTTTGTTGTACTACTTACGAAATCTCAGAATGATAAAACTTGAAATTTTGCAGGATTCCTAATAGACATTACCCGCTAAGATTTTTGAAAATTCTACTGGTTCCCTCGGTAACACGGAAGAAACCACGGGTGATAATAGTATATTGATATTAATTGATTAGTAGAATTAACTATCTTTTAAATTCTCACGTTTATGATGTTTGTGACATCCTATGGTGATAATGACTAGCTCAGTAACTTTGATATTCAATCTAGCTTCAACACCGATCAGTGACTTGGCTTTGTCGTTAAATTGGTCATTAAAGATCATATAAAAGACCCCGCGGTTTCACCCGCATTCCTGTGTTATCCTTATCTTTTACCGGGATAAAAATATAGCCTATGACACTCACAAATAACGTTATTTTCAATATCGGTTCAGTAGATCCAGAGACCCCCTACAACCTTACAAACTTTACCTTTTTACGAGTATAATATTAGTATAGATTTTACAACGACTTTTTTAGCGTATTTTATTCACTAGTTAGTGTTAGATTTATCGACAACATCTCAATTATAGCATAAATTCGGTTTTACGACAGACGTCGATAGATCGCGTGCGTACCGTCACACTATAGATAAGTATAGTTTGTGCGTCACAATCAATGATATTATTAGTGAAAAGATAGATAGGTTATAAGCGCTTCGAAAGCGGTAGGCTAAAAAATGGCTAAATCTTCTTTGACCTGTGTCGCATCGTGCTGGCATCAACGGATGATTTACGTACCGTGTGCAGTTAAAAGTAAAAGTAACCCAAAGCAACCAAAAATGCCATCTTTTATCTTTTATTCTCGATAGGCTTGTGTTTGACCACAATCTCACCATGGTAAGTGATGATGTGGCCGAAGATGGTAAGCACACAAAGCCTAGATGGGAACTGGCTCTCAAGTGCAGCTGTCGGAACACACCGATAGGTATTTGGCGACAGATTTTCAACTCGAGGGTGGTAGCCAGCCAGTCGGGTACCACCGTGCTATGTATTCCTCACGATGTTTTCCTTCACCGAAAGCTCAAGCTCATTGTAGGATTCGAACCCACGACCTTCGCCGTCTAGTGTTATTAGATATCGTTATGTTGTGTGGATATTGCAATATTAAGTCATTTATGTTTAGGTAAGTTTTAAGGCGATGATAGCTCAGTAGTAGTGGCTTCGGATACCGCGGCGAAGGTCGTGGCTTGAGCTTTCGGTGAAGGAAAACATCGTGAGAAATTCATAGCACGGTGTTTGTAGTACCCAACTGGCTGGCTACCACCCTCGAGTTGAAAAATCTATCGCCAAGCACCTGTCGGTGTGTTCCGACAGCTGTGCTTGAGAGCCAGTTCTCATCTAGACTTTATATGCTCACCATTTTCGGCCACATCATGACTAACCATGGTGAGATTGTGGTCAAACACAAGCTTACCCAGAAGTGCCATTTCTCGGACATTTTTTGACCTATCTACGCCTTGTTAATTATAATATCATTGGTCACAATGGAATGGTTGCTCAACAATACATAGTGCGCTGCGCTGAGTAGACAACACTGGCGACGCGCCAACTAATCCTGACAATCGAATATTTTGTTACATAAAGTTTAGTTATAACTTGTATCTTGTTTTTCAGGGCTGATATTGCGGATATTTGTGATGAAATGAAATGTTTATCTGCTTGAGTTTGGCAAGTAAACGTAAGGTTTATATATTCCATCGAGGATTGACGTCCAAGTCGATCTGATTTGATATGATTTGACAATTCAGCCCTTAGAGTTCCCTCGAGAACGCGGCAGAAATCTTGGGGGACATAATACATTGATAGAAATGTGGATAAAATATGGATATACTAATTATTGAACGAGTTAGATCGTAATCTATACTAATGTCATGATTTTTATGTTTATCGTATGATTTTAGAGCTACTTTATCTTAAAATAATAATTTATTGATTAAATTAAATAAAAGTATCAATTTCAAAAATGGCAACACCGTCATTAAAAGTATTCCATAAAGTAGTGATGAAAAAAGAAGGAAAGATGGCGATGGAAGGGGGAGCGTTTTAGCGAATGGATAGCAGAGCCGTAGCTCGGCATTCTAACTCCGGCAGCTGAAGTTAACAATAGTAGGGTGAAACCTCTGCCCAAACTACATTCTTCACATTAGTTTGTTAGATCTTCATTTACTCAACATATCAGAAGTGTTCGTAATCTACTCCCACATCAAGAATTATTTCATGTAAGTTTCACTACCCTCCTTATTTTTAAATATAAATGTGTTAGAATGTTAATTGAAGTTCAATGTAGACTATTCCACTCAAATTGATGAACGATATATTGATATTTTACAAATTGCGTTAGATTCTTTTACATCGTCGATAATATCAAGAACTTGCAAATATAGTTACGACCAAAGTTAAAAGGTACCGCCATATGCTTGGAAATAAACCGCGTTGCTATGTGGTGTCAATCGTTACTTTCGCTTATAATTATTTCAATATTGTATAATCTTAATACTGTCGTTTAACAATATGCTGAAATTATTTTTTTATTCAAAATAATTTAAAAAAAAAAAAGCAGCAACGTAATGGTGGGTGGAATAATGTATTGTTTAGTGAACCCTTTCACGAGGAGAATTAGAGAATTAATTATCTTAAATAGTACAAGCATTTTATTCGCTGGTTCGAATCCTGTGAAAAATACAAAAGTGATGAAGAAAAACTTCCTAGAACGTTACATGGTTGAAACGGTTCTAATAAGTGATTCCTTGTTTTTGTTAGCAAAATTTGCCATTTATAACTAATCATAACTTTTATTTTAAACATGTGGCATTTAGTGAGTGAGTTTAGTGTTGAATAATTTTATTTGTTCAACACATTGGAAATGGTTTTTTTTATTTAATTCCACATACAAATGGGCAATTTCATACTTAAACCCAATATTTGGCAACTGAAATAATTTTTAAGCTTTTATCATCATTTTAATATCTTGCTAGTGATATTTTTTTTTATTTTGTACTATCTTGTTGACGTGAGAGCGCGTCTGGTGGTTTCGCCTGTGTGGCTAGCCTGTGTGGCAATAGCCTGTGTAGCAATAGCCTGTGTGGCAATAGCCTGTGTGGCGCAATAGCCTGTGTGGCGCAATAGCCTGTGTGGCGCAATAGCCTGTGTGGCGCAATAGCCTGTGTGGCGCAATAGCCTGTGTGGCGTAATAGCCTGTGTGGCGCAATAGCCTGTGTGGCGTAATAGCCTGTGTGGCGCAATAGCCTGTGTGGCGTAATAGCCTGTGTGGCGCAATAGCCTGTGTGGCGCAATAGCCTGTGTGGCGCAATAGCCTGTGTGGCGCAATAGCCTGTGTGGCGCAATAGCCTGTGTGGCGCAATAGCCTGTGTGGCGTAATAGCCTGTGTGGCGTAATAGCCTGTGTGGCGCAATAGCCTGTGTGGCGCAATAGCCTGTGTGGCGCAATAGCCTGTGTGGCGCAATAGCCTGTGTGGTAATCAGATTTGTGTTATTCGATAAATGTGGTCGCTCTGCGTTAATGTGGTTTTGTTGAGAATCGCTAGACGTGAGAGTACTTATCGTGGTTCGTAAATGTGAGTTAATGTGGTTCTGCTGAGAATCGGTAGACGCGAGAGCACGTCTCGTGTTTCTTTTTACAAGCTTTATATTAGCTTGCAATGTATGTATGTTTTTCCGGGGTGAATCTTGCAACTCAATTTTGAAGCAGATATCTTTAACCGATTGAGCTAAAATTTTGTATACACGTTTAGTTTAGATGACAATGCATGGTTAGCTTGTGACATCATTCTAAATCCAACATGGCGGAACACCTAAGATAGCGGACTATTATTTTTTTAATGCAATACTACAAAATGGGTATCAAATGAAAGAGCTTGCTGAGAATGACTCAAAAAAAAAATTAAGTGACGTCACTCTGAATCCAAAGCTTGTTTTTATAAAAAGTGTTTTTAAACTTATAACTTATTTAAATATTATGTGTGTGTTGTTTTTCTTTTAAATAAATGTACGTGACACAATTGAGACACTGTTGAAATTAATTGTGATTGTGTACATTCGTTGAGGTTTGAGACATAAAAGCCTATGTGAAACTGGTTAGACTTGCTGGATTGTGTGCGTTTGAAGGTTTATTGTGGAGTGCACGGCGGTTGCTCTCTGACTTACAGCATAAAGAGCTTTACTTAAATGATTTGGTAATCAAGTATGCGAGTTCACAAAAAGAAATAAAAGAGCATATATTGGCTGCGACTCAATTATTAGATCTGTGTAAATATAATGAGGATAGATTTGAGTCACTCTCTAATAACCATACTTGTAGCTGTAGTACACATTACTACCTACTGAGGAATCTTTGCCATTGTTGAAGTATGCTCTTTCTCAATTGAATATAAAACAGTAGTTATTACGGATAAAATAGATACCTATTCATTTTGGTTCAATTCTAAATAACCATTCCAAACAACCAGTGGTTAATTATTGTATGCCAGGTGCTTCATTCATACAGATTGTTATAATTATTCAAATGAAATTGGACAAGTAGGTATACCAATATTTTTATATTAGTTGGTCAAGGCATAAATACACATAGGAAAGACCTAGTTAATAGTTTATGAGACCCTAAAAAAAAAAAAAAAAATTGGGGGTAATGAAAGTTATATTATGTATTTAAATAACACATTAATAAGTTGACCTGTCTTAATGCCAGTTTTATATCTTTCGACACTAATAAGTTTGTTAGTGGAATTAAATCCCTAAAAATGACGGTGATGCGAGTTTAACATTTTTATCCATCCCAAAAGTGCGCAACGCCGCTAAAGAAGATTTTTTTTTAAATTGATGGCTACATTGATAGCATATCATATTGATATGGTTATAGTGAGTATAACAAACAGTAGGTGAAGTGACCCAGCCTATTATTTAGTCATACTAATAATATTATTGTGGTTAATTATTTAAATATATAGTTTTGACAATAGAGAAGCCTATAGGCAGAATATCACCTTATTGCATCAGAATATAAATCGCTTCTCTGGCAAAATATATGATGTTGAACTTGTTGAACAAAATGAAAGCACAGTATAATATATCTTTATACTGTGATGAAAGTTGATGTTTTATGTTTTACTGAAACGTGGTTAAAGCCTGACACTATAGTTTTCAATGTAAATAATTTACGGTTGCCAGTGCCTACCACAGGGTGTCTACCATGAGCAGTGGATCTATTATTTTAAAACATTGTGTTTGTTCGAAGGTATTTGAATTTGTTTGAGGTCAATAGCAATCCTCATCACCCGAATTCAGGCTAGCTAAAGTCGAAAAAGGTCTTTCTCGGGAACTGTGTTCGTTTCTGCAATGGGATCCCACGTGGGGTGACTGGAATGTTTTGTTTTGTATTTGGGAAATGTTTCTTATATATTTTTGAAATTGCGAATGAATAAAAAAAAAAAAAGAACGTGGAGTCAATTGTAAACGTTCATTGGTGCCATGCCGGACCCTAGACTGATTGAGTGAGTTTTGATTTTTAATAAAAATAAATGTAATAATGATGATAGGCATAATCACAAACTGTGAAGAAATTGATTGTAATTTGAGATTAAGATTAGAATGAGCGACACGCATGAATAATGAAGTAAGAGATAATGTATTATTTGTTATACATTCAGTTTTAGTATAGACTTATAATTAAAAGTATGAGGTAAAATCTTCGATCAACAATAGCTATAGATTTAGGGTCGGCACAAAAATATACGTTTCGGTAAATAAGAGCGCACTTGAAAAGTGAGCTCTTATTTTGTTTAGTTTGCTTGAACACAGCCAATATAAACACGTCTCACAATGCCGCAGTGTGTATTCAAAAGTTGCAAAAATAATGCTCGAAAAAGCAATTTAACGGCCGGGGTATCTTACTTTCGGTAAGAACATAAAGAATAAGATATATTTTAAGCTTTAAACTAACAAATAATATACAATTTTGAACAAAATTACATATTTTATACCACGCTACCAACGCTACAAATGATTGGCCAAACTCGCCAACACACGCACAAACTTCGAAGAAGAAAAAAATAAACGAAACAGCAAAAATAAAGAAACGATGTAGCTCTCAAGGCAACATAACGGGAAAACATACTTTATTTGTTGCTCTTTAAGGTTGATTTCACACTAAATGTTCTTTAACTTATGTCTTTTTCTATTAAGTGACAGGAGTAGTTTATTGCTTTGCTCGTTTTATGTGACTAATGATCGAAAGTATTAGAGAATATTTTGAAGATTTGTGACTTTAATACTGGGTGCTATGGTTGTAATTAGGTTGAACTTAAAACTGTTTTAAAACATTTCTCTCCCTTTGTTATTAAACAAATGTAGCTGTAAAAGTATACTCACGCGGATAGCATTTAGCTTGGATTTTGTACGTGACTCGATATCTATGGCTATACCTATATCTATGGGTAAAATTATGTGTGCCTGTACCAGCAAGGTATATTGAATGTTTTTGAAATGATAAAGTCAATTGTTGTGCGGAAACTTGATCCTCGCACATGATTCAACCTTGACACTGATTACAGCAAACATTTATTACTATTAATTATTTGTATTGCTCATTCTAATCCATTGATTAGTACATGTCTCCACCTTGGTTTCACACTTTGATTGGTTTGATAGTTCATTTCAAAAAGATCTTTATCTTCTCTAAGGTGGTATGTTGGTTTCTGTAAACGGCACAAAGCTGTTCCTGAGCTCTGCTGTCTAAACACGACTCCAGATCGAATTTTATCATTATTACATAGAAGTCTTTCCGTAAATTAAAACCAACGAAGTCTGTTCTTGCCACAATTCTGATCTTGTTATTTCCTGATTGTTGAGGTATAGGTATAAACCTATAAAGTTCGATTCGATTCTGGCTCACGAGAGGGACCCTGATATCAAAAAGACAGTAGGTACTGTTCTGAAGTCGTTGTTTACACTGTTAATAGCTGATAGATGTTTCTGAGATTGTTTTGTATGTCATCTATAGGCAGTGCTAAATGTTTAACAATAGTACTTAGCTCTCTTTTTAGTTGTTCAGGAGACAATAAATGAGGTTTGAATCGACCATGATAGAGGTCAATGATGGTATCTGCTAGCATCTTCTGTGTACTCTTTAGGTTTTGTAGCATATTGTTTGCTGTTAATGTAAACAGATCCATGTCGAAGTTTTATTGAAGTTCCTGTTTAAAACATTTGTTGTAGCATCTAAATTCATCAAATGCTGATTGTTAAGCTTTGTTTGCTTATCGATTAACCTTTCAGTTATTTTTAAGACATTGTATTCTGATCTATAATAGATGTATGATTAGTTCGAAGCAGTTCGACATCCATTTCATACGGTTCCGCAAAACTCTGATCAAATAAACCGAACAGGCGGTTGGCGACGTAACCAACACCGTCGATAAGGCCCCGGTGAGGTCGCCGGAGGAGCCGTCGGAATGTTGACTTTGCAACATATTATGATCGTAGTAGTCGAGCTCTGAACAGCCATGACGTAACTGAAACCATAGGACTTCGCATTGAATATTTTGTTCATCTAGATGCTTTATATACTTAGTCTTATTCAATGCAGCTATGCCTTGCTTGGAGTTCATGTTGTAATATGCAAGTATTTTCCAGTTATCTTTTATCAGTCCCATGCTGTAAATTTTATCAAAGTACATCACTTGACTATCTTTGAACTCTGACATATTATTCAAACATGATGCATTTGAAACTATTTTCAAAAGAGCAACGCCATCATAGCGGATTTAAATGAGTAACGCCGTTTTGGCTCAGTGCACTGATTTGATTGCGTTTGTTGATGATTTTCTCACCCTGTAGGTAAAATAGATCGTTGATTAATAGGACGTTTTATGAAGCCATTCTTTGATTTAAGAGTGACTACTCTGACGTAGCCATGCTACTACGATTTAAAATACTGAATCTTGTAATCAGCGTTTCTATAATGTCGTTTCTTTCTTGATTTGTGACGACATTAACTGCCTTTGATTTTTTTTTCGTCTCTTGATTTGTGAAATATTCTGGTTACTCAGTATCAAAGTTAATGTTAAATCTTGAGAGCCAAATGGGCCTATTCCACCACAGCAAATGATCTTGAAGCTGTGTTGCCGATGTACCTCTGCTGGCACAGTGAGCGAGATTTTCGTTTGACTTCACATATCGCCATGATTCTGATGTTATAACTTATTTGATCTGATTTAGTTCCAGTGCCAGTGATTCGCCTACTTACAGAGTCAGATTATTAAAATATATTTTTATGCAGACCGAATGTCATGATTATGATTCGATAAAATTGTATCTTTTTATTATATTTATTATTAATAATAATTGAAACAAAGTTTTTAAAATATTCTTAAGTACTTATATCTTATTGCATTTCATTTACCCCAGTTTTTGTGTTGTTTGATCGTACGCCGGAGGCTGTACGATGGCGGATGGCCGAATGTCATGATTTTTATGTTTATCGTATGATTTTAGAGCTACTTTATCTTAAAATAATAATTTATTGATTAAATTAAATAAAAGTATCAATTTCAAAAATGGCAACACCGTCATTAAAAGTATTCCATAAAGTAGTGATGAAAAAAGAAGGAAAGATGGCGATGGAAGGGGGAGCGTTTTAGCGAATGGATAGCAGAGCCGTAGCTCGGCATTCTAACTCCGGCAGCTGAAGTTAACAATAGTAGGGTGAAACCTCTGCCCAAACTACATTCTTCACATTAGTTTGTTAGATCTTCATTTACTCAACACTAATATATGGATCTACTGAACCGATTTTGAAAATTCTTTTACCAATAGAAAGCCACGTTATTTGCGAGTGTCATAGGCTATATTTTTATCCCGGGAAAAGATAAGATCCCACGGGAACGCGGGTGATACCGCGGGGGGCAGCTAGTTATTCTTTAAAAACCGCAGATATGCGAAACTTTCAAAACACTTTATCTTGCTGAAATGGCACAGATCAAACAAATTAAATACAGGGTCAGCCCTTAAATAGCAGTACATTTTCATCGCAAAATGTTGATATTAATCTGCGAGTCAACCAATGGTTACAAGTCTTGTTACCGCATTCTACGTGATTCATTGTAGGGCTGATTTGCTGGTGAAATATTTAATTGTTTAGCACAATTGTTGTTCTGGCTACTAATATATACAGGGTGTGAGTGTTGACGTGAAATTTTTGGTAAATGATAGGCGATGATAGCTCAGTGGTGGTGACATCGGATACCGCGGCGAAAGTCGTGGTTTCGAATCCTACAATGTGCTTGATCTTTCGGTGAATGAAAACATCGTGAGGAAACCATAGCACGGTCGTAGGGTACTTTGTAGTACCCGACTGGCTGGCTACCACCCTCGTGTTGAGAATCTGTCGCCAACCTATCAGTGTGTTCCGACAGCTGCACTTGAGAACCAGTTCCCATCTAGGCTTTGTGTGCTTACCTTCGGCCACATCACTTACCATGAGATTGTGGTCAAACACAAACTTATAAAAAAAAATTGGCTGTAATCAGGCGAATCAAATAACCGATTTTGCGGTATGATTAGGTATCGAATGATAGCTTTTAAGTTTTTCCTTTCCTTTACTGTGCTTCGTTTTAAGTGCGTGGGGATCTGTCTATTATTTGGATGAATGTGCCGCGACTGTCCGTGGCACCATTGGCCCTATCAGAATACCAGCGCTGCGGTACCTACGGCCGCAGCTCAATGCTGAGATAGGTGCCTTTTTGGCCTCACACAGCTACACAGTACATTGTATGACTGTATTGTATTGTTGTCTTCTATATTTGTATATGTGTGTGTAATTTGTGATTGTGTGAGTCCAAAATAAATGATTTTCTTTCTTTCTTTCTTTGTTACCTTTTTTATTTGGTCTGAGTTCGCAGCTGGATTACTAATTTAGTAATACAGCCTGTATAGTTTATTGTTAGGTTTAGGAGCTTAGCTTGTTTAGCTACTTAAGCTATTGTACTTAATCATATTTTAGTGGTGACTCAGATAGTAATGACTAACATTTATATTATTTTAAATACGCTTGCATACTCGCACATTTATTGGGAAGATAGGAAGGTTTGATCCTAGTCTAGTCTCCTAAGTCTAGTCTATACTAATATTATAAAGAGAAAAGATTTGATTGTTTGTTTGCATTGAATAGGCTCTGAAACTACTGGACCGATTTGAAAAATTCTTTCAACATTAGAAAGCTACATTATCCTTGATGAACATAGGCTATATTTTATCCCGGGAAAAGATAAGATCCCACGGGAACGCGGGTGAAACCGCGGGCGACAGCTTGATTATCGACAAATACTTGTCTCGTGTCTAAGTTTTCTTCAATATTATTATTAAATACCTCAAATAACAATTTTACTTAGAATATAGAGAGTGCAGATAGATATTAATTTGATGCTGGAACCCCAGACTGGGTATGGGCCTCCTCCAATTTAGACCAACTCTCTCTGTCCCTTGCTTTTATTTGCCATTATTTTCCTGCCATCTGTTCTCTGGACGTCCTCTGCTCCTTTTACCAATTGGTCCTTTCCCTATTATTTGATTCTAATGTCCATCTTTCGTCTCTGTATCTTGCTAGGTGCCCTGCCCATCGCTACTTTAATGTGCTCCTTCAATATACGCAACATCTATTGCCAACAAGTTGCCGATCTTTTTACAATAACACTATTTAAATCTGATCACCAATAAAAATACTCTATCATTTTTTGTTTTGTCTACCAGTTTTTGTTCGCAAAAAAACTGGCTCACGATTTCACGACTAAAACAAAATGTGATGTAACTTCTTTGATAATCTTTGTGATGTAACCGATTAACGTAGATAAGAGGAAAAGAACATCATATTTTATTGTTTTTGTTTGTCTACCTGTTCTTTTATTGATGGGCAAGCTGTCCCCCGCGGTTTCACCCGCGTTCCCGTGGGATCTTATCTTTTCCCGGGACAAAATATAGCCTATGTTCATCAAGGATAATGTGGCTTTCTAATGGTGAAAGAATTTTTCAAATCGGTCTAGTAGTTTTGGAGCCTATTCAATGCAAACAAACAATCAAATCTTTCCTCTTTATAATATTGGTAGGTACCTACAATAGAAAACTTAAAATACACGATTTATTGAAAATTAGCTGACCCCCGCGTTCCTGACGGTTCTTATAATAGGGGATATAGAGTATCCTATGTCCTTATCAAAGGTTCCATCTATCTCTGTACCAAATTTCATCTCAATCGGTTTAGCGGTTTAAGCGTGAAGAGGTAATAGACAGACATACTTTCGCATTTATAATATTAGTATCTATTGATAAAACGAACAAACGTTACTTCACAACGTCCCTCCAAAAAGTCCCTGAGTGATCTATAACTGGTATAAACAGCCGCCATCTTGGATGGGTGCTGACTTTTTATGAATAAAATAATAATACATCGATTACTCATTCGATCAGTACAGCCTTGAGCCTCGAGCTCAGGGTACAACCAACATCAGTTCGTTCAACCGACAAACAACCGAAATAATATAGATCACCTAGATAAAAATGTATTTCTTTCTTTTTTTCTACAGTTTTTTTTTGTGTTACTGGCAATCATCCTTTTAGGATATTTCTGCCAATGTCAAAGTATTTGAAATGGTCTTGGTTGTCACTCCCTTAATTAATTTTTAGTCAATACAAAGTCTTTCTATCGCATAAATTTTCTTCAGTTTTAATTTCTTCTTTTATGTTATAGTCACATTCTAAAATTCACTGTAATGTCTAGTCCTCGTCCATACATGTCCAGTCAGGCTTTAGTGAAATTGGCGGTTGTTCCACTAAAACATTCACGGACTTTTTGGGACAACCTGGAAAGTCACGATACACGCTTTCATTTCACTTCACTTCACTCGTGCACTTAGATGAATCTTTATTGGACAAAACACCGCCGATATTATTCAATAAAACTCAAAATACACGAATTTAATGAAAATAAAACGAAAACGCAACGTCACTTAGCAAGTTCCCGCCTAAAAGTCAATTTCTATGTAGTTATACATTTTTGAGATAGCTATTGACACCTTAGAGGTTGAATTTTGATAATCTAGACACGCGGGAGCGTGTCAAGCCAAGTTCAAGAAACAGAACTGGCGAGCCGCACCGTGTGTAATATTACACGAACCATTTGGAGCCACTTTTGACCCCCTCATAAATCAAAAACTATTTTACATAAACGTATCAAATTTGGCTCATATATTGAGACTTGCGAGATACATATGTGTTCTAAATTTCATAAGCTTATCTCAAACGGTTATTTAGATATTAATGTCCAAAATTCCTCATTTTTATCATTGACTGACCTATAGACCAAAACTCTAACCCAGTTCCAGATGACCTAGAGAGTTAAAATTTGGTATGCAGATAGGAAATTAGATGAATACAAAGGAATAAATAAAAAACTGGCAATTTTTAAATAATTAGATTCTATTATGAACGCTTAACATAAATACCTAATATTACTTAGGGTACCTACGTTATTAACTGGGATTAATTATTATTTTTATATTTAGCGCACATCAATAGTGTAAAATCATTACCTACTCATAAATAATGATAAAATAATAGGCATTTAGATTTTCGGTATATACACGACGCGCGCGCGCCGAGTGACGCCGGAGCGGCGTCAACCAGCCAAGTCAGCCCTTAGACTAAATATTTGGATTTTGCATAGAACTAGGCACTCAATCTCAGATCTCCATTCTTTTAGCGGCGAAGCCCACAGCAGAGAATAATTTTTGTATTGAACTTGGCTCTCCTTTTTTACATTTATGTTTTTAGTGGGATCCTTTTTACACAGAACAAATGAAAAAGAAGGAGCGTACGTAAACAATAGTCTCCAATGAAGTGAAGCAACACGAAGTTGTGTGCGTGATCTGCACGTACGTTATCTCGCGTCACTCGTGTCACACAGGAACGCGATCGGCTTCCTTTTTAAAATTCAGCTTCCCTTACTGTGCTTCACTTGCACGAGGCACCTTTTTTATTTGATCTGAGCCTTTTTAGTGGATGGTTGTTATAAAAGGAATGTGTGTTCAAACTTAAAAGATTCTAATTCAAGCCAGTCAGTCAGTCAGTCAGTCAGGACAAGTTTTTTCATAATGTAAAGATGAACGGCTTATGTTTCTTAACAATAATTAACCATAATGTTTTTTTAATTAAATATTTAAATGGCCACAAACACCAAAACATTAACTAATACAGGCTTGTAAAAAGGAACCTAATAACAAACTAAATAAAGTATATAATTGACAATAACAAGCTAAGAACACTGACCTCTATTGAAATACGCTGGACTGGCTATCGCTATTAATTTCATGTGCCTATTTGAAAATCGCCATTTTGGCGCTGACGGCAGCAGTGTGGGGGAATGGAACTAATACTAGTACAGAGACACTTAGCGTAAAATCAACAAACAACGGCCATTTGCAATCTTATTAGTTCTCAGAACTCTCACGTCTGTCACTGGGGGCGCTTTGAATCGGCACAGCAAATAGCTGTCATTTTGTATGAGATAGCCAGTCCAGCGTATTTTAATAGAGGTCAGTGGCTAAGAAGCATAAAATATTATGTGAAATATTACTTGGAACTCGCTCTTCACTCCAATATAGGAAGTTACACTCACAATACGAATAGAAATAAAAACTAAACGATTAAGTATCATGCTTGCATTGCAGTGCCATCGACCGGTCTACGTGATCAGAATTCGATCCTCGTCATTATGTTTTAGATCCAGTGGTTATTAAAGAAGTCGTGTCTACAGGGTGTGTCATTTTAGAATAATAATTTATAACATTCGTGTGTCAGTCTTCTGCGACATTTCTATCTTTAATTTTATTTAAATTTACTTTGATCCTTAATAATTTTTACAGATTGTCTTGTATTCTATTTAAAATCCCATCAAAAAAATAAACGTGAAAATGGGAACCAAGTTCAATATTCATCTTCGACGACAAAATAATTGAGATCTAAATGGGTGCCAAGTTTTGTAAATAATCTTGAAAATTAAAATCAGAAATCTTAGGATTACTTAAATATCAAGATTTGACTTGGCTAGTTTATTTATATACAAACTACAGATTTTCTGCTCCCCACGGGTTCATCCGCTTTCCGGAAGGATCATATCGTTTCCCGGGATTAAAAGTATCCTACGTTTAACTCTACCTGTGTGTCAATTTTCATCAAAATCCATTCATTATAATCCACACCCTGTATAATGTAGTGAGGAAGTCTGATGATGCGATGAATGGATAACCGGATTAGAAAACGATGGGGATTCATTCAATTGGTTATAATATATTTTTGTGAAAACAATAGTCTCCAATGAAGTGAAGTTCAACGTACACGAAGTTGACCTGCACGCACCTAAGTTATCCCGCGTCACTCGCGTCGCACAGGAAATCAATCGGCTTCCTTTTTCAAATCTTCTATCTACTGAAGATAAATTTTAGATACTTTTCTAAAACCTGACAAATACCCTATTATAAATACATGATTATGCAATGACTACAGGTTATCCTGTAAAGGAAAATATCATGATACCTAATATTCCCACACTTAATTGTTTATATAAACATATTACAAAATTCTATAATAACAAACCAATCATTTAACTATTTACCAACCACCAATAATGACTTTTATTATTTTTATGCACGAGTTTGTAATTAAAAATAATCAAATTATAAACGAGTAAATGAAGTAAAGTTCAACTGTTAATTTTAAATGGAAATGTTTGTTCGGCATGCTATTAAGATTTTATATTAAATTATTATTTAAGACGATGATAGCTCAGTGGTTGTGGAGAGACAAATCCTATAAACTTAAGATTTCTATGAACACTTTAATACATTTTGGTAACTTTTTCAAAAAATATTTTATATCTTTTGTGCAAATTAAGTAATACCTAAGACAACATACAGGAAAAGGAAAAATAATTAAATGAGTAATTTTTTTTTTCAATTTTTTTTTCTCAAACTCAAACTCAAAACTCAAAACTCATTTATTCAGTTTAGGCCCTGGTAAGGCACTCATGAACGTTACAATTGACTCTACCACCGGTTCGGAATACACTTAAACTGAGAAGACTCCGGCAAGAAACTCAGCAAGGCAATTTTTTTTTAACAGTGGATCTTTCTTACATTTTTATAAGTACATTTAGATACATTTTCAAATATTTTACACTAAGCCAGGGGGATGCAGGTGCAGAGAGAAGCTACTACAACCATATATTTCTGTCTTCCATGTAATGAGCCACCTTATAGTAGGCTTTGTTCATTAACCTAAGTTTAATAAAATTTTTGAATTTAAAGTAAGAAATTCCAGCTACCTCACGTGGAATCCTATTGTAAAAACGAACACAATTCCCGAGAAAAGATTTATTAACTTTCGCTAGCCTGAATCTAGGGGTCACAATTTTATCTTTGTGTCTTGTATTAAAATTATGATGATTACTGTTTACTTCAAACAAATTTAATTTTTTTCGAACATACATTATATTTTCATATATGTACAGCGAGGGCAACGTTAATATCTTAAATTCCTTAAATTGATTTCTCAGTGACTCGCGAGGACCCAAACAATAGATCGCGCGAATCGCCCTTTTCTGTAAAATAAAAACAGTATCCAAATCAGTCCCTGAACCCCACAGCAAGAGGTTATAGGACATCAGACTATGAAAATATGCAAAGTAAACTAACCTAGCTGTAGCAATATCTGTTATTTGTCTAATTTTCTTTACCGCAAAAGCAGCCGAACTCAATTTGCTAGCTAAATTTTCTATATGAGGACCCCATTGTAATTTACTATCTAAAGTTATACCAAGGAAAACTGTCTTGTCAACTAGTTCAAGTGTTCTATCATCAACTAGTACGTTGGTGCTGCTCTTAGGAACATTTGGAAGAGAGAATCTAATACATTTGGTTTTGCACGCATTAAGCATAAGATTATTGGTGGCAAACCATTTTGACACTGTTGCTAAGGTCTCATTGAGATGGGTAAGGTCAGCGTCTTTTCTATCTACTCTAAAAATTAGGGAAGTATCATCCGCAAATAAAACTATATCGCACAAGTTATTTATCATGTAAGGCAGATCATTTATATAGACCAAGAAAAAATGGCCCTAGAATCGATCCTTGCGGTACGCCCGTTTTAACTAAAGACCCTGGGGACGTAGTACAGCCGATACCTACTTTTTGTTGCCGACTAGATAAATATGATGATACAAGACAAAGAGCCGTGTCACGGATTCCATAGTGATGAAGTTTTAAAACTAGGGTCTGATGATCCACGCAATCAAAAGCCTTGGAAAGATCACAAAATACGCCGACCGCATCTTGAGAATTGAAAATGAGGCCTCAAAAATATGCTTAAGAAGTTTAGCCCCTGCGTCTGTCGTGGATCTCCCTTTAGTGAATCCAAACTGGTTAGTATGCAAAATCCCGTTATGTGTGAAATGAGCTAATAATTGGTTTAAAATTATTTTTTCAAAAACTTTGCTTAGTGCAGGAAGAATAGAGATAGGTCTGTAATTGGAAGGATTATTTTTGCAACCAGATTTAAAAATTGGAACAATTTTACTGTGTTTCATTAAGTCAGGGAAAACACCTTTATCAATGCATTGGTTAAAAACCGCTGCCAGAACAGGTGCTATGCTAGTGATCATAGACTTGATAACTTTAACTGATAATCCCCATAAGTCTTCAGTATTTTTTACATTCAAAGACTTAAAAGCGCTCAAGATGTCGCTAGTTTCAATATACTTAAATGAAAAATTTGGAATATAATTAGAAAAATGTTTTTTAAGTAGACATTCCGCTTTAGTGGGAGATGATGCAAGATTTTTTGTAGCTTCAGTCGGAATAGTTGAAAAAAATGATTCAAAAGCAGTAGCTACGTTAAGTTTGTCTGTAATTAGCTTTTCATTTACTTTAAGATTAATTGTTTCACCTTCCTTTTTATTTTTACCAGTCTCCATGTTTATGATCTTCCAGACAGTTTTAATTTTGTTATTAGAATCGCATACTTTTTTGGCAATAAACATAGCCTTTGCTTTGTTACATACTGATTTAAATATCTTTGAATAACTCCTAACATATGCATGAAACTCTTCGTTATTTGAATAAGATTTTTTGCGATAGAGTTCATACATATTATCCCTACTCAGTCTTATTCCTTTAGTTGCCCACTCACAAAATTTCAATTTATCAGATACTTTAATAGATTTAATTGGGCAAAATTTATTGTATCCTTTGCAAATCGCTGAAAATAATTTATCATAGGTAATATTAGGATCGTTAGATTCGAAGGACATATTAAGAAGGTTTAATTCCAAATTATTGTTAAATTTATCCAACCTGTTCTTAGTTGTTTGTCTAAATTCTCTACTTCCCGATATAATTTCTCTCTTGGAAGGTAATTTAACTACTTGAGCCAAATGATCCGAGCGAACACCACTAATTCTAAAATTATAAATATGAAAGTATGTTTGGATGGATGTGTGCGAAGATGTTTGTTACTTTTTCACGCAAATACTACTGAACGGATTTTAGTGAAACTTAGCGCACAGGTAGATCATATCCTGGACATATAGGATGCTTTTAGTCCCGGGAAAAGATAAGATCAAACCGCGGGGGACAACTAAAAAATAATTAAACGTTAATTTAAATTTTGCAGTCGAAGAAGGGAATTGTTGTCAGTGATATTATATTTAACGTTTTGAAAAGATTAATTGCCGAGTTAATTGCCGACTTTTCTCAGCAAATGCCACAATCAGAACCGTGCGCTAGATTCATCGTTGCCATGGCAATAATAACTGTTATAATATGTATTGAGATCCAATAGGCTTTATCCTATAAATATGAAAATACATCAATAAAACATATCTAGGGGTACGCAGCAAAAAATGTAATACTTGTACTTATGTAAACAAATTCTAGTTTTGGGACGCTAAAATGTTGCTTCAAGGTTTACTTTTCATCTATTCTAATAATAATAATTATTTATTTATTCACATAAAATTTACACAGATTACATGAAGTCCCTGACTTCTGAGCTAGGTAGATACCTGTGTTACATAAGTCAGTACCCTCTCCTATGCAATAGGAACTAAATTAAATTTATGCAAATAATAATTATAGCCTTATATTTAATATCTGAACTTGTTTTTGTATGTATATGTGTGCGCGCGTGTGTGTGTGTGTATGTGTGTGTGTGTGTGCGTGTGCGTGTGTGCGTGTGTGCGTGTGTGTGTGTGTCATCAGAAATAGAGACCCATTAGCATTTTTTCAATATCATCATAGTCAAGTGATTTAAGCCAAGTTAAGATTATATTTTTGATTTTATTATTATTGTGCTTTCTTATTTTTATTTGCTTATTATAAAGAGGTAAAGTGTTGTGAGGTTGTAGGGGGTAATCTCTGGATCTACTGAACCGATTTAGAACATTCTTTTACCAATTGAAAGCCACGTTATTTGTGAGTATCATAGGCTACATTTTTATTCCGGGAAAAGATAAGATGCCTCGGGAACGCTGGTGAAACTGCGGGGTGGAACTCTAATATGCTAAATTGGACACTTATTTTATAACAATAAAATTTTCGAAATAAGTTAGTGTCCTAGGTCAATAAAAGTGAATTCTAATTAGTCCGTCGGTAAGATTATCAAAAAATATTGGATACGAATTTTTTGCTTTATAAAATCAATAAAAATATACAAAGTTATAGCGCATCAAAGTTTAAGAGTGGGGGCTTGTGACGTCACTTCGTTTTAAAATCTGTACCACGGCATGACGTCACGCGAAATTTCAACGCACTGTATCCTCGTAATTTTTCGTTTACGGAACAAAAAAAAAATACGTGTCCAATATTTTTTGATAGGTAATCTAACTGACGGACTAAATATATTTTTTAAGACACTAACTAACCTATTCATTGAACGTGGAACATTTTAGGTGCCCGCAAACTCGATAGACTCGGAACCAGTTGCGTGATCTGTCGCAATCATTGCATTACATACACATAAAAAACGCTTATGATTCTAGAACCAAAGGGTTTTACATTTAAAATACCATGTCTATATTTTTATCGAACTTTTTTTTGTTTCCGTGGCAAAGTTATATTTTATTATTAATGTTTATTCATGACCATAGATACAAAATCTTTCAGCCGCATACATTTTCAGTTTTCATAGAAGAAGAGTTTTCAGACTGCATAGAAAAGTTTGCACGTTTTTTGCCGGCTAGGATACCCCTCCGCAAGGAACTTCGTTCCAAA
The DNA here is from genome assembly GCA_951361185.1 of Ochropacha duplaris. Classification (NCBI taxonomy): domain Eukaryota; kingdom Metazoa; phylum Arthropoda; class Insecta; order Lepidoptera; family Drepanidae; genus Ochropacha; species Ochropacha duplaris. The sequence continues at coordinate 1,774,144 of OX592712.1, read as the reverse complement.
AAGTCTCCTGCAATATTTTATCACATAAACATGCTTGTAAAAATAAAGCCAAGTCTGTTTACTATACGGCTAAAGAAAAACAAAAATTGATTGATACTAAATCTAGATTTATTTTTACTGACTTAGAACATTATAAATATAAAAGGTAGACACTTGTACAGTTAGAAAACTTATGTATAAGTCATAGCCATTTTTTTGCTTAGACTCTAAGAGGATTTAATGTATAATTACTATCATATTTTTATCATTAGCTAAACTATTTTCAACAAGAGAGAAGGCATCGCGGTTATGTGGTGTGTCTGCAGGCCTTGGCGGGCGCCCTGCCATGCTCCTTGATTTCTTTTGCAATGATTGATGTTGTAATCAAGCTGATAATTTTAGAGGCGGGCTTCTCGTAATTTTGTTGTCAAGTTTTGCTTGACACCGTGAAATTTTAATTAATTTCTAGTCTCTGTTTGAATTGTTGGAATTATTTCAATTGATGAAGAATAAAATTCTCAAATATGATTCGGAATTCAAATGTATAATTTGAACCTAATGAAAATCGACTCCACCGCATCAATTAGTCTATATCAACCAATAAAACAGAAGCAATGATTAACCCATAGACTAACAAATCACTAGATGCGCGGTGCAGAGGCAATTCTCAAAATCGATTGAGTATGCTCGCTCATTACGCATTCAGCTCGATGCACTTATGGTAACCGTTGGTAAGGTATACTGCCTTAATACCCCCTCTAGGCACCGCCCTAATTGCCTACACTATATTTGCATTATGACTTTCCGTGTCGGTCCGCCATTTTGTGCGGTTCATGGGATTATGTAGCGAGGTCTAAGATTTCATAAGACATATTTTTAGGGTTCCGTACCCAAAGGGTAAAAACGGGACCCTATTATTAAGACTTCGCTGTCCGTCTGTCCGTCCATCTGTCTGTCACCAGGCTATATCTCAAGAACCTGTAATATATAGTAAAACATATAATTTAACATTGAGTTCATTTTGTGGAAAGAAATTCGGTATTTTTTTTTTTTTTTTTTTTTTTTTTTTTATTTACAACAAATGTACAAAATATACATGCAAATGTACAATTACAATACATAAAAAACATTCGGTATTTTAAGATACCAACATTACATTTACTGTCAACGGTCAAAATGACAGTGTGTAAACTGTCAAAAATATTACCACCTCAACGGTACAAGCCAAGGACTTGCATTAAATATTCTTGTTGTAAAACTGGTGGTTAGGCAATAAAATATGTTCGCCGTATACTTTTAATACAACAATTATTTATTCTGGCCGCACCTCCAACGGTTAGGGGTCAATGCCTCGAAGCAATTGACAGTTTTTTTCAAACGGCTGTCAAACTATGACAACGTCAAAATCATAGTACACCTTGACATTTCAAATGTCAGTTTTGTAATTGGAAAAATTTTATAATGTACGTAAGATTATGATCGCATGTTTTGTTAGTTCTAGACGATTTATAATGGATTATAATATTATTGGGAACACAAATCGATTTACATTTGTTCATACCATTCGTGTTTTTGGATGTAAAAAAGATCTCAAAAACATTAATGTGAAAATGGGAGCCAAGTTCAATATTAGAAATTTGCGTGGTTATCGACTTCACCGACAAAAGAATTGAGATCTAAATGGGTGCCAAGTACTGTCATATCACGTTCTAAAACAAATTTGAGACACAATTTCCTGTGTTTTTCTGCTAAAAAAATGTTTGTATTTTTAAAATATATTTCATTAAATTTGGACATTCGAATTAATTACGCAAAACAGATATACTTGGGATACATTTAAGCTCAAAATTTTCAAGTCTAGAAACTGGCTGCTGCGTCGCCAGTACCTTTTCTTGCCTTGATTTACACTTATCTGACAATTCATAAATACCTGTGAAGGCCCCGCGGTATCACCCGCATTCCCCTGGGATCTTATCTTTTCCCGGGACAAAATATAGCCTATGTTCATCAGGGATAATGTAGCTTTTTAATAGTGAAATAATTTTTCAAATCGGTCCAGTAGTTTCAGAGCCTATTCAATGCAAACAAACAATCAAACCTTTCCTCTTTATAATATTAGTAAAGACTACAATTTATACATCTATATACACCTATACAAATAAATAATTAACGTGTGTATCTAAATGACAGCACTGAGAGGGGAGCTCAGGGGCTCGTAATCGCGCTATTTCGAACGGTTTGTTCCTAATTTTTATACTGCTTTAGCTTTTATATCTACTGTATGATTATTGTGCTCTTGTTCTCTACAAACCACAGACAAATGCAATGTGGTTTTAATAGCATAGCTCACCAAAACACTTTTACTATCGCACCCAATAATAAAGTAAGGCAGTACAAAATGCCAAACTTTCACCTTTGTACTGATTTTCACACACCGCCCTTTCTCCTGAATAAAGACAATGGTATTACGGATAATTGTTATGCCATGCGACTAAATGTTACGTCGCGGACGAACCGCGATACCGGTCTTTCATCAAACTGTCCAGATGTCAAAGCAGGATGGGATCGAGTTGTGAAATAGTTATTCTTGTGTTTTATGTAATCGATAAAAATATTTTTCTTTTGTTCTGTACTTAAAAAATGCAGTTTTTTTATTAGAATAGATTTGACTAAGTTATTTGTTTGTTTATAAATGTGAAAGCTTCTTTAGTTGTGAAGATGTTTGTTATTCTTTCACGCAAAATCTACTCAACTTGATGAAACTTGAGACACAGGTAGATCATATCCTGAAATAAAACATAGGATTCCTTTTATCCCGGGAAAAGATAAGAGCCTGTTGCCTTTAAAGCATTGTAGTTAGGTGTACAACACATTAGCAATCACGCCGGTATTGCGAATGTGTATAAGCGACGGTAATCACTTACCATCAAGTGACCCCGCCTGACTAGTTGTCACTTGTGGTATAAAAAACATTTTCGAGACCGCGGGTAAATCCGCAGACGATAGTAAAATAGTAGAATATCTAATACAAACTGAACACTTACTCACAAAAAATAATTTTGCTTAGTTTCGTTAGTACACCCGATATAATTCGTACACAAAAATTATAAAGTGAAAGTTAAATCTGTCTTATAATTATTTAGGCATATTATAATAGCACTTTACCCACAACCACGATAATGAATGCTCGCAGACAGAGCGTCAAAATCGTTGCATTAGTTGTATAGTCATTGACGCCTCCTCAACACCTCACGACACCATGGCTCGTCCATTGTTTCATAATCGCGAATTATGTCTGACACTTGATATGCTATTTTATAGTGATGAATGGAAATCTGAAGTTCTTTGTATAGCATGTGGTTATGCGATTTGATTAAGAATTTTGAATACCCAATTATTATTTTAAATGGTTTTCTGCAAATACTGCCATCATTATGATGTTGCAAGTTCTTGTTTATTCAATTTATGTCTTAGAACCTGGACTCGGAAAAGCTGGAGGCTAGAAACTAAGCAAGGCTTTTTTTTAATTCATAATAAACTTAAACACAAATAAAATAATACATGCCTGTGATTAAGTAGAACCCTCCCGAGGTAAGTAATGATGCTGATGATGTTTCTGAAGCTAGTAAGCAGACAATGTCAAATAGAGAATAAGCTCTCAAGTGAAGCTGCCAGAATACACGGGTCGTTTGGCAACAGATTTTCAATTTGATTCCGATATTCAGTTAGGTAGTTATTATACTATTACTGCGAAGAAACAAGCTCATAATGCTAATCTCATCGTATGATTTGAAGCCACGTTCCGTATCCGTGAGATTAAATAAATAGATTATTATGGGAGAGGTAGCATGTAGGAGATACGTATGTATTCAAAGGGGTACTTCCCTCAACACCTCACATATCGGGGTTGCTAAAACAGAAATAGTGTTGTTTTGAAACAATATACAATGAAACAAAATTTGAAGATCCATTTCATGCTACCTCTCATTTTCAATCCTACTAAAATTACTTACTGTACAGAGGATTAGCAAGACTGAAATATTTATACTAGTTAATCATGTTTTAAACTAATAAAATTATATTGATGCTCACTATAAGTATTCATAATTTAATAACCAAACTCTAGTTAGAGCAGAACTAGACCGATATCGTGACACGAATTCTATTCAGATTTACGATTGATTGAAATCTTATATTAAATTGCAAACCTAGATTGCTAGATCATCATTATGCAACAACAATTTTAGGATTGATCAATAAAGCTACAATAATAATCAACAAAACGCTATTTTATTGCATTTAAATTCGCATCAAAAGCATCACAATGGCAAAGAATAAATAAAAACAAACGCTTGTCCGACGTGTGAGACGAATTAGTAATTTATCTCTGTTAATAATAAAGATACATGGTTGAATTAATATGATAATAAGATGCCACCCCTATCGCCATTGTAAGCAAATGAGACAGCGGTTTATATCTAAAAGTAAAACAACGAAAATAAATTGTTAGGCATTGAAGTGATCCGTATATTTGTACGCATACTTTATATGGGTTTTTAGTAATTCTATCTTATTTTACTACTATTATAAATGTGAATGTTTGTTAGGATATGAAGACGTTTGTTACTCTCTCATACAAAAACTACTGAATGAAGTTTGATGAAACTTGGCACACACCTGAAATAAAACATAGAATAAATTTATCCAGGTAATAATAAGTATTTTAAATATTAAAAATCCATTCAGTAGGATTTGTGTGACATTTAAGACAATAAAATTGAGAAGAAAATCTGAGTACGGAATCCTGACATGCTAAAACTGTTTAAAAGTATATAATTAACTCAAAGCATTTCAGCGGTTTTTGTTAGGATACAGACATCCTCTTCGGGTTCGGTCGGTTAAAAAACAAGGTCAGATGATTGTGAAGACCTCAAATAATACGTTACCTTATCTGACGTAAGTTGGATTCTGGAACAAAAAAATATGGAATTAGTTAGCAAGTAATAACATACTAAATTAATTGACTCATTTTACGGATCCCTTTTTTGATCCCAACTGGGAATTATTGAAAAAACCTAATTTCAATATATTGCGCATACTTTTTCTTGATCAAAAAAGAACTTTTTTTGTAAGCACAAACAAAACAAGATCAAGGACTACACTTATTTAATACTAGCTTTCCGCTCCGCGGTTTCACCCGCGTTCCCAGGTAATAAAATAAAATAAATATAATAATAGCCCATCCATGTTACTCGCTGATACTTATCGGTGGAAAGTACTTTGTAGTACCCGACTGGCTGGCTACCTGAGAGCCAGTTCCCATCTAGGCTTAATGTGCTTACCACCTTCGGCCACATCATCACTTACCATGGTGACATTGGGATCAAAAACAAGCTTATCCTAAAGTAAAAAAAAAAACTTGAGAGGTGTCAAGGGACACCCGGATGGAACGAAGTTATATAAGTTATATAAGTCGAGAGAGTATATATATATATTAAAATATATATATATATATATATATATATAATAGAAATGAAAATATCTGGCTTGCTTTCTATAAGAGAGAGGGAGAGATAGAGAGACAGGTCAACGCACTTTTGACACTAAAAGTGTCGTGACAATTTTTCGTAAGATTTTTTTCCGTCTAGCCCCCTTTCACAACGCGCGATAAGGAACTTCGTTCCAATTGCTTTCTATAGGTAAAAGGTTTTTAAAATCGGTTAAGAAATGAGTTTATGCATACAAACAAAAAAATCAAATCTTTTCTCACTATAATATTAGTTTAAAAGTTGAGATAGATGGGTGGTACCATCTTACATAAACAAAGTTATGTAACATCAAATTCAATATAACAATACGATACAATTATTTTTAATAGCTTAATTTTTTTCATGTTAAATTAGGAGTTGTTATTTATTGAGCCATATTATTATATTATTGCAAAACGTATTTCAATAGATTGTATATTTATAATTGAGTTAATAAGTCCCGCGGTGTGTGGAATTGGAAATAACCGCGGATAAATTGAGAACGGATAGTCACTGAATTTTGAAGGTTCGAATCCTACAATGAGCTCAAATTAATTGCGATGTTTCACCTAAAACATAATGAGGAAACCATAGCACGGTGGTATGGTACTTTGTAGTATCCGACTTACTGGCTACCAGCCTCAAGTTGAAAATTTGTCGTTGACCTATCGGTGTGTTCCGATAGCTGCATGTGAGACCCAGTTCGCATCTAGGCTTTGTGTGCTTGCCACCTTCGGCCACATCATCACTTACCATGGTGAGATTGGGGTAAAAAAAAATCGAAGTGGTGTCGTGGGACACCAGATAGGAACGAAGTTTTATAAAAAAATTTTTTCAAGTTCTATTCGAGGTATGAGGAAAATGTGCGTGTCAGCTCCGACGCGTGTTGAGACTTTTTTTTTAAACTACATACTTAAATACATAATTACCTACAACCCAGTCACAGGACAAACAGATATCTTCATACACATACAGAATCGTCTGTCCTGGATGGAAATCGAACCCACGACCTTTTTTTTTTGTAAATAAATACATACTTAAATAGATAATTACCTACAATCCAGTCACAGGACAAACAAACATCTTCATACACACATGTCTGTCCTGGATGGGAATCGAACCCACGACCTCTTTTGTGTGCATCTTCGTGCATTTTCGGGACACGAAATACGTCACACAAATATATAAGTTTTGAGTTTGAGTTGCACTCAAAACTCATTTATTCAGTTAATTTAATTCAATATAGAATTTAAAAAAAACCAGTTCAAACACAATTGACCTCAGACTATCATGAGCACAGATTTCAGAACCAAAGATCATGAGGCATTCTCACCGTGTTCTACTCTAGCCAAACATCGGAAAGTGAGCGTGACACATATCGCCACGTGTGACGTGGTAATCATGGTTACGTTGACCGACTTCGAATTACACGTATGTAGGTAATTATTGTGAGGCTGACATTACGTGGACACTTCGTGACTGGATATGACATAGCTTGGTTGTGATTTCTAGCAGTTTTGAATGAGTCTTTAAATAATTTACACAGGTTTTGAGGATTAAGCTGAGAAATAGTTTAATAGCCAAGCAGTTTTGTTAATTTGGTGATTTTCTATTTAAGGAAAAACTGCCAAATTTACGAGCATGAACTAATAAAATTTTTGGAAATTTTTGTTTTTATTTTACCGCAATCTTACCATGGTAAGTGATGATGCAGCCGAAGGTGGTAAGCTCAGAAAACCTAGAATTTTATCATAGTTACATTAGAAATCACTGTCTTACATCCAGATTTACTAATATTATAAATGCTAAAGTAACTCTGTCTATCTGTCTGTCACCAGGCTGTATCTCATGAACCGCGATAGCTAGACAGTTGAAATTTTCACAGATGATGTATTTCTGTTGCCGCTATAACAACAAATACCTACTAAAAACTACAAAATTTGTACGGAACCCTCGGCCCGTCTCGCATATGACTTTTTTTTTAAATAAAAGAAGTAAAAAATAAATTAAACAATACTGTTGCAAGTTTATGCGTTGTATGAAATGAAATGAAATATTTATTCATCCAAATAGGCCTTCACAGGCACTTGTGAATAGTCAGACTCTAAATGCTCGGTTCGGAAGGTTGCTCTTGCTGAGAAGAGCCGACAATAAACTCAGCAATTACTCTTTTCAAAAACAACTTACACCTATTACATTCAATAATTATTTATCTAGTCTCACTGACAATATTTGCGTGTTATGGCGGCAAAAATAGTAATCTATAGAATTTAATTATGACTGAGTTTATAACAACAATGTGCGTTCTAAGTTAAGGCGATGATAGCTCAGTGGTAAGTGACGTCGGATACCGCGGCGAATGTCGTGGGTTCGAATCCTACAATAAGCTTGAGCTTTCGGTGAAGGAAAACATCGTGAGGAAACCATAGCACGGTGGTAGGGTACTTTGTAGTACCCGACTGGCTGGCTACCACCCTCAAGTTGAAAATCTGTCGCCAAGCACCTATCGGTGTGTTCCGACAGTTGCACTTGAGAGCCAGTTCCCATCTAGGCTTTGTGTGCTTACCACCTTCGGCCACATCATCACTTACCATAGTGAGATTGTAGTCAAACACAAGCCTATCTAGAATAAAAAAAACTTGAGAGGTGTCAAGGGACACCCGGATGGAACGAAGTTATATAAGTATATATATAAAATATATATATAAATAGAAATGAAAATATCTGGCTTGCTTTCTACGAGAGAGAGAGAGAGAGACAGAGAAACATGCGCACGCCGCACAGCTTACAATAGCTTATTACACACAACTGTCACCCGACCAACTGACACTAAAAGTGTCGGTTTTTCGTAAGATTTTTTTCACAACGCGCGATAAGGAACTTCGTTCCAAAAAAAGTGCGTTCATAACACATCCAGTGTGACTAGCGCAGTGTCTATAGGTAATTATTCGTAGTTCATGAGCTATTGCCAACTCGCCTCGTATTTCGGACACCTGGTGTTTTCATTACTATGTTAATATACCTGTATTGTACTTAATATTATACACATTAATGTTATATATATATATTTTTTTTTATGTCACAAGTGACAACGAGGCAGGCGGGTCACCTGATGGTAAGTGACAACCGTCGCCTATAGACATTGGCAATACCAGGGGATTGCTAATGTGTTGTACACCTTATTAAGGCGAACTGGCTCTCAAGTGCAATTGCCGGAACACACCAACAGGTGCTTGGCGACAGATTTTCAACTGGAGGGTGGCAGCCAGCCAGTCGAGTACTACAAAGTACCCTACCACCGTGCTGTGGTTTCCTCACGATGTTTTCCTTCACCGAAAGCTCAAGCTCATTGTAAGGATTCGAACCCACGACCTTCGCCGCGGTATCCGACGTCACTTACCACTGAGCTATCATCGCCATAATATAAAAAATATATAAAAAACTGTGAAGCAATATGAGTCGTAGAGAAATTGTTGCGGTTATTCTATCATTTTTGTAGCTATGCCGTGTGAGTTTTAGCTTAGAACTTTTTTAGGTTATGAAATTTAAATATTCCACAATAAAATTTGTAGCCAAGTAGAGTAGTCTCGTTATATACTTATAAATTTACCGAATAATAGATAATCTATATTTTTATAAATAAAGTCGAGTTAGTTACACTATTTATAATTCGAGAACGCCTGGACTGATCATTATGATCATTATTTTTTTGGATTTGTCTCCGTCATGAAAATAGGAAAAAAGAAAAATTCAGGATAGCCCTTGAAATAAACATAGTACGATAAGGAGATAAACTCTACTTTCTAAGAAACTAGTTAAGTGCAATATTTACTCGGTCATACTCCGAAATGCATTTTTTTCATTACTGGCGATCGTCCTTTAGGACATTTCTGCCAGTGTCAAGACAGTATTATTCTTCTTTTATGTTATAGTCACGTTATATACACATTCACAGTAAGTTAGTCATCGTCCGTACAAGTTATATCAGGTTTTAGTGCATTTTGTTTTTTTAAAAGCAAGCTTATATTTAAATGCGCTAAAAAGAATAAAATCTAGACAAACACGGCTGAGAGCCCTAACCGCTCGCCGAATAGTCCGCGTAAGGGTGTCTATGGTCCTTCAGACCGCCACCTTTGAGTAAAAAAAAAAAAAAAAATCTAGTTATTCTCAGCAAGCTCTTTCATTTGATATCCTTATTGTAGTATTGTATTTTAAAATAACAGTCCGCTATCTTAGGTGTTCCGCCATGTTGGCTTTAGAATGACGTCACACAGCTGACCATGCATTGTCAACCAAACTAAACGTGTATACAAAATTTCAGCTCAATCGGTTAAAGATATCTGCTTCAAAATTGAGTTGCAAGATTCCACCCGAATAAATTACATACATACATTGCAAGTTAAATAAAAGCTTTTAAAATGCAGTTGTCACTCAAGTTGCAAGAATCAACTAGAGTCACAGCATCCGGGTGCATTAATTTGGGATTATATTTTCTAACAGAGAGCGGTGCGAATCAAATAATAATTAAACCAAGTGTGCTCAAGTCACGAACTGATTGAAGGTCTAAAGAGTAACTGTCACTATCTCTTTTATTTGCCAATGGATATGCGAAGTGTGGATACGACATGGGGATTTGAATTTGGAATTAGCATAATGAAAAAGAGTTATTTTGTGTTTGATTTTTTTAGAAGGTTTTTAGCTTGGTATATAGACCTTTAAGCCATTTATTTATTTTAAACATTCTTCTTTCATGTTATAGTCACGTTTCATTGTCACATTTACTGTAAAGTCTAGTACTCGACAATAATACATGTCCGGTCTAGTTTTAGTGAAATTGGCGGCTGTTCCACTAAAACTTTTCACGAACTTTTTGGGACAACCTGGAAAGTTACGATACACGTTTTCATTACATTTCACTTCACTCGTGCACTTAGATTGATCTTTATTGGACAAAACACCACAGATATTATTAAATTAAACTCAATATATACGAATTTAATGAAAATAAAACGAAAACGCATCGTCGCAACTTTCCGCCAAAAAGTCCTGTACAGGATTGTATTTTCACCAACTCTAAAAGCGTGTGCATAATTCCAGCTCAGTTTGGGAATAACTGGGTTAAAATTCAATTGTAAGATTAAACACGAATATACTAAGAGGTGATTTCATACTTTGTTATTTTAAACAGTAGATATTCTGTTATTAAACGACTTCAAAAAAGGAGGAGGTTAAATGTTCGACTGTACCTATGTATTTTTTTATGTATGTTCATCGATTTCTCCGCCAATTGTCAACCGATTTTCAAAATTCTTTTTTTAAGTACCTACTTAGCGAACCCCGACGCAACAAAGATTCTTCAAAGGGACACAAACATGAGATGGTGAAAAAATATGTCTATTTAGACATTTTTTTTCCTTTTTTAGAGGTTTTTATTATAAAAAATTTCATTGATCTTCAAACTACACTTATTTATTCCAAAAGCTGCGATTATACCATTTTCTGAATAATAATTTGTCACTTCAACAAGACAGCAAAAGAAAGTGAGCTATAAAATCTCAAAACAAATATCCACGTAGGTATGCCTCGTGATCGGATTGTTTGACCTCCATACATTAATTGTAATTGTGTGGGCGTTCAGAACCGATACGCACGGCGATTGATCATTAATGGAGGGCAAGCTTAGATTTAATGTTTAGAATTGTTTGATGACAATAAGGTTAATCCGTATTTTTCGGGATAAAAAGTATCCTATGTTTTATTCCAGGATATGATCTATCTGTGTGCCAAGTTTTATCAAGATCCGATCAGCCGTTTTTGCGTTATTGTGGAACAAACTTACAAACTTTCACATTAATAATACAATTTGTTTTCGTAAAGATTGACCGAGCGAGCGAATCGTCTCCGTTTCAGCTTGGGCAAAAAAAAATCGTATGTCTGTCAGTCTGTTCTCCTCTACAGGTTGCATTTCTCAGTCGATTCTCGTGAAATTTTGTGATTAGATTCGATAGTAATGTAATGGTTTTTTTGTTGATTCAGTTTTAGGAAATTTTTCAAAATGGCGGAGCTTTAAAACGTGAAAAGTTTGAAAAATTAAAAAATAATACACATAACTTTTGCGAGTTCTAAAGCTAGCTAGCGACTACTATTTTATCATTTTGGAACTTACAAACGGTTAGAAAATATAATAATATAGCACTTATGTGGATATAAGAACCCATTTATTTATACTACTACCTATACTATAAATAAATGGTACTTAGGTACTGTAGTATTGTTAACGATGACAATAAATATGTAAAATAATGTAAATGTATGAGACAGCATGTTAGAACTTGTCTGAACCATTTAATTACTATGGTGGAGTAACTACAGTTACATTGTATACAGGTTGATGTTCTAATCTGCTAAGAGGCCTTGAGAGGCCTACCTATCTTAATTATATTAATAACTTGCTGTTCACCGCGGTTTCACCCGCATTCTGGTGGGAAGTTATGTTTTCCCGAGATAACAATATAGCCTATGACACTTACAAATAACGTGGCTTTCTATTGCTAAAACAATTATCAAAATCGGTACAGTAGATCCAGAGATTACCCCCTACAACCTCACAAACTTTACCTCTTTATTATATTGGTATAGATAACCTCTTTTCTCCTGTTTGTCAACAGATTTTCTTTTTTTGTTTAGTAGCTAGCTTTAGTGTTATCAATAAAAAAACGTGGAAACACTTTTTTTTCCTAAAAAAATGGTCTAATTTCGACTAGTGGGCGAACACTAGTTTATCGTATAGGATTATGGGGAGGTTATTTATGTATCTTTATCGGTAATATTATTTATTAAGTGTACATACGTATGATGAAAATATAGGATAGTCATAATTAAAGTTATCTGTATAAAATCATAATTAACTGATTATCTGTACCTATTAATAAAAATCTAACTAAAGTAGGTTAGAAATGTCAGTTTATGTATTTTTAGATAAATACATACGAATATTTTTAGAATTGAACTGTATATTTCCAGATCCGGAAGGCTTTTAAATGCGGCTTCATTAAAGAAAATACATTACAAAAGGTTATAGGCATTTAACTTAATACCAACATTTTCAAAGTATTTTATTTAAAACGAGTCTCTATTCCATTGCAATAAATTATATTATTCCTTATTTAGCTTATTGAAATGTTATACGACATGAGCTTTATGATAATTGTAATAGGTATACTTGTTAAAGGCACCCTGTATATAGAAAAGTGGCACCCATCCGCCCACTGGTGGCAGTTTATGGAATCTTGGCGCGAATAAACCTATGGTTTTAATTTAAGAATTGACTACCGGCTGGTGATTGACAAAAAACTACCTATTGAATACCTATTTAACTGTAGACCTCGCGAAAGTTTTTTTGATATTTTCGAATATATTCTGAAATGGTTGAAATTTGATATTTTTTACGTTTCCAATCCCATTAGCACCGCCATTTTGAAAAACTTGAGAGGTGTCAAGGGACACCCGGATGGAACGAAGTTATATAAGTCGAGAGAGTATATATTATATAAATAGAAATGAAAATATCTGGCCTGCTGTCTATAAGAGAGAGAGAGAGAGAGAGAGAGAGAGAGAGAGAGAGAGAGAGAGAGAAACATGCGCACGCCGTTTTTCCGTCTAGCCCCCTTTCATATTTCATAACGCGCGATAAGGAACTTCGTTCCAAAAAGCAGAAAAGAACACGAAAGACGTAGGAAAATTAAACCGACTTAGAAAAATACAACTCTCGCGCAGGTACCACAGGCATTGGCCCAGATTCAGTAACAATATTTATTTTAAACAATAGTTCTTCAATTCTGAGATTTAATCTTCGATTAGCCTAAAATTGTCCAGTCTTGCAATGAGTCGATGTTTTAAAGCCATTGTTTAAACTGGTTCGGTCATATCAAAAGTTATTGGGTTGAACAGTTTGACAGTTTGGTCACCTCTTGAATGACAATGCGTGATGATAGTGCCCTTGTTGGATTAGCATGGAGTTTCGTTACTGTGCTACTATTTGTCGTTGTTCTCATTTGAAACTCGCTTGAAAGTATTCGAATTTTTTTCGAAAATTCATGTGAAAGAATGCTACGTAAAATCTTAATTTTATTTAGATAACTTCTACGGTGATTGTAAAAGTTTGAGTTAATCAAAAGATTGTTTAAAATACTTGTTAATCTTAGTGTAGTAATTTTACAAAGTGACTATAAAAAATAGTACAATTTTCATCCAAATATTAACCATAACTTATAATTACAATAATAATACCTTACTACTTAAAATATTATAACGAAAATAAATGCATTTTATTAAAATAGAAAGAGCACTTCATATTTTTTGTTAAATAATTTTTTTCAAAAATAAGTTGATTTAAAAACCATGGGGATATATTCTACTACAAAATCTATTTCTGTATTAAATAACCCTGTATATTCATTTGGTATTACTATTTTAACCACGTTGCCAATTTGAGGTCTAGCCTTACGTGATATCTGATGTATGCCAAGTGAAACAGCTCACATTTTAAGAGCGAATAATAAATGAGATTGTAACATATAGTAACTGAATAAATAGTTCGCCATCATTTTAAGCATTAAGAAATTATGCTTTTGTTTGAAATGGAATGTTGACTTTTGTTTTTATCATTTATCTCAATTAACTTATAATGATGAATTGTCTATGATATTGTGGGCAGTGAATTAATGAAGTTTTGATATAAAAATGTACTTATGTAATATGAAATGAAGTATTTGTATTCAAATAGGCCTTTATAGGACTTCATGAATCGCCATGAGATGCTTTTGTTGAGTGAGAGTCAGCAATAAACTCAGCAATTACTTCTTTCAAAACAAATTTAAATATTTATTACGTAAGGTAGGTATGTCTAGCAAAGGTATTCTTGGTATTCATGTCGTGGGTTCGATTCCCCGCTCGCGACACTTGTGACTGTTTGTCCGGAGTCTGGGTGTTTTCAAAAAAAGTAGGTAATAATGTTATAGTAAAAGGTCTGTTTAATCTCGGACCAGCATGTGAAAAATATCCCAGAACATTTATTTATTCACTATCCATTTCCAATAAAAATCCCATAGAAAAAAACACATTTTTTTTTAATTTTTCAGGAAACTTTTCCATTTTTTTTCCCAAAACATTTAATAATAAATAAAAAACATAGTCTAAACTATTACGAACATTTTAAAAATTCCTCAATTATTCAAGCAAAACCGCCGTTCAAGCTAGTTAACGTAAAACAAGTTAATAGTAAATAAAGCTTGAACCACAGTCAATTAAATGACGTCATAATGATGTTCACATGTAATCACTTCCTAATGTTTGAGTGTTCACAAATTAGTCATGCGTTTGATTTTTTAACCGACTGCGGTGAGTTTAAGGTTGGGGCCGTCACGGATCATTCGATCACGAATACTGTGGAGTTAGGTACAAAAGAGAGAATTTACAAATCAACAACCAGGCGATGATAGCTCAGTGGTAAGTGACGTCGGATACCGCGGCGAAGGTCGTGGGTTCGAATCCTTACAATGAGCTTGAGCTTTCGGTGAAGGAAAACATCGTGAGGAAACCACAGCACGGTGGTAGGGTACTTTGTAGTACCCAACTGGCTGGCTACCACCCTCAAGTTGAAAATCTGTCGCCAAGCACCTGTTGGTGTGTTCCGGCAATTGCACTTGAGAGCCAGTTCGCCTTAATAAGGTTTACAACACATTAGCAATCCCCTGGTATTGCCAATGTCTATAGGCGACGGTTGTCACTTACCATCAGGTGATCCGCCTGCCTCGTTGTCACTTGTGACACAAAAAAAAAAAAAAAAAAATGCACTGTTAATTCAGTGATTCTCGATTCTAATAACTTCGGTGTATTAAGGCAGTAAGAGCCTTCATCGCATTGTAAAAAGGTCAAAAATATATTGGCAATCCCCTTGGTATTGCTAATGTCAATAAGCGACGGCAGTCATTTCTGTTGTCAGTACAAAAAAAGCAAGTTAGCAAACCTTTGACATAAAAAAAACCGGGCAACTGCGAATCGGACTCGCGCACTGAGGGTTCCGTACAAATTTTGTAATTTTTTTTTAAATTATTTTATTCTGTTTTTAGTATTTTTTGTTATAGTGGCAACAGAAATACATTCAACTTTCTAGCTATCACGGTTCATGAGGTACGGCCTGGTGACAGATAGACAGACGGATAGTAGAGACTTAGTAATAGGGTTTCCGTTTTTACTCTTTTACTGGTAGCGATTCCTGTAATTCTATTTTTGTACGTAGTTTTGGGACGTTCCATCCGAGAGCTGAGTTAATTTGTAAAGTTCATAGTATTTGTGGTTCTAGTAGGCTATGCTAGTAGGAACATCTCCATGCCGACAATTACTCACGATTTTATAATCAAAAGGTAGGAAATAATATACGTAATTACAATACATACCTACCTATAATAAACAAAAACTATTTGTTTTTTGTTTAAAATATTTACGGTAGTAAGAGACGAGTTTTTGTAACTTCGCATGTTTTCGAAGTTAATGTTAGTATTTTTTACTTTTGTACAATCAAAAAAGTTAGTTAATAGGTTTTGGATACTAAATATGAAATTGGAAACTAATTTATTGTTAAGTTAAGGATGTTTTTGAATCTTATCAAATCAGCTTCTTTTGAATGATAGTTTTTATGAGACTAGCTGTCCCCCACGGTTTCACCCTCGTTCCCGTGTCATATCCTTTCCCGGGATTAAAATATACCCAGCCTATGACACTCGCAAATAACGTGGCTTACTATTGGTAAAAGAATTTTCAAAATCGGTTCAGTAGATCCAGAGATTACCCCTTACAACCTCACAACACTTTACCTCCTTATAATATTAATATCTAGATTTGTATGAAATATTGGCTTGTATATTTAAGTTGTAAAGTCCTTTATGTATTATAAGTGGGTATGTTATATAAGGGCTTTATCTAAATTACAAGAGTTTCAAAAATTTACGAATGCATTAAAACTAATCGACTTTAAAGAGGTAACGTAGCCTTGCGTTATGTGAAGGTCTTTTCCGTAGAAACCGTAAAAAATGCAAGAATATTTACGGTTAATTTTCAAGTTGAACAAATCGACAAAGTAATTATTGGCGGTTTACTTAAAGCATGCAGTTAACGAGTGTAGGGATCTTGACCTAATCATAACGCTGTTGGTAATTTTCTATGGTTTTAATTTACAATAATAATCCCTGTTCGGAGGAGTTGGAGACCAGGAGACCCATAGCACATGGCTTACCTAGTTTAGCTTACCCTTATGTTTTTCGTATTGTACAGTTTTTTCTTTTTTAGAGTTCCGTACCCAAAGGGTAAAAACGGAACCCTATTACTATGACTTCGCTGTCCGTCTGTCCGTCCGTCTGCCTGTCTCCAGGCCGTATCTCAAGAACCGCGATAGCTAGACAGTTGAAATTTTCACAAATTATGTATTTCTGTTGCCGCTTTTTGTTTTTAGTATTTGTTGTTATAACAACAAATACTAAAAACAAAATAAAATAAATATTTAAGGGGGGCTCCCATGCAACAAACGTGATTGTTTTGCCTTTTTTACGGAACCCTTCGTGGGCGAGTCCGACTCGAACTTGGCCGGTTTTTTATTGTTACATTAATATGTACCTATATTCTAGATTAAAACGTCTGTATCTTTGTGGGAATAGAATAAACTATTATTATTATATTATTTCTCTTAAATTTTATTTTGGTCTTTTCTGTATTTTATTGGGTTAGGCAGAGCCTGCTAGTTAAAATCCTACTATCGTACTAATATTATAAATGTGAAAGTTTGTATGTTTGTTGCTCAATCACGCAAAAGCAAGAACGAATTATAAAAATAAAAAAAAAATTGGCAGACAGATTTTAACCCGGGAAAATATAAGATCCCAGATCTCATATCTTCAAATTGCATTGTTATAACAACAAATACTAAAAACAAAATAAAATAAATATTTAAGGGGGGCTCCCATGCAACAAACGTGATTGTTTTGCCTTTTTTACGGAACCCTTCGTGGGCGAGTCCGACTCGAACTTGGCCGGTTTTTTATTGTTACATTAATATGTACCTATATTCTAGATTAAAACGTCTGTATCTTTGTGGGAATAGAATAAACTATTATTATTATATTATTTCTCTTAAATTTTATTTTGGTCTTTTCTGTATTTTATTGGGTTAGGCAGAGCCTGCTAGTTAAAATCCTACTATCGTACTAATATTATAAATGTGAAAGTTTGTATGTTTGTTGCTCAATCACGCAAAAGCAAGAACGAATTATAAAAATAAAAAAAAATTTGGCAGACAGATTTTAACCCGGGAAAATATAAGATCCCAGATCTCATATCTTCAAATTGCATTGTTATAACAACAAATACTAAAAACAAAATAAAATAAATATTTAAGGGGGGCTCCCATGCAACAAACGTGATTGTTTTGCCTTTTTTACGGAACCCTTCGTGGGCGAGTCCGACTCGAACTTGGCCGGTTTTTTATTGTTACATTAATATGTACCTATATTCTAGATTAAAACGTCTGTATCTTTGTGGGAATAGAATAAACTATTATTATTATATTATTTCTCTTAAATTTTATTTTGGTCTTTTCTGTATTTTATTGGGTTAGGCAGAGCCTGCTAGTTAAAATCCTACTATCGTACTAATATTATAAATGTGAAAGTTTGTATGTTTGTTGCTCAATCACGCAAAAGCAAGAACGAATTATAAAAATAAAAAAAAATTTGGCAGACAGATTTTAACCCGGGAAAATATAAGATCCCAGATCTCATATCTTCAAATTGCATTGTCAAATTACGTCAAAAAAAAACAATGGAATAATTCTTTATTCATACGTGAAGAAAAATCATTGCACCCCTTTTGACGAAAATTTTATGGTCGAATTTCAACCCTGCATTTGTCAAACTATAGTTAGTAACAAAAAAAAACACACAGTGGAATGCAGAACCTCCTTTTTTTTAAGACACAGTATACAGTCGGGAAGAAGAACAGTCAATGCTGCAAACAAGTTTAAAAAGCTAACAACTAAACTTTCTTTTATGGTAAACAAAACCAATTTTGTAATACTAACAAATTTCACTCCGCCACGGTTCACCATATAAAGGCATGGACAAATAAACGTTGAGGTGCTTACAGACCTGAGCAAAGAGCATTATATTGTATTGTCAAAATGAGCATTTTAACAAATGCGTTTAGACTAGACTCTAAGCTGTTAAATGATTTATCCTTCTTCTTCTAGCAGTGCCTCTCCAACTAGTGGAGGTTAGCCGTCAGTTCGGAAAACTTTTGTTTGTCCTTTGCGAGGCGGAAAAGTTCAGCGGCGCTGTTGATGCCGGTCCACTCGCGAATATTGCGCAGCCACGACTTTTTTCTCCGGCCTTCTGGTCTTCTCCCAGCCACTTTGCCCATCATTATGAGTTGCAGCAGTTCGTATCTGTCATGTCGCATGATATGGCCCAGATAACGAACTTTTCTCTGTTTGACAGTTTGCATGATTTGGCGCTTCTGACCAGCTCTACGGAGAACTTCTTCATTGGTCACTCTATGTGTCCAGCTAATAGCCAACATACGTCTGTAGGTCCACATTTCAAAGGCTTCTACTCGTTTCTTGAGTTGCTCTTTGAGTGTCCAGGCCTCGCATCCGTATAGAAGTATGGGCCATATATATATATATATACATGGCCCATATATGATTTATCCAGATATGGCAAAATAAGAATTTTATTTACAATTTTTTCTGGTCGTAAATTGTTACTTAAATCTAGAAGGAGAACCAGTATTTTAATAAAAGAATATTGTAAGATATAAAATCCCACGGGAACGCGGGTGAAACCACGTAGGACAGCTAGCTACAAAATTATTTCCATCCCGTGGTTTTTGAGGTATCTATTAAATCCCATCTAGGCTTTGTGTGCTTACCATCTTCGGCCACATCATCACTTACCATGGTGAGATTGTGGTCAAACACAAGCCTATCTAATATAAAAAAAAAATCTAAAGAATTATATAAAATAATATGATTTTGCAGCAGAAAAAATTAAGACAAATTAATTATGCCATCGAAACCTTAGAAAATATATCTTATAAACGTTTAGGTATTTAAAAGGCGTGACCAATCACGTACAGCAAGCATAATCAGTTAATTAATGCTCAAAGTAGCTCAAGTCTATCAGAACCTTAATGTCTGTTTGAGCCGTTTCCATGGAAATGATTAATTGCTTTACTTTAAACAGTTTTATTGCGTCGCATGTTATCTCATGATTGTTTGCATTATGCATGTTTGCTTGCTCGACTTTGTTTTGTTTATTTTAATGTTGAGTTTCTAACTAATGTACCTTTTGGAATAATATTTTTGGAGTCACGTAAATGTATGTGGTCTGCTTGAGTTTGTTACTTACTTACTCAGTCATAATTAAATTATTGGAACGAAGTTCCTTATCGCGCGTTGTGAAAGGGGGCTAGACGGAAAAAAATCTTACGAAAAATTTACGACAGCGGTGTTACGACACTTTTGTGTCGGTGACACCGCTGTGCGGCGTGCGCATGTTTCACTGTCTGTCTCTCTCTCTCTCTCTCTTATAGAAAGCAAGCCAGATGTTTTCATTTCTATTTATATATATATATAAATAGAAATGTTTTTTTTATATATGTATATACGCTCTCGACTTATATAACTTATATAACTTCGTTCCATCCGGGTGTCCCTTGACACCTCTCAACTTTTTTTATTATTATTTTGCCGCCTTAAAACACTATATTATCAGTGAGACTAGATAAATAAATAATGATTAAATGTAATAGGTGTAAGTTGTTTTTGAAAAGAGTAATTGCTGAGTTTATTGCCGGCTCTTCTCAGCAAAAGCAACCTTCCGAACCGAGCATTAGAGTCTAGACGATTCATAAGTGCTTGTAAAGGCCTATTTGGATAAAAAACATTTTCATTTTCATGTATTTTTTGATTTTACCACTGAAAATCATTATTTATACTACAAGTGACAATGAGGCAGGCGGGCCACCTGATGGTAAGTGACTACCGCCGCCTAAAGACATTAGCAATACCAGGGGGATTGCCACATACCTACAATAGGTACAATGTTTTTCTTGTCATTTTTTTTAAATTCTGGATAAGTTTGTGTTTGACCACAATCTCACCATGATGAGTGATGATGTGGCCAAAGGTGGTAAGCACACAAAGCCTAGATGGGAACTGGCTCTCAAGTGCAGCTGTCGGAACACACCGATAGGTGCTTGGCGACAGATTTTCAACTTGAGGGTGGTAGCCAGCCAGTCGGATGCTACAAAGTACCCTACCACCGTGCTATGGTTTCCTCACGATGTTTTCCTTCACCGAAAGCTCAAGCTCATTGTAGGATTCCAAACCACGACCTTCGCCGCGGTATCCAACGTCACTACCACTGAGCTATCATCGCCTTAGATATTAATATAATTAAAAAAACTTGAGAAGTGTCAAGGGACACCCGGATGGAACGAAGTTATAAAAACATTTCTATTTATATATATATATATATAAATAGAAATGAAAATATCTGGCTTGCTTTCTATAAGAGACACAACCGACACAAAAAGTGTCGTAAGATTTTTTTCCGTCTAGCCCCCTTTCACAACGCGCGATAAGGAACTTCGTTTTTTTTGTGAAATTATGAAATTGTAGCTTGCTTAAAATTCAAGTAAAACCACGATACGTAACTAGTTTTCCAAAATTCCAAGGTTTATATCCACTTTCCAACGCGGTCGTTTGTAGAGAAACGGAAAACATGAAAAGTGGCGAATACAATTTAGTAAAGCACTTTCACTTAACCGCTTTACTTAATGAACTATACTTAGTTGTGACGTTTTCTGTTTCTGTTGGTTTCTGTTAAGCACTATGACATTGTGAGAGTTGTCGTGTTATATCTAAGTGTCTGGGCGACCGAGATTTGCTCAGGGTAGATATAGGCGCTGCCGAATTTTCTACACTGGTAAATCATATCCTATGTTTTATTCCAGGATATATGATCTACCTGAGTGCCAATTTTCATCAAAATCCGTTCAGCCGTTTTTGCGTGATTGAGGAACAAACATCTAAACATACAAACTTTCACATTTATAATATTAGTAGGAAGTAGGATTAGATTAGTAAGATTCATTTTCCTATAAATCATTTAAATTAATATTCATTTCCAAATACACAAATTTCACTAGACGAAGTAAAACCAGAAATTCTTAAATCAAACGAATGATTAAAGTACACAATCTTATTTGCTGACAATGAAAGTGATGGCCGAGATATCGACATGTTCGCAGAAATCGAGTCGTTCGAATCGCATCACTAGTGTTGCGTATCGATAGGCAAACAACACTTGAGATAGTAATTTAGCATATTTATGTTTGTTCTACCGTTTCTCTTGTAATTTATTTGATTTTAATACCGTTTTTGCTGTGTTATCTATTAAAATCACAAAATAGCAAAAGGTTGCGGGTTCAAAGTCAAAGTCAAAAACATTTATTCAGTTTAGGCCCTAGAAGGGCACTTATGAAGGTCGAATTACAGAAGTTACCACCGGTTCGAATCCTACAATGGGCTTGAGCTTTCGGTGAAGGAAAACACCGTGACGAAACCATAGCACGGTGGTAGGGTACTTTGTAGTACCCGACTGGCTGGCTACCACCCTCACGTTGAAAGTCTGTCGCCAAGCACCTATCAGTGTGTTCCGACAGCTGCACTTGAGAGCCAGTTCCCATCTAGGCTTTGGGTGCTTACCTTCGGCCACAACATCAAAGGTGAGATTGTGGTCAAACACAAGCTTATCCAGAATAAAAAAATTGCAATAAAATCCTTTCATTTATTTAGGCCTAATAACTAAATTAAATGTTGATAAAAATTGGCACTTTTAAATTTTTTGGCATAAAATTCATTATGAATACAAATATTACTTGTTTAAAGTAATGAGATTAAAAGTAAGTCAGTGTGCTACAGTCTCATAACCCATTATTTTTTTCATCAGGTCATCGTTGAAAAAATGATTTTATCATTAATACAATAGTGGAGGCCAAATAAGATCATTTCCAACATCATTCATCATCATACATTTCGATACATCAATCAATTTGTCTGTCTGTCTGTATCCTTGATATGGGCTTTCGTACACCCACAACTTTTTTATTGTTTCTGTTTAATATTATGATTATGAATATTAATATTAGTTTGTGTTCAGTATTGGGCTGTTGAAAATGTGCGTTATACTTAATATTATAAAGAGGTAGACTTTGTGAGGTTATAGGGGGTAATCTCTGGATCTACTGAACCGATTTTGAAACTTCTTTTACCAATAGAAAGCCACGTTATTTGTGAGTGTCATAGACATTTTTATCGCGGTAAAAGACAGGAACGCGGGTGTAACCGCGGGGTAGTTTTTACAGTAAATTGAATTTTATGTGGCTAGAAAATTTGTAATGTTCTTCGATATAAAGTTTTTAAGTTAAATTTTATCTAATTTCTAGATTATATTACTACATACAGATTAGTTTTAACTTGTCAACTTTTAACATTAACATTTTTAATGGGATAAAATGTTTTTTTTTTGTTTATTTAATGGCTTTAGTTGCGAGACTATCAAGCCTAAACCATTTTTCAATATTCTTCTTTTATGGGATATTATTAATTACTAGCTGCCCCCGCGGTTTCTGTCTAGATTTAAATATATAATTTGCTCTATGGAGCTATAACAATCCATATCAAATATTGTTTTGTTTTTACAAATTTTTCAGTGATCGTTTGGTTGTAAAACAAAGAAATAGTCCCTACAGAATACCAAGCTTCAAATAAAGACAGTGAAAAGATAATATGATGAATAATTAAGCATTAAAATTATTAATAGAAACCAAATAACTAAACAATAAACCTTAAACCCTATACAGCAGAGTTATTAATAGCACAAATATTAAATTCCTCGTAAAATCATAATCAAATCGTGTCTACTCGGAATTCAATTTCGAAATACCATTCTCAGCATAACTGATTGTCGCTTATCTCCAAAACTTTCTATAAATAAACTACAATTCAATTTCATATCTGCAAATGCCATCGCTTTTGTGTGCAAAACATTCTTCAATTATGTGACATTATCATTTGAATCTTTGTCACTTTCTATAACAACCTACCTGGGCGACCGAGCTTTGCTCAGAAATTACAAATGATAATTAAAACCGTGTGCTATCGTGGTACACCAGATAGGAACGAAGTTACTAGGATATTTCAAAAAGATTGGTTGACGCTTCCCGTGACCAAATGTTTGCCTTTTACTTTGGCCAAAGATTAAGCATTGCCATTCAACGTGGCAATGCTGCCAGTCTTTTGGGAATGTTACCAGTCGACGGCGATGCGGAGGAATTCTTCGACGCACTTTTATAGTTTATTTTAGGTAGTTTTTAGATTATATTAGCTTTTTTAATTGTAGTAAAAATAAAAATTTTATATTTTTGAATCCTGAACATGACAACATAATTAACAAACTATACCTACTGTTCGATGAAGAAAAAATTGGTATACGCCGAGTGAAGCCTACTATTATCATATTAATAAATTAAATATACATATATTGTAGTTATAATAATGTAAGTCGAGAGAGTATATATATATATATATATATATACTCTGGCTTGCTTTCTATAAGAGAGAGAGAGAGAGAGAGAGAGAGAGAGAGAGAGAGAGAGACAGACAGACAGAGAAACATGCGCACGCCGCACAGCTTAATAAACACACAACTGACATAAAAAGTGTCGGACAATTTTTCGTACGATTTTTTTCCGTCTAGCCCCCTTTTACAACGCGCGATAAGGAACTTCGTTCCAAAATTAAAACTAAGTGGGTAACTCACTTTCTGTAAAAATATGACAATTACGAGAACGATAACAAGCATGCTGGTCGAGGGGTAAAAAAAAGAACCACGAAAGAACCAAGATCTAGCGTACATACGTTCAAATCCGCATAAATCCAAAAAAAAAAATATTCCATCTCCTCCGACTCGTGACTGGAGATTAATCTTTTTTTTTTTTTAAATACATACTCAAATAGATAATTACCTACACCCAGTCACAGGACAAACAGTTCACAGAAATTAAACAAATCCACGTTTTTTGATTGTGTAAGAATCACCAAAAAGTCAACAATTCTACCTACTCTTCACTCAGAATATTTTAAAAGTACCGTTGGATATGTGTCAACAAAAAGTCACCTATGTTGCTGTGACGAAACAATGAGTCGAATTCGAATACACCGTCCGAACATAATGTCATATGGTCACATATTCTTAAGAATATGTCGATGCTTATTATCTTTGGTTCCGGAGTCCCAAATATATTGTCTATGGTTACATTCAAATGGAAATTGTTTGAACAATTAAAATGCGTCGCTTTAAGGTGTTTTTGTGTTTTATTCAAGACTAGTTTTCCGCCCCGCTGTTTCACCCGTGTTCCCGAGTTCTTACCTTTTCTCGGGATAAAAAGTATCCTATGTGTTATTCCAGGATATGAACTACCTGGGTGCCAAGTTTTATTAAAACACGTTCAGCCGTTTTTGCGTGAAAGAGTAACAAACATCTTCACTCACATCCAAACATACTTTCACATAATATTAGTAGGATTGTCATATTATAATGAAAACGGTAAACTTTTTGCAGATCTAATATGATTGTTTTTAAATCGTTTCATTGTTCGTAATGTTTGAACTTCTGTCTGTATGTCTAAGCTGACGGTGACGCTTCTATATATCTACTAGTTTTCCGCCCCGCGGTGTCACCCGCGATCCCGAGGGGTCTTATATTTTGCCGGGATAAAAAGTATCCTATATGTTATTCCAGTATATGATCTACCTGTGTGCCAAATATCATTAGAATCCATTCAGTAGTTTTTGCGTGAAAGAGTAACAAACATCTTCACATACATCTTCACACACATTCAAACATACTTTCGCATTTATAATATTAGCAGTAGGATTAGTAGGATATTTTGCTGTAATTTTACAGCGATGATAGCTCAGTGGTAGATGAACGGATATCGCGGCAAAGGTTGTGTATTCGAATCATATAA
Organism: Ochropacha duplaris; assembly: GCA_951361185.1. Taxonomy (NCBI): domain Eukaryota; kingdom Metazoa; phylum Arthropoda; class Insecta; order Lepidoptera; family Drepanidae; genus Ochropacha; species Ochropacha duplaris. The sequence continues at coordinate 1,748,492 of OX592712.1, read as the reverse complement.
TGAGCTTGAGCTTTCGGTGAAGGAAACCATAGCAGTTTGTACTCGGCTAGCTGGTTACCACCCTTAAGATATGACTATAGATTCCTTCTAGGCTTTGTGTGCTTACCACCTTCAAATTGAAATTACAGTCCACAAGCTTATCCAAAAGTATAACATAAAACATCAAATGAAATCGCCTAAGGTTACGCACAAAGAAAATTCTTTGGATGCTATAAAAATACTCTCCTAGAAAAATTGCACAAATTGTTACTATTAACTAAGCCATACATTATCCTGCATATTTAAAAAGCTCCAATCCACAACGTTGACTAATAGCAAATACCGACGGGTTTGCGTAGCATTAACGGCAATTATCCTGTCTTCTTGAATTGATCGGTCGCAGGTACGATTCCGAAGGACCGTTAGGGTATTAAGTGGAATCCTCGAGATCCTGCTTTATTTTGTTTTATGCAATCTTCTCGGAAAACTTGTTCGTCCGACGTTTCCGCGATGTCTTGTATAAGCATGTATTTAAAATCTGGTTTGTTATTAAAATATCTGGAGTTAAAATATGCGTCGTCGACTTTTTAAAACTTGTCTCACATAATTGTGAACAAGAAGTATTGTGAACACCATTATTTAATTTTAAGTTTTAAGGTCCATTATTTTACCGTCTACACTTTCCGTTACGTCTACCATTTAAAAGTCTATTAGTTTATATTTCCTACTTTTATTATCACCATTTTATAATAAAAACCGGTCAAGTGCGAGTGATACTCGCGCACCGAGGGTTCCGTACAATTTTAGTAGTTTTCTCAAATATAAAAAATAATAGTATTTGGTGTTATAGCGGCAACAGAAATACATCATCTGTGAAGATTTCAACTGTCTAGCTATCACGGTTCATGAGATAGAGCCTGGAACAGACAGATGGACAGCAGAGTCTTAGTAATAAAGTTTCCGTTTTTACCCTTTAAAAATCAGCCTCTAGATTTTTATGGCTCAAATTTGAAAGTAGGCAGGCGGGTCTACTATTTGTAACTTTGTAAGTGACTACCGTCGCCTAAAGACGTTAGCTACGACAGCTTTACGGTTAGCTACAACATCGGCTATCCCCCTGGACTGCCGGTGTTGTCGACCGTTTTATGCCTTGAACTGCAATTGTTGTATAACACCGATAAAAAATATGTCAATGATATTGTGATGTAGCATTCCATTGGTGAAACATTTTTTTCACTCCTCTTTCCACCGCTCAAAAAGACCGTCATTGTGGCGTACCAGAGCGAAGAAAAAATTGCAATTCTTCCTCTAGGGGAAAAAGTTTTTTTTTTAAATTTTTGTGTGTCAAACGACAATGAGCCTACAAAAACGAAAAAGTCTTTAGTCATAAGTAGAATAATCATGAATAAAGACTCGACTTATTACTGTTTCATAAAAAAAAAGCCTCGCTAAAGCTCGGGAGTAAAACTACCTCGTATATAATGGGTCATTTTAGCTCCTTGTATAACAATCTACTATAAGAATTGATCCAGCAGTTCCAAAGATAACTCCCTACAAACAAAAGAAAAACAAACCATGCTTCCATATGGATCTAGTTGTGTCTTTTGCGATTTTATCCGCCTTCCCGAGAACACCCTTTAGGGGTTTTTTTCTTTATACCACAAGTGACAACGAAGCTGACGGGTCACCTGGTGTTAAGTGACTACCGTCGCCTATAGACATTAGCAATACCAAGGGGATTGCCAATGTGTTGTACACCTTATTACAATGCCTTAAAGGCAACTGGCTCTCAAGTGCAATTGCCGGAACACACCAACAGGTGCTTGGCGACAGATTTTCAACTTGAGGGTGGTAGCCAGCCAGTCGGGTACTACAAATTACCCTACCACCGTGCTATGGTTTCCTCACGATGTTTTCCTTCACCGAAAGCTCAAGCCCATTGTAGGATTCGAACCCACGACCTTCGCCGCGGTGTCCGACGTCACTACCACTGAGCTATCATCGCCTGAATTACTACTCCGTATTATCCATATACTATTAAAGATTTTTCGTGTACATATATGAATACAATAACATCATTAACACTGCATAAGGTATTAATAACTTTGATCTCTGGGGTCCGAAAGCCGAAAGGTTAATGCAAGCAAATTTTACACCAGCCGTAATTGCGTAATTAGAATACAAGTTCCTAGATAAATGTAATGTAATTTCGGTCAAGTGCTAAAAACTAGGCCTTTCTCTTTCCGATAGTATGAAAACCGATACCTTATCGATTCAAATCAGGTTATCGGTTGACACAATTTCTCAGTAATGTATTTTGTTTGCGGATTGATAAGATTAAATACCATTTTCAATAGTCGTTTTTATTAGATTTTTGATTTAACTACACTTGTTAATAATATGTGTGAGTCAAATCTTGCAATTGAATTTTAGATCAGTTCCACACAAATGACTGAGCTAGAATTATGCACACAATTCTGGTGTTTATGACAATACAATCAAGTATACTCAAATTGGTCGTTTAAAAAAAAAACATGGACTAATTTTTTGTTCCGAGTCCTTAACTGAAGGATGGCTTTACTGGGCCTAAATGACTTAGTTATTGATGTCGTTGCAACAGTAGGGTCAATCCTATGTAGGATGTTTTTTGTTCTTTCATAACATGCAGGTAAACGTTTATCAGTCTCTGCTATTGCCTATAGATATTAGCATTACCAGAGAGATCGAAATTTAAATTGCCGACCATATAAAATATCTCAAAGAGACAACGACGCCGTGGTAAAAGGAAGGCCGAAGAATGGACTGCGTGAAGAATGATATGCGTATGAAAGGACGGAGAAGAGCGGAGTACTACCAAGCCCACCTAGCGTGGGTTAAGGACCAGAAGAAGCTACAATGTCTCGAAGCACAATACTATTTGTCCTGTTTTTGGGAAAAATACTTGGGAAAAACTTGCTCCACTCGAACATAGTTTCTGAGAATCAAATGAACCAACGGTGTCTAAATCTGAAACTGCAATTAACTTAATCGAAGTTAATGATAGAGTATTTAACGCATCATCAATTTCCTCTGATCATTCACTATTACTATACTTTAGTCACCCAAATTGCATAAAAGGCTTGGGTGACAAAAAGAAAATAAATATAACTTTCATCACCAGAATTTAAGTTACCATCACTTAATCACGTACACATTGACCCACATTGGGTCCAAACAAAAACAGCAAAGTCGTTCTTAGAAATAAACCAGACAACTAAAAAAAATGGAATTTCTTAAGAATTAATTTATTTGTATTAGTTTTGCTATTGACAATTTGAATCACGTAGGTCTAAAATTTCAAACTCAATAATAAAATTCATACTTAGTAAATGGGAAAATTTTATTTCAAAGAATTACTCATTGCAATAAAGAGTAATTCTTTAATTTTGTTTGTTTTTGTTTAATTTATCTAAAATCTTCTATTTTACAACGAATTATTTCAGTATTCTTTCTTTTTATAATTTATGCTCAATAGCTATAACTACAAATTAGCTTTATATTGTTATTACTAGAGTTTAGTCGTAATTTCAGAAGATTTAGAAGACAAATATTGCAAGCAAAAATATTCTAGGTCAATGTTAGTTAGCCAAAGACTTCTAACGTAGCGGACTCTTTCTGAGAAGGGTATCTACGCATATTGATTCGTCGAAATTATTTCAGATGACTAACGCTTGTCTTAAATCATCAATAATTTAAATAATAATAATATTTAACCACAATAATAATCATATCATGAACTAGTGATGTCATTATAAAATCATCGATGTAGGAAATCTCGAGAATTCTTGACCTCAAAAATTCTAGGCAAATCGTGATTGAAAATCTTTGTTTCGTTGCAAAAAACTTAAGGCCTTGCCATGTGTGAGATGAGATTTGCATCTGCCGAGATTATAAGTTCCTGGTACGATACCTTACTTGAAACTTGAAGTAGTTTCCAATATTGGCAAGTTAAAATTATTTGCTGTCCTCCGCGGTTTCACCCGCGTTCCCGTGGGATCCTATCTTTTCCCGGTATAAAAAGTGCTATGTGCTATTCCAGACTATAATCTATCTCTATGCCAATTTCATCCAGATCCGTTCTGGCGTAAATGAGTAACAAACATACATCCATCCAAACTTTCACATTAATAATATTAGTAAGATAAGATGTTTTGTTCATTTTATTTATGAAAAATATGAAGAATTGTAATAAATAAATAATACAACTACAACTAAAACTTATTTCTTATTCCATTTAATTTAAATAAATCTAAATAAAAAAGTCGTTGTCAGTAGGCAACGTACCCAGAATGCTGGCAGCATTGCCACGTTGGATGGCAATGCTGATTCGTTGAGCGAGGTATATGCCAGCATTCTGGTCACGAGATGCGTCGAGCAGTCGTTTTGACATTTCTCGGAAAAGGTGGTGTGCACTCGGCCCCCACGGACCCAGAGTTTCAACCGCAAACGGCTCAAACATGTAACTTGTATCTAAGTTACTGTATTAAAAATTAGGATTAAAAATTAAAAATCCATGATCACCTTTCCAATAATTTGGAATTGACTTCTTTCTATTCATCTATTCCATCGTAGATTCCATTCGACATCACAGCGTTTACTTTTCACTCATATGAGTATTACGATATGTCATAACACACTATTTCATTTCGGGTTACTTTGGGTCACTTTTACTTTTAACTTGGTACGTGAAGTGCATCCGTTGATGCCGTCGACGCGACACAAGTCAAGTTAGGTTAATTAGCCCCTCTTTAACCTCCCACTATCGGAGTGCTTATAACCTACCTTTTATGTGTTAATTTTGTAGTGAATAACAGCGTACATTTTTAAAGAAAATTCTCTCCATGAAGCTAATACGTTTCTTAAGTTCCTGATCCGCACTGCCAAGGCATGGAACAAACTGCCGGCTTCCTTGTTTCCTAAGAGATATAATCTGGATCTATTCAAGGTCAGAGTGAATAGGCATCTTCTAAGTTTGCGTGCTTCATCTTCGGCCACATCGTCGCTTACCAACAGGCGAGTTGGTGATCAAACGGAAAATTTATGTGTGATAAAAAAAAAAAAACTGCGTTATATATGGTAGCCCCGAGATGTGATACCCTAAGCATTTATTTAGGGCTTATCCGGAACTTTTTTTTTTTCTGGATAAGCTTGTGTTTGACTACAATCTCACCATGGTAAGTGATGATGTGGCCGAAGGTGGTAAGCACACAAAGCCTAGATAGGAACTGGCTCTCAAGTGCAACTGTCGGAACACACCGATAGGTGCTTGGCGACAGATTTTCAACTTGAGGGTGGTAGCCAGCCAGTCGGGTACTACAAAGTACACTACCACCGTGCTATGGTTTCCTCACGATGTTTTCCATCACCGAAAGCTCAAGCTCATTGTAGGATTCGAACCCACGACCTTCGCCGCGGTATTCGACGTCACTTACCACTGAGCTATCATCGCCTTAAGAACTGCTCACATCATCCTTTATACAATCTAACTAACTAAAGTCCTCATATGCTCATTAACTTTTTTAGTCGCATCAACCTTTTATCAGCAATAGAACTTTCAAACCAATTTTCTACCAATCACAGTTCCAATTGGCAATCGACATGGTAAATACGCAACTTGTACAATTATTCAGCTCATGATTAACTGCCAACCAAACAATATGTGACAGAAACGGTAAATGCAAATAAATAATTAAAGGTAGGCACTAGGAAGTGTTATTGTGCTGAAGCAAATCGGTCAAGGCACCTTTACTTTGCATGTTCATACGGCGATTATATAAGATGTGAATAAGCGGACTGCAATGTTAGAACTGGAGTTTCATTTGAGTTTGATAATTGAGGAACAAACCACGAGCTTTTTAATGGTTAAAGTTCTTTTTTTAAAATTCTGGATAAGCTTGTGTTTGACTACAATCTCACCATGGTAAGTGATGATGTGGGCGAAGGTGGTAAACACACAAAGCCTAGATAGGAACTGGCTCTCAAGTGCAACTGTCGAAACACTCCGATAGGTGCTTGGCGACAGATTTTCAGCCAGGTAGCCAGCCAGTCGGGTACTACAAAGTACCCTACCACCGTGCTATGGTTTCCTTACGATGTGAACCAACGACCTTCGCCGCGGTATCCAACGTCAATTACCACTGAGCTATCATCGCCATATTGTAAATAATAAGAAATATTACTTTCTTCTGGTTTCGAATTTCACACTTCTGTGTAAATTATTTCATTCTCATTAAAGGTCGCTGACTTAACATTTGCAACCATTTTTAGGGTGCCGTACCTCAAAAGGATAAACGGATTTATAGGATCACTTTCTCATCCGTCTGTCTGTCCGTCTGTCAAGACCCTTTTTCTCAGGAACGCGTGGAGGTATCAAGTTGAAATTAATATCAAGTCTGCAATCCCTAGGCCAGCCCAAAAATCAAACTTCTAAGTTAACGCAATCAAAAGATACAGCCGTTTCTGCCGCATATTTTGACTGTCGCAAGCGAATCAAAACCTATAGGGTACTTCCCGTTGACCTAGAATCATGAAATTTGCCAAGATGCAATATCATGTAGCACAAGTAAAGGAATAAATCCGAAAAACGAAATTTGTAGTTACATCAGAAAAATAAAGTAATCGGAAAATATCTTCTAGACTTGACTCCGACTCGCACTTGACCGGTTTTTTTTATATTTCAAGTAAATTCTTAAATTTATGTTAATTAATTAAAAATAAAAAGGGCGATTGTGTAACAATCAACTTTATGATTCAAATTAAAAAGGTTAAAACCCTATATTATACGTTAATTATATTTTAAATTCAAGTGATTTCATTATTATTGTATATTTAAGGGTCAATGCCAATAAATCGATTGCAATACTTATTAATTCCATTATCTATATCTTTGGATGTTTATTACTCTTTCACGCAAAAACAGCTGAACGAATTTTGATGAAACTTGGCACACAGATAGATTACAGTCTGGAATAGCACATAGGCTACACTTTATCCCGGGAAAAATTCAAATAGGCCTTATAAATAGTCACACACTACAAGCACTTATGAATAGTCTACTCTAGACTCTAACGCACGGTTCGAAAAAATGGTTTTGCTGAGAAGAGCCGAAAATAAACTCAGCAATTACTCTTTTCAAAAACAACACCTACAATTAATCATAATTCAACTAGTTTCACTGATAATATTTACGTATTATGGCTAATATATATATAAAATAATAATAAAAACTTGAGAGGTGTTAAGGGACACCCGGTTGGAACGAAGTTATATAAGTTATATAAGTCGAGAGAGTATATATATATAAAAAAACAAAAAAAACATTCTATTTATATATATATATAAATAGAATGTTTTTTATTGTTTTTTTTTATTTATATATTATATATATAAATAGAAATGAAAATATCTGGCTTGCTTTCTATAAGAGAGAGAGAGAGAGAGAGAGAGAGAGAGATGCGCACGCCGCACAGCTTACAATAGCTTACTATAGCAAAAAAGTGTCGTGACAACTTTTCGTAAGTTTTTTTTTCGTCTAGCCCCCTTTCACAACTTAATTATTATTTAATTATGACTGTGAAGAAATTACTTCAATAAGACAACATAAATATGTTTATCTTCATTATAAATCGTTGTTGGTACTCTGATGCTATCTACATTTGTATCAACATTGCGTTCATTGCACTTCATACACTTGTGCAATCATTGTAACATTGTTAAATAATATTTAAGGGTCCTTTTGGAAAAATGGTGTAATTGCAAAACTATTTTTTTGTGGTTTAAAAATATTTGCACTAACGACATCTGTTATCAAATTAATATGTTAATTGATTGTCAGTCATATCACTTTCTTTAATTATGTTAACATTAAAAAAAAACCTATCACTAACTAGTGTATAAAACATATAAAAATACTAGAAAATAGCGAACACGTTGTAAAATCCCGCCTTTTTATGATTTTTAATTACCAATTTAACGACAAAGAGTACGTTTTTTGATGGTGTATATTTATGACGTCACAAGTATATATTTCAATACAAAACTCCTATAAATCATCGTTTTAACATTTAATAACAGGAAGCTGAATTGATATGTCAGTCACCATACCTATTGTTTGTAAAATCTTATAGTAGTAAATTGATTATACTCAAATAGGTAACTACATTCTTGATAGGATGGTGGAGTTTCTATGTCCTGTATAAGTTAGAACATTAAAATCATGATTGTTTAGTGTTAAATATATATTTTGTACATTAACCCAATCAAAGGATAAATAAATCTAAATAAAAAAGTCGTTGTCAGTAGGCAACGTACCCAGAATGCTGGCAGCATTGCCACGTTGGATGGCAATGCTGATTCGTTGAGCGAGGTATCTGCCAGCATTCTGGTCACGAGATGCGTCAAGTCGTTTTGACATTTCTCGGAAAAGGTGGTGTGCACTCGGCCCCCACGGACCCAGAGTTTCAACCCCAAACGGCTCAAATATGTAACTTGTAATCAAAAAGACATCTTAAACTTAAAAATTTAAATAGCCTACAATATAATATTGACAAATATGAATCTTTAATTAAAATTAAACTAAGGTCTAACACATCTTTTAACTATTCCTTTCTATTTAAACAACATTGAAAAGTGGTCGAAGTGACGTGTATAATGCTTAAGTATGAAATATTGGTATCCAATAATATCTAGATCAATGTTAGGCAACTCAAGTCTCAGCCTAGCTTTGTGTTCCTAAACTCAGCTAACGGTATTATTATTGATTGGATCATACAGACAGTAGATCATAGCATTCTGAGAAAGGCCTACTATAAATTCATACTTGTCAAATCTTTGACAATGGCCTAAATAAAATTAATCAATTTAGATATTTAAATCACTCAATTTGACATGATACCATTATCTCTGATTATTTATTTATCACTTTAGAAATTTCGTGGAATATTGATAACTCTATGAGTCACTTTCTTTATCTTAATTTGTTACAAGGTCTTTTTTATACAGGAATTTAAAGACGTATAAATATTTTCAGTCCTTACTTTTGTGAATATTTTTTATGACCTCTTAGAATTCATGGTTTACAGATTGCTTAATATAAAACCCCTAAGTTCAGGCTATAACTTCGTTGCTATTTTTAAACAGGAAATGAATGGAAGAAGTTTTAAATTTCAAACATCTAATATCTCAAATAAGAAACCTTGGCTTATTGAAGCACTGCAAGCGTCGCCAAATGCATTAAACTATAAACCGTCAAGGTTGTATTGAGAACTTTACAGTAAGTATAAAAAAAATATAACTTTTTATGTTCAGCCAGGCAGACTGGCTTCACCAGCTGCTATTAAAAATAAAACTGGATATCTTGAATATGGATACAGTAACAACTGGATGCTCAAACAATATTTAAAAAAATATGTTGTTTTTTATAAGACTGAATGGCTGTTGACCTTTGCTTGCTTTTATAGTTGCATAAGTTTATCGAGATAAAAATAAACAAATAAGTGTTGCTACGTTAAGTTTGTACTTGATAACAAGTTTTGCAAGCGCCAGTGCATTAGAAGGCGCAAGATTTATATTTAATCGATTGGAAATAAAATAAAATATATGGAGTTACTCGATTGGTATCCAAATATCATCGAAAAGTAATCAAATTATGTTATTTAATATCATTATTAACATAGTACTGATGCTACATTAGTTTTAAGGTTAATCTAAAGTGTTGTATTAAAAGAACCTTACTTACCTCGATGAAATAAAACCGAAAAACTCTTCCGTATACAGTTCAAAACCCTCACTTAAGCACTGGGCACAAAACTAAACTGCATACATGCATCCACTGTTTGTATAGACTTGTCAATGCAATGCCCACTTTCTAGTTGAACTATACTAATATCACGACTTGAAAAACTTCATTTAACTTCACATTACTGTATTAAAAACTTTATAAAAGCGCACAGAGTGATTTAAACATGTTCAGTCAATAACAAGATGAGTTTCGTGGTTCTTTTTTGATGACGTAAAAGTTTCTGCCCGATCCGCCGCGGACGTGCGTTCGCTGTGAACGTCAGTTTGCATCTGACTTGAGTTGAGTAGTGCTACAAGACGGTTGACCTTCCAATAATGAAATGCGACCGAGTGAAGTTAGTTACCCAGACCGGTTCTTTAGGCAAAAGTGGTTGTGTAGTGAGCCTTTTTGCTTTTTTCTCTTACTCGACTCTAAAACGTTTGGGCAATGAGCTTTCGAAGATCAATCTTTGTTCCGAAATTGATTTTTGGATTAACCCGGAATTATTGATTTGTCAGTTACGTCATTTTGGTTTCACAGTCACGAATTAAGCAAAAAAAATATTGAGCGTTTAAAGAAGTTTCGTGTTTGTCTTACACATTTTGCAAAAAATCAGCAATACGGGAACTAAAAATAAATAATTCTAACTTAATTGAAATTTTATATGAAATCGATGCGTTAACGTCATTGAAATTAATAGCGTTTGGTAAAAAAAGCTGTTATTCAATATTTCCTTTACACTTTGTATTTATGCAAATGTTGACAAGCTCCAACATGTATTCCTAAATAATTATCACCCCATTCAAGAAAGGCAGTAACTCAAAAATAATAAAAAAAATGCGAAACTCTCACTACACAAAAAAACTTAGAGTACCTTCCAAGAACACTTCCCGATGAATCAGTGTCGTTTGAACCTCACTGGAATGGATTTAATTGGGCATTAAATCAAATATGGGCGTACGAAATGTAAAGATTTAATGCGGTCTTTACTTTAATTAAATTATGTTGATATCCAATGTCTTTCTTTGGAACTAAGATTTTGTTTGACTATTTTTACAGTTGAAAAGTTTGTATATTTGGATGTTTGTTACTCAATAACACAAAAACGATTATACGATTTTGATGAAACTTGGGATTGAGATAGGTCATATATTAAGGTTACTTTTTGTACCGAAAATAGATAAATCCTTCAGGAACGCGGGTGAAACCGCGGGGGCAAGATAGTGCAATTAAAATAGTTATAAATAAAAATATTTATTTGAATAATAATTAAAAATAATTATTTTGTCTATTTTCAAGTTTGTTTTTAATGGATAATAATATGCACTCAACAAAAACAGTGAATTTAGCAACAAAGAGTAGGTCTTTTGATGTTACATGTTTATGACGTCACAAGCCAGTAGGTATTTTATACAAAACTCTATGTAAAGTAATATTTTGACATTGAATAAAAAGAAGCTGATTTGATTTGTCAGCTACTGGCAAAATGAAACAGCAAATCTGAAAAAAAAAAACTTATTTATTAACTTTGTTCTGAACTTGAAATACGAAACTCTCACTTCCCGAAACTAAAATTACGAGAGTAAAATATTATTTATGAAATCATAAAAATATAATTACAGGGCCCAGCTGCAAATCATGTTATCAAATGCAACAAACATTACAACACACAAGTCTGTAAGCGGTTGTTTGGTTTAAAAAAAAAATCGGTCGAGTGTGATTGTTATTATTTACCGAGGGTTCTTTCTTTTAATAAACTTGTTATTACCTATGCGGGTTGGTTCCGCCTTTCATATCTTAAATCCCCAGGAGCGGTAGCGGTGATGCACAACAATACCCAGTTAAAATGGAAATAATTTGGTACTTACCAAATTCATAATCCTTTTTACCGGCATAAAGGTTCTCTACGGGCTTGGAACTGTTCGTGATCACAAAATTTATTTTTACACAAGATGCGGAAAAAAATACAACCGAAGCACTAAATTTTACGAAAACTCGATCTTCTTTTTTTTATTATTATTTAATCTTCTTTAAAGAGGATATGCTGCCAGTGACCAATAGCGGCTGAAGCCTTTGCGGAAATATTAGTTTAGTAAGCTTAAAAACTATTTACACAGTAACAGGGCATTATTGTGCTCCACCATCAATGATTGTTGTTGAAAAAACATAACGTATTTTTCTAGGAACTATAACTTTCTAAATACCTGTCAGGGCGTTTTGGCAGATGGATTTGAGAGCTGGTTCCCTTCTAGGCTTTGTGTGTCACATCAACACTAACCAAAAATTTTACAAAAACCGGCCAAGTGCGAGTCGGACTCGCGCACGAAGGGTTCCGTAAAAAACGGCAAAAAAATCACGTTTGTTGTATGGGATATTATTTAAGTGAAAATACAACCTAATATTTTGTGAATATTTCAAGTGCGTACCTGTTGCAATTATTGATATCGAGCAAAAAAGGGCAATAAAAATATCGCCAATTCTTCAATCAAAAAGTCAGAGTTACAGACTTATTATTTGTGTGTAAAAATTATTGTAAAATTTATCACAATTATTTTTAACAACGGAACCCTAAATACCAAAAGATTACCCGCTCGTATGTTCAAGCTGTTTCACCCAGCTCCAACCATAATGTGTATTTCCTGTTAATTTAATATTTTGTATATGTTTTCTTCTTGTTTTAAGTAATTAGTGACTAAGAAAAACCTTCATCATATGACCATCATCTCATTTACGCAAACCAATCTAGGTTGGTCAAAATCAAAACCATTCCGTTTCAGCCCTATGAAGGTCGAGCTACAGAAGTCACCAACGGTTCGGAAGTCAGCCTTCAACTGAGAAGAACCGGCAAGAAAACTCAGCAAGGTAAAATTTCTAAATATTGTGAGACTATATGGGCTCTTTATTTTTCATTCAAATGTGCTACAAATTGTACGTTTCGTTTCAATAGGCAGGGGCGTTACCTGATGGTAAGTGACTACCGTCGCGGTAGATTATCAATACCAGCAGGATTGTACACCTTATTACAATGCCCTAAAGGCAGGTTCTCAAGTGCAACTGCCGGAACACACAATTGGCGACAGATTTTCAACTTGAGCATGGTAACCAGCCAGTCGAGTACTAGGATGGATAGAAGGCGATGATAGCTCAGTGGTAGTGACGTCGGATACCGCGACGAAGGTCGTGGGTTCGAATCCTACAATGAGCTTGAGCTTTCGGTGAAGGAAAACATCGTGAGGAAACCATAGCACGGTGGTAGGTTACTTTGTAGAACCCGACTGGCTGGCTACCACCCTCAAGTTGAAAATCTGTCGCCAAGCAAGTATCGGTGTGTTCCGACAGCTGCACTTGAGAGCCAGTTCCCACCGAGGCTTTGTGTGCTTACCACCTTCGACCACATCATCACTTATCATGGTGAGATTGTGGACAAACATAAGCTTATCATGAATTTAAAAAAAAACCACCGTGCTGAGGTTTCCTCACGATCGAAAGCTCAAGATTGGAACTTCTCCGCTTCTTCGCCCGTATCCGACGTCACTGAGCTATCATCACCTTCCGACCTGTTAATGAATTTGAATTGAATAGTTAAAACACACTTGATGTTATCGTAAGAACCTTTAATATATCAGCAGGATGTAACACATGCTGGTGATGTTGACATGAAACGATAACATGTAACATGTTACAACCGGCTTTCACTTGTTCTAATACTTTTACAATGTAGCTGTTCCCTGCGGTCCCGGGATAAAAAGTATCCTTATTCCAGGATATGAACTATTAAGAGGAACTATTCCGTTGTACATGATTGTTGCGTAACTTTAACCGTTTACGCAGCGCACGCAACGGGAGCTCTCAAAAGAAAAATAATTTTGAAAATCGGTTGACTATTGGCGGAAAAATCGATGAATATACATAAAAAAAATACATACAGTCGAACATAATATAGCCTCCTCCTTTTTTGAAGTCGTTTAATAAAAGGAAAATAGATTTTCCCCGTTTTTGCAACATTTTTCATTGATGTTGACATGAAACGATAACATGTAACATGTTACAACCGGCTTTCACTTGTTCTAATACTTTTACAATGTAGCTGTTCCCTGCGGTCCCGGGATAAAAAGTATCCTTATTCCAGGATATGAACTATTAAGAGGAACTATTCCGTTGTACATGATTGTTGCGTAACTTTAACCGTTTACGCAGCGCACGCAACGGGAGCTCTCAAAAGAAAAATAATTTTGAAAATCGGTTGACTATTGGCGGAAAAATCGATGAATATACATAAAAAAAATACATACAGTCGAACATAATATAGCCTCCTCCTTTTTTGAAGTCGTTTAATAAAAGGAAAATAGATTTTCCCCGTTTTTGCAACATTTTTCATTGATCCGCTCCTATTAGTCATAGCGTGATGTTGTATAGCTTATAGCCTTCCTCTATAAATAAGCTATTTAACACAAAAATATGTTTTCATCTCGAACCAGCACTTCCTGAGATTAGCGCGTTCAAATAATCAAAAAAACTCTTCAGCTTATTATAAAAACTAACTAACTTATATTTCATAAAAACCTTTGAGAGGATAAAATAAATAGATTTCGGTAAACATTTCTTAGTCTTAATTGGACTAAAAAAATACCCGTGAAGTCCTTTTCGATCTTGTAATGAGTGAGCGAGACGCCTATTCGTCTACTAATCTACAATTAAAGTGGCATATAAGGCTCAAACTGCCACTTAATGAGACTAATGAAACATTTTTTACAATAAAAACACTTCTTGAAAAGTTTTTTTTAATAAAAAAAGTCGCACTTGCACATCACTTGGCTTAGCTCTATTGTTAAACGGGTTTTAGCAGACGTTGACAGCTGTGTGGTTGTCCCGCTCGCGAGCGCAGCTTTCGCTATAGCCGTCTCAATTCGCGTGTCTGTCGTGAAAAAGGATGCAGGCGCATGCTTCTTTTTTTGAAATTTGAATAAATTTACACTTTTAAAGAAAGCTTACTAAAGGTGTATGAACTCAAATAAACCCAGTTGCTAAGTGTTGATTGTAAGAATCGTTTATACGTTTTTTTTTTTAAGTTTTGTGCTAGGTTTTTACTGTAATTGTTGTATTCGGCTGGATTTTATATTTAAAGGTTTTTTGTTAATAACTAATTGCTCGGTTTTATTAATTTTAGGTAAGCAACGTTTTGCCATGCATGGGCAACTTGGTGTTGGTAAAAAAAATATGTTTTGATTTTATGGATAGGAATTATCACAGTGTATTTGTAAAAAAAAAAATGCATTTTTTTTAATATTTAAATCATTAACATTAGCTCGGTTTTCACAACTATCGACAAAATTATATACATTTTTATATGGTTTATATATTAATCAAAACATAATATGATTACATCATCCAATATGATTACGGCCATCGCTTAAAGAAGTTTTCGATACAAAAATATTTTTATTTGAGACCTTTTTACTATGTACCTTTAAGAACCTATTCTTCATACAGGATATGCATCTAGTATTCTTTAGCTTGCACTTACAAAATATACGGAGTGTATTTGCAAACTTTATAACATTGTGGCAAAACTAAGCGAATCTTAGGTTTAGGACACACAAAACATATTATGTAGATTAATATTCATAGTTTTAAACATTGAAACCGTATTGTCATTGGTTTAACCACCACCAATTGTGAAACTAAACCGTCTGTCACTCCGATCTCGAGATATGTCAAAAAGTAGTTTTATACAAAACTCGAAACAAGCACATCAACTTGTCAACTTCAAAATTTTTTATAGTCAAATTTTCAAACATTCTTAACCATAGACAATATTACGTTTAGCTGTCAGTTGCGTTTTGTTATTCCATGTTAGTTGAGTTTTGAAATACCACGTTTTATGTCACGTTCCACGGGAATGGGATAAAAATTATCCTACGTCCGTCTCCTGGTTTTAAACTACCCCCCCACCAATTTTCAGCCAAATCGGTTCAGCCTTTTTTGAGTTATAAATAGTGTAACTAACACGACTTTCTTTATTTGTACGCCGAAATTGGCACAACATGATGACATATTTATTTTGTTTTTTGACTGTAACCACCTCATGTAAAAATACATGTTGAACAAATAAAATTATCTTTATCTTTGTTTTCTGATAAATATTCTGTTGTAGTATGTTTTACTGTTCGTTACATAACTAAATTAAGTCAACGAAATGTCGAACAAAAACAAATAAAATAAAACTTAAAAAAATGTGAAATCATTAAAGAAACGAACAAAATCATTTTTTTATTTCGAAAAACACAAAAAAATTACAAAGTATTTTGTTCCATTTCTTTTGGTGTTCATTACAAAGACAGTTGTGCCATTTTATTTTTAAATTCTTTGTCTAATAAATAATACTTATTTCATTAATTTTATTGTATAGTACCTACACATTATTCCCTCCGCGCTATGATATGGGGTTCTTCAAAAAAGGCGTAAAAAGAGCTCTTCAAGGTTGGCAACACATCGGCAATCACCCTGGTATTGCAAATGTCTATAGGCGGCGGTGACCTCTTACCATCATGTGGACCGTCTGCCTGTTTGTCAACCCAATGACATAAAAACATATTGTCCAGTGTGTCCCAATCTTAAACCTCCCCGAGTTCATACAAACACCTCCAAGGAAATAAAAGTAAAAGACGTTTATGAAAATATTGTGGCTTTTAAAATTCTAGACACGGTTTACCTGACTGCGCATTTTGAAGTGGGTATTATTATGAGCTGTCATGTTTCTGTTGGTACTGGTCACTGACTCACAGTCTTTGCCTCTAATCTGTACTAATATTATAAAGAGGTAAAGTTTGTGAGTTTGTGAGGTTGTAGGGGGTAATCTCTGGAATAATTGAACCGATTTTGAAAATTCTTTCACCAATAGAAAGCCACGTTATTTTTGATTGTCATAGGCTATATTTTTATGTCAGGAAATGATAAAATCCCGCGGGAACGCGGGCGAAACCACGGGGTACAGCTAGTATTAAATAATAAGAAAAATAATAGACTCAAGCCTTGATTCTAGACCGATAATACCTAAGTCTACTAATTAATCCTAAAAATGTTAAAGTAAAAAGCACTCATTACAAGTTCTATGGCGCCAAGTTACTTGTAATCTGAGAAAAGCGTCTGTTAATTAGTTGAGTCTACGTTAGACTCAACTCCATAGGGCACCACTTGTTTTGTTTACATATTCAACTTAACCTGTATTACCTTTGAGAAAACAAGCATTTATGTGTCCGTTTAAAATTAAATAGACGCTATACATAGTTTAATTTTTTTTTAATTCTGGATAAGCTTGTGTTTGATCACAATCTCACCATGGTAAGTGATGAACCAAAGGTGGTAAGCACACAAATCCTAGATGGGAACTGGCTCTCAAGTGCAGCTGTCGGAACACCGATAAGTGCTTGGCGACAGATTTTCAACTTGAGGGTGGTAGCCAGCCAGTCGGGTTACTACAAAGTACCCTACCACCGTGCTATGGTTTCCTCACGATGTTTTCCTTCACCGAAAGCTCAAGCTCATTGTAGGATTCGAACCCATGACCTTCGCCGCTGTATCCGACGTCACTACCACTGAGCAATCATCGTCTTATCGCCCCACTCTTTTTCTTAAGGTGTGTGTGAATCCTTTCACTAGTGTTGTAGAGCTGCTTTTCGACATATACATATCGATATTTTATAATATATATATATATATATAGTTTGTCACTACAAACATCTTCACATACATCCAAACATACTTTCACATTTATAATACTAGCTGTCCTCCGCCGTTTCACCGTTCCCGAGGGATCCGTTCCCGAGGGATCCTTTCCCGGGATCAAAAGTAAGTATAGAAAAGGATAGGGTATAAATAATCTGAATGAAAATGTGATTATGTCTATCAAGACAAAGTACAATCTTGCTGTTGTACCAGCAACACGGCTCAGCAAAGTTAGGGACTTTCAAGGGGCAATGAACACGTTTCTATAACAAAATACCCTAAGAAATTAATCTAAAAAAGCTACTATAAAGTTTTTAATTTTACAGACCACAAGAACGCATTTTAATTAACTGTTATGTAAGCTCCGGGCGATTTTCATAATTTTATGTGAAACTGTATTTTAAAAATTTGTGAAAATATTTTTAAGTTACTTTTACATAAAATAAAAACAAAAAATAAAAACATGTTACGATTAAACGAGTTATAACGAGTTCTTTTTAAAAAACCGGTAAAGTGCGAGTCGGACTCGCGCATCGAGAGTTCTAAAATTTTGTAGTTTTTTTGTTATAGCGTCAACAGAAATACATAATCTATGAAAATTTCAACTGTTTAGCTATCACCGTTCATGAGATGCACCCTGGTGACAGACAGATGGACAGCATTGTCTTAGTAATAGGGTTTCCGTTTTTACCCTTTGGGTACGGTACCCTTAAAATACATTCGTTTTAATTTGAGTTTGAAATTTCAGTAAAAGATTAATTTCCTAGTGGTTTCTGTGAGCTTCAGTGTGATTGGTAAATTATCATACGAACTGATGTGTCAGGGGGAATGCGGAATTCAGATTTTCTCGGTACACGCAGATGATTGTGTTTGACCACAATCGTGATAAATGATGACGTAGCAAAATTGGTAAGTACCCAATACCCATAAGGTTACTAGCAATTTAACTATGGTGGGGTTATTAATATACCAGTAATCAGCAATCTTCCAGCATTAATGTCACTTCAAACCAGATCTTTAAGTTTTATTTTTTATTTTTTTTATTCTGGATAAGCTTGTGTTTGACCACAATCTCACCATGGTAAGTGATGATGTGGCCGAAGGTGGTATGTACACAAAGCCTAGATGCGAACTGGCTCTCAAGTGCAGCTGTCGGAACACACCGATAGGTGCTTGGCGACAGATTTTCAACTTGAGGGCTGTAGCCAGCCAGTCGGGTACTACAAAGTACCCTACCACCGTGCTATGGTTTCCTCATGATGTTTTCCTTCACCGAAAGCTCAAGCTCATTGTAGGATTCGAACCCACGACCTTTGTCGCGGTATCCGACGTCACTTACCACTGAGCTATCATCGCCTTAAAGCAGTCTAGAGCAGTATTTCCCAAAATGGGCGATAGATGGGGTAACCTGATGGTGACTACCGTCGCCTATAGATATGAATACCTAGGATATTGCCAGTGTGCTGTAGCCCTTTTTAAAATGCCTTGAAGGCTCTCGAGTACAACTTGCGGAACACACCGATGGGTACTCAGAAATAGATTTTTAAGTTGAGGGTGTTAGCCAGCCAATCGAGTACAATACACTACCACTGTGAATATGACCTTGAATTCATAAAAGCCTTTGACTCTATAGATATTGAAGAGCGCTTGAAAATTCAACGAGGTGAAGTAGATAAAGGACAAAAGAAAAAGTGTTATACTTTTCAAGTAACTTGCTCTTGAATCAGCTACATGAAGCTCATCCTTTTACAAGATTTCCGTTTCTTTCCAGAATTTTTGAGGCCTTTTGTTAAAAATGTCAAGGTTATTTCATCTTGTCTCTCAAGAGCTTTCATACTTAGGATATGCTAGTGTTTGACCACTATTACCAAGTTAAGTGACGCTGTGGCCAAAAATAATAGTTAGCTAGTTTAGAACAGGTCTTCAAATTTAGCTACCAAAGTATTCTGATATGTGCTTGGTGAAAAATCTTCAACATTTTCACAAATTTAAATTCAAAAATATCTTTATTGAAAGAACTCGTCACAGGTTTGGTATATGAAAACGAGCGGTTCGGTTGCTTTTGCTGAGAAGAGCAATAAACTTAGCAATTACTGTTTAAAAAAAAAACTACTTAGACCTATCATCATATCAATCAATTATAAACATCTTAGCGTGAATATTGCTATAGTTTTCTCACGAATTCTTCTCTTCAACCTTCATCTCTGCGCTATTTTTGCGTATCGTATCTTGATGAGATGAACTTTTGACTTACATCACTTAATTTTCTATGTCCCCTAGATGGGGCAGAAAAACCTTCAACAGTCTGTAGTCCTTCACCGCAATTGATCTTGCTTGAACTTCACGCTTCACCTCACTCTGCGTCATTCCAATGCTCGTGTCTTCTGCCAACACGGTGCGATGCCAGATTTGAACAATTGACCTACACTAAAGATTTCCTCAAATATTTAGGATCAGTGTCATTTTAATGTCGACAACAATATAAAACCAGTTTATAACAAACAAGACATTAGCGCCTAATTGTTGCTCCAACGTTGTTTGATTCCCGACCAGTGTTTGTCAAAGTTTAATGTGTTGACGGCATTCATGACGCACCCTGTCACTCCCAATGTTTACTGCTGCTTTATGAGGTCGTCTCCATATTTATAGACATGTTTTATTACCTCTGACTTCATAAATTGAAGAGGAAAATGATGGGAATCGCGTTTTAGGGCCGTTGTTAAAAAACCAAACCGTATTTGAGTTTTGTTTTACAAAAAGTAATAACGTCTATAACAATAGCAGTCTAGTATTTATATTCAATTTTGAGAGTGAGTTTCGTTTTAACGTGAAATATTTTACTGACACACTTAAAAATACACGTTTCTTTTTCGCTTTAAAAGTAAAAGAAAGTAATATTTCAATCAATTTCGTGTTTCAAAATTCAATAATGCTTCCTAAAACCTAAGTTGTGGTGCTTCTAGGAATAAAATAATTATAGCAGATATTATTTTACCAGGGGCAAATCCGGAATATTAATCAATAAAAATAAATCCAAGTCCGTTTATGTAGGTGAAGTTCCAAAACTATTTAGAAAAGATAGTTCAAGACTACACGCAACATAAAGCTTAGGAATCTAACAGCAAGTCTAGAAACATATATCCAAAACCTTAAATCATACACACGTAATCCATTCATTGAGTTCGCCCTCTATTTGAGCTGCCACAATAATTTCTCACTGCAGGTTTTTAAACCCTATAGTTTAAAGCGTAAGATTGAAATTGTAACTAGCAGGATTCATAAAATTAGTCAATGCGTCAGTGTCCTTGACACTGGTAATCCTAAAATAGATGGTAACCATACAAAGGTTCAATCAGACACGGAATATCACTTGCACGCGATCAGACTCAGATCTAAATATTCAGTTTTAGGCAATAGACATATGTGAGCCAACTGAACAAAATGTAGGACGAGCACTAAAACGTATTCTTTTATCGTGAAAGATATTTATTTGAGACATATTCTTATCTATGAAAGAAGTGATTCTTGTATTTTATTTATACAGGAGTCGCCATTGACTTCAGCCGAAAATCAGTGCTCTAGCCCTTTAGCTTGAAATTGGGGCGGTCGTCCCAAAATTACCTACAAAAAATAAAATTCCAGGAAACTTGATTCGATTACGACAAATCTGCAGTATATTTTGCCATTTGAACCCACAGTATCAATTTCTATTCTTTCTGTTCAAAAAATGCTTTTATACCAGTAACTTTATCTTTAGCGGTAAAAATATTGTTTATTTTGTAAATCAAATATAACAGTCAAACCTTATCTCATTTCCTAAATTTACACCAAGTTTGTTTACACCAAGATTTATTGTATAAGGAATTCTTAGTTACATAAAATTGAGCTGTCGCTTCGTGGGGTTCCTGCAGGTTCTCACTTAGCACCAATACTTTAATAATTCCATATATGGAATCTCAAAATATAAAATGTCCGCAAAAACCACAAACTGTCATTTAAACCTGCTCTAAATATAACCTCAAAACAAATTCCATCGTCATTCAAACATTACGGCTAATCGCGGTTTAGCACGAAATGTGCTAATTATCAACCGAGCCAACTATAAATTCTGAAATGTGCGAGTTTTGGTGCAATTACAAAAGTTTTTCACAATTTAAACTCGCTTCTCGGATAGTTTTCCGTTAATAGTGAAACTTTGTTCTAATTTTAGTTATTATACTCCCTGATACAAAAATAAATAAAAACATGAAAATTTTTCAAAACCTGGCGACAACCCAATTTCCTTAGCTTAAATAGCACACAAAATCTTGAACTTGTTTTAATATTTACAACGAATGCACCGCCATTTCTCCAATAATAAAGCTATTCACTATTTTGCTCTTTCTATGCAAGAGCCCTTTTTCATAATATTTTCAATCGTCAACATGCGATATTCTGTTTAGAATTTCGTTCGCATTTTTAACCTTATCATTGTACAAGGTCTTTACAGCCATAGAGTTCGTGTCTTTACTTCAATGTCACATTTTCGCCACCCCCATTGAGTCACGCGATAATTACTGTCACGTTTGTCTATATAATTTCCTTATTTATTATAATTGCTGGAGTTGATAAATTCAAGGCGATTTATGTTTATTTTGTGGCAGCTGTGGCGTCTTTTTTTACTGGTGTCATTATCTCTGGTTTAAGTTAAATTTTTCGCTATATCTATAGGTTATTATTTTTACTTATTGTATAAACTTGTGTTTTTCCGCAGTCTCACCATGGTAAGTGATGATGTGGCCGAAGGTGGTATGCACACGAAGCTTAGATAGGATTTAGCTCTCTAATGCAGCTGTTGGAACACACCGCTGCTTGGCGATAGATTTTCAACTTGAAGGTGGTGCTATGTTTTCCTTCACCAAAAGCTCACGCTCATTGTAGGTGAGCGGCAAAAACGATTTTTGCCGCGGTTTCGAACCGCGGCAAAAATCGTTTTTGCCGCGGTATATGACGTCACTACCACTGAGCTATCAACGCCTAATACGCCTAGACCATAAAGATTCAAAAAAAATTAAAAGTCTTGTCTTTGATCATAATCTTATCATGGTAAGTGATGATATTTCCCAAGGTGAACTTAGGTACAAATATTTCTTTTGATTACCAGTTAAAGTAATTATAGTAGACGCGGTGTAAATTATACTAAAATTGGGGCATTTCAAAGCCATTTCACGGAATTAGCAGACTGTTCTAATCAAACTATAAAGTTTTAATCAAGTTTGACTATTAGTAACGAAGTATTATTTCCTAGAAGACCTTAAGCATTGCTTAGTTTGCGTTGAATTCAGAAATTATCCAACTAATACATATACAGTATAAATCCTGCTGTCCTACTAATATTATAAATATGAAAGTTTGTGTTTGGATGTTTGTTGCTCAATCACGCAATAACGGCTGAAAGGATTTTAATGAAACTTGGCACACAGATAGATCATATCCTGGAATTACAATTTTTTTATCCCAGGACAAGACTATCCCCCGGGAACATAGGTAAAACTGCGAGGCACAACTATTCTAATATAAACATTAAGGTGATGGAAAAAAAGGCAGTTAAAATTGATGGTTATTCTAAATAAACAAAGCTTATGCCAGTGCCTGCAAGGGTATATTTAGCTTTGATGTGTCTGTGGAACTCCTTGCCTGAATCTGTGTTTCCCGATTGTTACAACCTGAGAGTCTTCAAGTCTCGAGTGAATAGGTTGCTTCTAGGTAAGCGTGCAGTATCGTAGACTGCATCTAACATCAAATAAGAGTGGTCATTAAAATGTGACGATTAAAAATACTTGTAATGAGTTCATTCAATAAATTCAATAAAGATATTTTTGAATTTGAATATCGAAACTGGCAGAGCCACAACAAATCCAAATGGAAATAGAACAGGTCCAAGCTAAAATGGAAACCTAAGACAAATCGTTTCCATCCAATGATAAATTCACTTCAAAACATCCAAAAACGAAACACAAAGAATTCTTTTGTTAGACAACAATAGGGACACATCCGTATCTGAAGCAAAGCAAAAACGATGAAACCTATAATTCTTTTCCAACAAAAATAAATTAATACCTTCTTGAGGAATTTGCGCGGAGGTGTTGAGAAATATTAGGGACGGTTGGATCTTGACGAACGGGATGCACAAATGTTAAGCTTGGAGTATATGATGGTGTGCCCGTTTCATTTATTAGTCTAAGTCAAAACCATTTATTCAGTTTAAGCCCTAGAAGATCGTTATGAGGATCGTATTACAGAAGTTACCACCGGTTCGGAAGTCAGCCTTCGATGTACACAAAAGGGGTCGTTTCGTGTGATCGATTCGTGCATCTTCGTACGAACAAAATACGTCACACAAATGTTACTTAACGCTACAGATGTTTTTTGCCGGCTAGGGTGCTCCGCAACGCCCATAAGGAGCTTCGTACAGAGTACTTTTTAATACTGGAAAGAACTTCGTTCCAAAAAGTTTGTTCATTGTCTGTGATTACTTAAGATTAGGGTACGATAGGACTAACGTGGTCAAAATTGTCAAAATTGCACAGGTAAAAAAGGGAAAAATATACAAAATACAGAGCTTAAACTTGCCTGCCTAAAACTGCTTAAATATGCAGATATGAATCAACTGCAGCTTCCACAAATAACACCGACATATAACCACAGCTTAAGAAAACGTTCTTCTGGAATTCGATTCTCTCTTGTTTTATTTTTCGAACAATTTCATGGAAACATAAAAACCCATCGAAGTAAATTTCACAAAGCATTGAGGGCTACGTACTTACATACGTAAATGTAAAAGTATATTTGTGCTAATGATATTTTTCCTGTCCAGTCTGCATGCCCTTGTTTGTTTTTATAGGTCACGGTCTCAGAACACGGAAAAATGGCCTTAATTTGTTACTAAATTACGCCCTGTAGTTTCACCCGCGTTTTTGAGATGAAATGCAATAGCACTCTAGGATGATGTAGCTTTCTAAGTGAAAACCATTTTTGAAATCGGATCAATAGTTTAGAGATTACCTCCTGTATCCAAACTTAATAACAATTCTACAGCAAAATTAAGCAATTTAAATTTCTAAAGATAACGACTTTTTGAAATATGGACTTTGATTATAAGCAAGATTTAATTGTGAATGTCAGAAATAAAATCATACTGAAATTAAAAAAAAACACAGGCAGTCATGTCAAGTCTATACTTAAAGTCAGAAGGTTTTTTAATTTTTTTTATTCTGTATAAGCTTATGTTTGACCACAATCTCACCATGGTAAGTGATGATGTGGCCAAAGGAGGTAAGCACACAAAGCCTAGATGTGAACTGGCTCTCAAGTGCAGCTGTCGGAACACACCGATAGGTGCTTGGCGATAGATTTTCAACTTGAGGGTGGTAGCCAGCCAGTCGAGTACTACAAAGTACCTTACCACCGTGCTATGGTTTCCTCACAATGTTTTCCTTCACCGAAAGCTCAAGCTCATTGTAGGATTCGAATCCACGACCTTCGCCGCGGTATCCGACGTCACTACCACTGAGCTATCATCGCTTTAAAAGCTTGATTGGCAGAAACTAAAAGTCTACATAATTAGATGTTATATTCGTACATAATAACTAGTTGATATATGGTGCAGGCAGAAAGAGAATGTAAAAAAGGCCAAAAAAATCACGTTTGTTGTATGTGAGCCCCCCTTAAATATTTATTTTATTTTGTTTTTAGTATTTGTTGTTATAGCGGCAACAGAAATACATAATTTGTGAAAATTTCAACCGTCTAGCTATCGCGGTTCTTGAGATACAGCCTGGTAACAGACAGACAGACGGACAGACAGCGAAGTCTTAGTAATAGGGTCCCGTTTTTACCCTTTGGGTACGGAACCCTAATAAGAACATCGCAGATGTAAATGTAGTGCACCACAGCCTTCCTGCGTATAATTAAAATATTCCGTATCATACTTTAAGTTCTGTAAAGTGAAGTTAAGTTAGTCGCAGTAAATTACTGCTGTATAGACCTTGAACATCAATTAAAAGGCAAAAATCAAATCAATTTATTCAGTTTAGGCCACATGATTTCACTCATGAATGAATACGTTTGTAGTATTGTATAAACTTGATTTAAACGTTAAATATGAAAGCCCCATGGTTAAAAGTGGGTTGAAAGAAAAAGTGATTCAAAATAGTGAAGTTAAAGTAAGGAATATTTTATTTTTTCATAAACAAGTGAATTTCATTAAAAAGTATCTAAGGTACGGCCGTCCCAGTTAAACAATAAGATAACAATTGAATCTAAAATTCCGCGAGCCCACTTATTAAATATTAATAGCTATCGCGGTTCTTGAGAATACTTGAGATACAGCCTGGTGAAAGACAGACGGATGGACAGACGGACGGACAGACAGTGAAGTCTTATTAATAGGATCCCGTTTTTACCCTTTGAGTACGGAACCCTAAAAACTAGTGGCTCGAAGTTTTATGACATTTTTGATCAATAGCAAATAGCAATACCATTTTGTTAAATTTCTAAAAACTTAATTATCACAAAATTGCACGAGAATGGGTTGAAAAATGGCGTATACGGATAGCCGTCGAAGACAGAAATTTAGCCCAAGCTGAAACGAAGAAGCGTCGCTCGCTTGGACAATAACATTTCATCACAGATACGCTCTTTAATATTTTTGGGCTAAAGTCCATAGTTACATTAGTCTAACTTTGCAAAGTTGATAATGTTAAGTTTGAACCGCACCGCAAGTTTTGATACAAACAATGATAAAACTGTCGGGAATGGGGACTCGCGGGTTCGCCTTCCCGTGCCATGAAAATTCGAGCCATAAAGCCTATTGTGGATTCCATTCAGGTCACGCACCTATTCCTTAGTTATTTTTATACTAGCTGTCCTCCGCGGTTTCACCTGCGTTCCCGTGGGATCTTATCTTTTCCCGGGATACAAATATAGCCTATGATACTCAGGGATAATGTAGCTTTCTAATGGTAAAATAATTTTTCAAATCTGTCTAGTAGTTTTTAAGTTTATTCGTTTGGTACATACAAAAAAATAAAAAACAAAAACCGACTTCAAAACTGTAACCTATACCTATGTACAAACATAAACTAAAAAGTAAAGAATAATATTTTAATTTCAAAGCAAGAGCCTTAAAGGACAATCAACAAATTATTGATATTTATATATCTATTTAATATTTATAAACAGTTCTTTTTGGAGTCGGTGCCAGTCAAGAAGAAGGACATTTTTGAACTGGACACGAAGTGTTCATACGAGAAAACGTCTTACGACATCTCTCCTTACGGTAATGTTCCTTAGGTCTGCGCCGTCGCTCCCCTACTTTTCGAAAGTTTGTTACAAAGGCAGAATTAAACTGTCCTTCTTGGCTGGCACCGACTCCAAAAAGAACTGTTTATAAATATTAAATAGATATATAAATATCAATAATTTGTTGATTGTCCTTTAAGGCTCTTGCTTTGAAATTAAAATATTATTCTTTACTTTTTAGTTTATGTTTGTACATAGGTATAGGTTACAGTTTTGAAGTCGGTTTTTGTTTTTTATTTTTAAAAATAATTTTATTTTTTAATTTTTAAAGTTTATTCCTTATTATATGTTATCCTAGGCAAAACTAGTTTGTCCTGAAATCGGGTCTGATCGGTAAAATATAATATATAACTAGCGGGCCCGGCAGACGTCGTCCTGCCCTGAAATTAAAACAAATCTTGGAACTCGATTCAGCGCCACCTACCGGGTCCAATTGTATTTTAAAACCATCGAAGAACCCATTGAAGTATACACACGAAATTTCATCCAAAACCAAAAAGTCACGCTCAACGACTCAGTTTGATTCACTAAGGTTTATCAAACGAGATAGATTTTTTTTCGTTTTTGTTGATTTTCTCAAAAAGTGCTTAATCAATTTCGACAAAATTTAAATGGGACCACCTCTGAAGTAGGATCTACCAAACATAAAAAGAATCATCAAAATCTATTCATAATTGGCAGAGAAATCGAGTAACAAACATACAAAAAAAAAAAAAAAAAACATACAGACGAATTGAGAACCTCCTCCTTTTTTTTGAAGTCGGTTAAAAAGACAAATCTTTCCTCTTTATAATATTAGTGTAGATGTAGATACCGCAAGTGACAGACAGTCAGTCGGGTCACCTGATGGTAAGTGACTGTCGTCACCTATAGACATCTTAATCTTATTACAATGCCTTAAAGGCAACTGTCTCGAGTGCAATTGTGCTAACTTCAACAGATGCTTAGCGACAGATTTTCAACTAGTGTGTGGTAGCCAGTCGAGTACTACAAAGTACCCTACCATCGTGTTCTGGTTTCCTCACGATGTTTTCCTTCACCGAAAGCTCAAGCTCATTGTAGGATTCGAACCCACGACCTTCGCCGTGGTATCCGACGCCATGGCCACTGAGTTATCATCGCCTCTTACTTATCCATAACCTAGCCTGTATTATAGAATCAGATAGCTGATACACTACATTTAAATAATAATAATATTTTTACTGCCCAAAATGTACACAGTTTTTACACATTATAATCTGGTAAAAAAGAAAAAAAGAAAAACATGTGTTTGATGTTTCCTGGCCCACAAACTAGGCTAGCCTGTGCTATGGGTGGCCAGATAGATAATTACACCAAGACTCAGAACAAACCTATCTGCTGGACAAGAATCGACCCCACGACCCATGGTGTGATAGGTAGTGGGTTACCAACCACGCCAAAATGTTATGTGTTTTCCGTCATCATCACATTCAGCTTGAAAACGCATTTTGATCTCTAAAAGCAATGTTTTCGAGTCGCAAATCCATTGGCAAATCTAAAATTCAGGATCCCAAATAACTATGGGTGTGTTCCTAAGGAACTGTCAACACACAATACATAATATACTAGTGGGCCCAGCAGACGTTGTCCTGCCCTGAAATTAAAACAAAACATAGAACCCGATTCCAGCGACACCTACCGTGTCCAATTTGTGAATCTAAACCATCTGTCATCTGTCAGCCCGATCTCGAGACATGTCAAAAAGTCGTTCTATATACTTTTTTTGTGCATTTTTCTTATTTTTTAATAGTTATTCCGCTATTCCGGGCGGAGACGAATCTAACTAATCAAAAATGAAAATCGGTCCAGCCAGAACGGCTTACAACGAGTTATAAATAGTGTAACTAACACGACTTTCTTTTATATATATAGATTATGTAGGTATGTTATGAAAACTTATGTATTATGCCGAACACACGACCTCTCCGCGTATGGCCGGGGTCGGGTGAAAATAATAACGCGCTCGATAACGAGGTTGATCCATGTACCGTACATATCCTTAGGCCTGCTACATATCAGCGACTTTATATTTTTTTAGGGTTCCGTATCCAAAGGTTAAAACGGAAACCCTATTACTAAGACTCTGCTGTCCGTCTGTCTGTTACCAGGCTGTATCTCATGACCCGCGATAGCTAGACAGTTGAATTTTTTACTTATTATGTATTTCTGTTGCCGCGATAACAACAAATTATTATGATATAGCCTTCATTCGGACACGGCACACTTATCTACCACTCGTAGATCGCTCCCTTATTCCACCTTTGTGTGTCCGTTTGCCAGGTGGCTTTTGATTGCACTTGGTAAGTGAAGTGCATCCGCTGTCGAACGACGTAACACAGGTCAAAGTAGACTAATTAGCCAACTTTTAGCCCACCGCTTTTTACTTATGGACTATTTTAAACTATGTAGGAGCGAGGTGTTAGACTCCTCTATTGAAAAGGGAAGATCTTCCGCCAGGCTAGGTCATCGTGCCTGGGGACCGCGGACCAACTGTAATGAAATGAAATTGTTTATTCATCCAAATAGGCCTTCACAGGCACTTATGAATAGACTCTAAATGCTCGGTTCGGAAGGTTGCTGAGAAGAGCCGGGAATAAACTCAGCAATTACTCTTTTCAAAAACAACTTACACCAATTACAGTCAATAATTATTTATCTAGTCTCACTGACAATATTTGCGTGTTATGGCGGCAAAATAGTAATCCATGTAGATGTTGGAAGCTTGTATATATGGAGATCGCTTGGGAAACTTCGAAAGCGCGATGTAGATAATTGGAGCGCAATCTATCAGTCGTCATGCGAACTTTATCTATGTGTAGATAGATGTCGCTACTAAACAAATCGCAATTCTCAGCGATTAAACGCAATTCTGTAAATAACTTTAGCAGTAACCCATACCAAACACGTATTGGTATCACTTGGTAGTTGCTGGCACTTCACCGCAAAGTGGAGTGTTGTTAACAGAACATTGGATACAATAAGGAAGTTCTGAAGTCAATTTGCTGGCAATCCGCCATGAGAAACGAGACGATCTGATCGACCAAATAGTGACGTATGAATGGAGGTTTGAGAACAATTTTTGAATAGGTGATTCTCGGCCTAATATGGAAAATCAACCAGTATGTGAACTGTTAGTAGTGATAACTTTTTTATTTTTTTATTCTGGATAAGCTTGTGTTTTACCACAATCTCACCATGTGAAGTGATGATGTGGCCGAAGGTGGTAAGCACACAAAGCCTAGATGGGAACTGGCTCTCATGTGCAGCTGTCGGAACACACCGATAGGTGCTTGGCGACAGATTTTCAACTTGAGGGTACCCAGCCAGTCGAAAAGGTACTACAAAATACCCATCAAAAATATTTATTCACCGATTATGTCTCTTATTTCCATGTAGAAGAAAGAAGAAAGATAAATAATTTAATTATGCGCGCCATACGACAACAAAAAAAATCCTACATACACTCATAAAACATAACACTCCTTCTGGCGCAGTCGGGTAATAAAACATACAGTTTACGTACTTACTTAACACTGCATTATACCTTTCATTCAAAATAATAAATAATGCTTAGCTTAAAGATGATTGTGTAAGTGAAGTTAATTTTCTACCGTTTTTGGAATAAAACATATAGAAAAAAATAAAGAAAATTCATAGTCATAAACATATCAAGAAGAAACGTTCATACATTATCATTGATTCGGAACAATAGTTTCAATTTTATAAGGAAGTTTTGCATTGCTAATAAACTTTGGTTGCATGAAACAGTTGAGTTAAGATGTACAGATTACTTATGGAGGGACGAGGGCTTAACTGTTAAGGCTGCATTCACCGATATCAGGGGTGAATGACCCCGCCCTCTGTCAACTGTACATGGAAAACTGTGGAGTGGGTAACGATGCTGTTAATTTTTGAGACCAGTTGTTTTGATCACGTGATTACGTATTTACGAATATAAAATATAAATGCAAATTAGTTATCCTTAATATTATAAATGCGAAAGCAACTCTGTCTCTCTGTGTTACGCAATCACGCCTAAACTACTGAACCAATTCCAATGAAATTTACTGAGATAGTCTAGAACCTGAGAAAGGACATAGGCTACTTTTTAATGTGAAAAAGAGCTGTAAGAGGTTGAAATAGTGTATGGAAATTACGTCATTTTTAAAACTAGAAGCTTGAAACTTATTTTTTAGGCTTTTGATTAGCCTTTGATGTAGAGTTAAACACGACATTGAAAAATTTTACCCTAAAGGGGGTAAAAATAGGGGATGAAGGTTTTGCGTATCGCTTTAAATTAAATACTCCAAAAACATGATAACACAACTCCATTCCACCTATGTCCGCACAATATATTCCACATAAGGCATCCGGAGTCTCATTACGGCACCCATATTGGTTTCGTCGTTATCTCCAGCCGGTACGCACGACTTCTTAGTAGACCCTAAAAAGAGGCTCGGCTTTCGGCCAATTTCAATAGTTTGTGCTATACTTAACGGTTTGAGTAACGGTTAGTAAATCTAATAACGAGAGGTTCGTGATGACATGACTTTGTTGCACGGATGTCGGGAAGTGGGGTGGAAGGATTATAAACTCTTTTTAATCTAATTTATTACTAACTTGGGTCCAGCAGACGTTGTCCTGCCCTGAAAATAAAAAAAACTCAGAACACGATATTTTTAGCGCGCATTCTGTCAATTGCGCCAACTGTCACACAACTGACTGTTATGTCAAACGCCATAAGGTTACAAAAGGAGAAAGGTTTAAAAAGGTTTTAAGGTTGGAAAAGTTAATATGGTCGTTAAGTTTTCTTCGGAGTTTTTGGCGGGAACTTGCAGAGTGACGTTGCGTTTTCGTTTTATTTTCATTAAATTCGTGTATTTTGAGTTTTATTGAATAATATCGTGTTTTGTCCAATAATAATCAATCTAAGTGCACAAGAGAAGTGAAATGAAAGCGTGTATCGTGACTTTCCAGGTTGTCCCAAAAAGTCCGTGAATGTTTTAGTGGAACAACCGCCAATTTCACTAAAGCCTGACTGGACATGTATGGACGAGGACTAGACATTACAGTGAATTTGAGAATGTGACTATAACATAAAAGAAGAAATTAAAACTCAAGAAAATTTATGCGACTGAAAGACTTTGTATTGACTAAAAATTATTTAAAAAATATTAATGGAGTGACAAATAGACCAAGACCATTTTAAATACTTTGACATTGGCAGAAATATTCTAAAAGGATGATTGCCAGTAACAAAAAAAAAAGTTTTCTTCATTTTCTAATGTTCCGCGGAAATTTCTTAGTTTTTTCTTTCATAAGAAGTTGTCAATTTGACGTGACAACCAGGCAGACGTGTCATGTGATGGTAAGTGAATACTGTCGCCTATAGACATTAGCAATACATACTAGCGGGAATGCGTTGTGCACCTTATTGCAATGCTCTGCGACCGAACTCAGTGTTTTTAATTTAAATCACAACGCCCTCTCCTCAAACCAGTCGGAAGCTTATAATTTCAAGAACTAACTAACATGAACTAACGCCATCTAGTGTACATTATAACAATTCATCCTAGACCGAACTTAAATATGGACTTAAAAAAGTTCACGATTTTGCTGTTGGATGTCACTGTTCTTGAAAATGAGAAACAGCATATTCACGAATACATTTTATTTATTTTCGTTAGTATGACTTGTTGAGTCTTGAAACAAATAAAATGCATAATATCATGTACATATCATAGACTTAAAAAAGTTCACCATTTTGCCGTTAGATGTCACTGTTTTTATTATTATTAAGTCTTGAAACAAATAAAATGCAAAATCTGGGGGCACGGTTGTGCCCCCCGCCAAGAAAAGCCCGCGAAGCGTAGACGCAGGGGCACTACTTACCTTTTCTCGAAGCACTTCGTCGTATTTTTGAACCTCATAACTTCGCTTTGGATTATACCAGATAAACAAAATTCTCAGGATATGATGCCTATAGTAGACTTATTAAACATATAAAGTTTCAATTGCATAGCTGTTGTACTTTAGATTTTATTGATATCTAAAAATCCCCGATTTCGTCACTGACTGATGATCATCAAAACTCATAAATGGTACTTCTTGAAGTCCTAGAAAGCTAAAATATTCGTACACAAACAACAAAAAAAAAATTTCAAACTTGAAACTTTTATCCCCCAACCCCTTAAACTAGGGATGCGTCAACTATGTATGTATGGGGACCCTTTAATTTTCAACTTTTTTTTTTTCAATTTTCAACCTTGCCTTTCGTCAAATTCTGTGATTCTAGGTCGACGGGAACTATCCTATAGATTTTCGACGGTTTAACTAAGAAACGGATGGACCTAGCAAGTTGAAATTTATACCAAATACTGAAGTCTAATAATCCCTATTAAGTGTATAAATATCAGGGTCCTGAGTCAACACGAGAAAAAGATATGGGCAAATTTAGATTTTCGCGAAAATTTGTAAGTACCAAAATTTAACTTAATTTTCATCATTTTTTATTTTTCAGAATTTTCCCTTTACTTGTGCTGTAACACCTTGCTTTAAACCAAAATTGATAAATCTAGGTCAACCGGAAGTACCCTATAGGTTTTGGGTCGAAAACCTATATGGTAGTTCCCTTTGTCCTAGAATCACGAAATTTGGCAAAACTTACTGCGCAAATAAAGCGAAAATTCGAAAAAATAAAAAAAGTTTAAAATTAAAGGGGGTCCCCATACATACATAGTACCACCAATTAAGATAGACCTCTGATTTGTATCGGAGCTCATACAATTTTGAGGTCTAGCTTAATTGGCACCTATCTCCAATAAGGTAAGCGAAAACGTAATCGAAAAAAAATTGAAATAAATCCCCAAGACTCCATTACCGTGATGAACGAACTATTTACAAGTTTGTTCGGAACCATCGGTGCGCGAGTCCGACTCGCATTTGACCGGATTTTTATACACCTAATAGGGACTAATAGATCTCAGTATCTGGTATAAATTTCAACTTGCTAGGTCCACCCATTTTCCGCGTTCCTCAGAAAATCGGTGGTGACACACTGACAGACTGACAAGAGAGTGATCTTATAAGTTTTTTTTTACCTTTTCAGGTACGGAATCCTAAAAATAATGTAAAATAAAATACATAAATAAAAATCTTTATTTGACACATAAAAAACACAATTAGGCTGAAGTCTCTGACCTTTATGGTAGGCAAAGCCTGTATACTAATGGTCAGCTCCTTCCCTACTTATAGTTGACAACATTTTAAAGCGTTCAATATAAAGTTAAATCTAAAAATAAAAGCTAGAAATCAAATTAAATTAGGTGTCATGCAATTAACAATATAAATTAATCGTAATATAAGAAGTGCGTGTGTGTGTGTGTATGTGTGCGTGTGTGTGTGTGTGTTTGTGTGTCTGTGTGTATTTAACATGTTTAATATTTATTGAATACTATATAAGATTTGTTCTGTATCCTCATAACTATATTTACTTAACCAATTTACATTTTTCTGTTTAAGTTGAAAGTTACTTAGTGAACAATAATTATTGAATGTAGACTTAAAAACATTGTACAATCGTGGGGCACTGTAATCATAAAGTCTGCGGGCAAACGTACTTCTCAAGGTAGGTACTGGATATCTATATTTCGTTTTAGTGCTCTTCGGTATGTATGGAACAGTTATACGATGGTACCTAATAAAATAATAATACAACCTTTATAATACTTATAAACAACAAAAATACAGAGGCAACCCAAAGAAGATTTCACTTCAAAAACTAGATGGCGTTGTCTCTAATTGAAACGAGCTATGGTTTCATTCTTAGAGATTTATATAGGCAAATTTACATTTTAATATGTTTCCGTAGAATCACCCAAAAAGGGACGTTACCCGTCCCAATGTCACAACTGCCAACTTTATGGCCACTCCGCACGCAATTGTTACGCACCAGCTAGGTGCGTCAAATGCCTGATCCCACATGCAACTAAAGATTGCAGCCGTCCCAAAAA
Organism: Ochropacha duplaris; assembly: GCA_951361185.1. Lineage (NCBI taxonomy): Eukaryota > Metazoa > Arthropoda > Insecta > Lepidoptera > Drepanidae > Ochropacha > Ochropacha duplaris. The sequence goes on along the minus strand of OX592712.1, from coordinate 1,713,596 downwards.
CCCCGCGGAGGCAACGGAACCACCTGGTTGCGTCCTCTGCCAGTCGCTAGGACATACCGCGAACTACCGCGGATGCCCCAAAGCGTCACGCCCCCGTATCTCATACGACTCGCCGCGTAACGCCACGCGTCGTCCTCCCCCTCCAGTACCCGCTGCGCAGGCCCATCTGGCCCCACAGCGCCCTTCACCGTGGGGAGCTTTCAATTATGAAAGCAACCACTTCCCCCTACCCCACTTTGCGGCCAAAACCGCACCCGCTGCTCAGGTGGACAGCTCCACCCAACCCCAGCCCTCAGCTGGTCCCTCTCCTCCCGCCCCCGTCCCCATCCCTACTCCCTCCCCACCTGCCCCAATCTCCCGCGCTGTCCCCAAATCGGTGCCAACGGCACCTCGCCGCGCCAAACAAAACCCCCCCCACGGCGTTGATCCGGATCTCGCCCTGGTGGAGCGATTCGCTGAGGCCTTCAACCCCAGCGAAGTTAGGGAGTTAGCCCACGAAATTAGAGTGAACGAAGGCAACGGTCGTGCCCTCGCTCAAATCGCCATGAGGTTCGAGCGCCTCTTCTCATCATTAGCTCAATTTAAAGTTAACCCATAATGGATAGTTCGACTGTGTGCAGAATTAAACCCCGCTCAATCAAGATAGGCTTCTTTAATGCCAACGGCATTACAGGTCAACGAAATGAGATCGCAGATTTCCTGAGTGATCATGACGTTGACATACTCCTAGTACAAGAGACGTTCCTCAAACCCTTCCATAGGAATCCCAGGATTGCCAACTATCAGATAGTTCGCAACGATAGGCTCTACTCCGCCCTAGGAGGAACCCTCATATATTACAAAAGGTCCTTGTACTGTTCTCCCATGGATCAGCCCAAACTTGAGTACATTGAAGCTTCGGTCTGCAGGCTCGGCATGACTGGCCACGAGTCAATCATTCTGGTCTCAGCCTACGTTTCCCCAACTCGCTCTTCAAGCGACCTCCAACTATCACTCAGAAGAGATTTGAAAACCCTTTTCGAACTAGGAAGCTCTGTCATAGTGGCGGGCGACCTAAACGCGAAACACCGCCTCTGGAATTGTCATACGAACAACTCCAGAGGTATTGTACTAGAATCCCTCCTCGGGCCGCTGAACATCGATTTAGTCGCGCCCCTGGAACCGACTCACTACCCCAACGTACTTGACCACAGACCCGACATCCTCGATGTGGCACTGTTGAAGAATGTAAGCCTAGGCATACACGACTTGACAGTGCACCACGAGTTAGTCTCCGACCATCGACCTGTAATCTTAGAACTTACACCGAACTCAGGCCCCCCTGATTCAGGTCGGACCCCTCTCACTAAAGTCGTGACGAACTGGGACAAACTGGGCGAAAGCCTCAAGTCTGCCTCATCCGTTCACCTCGACCAAATCCCCAGCAGCATAGTCACCGCTGACGAAGCTATAGGCGCAATCGACTCCCTGACCAGCCACGTGCAATCGCTTATTAGCGATTGCTCTCGGACAGTTCCGGTGGAGAGCAATCGACACTGGCGCTTGCCCGACGACGTACGTAACCTGATTAGGGAAAAGAACGCAGCCATGCGCGAATACGATAGACGTCCGACCGAGGACAACCGAATCCGCCTACGCACTCTCCACCGCGCCGTCAAAGAGCGAGTGGCCGAGGCCCGCGAAAAAAGCTGGGATCAGAAACTGATCGACATAAAGCCCTCCCATCGAGCCTTTTGGCAACTCTCACGTGCCCTAACCAAGGACACGGTTGCCCATATTCCACCTCTCAAAAGGCCCAACCTTCCACTCGCCTTCGAAGACGAGGAAAAAGCCGAATGCCTGGCCGAAAGCCTGGAGCTTCAGTGTACACCCAGTTCCCTCCCTATCGACCCTGTTCATATGGAGGAAGTAAATTCGGAAGTAGAACGGCGAGCTTCTCTCCCGTTACCCCCACCTCCTCTCAACGAAGAGGAAGACCCCGTCCCTCCCGTGACCCCGGACGAGGTCAAGCAGATCATCCGGGACCTCCACCCGAGAAAAGCCCCGGGCTCGGATAAAATCACCAACAAAGTGGTAAAGCTGTTCCCGGCTACCCTTATCATGCTCCTGACAGCGATCTTTAACGCTGCCTTATCCAATAACATTTTTCCACATCAGTGGAAAAAAGCCCATGTAATTGGGATCCATAAGCCCGGCAAACCCAAATCCGAGCCCTCCAGTTACCGACCCATCAGCTTGCTCAACGTCATGGGCAAGATGTATGAAAGGTTAATATACCTCCGTCTCAAAGCGTATGCCGACGCTAATAAACTCATTCCCGACGAGCAGTTCGGCTTTCGAACTAGACACTCGTGCGTCCAACAAGTTCACCGTATCGTTGAACACATCGCCTCCAACTTTCAGAAAGGTCAGATGACCGGAGTCCTGTTCTTCGATGTTGCAAAGGCATTCGACAAAGTCTGGCACAACGGCTTAATTTATAAGCTGTACAAACTCGGAGTGCCAGTCAGACTCGTGACCATCCTACGAGACTTCTTGTCGAATCGCCAATTCAACTACCGAATAACAGGAGCGCTATCCTCAGCCCACCCCGTTCTAGCCGGAGTCCCCCAAGGCTCTGTGCTGTCCCCCTTATTGTTTACACTCTACACGAGTGACATCCCAAAAACTAGCAAAGCGCAGCTAGCTCTATTCGCGGACGATACCGCAATATATTATTCTGGCAGGAGCCCCACGGCAATTGCCAAAGTTCTCCAAGCCGCGACTCACACCCTAGGTCCCTGGTTTCGGAAATGGAGAATCGAAATTAACCCCACCAAGAGTCAGGCGGTGCTGTTCTTCAGTCCCGCCAAGAAACTCATCCCCACTCCAGTCACCATGTTCGGCGAGCCGATCCCTTGGGAGAGGCGAGCCAAATATCTCGGTGTTACCCTGGATGATCGTTTGTCCTTTGCCGACCACATAAAACAGGTACGTGCACGCGCCTGTTTTGTGTCCGGTCGCCTTCATTTCTTGTTAAATAAAAAGTCTAAACTTGCCCTAAAAAGCAAGGTGAGACTCTACACCGCGTGCATCCGCCCCGTTATGCTATATGCATGCACTGTGTTCGCACATGCATCCCCCAAGCTGATCCATAGACTCCAAGTGGTTCAAAACCGCTTCATGCGCAAAGCCACGGGCGCCCCGTGGTACATGCGCAACTTAGACCTCCACATAGACCTCAATCTGCCCACGGTTAAGCAATTCATCAAGCGCGCTTCACGCCGCTATTACGATCGTGCCCTAAACCACGCGAACCCATTAATTGTAAACACTGCAAACTATACTCCTTCAGAGATTTCAAAAATCCGTAGGCCTAAACTCGCCCTCAGCGAGCCGGATGACCCTACAACTCTAGCTCAGATTAAGGATAGGGAGGCTCGCGCAGCCCTGAAGAAACAAATACAACACCGCCCGCGTTTTCGCCCTCGCCGGAGAGGCCCGTCGCGACGTCCCACTCAGTCAGTCTCGTCCCCAGTAGTTGGCCCGAGCCGTACCAGTAATCCGACCGTCCCTTAAAACCCCTCTAAATCGCTTAGGCGAAGTCCGTCCCACTATTTTGTGCGCCCTGAGCCGAGGTTCGTGCCCCAACTGGGGCGCCCTCAGCGGTCAGTCGTTTAAAATTTGTAAACTCGGTTGAGAGCCCTAAGCGCTCACCGAAAAGTCCGCGTAAGGGTGTCTATGGTCCCTCAGACCTCCACCTTTAAGTCCTCCCCAAAAAAAAAAAAAATATGTTTCATATAGTTAGTTTGAACATAGTCGATTTTCATTAGTTAGTTTGAACATAGTCGATTTTCATTAGTTTGTTTGAACATAGTCAATTTTCATTAGTTTGTTTGAACATAGTCGATTTTCCAACTAAAAGTTAGTATGGATTGTTTGTGAAATAGTTACACTTGAAGTAGAGCTGGGACCTCACCGTCATCGTATGTTTCATATGCCGGGAGATGGTTCCTGCCTCTTCTATTCCTTGACATACTTATGTCAATGATGTATGAAGAAATAGACGATGAGGTGGCGTCGCAAGTCAGGACTGCTATCGTGCGATATGTTGTAGACCACTGTGATGAACTACAATAATCATATACTTGTGCCGAATTTGGGGAAACCTATCATGTAGATCCGATTACCTCCTAGAACCTCACTAACTTTACCTCTTTATAATATAAGTATAGAGATATAATTGAAAAGCAATCATTAATTGAGTTTTAATGGCCAATCGAAGTACTTATTCGAAAGTTAAAGTACCCATTAAATATTAATAAAACACTACGACTATATTTAATTGCTACAAAGAAAATGAAAATTTGTGTACGAGTGTCCTAATTTTATATCGTTTTTTTTTACTTTTTCATACTGGATAAGCTTGAGTTTGACCACAATATCACCATGGTAAGTGATGATGTGGCCGAAGGTGGTAAGCACTCAAAGCTTTGATGGGAACTGGCTCTCAAGTACAATTGCCGGAACACACCAACAGGTGCTTGGCGACAGATTCAACTTGTGTGTTGCTGCCAGCGAGTCGAGTACTACAAAGTACCCTACCACCGTGCTGTGGTTTCCTCACGATATTTACCTTCAACGAAAGCTCAAGCAGTATGTGACTAAAAAACTTGAGGAGTGTCAAGGGACACCCGGATGGAACGAAGTTATATAAGTCGAGAGAGTATATATATAAAAAAAAAACATTTATTATATATAAATAGAAATGAAAATAGCTGGCTTGCTTTCTATAAGAGAGAGAGAGAGAGAGAGAGAGACAGACAGAGAAACATGCGCACGCCGCACAGCTTACAATAGCTTACTACACACAACTGTCACCGACAGTGACAGTGACACTAAAAGTGTCGTAAGATTTTTTTCCGTCTAGCCCCCTTTCACAACGCGCGATAAGGAACTTCGTTCCAATAACGAGGAGGACCCCTAAAATATTTCAGGTAATCAGTTCTGTACAATAGTTATACAATGTAATAAAATTCGTTGTAATTTAAGCAATACACTGTTTTATTGTCGTAATAAACAAGTGAATACGCACTGAAATGAAATTTACCGACAGCCGGTTGAATACTTTATAGGTATTGAAGCTTCTTTATTTTCGTCATAAAAATTATTAAATTGCAAACGAAATTGGATGCTATTAGAAATGATGTAGGTGTTGTTTTTGTTTTTCAAGTCACTAGACGATCGTCTACATTTGCAATGCCTGGTGTTGCCGATATGAAGGCAATTATCTCAAGTTAGTACACCTTTTTTAGTCACAGTCAAAGTCAAAACAATTTATTCAGTTTAGGCTCTAGAAAGGCATTTATGAAGGTCGAATTACAGAAGTTACCACCGGTTCGGAAGTCAGCTTTCAACTGAGAAGAACCGGCAAGAAACTCAGCAAGGCTACATTTTTTAAACTTTTTTGGGCCATCTGACTATGTTGGCTTTTTAGGGTTCCGTACCCGAAGGGTATAAACGGGACCCTATTACTAAGACTTCGCTGTCTGTCCGTCTGTCTGTCACCAGGCATTTTTTATTCTGGATAAGCTTGTGTTTGACCACAATCTCACCATGGTAAGTGATGATGTGGCCGAAGGTGGTAAGCCCACAAAGCCTAAATGGGAACTGGCTCTCAAGTGCAGCTCTCGGAACACACCAATAGGTGCTTGGCGACAGATTTTCAACTTGAGGGTGGTAGCCAGCCAGTCGAGTACTACAAAGTACCCTACCACCGTGCTATGGTTTCCTCACGATGTTTTCCTTCACCGAAAGCTCAAGCTTATTGCAGGATTCGAACCCACGACCTTCGTCGCAGTATCCGATGTCACTTACCACTGAGCTATCATCGCCCTTGACAATGTTACAATACGAAACAAGTTTTCATTTCGATGTCGATGAAGTTTCGCAGTCGCCCTGCAGCGTAATATTATTAAACTTGATACAACATGTCAAGATAAATATTTACTAACAAAACCAAACTCTAATACCCGCACAACTGTACACCAAACGTTTATAGGTCTTTATTACCCCCAAATTCTGATATTCAATAACATGGAAAATACGTGACTTGTCCTCAAAACAGTTTATTATCAGTCTTTGCACACCGACGCACGGTTTTATGTTGATAAACCGTACGATTTTAGGGTTCTGTACCCAAAGGGTAAAAACGGGACCCTATTACTAAGACTTCGTTGTCTGTCCGTCTGTCTGTCACCAGGCTGTATCTCAAGAACTGCGATAGCTAGACAGTTGAAAAATGAATATTTAAGAGGGGCTCCCATATAACAAACGTGTTTTTTTGCCGTTTTTACGGAGTCCGACTCGCACTTGGCCGGTTTTTAATTAAATATTTTGTACAAAATACTTTCAAGTGCGAAAGTAATTCTGTATGTCTCTTTGATTGATTTTCGACACAACTGAAAAGATCTTCTTGAAATTCGGTGTTGGATACCTTGATGCTGAGGAAGAATTAAGGGTTTATTTAGGTGACAAAGTATATGTCGTTGTATTTAGAGAGTTATTTTTATACTCGTACAAACTACGGGATTTCACTTGAGCGATACAGAATTGAAAGGTACAAGATTATAAAAAAAAACTTGAGAGGTGTCAAGGGACACCCGGATGGAACGAAGTTATATAAGTTATATAAGTCGAGAGAGTATATATATATATAGGTATATAAATAGAAATGAAAATATCTGGCTTGCTTTCTATAAGAGAGAGGGAGAGAGAGAGAGAGACAGGTCAACGCACTTTTGACACTAAAAGTGTCGTGACAATTTTTTCGTAAGATTTTTTTCCGTCTAGCCCCCTTTCACAACGCGCGATAAGGAACTTCGTTATTAGTGCTAAGCAATGAGGTCTTTATTTTGCATTAGACTTTTAACTATCAATAATATTAGTAACGCTTTTAATGTCACGGTGCAATAAATAAAAGTTAACAGTTTGAGCGTTTCTGCCTCCAAAAACCCAGCCTCCGTTGTGCAATAAGCGTAAGGGACAAAACAGGGTCACGAGTGAGCGTAACGACTCTCCACGCGCTGACGGCTTGTGCCCGCTACAAATATTCAAAAAAAGAAAACTTGCCACTCCAACTTTTCACATAAAACCCTTTTTATTGGTTGGACTAGACGGAGGTCAACTATGCCCTCCAAATAAGGTTTGGTGCAAGATTTAAGCGATTTTGTAACACTTTTTCTTTAGGAATAGAACTGAAATTTCTTTAGCCAAAATAGTGGCTGTATCTTTTATTCAGCTATTTTATTCTTTGATCTCTTTAAAACTGACTCGTTTTAATTAATGGGACTTAATAGGGATGATTCCTATGTTCAAGAAAACAAAATTAACGAATTAACTTCAGACCATTGTGGTCAAAAGGTAGTTTTACCAAGTGAGACCAACATTATCCCTCATAAAATAACATGTAGACCTATTACTTTACATCGTATGCTCAGTTTCCAAAATAATGTAAGAAATAATATTGTTTCTATTGACATGGCACAGGAAGAACCAGATATTCTTTACAATAAAATTTTTGATTTTATAAAAAAAGAATTTGATAATACATTCAAACCAAGGACTTTCTATCAAAAAAAACATTTTAAGTTTAATGACTGGGCAACGGTTGGTATTTATAAAAGTAGAGCTAAGTTGTATGAGCTGTATGGTATGAAAAAATATAATCAAAACATTAGTTTTCTTGAGTATGTTAAAAATTACTCCAAAATATTTAAAAAAGTTTGTGCTTCTGCTAAATCTATTTATTTAAAAAATAAAATTAGTCAATCATCCAATAAGGTTAAAACAACTTGGGATATTATTAACTCAGAAAGGGGGAAGACTAAAAACCCTAATAATCGTATTGAACTAAATATAAATAATAAACTTATTACTGAAGATTGTCAATTAGCACAAGCGTTCAATAATTTTTTTAGTGATATACCTGTAGCTACAACCAGCTCCTTAAATTCATCACCGAAAGATGCTGAATCAATTTTAAAAAACAATGTATCTGAGTGCGATGAGATATTTAAATTTAGACATGTAACGCCTTATGACATTGTCAAAACTTTTAAGAGTTTAAAAGTAAAGCGCACTGGTGATTTATGGGATATATCTGTTAATGTTTTGCGGAGTATCGTTGATGATATTGCTCCTCATTTGGCTTTAATATTTAACAGGTGTGTAGATTTAGGTAAATTTCTGCAGAATTAAACCCCGCTCAATCAAGATAGGCTTCTTTAATGCCAATGGCATTACAGGTCAACGAAATGAGATCGCAGATTTCCTGAGTGATCATGACGTTGACATACTCCTAGTACAAGAGACGTTCCTCAAACCCTTCCATAGGAATCCCAGGATTGCCAACTATCAGATAGTTCGCAACGATAGGCTCTACTCCGCCCTAGGAGGAACCCTCATATATTACAAAAGGTCCTTGTACTGTTCTCCCATGGATCAGCCCAAACTTGAGTACATTGAAGCTTCGGTCTGCAGGCTCGGCATGACTGGCCACGAGTCAATCATTCTGGTCTCAGCCTACGTTTCCCCAACTCGCTCTTCAAGCGACCTCCAACTATCACTCAGAAGAGATTTGAAAACCCTTTTCGAACTAGGAAGCTCTGTCATAGTGGCGGGCGACCTAAACGCGAAACACCGCCTCTGGAATTGTCATACGAACAACTCCAGAGGTATTGTACTAGAATCCCTCCTCGGGCCGCTGAACATCGATTTAGTCGCGCCCCTGGAACCGACTCACTACCCCAACGTACTTGACCACAGACCCGACATCCTCGATGTGGCACTGTTGAAGAATGTAAGCCTAGGCATACACGACTTGACAGTGCACCACGAGTTAGTCTCCGACCATCGACCTGTAATCTTAGAACTTACACCGAACTCAGGCCCCCCTGATTCAGGTCGGACCCCTCTCACTAAAGTCGTGACGAACTGGGACAAACTGGGCGAAAGCCTCAAGTCTGCCTCATCCGTTCACCTCGACCAAATCCCTAGCAGCATAGTCACCGCTGACGAAGCTGTAGGCGCAATCGACTCCCTGACCAGCCACGTGCAATCGCTTATTAGCGATTGCTCTCGGACAGTTCCGGTGGAGAGCAATCGACACTGGCGCTTGCCCGACGACGTACGTAACCTGATTAGGGTAAAGAACGCAGCCATGCGCGAATACGATAGACGTCCGACCGAGGACAACCGAATCCGCTTACGCACTCTCCACCGCGCCGTCAAGGAGCGAGTGGCCGAGGCCCGCGAAAAAAGCTGGGATCAGAAACTGATCGACATAAAGCCCTCCCATCGAGCCTTTTGGCAACTCTCACGTGCCCTAACCAAGGACACGGTTGCCCATATTCCACCTCTCAAAAGGCCCAACCTTCCACTCGCCTTCGAAGACGAGGAAAAAGCCGAATGCCTGGCCGAAAGCCTGGAGCTTCAGTGTACACCCAGTTCCCTCCCTATCGACCCTGTTCATATGGAGGAAGTAAATTCGGAAGTAGAACGGCGAGCTTCTCTCCCGTTACCCCCACCCCCTCTCAACGAAGAGGAAGACCCCGTCCCTCCCGTGACCCCGGACGAGGTCAAGCAGATCATCCGGGACCTCCACCCGAGAAAAGCCCCGGGCTCGGATAAAATCACCAACAAAGTGGTAAAGCTGTTCCCGGCTACCCTTATCATGCTCCTGACAGCGATCTTTAACGCTGCCTTATCCAATAACATTTTTCCACATCAGTGGAAAAAAGCCCATGTAATTGGGATCCATAAGCCCGGCAAACCCAAATCCGAGCCCTCCAGTTACCGACCCATCAGCTTGCTCAACGTCATGGGCAAGATGTATGAAAGGTTAATATACCTCCGTCTCAAAGCGTATGCCGACGCTAATAAACTCATTCCCGACGAGCAGTTCGGCTTTCGAACTAGACACTCGTGCGTCCAACAAGTTCACCGTATCGTTGAACACATCGCCTCCAACTTTCAGAAAGGTCAGATGACCGGAGTCCTGTTCTTCGATGTTGCAAAGGCATTCGACAAAGTCTGGCACAACGGCTTAATTTATAAGCTGTACAAACTCGGAGTGCCAGTCAGACTCGTGACCATCCTACGAGACTTCCTGTCGAATCGCCAATTCAACTACCGAATAACAGGAGCGCTATCCTCAGCCCACCCCGTTTTAGCCGGAGTCCCTCAAGGCTCTGTGCTGTCCCCCTTATTGTTTACACTCTACACGAGTGACATCCCAAAAACTAGCAAAGCGCAGCTAGCTCTATTCGCGGACGATACCGCAATATATTATTCTGGCAGGAGCCCCACGGCAATTGCCAAAGTTCTCCAAGCCGCGACTCACACCCTAGGTCCCTGGTTTCGGAAATGGAGAATCGAAATTAACCCCACCAAGAGTCAGGCGGTGCTGTTCTTCAGTCCCGCCAAGAAACTCATCCCCACTCCCCCCCCTCCAGTCACCATGTTCGGCGAGCCGATCCCTTGGGAGAGGCGAGCCAAATATCTCGGTGTTACCCTGGATGATCGTTTGTCCTTTGCCGACCACATAAAACAGGTACGTGCACGCGCCTGTTTTGTGTCCGGTCGCCTTCATTTCTTGTTAAATAAAAAGTCTAAACTTGCCCTAAAAAGCAAGGTGAGACTCTACACCGCGTGCATCCGCCCCGTTATGCTATATGCATGCACTGTGTTCGCACATGCATCCCCCAAGCTGATCCATAGACTCCAAGTGGTTCAAAACCGCTTCATGCGCAAAGCCACGGGCGCCCCGTGGTACATGCGCAACTTAGACCTCCACATAGACCTCAATCTGCCCACGGTTAAGCAATTCATTAAGCGCGCTTCACGCCGCTATTACGATCGTGCCCTAAACCACGCGAACCCATTAATTGTAAACACTGCAAACTATACTCCTTCAGAGATTTCAAAAATCCGTAGGCCTAAACTCGCCCTCAGCGAGCCGGATGACCCTACAACTCTAGCTCAGATTAAGGATAGGGAGGCTCGCGCAGCCCTGAAGAAACAAATACAACACCGCCCGCGTTTTCGCCCTCGCCGGAGAGGCCCGTCGCGACGTCCCACTCAGTCAGTCTCGTCCCCAGTAGTTGGCCCGAGCCGTACCAGTAATCCGACCGTCCCTTAAAACTCCTCTAAATCGCTTAGGCGAAGTCCGTCCCACTATTTTGTGCCCCCCGACGACGCCCTGAGCCGAGGTTCGTGCCCCAACTGGGGCGCCCTCAGCGGTCAGTCGTCTAAAATTTGTAAACTCGGTTGAGAGCCCTAAGCGCTCACCGAAAAGTCCGCGTAAGGGTGTCTATGGTCCCTCAGACCTCCACCTTTAAGTCCTCCCCAAAAAAAAAAAAAAAAAAATAGGTAAATTTCCCGATCTAATGAAACACAGTAAAATAATTCCATTATTCAAAACCGGCGATCCTAAGGATCCATCTAATTATAGGCCTGTTTCTATTTTGCCAGCTCTTAGTAAATTATTTGAAAAAATTATTTTATTGCAACTACTGGCTCATTTTAATTTAAATAAACTTTTACATAGTGAGCAGTATGGGTTTACAAAGGGTCGTTCTACAATTGACGCTGGGGTAGCACTATTAAAAAATATCTATAGCGCTTGGGAGAAGTCGCAGAACGTTATTGGTGTGTTCTGTGACCTTTCCAAGGCTTTTGATTGTGTCGATCATGGGACTCTTATTTGTAAACTAAATTATTATGGGGTAAAAGGTATGGCACTTGATCTCATGAAATCATACCTTGGACAGAGAATTCAAAGTGTCGATGTAAACAGGGTCAAATCGTCTGGTTCTCCTGTGCATATGGGTGTACCGCAGGGCTCTATTCTGGGTCCTTTTCTTTTTTTAATTTATATAAACGACCTCCCCTATTATGTTAACAATACCTGTGGAATTGTACTATTTGCTGACGATACCTCACTGATTTTTGGTGTTGATAGACTGAAATCCAATTATGACGACGTAAATGGTGCATTAGCTAAGGTATTAAATTGGTTTACAGTAAATAATTTAGTTTTAAATGCAAAGAAAACTAAGTGTATTAAATTTGCATTACCAAATGTAAAAAAAGTAGGTAATAATTTAATGTTAAATAATGAAGTTCTCAATCTTGTCGAATCAACCAAATTTCTAGGGATCACTTTAGACTCGAAACTTCAATGGGGGACCCAAATATCATCTGTAGCAGGGAAACTCAGTTCGGCGGCTTATGCAGTTTGGAAAATTTGACAGCTTACTGATGTAGATACAGCTAGAATTGTATATTTTAGTTATTTTCATAGTGTTATGTCTTATGGCATCTTGCTTTGGGGTAAAGCTGCTGATATAGAAACAATTTTTGTTTTGCAAAAGAGGGCTGTGCGAGCTATTTATAACTTGGGGGCTCGAACTTCTCTCAGAGATAAGTTTAAAGAAACTGGCATACTCACGGTTGCATCTCAATATATTTATGCAAATATATTATTTGTGCATCAAAATATTAATCTTTTTGTAAAAAAAAGTGATATGCACTCGATCAATACTAGAAATAAGCACCAACTTGTGACCTCTGCTTATAGACTTCAGAAAGTGCAAGGATCATTTTTAGGACTGGGTGCACGCTTCTATAACAAAATCCCAACTGCAATTTTAGATATGCCTTTGCAAAAATTTAAGGATTGTATTAAAACTGTTTTGGTAAAAAAGGCTTACTATAATATAAATGAATATTTTAATGATGATAATGCTTGGTAAATTTGTAACATTTGTGCGTTTGAATATTGTTATGTCGCGGAATGTTAGATACACTATTATATTACCTAATTTTACAAACCGTGTTAGTAGTAACAGTGATAACATATTGTGTGTTTTAATTCGTTTTGTTTCTTTTTGTTTGGAGCAAGCTTAAGTTAGTCATGCTCGCTTTAAGGCCTTTGCTTGCGGCGGCGTCGTGTGGCGGGTCGCTCACTTCCCTAAAATTCTTAAAATGTGCGAGGAGGGCGATGGCTGCCACGCGCGTCATACTTGTGAACAGGTGCTGCTTGTGGGGGCTGGTCTGCTTGAGTTTGTTGTTTATTAAGTCAGTCATAATTAAATTCTATAGATTACTATTTTTGCCGCCATAACACGCAAATATTGTCAGTGAGACTAGATAAATAATAATTATTGAATGTAATAGGTGTAAGTTGTTTTTGAAAAGAGTAATTGCTGAGTTTATTGCCGGCTCTTCTCAGCAAAAACAACCTTCCGAACCGAGCATTTAGAGTCTGACTATTCATAAGTGCCTGTGAAGGCCTATTTGGATGAATAAACAATTTCATTTCATTTCATTTCATTTCAACGGTGGCACTCGGGGACTGCCGCGGTAAAGCTATTGCATAGCGACGAGGGAGTCCCGCCGCCGAATATGGCTGAATAATAATATTAATAAAAGTGTGTTGTCTTTAGACTTTTTTTTTGTTTTGCAACCGCGTTGTCGGCGGCTGCCATAGGCGCGTCGACGGCTGCCGCCGTCAAAAATATCTAGGTGCCTAAGGACATGACTGTTGTCATGGTTACGGTGTCAGGTTATTTCGTTACGAAATTTTTTGATTGGGTCGCCATCAAAGCCCGCGATAAAATAGCTTATACAATAGCTTAATACCTAATACTAACTAATGTAAAAAAAAGATGTAAAAATACTCTAAATTAGCAAACACGTTATAAAATAAAACTCCGCCTTTCTATGATTTTTAATTACCGAGGTCTTTTGATGGTGCAAGCATTACCTATGACGTTACAAGTATGTATTTGATAAAAAAAACTTGAGAGGTGTCAAGGGACACCCGGATGGAACGAAGTTATATAAGTCGAGAGAGTATATAATATATATATATATATATATATATATAAAAAAACTGGCTTGCTTTCTATAAGAGAGAGAGAGAGAGAGAGAGAGAGAGAGACAGAGAAACATGCGCACGCCGCACAGCGGTGTCACCGACACTTTTGTGTCGTAAGATTTTTTTCCGCCTAGCCCCCTTTCACAACGCGCGATTAGGAACTTCCTTCCAAAAACTCCATATAATAAAAAGAAGCTGGTTTCATATGTCACTCAACATCCCTATTATGAAGTTTCCAACTTGCCCCACACAAGGGCCGCGACAGATACAGGCGATCATAAAACACAAGCCAAGCTGGTAGGGGGCATCATAAAACGCAGATATCCAAGGAATTCCCCTATTTATATAAATCGGTATTAGCCTTTTATAGATAACAGATACACTTGTGACAAACTCGAACCCTGTGAGACGTTTTTTACTACATACTGTTGGACAAATAAAAGTTCTAAATACGTAATAGTTGACATTATAAAGGATCTCAGATCAAATAAAAAAGGTAGACAGAGCTCCGCGCACTTAAAGTGACGCACAGTAAAGGAAGCTGATCACGTTCCTGTGCGACGTGAGTCACGCGGGATAATGTACGTGCAGGTCGAAATGAAATGAAATTGTTTATTCATCCAAATAGGCCTTCACAGGCACTTGTGAATAGTCAGACTCTAAAGTCTAAATGCTCGATTCGGAAGGTTGCTTTTGCTGAGAAGAGCCGGCAATAAACTCAGCAATTACTCTTTTCAAAAACAATTTACACCTATTACCTTCAATAATTATTTATCTAGTCTCACTGACAATACGGTCACGCACATAATTTCGTGCAAGTTGCTTCACTTTATTGTAGACTATTGTTTACGCACGCTCCTTCTAACTTTTTTATTAGCTATGCCCCGCGGTTTCACCCGCATTCCCGATGGAATTTAAATAAAATATAGCCTATGTATGACAGTGATAGTGTGCTTTGTAAATACAACATAAAAAAAAATTGTATTACCCAACACAATTTGAGACAGTTTTGAGAGAACTTTGGCTTGAGATTTTGGAACGAAGTTCCTTATCGCGCGTTGTGAAAGGGAAAACGGAAAAAAATCTTACGAAAAACCGAAACTTTTAGTGTCAGTTGGTCGGGTGACAGTTGTGTGTAAGCTATTGTAAGCTGTGCGGCGTGCGCATGTTTCTCTGTCTGTCTCTCTCTTTCTCTCTCTCTTATAGAAAGCAAGCCAGATATTTTCATTTCTATTTATATATATATATATTTTATATATATTTTTATATATATATATATATACTCTCTCGACTTATATAACTTCGTTCCATCCGGGTGTCCCTTGACACCTCTCAAGTTTTTATCTCTAGTTATTAGATATATCAATGGCGTGTGTACGTATATCTGATAAAATAACGATATTCAAATTAAATTGTGTAGACGAAGTTGTAGCTTTTATTTTTATTTTAAACTGTCTCATAGAGTTTACGAATGAAATTCAAAATGTCTGCTAATGGCACCTTTATTAAAAAACTTATCTCGTTTCAGCTGTTTTTATGGAAAAGTTAATTTGAAACGAAATCTCTTTTAGTTTTGAATTGATGATATAAAATATATGTATAATTAAGTAAATAAAGTGAAATATTCATTCGATTAAAATGCTCATTGCATATTTTGAACTCAATTGAATCTATACTAATATTATAAAGAGGTAGAGTTTGTGAGGTTGTAGGGGGTAATCTCTGGATCTACTGAACCGATTTAGAAAATTATTTTACCAATAGAAAGTCACGTTATTTTTGAGTGTCATAATTTTATCCCGGGAAAATATAAGATCCCACGTAAACGCGGGTGACACCGCGGGGGATAGAAACTAAGCTAAAAATATTTCCAGCCTTCTTGAATGTTGCTTTACTTTTACAAAAAATTAATTAAACAATCAAATTGAGATTCCGACCAAATTTTTATGAAAGATGGCGGCTAAATCCATTTTTTCTTGGCAAATAAACAACTCAGATTGATTAATGACCATAACAAGATATTGCCTTCCTGAACAAAATATATTTCCCCTCGTAAACTCCAACATTTCACTGTGAGATTAGCTGTTGACGCGTAAAAACAACTTTATTTTGCTTTTATTAGGGTTCGTTGTTGTAAATAAAAAAAAACCTTTTTATTTTAACCCACGGGTTAGAAATTTGTTAGTTAAAAAAAAACGTAAAATAGAGCCTATGTTATTCCGGGATTGCATTCTAATTTTGAATTAATTTTTGAAATCGCTGCTGTAGTTTTTGAGTTTATTCGTTACAAACATACAAATCTTTCCTCTATATAATATTAATATAGAAGTATTATATGCAATTAATTGATTACCTTAATATGACAAAGTGTACTACGCTAGGAAAAACATCGATAGTATGGGTAAGGGTGGGTGACTTTGATAAATAGAAATAAAAAAAAGATATGACCAAAACGACAATTTCATACTTAAAACATAGAACAAAAAAAAAAGGTAGAAGGAACAATAGTCTCCAATGAAGTGAAGCATCGTGCACGAAGTGGTGTGCGTGACCTGCACGTACGTTATCCGCGTGACTCGCGTTGCACAAAAGATCGGGTTTCTTAACTGTGCTTCACTTTAAGCACAGTATAAAGATATACTTTAAGTGCGCGGGGCTCTGTCTACCTTTTTTATTTGGTCTGAGACTTATATACCTATTATTTATTTCCCATATTTGTACGGAACCAATTGCTGTATCGTAAAGTTCTGTGATTGCAATATTTTCTATTTGATTTATTTTCCATTTGGCGATGTAAACTTTGTAATCAAATTTCCAGTTTTTATTATACTTCACCAAAGGCTATCTAGCTTCTATTGGAGATAAATAAAGTTAAATATTTTTTATTGTTTTTTTTTTTACTTCTGGATAAGCTTATGTTTGATCACAATCTCACCATGGTAAGTGATGATGTGGCCAAAGGTGGTAAGCACACAAAGCTTAGATGGGAACTGGCTCTCAAGTGCAGCTGTCGGAACACACCGATAGGTGCTTGGCGACAGGATTTCAACTTGAGGGTGGTAGCCAGCCAGTCGGGTACTACAAAGTACCCTACCACCGTGCTAAGGTTTCCTCACGATGTTTTCCTTCACCGAAAGCTCAAGCTCATTGTAGGATTCGAACCCACGACCTTCGACGCGGTATTCGACGTCACTACCACAGCTATCATCGCCTTAAAACATATAACGCCTTACAATCTGGTGGAATTCCGAAATTTTAAATTCTAGAATATTGGTTAAACAGTAGTGTAGTGGTGTCGATAGTGCTATGGATATGTAGACATCGATATGCAGATAAGTCACGATACACGCTTTCGATTCATTTCACTTCACTTGTGCACTTAGATTGATCTTTATTGGACAAAACACCACCGATATTATTCAATAAAACTCAAAATACACGAAAGTAATGAAAATAAAACAAAAACGAAACGTCACTTCGCAAGTTCTAAAAATAAATCGTAAATGTTTCCAACTCAGTTTTCAATTTTTCACAGCTAATAACCGCAATGTCTCTATCGGAAGCTGTGAAGACAATAATCCTTTGTTCTCTTCCAAAACATGGTAGCTGCATTAAAGCTTTAAAGAGGTCGTATGTGGAGGCAAACATCCAATAATGTCCAAACTATCACGATACTCGGTTATCATCGTCTGTTCAACAAAAGCGATCATACTACACTAGAGGAATTTAATTTACCGTGAAATCAATTTTGTTAAATTGGTTATGAGTTCATGACTTTGTTGGAACGTGAAAGGGGGCTAGACGGAAAAAAATCTTACGAAAATTTGTTACGACAGTTTTTATGTCACTATGTATGTTTATTAAGCTGTGCGGCGTGCGCATGTTTCTCTGTCTGTCTGTCTCTCTCTCTCTCTCTCTCTTATAGAAAGCAAGCCAGATATTTTCATTTCTATTTATATATATATATAATTTTTTTTTATGTATATTTATACTCTCTCGACTTTTTTTTTTATATATATATACTCTCTCGACTTATATAACTTCGTTCCATCCGGGTGTCCCTTGACACCTCTCAAGCTTTTTTGTATGCAGGTGTCTGGTAAGTAGTTCTACTTAAGGGGGTGATAGGTGGGCGGGTAACTACCAAATACATACAAAAATATTAAATTCTATAGATTACTGTTTTTGCCGCCATAACACGAAAATATTGTCAGTGAGAGTAGATAAATAATTATTGAATGTAATAGGTGTAAGTTGTTTTTGAAAAGAGTAATTGCTGAGTTTATTGCCGGCTCTTCTCAGCAAAAGCAACTTTCCGAACTGAGCATTTAGAGTCTGACTATTCATAAGTGCCTGTGAAGGCCTATTTGGATGAATAAATATTTCATTTCTCAATTAAAAACTAATAATAATAAAATAAATAGATTTTGAAACTGAAACTAACTAAAGTAAATTGAAAAAGTTAGGACCCCTCGGTATGGTTCCGAAGATGCTGGCAGCATTTGTTCACTGGATCGCAATGCTGATACGTTGTGCGAGGAAACTGCCAGCTCTTCGGACCCCAGTAGAAAAAAATTACATATCCGGAACCCCACGGACCTAGGGTCTCGACACCAGAAGGAATAATAATATATTCAGTTATTTTATATATCGATTTTTTAATGTCTGATATAAAATATCTCGAAAATAGTGACTTCAAACTTGTACAAAGCAACTAGACATTAACGATCTCAGATAAAACTACAATGTTATATTAGTGCGAGTAGCCAAGTTACATTAAACAATAAACGTTTCAACGTTTCATTGCGCGTGTAAATGTCTAAGTAACAATGCAGGACACTAATGGGGCTTGGAAGTAGCAAATTACAGGTAAACAACGGATATATTCCGATTTTATATTACAGAAACTTCAGATAGCTAGTTTCTGAAAATGGTAGAAACTGTAGCAAACTTATGGTTAATCATAAGTTTCTGATATTTAAAAGCGTTAAGGTATTTATAAAATTTTAATCATCATTATCATCATCATCATGTCATCCGGAAGACGATGATAGCTCAGTGGTAAGTGACGTCGGATACCGCGGCGAAGGTCGTGGGTTAAAATCTTACAATGAGCTTGAGCTTTCGGTGAAGGAAATATCGTGAGGAAACCACAGCACGGTGGTAGGGTACTTTGTAGTATTCGACTGGCTGACCACCCTCAAGGCAATTGCAATTGAGAGCCAGTTCGCCTTTAAGGCATTGTAATAAGGTGTACAACACATTAGCAGTCCCCTGGTATTGCCAATGTATAGGCGACGGTTGTCACTTACCATCAGGTGACCCGCCTGCCTCGTTGTCACTAGTGACATAAATAAAATTTTACTGTGGCACTCGGGGACTGCCGCGGTAATTGCATAGCGGCGAGGGAGTCCCGCCGCCGAATATAGCTGGCTTTTTTTTGCAACCATCGGCGTGCGTCGACTTCCGACGGCGGCAGCCGTCGAAGCAGTACCTTAGTTAGGTGCCTAAGGACATGACTGTTGTCATGGTTACGGTGTCAGGTTATTACGTTACGATTTTTTTTTGATTCGGTCGCCATCAAAGCCCGCGTTAAAAGCTATACAATAGCTTAAAAAAATAGACGTCTACTGCTGGACAAATGCCTCCCCCAAGGATCTCCACGATGGCCGGTCTTGTGCTACTCGCATCCAGTGGCTTCCAGCGACCCTCACAAGATCGTAGGTCCACCACCGTGTACCACTAGTATTTAATTAAATGATATAAAATCTGAACTAATTTCTGAAACTTATAAAATTCGGAAACAATGTAACATTAACTGCAAACCAATAAAAAATTGACTCACATTTGGAAGTAACCAATACAAGCGGAACCAACAAATTGATCCCCAGACGAAGAAGCAACACAATTACCGGCAACACTGAGGTAAGACGCCGTTTCATTAGAACTATAAATTTCGCTGAGTACTAAATAGACTACATCCTTTTCATTTTACCCTGGTGTTCTGTAAAGGGGAGTATACATTGTATAAATGAATTTTAACTTAGTCGACCGTTAATGGTCGTTTGATTATATCACTTACTTACGCACTTTGGTAGGATACTTTGTAAAAACCACCACAAAAATCAAAAATCTGTCGCCAGCAAGTTTGAGAACCTTTTGCCTTCTAGGCAATGTCAAAAGGTTCGAAATACATTAGCAATTTTTGTTTAGTTCTAGTTTGTCCTATTATGTGGTGTTTTCTGGCTGGCTACAACCATCAAGTTGAAAATCTGTCGCCAAGCACTTATCGGTGTGTTCCGACATCTACACTTGATAGCCAGTTCCCATTTAGGCTAGTGGTGAGATTGCGGTTAAACACAACCTTATCTAGTAGTAAAAATATCCTGTTTAAATTTTACATATGATTTATTTAGAATGTACTTAGTGTGACAGCTAGTTCATGCCCAGTGTGAAGGAACACAACAAGTTACGCGGGGAACTGTAAACTAACGTTGTGGGTACTTTTATTGTCGCCAGTAAATTTCCTGTAGCTCCCGTATATATATCTTTTTAGATCTAACTGGTATAAAAACTGAAGCAGAATAAACTGGATTATTTATATTGTTATTTATGAACTTGGTACTTATAGAGTTATAAATGTTATCCTTTTGGCAGTTTTTATGGTTTGGCCCAAAGACGACTAAAAAAAGATAGAAGTTACCACCGGTTTAGAAATATGATGGATCCTTGTTCAACTGAGAAGAACATTGGCAAGAATCTCAGTAAGACCATATTTTATCGCCCCGCGCACTTAATGTGAAGCATAGTAAAGGAAGCCGATCACGTTCCTGTGCGACGCCGGATAACGTACAAGCCGGTCACGCACACAACTTCGTGCACGTTGCTTCTATGGAGACTATTGCAAAACTCATGATAGGTACTGGTTTCAGAATTTAGTAAAAGGGCTAGACGGAAAAAAATCTTACGAAAAATTGTCACCACACTTTTAGTGTCAGTGTCACTTTATTGTAAGCTGTGCGGCGTGCACATGTTTCTCCGTCTGTCTCTCTCTCTCTCTCTCTCTCTCTTATAGAAAGCAAGCCAGATATTTTTTTCATTTCTATATATATATAAATAGAAATGTTTTTTTTTTAAATATATACTCTCTCGACTTATATAACTTATATAACTTCGTTCCATCCGGGTGTCCCTTGACACCTCTCAAGTTTTTGATTTTCGATTAAACTTGAGAAGAGACATATGAGTGCGAGAGTCGCTTCATCAACTCAGCTATCTAACGACCCTCAGGTTAAAGTAAATGCGGCAGCTACTGTCGCTCCCGTATCGGACTGTACAGTCATTCTAAAGCCTGCCACACGGACGCTGTTTAGATCATCTATTTAACACGTATAAGGCCTTTATGTTATGTATGTTTGATCTTACAGTTGAATTTTACACCAGTGCCACACAATCGACTGAGCTGGAATTTTGCAAACACTTTTGGTGTTGATGATAATAGAATCTTGTTTGTTCTCAATTTTCATTTCATGTAAATTTTCTAACAAAACTCTATCACATACTTGCCTACTCTTATTAATGGGATCACACGTATTTACGGTACCTAACTTAAACATCGCTGTTTAAATTAAGGTTAAGTTTTATATTCATTGGTAAATAAGGTTTCACAATTAGATAATAGATGGCGTTGTTCGTAATTTTAACAAGCTTTGGTTACGTTCTCACCTAAACATGTAGTAAACTTGACCTAATTTTCACGGCTGAGAGCCCTAAGCGCTCGCCGAATAGTCCGCGTAAGGGTGTCTATGGTCCTTCAGACCGCCACCTTTAAGTCCTCCTCAAAAAAAAAAAACAAAAACTTTAATAAAATTAAATATCTAAATTATATATGTTCTTTACTTTATACCGTTTCTTTTCGTTTAATAAATTTAATAATTATTAGTTAGAGTTGGTAAGAAAAGTGAACTTTAGTTTGTTAAAATTACGAACAACGCCATCTATCATCTAATTGTGAAACCTTATTTACCAATCAATATAAAACTTAACCTTAATTTAAACAATCGCATCAGCCGATAAATGGGTATCGATATAAGAATGGAATGTCTTTCTGTAATGGAAATTGTGTGGAATGAGAATCTGAAAATAGATAAGCTTTGTTTTTTTTTTTATATCACTAGTGACAACGAGGCATGCGGGTCACCTGATGGTAAGTGACTACCGTCGCCTGTAGACATTAGCAATACCAGGGGGATTGCCAATGTGTTGTACACCTTATTACAATGCCTTAAGGGCAAGGGCAACTGGCTCTCAAGTGCAACTGCCGGAACACACCAACAGGTGCTTGGCGACAGATTTTCAACTTGAGGTGAGCCAGCCAGTCGAGTACCACATAGTACCCTACCACCGTGCTATGGTTTACTCACGATGTTTTCCTTCACCGAAAGCTCAAGCTCATTGTAGGATTCGAACCCACGACCTTGGCTATTAAACCAAATAATAAACAGTAGTATTTTAGTTCATTTTGGTCAAAATAACCTACAAAAATATAATAAATCTTGTTGATTCATTTAGATAGCAAGACAGACACATCGAAAAACACGATTATCGCAGACAGAGAGAGAGATGTCAAATATTACACTTTCGATGACACAATAAATTACATTTAAGAAGTATGTTTTTAGGGTTCCATACCCAAAGGTTAAAAACGGGACCCTATTACTAAGACTTCGCTGTCTGTCTGTCACCAGGCTGTATCTCAAGAACCGCGATAGCTAGGCAGTTGAAATGGCAACAGGTAGGCACTTGAAATATTCACAAAATATTGAGTTGTATTTTTAATTTAATAATAAATACAATAAACGTGTTTTTTTTGCCGTTTTTACGAAACCCTTCGTGCGCGAGTCCGACTCGCACTTGGCCGGAACTAAGAAAATTGCGCCGAAAATTGGACGATAACTTCACCGATTAATCACGAAATCTCAAAAAGTATAAATGCTACATAGAAAGGATTTTCAAAAATTCAACCCCTAAAAAACTGACCTGACCATAAGCTTACTTTGCTAAAATATTTGATACTAGCTGTCCCCCGCGGCTTCACCCGCGTTCCCGTGGAATCTTAATAAGGATAAAATTATAGTCAATACTCACAAATAACGTGGCTTTCTATTGGTAAAAGAAATTAGTTTTAATTGTAGTTATAATAATGTAAATATTTTATTGATTTTATAAAGTAGTAAATAAATAACCCCTAAAAGGTTCATTTGGGAAGGCAGGTGAAACCGCGGTGGACAACTCGTTGTTTATGAAGATAGATTCGTTTTCTTTTAATTTGTAATTTTTTGTCCTTTTTTCTTTTACGAGTCCCGATTTAGTCACACGAAAAGCTAGCCTTAAAACACTCAGGTAGAAATGGATGCAACTGCATATAGCATAGCATTTCTCCTTTTCAATACGAAGGGGCGTGTACAATCTTTAGCAGTGAAATATTCAAATTGGATCGAGGAAAACGGCGTCAATATCCATGCGACGGCTTCGGGTGATGCACTTTAATGTTTCTCAACATTGGAAATAGTTATTCTATTATACCTTTTCACAGTCTGGTTAAGCTTTTAGCGGTGTTAGATTTAATTTCTTTAAACTAGGTAGGTACTACACTACTATTTGCATAACAGAGCATCACATTTAGTGGTTTAACACCTAGTTATGCAATGATATTATAAAGGAATAGATAGGTTATGAGCGCTATTGAATTCATAATTTGGACTTTATCTTTACTGATATAATAAAGAGGTAAAGTTTGTGAGTTCAAAGTCAAAGTCAAAACCATTTATTCAGTTTAGGCCCTAGAAGGGCACTTATGAAGGTCGAATTACAGAAGTTACCACCGGTTCGGAAGTCAGCCTTCAACTGAGAAGAACCGGCAAGAAACTCAGCAAGGTTAAATTTTTTAAATATTTTTGGACCATCTGACTATACTGGCTTTTTTTTTCAAATGTTTAACAATTTTATTCTTAAAAAGTTTGTAGGGGGAATCTCTGGATCTACTGAACCGATCATGAAATTTCTTTTACCAATAGAAAGCCACGTTATTTGTGAGTATTGGATATAATTTTATCCTTATTAAGATTCCACGGGAACGCGGGTGAAGCCGCGGGGGACAGCTAGTATCAAATATTTTAGCAAAGTAAGCTTATAGTCAGGTCAGTTTTTTTGTCAAGTGAAACAATTTGCTTGAGGTTTCACTGAAGGACACCATAGTAGAAGGGTACTTTGTAGAACCCGACTGGCTGGCTACCACCTTCAAGTTGAAAATCAGTGGCCAGGCACCTACCGTTGAGTTCCGTCAGCTGCACTTGAGAGCCAGTTTCCTTCTAGGCTTTATCTGCTTCGGCTACTACTTCACTTATCATGAGATTGTAGTTCTTGAGATAAGCGCATTCAAACATACAAACAAACTCTTCAGCTTTATTATATTAGCACAGATTGGTAAAAGTGGGCCTATTATGACCAAGTTTTGAGGGTCCGTCGTCGAAATGACGTCACAGAGTGAATGGACGAATTTCGTCCAACAAGTACAACTTTAACTGACGGAATTAAGAGGACTGACAATACAAGATAACGTAGGCGGGTCGCTCGCATAATAGAGTTACATTTATGACGAAGCTTGTATGGAGAAGGCATCTCTATAATCTTAAGAAGCACCTAAAACCGCACAATAGTATACCTTCAAAATTACTCACTGTTAGCCTTGTGCCTGAGTAAAAGATTTGCGGTCCGCGAATTATTTGATATGATGCCCACGGCTACTTTCTACCATCGCACCGCCCACCGTCGACATGGAGTTCATCCTCACACCTTTGAACCAAATTGGTCGTGTAAAGTGCGCTTTGAGAGACATTTTCTCCCGCGCACGATCAGGTTGTGGAATGAGCTCCCTATAGAATAGAATAGAATAGTTTTTCCCTAGAGACTACAGCACCTCTTCAGGAGGAGTAAAAAGGTTTATGCGCTCGTGACGCTTCGTGAGTTGCAAGCATGCATAGGCTACGGTTACCGCTTATCATCAGGGGGGCCGTAAGCTTGTTTGCCACCTAGTGGTATAATAAAAAGAACAGAACTAGTTGAGCTTTGGTATTTTAAAGAGCAATGGAGACAGCACAGAACCTTGAGGGACTCCAGCTAGAATGCGGTGAGGATAGCGCTCCTACCTTTGTGTTGAAAAGCTGTCGCCAAGAACAAGCTGATGTGCGTTTACCGACAAATGCACATGACGTCCTTCTAGGTTTTATAACTGAGCCTGCTTGTCCGATAGAAAGGATTGGCTTGTGTTGGAGTACAATCTCATTATGGTGAGTGATAACGTGACCAAAAGTGGTAAGGACACAAGAACTGGCTATCAGCTTCAGCTGCCAGAAGACACACTAGGCACATTTCTAACTAGAGAGTGGAAGCCAAGCAGTTTGGAAGTACCTTATTTTTTCCTTCACCAAAAACTCATGCTCATGTAGTATTCGAAATCACGAGCATTTCTGCATTTTTTGCACATACATAAAGGTCTACATCTTCAATGGATGATCTACACAGCGTCCGTGTGACTTTAGAATGACTGTACAGGCCGATACGGGAGCGACAGTAGCGTCCGCATTTTTGGTGAAGTGACTCTCGTTTCACAGCAGTTGTATTAGTAACTACAGTACCGCATCCAATGCGATGATTTAAAGCATTAAATGAACCTTATCTGTCCCAGACTAAAAGTTTGAACTCTCACTCGCAGTTTTTCCCAGATCTGGGGGCACGGCAGTGCCCCGCCAAGACAAGCCAGCGAAGCGAAAACACAGGGGCACTACCTACCTTTTCTCGAAGCGCTTCGTCGTATTTTTGAACCCTCATAACTTCGCTTTGGATTATACCAGATAAACAAAATTCACAGGATATGATGCCTATAGCAAATTTATTAAACACATAAAGTTTCATTTGCGTAGCTGTAATACTTTAGATTTTATTGATATCTAAAAACCCCCGATTTCGTCACTGACTGATGATCATCAAAATTCATAAATGGTACTTCCTGAAGTTCTAGAAAGCTGAAATTTGGTATTTAGGCTAATATTAGTACACAAATAGCAAAAAAATTTTAAAACTTGAAACTTTTATCCCCGAACCCCTTAAATAGGGAATGCGTCAACTATGTATGTATGGGGACACCCTTTAATTTTCAACTTTTTTTATTTTTAAAATTTTTTCCTTAATTTGTGCTGTAAAACCTTGCCTTTCGCCAAATTTTGTGATTCTAGGTCGACGGGAACTACCCTATAGATTTTCGACGGTTTTATCTCAGAAACGGGTGGACCTAGCAAGTTGAAATTTATACCAGATACTGAAGTCTAATAGTCCCTATTAGGTGTATAAAAATCAAGGTCTTGAGTCAACACGAGAAAAAGATATGGGCAAATTTTGATTTTCGCGAAAATTTGTAAGTACCAAAATTTAACTTAATATTCAACATTTTTTATTTTTCGGAATTTTCCCTTTACTTGTGCTGTAAGACATTGCTTTAAACCAAAATTGATAAATCTAGGTCAACCGGAAGTATCCTATAGGTTTTGGGTCGAAAACCTATATGGTAGTTCCCGTTGTCCTAGAATCACGAAATTTGGCAAAAAGCAAGGTCTTACAGCACAAATAAAGGGAAAATTCCAAAAAGTAAAAAAAGTTTAAAATTAAAGGGGGTCCCCATACATACATAGTACCACCAATTAAGATAGACCTCTGTGTTGTATCGGAGCTCATACAATTTTGAGGTCTAGCTTAATTGGCACCTATCTCCAATAAGGTAATTGAAAACTTAATCTAAAAATAATTGAAATAAATCCTCAAGACTCCATTACCGTGATGAACGAACTATTTACAAGTTTGTTCGGAACACTCGGTGCGCGAGTCCGACTCGCATTTGACCGGATTTTTATACACCTAATAGGGACTAATAGACCTCAGTATTTGGTATAAATTTCAACTTGCTAGGTCCACCCGTTCGCCCGTTCCTGAGAAAATCGGTGGTGACGCACTGACAGACGGACAAGAGAGTGATCTTAGTGTTTCTTTTTTTACCTTTTGAGGTACGGAATCCAAAAAATAATGTAATAAAATAATAATGCAACCCTTTCTCATACTAATAAACAACAAAAATACAGAGGCAGTCCAAATAAGTTTTCACTTCAAAAACTAGATGGCGTTGTCTCTAATTGAAACGAGCTATGGTTTCATTCTTAGAGATTTATATAGGCAAAAAGTTTATAGGAAAATAGTGAAAATATGTAACTTGGCCATTTCGTTACTACAAAATCAGAAACGTAATGAACAGTGAATAAATTTTTCACCTTAAGCCCATGTGAATGTAGCGAAATGGCCAAGTTATATATTTTCACAAATAAGAGTTTGTGAAGTTAGAGCTTGTAGAGTTAGGGCGTGTAGAGTTAGAAGCTTGGATCAACATGAGATCTGATTACTTTTTGACAGTGCGAGCCGTGTGGTGTCTTGGCAGCACTCTTTACATGATAATGTTTTTGGTGGGATATAATTGACAGATCGAAGAAACTTTGTACAGAGTAGACCGCCTCGTAACTTTGCCTACCCTCCAAATATTTTCATCAGAGTTTGGGAGAAATAATGCTTTTTTATCTTTGTTCAAAACATGACAGACAAACAAACAGTTTCGAACATGTTTATGACTAGTTTTTCGGTATAAGTTAACCAACCAACCAGTCAGCCACTTCGCAGCTCCAGATTTGAATTGAATTAAAATCTGCTTCTAAACTTCTAAATTTATAATTTTTTATAGATGTTATTTTAATCTAAAAAAATAATCGAGGCCTTGGGAGACAGGCGGGTGGGGATTTTTTTCCGCCAACGCATTAGTCTGGCCATCCAAAGAGCCACTGCCAGCCTGCTTGGAACCTTGCTGATCGGCAGCATCACCAATGGAAAGCCACATTATCACTGTCTACATATTTTGTTTTCACTCCCCCGGGAACCGTAAGATGGAAGCTAGCTACATAATATATATTATATACGTATAGATGACCTAACAGCCCACATGAACAGCGAACCCAATATGTACTCAGTTCTGAAAGTGAATTTTGAACAACATTAAAGAAAAATAAAATATTCTTAAAGGGACCAAAGCAAAGACGACGAGAGCATTTTTAGAGTGTCCACGTACATGAGTATTGGTGTACAGTCCGCAACAAAAGTAGCTGAACAAATTGTAGAGCTAGTCTAAGCTGAAGCGACGCACCCCACTCTATTAGTTGATTTAGTGTTGCGAGTGCAAATATTAATAACGAGTTTTCATCTGTACCCACACAGATGAAAACTGCGTTGACTGCTCCGTAAACTATATCTATCTATGTATGCAAACAACACGGTCGACTAGTCGCGTGATAAATCCGACAACTCTCTCTGTATAGGGTAGCTCGCCGGCGTGCCGACCGGCAATGAGCCGCCGTAAGTTGGAATGAGCGCGCTACTGCACGTTTCTCACTCGCACTCACGCGGTGTACGAGCACAGAAGACCGGTACGAGAGATATCGTATATATACGTAAGTATTATCTAATCTGTACCTCTACCATGAGTTTGCTCTAGTAACGTAAACGATACTCGCTAGCGACTTCGGTAAACATTTAGTATGAAGATTGGTGCAGCGCCTCTAACGGACAGTGGTGACAACACCGTTTTACATACAAACTTTGTTACAATACCCGCTAGCGAGTATCGATTACGATACCATAGTAAACCCATGGTAGAGGTACTGAGGTAGCCCTGGCTCATTGTATGTAACAAAATGCCCGCTTTCACGCGATCAGATAAGCATGACCGCTTCTTAGCAAAAAACCGGCAACTGAATGACCATGTTTTAAAATTGTGTTCGTAAATGCAGTAGGTAGTGGGCGCATCATTTCAGCTCTGGACAAAATGGTTTTCCGATATAAAAAATTATTTTAGCGTGTTTATGTAGCTGACTGTACCTAGATAGTAGAGCATCGTGGTTTCACAAAGTAATATTTGTTTAAATCTTATAACGTTACTTTAATGGTATACTACATTCATGTGCTTCTCCCCTATTTACATGACTAACCTAAGATAGACTCGCTGTAACCCCACTACTATCTTTTACAAAGAAAGATACGAGATCCTATTTCCTTAAAAACCTTAATCTTTTACCTAAGAGTATTAATATTGTAAATATTTGATAATTTGTATGTAATGAATAAGCTCAGTTAATATTAATAATACAATAAGCTGTCCCCCGCAGTTTAATCCGCCTTCCTCTTTATTTTTCTGAATTTTTGTAGTAGTTTTAATCATGTTGAAAATCTGTCGCCAAGCATCTATCGGTGTGTTCTGACAGCTGCACTTGAGAGCCAGTTCCCATCTAGGCTTTGTGTGCTTACCACCTTCGGCGACATCATCACTTACCATAGTGAGATTGCCGTCAAATACAAATTTAAAAAATATTTAAGTAGGTACCTACCAATTTGAATGAAATCGACCTAATAGTTTACACGTTAAGTGTGACACAGACATACGAACGGATGAATATAACGAAAGGGTTCTTTAACCTTGGAACCCTAAAATGTTCTATTATTCTCCCAAATAAAGAGCGAATTAAAAGTATAATTTACTAAGAAACTTTAATAGACGCGCTTAACAATTTGGAGCGTCGCCCGAAAACTGAAAATTAGATAAATATCTGTAAGCTTGAAAACTTTTGCACTTGTGAAAAGAACAAACATATTTTTTACCACTTACTTTTAAGTGCCATAAAAAATAATAAGTATTATAACTCGAGAAAAATAAAAAAGTATCCTAAAAACATGAATGAATCTACTGCGATTATACGATTCTTATCTATTCTAATATTATAAAGAGGTAAGGTTTGTTTATAGAGGGGTTGTTTTCAGCTGAGTTTTAAAATACTTTTAAAAAAAGTAAAAATATTTAAAAATTGTAACCTTGCTGAGTTTCTTGCCGGTTCTTCTCAGTTGAAGGCTGACTTCCGAACCGGTGGTAACTTCTGTAATCGACCTTCATAAGTGCCCATGTAGGGCCTAAACTGAATAAATGGTTTTGACTTTAACTTTGTTCTATAGTGTGATTTTTTTTAATATCGAATTTTATAGCACACTTTGTACCCGACTGGCTGGCTACCACCCTCAAGTTGAAAATCTGTCGCCAAGCACCTATCGGTGTGTTCCGACAGTTGCACTTGAGAGCCAGTTCCCATCTAGGCTTTGTGTGCTTACCACCTTCGCCCACATCATCACTTACCATGGTGAGATTGTAGTCAAACACAAGCTTATCCAGAATAAAAAAAAAATGTATCCTATATAGTCTATCTACAAAATTTTACTTATTATATCATACTAGGTGTGCCGCGCGGTTTCATCTGCACTCCCGTGGGATTTTATCTTATCCCAGGATAAAAGTATAGCTTATGTGAATCTAGAATAATGTAGCATTTAAATGGTGAAAGAATTTTAAAAATCTGTCCAGTACTTTTTGAGCCAAATCGTTACAAACAAATCTTTCCTCTTTGAATAATAAATAAATAAATATCCTCGGACAATTGTTCACACACGGCTATCTGATCCCAAACTAAGCAGAGCTTGTAATATGGAAACCAGATGACTGATATAATACTTATACTACTTTTTTTTTGTAAATACATACTTAAATAGATAATTACACCCATACTCAGGACAAACAGACATGTTCATGCACACAAATATCTGTCCTGGATGGGAATCGAATCCACGACCTGCGGCGTGATAGGCAGTGTATTAAACAACCACGCCAACCGGCCCGTCAAACTACCTTTATAATATTAGTATGGAAGAATCAAACATAAGTCTTGAAAACATAGTAATAAAACTGAAAATCGTTTAGAATTCATAATGCTGAGCAAACACAAGATCACTTCACACAATTTACTTAGTCATATCTCGAATTTCATGTCAATTTCATTCGCTTATTCGAATGTATTTGCTCAGTATAAGAAAACGTATAGCGCAGTTCGGAATACGTCTCCATTACACATGTGTACTCATAAATTATGTAGGAGACGAGATGGTTACGCCATGCACTGTATAGATCATTCTGTTCAGTTTTTTTTGGAACGAAGTTCCTTATCGCGCGTTGTGAAAAGGGGCTAGACGGAAAAAAATCTTACGAAAAATTGTCACGTTTTACGTCAAAAGGTTATTAACCCCACAAATCTCAATGTTTCTCTATCTCTCTCTCTCTCTCTCTCTCTCTCTCTCTCTCTCTCTCTCTCTTATAGAATATATTTTCATTTCTATTTATATTAATATATATATATAATATATAATATAAAAAAATACATTGCTATTTATATATATATATATATATATATAAATAGATTTTTTTTATATATATACTCTCTCGACTTATATAACTTATAGAACTTCGTTCCATCCGGGTGTCCCTTTTTCTTTTTTCATTTAAAGCCTATTGAGAAACGAGCTAATAGGCTTATTTATTTCATGAAATCAAACAGCATTAATTACAGAATTCTTTGTCTCAGTTTATTATAGCAGCTAACTTGAGATCTTCTTGTGTGTAAAAACACAAACTATCCCTGGGTAATAGGGTATATTATTATCCCGGGAAAAGATAAGAACCACGGGAACGCGGGTGAGACCGCGGAGACAGGTAATGTTACATATGTATGTAGTTCAGTTTTCAAAACATTTAATTTGTGCCTAATAATAGCGTGGAAGTGGCGTGACTCTCACAGCTTATGTTAAAAGGAGTAAATTATGGACTAAAAATGAAAAAATTAATCGCGGATGAAACCCAAGGTGACACTAATCCCATCTAGGCTTTGTGTGCTTACCACCTTCGGCCACATCATCACTTACCATGGTGAGATTGTGGTCAAACACAAGCTTATCCGGAATAAAAAAAAACCTACTTACTAAAGCCTAACTGAAGGAAGATTCCTATTGAATTTTAAAACCTTTCTTTTCCTAAAATAAAATGCTAAATAAGATACAACAAACTCAAAAGCATTATGTAATTGTTTCCCTTAAAACAACAAAAGGAAATGCATCCATTACCCGGCCAGCGTTCACAAAAGAACTCCTAAATGATGTTTAACGCGCATTGTAGTACGGTCCATTTAATTTTGTTCAAATGTACGGTTAAAAGAGGGGGTGGTTTCAAATTAAGCTCTTAGGTACAGTCAGGTGCGAATACTCCTATAGCGTAGAAATAGAGAAAAAAGTTTTGATTAGGTAGGAGGCTGTCAAACTTTTTCCTGTAAAAATCAATACAGAACGAGTCCAAAATCTGTACAAGATTTCAAAGTACCCATTTTTTTACCCTCGAAGGATTTTATGATTTCCCTGGTTTTTTTTATATGATTTGTGTGCCAAGTTTCATCAAAATTCGTTCTGTAGTTTTAGGGTGATTGAGTACGCATTGATGAGATTGATTAGCTTAATTTACGAAAAGGTTTTTTAAAAAAAAATTTTTTTTAATTTAAAACATTAAAACATTTTGATACCTATATCATTACCAACTCAAACCTACTTCAAAGAGAGATTAAGTTAAAAAAAGGTTTGTTAAGGTTTAGCTTTCGTTGTAAATGTGTCCGACTGTATATTTGTATAATTCAGTTGAATCGTTGAAAGAACGTTGTATATAATTGTTTATTTTGTTAAGAGTTATTTTGTATTAATTAAGAACTGTTTAATCTATTTTAATTTTTGACTTGACCTTAACACAATATTGTTAAAGAATTAAGGAAATTGAAAAACAAAACAAACTTTTCATTTCTTACGATAGAGAATTCACATAACCGCAAAGCATTCCTGAATCCTGACACGGATGGCTCAATTGACTCGTGCGATATTCAATTTTCAATGAGTATGTACTGCATCAACTACCTTTAACTCGTTCTATCCAAGTTCCATCTAGCTAGAGTGATCTATACTCTATGGTGACTTGAATCTATTTGGAGACACACCAATGATATTTTTTCTCCTCTTGCTCAAAAATACCGTCATTGTGGCGTACCAGAGCGAAGAAAAAAATAGCAATTCTTCCTATAGGCGATTTTTTTTAAAATTTTTGTGTGTCAAATGACAATGAGCCTGTAAAAACGAAAAAGTCTTTAGTCATAATTAGAATAATCATGAATAAAGACTCGACTTATTACTGTTTCATAAAAAAAGAACTTCATTTTAATTTTGAAAATGGAACTAAAATCGGCGATCTCTGGTAGAATGCATGCAATGTGTTGAGGCTACAGAAGAAACAAAAAAAAAGACATTATAAACTACATATTTCATATTGTATTGGATTGTTTTATTTTCTCGCAATCGTAGTGAAAAGTATAGTGTAACACACGGCGCTAAAACCCATTAAAACTCGGTTTCTATTTACTAACAAAAAACGTAAAACTACCTCGTATATAATGGGTCATTTTAGCTCCTTGTATAACAATCTACTATTTTAGTTGTGTGTTTGTTTCTTTTCAAGTTTATGGCTTTCTTAAATCATACTTGTGGACAGGTGCTGCTTGTGGAGGCTGGTCTGCTTGAGCTTGTTGTTTATTAAGTCAGTCATAATTCAATTCTATAGATTACTATTTTTGCCGCCATAACTCGCAAATATTGTCAGTGAGACTAGATAGTTTTATATACTTATGTATTTGTGTATACAGTTTATGCAGTGTATTGTTATTTTATCTTATTCAAGTAGTATATTTTTATATATATATTAAGTAGATTTAAGATATTATATTTGTTATTTTGCTTTTCTTTTATTTGTCACACACTGTGTCTACATTCTCTTCTACTTCAAACTTTCCAGTCGCAGGGCTGCTGGAAGAAATTTCTACTAGAAATAAGCTGTCCCTTTGTATCTGTTCTGTGTTTCTTTCTATTCTTTTATTGTGTGTACATAAATAAATAAATAAATAAATAATAAATTTTATAATTATTGAATGTAATAGGTGTAAGTTGTTTTTAACCA
The DNA here is from genome assembly GCA_951361185.1 of Ochropacha duplaris. Taxonomy (NCBI): domain Eukaryota; kingdom Metazoa; phylum Arthropoda; class Insecta; order Lepidoptera; family Drepanidae; genus Ochropacha; species Ochropacha duplaris. Next base: position 1,679,616 of record OX592712.1, on the reverse strand, counting down.
CGACGGAACGGAGACGGGTGAGAGGATGTTTGTGCAAATCAATGATTCCACTTATCTCCAAAACAACTAGTCTGATTTTGATGCGGTTTTCACTGATGGGATAAAATTTGATTGGTGCATGTTTTTGGATAAGTGTTACGGTGACAACTCACCAGGGGGCGCTGCAGTAAACATTTTTTATGCAAATCAATGATGCCACTTATCTCCAAAACTACTAGTCCGATTTCGATGCAGTTTTCAGAGATGGGTTTTTGTTTGGTGCATGTTCTTAGATAAGTGTTACGTTGAGAACTCACCAGGGAGTGCTGCAGTAAACATTAAAATTTGTTTGTGCAAATACTATGTTGCCATTTATCTCCAAAACCACTAGTCCGTTTTGGATGCAGTTTTGGTGCATGTTTTTAGATATGTTACGGTGACAACTCACTAGAGGGCGCTTCAGTTAACATTTTCTAGGACATATTCTTTAAGTCGGGGATTTTTTATTATTTTATCCTTTTTCAATGACATTTTAACAGTCATGGGATTTATCAAAATGTTTAATTTTGCTTTTTTGAAAAGAGCAATTGCTGAGTTCATTGCCGGCTCTTCTCAGCAAAAGCAACCTTCCAAACCGAGCATTAGAGTCTGACTATTCATAAGTGCCTGTGAAGGCCTATTTGGATGAATAAACAATTTCATTTAATTTCATAACTTGAGATTTTTTGGTATAAATATAAGAGATTTTGATAATGTAGTCAGGTGTTGTTTTTAAGACGTAGACGAAGAATAAGAAAGGATTTTCCGAAATTCAACCCCTAAAGGGGTAAAAAATGGGAACGCGGGTGAAACAGGGTGGAAAGCTAGTTTCTCATATAATTACACTATATAATCCATATATGTATATAAAAGGAGAAGTCCTGACTGACTCATCAACGCCCAGCCTAAACCCTTAGACCTTGAAAGCAGATTTTTTTCACAGATGTTTTTAAGATGTAACCGAGGAATAAGAACGGATTTTTCGAAATTCAACCCTTAAGGGGGTGAAAAGAGGGTTGACAGTTTGTATGAAAATCGGTCATTTTTAAAACTAAAAATAAATTATCACGAGTTTTAGCATTTTCTAAAATTCCACCTCTGAAGGGGTGAAACGGGGGTTCAAAGTTAGGAGTTATTTCCGTTTCTTGGTATGAAAAATGAGAAGGACTGACTCATCAACGCCCAACCTACACCCTTAGACCTAGAAAGCTGATTTTTTTTCACAGGTATTGATTTAAGATGTAGACGAGGAATAAGAAAGGATTTTTTGAAATTCAATCTCTAAATTGGTAAAAAAAGGATACGCGGGTGAAACCGTGGGGCGGAAAGCTAGTGTTATTATATTTTGCTGCTATACCTAATGGTTTCAGTAGTCGACCACTAATGAAAACTTGATTCATTAAACGGATATAGGTACCATAAAAATAAATATTAATCGCGTCAATAACTCCAGTTGCATATCCAAATATAATAAATCCGCGCTCTGCCAATGGATTCTGCAAAAACTTTTAAACTTTCCACCGATTCCCCGCATTTTATGGACGAGTGTTCAAATAAATGAGTTTATTGTGGAAAATAAACATGCAAGTGTAAATATTTTACATTTTAAATGTTTACTTATATTCAGAAATCATGTATGCAATCGTCATAAATGTTTTTTCATGGATTAAATACTAGCTGTCCCCCGCTGCTTCTCCCGCGTTTTTAAGCATCTTATCTTTTCTCGGGATAAAAAGTTCTGCTATGATCTCCGAAACTACCAATCTGACCATGTTGAAATTTGGCACACAAATGGATTATATTCTGAAATAAAACATAAGATATTTTTTATCCCGGGAAAAGATAATGTCCCGTGGAAACCCGCGTTACAAATAGTACCTGTACGAATTAAAGTTCATCTAATAATTGCCTTTAAAAGGGAAAAAAATCACGAAATATCGGGGGGAATTTTGATTTTCAAGACGTTATTTATTTGATAGTTTAAAAATTTGTTGTTTGTAGATATGCAATCAATTGCTTTTATTTAACTGTATTATATATGTATATATGAATAACAATAATAAAATCTTGTCTGAAAAAGATGAAAACTCCAAATTATTTTGATGAACTTCAAATTTTAGATTTAGTTATTTGATTTTTGCCTCCTAAGTAAAAGCAGTTCTCAGACCTAGCATTGTTAGATCTTAAATAGATTATCCAGAATATACAGTGGAACTAGAATTCCAATCTAGACTTAACAGCGTTGTCCGTGTGATTGCATACTCTCGCTTTAATTGATCAATGGATTCTGTGACTCCACAAACCTATAGGGTATAGTTTGAATTGCAGTGATCCCTTATTTATCACCCACCTTCCTGACATGATAATAATAAAATGGTGTAGATAGGTTACCTACACAACATTCGATCTTAAAAGGCTGATTCCCGTAATTTTTTAATTCAATCCGAATTATAAAAAAATTTATGAGAAGAGCAGTGAAAAGATACGTGATAAATGAGACGGAGTCGCGAACCAAAGCTTATTAATTAATTTTTAAATTTTTGAACCTCCATAAAATAGTAAAAGAAAAGTAAAACAATAGAGACAATAGAACAGGACAATCCTAAACAACAAGAAAAACTAACAGATCTAAAATGAGAAAAGTATATCATCAGTACGTGTGTATGGTACCTAAATTAATTATCTATGACTTTAAAAATACCTTGAGGAAGAAATCAATCAAGATTTAATGAAGAGCTCTTTGGCCCATGGACATTAATAGGCCATAACTTGCTGGTGTCAGCCGCTATCACGCAGTTTTTACACCCCTTTCCTTCCTTTTTACGACTCTTGTTGGGCAATGAATTCTGGGAAACCAGAACAACTTGAGCTTTCCGATCACCTGATTTTAAACTGGATTTTTTACTTGAAGTATCTTAGTAATTAGATCTGATTTTGGTCGAGAGTTTCATTTTCCGAAGAATCTCTTTATAATATTAGTCCCTGTACCATCCTCAAAATGAACATCAGTTACCAAGAATCTACTGGTTTGTGCCGGTTATAGCTTATTATATTTTAGGCAAGGCATTGGCAGTCCCAGTAGGTTAGTAATTGGCGACGGTAGTCACTTACCATCAGAAAGACCGTCAACTTGCTGGTCAGCTTTCCGCCCAAGGAATCATTGAGCGATCATATCGACAAGTTTTATTTTAGATCATGCAGAATTAGATGGATAGAAATGGAGATGGTACCACAGATAAATCTTAGTTAACTATTTATTATTTAGTTAACTATCTATTAAGACATGTCTTAATACAGGTACCAAATAAAATAAGCATCTACGATAATTTTTTATTTTACACTGAAAGCAGCTATACAAATCCTGCTACTGTGAGTCAATAACTTACTCGTCTTTTCCAACCTTAAAACACCAAGGCGAAGTGTCAACTTAAACTGGTATCGTGGTGTCATTGGAAAGCAATCTCATGATGGTAGCGATAAGTGTCGGTTTTATGCTGACCCGTATTGTTTTTGTTAGTATAAATAAAGGTGTTTTATCGGAAACAGTTCCGGTTGGTAAAACTTTTGCTGTTTTATGTTTGGCGATGGTACCTCAGAGAGGGAACCATAGTTTCCTCATGTCCGTCCTTCTGTATGTCACAGATTCTTTACTGGTAATCTATAAAGCTAATGCTACTAAAATTTGGCACATATATTTATAATCATAACCACTCTTCGTTATCATCATTCATCTTAATAAGCCCAAAAACGTCTACTACTGGATAAAGGCCTCACCCAAGGATCTCCACGATGGCCGGTCTTGCGCTACTCGCATCCAGTGGCTTCCCGCGACCCTCACAAGATCGTCGGTCCAACGTGATGGAGGCCTGCTCACGCTGCGTCTTCCCTTTCGTGGTCGCCACTGAAGAACCTTTCTGCCCCATCGGCCGTCGGTTTTTCGAGGTATGGCAATTCTTCGGGCTATGTCGGTTTCTTTGGTTTCCCTGCGGATTTTATAATTTCTGATTCGATCTTGCAGGGAAACTCCGAGCACAGCCCTCTCCATTGTTCTTTGGGTGACTTTGAGCCTTCTTAAGAGGCCTACAGTTAGCAACCACGTTTGAAAAACTCATGAGTTATAAACGTTTGCTAGATCAAGGACTGAAATTATAAGGACAACTATCACGTCCAATTTCATCCGCGTTGCCGTGGGATCTTATCTTATCCCGGGATAAAAATATAGCCTATGTTAATCTGGAATAATATAGAATTCAAATGGTGAAAGAATTACCAGTAGTTTTTGAGTTTTACTGTTACATACATACATACAAATCTTTCCTATTTATAATAATTAGTATAGAGTATAGATTCCGAACCAGGAACGGGCTTCTAAGACAAAGTTTTGTAACAATACAAGTGGTATGTATGGAAGTTAGATGAGTAAAACGTGTTAGCCGATAAACCATTTCCAATTTCCAACTTGTTCATCTGTTGCAAGATTTAAATCAGAGGTACCTTCAACAAGTTATAATGACAATGTGTTTCTTGTGTTTGAACATTACATTGTGCAGCATTACACGCTGCATAAACCTTTTTGGTTATTTTAAAGAGTCTGAAAGTCGGATTTTTTTTACTGTCCATAATTCAAATTTAAAATTGATTGATGCTTTTCTGAAAAAGAGGGTTCGATGGCTGGCATTCTTGAGCAAAAATCCGAAGAAGCTGGTCATAATTATTTGGATTAATTACAGCAAAATTGAAAGAAAAGGAGTGAATCTCCATGCATTTTGGAATGCCTATATAGTTATTATTTTATTTTATTGAAGATCAATGTAGGAAACATTGAGTTATTTTGCCTGGTACGTACATTTTTCTGCTACATTTAGTTTTAAATCCCTACAAAGTTATTTCAATCTCTCTCTGGTAACTAGATCCTATGATATCATATTTGTGAAACCCATTTTTTTCCTTTCTCATAGGTGAAATACCAGTGAAGAGGATCTGATTTGGATCCTCTCCCCCTTCTCCTTTCATTTCCTACTTATGCTTGTTGATCCCGCCACCTTCTGGGTTCCTGTTTCTCCTCACGTGGTTCCGCGCGCAAGTTCTACGTTCATAGTCAACGTAATATCGTCGGTGGTGACGTAGCTTGATTTTGAATTAATGATTATCACTACTTATGTAATCTTCGGTGTCAAGGTATTATCTAACAGTTTTATTTAACGTTGGCGGAGTTCCTCACTCCGTACTATTAAATTTTTCCGTTTGGCCATTTGTTTAAAAAGAAGATATGTTCCAGAGATTTTTCATTCTAATGTTTAAGTTATTTTAAAATACTATACAGATTATTTTTTTAAGAAGAATAAGTGTTAGGTATTTTTTTGCTTCGAAGCTTCCTAGCATTAATAACCTAATCACGATTCCATCTCAATATTTTGTTATTACCAATTTAAGTTACAAGATAGTCTCTATTTCATTGTCTAGATATTCAGTCTCAAGTTTTTTTTTATATTACAAATTATTTTTTATTTATTTGATCAGTGTAATTTCTTATTTTCTCCTATTTATGTTTACCTATTTTAATTAAACGTTATTTTAAATCAAGTGGTGTTTAAGGACTTTTTTTTCTCATGAAACTCTACAATTGGTAGATTAAGGTGGTAGGTTACTTTGTAGTACCCGACTGGCTGGCTACCACCCTCAAGTTGGAAATCTGTCGCCAATCGCCTGTCGGTGATCTAGGCTTTGTGTGCTTACCATTTTTGGCCACTTACTATGGTGAGATTGTAGTCGAACACAAAGTTATCCGGAATTAAAAAAAAAGAGAGAGAGAGAGAGCTGATGTGATAAAGATTAATAACATAACATAAAATTAAAAATGCACAGTTCCAGTCCAAATGTCATGTCGACGAAAATTTATAATAAATTACCCGACGAATTAAAAGATGAAAAAAAGGACAACATATTTATAAACCGCCTAAAATGCTTCTTAGTAAAAAAAATTTATTATTGCCTTGATGATTTTTTTAATGACCATTTTACAAACCCTAATAATTAATAGAATAAATGTAGTAATATTATAATTTATAAAATGATTCGGTCCGTCTGCCTTCCTAGACTATTGTTCAATTGCTATACCCTATTAGGGTCATGTATGTGATAAATTTTTATGTACCTATGCAATAAAATTGAGTATTGAGTATTCTGTTATATTTTTCACACGCCCAACCTAAGCAGTCTCGAGCTTATGCTATGGAAATCAGAGAAGTGAAATACTACACATACTAGGTAATTTTTTAATATATTTGCGTTATTACAATAGTTACTAAGTTAAATACTTGTAACCTATTTGGCTTGACACTGACTTCAAGCTGATCAGTGAGTAAAACGAAACTAAAAAGTTACGTCCAATTTTGTGTTTCGGATAAAAATTCTATGCAGTTATTTTTCGAATTTTAATGTCTGTTTTTAATTAACGCGTGTTTTTTGTTTGAAGTCGGTTTCTTTCCTCATTTGTTACACGTTACTCTAAGTCTCACTAATCATGGTAAAAAATCAAGCCACCTGATTAAACTGAAAATATTTTAAGACAGTCGTAATTTTTTCTGTTCAATCCTTAATCATAAAACAATTCTAATATTATTCTTAACTAATGGACTCAATAAGATCAGCGTCCCTAGTGAAAACAATTAATTACACTTTAATTACTGTGGATTATAATAATTTAACTTTTAATTGATGGATCAGTGACGGGCGGAGTTTCGGCTGTCACATTTGTTACGACAATTCTACGAATCGTGGTAGTTTATAAGCGTCTGCCGTTTCATTAATCGTTTTTCTCTTGACATTTGTTGGTTGACTGCCCGGGCCGGTCACAGCTTTTATTTTATGCTATACAATAAGTGATATTATGATACCTACACTTATTTTTATTATTATTTATTTACTTATTATTTTACATTGATATATACATATATATATTTTTATGTCTGTGCCGCGATTGACCGTGCTGAGGGCACTATCTGAAAACCAGCGCTGCAGCATCATATGCTGCATCATATGCTGAGATAGTTGCCTTTTTTGGCCTCACACAACTGTATTGTATAGTGTGCATCAGTTTTTTGCCGTCTGGTGTGTGTGTGAGTCCAAAATAAATTTATTTTTCATCTTTTTCTTTCTTATATTCAGAAAATACATTGAAAAGAGGGACTGTTGTAAAAAAAAACCGGGAAGTTTGTTTCGCCGTTTCTTCTCCTGACAGGTCTTTATTTGGAAATAGTGGTAACAATAGCAATAAGATGACGTCCTTAAGTGTTCCAAAATTGAATAAATCATTTTGAATTTGAATTTTTAACCGACTTCAAAAAAAAGGAGGAGGTTCTAAATTCGTCTGTATGTTTGTTTTTTTTTTTTTTTTTTTGTATGTTTGTTACTCGATTTCTCTGCCAATTATGAATAGATTTTGATGATTCTTTTTTTGTTTGGTAGATCATACTTCAGCGGTGGTCCCATTTAAATTTTGTCGAAATTGATTAAGCACTTTTTGAGAAAATCAACAAAAACGAAAAAAATTATGTCTCGTTTGATAAACCTTAGTGAATCAAACTGAGTCGTTGAGCATGACTTTTTGGATTTGGATGAAATTTCGTGTGTATACTTCAATGGGTTCTTCGATGGTTTTAAAATACAATTGGACCCGGTAGGTGGCGCTGGAATCGAGTTCCAAGATTTGTTTTAATTTCAGGGCAGGACGACGTCTGCCGGGCCCGCTAGTTATATATTATATTTTACCGACCAGACACGATTTCAGGACAAACTAGTTTTGCCTAGGATAACATATAATAAGGAATAAACTTTAAAAATTAAAAAATAAAATTATTTTTAAAAATAAAAAACAAAAACCGACTTCAAAACTGTAACCTATACCTATGTACAAACATAAACTAAAAAGTAAAGAATAATATTTTAATTTCAAAGCAAGAGCCTTAAAGGACAATCAACAAAATTATTGATATTTATATATCTATTTAATATTTATAAACAGTTCTTTTTGGAGTCGGTGCCAGCCAAGGAGGACAGTTTAATTCTGCCTTTGTAACAAATTTTCGAAAAGTAGGGGAGCGACGGCGCAGACCTAAGGAACATTACCGTAAGGAGAGGTGTCGTAAGACGTTTTCTCGTATGAACACTTCGTGTCCAGTTCAAAACTGTCCTACTTCTCGACTGGCACCGACTCCAAAAAGAACTGTTTATAAATATTAAATAGATATATAAATATCAATAATTTTGTTGATTGTCCTTTAAGGCTCTTGCTTTGAAATTAAAATATTATTCTTTACTTTTTAGTTTATGTTTGTACATAGGTATAGGTTACAGTTTTGAAGTCGGTTTTTGTTTTTTATTTTTTGAATAAATTGTCCGGTTTTAATGACACGCATTTCGATAGCTTGACTGACTTTGTCAATTTACTTAAGTTTTATGAAATAGTGCTCTGATGGTTTCTGAAAGACTGTCGCCATGCACCTATCGGTGTGTCCCAGTTAAATTATTGTAGATTCTACTGTTATTGTTATTTATGTGATTATTATTTATTTTATTTTTATTTAATTCATTAACAAAATATTATCATTATTATATTTTAAGTAACTAATTGTCCAATGAGGTTCTATCAGAATACCAGCGTTGTACTGCTATGTGCAGTGCAACTTTATGCTGAGATAGAGACCTCTTGACCCCGCGCAACATACTATTTAGCCTTAAGTATTATTTAAGTACTTTTTAGTGTTGTTATAAATGTGTTGCGACTCGTGGGTCAATAAATATATTTTCTTTCTTTCTTTCTTTCTTTAGATGTTGATATTCTCAACATGAGCGCTGCGATATGAACTGTGATTTAATTAATTACCTATATTGTTTCTTTTTCTTATAATATTTAGTAGCGACATTAAGATTATATTATTTATCTATCTGTGAGGACCTTTAATTAAATATAATAATATAATATAAATATCCTCGGACATTTGTTCACACACGGCTATCTGATCCCAAACTAAGCAGAGCTTGTAATATGGAAACCAGATGACTGATATACTACATATACTACTTTTTTTTTTTGTAAATACATACTTAAATAGATAATTACACCCAGACTCAGGACAAACAGACATGTTCATGCACACAAATGTGTGTCCTGGATGGGAATCGAACCCACGACCTGTGTGACGTGTAATTGGCTCACATTTTTTTTAAGCTGTTGGTAACCAACAAAATAAATAAATCAAATAGAAAAACCTGAGACAGCGAGTAAATAACATGCCTACACCGTAACATCATAACATGCATGTGTAAAATGGCGGACAGACAACACAATATAGTCCTAACGAGATATTTTGAACGCGGTCTACCGTACGTCTGGTTGCTGGCTGGTGGATTCAAATTTAGAACTGTTCGTATCGGATGCAATTCGGATAAATTATTCTGCAACGTACCTTCGTATTGAATTTCTATTTGTACGTTGCGTTTGATTGGGAGTTATTTACTCTTTGAACGTCGCGTCGTCGTTTATGGAAAATATTTTCCAGTACGAATGGAAAAGAGCTCTTCATTTTACAGGAAAATTCTTAGGTTATGAAGCACCATTTTACGGTATCGACAGCTCACTATGTTGTTATCCTACTTATCTTATTAATATTATAAATGTGAAAGTTTGGATGGATGGATGTATGTTTGTTACTCATTTACGCCAGAACGGCTGAATGGATCTGGATGAAATTTGGCATGGAGATAGATTATAGTCTGGAATAGCACATAGGCTATCATATTTATATCCCGGGAAAAGATAAGATAAGAAACCGCGCGGAACAGATAGTAATATTATAAATGTGAAAGTTAGTATGTTTCTTGCTCAATCACGCTATGTTATCTTCCAAATCATATTCTAGACTAGGAGACTAGATAAATAAATAGTGATTAAATGTAATAGGTGTAAGTTGTTATTGAAAAAAGTAATTGCTGAGTTTATTGCCGGCTCTTCTCAGCAAAAGCAACCTTGAACCGAGCATAGTATAGAATTCAGAAGTTGTAAAGGCCTATTTGACTAAAAACAGTTTTCATTTCAAACAAAAAGTTTTCTTCTCATCGGCTCTAAAACCTACAATCCGTAAAAAACCCTCTAAGGGTGATATTTTTCACATAAATTCAGCAGTAAATTTGAGTGGAGGAGAATGGACGAGATCACCGTTCATAAGTTTGGCTCTTTGAATGTCCGAGGCGGGACGTGACGTCATTAAAGCAGGCGTGCTCGCTAACTATGTTAGGGATTGTTCATAAGGGGAGTCACACCTTTATTTATTTTGTAACCTTCAATTTTTTTTTTATATCACAAGTGACAACGAAGCTGACGGGTCACCTGGTGGTAAGTGACTACCGTCGCATATAGACATTATTAACACCAATGTGTTGTACACCTTATTACAATGTCTTAAAAGCAACTGGCTCTCAAGTGCAACTGCCGGAACACACCAACAGATTGGCGTCAGATTTTCAACTTGAGAGTGGTGGTGATGAGGAAACTTTGTTGTACCGGCTGGCTACCACCCAAATATATTTTTTTTTTTTGGGAGGACTTAAAGGTGGAGGTCTGAGGGACCATAGACACCCTTACGCGGACATTTCGGTGAGCGCTTAGGGCTCTCAACCGTGTTTACAATTTTTAGACGACTGACCGCTGAGGGCGCCCCAGTTGGGGCACGAACCTCGGCTCAGGGCGTCGTCGGGGGACACAAAATAGTGGGACGGACTTCGCCTAAGCGATTTAGATGAGTTTTAAGGGACGGTCGGATTACTGGTACGGCTCGGGTCAACTACTGGGGACGAGACTGACTGAGTGGGACGTCGCGACGGGCCTCTCCGGCGAGGGCGGAAACGCGGGCGGTGTTGTGTTTGTTTCTTCAGGGCTGCGCAAGCCTCCCTATCCTTAATCTGAGCTAAATGAGAATCTGTCGCTAAGTACATATGGGTGTGTACCTTTAAGGCATTGTAATAAGGTGTACATTGGCAACCCATTGGCATTGCTAACGCCTATTAGACGACGGAAGTCGCTTACCATCAGGTGACCCGATCAGATTTCTGACAAAAAAAGAATTCTGTTTTTCTTGAAGAATTATTATTGTGTTCTATTTATCTATGGTATGATAAAATAAATATCAAATATTTTATTTATAAATAAAAATTGATATCTAATATTGATTTGTATATTTTTGATGTCAAATATTGATATGAATTGAAGCACACTAGCTAATACTCCACAGGTCAAGGGTTTGATTCCCGTCCAGGACAGACATGACACCGACATCGTATTAGTCCAGTGGACTTAGTTCACGATCTATAATGGACCTTAGAATCATTACTAAAAAATACAAATTCAGTTCATTTAAATACATCGATAGCATTATGTATAGACCTTTATTCATATGAATGTACTTACTACCCTGAGCTACCACTGACAGCATAATTTACTTCAAATGTTCTAGCCAAGTTATAGCACATCTTGATGCCTAGTTAAAATTAATGATCCTTAAATCGTCCCAAAGTCTTAGATTTTCTCAAAAACTGAGTAACTTAGAAACATGAAATTTGGTGTAACGATAGATCTTGATGACGCGTACTCTTATAGCTCATTAGTAGGTAATTGTATAAATATTTATTTGAAATGAGCGGCATGAGTTGCAATGGCATTTTTTTGCCCTATAACCTTGTTGGCCCCACGCAAAACATCTCACCAAACATCGCAATCGGATGAATGGTATGGCAGCGCATAAAATACGAACAAAAAAACAAACATTTATTTTCATAAATAAGAGTTGATTTTTTTTTTCAAATATCGACCAAATTCATCAACCTTCCTAATGTGCTCACACTCGCTCCAAAGGGAGTCTGATTACATACCCGAGCAAGCGTTGGATTGAAATCGACTAGACAAAAGAAAGCCTGGCCATCCCCGTCATATCTGACGCCGCACCGTGTTGGCAGAAGCCAAGAGCATTGGAATGACGTGGAGTGAGGTGAAGCGTGATGCTCAAGACCGATCGCGATGGATAACTGAGGAGGAGAGGATCAAAACCTCACATAACCACTTAAAGCTAATTTTGTGTGGCTTTGAATTTTATCATGATAATAGTAGATTGTTACACGAGGAGCTAAAATGACCCATAATATACGAGGTAGTAAATAGAAACCGAGTTTTAATGGGTTTTAGCGCCGTGTGTTACACTATTTACTTTTCACTACGATTGCGAGAAAATGAAACAATCCAATACAATATGAAATATGTAGTTTATAATGTTTTTTTCACTCCTCTTGCTCAAAAAGACCGTCATTGTAGCGTACCAGAGCGGTGAAAAAATAGCAATTCATCCTCTAGGGGAAAAAGTATTTTTATTTTATTTTATTTAATTCTTTTTTTATGAAACAGTAATAAGTCGAGTTTATTCATGATTATTCTACTTATGACGAAAGACTTTTTCGTTTTTGTAGGCTCATTGTCATTTGACACACAAAAATAAAAATAAAAAAACTTTTTCCCCTAGAGGAAGAATTGCTATTTTTTCTTCGCTCCGGTACGCCACAATGACGGTTTTTTTTGAGCAAGAGGAGTGAAAATATAATTTTACAGTAGGCTTTGTGGTGGTTTTGAACGAAACTCTTGATTTAGTTTGCGTATCACTGAGGGATACATGCTGTTTTGATCAAAAATGTTGCTAAATGGTGAATTATATCATTTGGAGTCGAATAACAAGAAAAAAACGAAACTGTAAAAAGTGGATAAGGGAGGTTTTGATCCTCTCCTCCTCTATGTTACGCCTTTTGCCCCATCCAGGGGACATAAGACAAGTCCAATATGTGCAGCAAAATATGTCTGAGTTACATAAAACTGAAAAATACGACCACAATAGATGGCAAAACTATAAAGATTATGTTTTAGAGTTCCTTAATATACAAAGGAACTCTAAAACGCTTCTATTTTTCTTTGCCAGCTTTGCAGTAAAATAAATAGTGCATCAACATGCAGCACGCGTTCTACTCTACTGTGTGTCACAGAATATTTATTTACGGTAAGATATAGTAGGTTGTTACGGACGTATACTTTATATCTGCCATATAACACTGCAGTTTCTGTGCATCGGATAAGCTTCTGATAGTAAATAATGTGTGGCACCTTATGGGCTTTGTTGCTCGTAAATCTTAGTAACCAGTTGGTAGATATGGACCGGGTAGAAATTTGAAGCGATTTGTACCTGGCCAGCGGGCACACAGCGGAACAGCAGAAATTTTGCATACCTACACCTTTAATTCTGGTGACAATACATCTCTATCTTGCATTTTTAATTTGAATTAGATAGTGCAGTTTAGGGGTTATTGTTGGTTATACTGATTCTGTTTAGAGATTGATGAACGTTCCTTTAAATTTTACGTATGCATCTTACTGTCGGGTATCTCTAGATATGTCACTAGATTTTTAAAGTTGATTGTTATTTATTTTACACAATTATTAAGAAAAAAGCTACTGTGTAAAACCGGTATCGTTACAAAATCAAATTTATTTTTTGGAACGAAGTTCCTTATCGCGCGTTGTGAAAGGGGGCTAGACAGAAAAAATTCTTACGAAAAATTGTCACGACACTTTTAGTGTCAGTGTCACTTTATTGTAAGCTGTGCGGCGTGCGCATGTTTCTCTCTCTCTCTCTCTCTCTCTCTTATAGAAAGCAAGCCAGACATTTTTTCATTTATATATATATATATATATACTCTCTCGACTTATATAACTTCGTTCTTTTTTTGAGTTATTCTCAGCAAGCTCTTTCATTTGATACCCATTTTGTAGTATTGCATTAAAAAATAATAGTCCGCTATCTTAGGTGTTCCGCCATGTTGGATTTAGAATGACGTCACACAGCTGACCATGCATTGTCATCCAAACTAAACGTGTATACAAAATTTCAGCTCAATCGGTTAAAGATATCTGCTTCAAAATTGAGTTGCAAGATTCACCCCGGAAAAACATACATACATTGCAAGTTAATATAAAGCTTGTAATAAAAGACTTTCGCAGTAAATTATTATTAGCAATCATATTATTATGACCAATGTGTAACAAACAGATCTTGTATTTTCAAGTGCTTACCTACTCTACGAAATATATTTAGAACTTCTGAATACTTTCAAAGTTGTTAATAAAATTAATGCATAAGTTACCAATCTGTTATATGGTTTGGAAAATTGGAAAAGTTTAATTTTCGAGATTGTGTTTTCTTATGAGCTTATGTTAATTTTAATATGTTACATTTCAAAGTTTATTAACGTATCCATATCTCGTATGTAACCAGTTAATAAAAAAAGTTAATTTAAAAAAAAAGATGGGAACAAAATTATCTATCCTGCTAATATTATAAATGTGAAAAATTGGATGGATGGATGAGGATGGATGTTTGTTACTCTTTCACGCAAAAACGGCTGAACGGATTTTGATGAAACTTGGCACACGGGTAGATCATATCCCGGAATAACATATAGGATACTTTTGATCCCGGAAAAGGATAAGATCCCTCGGGAACGCGGGTGAAACCGCGGGGGACAGCTAGTTTGTAATACTGTAACATAAGATTCATGCAGTCAGAGGTATCTTCTTAATTATTTTTTTTATGTCACTAGTGACAATGAGGCAGGCGGGTCACCTGATGGTAAGTGACTACCGTCGCCTATAGACATTAGCAATACCAGGGGGACTGCCAACGTGTTGTATACCTTATTTCTTTGCCTTAAGGGCTAAGGCTATACTATAAAGACCTATTTATTGCCGATGAGATTGTTGTAAAATAAATTGTTATCAGACAGACATTTCATCACATATAAGTTAAACAATAACAGTTCGTTCCAAAAAGATTCATTTTATAATTCATTCTATTTATAAAAACAGCCCAACTTTTTCCCAGCACATCCGTTCTAGACTGTACCTGACAGACTCAAATATTTCATTTAAACAAAGAGAATATCCTATTGCTAATTTAAATAAATCATTTTGGCTAAAACCTTAAACTTAATTAGCTTTCCCGCCATGAACGTAATTAATTATATAGTACCATTAATTAAAACTTAAAATGAAATAATTTTAAAGTATCTAATATAAAGATTGTATTTAGAGATGGGGTTTTGATTATAATTTTACAGTCTAGTATGTACGTAAATTCTTGTCTAAAGTTATATAATAAAGAGAAAACATTTGATTTTTTGTATATTTGTTTGTCTTTACTGATATTATAAAGAGGAAAGATTTGATTGTTTGTTTGCATTGAATAGGCTCTGAAACTACTGGACCGATTAGAAAAAATCTTTTACCATTAGAAAGCTACATTATCCCTGTCAAACATAGGCTATATTTTATCCCGGTAAAAGATAAGATCCCACGGGATCGTGGGTGAAACCGCGGGGAACAGCTATATTGTATAGACTCAAAAATATTTAACCCATTTAAAAAAATATTTTAAATGTATAAAGCTACATTATTAGCGAATTTAATTTCCTATATATTTTATTTTAATAACTATTCGACATCTGTTCAGTTGATCCTGGCAGGAGACCTTCCCAACAAAATAGACGAAGCTACCATCTCGATTCTTCAAAATTAAATATTCTATGTCAAGAACGCGGATGAAACCGCGGGCGACAGCTAGTGTAAACTAGCAATATATTTCAGAAACTAACACCCTTTATCTTTTGAAGTGCGTAAAAAACTTTTCGCTCAAGGAGGAGCGAAAGCACTGGAGTCGAACAATTTGACAAAGATTTCCGAACCATTGGCTCTTTGTATCTACGGCGTTGAAGGCCCGAGGTCGTCACCTACAGACCGATGAATAGCCAACAAGACACAATGAAATTTAATTAAGTTCGTCCACCATATTGGCAGATATAATTTTCTCAAATTTTTTATTTTATTTTTTTATTCTGGATAGTCTTGTGTTTGACCACAATCTCACCATGGTAAGTGATGATGTGGCCGAAGATGGTAAGCACACAAAGCCTAGATAGGAACTGGCTCTCAAGTGCAGCTGTCGGAACACACCGATAGGTGTTTGGCGACAGATTTTTAACTTGAGGGTGGTAGCCAGCCAGTCGGGTACTACAAAGTACCCTACCACCGTGCTATGGTTTCCTCACGATGTTTTCCTTCACCGAAAGCTCAAGCTCATTGTAGGATTCGAACCCACGACCTTCGCCGCGGTATTCGACGTCACTTACCACTGAGCTATCATCGCTTAAAAAAATTAAATCTGTTACAGTTTTCCAAAGTATTTTCCTAATCGACCCAGTCGTTAACTGAAGGAAAATGGACCTAAAAGCAAGCTAGTACGTATTAAGAGATCCGATGGCAGCCGTTCCTGAGATACGCACTGATTATAGACTACAATAATGAGAGATGCTATAGTGCTAACTATGGGTGCTTTAAGGATTTAAAGCCACTGGATGTAGTAGTTGGAACGAAGTTTCTTATCGCACGTTGTGAAAGGGGGCTAGACGGAAAAAAATCTTACGACACTTTTAGTGTCACTGTCACTGTCGGTGACAGTTGTGTGTAGTAAGCTATTGTAAGCTGTGCGGCGTGCGCATGTTTCTCTGTCTGTCTCTCTCTCTCTCTCTCTCTTATAGAGCAAGCCAGATATTTTCATTTCTATTTATATATATATAGACTAGATAGACTAGACTATATAGATATATATATATAAAAACACTCTCTCTCGACTTATATATAACTTCGTTCCATCCGGGTGTCCCTTGACACCTCTCAAGTTTTTTTATTCATGTAAAACATATTTTTAGAACGAAGTTCTTTAAGCGGCTTACAGTACGAGAACTGGCGGAAATCGTCACGTAAGAAAACAGCGTTATGCCAGTACCAGGGACTTAGAAGTTTAAAGGAGAATAGCATTAGTGAGAAGAGGCAACCATTATATTATTAAGTATCAGAATTACTGTCCACTAATATTAAAAAGAAGTTGTTAATTACTTGATACCAATCACGTTGATTATGTCACTTATTTACAGAAAAAAAATACACACAGTCGAAAAGCATCCTCCTTCTTTGAAGTCGTTTAAAAATGAACCTTTTTAAGGATCTAAGTGTAATGTATGTTGTAGTGAACAATATTGTATAATCTTTTTACAATTCTACTTTTTTCGAGTGCGAGTCGGACTCGCGCACCGAGGGTTCCGTACAAACTTGTAAATAGTTCGTTCATCTTTTTGTTTTTCGATTACCTTATTTGAGGTTGTTGCCAATTAAGCTAGACCTCTAAATTGTATGAGCGCTGATACAACTCAAAGGTCTCTCTTAATTGGTAAATCTTAACTATGGGGACAACCTTTAATTTTCAACTTTTTTAATTTTTTGGAATTTTGCCTATATCTGTGCTACCGTACCAAATTTCAAGATTCTGAGTTCACGGGAAGCAGGTTTTAATTTCCTTTCGAGTTTCGAAAATTTACGGCATAAACAGCTGTATCTTTTGATTGCGTTGGTTTAGAAGTTTGATTTTTTCACAGCTCTAAGGGACAATAGACTTGAGTATTTGATATGAATTTCAGCTTGATACCTCCACGCGTTCCTGAGAAAAAGGGTCTTGACAGACGGACGGACGGACGGATGGACAACAAAGAGATTCTATAAGGGTCCGTTTTTTCCTTTCGTGGTACGGAACCCTAAAAATAGCGATTTCGGCTTTATGAAGTATATTTCGAAAAGCCACATCTAGTAAGAATGAATTCATAGCCATAATAGCGAAGTTAATGGGTCGACGAACCAAAAGGTTACCGTTTTTCCTACCTATATTATCTTTTACTACTTTGTGTTGTTAGTTTATACGATTCCCTCATTAGCAGCTTAACGAGTTAGTTTCGGTTAACGAAAATATCGTGTAAATGAGGTTACTGCGTTAAAATACTTATTTACCGACAAATTTTAATAGGTACAAAGTTTACATATTTTTTATTTTTTTTTGCAGGAAACATAATTATTTTATTTACAACAAATGTACAAAATATACAAGCAAATGTTCAACTATAATATATAAAAACTTCTTCGAGGCTGCCGCTGCTGCCGATCGGCAAGGTTCCCAGAAGGCTGGCAGCGTTTCCTCTTTGGATGGCCAAGCTGATGCGTTGGCGGAAAAAGCTCCCCGCCCGCCGGTCACCCGAGGCCTCGATTAATTTTTTACATAAAATATTTGCGAAACGTCGAGCTTCAGACCCCCACGGACCCATGGTCTCAACCGCAAAAGGCATAAATTGATAATTTGGACCAATACAAGCGTACTTTTTGAATTTTGAATTTTCCGCACCTTTCGCAGCCGCTCCCGCGGCTTTACAAGTCACCGGTAAGTAAGATGACGCAAGTGTATCGACACAAGTGGCATCCCACACCAACGGCTTGCCGACACTCCACGGGATCAAAGTCATACCATCCGGCCTCTTGCCGTCGCCACGCGAAATACCAACTGGAATTATATTAGAAACTTTATTTAGTAACTTACTAGCTGTGGCCCGCGGTTTCACTCGCGTTCCGGAGGGATCTTAACTTTTCCCGGAATAATAAGTATTCTATGTCCTTCTATCTCATACTACGTCACAGACTATATAAACAATTTTATAAATGCGAAAGTAACTATGTCTATCTGTCTGCTTGTTATCTTTTCACGCCTAAACCACTGAACCAATTTTAATAAATTTTGTTATGAATATAGTTGGGAACTTGGAGAAGGACACGCTACTTATTATCCCGGGAAAAGATAAGATCTTTAGAAAATGCCGGTAAAATGCGGAGGACAGATAGATTTTAATATTTCGAATAGAACCAGGTTGAATAGGTTCCAATTATTTCCTTTGAATCTATTAAACGGGGAATCCCTGAAGGTATTGGTATCAAAAATCAAATAAATACGCCTTTGAGCACTAAGGCTTCGGTCATAACAAGAGCGAATTTTAACGTATGAATGAATATTATAGGTGTATTTTTATTCAAGGCACTAGGTAGGAATTTGTTGTAGTAAAACAGTAAATTCGATAATATCTTTTAAGTCCCAGAATGTTTGATTTTCACGGTTGAACAGATTTTGATGATTTTGATTCTATGCATTTTTTTTGCCGCCGGTTGGTCAAACAATAGCATAACAATTGATTAGAAATTCCTCGCGAGTTTAGTTATGACGCAAATGTTGTCAGTGACACTAGAGAAATAATTATTTTATGTAATAGATCTCACTTGCTTTTTAAAAACAGTACCTAATTGCTGAGTTTGTCGGCTCTTCACAGCAAAAGTTGTGGTCAAACACAATCCTATCTAGTATAAAAAAAAAGCAACCTTTCGAATCGTGCATTAGAGTCTTAACTAATCATAACTGCTTTGAAAGTTCTATTTAAATAAAAATATATCAATTTTCAACGTAATTTACATTCATATAAAAGAAAAAGGGATGTAGTAACTCACAAACATCTCTAACCATTAAATTTCACGCTTTAATTTGAAATGTAACTATCTTTTTTTTTTTTTTTTGAGGAGGACTTAAAGGTGGCGGTCTGAAGGACCATAGACACCCTTACGCGGACTATTCGGCGAGCGCTTAGGGCTCTCAGCCGTGTTTGTTTGTGACGACTCACCGCTGAGGGCGCCCCAGTTGGGGCCCGAACCTCGGCTCAGGGCGTCGTCGGGGGACACAAAAAGTGGGACGGAAATGTAACTATCGCTACATCTCCGCTTATATAGCCACGGTCTAAAACTTCTTCTTTGAGGCACTTAATTTAAATATTTCCTTTCGCCTCTTGCTACTTTGACTTTTAATTTTAGTTTTGTGAGACTTATTTCAGAGACACTAGTGTTTCAATGTGATTTTGTCCGCCTCGAATTCGTTTATAGCAGAATTCGTGCTTTTTCACTCTTTTTACCCAATTAGGGTTTATTTCTCACGATTTAATTAACATATCTCCATACCGAGTTTCCTTAAAATCTAAAGCTGTTTTTAAAACTATACGTTTTTTTTTTATTCCGGTTAAGTTTGTTTTTGACCACAATCTCACCATGGTAAGCGATGATGTGGCTGAAGGTTGTAAGCACACAAAGCCTAGATGGGAACTGGATCTCAAGTGCAGCTGTCGGTACTTACACACCGATAGGGCTCGGTGACAGATTTTCAACTTGAGGGTGGTAGCTAGCTAGCACCAGTGGTGCTATGGTTTTCTCACGATTTTTTCCTTCACCGAAAGCTCAAGCTCATTGTAGGATTCGAACCCACGACCTTCACCGCGGTATCCGACGTCACAACTACTGAGTTATCATCGCCCTAAAGTTTATTACTACTACACTACACAGAATGTGTTTATAATAAGAATAATAATAAATAATAAATATTCTCGGACATTTGTTCACACACGGCTATCTGATCCCAAACTAAGCAGAGCTTGTAATATGGAAACCAGATGACTGATATAATACATATACTACTTTTTTTATACTTTTACTATTTTATAGACTACTTTTACTAAAGGGGGCTAGACGGAAAAAATCTTACGAAAAATTGACACGACACTTTTAGTGTCAGTGTCACTTTATTGTAAGCTGTGCGGCGTGCGCATGTTTCTCTGTCTGTTTCGCTCTCTCTCTCTCTTATAGATATATAAATATTTTTTTAATATATATATATATATTATATACTCTCTCGACTTGTATAACTTCGTTCCATCCGGGTGTCCCTTGACACCTCTCAAGTTTTGTAAATACATACTTAAATAGATAATTATTACACCCAGACTCAGGACAAACAGCCATGTTCATGCACACAAATGTGTGTCCTGGATGGGAATCGAACCTACGACCTGCGACGTGATAGGCAGTGTATTAACCAACTACGCCAACCGGCCCGTCAAATAAAAAACATTTGTGTAATCTTAGGTCTTCAATTAAATTAAAAAATACCTCTGAAATACAAACTGTATCGAAACTTTTACTTAATTTGGAAGTTCAGTTTCAAAGAACTTCAAAAAAGAACGGTCAAGCGTCGAGTTAATATAAAAGTAATAACTTGAGAGCAGCCTCGTTTTCTTTGTTTAATGCTTTTTGACAGGCCGACGAACGATGAACTTTGTTTTTGGGGTACCGCATTTTTTTAAACATTTTATTTATTCTCGGATTGGCTTCTTCGTAATAACTCTGAAAACTCTTTGAATATTCATGGGGAAAATGAGAAAATTGGAATGTTTTGAAAAAAAAAATCCTTTCTCGAATATTCAAATATCATTCCTCAGTTTGATAATAATGCAAGTTTTTATTTAACTTCACTGGTACGTATCTATGTAAGCACTTAAACTGTATGATAACTAGCTGTCCTGATAACTATTTCTGTGTCAAGTTTCATCACGATCTTACGCAGCACACGCAACGCTCTCAATTAAAGGAATAATTTTTTCCTGTATTTGCAACATTTTTCATTGATGCTCGGTTCTTATTGATCATAGCGTGATGTTATATAGGCTATATTCTTCCTCGATAAATGGGATATCCAACTCTAAACGTTCTTGAGATTAGCGCATTCAAACAAAGAAACAAACTCCTCGGCATTATAATATTAGCAAAGACAAAAATATAGGGGTCTCGGCACTGAATATAATTTTATTCCATTCGGTGTTGAGACCCTTGGTCCGTGGGGTTCTGGCGCTCGCCAGCTCTTTAAAGAGCTGGCTAATAGGTTAAGAATTTGTACTGGGGACCGAAGAGCTGGCAGTTTCCTCGCACAACGTATCAGCATTGCGATACAGCGAGGAAACGCTGCCAGCATCTTCGGAACCATGCCGAAGGGGCCTAACTTTTTTAATTTATTTTAGTTTTAAAATGTATTTATTTAATTATTATTAGTATAAGAAGGGTTGTATTATAGATAAGATTTTATTAGATATATTAGCATAGATAGTTATTTTTATCACTGAACCCAAGAGTTTAACGACAACTCGTGCTTGATCGTTTTCGTAACTAACTCTATAATTTTAGGGGCTAGTCACAAAAGATTAATGTACCTCGGTTCAGTGTTCATTTTGAGATCCAGACATCACCCAGTGAAGTAGAAAACTGTACTGATGAATGATTGTCCAAAAGTTATTTGATAACAAAAGCACATGCGTGAGTTTTAATCAATCTTAACAAAAATGATTGCTAGGTACATTCAATTGGAATTTTAAAATATTTTCGTGATTGTCAATTCTAAGAAAATAAAAATTAGTAGTAGTCAGTTAAAACAACATTCGAATAAAGAAATTGCGAATACGAAAAAAAAACATAGAATGAAATCAAACCAAGACTATTGATCGGTACTGTTTTCAACTTGTTTTTTACTTGAATTTACCATTTTGGGCAAAGTACATGCCATCCTTCTTGTTACAAGAGGCCTCAATAAGGCGATGGGAGACTTCTTTGAACAGACAATGAGCATCTGGTCCCCTAGGCCTTATGAAATGAAATTGTTTATTTATCCGAATAGGCCTTCACAGGCACTTATGAATAGTCAGACTCTAAGTGCTCGGTTCGGAAGGTTGCTTTTGCTGAGAAGAGCCGGCAATATGTTCAAACACTGTTAAGTAAGTTACTGTTAAGTTCTGAGTTTTCAATTCTATCGGCCGTCCTAATTTTTAAATTTTTCAAGTCACTATTTTCCAAGGACACATGAATCGAGCATTACATACGTCTACATCAATCGAAGTCATGTACATCTCTGAAGATCTTGCCTCCATTTCACTCATTTAGGAAAGTAAGTACAGACGTCAAAAATTACTTCCTCCGCTGTCTCAATAAAGTACGCGGCCCATTTTTTTTACTCTTTCCGGGACAACAAAAAAAAAAGAATAAATTGCGTACTTGCTCCTGACAGAGCAGTCGTTATGGGAAAGTTTTATGTTCCACACTTTATCACAGGATGAACGAACATGCTGTCGGCTACTATGGGTTTTAGAATGGTACTCGAATCTAATTCGGTTTTGAATATTGAGCGAGTTTGTTGTGACTTTTTTTTTGTAAAAATTAACAAAAATGTTTTTTTTTTTATATATTTGGTAACAGAATTTTATTTTCAACAACGTCCGTGTGGCATACGTTTATCGCAGAATCATTCCTTATCACAAGATTTTTATCCAATTAGGGGTTGAAGTAAAAAAAGTTTTTCCTTCCGAGCTTCAACTTATCCTTATATAAAGTTTTAGCAAATTATGTTCACTCATTTAGTCGCAAAAACCGAGCAGAGAAACAAATTGAACAGGTAGTATGTATATGGATAGTATGTTCCCATGATTGTTGATATTATTCAAAGGAATTTACATAATAAAACTACACAAATAAAAATCAAAATCCAAGGCCCGTGGGTGTTTTAGATTTGAGAAAAACCTCTTGCAATTTAAACCTATATGTTTCAAATGTGTATGCATATCCAAACGTGCCTCTGTCTACTTTATTTTTCAAAATATAAACACATTTTTTTAAACAATATGATTTAAGAAAAAAATTTTAAAAAAAAATGTGTTCATAAAATAAACGCACGAGATTCCGCTTCTGACAGCTACCATTAGTAAAGTTAAGACAATCTACGTAAAACAAAGATTTGCCTAACAGATTTTATCATTCATCTAAATCTGAGGTGATTATGACAAATGGTAGGAGCCAAGCTGACTTGCAAAGAGAGATTTTTTAGATGAATTCAGGCTTGGGGTTAAATAAATAAGGACATTTTTCATTATGGTAATTCTTGTATGAGACGATATTATAAATGATTGAAACGTTAACCTTATGGTCTTATTTTCAATACCCTAAGCCTCACTTCCTATTTCATTTGAAAGTACTAGTTTCCGCCCGCGTTTTCACCCGAGTTCCTGAGGGAGTTAAAATAAAATATAGCTCGATGATATTATGTATGAGTAATAAAAAAACCGGTCAAGTGCGAGTCGGACTCGCGCACCGAGGTTTCCGTACAAACTTTGAAGTTTTTTTTTAAATTATTTTATTCTGTTTTAGTATTTGTTGGAAAATTTCAACTGTCTAGCTATCACGGTTCATGAGATACAGCCTAGTGATAGATAGACAAGCAGACAGACAGACAGTAGAGTCTTAGTAATACGGTAAGGTAAAACCTAACATATAACCTCCGCCTTTTTTTAAGTCGTTTAAAAATGCGATATACCTTGCCAATGTTGAACGATTTTTAAAATTCTTTCACCAATGGAGTAATGTAGCTTCCATTATCACTGTCTAAAACGCAGGCGAAATCATGGGATATAAAAAGGCATTTAATACAAAACAAAATTCCAACCCTAACAGTACATAACAATTTCCAACCAAAACTAAGCTCTAAAGTTATACATACAAAGTAGATTATTGACTACAGTCAGCTAGAATGGTTACATATCCAGATATCCCCAGTCCGATTAAGGACGTCACTTACAACGGATTTGCCTAATTCATAGTGCAAGTGTCGCCACGTCGCACGATACATTGACGGCTCGTGTACAACAGAGCCGTCTGTTACACCGTTGTTAATCAGCATTCATTCATTAATATTATTATTTATTAAAATTGTAGCGAGATCCCGGTGACGCGCTTCTAACTTTTCCGCTGACTCGACTCACATAAGTCCACCCCCACTTTGTGTCCCCCGGCGATGCCCTGAGACAAGGTTTGTGCCCCATCTGGGGCGCCCTCAGCGGCCAGTCGTATAAATTAACTCTTCCCGATTGAGAGTGTCCTAAAGTGCTCGCCGAAAAGTCCCCATAAGGATGTCGTGGCCAATCTGGCTAACACCTTCTAGTGCTTTTAAAAAAGACATCAAAAATACAGATAAAGTTCAAATTTTTCTGGACAGATGGCGCTATAATGGATGACAACTACAAGACGCAAAATCTCGTAGAATTCTACATCGCGATATCAATGTTTTACCAGCGATCTCTACATATTTATTTATACAACAATTAAATTTGGACCATGGTCTCGGCACCGCGATTGTCAATGTGTTGACACCTTATTACAATGCCTTAAAGGCAACTGTTGGAACACACCAACAGGCGCTTGGCGGCAGATTCTGAACTTGAGGGTGGTAGCCAGCCAGTCGAGTACAACGTAGAACCCTATCACCGTTCTATGGAACGATGTTTCCTGCACCAAAACTTCAAGCTCATTATAGGATTCGAACCCACGACCTTCACCGCGATTTCCGACGTCACTACCACCACAGTATAAAGATATTTATACTGTGCTACCACTGAGCTATCATCCATTATGGATGCTAATGTTATAGAATTCTGTGAGAAAAATTTTAGTCTTTTACATGAATAAATATTGGAGTAAATTTTTCCG
Organism: Ochropacha duplaris; assembly: GCA_951361185.1. Lineage (NCBI taxonomy): Eukaryota > Metazoa > Arthropoda > Insecta > Lepidoptera > Drepanidae > Ochropacha > Ochropacha duplaris. The sequence continues at coordinate 1,654,193 of OX592712.1, read as the reverse complement.
GCCCGATATTTTCACACAGTAAAGGTACCTTAGGAAAGAAATATTTCAATTGACACGTCGGTGTGACATACAGCCTCACTAAGCTCCATATTGACGTGAGTGGATTTGGCTGGTACATCGAGTATGTATCTCTGCCATCAATCGATTTGAGTATATGTGGAACTAGATTGAAGTGCGGGATTTGTATCTGGGGAATATGTAAGGTTTGGTTTTCATTGTTGCTCTGCTTAATTGGCAGTGTGATTGTGAATAGAGCTGACTCTGTTGTTGTTAAACTAAACTGACTCTTGTGTCATTTTGTATCTGTTGATGCTCACGAGACCCTTTGACTCGAGACCAAAAAACCGAAACGCTTCCGAGAGCGAACGAGAGCCGGCAGGCGAATTTACAGAGGCTATTTACCGTTAGAGTCACGAGTCAAAAAAAAAAACCTCAAAGTGTACGGCGATCACTCGCTGCGCTTCGCGATTGCCTTATTACCTAGTCAATCCTTTTTTTGGCACTTGCTTGATCTTTTTCTATATTAATACTGTGAAAATTATATTGTGAAGTGAGGTCTTACGGATTTCTTCTTTTCAAGTTTAGTTGGGGTGAGCCTCTACTCGACTAGGTTTTGTCCGCGCATTTCATTGAAAATATCAAGACAAATAGCTTATCCATTTGAGTCAATTTTTTTACTGAGATAGATTAGGTTTTGTCGTGTAATATGCATAAACAAAAGCTAATCTATTAGAGTCTGACTCGTGACCCTAATGGCCTTTGTAAATTAGCAGCCAGGAGACGAGAGGTCCTACTCCCTGTCTCGTGGTATTTCGACGAGCATGTATAGCCGCCATACTGTATATCCATAGCTCAAACCAACGCGATAGAGTCCGCAATCTCACCATGGTATGTGATGAGGTGGCCGAAGGATGTGCAGCTGTCGATACTACAAAGTACCCTACCACCGTACTATGGTTTCCTCACGATGTTTTCCTTCACCGAAAGCTCAAGCTCACTGTAGGATTCGAACCCACGATCTTCGCCGCGGTATCCGATGTCACTACCACTGAGCTACCAACGCCGGTGCCCCTTTTGGGGCGCCCTTTTCTCTCTCATTTCTGATTTGTTGCCAACTCACGTTGAACCATCTAGGCTCTAACTCTAAAGCCAGAAAGTTTGGGTTCGAAATCTCAACAACTTGAGCTGTGCAGTGCTTCTGCTAGCGTTGTGCGTCTACAATACTATTACATTTCGGTTCGCTTATTCTAGTTTTCATAGCGAGTTGAGGTTTTTAATTATAATAATAAAATATTCAAAGGAAACAGAATTCATTGTTATATGAAGTCGGAAATGTACGCATTGCGAAACTGTATTTTGGTAACATCTCATTATGCGTTCTTTCGTTATTCATATTATTAATTAATTTTATGTTAATATAATGTTTCAGATACCTTTTTTAAACACAAAGTCCAATGGGGGACAATTTATACGCAAAATCGCGATTCCTGGAAAACTGAATGTTTTATAGGTAGTTTTAGTTAGGTAGTTGGAATCGATTCTAAAATATCTGTCGAAGAATCCTTATTACTAAATTCACTTAATTAATATCCACGGGGGTCCATACCTGCAAGAAAACTCGACAGGTTTACGTTTTATATTATGCTTTTATTTTAAAAACGCTTTATAAACCTAAGAAGCAGTTAAATTGATATAGAATCATTTATATCCTCGTACTTCAATAATAAAAAGTAATAATAGATTATATTATAATACAGTTACAGTGTAATAAGCATGAAGTATAATATAATGAATATTTTATTATGAGCGCCTTTTTATTAATGCATAGCAATGTAACAATTTTGAGTGTAAATATTAAGTCGGCGTAGGCGAGTGAGATCATTGAGAAATTATATCCTTAGGGAAATTGATCAAAACTGTAGTGCAAAAGCCATTTGATAAGAAAGTAGCTTTTATGATCGGAGCACAATTAATTATAAACAAAGCAAATAATTGCAACAACAATTTACAATCTGTAAGTCCAAAGACCTAGATAATGTGTGAATAATAAGGTGATAATGTGAGAATAAACAAGAGCAATAATAAACTAAACTTAACTATCTTAAATACCATATTTCTCCTTGTTTCTCCTCCTTTCAATGTAGAAATCACACAATTCGAATAACAACTTACTATCAACGATGATCAATGTTGCTGTCCTTCTCATTACAAACAAAATGAATGAGACACGCGATTCACAATAAGGAAAACAAGCTTAGTTGAACTGGCAGTCGGTCTTGAGGTGTACTTGAATTTAAACTTATAATCAAATGAGAAGACAAAAATAAGTGCTGTGAACAGTGTAGTCAATATTTCAATATGTGGCAAGTGACTTTATGCCTAATACCTTTAGTAATAGATCCGAAATTAGCGGAAACTAAAACAGTCGCCATAGTTGGTAATCCTTTAGCTTTCTTTTCACCATGTAAAGGTGAGGATAACATAACGATATCATATGAAAGTGGTAGACCACCAGGAGAAGAGAATCAATACAACCTCAATATAATAGATGATCTGCCAGCACAGTCTAAAATCATAATAAAGTTTGATTCAGAAGCTACTGTGACGTTGGTAAGCCATTGAAACCTTCCTAATAACTCAAATCGCAATTCCTGGTTATTATCTTGTGGTAGTTGTGAGACGACTGTCCCACATGTTAGGTTGCTAGGTTGTAAGGGGCTAAGCTACTTTTCTATCAATCTTTCTTATTTATAAATGTGAAAGTTTGGATTTTAGATATCTAGTTGTTTGTTACTCAATCACGCAAAAACTACTCAATGGATTTTGATTAAACTTGGCACACAGGTAGATCATATTCTGAAATAAAACAAACAATACTTTTTTTATCTCGAAAAAGATAAAATCCCTTAGGAACGTGGGTAAAACTGCGGGGTACAGCTAGTTTATCATAAAGAGATTTCTCGTGACTAACTGACTTCTTTTTACATTATAATACGAACACCATCTAGTATTACGTTTCCATTTACAATTTAGTAGTTTAATTCAAGAAGCTGTTAATTATGCCATAACGAAATCCTATAAGAAAAACATATCCAAATTCAACCTTATTTGGACTATTAAAAATATTGCTAAAACGGTGAAGGTGATGCGATCAGCGTTTAAAAGTCCTGTGCTCATTTATTTTTCTATATTTCAGTCTAAACCGCCATCAGCAAGAATAAGCTCAGATTCTGACGGTGTTTTCACTGTTAGGTTCTTCAAGAAGGCACCAAATCTGAATGTAGTTGTTAAAGGTCCAGCTACTGGCACTATACCTTATATACAAAGCCTGGTCATCAATACTCAAGAATATTGTGAAGGATCCGAGACGGTAAGGAAATAATTTCGACATCAGAAGGGTAGTTAGCTAGTCGATTTAATTTCAAGGTAAAGAAAAAAATAAGATAGACTTTCCACTAACTATGAAGTAAAAATTTCATGAAATTATATTCTAGTAGAGCTTCTCAAAGTGTAAGCTCTAAATATGATAATCTGCTAAAAAAAGATATTAATTTTGCAATTTTTTATTTGTGTACTATAATAGTAGATTGTTATACAAGGAGCTAAAATGACCCATTATATACGAGGTAGTTTTAATCCCGAGCTAGCAAGGGAGTAAATAGAAACCGAGTTTTAATGGGTTTTAGCGCCGTGTGTTACACTATACTTTTCACTACGATTGCGAGAAAATAAAACAATCCAATACAATATGAAATATGTAGTTTATAATGTCTTTTTTGTTTCTTCTGTAGCCGCAACACATTGCATGCATTCTACCAGAGATCGCCGATTTGAGTTCCATTTTCAAAATTAAAATGAAGTTCTTTTTTTATGAAACAGTAATAAGTCGAGTCTTTATTCATGATTATTCTACTTATGACTAAAGACTTTTTCGTTTTTGTAGGCTCATTGTCAATTGACACACAAAAATTAAAAAAAAAAAACTTTAGGGTAAATAAGGTCGTGGGTTTGAATCCTACAATGAACTTGAGTTTTCGGTGAAGGAAAACATGGTGAGGAAACCATAGCACGGTAACAAGGCACTTTGTAGTACCCGACTGGCTAGCTACCACCCTCATGTTGAAAATCTTTCGCCAAGCACCTATTGATATGTTCCGACAGCTGCGCTTGAGAGCCATTTCTCATCTAGGCTTTGTGTGCTTACCACCTTCAGCCACATCTTCACTTACCATGGTGAGATTGCGGTCATACACAAGTTTATCCTAAAGTCTTAGGCTGTTTTCCTAGGGTTACATGGATTATTTGATAGAGGGCTATCAAAACACAGCACAAACAAGTTTAACAGTATCCGATTCGACTTGTGGAAGACGCAAAATAGAGCACACAGCGCTAATAGTGAACGGTCAACCAACAACAGCTGGCGATTGGCCGTGGCATGCGGCTATATACAGATTAGATGGTGCTATCATAAAATATATATGCGGAGGGACACTTTTATCTAAAACTGTGATTGTAACTGGTATGATTATTTATTTATCTTCAACATCTGACCGTTGTTTTTTCCATATTTCCGGATTAAAACTGCGTAACTACATACCAAGATATGGATTGATGTAGAATGGTGGCGCTTATTTCAACAGTTTTAATTTAAACGAAGGAACCTTAAATAATCTCGGAATAAAAAAGTCCTGTAAATGATGATGGTGAATGAAAGAAATAACATTCTGAAAAATCACTTTTCATGTTTTTAAGCTTTCAGAAAATATACTTACTCGTAGTCTTTAAACACAGCATAACAGTTATTAAATTCAGTAAACATGGAAAATTTTCTTGAAACTATACGCAAGCTTACTAGAAGAAGTTTTCAAACCACTTCATCGTTAAGTTTCAAGGCAATATACACCTTATAACGTTACAAAGAAAGTGATTAATAAACTTTCAGCGGCGCATTGTGCAACTATCAGAGGAGTTCCAGTGTTACCTGAGATACTAAGCGTTGTACTAGGAAAGTATAACTTGATAGGAGGCGATGTTGAGATACAAGAAAGAGAGGTTTGTAAAAAACAACAATAGCAAAATACAAAATTCTGTTTTTAGGGATCCGGACCTCAAAAGGTAAAAAAAAATAAACCCTTATAAGATCACTTTCTTGTCCGTCTGTCTGTCTGTCCGTGTGTCACCACCGATTATCTCAGGAACGGATGGACCTAGCAAGTTGAAATTTATACCAGATACTGAGGTCTATAGTTCCTATTGGGTGTATAAAAATCAAGGTCCTGAGTCAACACGATAAAAAGATATCGGCAAATTTAGATTTTCGCGCAAAATTTACCTTAATTTTCAACATTTATTATTATATATATTATTTTTCGGAATTTTTCCTTTACTTGTGCTGTAAGACCTTGCTTTTAACCAAAATTGAAAATTCTAGGTCAACCGTAAGTACCCTATAGGTTTTGGGTCGAAAATCGAGAAGGCTATATGGTAGTTCCCGTTGTATCTGAGTTGTATCGGCGCTCATACATTTTAGAGGTCTAGCTTAATTGGCAAAAACCTCAAATAAGGTAATCGAAAACGTAATCTATTTACAAGATTGTACGGAACCCTCGGTGCGCGAGTCCGACTCGCACTTGACCGGTTTTTTTAGTAACATATCAATAATACTTTTCTTGCAGGTCCACAAAATAATAGTTCACGAGAATTTTAATCACAGCAAGCTTAACTATGATATAGCATTGCTTAAGCTGAGGTCTGAGGTAGTTTACAGTGATTATGTACAGCCTGCTTGCATTTGGCATGTAAATGCTTATAAAAAATTACCACCAGGACATGTGTATGGAACTGTAAGTTAATTTATAAAGCCAATATTTTTACTACTAACTAATAAGTCAAATCTTTAAAATAATGGGATAGAGACAGGTATATTTTTGGTCCCGTCCGTTATTTCTGTAGATAACAGAATCGTCACCAATGTTAATGATCTAATTTTAAAATCATATCAAAAGCATCCGAATCCGTAATGAGGACATCCGGAAGAGAACTAATACACCGTCATAGCTCGCAGAATCAGGAAACTGAAGTGTCGGTAGGCTGGCCATGTTTGCCAAAGGACCGACAGCTGATGGAGTAAACGTGTCCTTGAGTGGAGACCGCGCACTGGCAAGCGAAGCGTGGGAAGCCCTCCAGCCCGATGGATCGATGATCTAAAAAGGGTAGCCGGTGTTAGCTGGATGCGGAAGGCTGAGAGACGGAAGAAATAGTGCGCCATGGAGGAGGCTTATGTCCAGCAGTGTGTTCTATAAGCTGAGATGATGATGATGATCAAAAGCATGTAGTTTATCAGTATTAGAAGTATAAGATAATAAATGATTTACAAAATTTTCAGGTCGTAGGTTGGGGTTTTGACCAGACAGATAAGCTATCATCTACACTGCAACAAGCAACCATCCCTAAAGTAGCAGAATCTACATGTCTCAAGAGTAATCCAGTCTTCTTCTCTAATCTACTGACCAAACATAAATTTTGCGCTGGATGGAATAATGGTAACGTCATATTTTACAGGTTGACAAATAGATAGAGAGTCCTTTACCAGGTTAGAAGTGATCACCTTCATCTATAGACATTACAAGTGCCTTTTTCATGTCTTCAGCATTAGATGAATGACATGTTTACTAGATTTCTGAAACATCTTTAAATTTTGACAAAAGTTCATAAAGTTTTTTTAATATATTCTATAAGTGTCAGGTTCACAATCTCACCATGGTAAGTGATGATGTGGCCGAAGTTGGTAAGCACTCAAAGCCTAGATGGAAACTAGCTCTCAAGTGTAGCTGTCAGAACACACCCATAGGTGCTCGGTGACAGATTTTCAACTTGAGAGTGGTAGCCAGTCGGGTACTACAAAGTACCCTACCACCGTGCTGTGGTTTACTCACGATGTCTTCCTTCACCGAAAGCTCAAGCTCATTGTAGGATTCGGACCCACGACCTTCGCCGCGGTATCTGACGTCGCTACCACTGAGCTATCATCCCCTTATTACTTTGTTATTATAGGTACATCAGCCTGCAATGGCGACAGTGGTGGTGGCTTCTCAGTCTTCGTGCCAGACACGACTGGAGACGTGTCAGCCAATGCCAAGGGCTCCTGGCATTTACGTGGCATAGTGTCTGTGAGTATTTCTAGAAGAGATGCGAGGATTTGCGACCCCTACCAATACGTTTTGTTTACGGATATTGCAAAGTTTACAGGCTGGTTGGCAAAACATTTGAAGGAGAATTAAATTTTATCGTCAATCTTTGTAAGAACTAATTGTTTCTTTTCATTCTGTCCCTTATCCCCATTGATAAAGTTAGTAGTGATTTTACTAATATTTTGTTTGAAATTTTCTATTCATTAGAAAATGTTTTGTAAATACAGATATTTATTGAGTTTTCTACTTTATATTCTTCCGATAAAGTTATACCGTTTTTTTAATTGCTTAGCCCATTATACTTTTGTTCTCCGAAAACAATAAAATTTTACAGTGGAAATACTATTACTATGAAAAATAAAACCATGACTTTTAAAATTTCTATAGAAACTGCATTAAAAGGTGTTTTAAAATTGTAGCGTATTTTTGCCGCATATTTTGAATCTCCTATAGGTTTTGCTCAACTTCCGGCTGACATAAAACCTTAGCTTGAAAGACATTGAAAACCATGAAATTTGGCTTGAAGCAAGTAAAGGAATAAATCTGTTAACCGTAAATTTGCAATAGGTAACATCAGCAAAAAAAACCAACATAATAATAAAAATTGAAAAAAAATGATCGATGCTCTATTAACGTGATGAACGAACTATTTACATATCTACAAGTTTGTACAGAATCCTCGGTGCACGAGTACGACTCGCACTTAACCGGTTTTTTGTCCATGCATTACATAAATCGATTCAGTTCAAGCTAAATACACAAAAGTTTGTGGTGGGCTCTAAGGCTTAAAGCACTATATTTCTAGGCCACATGACCTAAAACTACGCCCTTAAAAGACAATTGTCTATCTGATAATAGAGAACCAATTATTCAGTAGCGTAATATATGCAGGCACAATTGAAATGTGGTTAGGCGCGGACGTTTCCCTCTATTCCTACTACCATATTGTCCATGATTAATTAATTTTTACGATTTCCCGGTAAGGCTGGTGTAATTTCCGCTTATGAGGAGGTTTTAAAGTATTCCAAGAATTTTATAACTAAGACTTTCTAATTCTTGCAATACAGCAGTAGGTGATTGATACCCAGCCAAAACTATGGTAAGCTTTTCAAGATAAAGTATCACATTTAAAAAAGTTAGGTGAAGTTATATAGAATGTATTTTTGTATTAGTTTAAGAATAAAGTTGCTAAACATTTGAAAAAAAGCCTATATAGTCAGATGGTCCAAAAATATTTAAAAAATGTAACCTTGCTGAGTTTCTTGCCGGTTCTTCTCAGTTGAAGGCTGACTTCCGAACCGGTAACTTATGTAATTCGATCTTCATAAGTGTCCTTCTAGGCCCTAAACTGAATAAATGGTTTTGACTTTGACTTTATCCCGTCTGAAAGTATTTATGTAAGAAGTCTAACAAGAAATTTCAAATGAATTCTCACGCTTTATTTATTTGGAGTACAAAGTAATGACATTAATGAGAATACAAGTGGCATACAGCATGACTCCTTAATCAGTTATATGTCGGGAATGGATCGATTACCGATCGACTGTATTTATCGAAATACTAGGTACCTACTTACCTATAATGGTAATGAAATGAAATGAAATGTTTATTCATCCAAATAGGCCTTCACAGGCGCTTATGAATTGTCCGATTCTAATGACTCTATGACTCTAGTGCACGGTTCGGAAGGTTGCTTTTGCTGAGAAGAGCCGGCAATAAACTCAACAATTACTCTTTTCAAAACAATCTTAGAATTATTACATAAATGTATGTCCTGCAAGAGCGAGCGCTACACCCAAGCCTTGTCGTCATTTAAATATTCGTTAATATGGTAGTACGCCTTCTGTATTAAAACATTCTTAACACGTTCCTTAAATGTATGTATAGGCAAATTTAATAGTGTAGGTGGTATCTTATTATAGAAGCGTGCACCCAGTCCTAAAAATGTGTCCTGCACTTTATGGAGTCTATAAGCTGAGGTCACAAGTTTGTGCTTATTTCTAGTATTGATTGAGTGCATGTCACATTTTTTTACAAAAATACTAATATTTTGATGTACAAATAATATGTTTGCATAAATATACTGTGTAATGATTACTGCCTAAATAGGTACCTACTGTGTTAAATACAATTTTTGGAACGAAGTTCCTTATAGCGCGTTGTGAAAGGGGGCTAGACGGAAAAAATGCTCACGAAAAATTGTCACTGACACTTTTGTGTGAGCTGAAAGCAAGCCAGATATTTATATATTCATTTTTTTAATATATATATATATAAATTTAAAAAAAAATTATATACATTGTTTTTTTTATATATATACTCTCTCTCGACTTATATAACTTCGTTCCATCCGGGTGTCCCTTGACACCTCTCAAGTTTTTTACTGGAATACTCTAATGTACAGGCTGTTCGGTAAATAGTAAGACAAACTTAAGAGGGAGATAGAAATCGAGATATTTAAATCTAAAATCCAAAAATCAATCTATAAGAATCAGAAATATCTCGAAAATGATAACATTTTTAAACGACTTCAAAAAAGGAGGAGGTTATTAAGGACATTTTTGTATATTCGGTGATCCGTCTACCTATCTCATTCATCCCATTTCATTCCACAGACATGTTATTTCCTTTATAGTAATTTACTTTTTAATATTATAAAATGTTGGTAGGTGTCCTTTAAAGATTCCTTTATCTAGGAGTCCTAAATCGTGGGAGTGTATTGGAGAAGAAAATAAAAATGAATAAGAAAATATTTTTACATTTTAATAAAGTTATGTACAAACTTATCCTAAATAATATACGAAATCATTTATAACTACAAATTAGAAGTCTCAAACTTGTATCCACGAAAAGTACTAGATTCCTTTTCCGTAGAATTAAACTAAATCTATTCTTGTAGTTTTCTTCGCTAATTAATTAGTAATTCTTTTAGAAACTTCTTGAAGCAGTAAAAGTTAGATATAAGCAAGAAGAAGTTTTAATCTTAGGAAATATTATATTAGAACTAAAACCTGATACAGCTTATTCAAAAAGACATCTTCAAAACAGAACATAATACCTGTAGTCCGTTCCATATGGATTGGCAATAGAGGTCATTGACTGTCCTTTACCATGTTCACCTAAACCTGTCGCTCGCCATACTGACTTATCGCAAAACTGCTATCACTTGATTATCATGGTACAGGACCTTTATTGACAATCCATATGGAACGGTACTTTTAAAACTTTCGCGAACTAAATTCATTATAGTAGATTATACCGGGTCTATTCGCGCACATAATAATCAAAATATAATTTCGACTAACCTCGACGTTTCGATCAAGTTACATTGACCGTGGTCACGAGTGGACTGAACTGGCGCCTGGCGGGTATCAGGGTCTTGAGGGGCGAGAGTTATCTCCAACTACCCGCAATTGGTCTTGTGACACGAAACGATCACGATCTCGGCACACCGTACTAACTGTATCCACTCTCGAACTCGAACTTAATTCACGGCGGTGCGAACGGACTATAATCACTTACCAGTCATTAGCTGACATGTAGCTGACGAAGTGATAATGCTATGTTGACGCTTATAAAGACTCTATCAATATTTACAATATACAGATGCATATACACATGCCCAGTGAGTAGTACGAGAACTTAAGAGAGATCGGTGGGTCAGATATTTTGGTAGGTGATCCGCCCACCTATCTCTCCCTTATGATTGTTGTACTACTTTCCGGACACCCTGTAGGTCCAATTTTTGTATTCTCATTAAAACCGCATTGGACGACATGAATCAAAAATATGGCGGATATTTTTTTTCTGGCAGATATATAAGGCCCTTTTTAAATATGAGTAGAGACAGTCGACACAGAAACAGTTGAAATTCCAGGTTTGACGTGATTTGCATTGGCATCTTCTATGTCCTTCTTAGCCTTTCTCTTCGGTCCCAGAAGCAGTTTCTGCAGTTGACAAGCTGGTGCTTCAACGAAGAGGTATAGAGGTAGAGAAAATAGGTATGTTGTACTTACTATACCAGCGTACAACATTATCTGGAAAATAATCAATTCTGAGAATTTGGACTCTGGAAAACAAAGGGATCAAAAATACGACAAAACATTTCAAAATAGGTGGTCATCTTGCCCCCAAATTGTAATGGGTGAGCTGTGTTTGGAACAAATGGCTCAGACGATAATGAGGCCACCCATCGCTGTACATTTGAATTAAGTTTTCGACGATAGCTTATTGGAGTGATGTTGAATTCAATAGACAATTTTTGGTGCATAAAAATTAAAGCACAGTAGAACGATATTTATTTGTTACTGCATTTTTTGCACTGCAGAACCGACATGCTGTAAACTAATGTTAATAAAGTAATAGTATAGTTACTAAAGTAAATTTTAATAAACTTCTCTCGGCCATCTCCAAAGATGGCCATTTTTTAAATTACTAAACACATATTAGAAGCTCTCACGAGTAAAAGTGTTTGACTACTACACTTGAGAGCCACTTTGTCATTTTGCTCATCCCATTTTACCACATCATCACCTACCATGATAAGATTTTCAAATATAAAACAATGCTTACAGCAGTATAATCAGTAGCATAGAATGATCTTCTCATTTGTCCACCATAAGTCCTGAGTATCGTTGCATGCAGCAACATGGCGCAGTATGACAGTCTGCCTAGAGGCTGAAGTGGACCCCATTCAACTGAACCGACGTAAATTTCTGAAACAATTATTATAAAAAGCTTATATTCATGCAATTTTACTTTTGAGAAACAATAAAACTAACTCCATGAGTGCTTTTAAACTAGCTGTTCCGCGCGGTTTCACCCTCGTTCCCGAGGGATCTTATCTTCTCCCGGGATAAAAAGTAGCCTATGTGCTATTTCAGACTATAATCTATCTCTATGCCAAATTTCATCCAGATCTCTTCAGGCGTTATGGCGTAAATGAGTAACAAACATCCAAACTTTCACATTTATAATATTAGTAAGAAGATTAACACAAATCTGACTATAGAAATTAGCTACTGCATTGAAGTATTCGAAACGGAAATTAGAATCCTACTAGTTTATATGTTTGTTGATCAATAACGCAAAAACGGCTAAATGGATTTTGATGAAACTCGACACACAGGTAGATTGTATCCTAGAATAAAACATAGAAAACTTTTTATTCAGAGAAAAGATAACATCCTTTGGAAACGCAGGTGAAATTGCGGGGGGTCAGCTAGTACAAAATAAATTTCAAATTTTACCAAGTAACACAACTTTAGCAAGTCAAAACAAAAGAAAGCTAAACGAACTTACTATTGCATCTATAGAAGTATCCAATGATGAACACACATATAGCTAGAGCAAAGAAGTTCTGGTTAAGAGCGTTGAACACGGCGGACTCGAAAGCAGAGGCCTCACGGTGGTGGAGATCCCAACCCATTAGAACTGTTCCAAGAGCAATGGGGATTGATGTTATGAAGAGAAGTTGCATTAACTGAAAGAAAAAAAAAGTTTAATAGATTATTGTATAGAAATCCAGCTTTTTGCCTGTCATTGTAAAAGGTGTGCACATTTGGTTCAGGCGGTGCGTTAATAGATCAGTCATTCAGGATAAGTTTTTTAATAACGTTCAAATAATATATGAATTTATCATGTTTCTTTAGGATATCTTGGTAAAGGTTAACTTTTGAAGTTTTCAAATCTGTGTGAAACGTTTATTTCTAGAGATGACATCACATTTAAATCAATGTAACTTACCAACGAACCCCTCAAGTCCCATTTCTTAGCTTGCGCCTTATGATAAAAGTAAGCAGTCAGTACCCCAAGATGATATCCTGCCCAATTGCCCTGAGCTGATACGTAGGCGTGGTAGAAAGTGTCATTGTAGCCGAATATATCTCTTATTGATCTGAAAATATGATTTCAATTAATGTAGTTTCAGAAAATTTTACATTTTTAAAATGAAACATGGATTATAGAAAACCAGGAATTTTCAAATGATAAATACGCCTGAAATCAGAATATAATTACTAGTATCTGATCGAACCTTCGGTCAAAACATCCATTTTGTCCTTTGTCGTTTTTCTCGAACGATACCAAACGAAAAAGCGACTGGGAACTTCTAATTTATAAAAAAATACATTCATTTTTCCCTACCTTCGGCTTCTATTTCAGTCGAAGAATATTGCAACAGCCGATTATTCATTTATGGCTTCGGCTTCGGCTAGAAATCGACCTTCAGTCGGACACTACCTTGTAAAGTTGCAACTACAAGCTTCCATTCAAGCATATCAGGTTAAAGATCAAAGACAAAAGGAGCAAATTCGAAGAGAAGTCACTCACTAAATTGAAAAGCTTGGGGTTGAATCTACAAATTACAATGGTGATACTCGAGATAATTCTTTGTATAAAACTTATCTGACTACACCTTACTTGACTAATTAAGATGTAAATAAATGACGGGCCGGTTGGCGTGGTTGGTTAACACACTGCCTATCACGCCGCAGGTCGTGGGTTCGATTCCCATCCAGGACAGACATTTGTGTGCATGAACATGTCTGTTTGTCCTAAGTCTGGGTGTAATTATCTGTTTAAGTAGGTATGTATTTACAAAAAAAAAAATTGTAAATGTAGTATATCAGACATCTGGTTTCCATAGTACAAGCTCTGCTTAGTTTGGGATCAGATATTTAAAAAAAAAACCGTCAGTTAGTAAATTAATGAAGCCAGTATACGATCTGCACTACTTATCCCTAGCTTATTTACTGTGCCTAAATTTAAAGTATGACAGTGGCCAAACGTAAAAGTTATTGTTAACTTACTCTGGGAATATGCTGACTCTAATAGGTAACAGCTTCATCAAATAACTCTGCAGGAATGGAATGATTAGGCTGATGACCATCACGATGGTGAGAACTGGGATTCCGCTCTTCGGCCAGCGCCAGATGATGAGAAGTACTACCAGGGTGATGAGGAATAGTTGGGTGTCTGTGCCGAGGTACCTAAAACAAATGACTGAATCAGTTAAAAGGTAAGAGTTAGAATTTAATTTAAATTCTGTAAAGCTTTACAAGTCGCCAGTAAGTGAGATGACGCAAACTTAAACTCAAACTCAAAATGTTTTATTCAATTTTGGGACACTTAAGGAACACTTATTGAACGTCTTATTGCTATTTTTAATGCTATTGTTACTGTTACCACCATTTCCAAATAAAGACCTGTAAAGAAAGTTTATCAACACAAAACTTAGATTTTTAAGATGAGTTTTGATAACCCATGAAAATCAAATCGCCTGACGAGTTGGAAAATAATGCAGGAAATACCTGGAATAGAGTTGCTACAGATAAGAAAAGCTGAAACATAAATGTGTTATGTAAATGATATCTAAATAAATAAATATGATCTCTTAAAATCCGAATAACAAAACTCGAAAAACAATCCAATAAAACCTATAATTCTTATAGAAAAGGAAACACATCCACTTATAGAAATTAGAGATGCGTAAACGATTGCGTAGGAACGGAACCACTGACGCAAGGTGTTGCCAACCTCTGCGTAATTGCGAGGTGCAACGTACAACTGCAATCATGCGTAAATAGAATGCAATTCGTTGCACATATTTTTAGTTTCATTACGAAGGTTGAATTTATTATTCCTGAAAATGAAACTAATTAAATTAACTCCCACAAACATATCTCCAGAGAATCAAAGGCACATCTAAAAGTGAATTATCTATTTCAGAATTTATATCTAGAGAGTGAAGTTTTCACAAAATTACGAGTAATTGCTGCAACATTTTCATATTTTTGTAAATACGAGATCTAAAGAAATATCTGTGGTTAATATTTCCTGTAACTATAACTAATTCACGCACTTCTATCTGTGCTTCTATCGAGGGTTCATATACTTAGTTAAAGAAATGTAAAATCCAATCTGCACAGATAGTCTACTACGAAAAACAATGTAGTGATGATTCCGATCATAGATAGAAAAATATTTTTATTTCTATTCAGTTTTAAATGATAGTGAGTAGTTACCCTAAACTTTACCCTTTATAGATTGATGGAATTTGAATATTGTTATCGCATTTTTGAAAAAAAAAAAAACTGAGATGTGTATTTTCACTTTATTCGTACATTCATATTGCAGTTTGATATCATGGTAATAAAAGTCAAAATCAAAACCATTTACTCCGTTAGGCAGGATGCCACTTATGAAGGTCGAGCTACAGATGTTCCTATTTTTTTTATACCACAAGTGACAACCAAGCTGACGGGTCACCTGGTGGTAAGTGACTACCGTCGCATATAGACATTATTAACACCAAGGGGATTGCCAATCTGTTGTACTCCTTAATATGCCTACCCTATGACTTAATGGCAACTGGCTCTCAAGTGTAACTGCCTTTTCAACTTGAGGGTGGTAGCCAGCCAGACCTTTGCCCCAGTATCCAACGTCACTTCCACTGTGCTATTAACCATTTTTGCCTTATACCATGGTTTGGAAGACATACTTTTAAGTACGCAAGAAGTCTTGCTGACTTAGAATTTATGTGCAAGAGGTATGCAATGCACTACATGTAGTTACACAAGTACGTCGCGGAAAATGTCAACATTCTCATAAAGATCTAAAAAATATCAAGATGCCCTCTTTAACAAACATTACCCAAACAGGGTAATTATTTACAACGAAACCAAGGTTTGTTTAATGTCGTGACTATGTTTGTACAATAAATAAAATGACAGAGAGATTTCGCAAAATTTGTTGCTGAAGTTGCAAAATATCTGGCATTGAGAAATTAAATATTTGTATTACACGAAGTAAAATTACTAAACGCTTAGTAAAGACCCTTATTTGTTAGTAACCGGTTCAAGTAATTAAATAATTTTCAAAGCAGTAAACGATTTAATCTTGGTGTGATTCGAAATTGGATTGCATTAAGTTCAAATTAGTTTTTTTTTTTTATGTCAATAGGTTGACAAACAGGCAGACGGTCCACATGATGGTAAGTGGTCACCGCCGCCTATGGACATTTGCAATACCAGGGTGATTGCCGATGTGTTGCCGACCTTGAAGAGCTCTTTTTACGCCTTTTTTGAAGAACCCCATATCATAGCGCGGAGGGAATACCGTAATGAGGAGGTCATTCCACATCCTAATGGTCCGCAGAAGGAACGTCCGACTGAATCGTTTATTTTAGACTCCTTAATTATTTTAATGGATCAAGCTTAAATAAGTTATTTAGAGCAGTTTAAAGGTAGGTAGGTATTAATGTTTTCTAATAACGTAAATAATCAACGCATTGCCTAAAACTAAACTGGGATTATAAATTTTAAATTTTATACACAGGTCTTATAAACTAGACATACAGTAAGAATTTGTTTTTTTTTATAAATTATAAAAGAGGTACAGTAGGTAGGTACAAAACCATAGAGCAAAAATCAAGTATACATTAATAACTAATAATAGATAAGCCAAAACCTATAGAGGGCTTTGCGAAAATCGAGGGCCTTACGCACAGTCGGATAACTAAATAATCTCATAGTGTTCCGTTGATTCATAAAAGTAAGTAACCCTAAAAAATATTATTATTTGGCACAAGGATCTAAATGATAGTTCAAAGATATTCTATCATACCGTTATTTATGATTTATTGACCCATTCATTCATTGTGGTAAAATTTCTACAGACTAAAGTAAATATTTGCACTGATTTCGTACAAACCAAGATCGTTGGTAGTGATTTCCAATGACTCTTTCTTAATTACAAGTCAAGCAAATAAATGAGACTAACATAACATAACCTTCACTTAGATCTCTTGTTATATTATAAAAATAATATTTTTTCCGAATTCCAGACCACTTTAAAAATTTCATTCTTCTTTACTTTAAAGTGTATGTTTCTCATATCACACAAAATATCCTCTAATAATAAATTTAATACCGCGGCGAAGGTCGTGGGTTCGAATCCTACAATGAGCTTGAGCTTTCGGTGAAGGAAAACATCGTGAGGAAACCACAGCACGGTGGTAGGGTACTATGTGGTACTCGACTGGCTGGCTACCACCCTCAAGTTGAAAATCTGTCGCCAAGCACCTGTTGGTGTGTTCCGGCAGTTGCATTTGAGAGCCAGTTGCCCTTGCCCTTAAGTCATTGTAATAAGGTATACAACACGTTGGCAGTCCCCCTGGTATTGCTCATGTCTATAGGCGACGGTAGTCACTTATCATCAGGTGACCCGCCTGCCTCCATTTTTAGGATAATATATAAAACAGAAGTACATCGTAATCATATAACTGTTTTATTTTTCATTTAGCATTCGCGATCATTGAATGGGTCATAAAAGAAACAGCCCTCAAACTGTTTTTGTAAAATCAACGCTAAATCAAGCACCGAAATGAAATGAAAAACGATCACATCCAATGAGGACCTTAAAGTTCACGAGACAACTTTTTAAGTCAGGTAAAATGGAACCATACGCATGCTATCGGATTCCATTTGCACTTGGCTGGTCTTTAATAGTAGATTATGGTATAAGTGTGTAAAGTTGGTCATTACCGCTGAGGCGCAATTGAGAGCCGAGCCGCTAGTTGAGGGTTATAAGAGAGCCGAGGACGGTAATCATCAATACACACCAGTATCATACGACGTTTTTCAACACACTTGTGAAGAAAATAATACAATTTTTTTTTCATCATATTTTTTTTTGTCATATATTTTTGGCACGGGCGACGTACTTTCAATCCCTTTGGATTCTACAAAAGAATCCCTGAATTATAAAATATTATTTTGCTCCCTTATGATACAATCTACTATTATAACTCACGTTGTGAATTCTAATAGTAGATTGTCACAGTTTGATTATAGGTGTCATTACGTGCCTAATTGCGGTGAAATGACCCATTATATACCAGGTAGTTTTACTCCCGATCTTTAGCGAGGGAGTAAATAGAAACCGAGTTTTAATGGGTTTTAGCGCCGTGTGTTACACTATACTTTTCACTACGATTGCGAGAAAATAAAACAATCCAATACAATATGAAATATGTAGTTTATAATGTCTTTTTTTGTTTCTCCTGTAGCCGCAACACATTGCATGCATTCTACCAGAGATCGCCGATTTTAGTTCCATTTTCAAAATTAAAATGAAGTTCTTTTTTTATGAAACAGTAATAAGTCGAGTCTTTATTCATGATTATTCTACTTATGACTAAAGACTTTTTCGTTTTTGTAGGCTCATTGTCATTTGACACACAAAAATAAAAATAAAAACTTTTTCCCCTAGAGGAAGAATTGCTATTTTTTCTTCGCTCTGGTACGCCACAATGACGGTCTTTTTGAGCAAGAGGAATGAAAAATCTATTTTATAAGTATTATATTCATTTGGCGTAAACCTAATTATTATGATGGGCGTTAAATTTACCTTCATTAGTAATACATTATGAGATAGATTATTACATAACATTATTATATTGTAAGCTAAGAAGCCAGGTTTGAGATATAATATCTATGCTAATTAATGATGTATACGAGAAATCGTGAATATTAATACATTTCATTTCGGCACCTCCTTCTTCGTCATGTTTATTTATAGCATCCCGTGTTTTTCATGAATCTTTAAATTAATAATTGTAATATGCACCATAAAGTCTATTAACAATTTATTTACAACAAATGTACAAAATATCCTACTAATATTATAAATTTGAAAGTATGTTTGTATGTGAATATGTTTGTTGCTCTTTCACGCAAAAACGGCTGAACGGATTTTGATGAAACTTGGCACATATATAGATTATAGACTGGAATAGCACATAGGCTACTTTTTATCCCGGGAAAAGATAAGATCCCACGGGAACGCGGGTGAACCCGCAGGGGACAGCTAGTACAATCTATATACCACCTATCAGAGACTGTAAAGAGAGCTGACTGTGCTGAAAACCTCAAACGGCACAAATATGGAAACCTCGACAAGGCCTTAATTTTTGAGCCGTTTGGGGTAGAAACGCTGAGCCCTACCACCCTCAAGTTGAAAATCTGTCGCCAAGCACCTATAGGTGTGTTCCGACAGCTGCACTTGAGAGCTAGTTTCCATCAGGCTTTGTGTGCTTACCACCTTCGGCCAAATCATTACTTACTACGGTGAGATTGTTGTCAAACACAAGCTTATCCAGAATAAAAAAAAAACATGCAGTATTCTACTTACCAGGCCTGAGGCAAACATAAATGCTCGAAGGGAAACAGATTCGGCATCAAAATCACAAGTTGCCACCAGTTACTTCTGCACATATCTCTCTCTCTCCTCACAACTGCATCCCACATGGGTCCTGAGCCGAAGTGTGGTACCCAAGTCATTGCCAGACCCATCACCACGAGAACTGCAGGCATTAATCTAGAATAGAATATTTTTTTGTCAGGTTTGTTTATATCACAAGTCCCAACTAGGCAGGCAGGTCACCTGATAGTAAGTGACTACCGATGACAATGCAATTTGGCATTTTTCCAGTCGACCCACGACCCCGGGAAGTGGGTCAAATTTGGGAAAAAAGATTTTTAATCTGCTATTCGTAAAAATCTGGCGCTACTAAATATTGTATGGGAATGTCGAAATTAAAAGTTATGGTGAGTATTTCTTTATTTAGGGTTCCGTACCCAAAGGGTAAAAACGGGACCCTATTACTAAGACTTCACTGTCCGTCTGTCTGTCACCAGCATGTATCTCAAGAACCGCGATAGCTAGACAGTTGAAATTTTCACAAATGATTATGTCTTTTTTTGCCTTTTTTACGGAACCCTTCGTGCGCGAGTCCGACTCGCACTTGGCCGGTTTTTTATTTTATAATTGGCAGTAGGCACTGCATGCAACAGAACGCGAATAAAGGTAAATTTATTTATTTGTTTAATTGGATATTCATTTGTTTTCAATCTGTTTTAATTTAAGTCTACAATTTTATATTAAATACCAGCTGTCCCCCGCGTTCCCGTGGGATCTAGCGGTACGAAATATACTTTACAGACTATTCTCAGACCTCCATACACAAAAAAATCAAAAGATTCGGTTAAGCCGTTTCGGAGGAGTTCGGCAATTAAAACTGTGACACGAGAATTTAATATATTAGAAGATATCTAGATATACCTATTTATTGCATTGGTTTATTTATTATTGGATTAATGTTCCAATAATAAATAAACCAAACTATATTTTATTCATATCTAGAAATAGCAGCCCTACTTTCAAAAGACTTTCGAGCATTGGAGCCTCAAAAGTTACCAAGGTAACCAATATCTTGCGCATCACTATTTCCTTTTTAGCCACGCTTCAGCTTGACTGCATTTTACCTTTGAAGTACCATTATAGGTAATAGGATATTAATATTTTATTATCTGCACTTACACTATTGATATTTATCATTATATGAATCCAATAATTATAGTTAGATAGATTTACTACTGTAAAAAATTAATCGAGGCCTCGGGTGACCGGCGGGCGGGGAGCTTTTTCCGCCAACGCATCAGCTTGGCCATCCAAAGAGGAAACGCTGCCAGCCTTCTGGGAACCTTGCCGATCGGCAGCAGCGGCAGCCTCGAAGAAGTTTTTTATGTATTGTAATTGTACATTTGCATGTATATTTTGTACATTTGTTGTAAATAAAACTACATAATAAGATTTTAATGTTAAGTTTAATGAATTAGTTAGGTTTAATGTTTGTTTGTAGGGGTTCTTCAAAAGAGGAGTAAGAAGGTTTATGCAAGGTCGGCAACGCGCTCGTGACGCCTCTGGTGTTGCAAGCGTCTATAGGCTACGGTAACCGCTTACCATCAGGTGGGCCGTAAGCTTGTTTGCCATCTAGTGGTTTAAAAAAAATAAAAAAAACTACTGAACCGATTCCAAAAAATCTTTCACCAATGGAAAGTTACATTATAATTGTCTAACATAAGGTAACTTGCTTCCGGCTTCTATGTTTCCCGACTCCTACAAATTTGGGATTTTCAAGGCCGAGTGAATAGGTTCTTTCTGGGCAAGCGTGCTCCACCATAGGCTTCGTCTTCGTCCTTCATGGACGGGTCAGTGGCCAAACGTAAGCCCATCGTAAGTTAAAAAAAAGGTATCTTTTATTTTAATTCCCTCAGGAATGCGGGTGAAACCGCGGAACAGAATTAGATATATTTACAGTTATTAATAATAAGTAGCTAAATATTTTTTCCAGAATGTCACACTTTTTTGTATAATTAAGATGACAGAGAAGAATACCACTTGATGGTAAGCAGTGACCGTAGCCTATATATGCTTGCAACACCAAGTAAAACTCGCATTGCCACAATAATAACTCATCTAATATATAAAATTCTCGTGTCACAGTTTTCGTTGCCATACTCCTCCGAAACGGCTTAACCGATTTTGATGAAATTTTTTGTGCTTATCCGGTATCTATGAGAATCGGCCAACATCTATTTTTCATCCCCCTAAATGTTAGGGGTAGTCCACCCCTAAATTTTATTTTTTATTTTTGAGACAAAATTTCTAATTTCTATTTTTTTATGATACAACATACAAAAATACATACAATCCCCAATTTTCACCCTTCTACGATCAACCCTTATTTTTTAATAGCCATTTTAGTAATTTGAGTAATCGGTCAAGCCGTTTCGGAGGAGTATGGTAACAAAGGACCGATTTGGATGAAATTTTGTGTGTGTATTTCAATGGGTTCCTCGATGATTTGAAAACAAAATTGGACCCGGTAGATGGCGCTGGAATCGGGTTCTAAGTTTTGTTTTAATTTCAGGGCAGGACAACGTCTGCCGGGTCCACTAGTTTTCTATAAATTTTGTTCAAAGAATCATTGATTCGAGTCAATCTAGATGTTTCCCGCGGTTTCCCCATGAACCTTATCTTTTCCCGGGATAAAAAGTATCCTATGTTTTATTCTAGAATATGATCTACCTATGTCCCAATTTTCATAAAAATCCGTTCACCCGTTAATTCGTAAAATAGTAACATACAAACTTTCACAGATAATATTAGTTCGTTCGCTCGCTCGCTATAATTTCAGAAAAGGAACCCGATACTAACCTGAACCACCGGTTGACGAGTGCCATTGGAATAGTCTTCAAGGTAAATGGATGGGTTTCAGCATACACCAGCATCTTGTAAGCCATGAGGAAGCCTCCCATCACGAAGAATATCTGGACTATTATGCGGGCGTTGAAGAGAAGGGATTTGAAGAAATCGTTGTATGACTGAAACAAAATATTAATGTTGAAGAAGTCTACGGTTTTATTAGACAAAGAATTGATTTGTAAAATCAATGATATTATAAGATAAAAGTGTAGATAGGTTATAAGCGCTCTGCGAGCGGTAGGTCAAAACATGGCAAATTAAACTTTTATTTTTTACTTTGTATAAGCTTGTGTTAAACCGCAATCTCACCATGGTAAGTAATCATGTAGCTTCAGGTGGTAAGCCCACAAAGCTTAGATGGGAACTGGCTCTTAAGTACAGCTGTCGGAACACACCGTTAGGTGCTTGCTAGGTCAGCCAGTCGGGTACTATAGAGAATCCTACCACCGGGCTCTGGTTTCCTTCACCGAAAACTCAAACTCATTGTATGATTCGAACCCACGACCTTAGCCACCGTATCCGACGTCACTACCACTGAGCTATCATCGCCTTGAAACTGTATCGAGTTACCGGCGTCAACGGATGACCTTTTTTTTGTTTTATACTACTGTGGCAAACAAGGCTACGGCCCACCTGATGGTAAGCGGTTGCCATAGCCTATGGACGGTTGCAACACCAGGGGCGTCACGAGCGCGTTGCTGACCTTGCACAAAAGTGCAACTAAAAGTAAAAGTGACCCAAGACCAACAAAATTACCGTCGTGTTTTATGAGATATCATAATGTAGTGTGATATTTCAACATTCAGTTAGTTATGTGTTACTAGTCTGCCATTTTAGGGTCATTATTAAAGATCGAATATTGTGTAGTAACCTATCTACACCTACTTATAATATAATATCATTGTGTAGAATCATCAGAATGTTGATGAAATTTAATTTGATTCTTCTGCAAAATAACATCGAAAAACAAAAACCGAATGAGAACGGTTAGTATTTTAGTAAATAATGACTTTATTATGCACTCAGTTACTTCAAAATGGTTCTTGATTATGAAATGAAATGAAAATATTTTAAATCAAATATCCAACGCACGTTTCCGTCGGCTGCTTTTGCTGAGAAGAGCCGGTAGTAACTCGGTTGGCGTGGTTGGTTAACGCACTACCTATCACGCCGCAGGTCGTGGGTTCGATTCCTATCCAGGACAGACATTTGAGTGCATGAACATGTCTGTTTGTCCTGAGTCTGGGTGTAATTATCTAATTTAAGTACCTATGTATTGACAACAAAAAAAGTAGTATATGTATTATATCAGTCATCTGGTTTCCATATTACAAGCTCTGCTTAGTTTGGGGTCAGATAGCCGTGTGTGAAAAATGTCCGAGGATATTTATTCATACCTCAATTCACCACCAGGCAGCGGGCCACCTGATGATAAGTGAATCCCTGGTAGTGCTGTATTCTTTTTTTATTCTGGATAGGTTTGTGTTTGACTACAATCTCACTATGGTGAGTGCTGATGTGGCCGAAGGTGGTAAGCACACCAAGCCTAGATGGGAACTGGCTCTCAAGTGCAACTGTCGGAACACACCGATAGGTGCTTGGCTACCACAGCCAGTCGGGTACTACAAAGTACCCTACCACCGTGCTATGGTTTCCTCACGATGTTTTCCTTCACCGAAAGCTCAAGCTCATTGCAGGATTCGAACCCACGACCTTCGCCGCGGTATCCGACGTCACTTACCACTGAGCTATCATCGAAAACATTTTCATCTTAAATATCTCTGTGGTATAGAGCATTATTTTATTTACAACAAATGTACAAAATATACAAGCAAATGTACAACTATAATATATAAAAAACTTCTTCGAGGCTGCCGCTGCCGCCGATCGGCAAGGTTCCCAGAAGGCTGGCAGCGTTTCTTCTTTGGATGGCCAAGCTGATGCGTTGGCGGAAAAAGCTCCCCACCCGCCGGTCACCCGAGGCCTCGATTAATTTTTTACATAAAATATTTGCGAAACGACGAGCTTCAGACCCCCACGGACCCATGGTCTACTTATCTTATTGATCTAGTAGCTACGTTAGGCAACAGTATCCTAGCACTTAATCGAGATAATTTGTGAACGAACAGCATTCATCAGCATAAATGGTAGCATAACTACCTCAGTACAACGTGAGTATACGTTTACCACAACCGTTTTATTTAATTAACCACAAATATTGCTACAGGAAGGTGCACGGAGGTAATTCGTTTGTAGTACTCAAAGTACAAGTAAAGTTGGGATTGTTCAGTATTCCTGTAGTCTCAATGTGGCTGATAATTCGTGGAAAGGAAGACCTGAATATTAATTATCCTATCAAAAACATTAACGTGAAATAGGAGACAATTATTGAGAATGGGGGCAAAGTTCTAAAAATTAAAAGGAGAAACTTAGTGTAAATTAAAACTCAAAATTGATTATTATTATTTTTTTCTTTTTATATTCGATAGGCTTGTGTTTGACCACAATCTCACCATGGTAAGTGATGATGTGGCCGAAGATGGTAAGCACACAAAGCCTAGATAGGAACTGGCTCTCAGGTGCAGCTGTCGGAATACACCGATAGGTGTTTGGCGACAGATTTTCAACTTGAGGGTGGTAGCCAGCCAGTCGGGTACTACAAAGTACCCTACCACCGTGC
Source organism: Ochropacha duplaris (assembly GCA_951361185.1). Taxonomy (NCBI): domain Eukaryota; kingdom Metazoa; phylum Arthropoda; class Insecta; order Lepidoptera; family Drepanidae; genus Ochropacha; species Ochropacha duplaris. The sequence goes on along the minus strand of OX592712.1, from coordinate 1,629,215 downwards.
TACGGTTTCCTCACGATGTTTTTCTTCACCGAAAGCTCAAGCTCATTGTAGGATTCGAACCCACGACCTTCGCCGCGGTATTCGACGTCACTTACCACTGAGCTATCATCGCCTTACAATTGATACTTCTCTAAAGATAATAAAAGAATGGAGGTTGCTTTTTTTGCATTTTCCTCTGTTAGTGAATTGTTTAAGAAGCACTCATTCACAGAATATAACAAATATGTTTACACGGTAGTAGGGTACTTTGTAGTACCTACTAAACTGGCTGGCTACCACCCTCAAGTTGAAAATCTGTCGCCAAGCACCTATCGGTGTGTTCCGACAGCTGCACTTGAGAGCCAGTTCCTATCTAGGCTTTGTATGCTTACCACCTTCGGCCAAATCATCACTTATCATGGTGAGATTGTGGTCAAACACAAGTTTATCTATATACATAAAAGGATAAGTCCTGACTGATCTATCAACGCCCAGCCTAAACCCTTAGACTTAGAAAGCTGTTTTTTTTTCCCAGGTGTTGTTTTTAAAACTTGACCGAGGAATAAGAACGGATTTTTCGAAATTCAACCTTTAAGGGGGTGAAAAAGGGCTTGAAAGTTTGTATGAAAGTCGGTCATTTTTGAAGCTAGAATCATGAAACTTTGTTTTTAGACTATCAATTAAAAATAAAGAAGCACGTGTATCAGCGTTATTTAAATTTATACCCCTAAGGGGGTGAAACGGGGGTTGAAAGTTTGTATCGAAGTCCGCGATTTTTTAAGCTAGAATCATGAAACTTTGTTGTTTTTGTTTTTAGACTATCAAATAAAAATAAAGAAATACGTGTTTTAGTGTTTCCTATAATTCCACCTCTGAAGGGGTGAAACGGGGGTTCAAAGTTAGGAGTTATTTCCGTTTCTTGGTATGTAAAATGAGAAGGACTGACTCATCAACGCCCAGTGTTAGACCTAGAAAGCTGATTATTTTCACAGGTAATGTTTTTAAGATGTAGACGAGGATTAAGAAAGATTTTTTGAAATTCAATCTCAAAGGATACGCGGGTGAAACCGCGGGGCGGAAAGCTAGTCCAGAATAAAAAAGCCCTTATTATGAAGGTTAACTTATGAATACTACTACAGTGAACATATTCAATAACCAAGATATCTGCAGAGTTATCCAAACTAATAAATAAGGCAAACACAAATATTGGCAATGTTCCAATGTTTCGATGGAGGTTCATTTACTTTACAAATGTTTGTTTACATAGTTAAGTCTGTCCCATATACTGCGGGCTGGGTATTGTTGTTCACAAGTAAATCGTATCTGAATAACTTGTTTGGGATGATCTACTATTGGTATAATATAATGAAATTCATTACGATTATCAAAAACCTCAGACTAAATAAAAAAACTTGAGAGTACACAAAAAATGTGTCGGTGATTTTCGTGAGAATTTTTTCCGTCTAGCCCCCTTTCACAATTCACAACGCGCGATAAGGAACTTCGTTCCAAAAGGTAGACAGAGCACCTTACAGTGAAGCACAGTAAAGGAAGTCGAATTTGAAAAAGGAAGCCGATCGCTTGCCTGCGTAGCGCGAGTCACAAGGGATAACGTACGTGCAGGTCTTGTAGACAACTTCGTGCACGTGGCTTTACTTAATTGGAGACTACTCTTTACGTACGCTCCTTCTACCTTTTTATTTGTACTGTGGAAACGGTAGGTAGTTAATTCAAAGTTGTTAAACTTAGGACAACTCCTAAGGGAAAGGTTAAAGTGGCGCGTAAGGCGGAAAGCTAGTCCTTGCTTTATTAAACGTCTGTTTACGCTTGCTAAACCGTTACAATGCTTATTACTCGAGAACGGAGATTGAGATGACATTAATGAAACACGTTGCAACTAGAGAACAAATAAATAAAAAAGGTAAAAGGAGCATACGTAAACAATAAATGACTTCCTTTTTCAAATTCAGCTTCCGTTACTATGCTCTGTCTAACTTTTTTATTTGGTCTGAGATTGCAACTTGAAACTTTCGGACGGCGTATAAAGAAATCTGGTAGCCTTCAAACAGTGGTACCATAAAATATATTTAAAAAAAAACTGTATTTTGTGTAATCATGTTCTTGTCTAATGGTTCTGCAGTGAATGCAGGGCTAATGGTTTATTGCACAGTCTAATGGCCTACATTGTTAAGGTACTTAAACTATATTGCACTCTCAGCTTTTATAGTTATCATTCAAAATCCTTTAGAGGCTAATTGCGACTTGTGCTAGCTATAATGTGTTTGTACTGAGCGGCGTCAATTTGTAATACATCGCAATTTAAAATAGTTCGACTTTTCTTTAAAACATCGATATAAGAATCAATCCCACTTCTATACTAATATAATAAAGAGGAAAGATTTGTATGAAAGTATGTTTGTAATCCTACTATCTTACTATCCCACTAATCTTAATAATATTATAAACTAGCTGTCCCGGCAGACCTTGTTCTGCCCTATTTCTCTAAAACGTGTCTTTGTTTAGTTTCGATTGACGTCAAATGTTTGACAGCTGGGGGTTTGTATGGGAAAAAGAAAAGGGCTGTTTTTAGGGTTTTCCCGCCAATTATTCGAATTTTTCTCGCCGTAAAAACCATCCTTGGACTTCAACGAACATTTAAAAAAAAGAATTGGCCAAATTGGTCCAGGCGTTGTTGAGTTATGCGCTTACCAACACATTTTGCGACTCATTTTTATATTATAGATGTGAAAGTTTCGATGGATTTTGATGAAACTTGGCACACAGGTAGTTCATATCCTCGAACAACACATAGTATAATTTACATCCCGGGAAAGGATAAGATCCCTCGGGAACGCGGGTGAAACCGCGACGGAAAAGGTATTCTATGTTTTATTTCCGAATATGATCTTTTTTTTTTTTTTATGTCATTAGGTTGACAAACAGGCAGACGGTCCACCTGATGGTAAGTGGTCACCGCCGCCTATGGACATTTGCAATACCAGGGTGATTGCCGATGTGTTGCCGACCTTGAAGAGCTCTCTTTACGCCCTTTTTGAAGAATCCCATATCATAGCGCGGAGGGAATACCTATGTGCTAAGTTTCATCAAAATCCGTTCAGCCGTTTTTGCGTGAAAGAGTATCAAACATCTTCACACACATCCAAACATACATAAACTACTATTCCTACTAATAAATCAAAGATTCAGTATTTATTCCTACTAATAAATCAAAGATTCAGTAAATCCAGAGATACTTTTGACAACGAAGCTGACGGGTCACCTGGCGGTAAGTGACTACCGTCGCCTATAGACATTAGCAAAACCAAGGGGATTGCCAATGTGTTTGTACACCTTATTACAATGCCTTAAAGGCAACTGGCTCTCAAGTGCAACTGCTGGAACACACCAACAGGTGCTTAGCGACAGATTTTCAACTTGAGGGTGGTAGTCCAGTCGAGTACTACAAAGTACCCTACCACCGTCGAATACAGAGTTTAGAACTGCGGTTACCCGAAGTCATTGACATTAAATTTTTGTAGGTCACGGTCGCACTTGACGGTGCGCCAGAGTGGAATTATGTATGTTTTGATAGTTTCTTCGAAGCATTTGTTTACATTACCGTGCTGTGGTTTCCTCCCGATGTCCTTTTCCTTTACCAAAAGCAAGCTCTTTGTAGCATTCGAACGACCAACGAGGTATCCGACCTCACAACCACTGAGCTATCATCGCTTTAAAATGGTTACCGCAAATCATAATCTCGGCTCCGGTAAATGGATTCAAAATTAACAAAGAACGACTTGATTCAGTAGAGCCAAGACTTAGGGTTGTCAATTTTTGTTTGAGAAAAAATGTATGGTACATTTTAAAAACAAGCTTTAATTTATTGGCCCTAAAAAGAAGAAAATATACTTTAAATTAAATCAATTTAGTACATGTATTACACAATTTATTGAATTATATAAAAGCTTGTCGCGAGATTTGCATATTTTATAGGAAAAAAAGTATTTTTCAAATGTACTTTTAGCATACGCTAACAATTTTTTGATGTCTAAAAGTTTCACATGAATGTTTCGTTTTACGCATCACAGTATATAAGGAGGGATGAAAGGCATGTAACAAAAAGAGTATTGAGCATGAGTGTGGATGGATATAGAGGTAGAGGAAGGCCGAAGAAGGCATGGATGGACTGCGTGAAGAATGATATGCATATGAAAGGTGTGAGTATTGAGACGACTAGTGATAGAGCGGAGTGGAAGAGGAAAACATGTTGTGCCGACCCCACCTAGCGTGGGATAAGGAAGAGAAGAAGAAGAAGTATAAAGTACCTAACTATATTTATTAAAATTTATTAAAAATGTAAGCTACGTTATTACAACAGTATGTGTGACAACCCTATCAGACTTAATTTAATAGACAGTACGAAGCTTTAGCATCCATAACATTTGTACAATGTAAATAACAGGCTTCCAGGTAAGTAATACGTTTAGCTAACAAGAAAACTTAATCCGCATTCTAACTTAAAGTTAGTTAAGCAACACACAATTCTTACTTAAGATCCATCTATTAAATTGCTAGCGTAAGATATAAGTGTAATGAAAGGCAATAGTAAAGACCGACTGCGTTTTTGCCAATGATATTATAAGTAAAAAGGTAGATAGGTTACCTACACAATATTCGATCTTCAAAAATGACACACTTATCTATGTATGTATATAAAAATCTCGTGCCACGATGTTTGTCCGGGCTAATTTCCGAAACTACTGCTCCGATCTTGATGAAACTTGGCACACAGATTATATATTATACTTTTATCCCGGGAAAAGATAAGATCCCACGGGAAAGCGGGTGAAACCACGGGACACAGCTAGTGTAAGTACATATAAATAACTGAAATATTGCAATATCCACACTACATTACGATATCTCATAACACACGACGGTATTTTTGGTTGTTTTGGGTCACTTTTACTTTTAATTGGACTCGGTTCCTACGTGACATGCATCCGTTGACGCCAGGCACGCGACATTAGGTAGTTTTTAACAAACCACTCGCGGAGCGCTTTTAGCCTATCTACACTTTTTTACTTATTATATCATTGTATTTTCCATTAGTTATAATCTTACGTAAGCCTTTTATGAATATGAAACTTTAGTGTTATCTTTTTACAATCGACGTAGACGTAGAATAAAGCTAAAAAGAAAGATGTTCTCAATACATAATTATGTATATTCTGACAAATAATTTAAGAAAGCAAAGAAAACAAGCGAAACTAAAACTGTGTTTCAAATTAAATTCACGAGCTCAGATTTTTTTTGACCGCAATCTCACCATGGTATGTGATGATGTGGCCGAAGGTGGTAAGTACACAAAGCCTAGATGGGAACTGGCTCTTTTCAAGTTGAAGGTGGTAGCCAGCCAGTCGGGTACTAGAAAGTACCCTACCACCGTGCTATGCTTTCCTCACGATGTTTTCCTTCACCGAAAGTTGAGCTTTCGGTGAAGGAAAACAGCTCATTGTAGGATTCGAACCCATGACCTTCGCTGCGGTATCCGACGCGCTACCACTGAGCTATCATCGCCTCAGAGTATCGCTTTAGTTATACGTATGCATCAAAACAGATACAAATTAGTCAGATCCCCTCATCAACTAGGAAAGAGCTGATGATCTTCAAACGGCTGAACATATTTTCATGAAACATGGCTAAGAACACTCGAACTATCTATGACACGAAAAAAAAACTAAACGAAAATCGGTTCATCCGTTTGGGAGCTACGACACCACAAACAGATACACAGACAGACATGTTGAACTTAACACCGCTCTCTTTTTGCGTCGGGGGTTAAAATAAACAATACTAGGTAGTCGAGACGACTTCAAGTACTGATTTCATTCAACTTTTTTAAGAACAGAAAAAAAAAGAAAATTGCTTACAAAATTGGAAAATTTCAGAAATCTCAATGTCCATTTTAACTTCGTGCATTTTAATTTAGCATTCGCGCGAGTATAGAATTATTTTTGGATATGCATAACGCGGGTGAAACCGCGGGGACAGCTAAAAAGTCCTCGGACATCTTTCACTGATTAATATTACTAAGTAAATACATAATTTAATAGATAATTATGCCCAAACTCAGGACGAAACAAACGTGTTCATGCACACAAATGTCTGTCCTGAATGGGAATCGAACCCACTACCTGTAGCGTTATAGGTAGTGTGTTAATCAACCACGCCAATCAGCCCGTAAAATAACAATTTCATTACTAATGCGGGTAGTGCAAGACTGGTCATCGTGGAGATCCTTGGGGAGGACTTTGTCTAGCAGTGGACGTCTTCCGGGTTATATGATGATGATGATGGTGATGATGATGATGATGATGATGATGATGATGATGATGATGATGATGATGATGATGATGATGATGATGATGATGATGATGATGATGATGATGATGATGATGATGATGATGATGATGATGATGACACAAATATAATATTATATCGGCGTTCACTTTGAGATTATTTTTTTTTACTCTATGGACACAACGGTCTAACTGTAACTTGTAAGGCCGACCAATCAGGGACAGCCTTCGGACAGTTGACAACTTGTCAATTTAAAGATTGTGATTTAACAGTTTAACTTCGATAGATTATAATCTACCGAACAATAATGCGTTAAATTGTAAGCAGTATGTACGGTTCACAATCTTTCGACAGTTCACAATCTCGCGAGATAGATTATAATCTAAAGGTATTTACAATTTTACGGTGACATCTATACCCAAATCATGAATAGCCGTTTTTATTTAATTTCTCATCTCTGACTGGTTTGATTTCAGCTAGATATCGTTTTTTATAATTATAATAAAAGATGCAAGATGAGATATAATTTAAAAAGCAAAAACTTACATTTTCAATAAACTCCGGGTTGGCAGTGTATCCGTAACCGATGAAGATCATAGAATGGAGACCAAGTATCATTACCATGGTGTAGAATCTGTAACAAAGGATATATTCCGAATTATGATCTTCTGATCTAGCTATCACGGTTCATGAGATACAGCCGGGTGACAGACAGACACACAGACGTTTTTACTCTTTGGGTACGGTACCCTAAAAATGACCTCAATTAAATGGTCACCATTTTCGAGATATTTCTGATTTTTTGTATTGATTTTGGAATTTTAGATAATTAAATATCTGATGGTGACTGGGAAGGTAGAAGGAAAGAGACCAAGAGGCCGGAGCCCTAGGCGGTGGGCAGACCAGATATCGCAGGAGCTGGAGATGCCGGTTAGTGCTGCAATGCACCAAGCAAAGTAACGAAACCGATGGAGACAGCTAGTTGACAAAATCAAAAGGAGCCACGATCCTCGGCAGTGAGGGATGCGACTAGAAAAGAAATATATAGAAAATGTTGAAACTTTTATAAAGGTAGTTTTTGTATATTTGGTAGGTGACCCGCCATATAATTAGTTAGCCCGATGTAATTGCGAAAGTAGTTTTGTTGGTTTGTCTTTTTTTGATGTAGGAACAGAGCAGCGAATTGATTGGACGCGATTTTTTGCAGATATGACCCGAGAATAAATAAATAATACTTATCCTCGGACATTTGTTCACACACGGCTATCTGATTCCAAACTAAGCAGAGCTTGTAATATGGAAACCAGATGATTGATATACTACATATACCTACAACTTTTTTTTTTGTAAATACATACTTAAATAGATAATTACACCCAGACTCAGGACAAATAGACATGTTCATGTACACAAATGTCTGTCATGGGAATCGAACCCACGACCTGCGGCACGCCAACTGACCCGTCGATTGTGAAATTATTCAATGGATATAAACAGTTAAAGAAGTGATCATTACCTCAACGCCTGGAAACATTTGAAGAGCCCCCCTTCGGCACTGCCTCCATGTTTTAAAGCTTTCCAATTCTTCTGAACGCAGAAAGCCAACATGAATTTGTTATCTATGAAAGAAAAATGAAATAATCCTTAATTTTACTACTACTTACTGCTATTACAATTGTGAAAGATTTGAATGTGATATTTTTTAGTGTTTCACACAAAAACTACCAAACGGATTGTGAAAAACGAGGTACATACGTAAAGGATATTCTAGAATAAAATGTTGGATAAAAAAAAGGAATGCCTAGCTGAGTTTCTTGCCGGATTCTTCTCAGTTTAAGTGTATTCCGAACCGGTGGCAGGGTCAATTGTAAACGTTCATAAGTGCCTTACCAGGGCCTTAACTGAATAAATGAATTTCCTAATTATTGGGTTACAAAATTCTAATGGCGATAATCATTCTAAAATGTACCTTCTCCTTTCTCAGTGGGCCACAGAAAGTAATAAGCCGAACATCCCAAGTTCACTAACAGCAGCATTACAAGAAGAACTCCTATGGTGTAGTCCAGGGCATCTGGTGGGATGTAGTCATCTTGGGTTTTACAATAGCGAACTGCTAAAGATTCCACCTGGTCAAAAAAATAACAGGTGAACTCTCTTGACGGTAAATGAAATGAAATAAAATGAAGTGGTGTCAACAATAAATAAAACTTGAGAGGTGTCAAGGGACACCCGGATGGAACGAAGTTATATAAGTCGAGATAGTATACATATATATCAAAATTCAAAAAGTACGCCTGTATTGGTCCAAATTATCAATTTATGCCTTTTGCGGTTGAGACCATGGGTCCGTGGGGGTCTGAAGCTCGTCGTTTCGCAAATATTTTATGTAAAAAAATAATCGAGGCCTCGGGTGATCGGCGGGCGGGGAGCTTTTTCCGCCAACGCATCAGCTTGGCCATCCAAAGAGGAAACGCTGCCAGCCTTCTGGGAACCTTGCCGATCGGCGGCAGCGGCAGCCTCGAAGAAGTTTTTTATATATTATAATTTGCTTGTATATTTTCTACATTTGTTGTAAATAAAATGTTTTTGAACTATATATACCGGGTGACTTTTTTTACCGTCTTGAAAAAAATTGGGCGTGATAGGTAAATGGAATAGAAGCCTATGGCATAGTTACTTTATTTATTTAATTATTTTACTAACATAGTCTGAAATTATTCTACCAATATACACTACTCATTTACACTCTATTTTGCACATTAAAAGATTTAAAATATAAATTCGAAAAAAAAATTAAAATAATCCAAAACCGTAAACATAGTTACCCTAATAAACGCGCGACAAATTTTGTGAATGATTTCGCTACAAATACCTACAACTCTGTCTCAAGCACACTCGCACCCGCCGGGCGCCCCTTCTCGCCGGCCGCCGTCGGCGCAGGTAGGCACAGGCATCCCGAATTCCGCCATTCCTCACCCCCCGCCCGGCCGCCCGCCAACCATCCACCGCCCGCCGCCCGCGCAGTCGCCTGCGATTAGGCATTCCGTGACGTCGTGTTTGTGACGTATTACCTACGTCATCTATTCGCATTGTTTATATTACCTTCGGTCGCTCGCACTCGCTGTGATAATACCGTAAACATGTAGGAATACAACAATGTAGAGTATTTAGCAATGGTGCAGTGTTATATCATGTCTGGTGAAAGCTTAGATGGTGCAAGGCGAATGTATACAGAACCACAACATCTTCAATCTCTTCGCCGGCAGGTTATTCCGGATCCGCAAATTCCCAGCACTACTTTGATTTTGAATACGTATCAGCTGTCCAGCCCTTTACAAAAGATCGGTGCGCGAGTATCTAGACAGTCAGTTCAGTGGCAGGTGGATAGGTCGCGGGGGACCTGTGAACTGCCAGACCTAACCCCTTTGGACTTATTTGTGGGCCGAACTAAAACGGTTGGTGTACACTGAAGAAGCTCGCAGTGTCAGTGTGTTAAAACATCGCATAATATTTTAAAAAGTGATAGAAACACCCTTCGTAGTTTAACAAACGAGAGAAACGGTGGACACTTTGAACAATTACTGCGATATCGCTAAAAGGTACTTAATTATTTTGTCATTAATCAGTGTAATTTGTAAATAAGTTGATTTCAATCTTTTAAATACGCCTAGTATGTTGCAGTTGTAGTTAACGTATAATCATGTAGGTATCAACTATTTTATTCGTTCTGACAAATAATGTTATGAGTAATGATAAAGTTTAACATGTAACACAACTACAGCATGTTAGATGGTCCTAAGCCCTTAAAAGTATGAAAGGAAGATCGAAATCTCTAAAATAACAGTTTGTTAAACCGCAACGGTAGAAATGCGTAGGTACTGACGCTATCTATTTCGCTCGCACTTTTCATTTATGCGCGATCCCGTTCTTGGTAGTAATAGGCAGTGTAGGCACCTATTTTATTTACTATTACGCACGCGCCGCCGCGCCGTGTAGTATGTTATCTTTTTATGTATTTTATTGGATTTTCTGAACTTTAATAACCGAAATGCTAGTACACAAATATTAACGTCCATAGATTCTATTCCACAAATATAACACACCATGTTATTATCAAGACGGTAAAAAAAATCACCCGGTATATATAAAAAAAAAAAAAAAAAAATATATATATATAAATAGAAATGAAAATATCTGGCTTTCTTTCTATAAGAGAGAGGGAGAGAGAGAGAGAGAGACAGGTCAACGCAATTTTGACACTAAAAGTGTCGTGACAATTTTTTCGTAAGATTTTTTTCCGTCTAGCCCCCTTTCACAACGCGCGATAAGGAACTTCGTTCCAATAATATTTGTATTGTAGGTACTGTAGAAAATACAATTGAAACAACACTGTATATTTCAATTGAAATATTTACTTTTTCATAACATTTTTATGATAGCTGGTCAATCCACGACCGCGCACCGTCTTCGACTGTTACCATGAGCTTTAACTTTTTTAAATGTGAATAATTAAAATCGATGTCAGTCATCGATGGGCAGTGCGTGGGCATAGACACTAAAGTACCATCTTGGGGGTTGAATTCAGAAAAATCATTTCTTAGTGAATTCTAAAGAAGCCTGTCTGCGAAATTTCTAAACCTACTGGTTTAGGTTGTGCGTTGATAGGTCTGTCAGTCTTCAGGTCATGTATTTTGATATCTATGTATTTCTAATACTCCTTATCTCTTACCTGCAATCCATATCTCTGGTGTATAGATGCATTGAAGCACTCCTTCAATGCCATGGCTGTCGACTCGGTCGCATTTGCGTGAGTGAGGTTCAACCCACAATGTTTAGAACCACACACGCCGCGATGCAACTTCGAATGCATGTAGTTCTTATATGGTAGCGAAGAGAAGTTCTGTTGAAAGAATATTCTTCTGTAAGTATTTCGTTTTAGCCAGTAGTTAAATTGTTATTATAGCACGGCAACCATGTAGTACTAGTAATTATGGAAAGGTTGGCACGCCTGCGTTCTCATCGGAAAGAACCTCAATGACCACTGTGTACCGCGACGCATTTTGAAGCAAGTTATCAGACCGACGGCCATTTTTGATGTGTAAAAGTAATTTAAGACCTTTGGTGTTAGATTAAATATCAGTGTGTTGAGAATTTAATTATTGTCACAAAGCTCTTCATCAAAGCCCATCGGCAAAATTATTATAAATATTACAAGCTCCACCTGAGGATGGATTTTGAAACAGAACTAAATTGTAAACTAGTTCTAATAGATGATTTGTTTAATGGTAATCAATATTTTATTAAGCCCCTTTATGCTAGTCTTTTCAAATTGTCACACTTGAAATATTGCTCCAAGTAACAGTTAGCAGATAAGACGCAACAATTCAGTCTATTGGGCAATTTATTTTGCCCGTAGTTTTATTAGTAGGACCATGGGCACTTAGCATTGCCCGTAGTCCTACTGGTAAGACTACGGACAAGTAACAGTGTCCGTAGTTTTGGTTTTTTTTTCGTCATCCTACCTCTATTCTATTACTGTTGAAGATAAATATAGGTTATAGGTTTTTTTTTTGATGAAAAAAATCTGATTTTTTGTGTTTTCACTGTTAGTAGGACCATTGCCCATACAAAATAATGATGTTTTTGTTGCAGTCCTACTGGTAGGACCACGGGCAAAAATAATTGCCCGTGGTCCTACCAGTAGTTAGATCCTTACCTTGATAAACTGATACAGTGGCGTATCATCTTCCATCAACACCATGTCTACTATACAGTAGACAGCGTCTGGTTTCTTCAGACAAAGATCGAAGTCATCCAACTCTGATAGAGCCGGCATCGAATAATAGTCCAGTATTGACTCCGGTGGTTCATCTTAACAGAGGACAGAAATAATTAGTCTTTTTACGGGCTGGTAAGCGTTGTGTAACGATTAAAATTTATGTTACAAGTTCGAAATTACTATTTGTGCCTTGAAATTTGTTATTAAAAGAAAGGAAATACATTCATTTTGGACTCGCACACAAATTTACGCCAATAGACACTTTTTGGGGCCCAAAAAGCAACCATCTTGCATATTATTATAATAAGTTATCTGATGCTACAACGCTGGTTTTTAAATTGAGTTAAAAGTAATGCACAGGAATAAATTTAAAAAATATTCAATCGCATAATAGGTGTGGTTAATATACACCAATTTCTTCAAATCTTACAGCAAAAATAGGAGTCAATATACACATAGAATCAGGCGGTACCATTTTCATTAAAACAAGTTTAGCACGCTACGTCATCGTGCAACTTCCTGCATTTCCTAACTATTACTTATATACTTTGCTACTAAAATATCCGTTCATTATTATGATTAATAATATCGGCCTTGCAGTTTTACCCACGTATCATAATAATATGCTGAATTTAATCCGAAACTATTCAACCATACTATTTTTAACCGACTTCAAAAAAGGAGGAGGTTCTTTTTGGACAGTTCTTTTTGGAGTCGGTGCCAGCCAAAAAGGACAGTTTAATTCTGCCTTTGTAACAAACTTCAAAAAGTAGGGGAGCGACGGCGCAGACCTAAGGAACATTACCGTAAGGAGAGGTGTCGTAAGACGTTTTCTCGTATAAACACTTCCAGTTCAAAACTTTCCTTCTTCTTGGCTGGCACCGACTCCAAAAAGAACTGTTTATAAATATCAATAATTTTGTTGATTGTCCTTTAAGGCTTTGAAATTAAAATATTATTCTTTACTTTTTAGTTTATGTTTGTACATAGGTATAGGTTACAGTTTTGAAGTCGGTTTTTGTTTTTTATTTTCAAAAATAATCATTAGAAATATCTTGATACATTAAAATCCATACTTTCTTACGATGCGTGAGTAAATCTGGTTGTCTATAAATTAACTAATCTATCTTGTCTATGCATATAGAAATGAATCCCTATTTGCCGTAGTAACGCATAAGTAGCCGCATTTTTTAAGTTTTCTAATGCTTTATAGAAGGTTCTTACGGAATGAAAAATTAGGAAAATTGCGCAGGATATTATATACAGAAAAAATATTTAAAAATTCCCCGAGGTATCACGATGAAGTCCGAAACTACAAAACTGATATTGACGAAACTTGGCACATAAATAGATTATATCCTAGAATAAGAATACTTTTTATCCCAGGGAAACATAAGTTCCCACAAAGTCTAATCGACGAGCCATCATTTTAATATTATTAAAAGGCCGTAATAGCAATAAGTTCTAAAGAAAAGCAAATGCTATGTTATCTACAAGTAAATCTAAAGTGAGCTAGCAAACAGGTTCGCCTGGATGCAGTTATGTTACGAAACGCTTGCATCAACCGTATGGAAACGTTGGAAATGTGAATGCAATTCCTGATTGCATTCGTTGAGTAGATTGGTCAAGTGGATTAGTTAAAGTTTTAGATGTTGGTGCGGTTTTAATAGGTCTAAGTGAATTATTGAGTGAAAACAACGTTAAAAATATTATTGTTATAATTATAGATTATAGACAATAAGTTTTATCTAGATATCTATCTATATATATAAAAGAAAGTCGTGTTAGTTACACTATTTATAACTCAAGAACGGCTGAACCGATTTGGCTGAAAATTGATGGGGAGGTAGCTTAGAACCAGGAATAACACATAGGATTAAAAAATATGAAAAATTCCCAAAATAAGAACTGATATCGAAAGTACGTTACCTAATCAGCAAAATGACATCAATAACTTTTTTTAAATCAAACGAGAAGTATCCAAAATTTCGACATTAAACACTCCCATACATTTAGTATGAGATTAGTATAGTTTTAGTTTCGTTATTTTAAAAGGTTATTTTAGCTTAGTACTGATATTAAAGGAAACTGTTTCTTAACCTAACAAAGTAGTAAAACTTTCTTTTAATTGAATAACATTTATTTTAATTTCTTTTTGGTATCTGTAATAGTTACGGAATAATCGCCTGGACACACTTAACGATTACACCGCGAGTAAGACGCGTCCCACTCTTTTTCCTAATCCTTAACAAAATATGCATCCTTTCGCTAGTGTTATTGTGCTGTCTATACATATATGTTGATATGCAGTTGATTTTAAAGGCGATGGTAGCTCAGTGGTAAGTGACGTCGGATACCGCGGCGAAGGTCGTGGGTTCGAATCCTTACAATGAGCTTGAGCTTTCGGTGAAGGAAATCATCGTGAGGAAACCACAGCACGGTGGTAGGGTACTTTGTAGTACTCGACTGGCTGGCTACCACCCTCAAGTTGAAAATCTGTCGCCAAGCACCTGATGTGTGTTCCGGCATTTGCACTTGAGAGCCAGTTCGCCTTCATTGTAATAAGGTGTACAACACATTGGCAATCCCCTTGGTATTGCTAATGTCTATAGGCGACGGTAGTCACTTACCATCAGGTGACCCGTCAGCTTCGTTGTCACTTGTGGTATAAAAAAAACATGTTGATATGCAACATTATAAAACTAGCAAAAGGATGCACACTTGCACTGTAAGGGATATTAAGCACAAAGCGATTTGCTTCGAGTTTCATTATGCCTGTGTTTCCCGATTGTTACAATGGAATCTTCAAGTCACGAGTGAATAGGTTGCTTTTAGGTAAGCGTGCACCATCGTAGACCACTTCGTCACCTAACATCAATTGAGATAGTGGTCAAACGCGAACCTAACGCGACAAAAAAAGAAGTTAAGAAAAAGATAAAAAAAAATAAGAAAAAGAGTGGATAGCATTATCTATAATTGATACACTGACTCAAAACAAATAGACTTAAGCAAACAAATACTTGTCCAGGATAGAAATGAAACTACTTGTGGCATGCTGAAATTTAGAGCTAGTTAATTTTGCATTGCAGTCTCGTGGTCATAGACCCGAATCATCTTGACCCACATTTTCTAACTTTGAATCAAGTATTGACAGATCAGTAGATACCATACTTTGATTCGTCATGTCTTTGGGTAAATCCTCTATGTAACTTTTGCGCTTTAACGCAACTATGAAATATCTTTTTTTTTTTTTATATATTAGATAGGCTTGTGTTTGACCACAATCTCACCATGGTAAGTGATGATGTGGCCGAAGATGGTAAGCACACAAAGCCTAGATGGGAACTGGCTCTCAAGTGCAGCTGTCGGAACACACCGATAGGTGTTTGGCGACAGATTTTCAACTTGAGGGTGGTAGCCAGCCAGTCGGATACTACAAAGTACCCTACCACCGTGCTATGGTTTCCTCACGATGTTTTCCTTCACCGAAAGCTCATTGTAGGATTCGAACCCACGACCTTCGCCGCGGTATTCGACGTCACTTACCACTGAGCTATCATCGCCTTATCTTAGTGGAAATTATAGGGAGCTAAGGAGAGAGGAATGTGGTTTTTCTAGAAAGGTGTGGAGAGTTTTGCAAGGATGGAGAGGTGTTGCAAGGCCTGTACCTACTGCGACAGTTTACCATAAGGCGGGTCATTATTTATTTTCCGTTTAAGAGGCATAGGTATATGAGAATAATCATTAGAAAGTAATTTTTGTAATATTTTGAATAATTACAATACTAATATTTCTAATAGACGACCACCTGATTTAACACTAAGCTCTGTAGCTTTTATTATGGAATCTAGAAAACTGATAAACTAAATTACTTGTAGGTATAGGTACTAGTTAATCTTTAAAATTTAGTAATTGGCTCCCAAAGTAAGACGATGAGTTAGAAGTTAAACTTTGACATTAACTTTACTTAAACTTAGCTAGTTCCTAAGCTAGCAGATCATTCTTCGACCATAATTATCATTTTCAAAGGTGATATTATCGTTAAATTTAAGCCTTATAGAGCATAAAATTGCAAACAGATTTTATGCTTTTAGAAAATTAAGTCAAAAAAATTAAGTGGAACAATTTCTTTACATTTAAAATATTTAACATTTTATGTTATAACTATTTCATTAAAATGTTACAGTACGATTAAAATATTAACACAGTATTGGCATTCATCAAATGAATTTGGAAGGTATCAAAATTAGTAACAAATGAAGCGGACCAAGGTGTTAAATCCTATTCAGTTTTGTTTAGAAACAATCAAACAAAAACCTACCTTGAGTCACGGTAACATTAAGACACAAAACACTATGCACACACAATAAAAATAACCACCACATTGTTAAGGCCAACAACGCTCAAATGCCACTGGGCACTAAGCTGGCCTGCAGGTGCCTGCAGTCTGGACTTTCGTAACTGCAGCAAGCCCACAGAGAGGGGTTTAGTTTATAATAAACCTGTTTATTAGTACTTTAAATTTAGCTAAAGTAACTGAATGCTAGTGCATTGCGAAATGATTTGTTGACAAAAATGCTGAGAGAAAAAGGTTTTGGTGTATTAGGAAATTTGTGGGAAAGAAACTACGCAATAAGCATAATGAATGAAATTAAATGTTTTTTCATCAAAGTCAAAGTCAAAATGGTTTATTCAGTTTAGGCCCTAGAGCACTTATGAAGGTCGAATTACAGAAGTTACCAACGGTTCGGAAGTCAGACAACAACTGAGAAGAACCGCCAAGAAACTCAGCAAGGTTACATTTTTTAAAATATTTTTTGAGCATCTGACTATATTGTTTTTTTACAGGCAATTATGAATAGTCAGACTCTTGGATGGTTGCTTTTGCTGAGAAGAGCCAGAAATAAACTCAAAAATTACACTTTCCAAAAACAGTAAATAGGTAGTATTTACATTCAATAATTATTTATCTAGTCTCACTGACAATATTTTCGTGTAATGACGGCAAAAATAGTAATCTATAGAATTTAATTATGACTGACTTAGTAAACAAACAACAAACTCAAGCAGGCCAGCCCCCACAAACAGCACCTGTTCTCAAGTATCAAAGGGGAAAATGTTATATGAAAAAATCACTTACCTAGCTTATTTTTTGACAAAACAGTGCTGTTATTATGAATACGACAAAATTTCTAAAAATTACCAACTGTTTAGGTGAATATAAGAATTTTTCGCACATTCATTCATTTGCTTATTAACTTATTAGAAGCTTTTATTTAACTTCACTTTCACCATTATTAGTTAGAATACATATATTTGGGTCTAATCTTCCAATTGTATTTTGAACCAGTTGCACACAACCTATTGACCTGATCATACAATCTTGTAAACTCAAAAAATCTTCTTTTTTTAAAAAGTTTTGAACTTTTGACACTTGAAAGCCAGTTACCTTTATTCTTTGCGAGTTCATCATCTTTGGTGAAAAAGACCAACAAAACCTATATTCCTCTTATTCTAATACCTAATCTAATAATATTGTAAGAGGAAAGATTTGTATGGATGTATGTATGTAACGAATAATCTCCAAAACTACTGAGCCGATTTCAAAAAATATTTCACCATTTGAATGCTAAATTATTCAAAATTAACGCAGGCTTTTTTTTTTATCCCGGGATAAGATAAGATCTCACGGGAACGCGGGTGAAACTGCTGGGGATAAAATAAAGTGTACCTAATAAGCCAGTCTTCAGTCTAAAAAATTGCTGCTGGCTAACACACTCAAGTACAAAATCTATCGCCAAGCACATATCGGTGTGTGCCGACTGTTGCACTTGAGAGCCAGTTAGTTGCCTTCTAGGCATTGAAAAACCGTCCAGAAGCGAGTCAGACTCGCGCACGAAGGGTTCTGTAAAAACGGCAAAAAATCACGTTTGTTGTATGGGAGCCCCCCTTAAATATTTATTTTATTCTGTTTTTAGTATTTGTTGTTATAGCAGCAACAGAAATACATCATCTGTGAAAATTTCAACTGTCTAGCTATCGCGGTTCTTGAGATACAGCCTGGTGACAGACAGACGGACGGACAGACAGCGAAGTCTTAGTAATAGGGTCCCGTTTTTACCCTTTGGATACGGAGCCCTAAAAACTAGCTGTTCCCCGCGGTTTCACCCGCATTCCCGAGCGAACACTAGGATGCAAATTTTCAACAATCCTTTCTAACTCTCTATGAGGAATCTACCTGCCAAATTTCAAGTATGCACACATTTATACTATTGAGATTTCGTTATCAATCAG
Source organism: Ochropacha duplaris (assembly GCA_951361185.1). Taxonomy (NCBI): domain Eukaryota; kingdom Metazoa; phylum Arthropoda; class Insecta; order Lepidoptera; family Drepanidae; genus Ochropacha; species Ochropacha duplaris. The sequence goes on along the minus strand of OX592712.1, from coordinate 1,610,800 downwards.
TGAGTGGTATTTGACTTTTATATATTGCATTGCATAGACAAGACTATTGAAACATTTTATTATGCGTCTGTGTTTATAATTAATGGTAAACCAAATTTTAATTAGATTGCTAATACGAGTAGGCCACCTATGGATCAATTCCGCAACTTGTTGCAGTTTGATGATATTTTATTACGTTCTAGCAACTGCATATTATATATGCAAATATTTCATTATAAACGAAACCATTTTTGTCATTGTAATATTTATATTGATTTAAATATTTTAATGGATTACTGACTTTTTTTTTTATTCTCGAAAGGCTTGTGTTTGACCACAATCTCACTATGGTAAGTGATGATGTGGCCGAAGATGGTAAGCACACAAAGCCTAGGTGGGAACTGGCTCTCAAGTGCAGCTGTTGGAACACACCGATAGGTGCTTAGCGACCGATTTCCAACTTGAGGGTGGTAGCCAGCCAGTCGAGTACTACAAAGTACCCTGCCACCGTGCTGGGGTTTCCTCACGATGTTTCACCGAAAGCTCAAGCCCATTGTAGGATTCGAACCCACGACCTTTGCCGCGGTATCCGACGTAACTACCACTGAGCTATCATCGCCTTAAAATATATGGCTAAACAGTTTCCGAAGAAGTTTACCGTAACTAGGTTACAATGAATCAAATTATTCGATACAGATTGCCAATTCTGTTTTACGCAAGTGTCGACTGACGCAAGTAACTGTGCAAGCGTGACAAGTTATATTGTTGTCTCTGTCTATTACATCTGTCACAATGAATTTTCGCAAGTTTGACAAATATAGGTCATAATTAACTTTGAATTTTAACATGCTTATATTATATACAACAAATGTACAAAATATACAATCTATATAAAATGTATAAAAAACTTCCATGAGGCTGCCGCTGCTGCCGATCGGCGAGGTTCCTAGCAGGCTGGCAGCGTTTCCTCTTTGGATGTCCAGGCTTATATTAGATTTTTAAATGAACCCGCGTACCGTTTTACTCATTTAGGGGTTGAATTTCTAAAAATCCTTTCTTATTCCTCGTATACGTCTTAAAAACAACACCTATGAAAAATAAAAAACAAAAACCGACTTCAAAACTGTAACCTATACCTATGTACAAACATAAACTAAAAAGTAAAGAATAATATTATAATTTCAAAGCAAGAGCCTTAAAGGACAATCAACAAAATTATTGATATTTATATATCTATTTAATATTTATAAACAGTTCTTTTTGGAGTCGGTGCCAGTCAAGAAGAAGGACAGTTTTGAACTGGACACGAAGTGTTCATACGAGAAAACGTCTTACGACACCTCTCCTTACGGTAATGTTCCTTAGGTCTGCGCCGTCGCTCCCCTACTTTTCGAAAGTTTGTTACAAAGGCAGAATTAAACTGTCCTTCTTGGCTGGCACCGACTCCAAAAAGAACTGTTTATAAATATTAAATAGATATATAAATATCAATAATTTTGTTGATTGTCCTTTAAGGCTCTTGCTTTGAAATTAAAATATTATTCTTTACTTTTTAGTTTATGTTTGTACATAGGTATAGGTTACAGTTTTGAAGTCGGTTTTTGTTTTTTATTTTTAAAAATAATTTTATTTTTTAATTTTTAAAGTTTATTCCTTATTATATGTTATCCTAGGCAAAACTAGTTTGTCCTGAAATCGGGTCTGGCCGGTAAAATATATATAATATATAACTAGCGGGCCCGGCAGACGTCGTCCTGCCCAGAAATTAAAACAAATCTTGGAACTCGATTCCAGCGCCACCTACCGGGTCCAATTGTATTTTAAAACCATCGAAGAACCCATTGAAGTATACACACGAAATTTCATCCAAATCCAAAAAGTCATGCTGAACTACTCAGTTTGATTCACTAAGGTTTATCAAACGAGATATTTTTTTTTTCGTTTTTGTTGATTTTCTCAAAAAGTGCTTAATCAATTTCGACAAAATTTAAATGGGACCACCTCTGAAGGATGATCTACCAAACAAAAAAAGAATCATCAAAATCTATTCATAATTGGCAGAGAAATCGAGTAACAAACATACAAAAAAAAAAAAAAAAAAACATACAGACGAATTGAGAACCTCCTCCTTTTTTTTGAAGTCGGTTAAAAAAAAACAGCTTTCTAGGTCCACGGAAGGTCCATCTAGGCTTTGTGTGCTTACCATCTTCGGCCACATCATCACTTACCATGGTGAGATTGTGGTCAAACACAAGCCTATCCAGAATAAAAAAAAAAAAAACGGATTTAGGCTGAGCGTTGATGAGTTAGGCCTCCTCTTTTTATATGTATAGACTAAGTTAAAAAATATGATAGCTAGTTACCCATATTTTTAACCGACTTCAAAAAAGGAGGAGGTTCTCAATTCAACTGTATGTTTTTTTTTTTTTGCATTTTAAAGCGTTTTTTGCATTTTTTCGTTCACGAGGAGGATGAATAGAAAGATCACCTTTCCCCATGTTTGTCTGAATGATAACTAAATAATAGCAATGTTCGACGTTCAAATAAACCACATTTCATAATTTTATAAATACCTATTTTTTATAATGATTGACCTTATTGAACTTATAATAATTTCTTCCTACCTTTATTCCGCTTCAGAGGAATCGGAACAGCATGTCATCTTCTCCTATATCTGGGTAGTTCTGTATTATGATAATATATGCAGTTGTTTTTAAAAATAATTGGTTGACAACACATTTGTAATCCGCCTGATTGCTATGCTAATGTTGAAGGCGATCTATTTTATTATTTTTATTTTTTTAGTATTTGATGTTATAGTGGCAACAGAAATACATCATCTATGAAAATTTCAACTGTCTATCACGGTTCATGAGATACAGCCTGGTGACAGTTAGACAGACGGACAGTAGAGTCTGAGTAATAGGGTTTCGAACTCAAATTTTAGAAAAAAGAAGAAACAAATAAACAAATATTGATTTTATATGAGATATTATTTATGTTAAAACCAATCGCAAAATTAATTAAAATGTACAAGTTATCATGTACGAGTATTTAAACGTTATTTTATTCTCATCTACATAATATTAACCGGTTTTGACATTGATTCGGAATCTAGTCTGAATCTGAATACGTCCATAGACTAAAATGAAAACTATAAGCTTAGACGAAGGTCCAAATTCTATTCATCCTCCGCATCGACAATATTTAAGTTTTTTGTTTTTCTCTTAAATTACGGATTAAAAAAAATATGAATCGAATTCAGGACAGGAAAAGAAAGGAACTTACAAAAAGAGCTGTTTCCTCTAGCTTAATCATAATAATAACCATATTTTTATCAGTCTTTCAATTTTAACAAAATATTTAAAAAACAAAAAACTTGAGAGGTGTCATGGGACACCCGGATGGAACGAAGTTATATAATTCGAGAGAGTAGGTATATATATAAAAAAAATATCTGGCTTGCTTTTTATAAGAGAGAGAGAGAGAGAGAGAGACAGACAGAGAAACATGCGCACGCCGCACAGCTTACAATAGCTTACTATAGCAAAAAGTGTCGTGACAAGTTTTCGTAAGAATTTTTTGCCGTCTTGAATCATTCACAACCACATAGATAAAATATCTCTGACAATGATCTCCACTACTTTCATTTATACTTGTAATTGTCCTATTCTTGCAATTTTTTGAAACCACTCTAACCTAATCTACCTACAGGGTGTCCGGTAAGTAGTACGACAAACTTAAGGGGGAGATAGGTGGGGGGGTCACCTACCAACATAATATATGAAAATGAGCTCAATAAAAAGGTCATCATTTTCGTGATATTTTGATATTTTCGATTATATGTATTGATTTTTGAATTTGTAGTTCTTCAGTTAGGCAAGTAGCTTCTTAATGTGCAGTATGTATGTACTAATAAAGGACTTTGGAAAATTCAGCCTCGAAAATCCCCCGGGATCGCGGGTGAAACCGCGGGCTACAGCTAGTATTATACAGGGTGTCCGGTATGACAAACTTTACTGAGAGATCGGTGGGCATGTCACCTACCAAATATACAAAAATTACCTTATGTAAATGGACAGAATAGATAATAATAGTAGTACTACCATAGTAAAATTGACACCATTTTCGAGATATTCAAAATATAAAAATCAATAACTAAATATTAGAAATATCTCGAAAGGTGTGACCTTTTTACACAGGATTTATATTTGGTAGGTGACTCCCCAACCTATCCCCCTAACGTTTGTCGTATTACTAACCGGACACCCTGTACCTATATAACCAAAACATTTTAGGACAGGATCCAGATAAAAAGCAACCTAGAGATACATTAACACTTGTCACAGGCAAGTAAACTTGACCGAATACTTGCGTGGTTTAGTGTGAAGAGACAAATAAATGTACGTAATACAGTTGTGCCGTCGTGACCACATTGATTATCTTTCAAGATTGGTCTATGTTATAAGATACACGTTTTTGTTTTTAGGGTTCCGTACCCAAAGGGTAAAAACGTGACCCTATTACTAAGACTTCGCTGTCTGTCCGTCCGTCTGTCCGTCTGTCTGTCACCAGACTGTATCTCAAGAACCGCTATAGATAGACAAGTGAAATTTTTTATTTCAAATTATGTATTTCTGTTGCCGCTATAACCACAAATACTAAAAACAAAATAAAATAAATATTAAAGGGGGGCTCCCATACAACAAAAGAGATTTTTTTGCCGTTTTTACGGAACCCTTCGTGCGCGAGTCCGGCTCGCACTTGGCCGGTTTTTTATAAATATTAGTAGCATACATTTTTATAAGGCGTCCTCGGCGATTAACATTTTAGTATTATTGTTGACTAGTATAAAAGAGTTTACACCATTTACTCAACCATGACCACTTCGACAAAGGTACCTGACAGAGAAGAGTATTGCGTTCTTCAAATGCTAACAGTTTTTTGTAGTTTATAATAACTTTCACTACGCCATAAAGTCAGCCTCTGAAGACTAAATGGCGGTATGCATGGGCGGTGGGGAACACTTAACATCAGGTGACCCGCATGCTCTCTTGCCCCCTATTACATAATATATATATATATCAAAAAAGTATATTTAATCAAAAGCCTTAAGTCTTCAACTTGCACCAATCCATTACCGGTTCAGTTTCCCGCCAAGGTCGCGAGTACAAGAGACGGAAGATTAGAAAGTGCGATAAGAGCGAGACGCAATATGTGATGGATTTTAATGCGGTTATACAAATTCGATTTTCGTAAACTCATTACCTCTTATTTGCTTTCACACTTAGATCTCTATTTGCTTCTATTTTGACATGTATTCGAATAAGACATATTTTTTTTCTTGTTGAGCGCATTCAAGGCGATGATAGCTCAGTGGTAATGACGACGGATACCGCGGCGAAGGTCGTAGGTTCGAATTCTAAGCTCACTTGAGGTTTCGGTGAAAGAAAACATCTTGGAGAAACCATAGGACGGTGGTAGGATACTTTGTAGTACTCGACTGACTGGCTACTACCCTCAAGTTGAAAATCTGTCGCCAAGAATAATTGGTGTGTTCCGGCAGTTGCACTTGAGAGCCAGTTGCCTTTAAGTTATTGTATTAAGGTGCATTCTATTCGCATTCTGTTTTCTTTTGATGTGTTCTTTTCGGAACACCATAATAGCTGAAAAGTTAAGTACAAGCCCGACTCCCATACCTACAGAGGATTCTAATAATACAAATTTACTATTAATTAAAAAAAACCGGTCAAGTGTGAGTCGGACTCGCGCACCGAGGGTTCCGTAATGGAGTCTCGAGGAGTTTTTCAATTTTTTTTTCGATTATAAATAAATAAATATCCTGTGAAATTTTTCACACACGGCTATCTGATCCCAAACTAAGCAGAGCTTGTAATATGGAAACCAGATGACTGATATACTACATATACTACTTTTTTTTTGTAAATACATACTTAAATAGTTAGAGGAAACGCTGCCAGCCTTCTGGGAACCTTGCCGATCGGCAGCAGCGGCAGCCTCGAAGAAGTTTTTTATGTATTATAATTGTACATTTGCTTGTATATTTTGTACATTTGTTGTAAATAGTTATCCCACCAAAAACATAAATGTAAAAAAGGAGAGCCAAGTTCAATATAATAATTATTCTCTGCTGTGGGCTTCGCCGCAAAAAGAATGGAGATCTGAGATTGAGTGCCAAGTTCTATGCAAAATCCAAATATGTAGTCTAAGGGCTGACTTGGCTGGTTTTCCCATACGAATTATATAGCCTTCGCATGTTCTAAACCTGTTACCTTTCGGTTCTTATTTTATTATTCCAAAAATTTGGCTTGCTGGTAGAAACTACCCATCGAACATAAGGCTCTTCCATGACTGTGTAAAAGTAGGTACTTAATAATAATTCGTATGGGAAAACCAGCCAAGTCGGGCTGACTTGGCTGGTTAGACTACATATTTGGATTTTGCATAGAACTTGGCACTCAATTTCAGATCTCCATTCTTTTTGCGGCGAAGCCCACAGCAGAGAATAATTTTTGTATTGAACTTGGCTCTCCTTTTTTACATTTATGTTTTTGGTGGGATATCATTACTTTTTGTAGGTTAGTACATATCCTCGTAACGCCGTGGGTCCTTTTAAAAGGACAAATTCAAAACTAAAAGTAGACTTTATAAATATACTAAACCTACGTACCTACTTATTATAGGAATTGTAATAATAATAAGTATATACACCTACCTACTTATAACTATAAAATTATTATTTATTTAAACTATTGCCTATACTATAATACTATACGTACGTACCTACTTATTAAAGAAATTGTAATAATAATATTACTACAAATTATAAGTTTTCCTTAAGAAAACGCAATTTCGCAGCATAAATCGCAACCTTATAGGTCAGATATCGAGAGACAACCGGACAGCAAGACGGCGCTCGCGCTTATGAGCGCGGCTGCCGCTCGCTCGGCCACGTTCGCGTCAACGGTTCGATTCGGTTGTCACAGCGCCCCACCCACCCCGCCCGCGCCGCTCCGGCGTCACTCGGCGCGCGCGCGTCGTGTATATACCGAAAATCTAAAGGCCTATTATTTTATCATTATTTATGAGTAGGTAATGATTTTACACTATTGATGTGCGCTAAATATAAAAATAATAATTAATCCCAGTTAATAACGTAGGTACCCTAAGTAATATTAGGTATTTATGTTAAGCGTTCATAATAGAATCTAATTATTTAAAAATTGCCAGTTTTTTATTTATTCCTTTGTATTCATCTAATTACCTATCTGCATACCAAATTTTAACTCTCTAAGTCATCTGGAACTGGGTTAGAGTTTTGGTCTATAGGTCAGTCAATGATAAAAATGAGGAATTTTGGACATTAATATCTAAATAACCGTTTGAGATAAGCTTATGAAATTTAGAACACATATGTATCTCGCAAGTCTCAATATATGAGCCAAATTTGATACGTTTATGTAAAATAGTTTTTGATTTATGAGGGGGTCAAAAGTGGCTCCAAATGGTTCGTGTAATATTACACACGGTGCGGCTCGCCAGTTCTGTTTCTTGAACATGGCTTGACACGCTCCCGCGTGTCTAGTTGTTTTCGATAACCATAATTGAGGTTGGTGCCAATTAAGCTAGACCTCTAAGTTGTACCAGCGCCGATACAACTCAGAGGTCTATTTTAATTGGTGGAACTATGTATGTATGGGGACACCTTTTTTTATTTTTTGGAATTTTTCCTTTATTTGTGCTGTAAGACCTTGCTTTTTGCCAAATTTCATGATCCTAGGTCAACGGGAACTACCATATAGGTTTTCGACCCAAAACCTATAGGGTACTTCCGGATGACCTAGAACTATCAATTTTGGTTAAAAGCCAGGTCATACAGCACAAGTAAAGGGAAAATTTCAACAAATAAAATAAGTTGAAAATTAAGGTAAATTTCGGTACTTACAAGTTTTCGCGAAAATTTAAATTTGCCCATATCGTGTTGACTCAGGACCTTGATTTTTATACACCTAATAGGGACTATAGACCTCAGTATCTGGTATAAATTTCAATTTGCTAAGTCCACCCGTTCCTGAGATAATCGGTGGTGACACACGGACAGACGGACGGATAGACGGACAAGAAAGTGATCTTATAAGGGTTCCTTTTTTTACTTTTTGAAGTACGGAACCCTAAAAATATTTCAAAAATCCTCAATTCAACTGATTATTTTTTCAATGTAGGTGTTATCCAATATATTCGCCGTTTGATAACTGGATTTCGTTAATGGAGTTTCTTGTTGGACCCATTTAAATTTATTATGATCTGAACGTGGAATTTTAAGATATTCGAAGGATTCAATGGAAAAGAGCACAAAATATCACAATTGATATATTTTTATTACTATCAGAATTTAATACAAATCCTTTGCCTCGTAGGTGGGACGATCGTTCCAAATCTTTACCAAAAAATACCATAAAGGTATCGCGATCAAGTTATTGAGAAAAAAAAATTAATGCGTTATAGTGTCATTAGAGCAATGACACTATAACTCACTTTTGCAATGAAATATAAGTAGGCGTTCTTAGTAAAATATTTAAATTTTTACTTATTTTTTTAATGATCTGCTGATAGTACACGGTAACTAATACATATTGAAATTCAATATAGGGACACTAAGAAACACTTATTGAACGTAATTTTTATTACCACCATTTCCAAATAAAGATCGTCAGGAGAAAAACAAACTCCCCAGTTTTTTTACAATCTTTTCTTTTTTTATTATATTAAAATGATGGATACATTGTATCATATCATTTCAGGCTTTCTAAGATGAGCATATATTGTGTTACTGTACCTATAGTAAACTTAATTATGTGAAAACACTAAGCTACCACAGTTAAATAGTTATTTGTTATACAAGAGTGCAAAGTTGTTTATTAACCGCGTGCTCAATTTTGATGACCGAGCAAGCGAAGGATTCTAAAATTGAATCACGAGCGCAGCGAGGGATTAAAAAATTTGAATCTTGAGCGTAAGCGACGGAATCAAAAGAGCACGAGGTGAAAAATCTTTGCACTCGAGTGCAACACGTAAGTTTTCATCCCACCTCACCGAGGAAATTACTAAATGCAACAAAAAATAAAATGGCGCGCGCAAAGCAAATTAAAAAAAGGACACCAAGAAGGTTCCGAGTCTGAGTTTTTGACAAATTAAAAAATGATTCTTTAATTTCATTTTTTAATTTGTCAAAATTATAATTTTTTATGTATTTTGGTATTAGTTTAAGAATAAAATAGTTAAACATTTAAAAAAAAGTCAATATAGTCAGATGGTTCAAAAATATTTAAAAAATTTAACCTTGCTGCGTTTCTTGCCGGTTCTTCTCAGTTGAAGGCGTAACTTCTGTAATTCAACCTTCATAAGTGCCCTTCTAGGGCCTAAACTGCGTAAATGGTTTTGACTTTGGCTTTGATGTATGATAAATTCGGCACCATGGAGGGAGAAGTAAATAGATTTAATGATGATTTGAATTCATAAACATGTGCACACGATGTTCTATTTACTTTATCCTCTAGAGGATAATAACGGCTTTTACACTCAGATATCGAAGAGCAAAAATACTCTTTCCGAGATGGGGGGATGAAAAATATATTTACCTATGACAGATAGAAAGTGCTACAAAAAGACTGCGTAGGCTTAAATCAAACTCAAACTCAAAATGTTTTATTCAATTTTGGAACACTTAAGGAACACTTATTGAACGTCATTGCTATCTTTTAATGCTACTGTTAGGTATGTACTACCATTCCAAATAAAGACCTGTCAGGAGAAGAAACGGCGAAACAATAGTCCCTCTTCTCCCTTTTTTTACTCTTTTCTTTTTTATATAAGTAGTAGTTAGTAAGTTTCCTAAGAGATATAATCTGGATCTATTCAAGGTCAGAGTGAATAGGTATCGTCTAAGTTTCCGTGCTTCATCTTCGGCCACATCGTCGCTTACCAACAGGCGAGTTGGTGGTCAAACGTAAACGTGTATGTGATAAAAAAAAACCTAATAGGGTCTCTTGAACTTATTGGGTACGGAACCCTAATAAAATAACCGACAATGTTCCCTACCCGCATAAACAAGTAAAACTCACACCAAAGATCTGCGGACCAATCTTGGGTAAAGTTTTAATTCCCTTTTTTCCCCTCCCGGCTCTTATCGTGTGTCGGCGTAAGCTCCGTAAGTTTGGTCTTAGTAATGCCAGCTTAAGACTACGAATCCGTGCCTTAAGCCCTTGTTTTAGGGTTGCCAGTTGAGTTATGAAGTGTACACTACAATTTCGTTGATGTTTTGTTTGGAAGAATGTGGTAGTGACGTCAGTGACGGTGAAGGTCGTGAGTTTGTTGAACCCTAACTGCAGATTAGGGAGCGTTCAAGTATTACGTAACGCATTTTTGGAGATTTTTGATTTTTTGATTTTTGTTTGAAAAACATAATTCTCTTCCAAATATACACAATTTACAAACTAAAAAAAAGATTTATCAAAAAAAAACAAATAATTGCGAAACTAACATTATTATTCCTAGATATGTAACTAATTCATAGCATTTTTAAAAACAAGAAAATTATCATAAAATAAAATTAATCTGTGGTGACCCTATTATTGGTTTATCAGCAGAGCTATCTAGACTGCAAGAGGTATAAAAACTTGTATGGAAATGAGATAGAAGCATAAGTTTAAAGTTTCACAAGTGTTGTTACATTATCAGTCATTTCAAAAGAAACGACGAGGTTAGACTTACGTATGGAGTTTTCCTGAATCATGTGGAAGGACGACTTTTTTTTTATAATCACTTATGATGGTGTAAAAAGGCACCCTTAATAGGTTCAAAGAAACTTTATTTCTCAAAATAAAATAACAATTCAAAAAACAAACAAATTATTCAGTTTTCAGAAAGAAATAAAAATGAAAAAACCATTCAAAATATTAAACAACTAATATCTACATCTAAATTAAAAAAACCGGCCAAGTGCGTGTGGGACTCGCGCACGAAGGGTTCCGTAAAAACGGCAAAAAAATCACGTTTGTTGTATGGGAGCCCCCCTTAAATATTCATTTTATTCTGTTTTTAGTATTTGTTGTTATAGCGGCAATAGAAATACATAATTTGTGAAAATTTCAACTGTCTAGCTATTGCGGTTCTTGAGATACAGCTTGGTGACAGACAGACGGACGGACGGACGGACGGACGGACGGACAGACAGCGAAGTCTTAGTAATAGGGTCCAGTGTTTACCCTTTAGGTAACGGAACCCTAAAAAGATAAAACAAAACTACATGTTTACATACTCATTTTAACTGCATATCTATATAATAGGTTGGGGAAAAAGTTTCTTCGCACTTTTTAAGAAAATTCAAAACATTTTTTAATATAGTTTATTTACATTTAACTAAAGTATGTAGGTACCATTTTGTTCGATAACTTTTTGCCATCTTGTAGGTAGGGAAATGATACCATTGCTATAGAAATTTTGGGACTTCTGATCAAAATACCGCGACAAATGATTTTGGCAGTCCTCTCGTGATGTTAACCTGACACTGCCTAAAGAATTCTGAAGAGACCGAAACTGGTGGAAATCTGAAGGTGCAAGGTCTATACGGTGGATGCATTAACACCTCCCAGCCAAACTCTCTTAATTTTTGCTGAGTGGCTAAAGATGTGTGAGGTCTAGCGTTATCATGATGAAAAACCACACCTCTTCTGTTGATTAATTCCGGCCGCTTTCTCTCAACTTCTTGCTTTAATCTCATCAGTTGTTCGCAGTAGAGTTCAGAATCGATGGTCCTACCTGGTGGTAACAGGTCATAATGAATAATGCCTTTCCAATCTCACCACACACACAGCATCACCTTGTTGCGGATTTAACCCGGGTTTCGCCACAGTCAGTGAAGCCTATTTATAAATAATTATCCTATAAAAGGATAATCTACTATATAAAAATAAGTCGGGTTTTCCTTCCTGACGCTATAACTCCAGAACGCACGAACCGATTTCCAAGGTTTTGCATTCGTTGGAAAGGTCTCGGGCTCTGTGAGGTTTATAGCAAAGAAAATTCAGGAAAAATTCACAAAAAAAATAATAATGAATAACATGTCTCGAGATCGGACTGACAGATGGTTTAGTTTCACAATAGGTGTCGCTGGAATCGGGTTCTAAGTTTTATTTTCAGGGCAGGACAACGTCTGCTGGGCCCACTAGTTATTTATAAATATGCTCAAATGTACTCGAAAATCAGTTAAATAAAATGTATGTAACAACATAATGATCAATTTATAACACATTATGGTTGATTATTGAAAGGCACTATTCGGTAGAAGTTAGATAGCTATCAAAATGGTCAATCGAATAATCCCAATTCATGTCAAATGTGGTCAATGAGGTCAATAATGTTTGTTCATCTGTGAACAGATTAATATCTACGGAACACTTGAGTGCTCAATTGGATAACAATTGGAGTGCCTTAACCTGGCATTATCTTAAGATATTGATTTGATCTAGGTTAACACATGTGGTTGAGTTCCCTTACTTACATGTATGACTGACTATGCATATCATAGTTCCAAAGTACTTTTGGAACGAAGTTCCTTATCGCGCGTTGTGAAAGGGGGCTAGACGGAAAAAAATCTTACGAAAAATTGACATCGACACTTTTTTGCTATAGTAAGCTATTGTGAGGAGTTGTCTCTCTCTCTCTCTCTCTCTCTCTCTTATAGAAAGCAAGCCAGATATTTTCTTTTTTCCACCAATATGGAGGAGCGCGGTGTTAGACTCCTCTATTGAAAAGGGAAGATCTTCCGCCAGGCTAGGTCATCGTGCGTGGGGACCGCGGTCCAACTGTTGATGTTGGAATCTTGTATATATGCAGATCGCATGGAAAACTTCGTAAGCGCGATGTAGGTTATTGGAGCGCCATCTATCTAGGAGTCGTGCGAACCATGTCTATGTGTAGATAGATGTCGCTACAATTTATATATATATATATATATATATGAATACAAATGTTTTTTTTTTTTATATTTATATACTCTCTCGACTTATATAACTTCGTTCCATCCGGGTGTCCCTTGACACCTCTCTAGTTTTTTTTATGTCACAAGTGACCACGAGGCGGGCGGGTCACCTGATGGTAAGTGACAACCGTCGCCTATAGACATTGGCAATACCAGGAGATTGGTAATGTGCTGTACACCTTGTTACAATGCCTTAAAGGCGAACTGGCTCTCAAGTGCAATTGCCAGAACACACCAACAGGTGCTTGGCGACTGATTTTCAACTTGAGAGTTGTAGCCAGCCAGTCGAGTACCACATAGTACCCTACCACCTTGCTGTGGTTTCCTCACGATGTTTTCCTTCACCAAAAGCTCAAGCTCATTGAAGGATTCGAACCCACGACCTTCGCCGCGGTATCCGACGTCACTTACCACTGAGCTATCATCGCCTTAAAATTACTATTTAATAAGTCTTAATATGGGTTCTTTTACACGTTTTTTCTGAAAATATTTAATTGGAAGAAGTAAATTTTCCAAATTACATACATGCATAAAAAATCGTGGTTCTGATTATGGTTGATCATGATCTATTACCAGGTATTCAGGAATTACAGAAGGTTTCAAAGCAAATTGTTTCTTTCATTAAACTACTAGTCCCGAAGTATTTCATAAGTCGAAAATGAGTTTTACCATGGGATGATTTGAATTTGAAAAAAAAACACACACATTATTACAGCATCTAATAATTAATAAGGATTCTGGGAAGTAATAACATAAAGACAGCAAATTCTTAATAGTAGATTGTTATACAAGGGGCTAAAATGACCCATTATATACGAGGTAGTTTTACTCCCGAGCTTTAGCGAGGGACTAAATAGAAACCGAGTTTTAATGGGTTTTAGCGCCGTGTGTTACACTAAACTTTTCACTACGATTGCGAAAAAATAAAACAATCCAATACAATATGAAATATGTAGTTTATAATTTCTTTTTTTTGTTTCTTCTGTAGCCGCAACACATTGCATGCATTCTACCAGAGATTTTCAAAATTAAAATGAAGTTCTTTTTTTATGAAACAGTAATAAGTCGAGTCTTTGTTCATGATTATTCTATGACTAAAGACTTTTTCGTTTTTGTAGGCTCATTGTCATTTGACACACAAAAATAAAAATAAAAAACTTTTTCCCCTAGAGGATGAATTGCTATTTTTTCACCGCTCTGGTACGCTACAATGACGGTCTTTTTGAGCAAGAGGAGTGAAAAAGCCTTTTTAGGCGTTGTGCGTGTACCACTTTTGATCAAATCATCAGTATATTATGAAATGCTAAAGGACATTGCTCAGCGTCCATACATGATTCGCCCCAGAACCAACAAGCATGAGACTTGCACCATAATTGTTTATATATTTTATTATATTAGTTGCAAATATCTATATCCAACGGACAAGCTGCCTTCTAAAATGAATTTTTTAAAAGTATTGTGACTATTTTACCATAAATCAACATTTTTTTAAATCTTTTTTAAAGGTTTTTGGCTTGGTATCTAGACCTCTAAGCCAATTCTTTATTTTAAATATTCTTCTGTATTGTTATAGTCACGTTATATTTTCACATTCACTGTAAAGTCTAGTCGTCGTCGTAAGACGTCTACTGCTAGACATCCCGTCCCGCAAAGTTTTCCACAACGACCGATCCTGAGCTTCTCGCATCCATTTTTTTTTACACACGGTTATCTGATCCCAAACTAAGCAAAGCTTGTAATATGGAAACCAGGTGACAGTTTTTTTGTAAATACATACTTAAATAGATAATTACACCCAGACTCAGGACAAACAGACATGTTCATGCACACAAATGTGTGTCCTAAATGGGAATCGAACCCACGATCTGCGGCGTGATAGGGCCCGTCGAATTGAGTGTCAACCACCGGAAGACGCAGCGTGGGTCTGCCCACGCTGCGTCGACCGAGGTGGACCGACGTCAACATCAAAGCATACAAGATACCAACGCATAATGTATGTCGTTGCATGATAACCCAATATCGCACATCTATAGCTTTGGATTTAGAGTGACGTCACTTTATTTTTCGAGTTATTCTCAGCAAGCCCTTTCATTTGAGACCCATATTGTAGGATTGCATTAAAATATAATAGTCCGCTATCTTAGGTATTCCGCCATGTTGGATTTAGAATGACGTCACACAGCTGACCATGAATTGTCATCCAAACTAAACGTGTATACAAAATTTCTACTCAATCGGTTAAAGATATCTACTTCAAAATTGAGTTGCAACATTCACCCCGGAACAACATACATACATTGCAACTTAATATAAAGCTTGTAAAAACTCACCCACTGAGTAAAAACAATGTTGCAATAGCCATCGATGTAGCACCTTAAAGGTTCATTAAAATAATACATGACTCCTGTCGTCTGGAAATAAAATCCTGATGTAGCTATTTTCTATTCTAATGTTTGAATCCACGGGAACAGCGAGTGTTCAAATATGTCCTCCGCAGTTTCACCCGCGTTCCCGTCAGATCTTATCTTATTCCGGAATAAAAATATATCCTATCTTACTCTGGAATAATGTAGCATTCAAATGGTGAAATATTTTTTGAAATCGGCCCAGTAGTTTTTGAGTTTATTCGTTACATACACACACACTTCTCTTTCCTCTTTATTTATTTCAAATCTTTCCTCTTTATAATATAAGAAAGACTACCTAACTCAATAAATAATTCCCCCAAACCACTGTTGTCCCACAATCACAGCACAGTCCCAAATTATCCTTAACTATTACACAACAATCGAAAAATCCTTAAAGAACAATTAGAAATCTGTTGGATATGCCCCTTGTGGGGAAAACAGGACGACCCGCTCAAAATGTCCCGCTTAATTGAACCCACGGGAAATCTATCCGGTTTTTATTTGGAGCTGGTTAAATCAGTGTTTTGGACCGGATTGGCGCGGGATGGATGTCCTGGTTGTAAGGGATTTGAATTTATTGTCTGGACTACAAACAGATTTAGATGCAAGTTATTTTTTAAACGAATATTACTGCCCTGAAAATAAGATTTTTAAGAATAGCTTCTTTTGTTATGTGGTAGTGTAGTGCATAAATTATTAACTTCAGTTGTTTTTCATTTATTATATATTATTACTACTGTAAAAGCTTTCGCCAAAAGAAAGGTAGGAAGACCCATGTTACGTCTCAAGAACTACACTAAACGCGACATGGAGGCTTTCGGGATCAGCCCTGGAAAGCGGGAGGACCTGGCTGGCAACCGCAACGGGTGGAGGAGGTCTCTGGTTGAGGGATGCGGGGCCCACGATAGGTGTTGGTTTCAGAATTTAGCGGGCAAGCGTGAGAAGAGACACATGAGGGTGAGAGCGGCCCTCAGTTTAGGTGCCAAAAATGTGGACGCTCCCGTATCGGACTGTACAGTCACTCTAAGGCCTGTCAAACGGACGTTGTTTAGATCATCTATTTAAGATGTATCAGGCCTTTATATATACTGTAAAAGCTTAGGGGCTTAATGTTTTTGTGCGCTTTTTTTAACACTATTTCTTCGGTCTATGATAGTGAAGAATAGTATTGTTAAAATTGTCACATTAAAAGCCAAAAAGTACTAAATAAATTTTAGATATAATTGAAGCTATTATTTTCCTTCATTAGAATAATAATTATGTTGAATCTTAATAAGTATTTTTAGGGCCACACTAAGATAAAAGTTGCTGAATATAATATAATTCTGAACAATTCTGTCTTAAAATCAATTTCTTGAAATCTTTTGTGTATCGTTGCTATACCTGTGTATTTTCCAAAGGATCCGATTTACCTAAGCGAAATAAATTTACCCAAACTCTTGGGAAATACATCAAAGCTTCTGTTAGGTTTGTTGCCGGAATTAATTCATTTATTCCAAATAATCCCCTAAGGTATGTGGAATAAGGGTTAACATTGCCTAAATACATAAATCTCGAATACATAATTAAATAAGAGGTAATCGTGAACTGGTAGACTTCTCTGGAAGAAATGTTTGTGTGTAAGAAATATTTATGTCAGCATAGCATCTATGTCTATTTATTTAAATTTTGATAAGCTTGTGTTTCACCGCAACCTCACCATGGTAAGTGATGATGTGGCCGAAAGTGAAGCCTAGAAGGAAACTGGCTCTCAAGTGTAATTTCCGGAACACAACAACAGGTGGCGATAGATTTTCGACTTGAGGGTAGTAGCCAGCCAGTCGAGTACTACAAAGTTCCCTACCACCGTGCTATGGTTTCCTGACGATGTTTTTCTTCACTGAAAGCTCAAGCTCATTATAGGATTCGACTGTCTGTTTATATTCTAACCTTCGTTATAACTGACTATCATTATGGCGGATCACGTTTTGATCTGTTAAAGAATTAAATAAGGTTTCAAAGAAATTTCCTTCTTTCCTTAAACTACAAAATTTGTCTAATTCCCGTTAAACTTTTACCTTTCATCAATTTGCATGAGGAGATCAAGAGTTTTATGTTTTTTTAGGAGGCACAAAATATAAAAAATTACGTAAATATCCTTTACACCCAAAGTTAGGGATTGTCCATACGCTCGAAAGGGAGAAAGGGTCTGGAAACAATTTATATAATACTAGCTGTTCCCTGCGGTTTCACCCGCGTTTCCGTAGGATCTTATCTTTTCCCGGAATAATAATATAGCCTATCTTACTCAGGGATAACGTAGCATTCCAATGGTGAAATTGATCTAGACGTTTTTGAGTTTATTCGTTACATCCATACAATTCTTTCTTCATTATAATATTAGAAAGAAGAAAAACAAGGGTGTAGTGAGATATCACGTGTACATTTTCTTGTATTTTAAGATAATATTCTGATTTTTTAAAATATACTATGTATCAAAGAAATAAATCAGATTTTGGATAGGGTTACTCAAGTACCTACAGAAAATTACTCGGGGTTCAAATTTCTAAGTGCAGTCTCCTAGCAAAGCAAGTAATGTCAGATTTAGAATAAGTATTACCATTCTTCTAACTACTGCGGTAAATTTCAAAATATTCTTGAGAGCAAAACTCAAAACATACGGATCTAATGATCAATAAAAATACTTGATTCCTACTAACCTCGGAAATACTACACAACATGAAAACTTTTCCAGTGTATTTTTATCTTAGCAATATTGGAGTATTTAGATATTTTATTGTCCTGTAAACCTTCGCGGGCCTTTCCAATAGTATCGATATTGCTACCACCAGGATTAAATTTAGAATGGCCGAATGCTTTTGTTTTTAGTCAGTTTGATTGTTGGCTTGAAATTCACTTTCTTTTTAACTCCCGACTTTTATTTATATAGAAGACTAGATTTCCGCCCCGCGGTTTCACCCGCATTCCTGAGGGATCTAATCTTTTCCCGGAATAAAAAGTATCCTATGTTTTATTCCAAGATATGATCTACCTGTGCGCCAAATTTCATCAAAATCCGTTAAGCCGTTTTTGCGTGATTGAGGAACAAACATCCATCCATCCTATCCATCCAAACTTTCACATTTATAATATTAGTGGGTTGAGAATAGGCAAATTAAATACATAGTTTCGTTTGCTTAAATCAAATATACTCTCAAGGCACTGTTGAATATTGTTATCAAAGATATTAAAACGTTTACAATTTTTCTAAATATAGATACTACAGTCGCGCAGCTGCAAAAAAATCACATTATCAAACAAACTCAATTGGAAAAGTTGATATAAGACGCACATCAAATACGCTTAAGAGATATTAGGAGCGCGTGAGTCAAATAAAGGGAATCATTAGGGGTGGCGCGTTTCGATTTATAGCTCGATTGTTCTAAGATTGGCCAGAACTTTAAAGTCACATAAGATAAAGTCAATATCACTTTCTGTTGTCTGTAAATACCAGCTAGTAATTAATAATATGAAGCAGTACACGCTCTACTATACATAATATACATAATATACAACGGATCTGATCTTTTCCCGGTATAAAAATATAGCTTATGACACTCACAAATAACGTGGCTTTCTATTGGTAAAAGAATTTTCAAAATCGGTTCAGTAGATCCAGAGATTACCCCCTACAACCTCAAAAACTTAACCTCTTTATAATATTAGAATGGATAGCATAGAACACTGAAAAATAATAGTTAGGTTTAAACTCGGTAAAAGCTCCTAACACACAAATAGATCAGGCGTTAACAGCACACACCCAAACAAACAGGCTTGAGCGCTAAACTTCTTTCAAACTCAAACTAAAAACACATTTATTCAGTTTAGGCCCTAAAAAGGCGCTTTTGAACGTTATAATTGACTCTGCCACTGGATCAGAAAAGCACTTACACTCAAAAGATTTCAGCAAGAAACTCAGCAAGCCAACATTTTTATTTTTAGTGAATCTCAAGTTATCATTATTATCAACCAACACACTACTAAACTATGCACTACCTCATTGTTAGTGACGTCATGGGTTCAAACTTGAGCTTGATAAGGAAAACATCTTTAGGATACTTTGCACCTAAATACTTTCATAAGGATTCGAGTCTTTTACGATAGTTGTATTTTAATAACGCTCTCGATAATCGATAATGGTCCCATCACTAAAAATGATTCAGCAATATAACGTCACTCGAACATATCAACGCATCAAGGTTTCTACTCGTCGGAAGGGGAAAGGGAAACAGGCTTATCTCTCTCGCCTCTCGCTCTGCTTGTTAGCTCAAGTTGCAAGCGTAAGATAAGTATAATAATTGTAAGTACTTTATTTCACGCAATAAGTTTTAATAAAACTTGAGAGGTGTCTGTATATATATATAAAAATATATATATATATAAATATATATATATATATAGAGAGAGAGAGACAGACAGAGAAACATGCGCACGCCACACAGCTTTTAGTGTCAGTTGGACCTATCCGACCCGACCCGACAACTGAACTAAAAGTGTCGTGACAAATTTTCCGTCTAGCCCCCTTTCACATTCACAATGCGCGATAAGGAACTTCGTTCCAATAAATACAAATTATAACCGCCGGCGCGGTAGAAAGAGAGGGGAATATTACTTGCTCTCCTAGGCCGCGCCGGCGGTCTACTCTCCCTCCGTCTTACGAATTTTTGATCAGGTCACGTGTCCTGACGCGAGCATCATTTTACCCATCCCAAAAAAGTGCACAACGCCGCTAAAGAAGTTTTCACTTCAAAAATCGGAAGCGAGTTTCTCCTAATACAGGTTTTTCAAAAACATCGGAAAACTGTGCATGTCGATTGTGAGGTCTGTGAGTGTTTGAAAGCTAAAATGAAGCCGGTAATTTTTCACATACAACCACCCGGGTGGTTTTTATTTTTTATTAACCGACTTCAAAAAAAAGGAGGAGGTTCTCAATTCGTCTGTATGTTTTTTTTTTTTTTTTGTATGTTTGTTACTCGATTTCTCTGCCAATTATGAATAGATTTTGATGATTCTTTTTTTGTTTGGTAGATCCTACTTCAGAGGTGGTCCCATTTAAATTTTGTCGAAATTGATTAAGCACTTTTTGAGAAAATCAACAAAAACGAAAAAAAATCTATCTCGTTTGATAAACCTTAGTGAATCAAACTGAGTCGTTGAGCGTGACTTTTTGGATTTGGATGAAATTTCGTGTGTATACTTCAATGGGTTCTTCGATGGTTTTAAAATACAATTGGACCCGGTAGGTGGCGCTGGAATCGAGTTCCAAGATTTGTTTTAATTTCAGGGCAGGACGACGTCTGCCGGGCCCGCTAGTTATATATTATATTTTACCGGCCAGACCCGATTTCAGGACAAACTAGTTTTGCCTAGGATAACATATAATAAGGAATAAACTTTAAAAATTAAAAAATAAAATCATTTTTAAAAATAAAAAACAAAAACCGACTTCAAAACTGTAACCTATACCTATGTACAAACATAAACTAAAAAGTAAAGAATAATATTTTAATTTCAAAGCAAGAGCCTTAAAGGACAATCAACAAAATTATTGATATTTATATATCTATTTAATATTTATAAACAGTTATTTTTGGAGTCGGTGCCAGCCAAGAAGGACAGTTTAATTCTGCCTTTGTAACAAACTTTCGAAAAGTAGGGGAGCGACGGCGCAGACCTAAGGAACATTACCGTAAGGAGAGGTGTCGTAAGACGTTTTCTCGTATGAACACTTCGTGTCCAGTTCAAAACTGTCCTTCTTCTTGGCTGGCACCGACTCCAAAAAGAACTGTTTATAAATATTAAATAGATATATAAATATCAATAATTTTGTTGATTGTCCTTTAAGGCTCTTGCTTTGAAATTAAAATATTATTCTTTACTTTTTAGTTTATGTTTGTACATAGGTATAGGTTACAGTTTTGAAGTCGGTTTTTGTTTTTTATTTTTTTCTGGATAAGCTTGTGTTTGACTACAATCTCACTATGGTAAATGATGATGTGGCCGAAGGTGGTAAGCACACAAAGCCTAGATGGTAACTGGCTCTCAAGTGCAACTGCCGGAACACACCGATAGGTGCTTGGCGACAGATTTTCAACTTGAGGGTGGTAACCAGCCAGTCGGGTACTACAAAGTACCCTACCACCGTGCTATGGTTTCCTCACGATGTTTTCCTTCACCGAAAGCTCAAGCTCATTGTAGGATTCGAACCCACGACCTTCGCCGCGGTATCCGACGTCACTTACCACTGAGCTATCATCACCTTAAAACCTTTTGTATACAAGTTTAATCATTTTTCAAAAACGTGCGTGTCGATTATGCGTTCATTCCCAGTTCTATGTTCTTTCTTGTAGATCTACGCTCGTAGGTGTG
This sequence comes from Ochropacha duplaris, assembly GCA_951361185.1. Taxonomy (NCBI): domain Eukaryota; kingdom Metazoa; phylum Arthropoda; class Insecta; order Lepidoptera; family Drepanidae; genus Ochropacha; species Ochropacha duplaris. Next base: position 1,588,945 of record OX592712.1, on the reverse strand, counting down.
TGTGTGTGTGTGTTTGTAATAGCTAAAATGAAGCCGGTATTTTTGGAACGAAGTTCCTTATCGCGCGTTGTGAAAGGGGGCTAGACGGAAAAAAGTCTTACGACAGTTTTAGTGTCACTGTCACTTTATTGTAAGCTGTGCGGCGTGCGCATGTTTCTCTGTCTGTCTGTCTCTCTCTCTCTCTCTCTTATAGAAAGCAAGCCAGATATTTTCATTTCTATTTATATATATATATTATTATTATTATCCCATTTATTTATTTTACTTTAACTTATTAATTACAATTTCAAATATATATATAAAAAATACAATATTTATATTTAAAATTATAAAAAACAACATCCAACCGGCATCGGGAACAAGGTCCAAGTGACCGGTGGTCAAGACTCCAGAGAGAGGAACTTCCTCACAATGCGTGCCGTCTCCAGGAGTACTGCCTTCTGAATCTGGCCCTTGATCCAGCCACCTAACGTGACCTTATTATTATTATTATTATTTTTTATATATATATACTCTCTCGACTTATATAACTTCGTTCCATCCGGGTGTCCCTTGACACCTCTCAAGTTTTTTTTTTAATTACTCCGGTGGTATTGTATTATAAAAAACTCAAACGCTTATGTCTTGCACCAACATGTTTCCACATAGACGTAAGCTACCTAGTAGACTCATTTCAAACTCAACACGTCATTATATATATAACGTAATTATTAACTGATGGTGGCTGCCACATTAGGTATAACAAATATAGGAGTAAGTTTTAAAATAATTATTGACTGAATGTAGGGTAATTAGGAGGCCTCGTTTATTTTGCGATGTAATTAAACTTTCTGTTCAAATGCCAGAAAGCGTCGAGACGCGGTTGCTAATTTCCACGGAGTAAAGAAGTATAATTTCTTAGTTATGCGAGAGTGTCAGCTGTTTATATTTTGAAATTATGTTTTGCGCATATTATGGCAGTAAAGGAAGCCGAATTTGCACGTTGCTTCACTTCATTGGAGACTATTGTTTAAGTACGCTCCTTTTAATTTTTTGATAGTTGTAGCTATACAGTTGTCTGCTTGAGTTTATTATTTACTTAGTCAGTTATAATTAAATTGTATTTATTATTATTTTGCCGCCTTAACACGCAAATATTATCAGTGAGACTCGATAAATAAATAATTATTAAATGTATAGGTGTAAGTTGTTTTTGAAAAAAGTAATTGCTGAGTTTATTACCGGCTCTTCTCAGCAAAATCAACCTTCCGAACCGTACATTAGAGTCTAGTCTATTCATAAGTGCATGTAAAGGCCTATTTGAATAAAAAACATTTTAATTTCATTTCATATACTTACCTACTTCTTACTACTATTACAAATGGTATAGATCTTATATTTTACATGTAAAATGCGACATACACACGGATGGACTTGACGAAACTTACGAGTTAAAACGTTTAACGGAACCCTAAAAACTAGTTTAAACTTGAACTGTACAAAGTAAAGTTATAAATTGTTACCGGACTCACTAGACGAGTGGTTTAACTTCCAGTTACAGTTAAGTTTGGCCCAAGTTAAGTTCACGTGCTATATTTAAACTTGAGATACGTGTTATAAAAGTTCATGGTTCTGCATTGAAATAACGGTCTCTTGAAACTTTGTTCAAGATAAGTCTTTTTTACATTGGATATATAAATAAAGTAGCGGTTCCCTGCGGTTTTACCCGCTTTCCATGGGATCTTATCTTTTTCCGGGATAAAAGTAGCCTGTGTGCTATTCCAGGATATGGACTACCTGTGTGCCAAGTTTCATCAAAATTTATTCAGCCGTTTTTTCGTGAAATAGTAACAAACATCCATCCATCTATTCATCCATCCAAACTTTCACATCCTGCTAATCCTACTAATATTATAAATGCGAAAGAAGTGAAATGAAGATGTGAAGATGTATGTGAAGATGTTTGTTACTCTTTCACGCAAAAACTACTGGATGGATTTTAATGAAACTTGGCACACAGGTAGATCATATACTGGAATAACATATAGGATACTTTTTATCCCGGCAAAAGATAAGATCCCTCGGGAACGCGGGTGAAACCGCGCGGAACAGCTAGTTTGTAAAATTTGTGGAATAAGTGGGATTTAAATATCCTGGGAAATTTCTTACAGATGGCTATCTCTAAGCAGAGCATAATACTTTATTTTGAAATTCACACTTTTATCGATAACAGCTGTCCTCTACGGTTTCACCCGTGTTCGTGGGATTTTATCTTTTCCCGGAATAAAAATATAGCCTAGTTACTCAGGGATAATGTAGCTTTCTAATGGTTAATGATTTTTAAATCGATCCCATAGATTTGAGTTAAATCGTAACAAAAAACAAATCTTTCCTCTTTATAATATTAGTTTAGACTAGCTTTCTGCACCGCGGTTACGTCCGCGTTCCCGAGGGAAGCAAGGGTTTAATTTCCAAAATCCCTTTTTTTTTTTTTTTTTTATGTCACAAGTGACAACGAGGCAGGCGGGTCACCTGATGGTAAGTGACAACCGTCGCCTATATACATTGGCAACACCAGGGGATTGCCTTTCTTAGCGGGTCTACCAAATCTACCATCCAAATTAAATATGAGCTATAGAAGTAATCTTAGGTTCGGAACAATATTTTTCTTATCTAATTATGGTCGAATCTAATAATATATACCAACACAAAAGTGTCGGTGATTTTCGTAAGATTTTTTTCCGTCTAGCCCCCTTTCACAACGCGCGATAAGGAACTTCGTTCCAATAAATCATATTGAAATATCACGTTTCGACAGACGCAACTGTGTAGACTAACATATAGATCTGGGTTATGAAAACATCTTTTAACACAACCCTTGTCTCAAGTTTTGAACTTTACATAGTAACATGTTAGTTTCTAATACATATAGTTGTAATACATATTATTATATGTAATGTTAGATAAGCGGGGATGCAAAGTTTGAATTATTATTATATACTTTTGTAAGGTTAGTGTTGATGTGGAATGATTGAAATCGCTAGAAAATTAGTTGAAATAATTTAAATCAGTCATAATATGTTTTCAATAAAAAAGTGACTAAAAATAAAAAACAAAAACCGACTTTAAAACTGTAACCTATACCTATGTACAAACATAAACTAAAAAGTAAAGAATAATATTTTAATTTCAAAGCAAGAGCCATAAAGGACAATCAACAAAATTATTGATATTTATATATCTATTTAATATTTATAAACAGTTCTTTTTGGAGTCGGTGCCAGCCAAGGACAGTTCAAAACATACAGTCGAATTGAGAACCTCCTCCTTTTTTGAAGTCGGTTAAAAATTAGACAATTCTCTGAATATAATTTTTTGATTTGAATATTTATAAAATGTTGAGAGTAAAATGCATATATGACTAAGATTGTGTGTTGGGTGGTTATATCAATTTTGATATAAAAATAACTTATTTTACAAGCTTTATATTAGCTTGCAATGTATGTACCTATGTTTTTCCGGGGTGAATCTTGCAACTCAATTTTGAAGCAGATATCTTTAACCGATTGAGCTGAAATTTTGTGAACACGTTTAGTTTGGATGACAATGCATGGTTAGCTGTGTGACGTCATTCTAAATCCAACATGGCGGAACACCTAAGATAGCGGTCTATTATTTTTTAATGCAATGCAAACACAGCTGACTATGCATTGTCATCCAAACTAAACGTGTATACAAAATTTCAGCTCAATCGGTTAAAGATATCTGCTTCAAAATTGAGTTGCAAAATTCACCAAACATACATACATTGCAAGCTAATACAATAACCTTGTAAAATAGATGATATTAATGTGACTTATTCCTCAATAACAAATATTTTAAAAATAAAATTGCAAAAGTAATTAAAAATATCTAGATTTAACATTCCAATATTCTGGAATATAAATTCAGAAGCGAGATTTACAGTTTTTTATTCATTGTAAATATTGGATCCGTCGTCAATCCACGTTTGATTTATGAACCTGCAAAATATTGAAAAGTACCGTCCTGTACACAAGTTAGTTTTAAATAAATGAACGTGATGGATGTTTGATTGTACAGTCTGTATTGTCGCAAAATTCAATCAGAGTTTTCACTCAAAATTTTGTAGAAACGTAGATTTTCGTCATGACTCCCAAAATTGTTAATTTTTCAAAAACAATCGGACGTTTTTGAAAAATTAACAATTTTGGGAGACAATAATAAATAAATAATTGTTTTGGGGGATGCTTTACATATATCTTGTTCTATGGAAACCAGATAACTAATATCCATCCATACTATTTTTTATTATTCATTTGGTATTGCTTATGGTAACCCGCATGCTCTCTTGCTTTCTATGAAATAATAAAACAAAACTAATATTATTAATACGAAAGTTTGTCTTTTATGTTTTCAGGTCTAAATCGCTGAACCTATTTTTATGAATTTTGGTAAAGAGATAGATAGGAAAGGAATTTGAGAAGGAAAAATATACTTATTATCCAGAGAAAAGATAAAATTTCTCTCTACCATGTTTTTGAACTCTAACCAAAATAATAGATATCCAAAATTTTGTTACTAAGTCTTTATTGTTAAGCTTCCAAGAATCTATCTCTTCGAACAATAAAACTTTTAGATATACTATTATACTTAGTTAACTAGAACCAGCAGAATTCAATTTAATATCTCAACGTTTTTAGAAACCACCAGAATCCTTTAGTATGGAGTAAGTATTTTAACTCGAGAAGTAATCTCGACTAATGGTTGAAGTTCGCTCGTTAATGTCAAATAGCTGCGATTGTTATGTGGGGAAGGCCCCGGGCTTGGCTGAGTGTGGTGCAATCATGTGAGGGCCAGCGAATCTGGGAAGTTTATATTACCAAATTTTAGAGTAACCAAAGACATTTTAAGGCGATGATAGCTCAGTGGTATGTGACGTCGAATACCGCGGCGAAGGTCGTGGGTTCGAATCCTACAATGAGCTTGAGCTTTCGGTGAAGGAAAACATCGTGAGGAAACCACAGCACGGTGGTAGGGTACTAGGTGGTACTCGACTGGCTGGCTACCACCCTCAAGTTGAAAATCTGTCGCCAAGCACCTGCTGGTGTGTTCCGGCAGTTGCACTTGAGAGCCAGTTGCCCTTGCCCTTAAGGCATTGTAATATAGTGTACAACACGTTGGCAGTCCCCCTGGTATTGCTAATGTCTATAGGCGACGGTAGTCACTTACCATCAGGTGACCCGCCTGCCTCGTTGTCACTAGTGACATAAAAAAAAAAGACATTATTTAGGGTTCTGTACCGCAAAAGGAAAATACGGAACCCTTATAGGATCGTCCGTCCGTCCGTCTGTCTGATATGTGAATATCTTTTCAACAAATTAGTGTTAATGTAATATTTTGTCATAATAAGTTTTTATTGTTAGTTTTTAAATGTTTGCCTGTTTTTTAAGTATCCTTGTGAGGCGTAAATTGAATTGACTTTGACAGTAAACAACCTTTTTCCTGACTTCAAAATGCATGGAATAGACCTAAGCCGTAAGCATTCTGACGAACGTGGGCTTATTAGTATGATATCATACTAGTCCTACTAAAGTGTATTATTAAATCAATCGACTATTAATTAACCTTTTTTATGAGTCTTGACATATATCGGATTTGGATTACAATGATTGAAATGGTACTTTGATTGCAAGAGTTGGCCCAAACATTAGTCATTATTAACATTAAATTACATAAATATTTACATTATTATAACTACAATTAAAACTAATCTAATCTAAAAACTACCTAAAATAAACTATAAAAGTGCGTCGAAGAATTCCTCCGCATCGCCGTAGACTGGTAACGTTCCCAAAAGACTGGCAGCATTGCCACCTTGAATGGCAATGCTTAATCTTTGGCCAAAGTAAAAGGCAAACATTTGCTGCCAAACTTACATAACTAATAGGTGAATACAAATAAAAGCTTATAAAGTACTAGCGACCCGCCCGCGGCTTCGCCCGCGTGGACTACACGTTATATCGCGCAAGTGGGGGTGGTGGAGGGGGGATAATAAATGTACAATTTATTAGAGGTACTTAATTGGATAAGGATTAATATTGTATTGTTTAAAATCACTTCGTAAATAATCACTTTTTAGTAAAGGATAAAAAATGGTTATGGTGGGTTATCCCTAAGAGATAGACATATACCATTGCGGACTTTTTTGTTGCACTTTTTAAGGTGGACAATACTGTAGTACATTATTTTGGTCTATCTCGTAGGGTTCAGCCAGCGTTTGCAATTGCAAAAAAATGCTTAATTACGACATCACATTAGAAACCTCTAAATTTATCAGTGTTTCGCTACTATATTATGCATGTATTATACATATAAACCTTCCTTAAGAATCACTCTATCTATTAAAAAAAACCGCATCAAAATCCGTTGCGTAGTTTTAAAGATTTAAGCATACATAGGGACAGACAGCGCAAGCGACTTTGTTTTATACTATGTAGTGATATCTCATGCCTTGGTCCATACAAACAAACCGATAAATTTGCGGGATTAAAACTCCAACATAGTTATTTATATCGAATACAACTAATACTAAGGTAGCTTTTCACCAGAAAGTCGCGCTGTTTACTAAGTGCGCTTATACAATGACCCCAGTACTAATTTGAAAGTAAATATATCTATTTAGAAACACGTAACTAGACCTAAGTGATATGGTATAGAGAGAGCAAAGAGATTGGCTTGTCTTTATAAATCCATCTCATTTTAGGCGAAGATAACTCTGTGGGTTCGGTGAAGGAAAACATCGTGAGGAAACCATAGCACGGTGGTAGGGTACTTTGTAGTACTCGTCTGGCTGGCTACCACACTCAAGTTGAAAAAGCTGTCGCTAAGCATATTGGTGTGAACCGGCATTTACACTTGAGAGCCAGTTACTTTTAAGGTATTGTAACAAGGTGTACAACACATTGGCAATCCCGCTGGTATTGCTAATGTCTATAGGCGACGGTATTCACTTACCATCAGGTGACCCGCCTGCTTGGTGATATTAAAAAGTGACTACCGTTTCCTATAAACATTAGCAAAATATATCCGTTATACTAAAATTCAAAGCAATAGATTTGAAACAAAAATTTTGTGCCACAAAAAAGATGTTGAAATAAAATTTACGAGTTAACATAATTTATACCCAGGATTAAAAAGAACTCGGAACCTTGGAAAGGATTTATGTTGCTATTGAACGGAGTTTGGGAGCAGTTGAAAATCAGGCAATATAACAGACACTTTTGAAACTCCATTCGGAGGTGAAATGGTTATAATTTTTTTTTTCGCCCAGTTATAAAACGTGCCATTATTCTCTCATTGCCTGGAGCCCTGGGCTGCCTCAGACGATATGACGATATTTAGTTCTGGTTAAATTTGGTTTTCGGTATCATATTATGGAGAAAACATTTCCGTGGAGATTTTTTTATCATCATTTCTTTTATCAACTATTTTTCGAGTTTTGCGGACACAAATATAAATGGAAATTGAATTTTTGAATGTATACAGAGATTAAAATAATAAAACACGATTATTTCTCCCATCTGAAACTGAAGAAGTTTGGTAAGTGATGACGTGGCACACAAAGCTAACATGGGAACTGGCTCTCAAGCGCAGCTGTCGAAACACATTGAAAGGTCCTTGGCGACAGATTTTCAACTTGAGGGTGGTAGCCAGCCGATCGGTTACTACATAGTACACCACCGTGCTGTGGTTTCCTCACGATGTTTTCCTTCATCGAAAGCTCAAGCTCATTGTAGGATTCGAACCACTACGTCGCTACCACTGAGCTATCATCGCCTTACAAAATCGAGTAATATAATAAAGTCATAAGAAAATTACCAGTTTCCTGCAAAGAACGAGTAAAACTATGACGCGTAAGCTGAACTAAAACTACATACATAATTTACCAAGAAACTTGGATAAAAATTAATATTCCGCGAGCGGCTCGTGTGAGGCCAACCTTTCCTTCCGCTCTGATATTGGCAAAGTTTGAATGATCGCAGCGCCTCTCCTTTAAGATTGTTACGTTAGCTATTCATTTTTTAAGGACTTGTAATTTTAGTCTGGTTAGCAACTGATTCTGTTCTAAGCAGAGCAGCACAGGATAGAGTCATATTTAGAAAGACGGTCGCCGACATCCGTTAGGATATGGCACAAGAAGATACTGATTTTAATATATGTTCACTGTGGTTATGTTATATGTATGACTGGCTGGCTACCACCCTCAAGTTGAAAATCTCTCGTGTTCCGACAGCTGCACTTGAGAGCCAGTTCCCATCTAGGCTTTGTGTGCTTACCACTTTCGGCCATAGTGAGATTGTAGTCAAACACAAGCTTATCCACACAAAAAAAATATATTCATAGAGGAGCGAGGTATTAGACTCCTTCATTGAAAAGGGAAGATCTTCCGCCAGGCTAGGTCATCGTGCCTGGGGACCGCGGTCCATCTGTTGATTTTTTTTTTTTTTTTTTTTTTTTTTTTTTTTTTTTTTTTTTTTTTTTTTTTTTTTTTTTGGGGAGGACTTAAAGGTGGAGGTCTGAGGGACCATAGACACCCTTACGCGGACTTTTCGGTGAGCGCTTAGGGCTCTCAACCGAGTTAATTTTAGACGACTGACCGCTGAGGGCGCCCCAGTTGGGGCACGAACCTCGGCTCAGGGCGTCGTCGAGGGGACACAAAAGTGGGACGGACTTCGCCTAAGCGATTTAGAGGAGTTTTAAGGGACAGTCGGATTACTGGTGCGGCTCGGGCCGCCGTTAGTTACGGGGGACGAGACTGACTGAGTGGGACGTCGCGACGGGCCTCTCCGGCGAGGGCGGAAACGCGGGCGGTGTTGTTGTTGTTTCTTCAGGGCTGCGCGAGCCTCCCTATCCTTAATCTGAGCTAGTGTTATTGGGTCATCCGGCTCGCTGAGGGCGAGTTTAGGCCTACGGATTTTTGAAATCTCTGAAGGAGTATAATTGGCTGATTTTACTATTAATGGGTTCGCGTGGTTTAGGGCACGATCGTAATAGTGGCGTGAAGCGCGCTTAATGAATTGTTTAACTGTGGGCAGATTGAGGTCTATGTGTAGATCTAGGTTGCGCATGTACCACGGGGCGCCCGTGGCTTTGCGCATGAAGCGGTTCTGAACCACTTGGAGGCTATGGATCAGCCTAGGGGATGCATGTGCGAACACAGTGCATGCATATAGCATAATGGGGCGGATGCACGCGGTGTATAATCTCACCTTGCTTTTAAGAGCAAGTTTGGACTTTGGGTTAAGCAGGAAATGAAGGCGACCAGACACAAAGAGGGCGCGAGCGCGTACCTTCTTAATGTGGCTGGAGAAGGTCAATCGATCATCCAGGGTTACACCGAGGTATTTGGCTTGCTTTTCCCAAGGGATCGGCTCGCCGAACATAGTGACTGGAGAGGGGAGAGTGGGGCCAAATTTCTTGTCGGTCCTGTAGAACAGGACCGCTTGACTTTTGGTGGGGTTGATTTCGATTCTCCATTTCCTAAACCAAGCACCTAGAGTGTTGGTCGCGGTTTGGAGAACTTTAGCAATGGCCGAGGGGCATAGGCCTGAGTAGTAGATTGCGGTGTCGTCCGCGAATAGAGCTAGCTGCGCTTTGCTAGTTTTAGGGATGTCACTCGTATAGAGTGTAAACAACAGGGGGGACAGCACAGAGCCTTGGGGGACTCCGGCTAGAATGGGGTGGGAGGAGGATAGCGATCCTATTATTCGGTAGCAAAATTGGCGGTTCGACAAAAAGTCTCGTATGATGGTCACGAGTCTGTCAGGCACTCCGAGTTTGTACAGCTTATATATTAAGCCGTTGTGCCAGACTTTGTCGAAGGCTTTAGCTACATCAAAGAAGAGGACTCCGGTTATTAGATTTTTTTGATATTTGGCTGAGATGTGTTCAACAATACGATGGACTTGTTGAACGCACGAGTGTTTAGTTCGAAAACCAAACTGCTCGTCGGGAATGAGTTTATTAGCGTCGGCATACGCTTTGAGACGGAGATAAATTAATCTTTCATACATCTTGCCCATGACATTGAGCAAGCTGATGGGGCGGTAACTAGAGGGCTCGGATTTAGGTTTGCCGGGTTTGGGGATCCCAATTACTTGAGCTTTTTTCCACTGGTGTGGGAAAATGTTATTGGAGAGGGCAGCGTTAAAGATAGCTGTCAGGAGCATGATGAGGGTAGCCGGGAACAGCTTGACCACTCTATTTGTGATTTTATCCGAGCCCGGGGCTTTCCTAAGGCGGAGGTCCCGGATGATCTGCTTGACCTCGTCCGTGGTCACGGGAGGTAGGGGGTCTTTCTCTTCGTTGAGAGGGGGTGGGGGTAACGGGAGAGAAGCTCGCCGTTCTACTTCGGAATTGACTTCCTCCAGATGGACAGGGTCGATAGGGAGGGAACTGGGTGTACATTGGAGCTCTAGGCTTTCGGCCAGGCATTCGGCCTTTTCTTCGTCTTCGAAGGCGGGTGGAAGGTTGGGCCTTTTTAGAGGTGGAATAGGGGCAACCGTGTCCTTGGTTAGGGCACGTGAGAGTTGCCAAAAGGCTAGGTGGGAGGGTTTGATGTCGATCATGGTCTGGTTCCAGTTGTTTTCGCGTGCCTCAGCCACTCGTTCCTTGACGGCGCGGTGGAGAGTACGCAGACGGACGCGGTTGTTTTCGGTTGGACGACGATCGTAAGCGCGCATGGCTACGTTCTTTTCCCTAATCAGGTCACGTACGTCGTCGGGCAAGCGCCAGCGTCGATTGCTCTCCACTGGTACTGTCCGAGAGCAATCGCTAATGAGCGATTGCACGTGGCTGGTTAGGGAATCGATTGCGCCGACAGCTTCATCAGCGGTGACTATGCTGCTGGGGATTTGATCGAGGTGGACGGATGAGGCAGACTTGAGGCTTTCGCCCAGTTTGTCCCAGTTCGTCACTACCTTGGTAATAGGGGACTGACCTGAATCGGGGGGGCCTGCGTTCGGTGTAAGCTCTAAGATTACAGGTCGGTGGTCGGAGACTAACTCGTGGTGCACTGTCACATCGTGTATGCCTAGGCTCACATTTTGCAACAGTGCTACATCTAGGATGTCAGGTCTGTGGTTAAGTACGTCAGGAAAATGAGTTGGTTCTGTGGGCGCAACTAAGTCGATATTTAGCGGCCCTAGTAGGGATTCTAGAACAATACCTCTGGAGTTAGTCGTATGACAGTTCCAGAGGCGGTGTTTCGCGTTTAGGTCGCCCGCCACTATGACAGAGCTTCCCAAGTCGAAAAGGGTTTTCAAGTCTCTTCTGAGTGATAGTTGGATGTCGCTAGACTCGCGGGAGGGGGAAACGTAGGCTGAAACCAGAATGATTGACTCGTGGCCAGTCATGCCGAGCCTGCAGACCGAGGCTTCAATGTACTCGAGAGAGGGCTGATCCATGGGGGAGCAGTACAAGGACTTTTTGTAGTAAATGAGGGTTCCACCGAGGCGGGAGTTGAGCCTATCGTTGCGAACTATCTGATAGTTGGCAATCTTTGGGTCCCTGTTAAAGGGTTTGAGGAAAGTCTCTTGCACTAGGAGTACGTCAACGTCATGATCTCTCAGGAAGTCTGCGATTTCGTCACGTTGACCACCAATGCCGTTGGCATTGAAAAAGCCGATTTTTACGGAGCGGGGTTTTATTCTGCACACAGTTGTACAATCCATTATGGGTTAACTTGGAATTGAGCTAATGACGAGAAGAGGCGCTCGAACCTCATGGCGATTGTAGCGAGGGCACGACCGTTGCCTTCGTTCATCCTAATCTGGTGGGCTAGTTCCCTAACTTCGCTGGGGTCGAAAGCTTCAGCGAATCGTTCCACCAGGGCGAGATCCGGATCAACGCCGAGGGGGGGGTTTTGTTCCAGCATGGGCTGGTTTACGCGACGAGGTGCCATTTGCACCGGTTTAGAAACAGCGCGAGGGGCGGATGGTAAGGGAGGGGAGTTAGGCCCAGCTGAGGGCTGGGGCTGTGGGGAGCTGCCAGTTGGAGCTGCAGGTGCGGTCTGAGCCGCGAAAGGGGGAAGGGGGAAGTGCCTGCTATTATAGTCAAACACGCCCCAGGGGGAAGGGCGCTGCGGGGCCAGATGGGCCTGAGCAGCGGCTTCAAGGGGTGGTGGGCGGCGTGTGGCGTGCTGAGTCGCGTTGTAAGATGGGCGGGGACGAGGAGCTTTTGGGCACCCGCGGTAGTTGGCGGTGTGACCCAGCTGTTGACACAGCACGCAACCTGGTGGTTCCGTTGTTTCTGAGGGGTTCTTGGGACGGTCGCATTCCTTTGTGGCGTGCGGCTTAAGGCATTTTACGCACCTGGCGGGTGCGAAGCAGTTGCGGGCAGAATGGCCGTAGAGCTGGCAATTATGGCACTGGGACGGGAAGCGTCCCTTTTTGGGAGCCTCAACGGATATGCCGGTGAGGTCGCAAACGTGCCGGATCTTAAAGATGGCCTTGCCGGCAACGCCACGGTCAAGGGTGACGAATACCATTTGGTAGGGTGCGTGACCACGCCCCTTATACATGCGGTGTACGCTTTGTACAGGGAGGTTTTGCTCTATGAGCGAGGCCTTGATGTGCTCGACATCAATCTCAATGGGTATGTTTTTGATGACGACCCGAAGGGATCGTTCATCAGGGAGAGTGTAGGTGTGGAAGGCCACCTTTCTCTCTCGAAGCATTTTAGTAATTGATCTGTGGTCGTCTGAGTTGGCCACAGTCACCTTGATCCCGTGTTCGACGGGACGAGCGGACAGGTAATTGACTCGGTGCGACTTGCACCACGAGGAGACATCCGTCCACTTCCCCTTATCCTGAATGAATAGGGGGGGTGGGGAGTCCTTTTTGGCGGGGACTTGGGACTGGGAGGATGAAGCTCCCGGCGTGGGGGTTGGTGGGCTCACCGGGGTGAGTGGGGCTACCTCGCGTAGAGAGGTAGGGGTTGGGGTCGGGGAGGAGGGTTTAGCTGCTTTTGCAACTGCTGCCTCTTCTAAGGGCTTCTTAGCACGCTTGCGCTTGCCCCGTTTGCCGACTACGGCAAACTCACCTTCATCCTCTTGCGAGGGAGGGGGTGCCGCGTTTGCCGAGGCAGGGGGGGTCTTGGTAGGAGTGGGAGGCTTGTCGTCTGGCTCAGATTGAGCTGACATCGCGGACGGAGGGCGAGATGGGGATGGGGGCCGGCTAGAAGGGCGGCTCGGAGGGCGGCTTCCGGAAGGGAGGCTACCATACCTCTTCATGAGGTAATCCACTATGGCTTGATCCTGGAGGAGGTCCTCCAGGGTCTCGGGTTTAGTCTGGCTGGCCATAGTGGCCAGCCAGGGGGACCTACTTTTAAAACCTAAATTTTAACTCCCAGGTGGGTGTTCCTGGGGTGAGTAGTACACTCCTGACCGGGGATAGGCCAGGAGGTGTGTGACGACGGGGTGTGCCCTAAGCTAGTGCTTCCGCTGTTGAAGCTTTATTAGCAGCGGAGTTCCTAAGTCCCTGCCTAGCGATAGCTGGGGTCGACTAGGGAAGCCCCCAAGGCCGACTGGTCCAGCCCCGTCCGGGTTTGCGTTTGCCAGAAGGGCAACCGCGAGCGGCCGGGTCACGCTCGAACTAGCTTCGTTAGCACCGTTAGGTATCCGCTAGCCCACCACTAAAATGCGTGGATTTCGCAAGTGGTTTGTGTCGTTCCAGTCAAGGCCGCCTCGAGTAAAAATACAGAAGTATTAATTACTTTCAGCAGCGACAGTGACCAAAACGGCACGGGTGGGTGGTAATGAAAATTACCGTTTGGGTGTCGTTTTGGACAGTGAGCCTCCTCCGGTAAAATACGAGAAGTATTAATTACCGGAATTGGTCCAATGAACAATTCGACGATGTGTCGATTTAGTCAGAGTTGCCCTCAGTGATATACGTGAAGTATAACTCACTGAGTAGTGGCGACAGAGACCAAACCAACGGAATAGCGAGGTAATGAAAATTACCGGACCGAATAAAAATTCGTGAAGGAGGCGGAGTAGAGCGCAGAAACACGTCCGCACGGTACGACGGCTCGAACAGGAATCCATCTGTTGAAGTTGGAAGCTAGTATATATGCAGATCGCTTGGAAAACTTCGATAGCACGATGTAGATTATTGGAGCGCCATCTATCTAGGAGTCGTATGAACTATATCTATTTGTAGATAGATGTCGCTACATACTTAATCATGTTTTAGCGGGAAATGTTTCTATAGCCTGAATGAGTTTTTCTTAATAATTTTTGGCTTGTTGCTATTATTTCTAATTATAAATGTTTCATAATAATCTTATTGACATGCTGAAGTTTTTAAATATTTGTACCTTAATTATTATGTACTTGTATGCCTAGTTGCTTACAGTATGTAAGGCGAAACATGTAGCACTCAAATTTTTACCATTGACATCTTATGTTTCTGGCAGTAAGTAAATAAATAAATCAGGAACATATTTTTTTTTTATGTCACAAGTGACAACGAGGCAGGCAGGTCACCTGATGGTAAGTGACAACCGTCGCCTGTAGACATTGGCAATACCAGGGGATTGCTAATGTGTTGTACACCTTATTAAGGCGAACTGGCTCTCAAGTGCAACTGCCGGAACACACCAACAGGTGCTTGGTGACAGATTTTCAACTTTTTTCCTTCACCGAAAGCTCAAGTTCATTGTCAGGATTCGAACCCACGACCTTCGCCGCGGTATCCGACGTCACTTACCACTGAGCTATCATCGCCTTAAAGTATTATCGACTAACCAATGTAATAAATTCAAACTTTAATCACAACTTACAGAACTACAGAACAAAACCGTCAACTGAACACCAGAGCATGTGGTAAGAACCGCTTAAGCCACAAAGTGTGGGAGCCCCGCAATGCGGTACAAGTTCATTGACCATTGAGGAAATGTCAAAGGAAACGTTGGAAACTTTAGGACTATTATTAGCTATACGAGTAAGTATCAGTAAAGAGTACGTAACCAATTAATTGTCAACAGTAAGATAAATAAGGCGATGATAGCTCAGTGGTAAGTGACGTCGGATACCGCGGCGAAGGTCGTGGGTTCGAATCCTACAATGAGCTTGAGCTTTCGGTGAAGGAAAACATCGTGAGGAAACCACAGCACGGTGGTAGGGTACTATATGGTACTCGACTGGCTGGCTACCACCCTCAAGATGAAAATCTGTCGCCAAGCACCTGTTGGTGTGTTCCGGCAGTTGCACTTGAGAGCCAGTTACCCTTGCCGTTAAGGCATTGTAATAAGGTGTACAACACGTTGGCAATCCCCCTGGTATTGCTAATGTCTATAGGCGACGGTAGTCACTTACCATCAGGTGACCCGCCTGCCTCGTTGTCACTAGTGACATAAAAAATAATAATAATAATAATAATAACTATTTAGTTAAAATATATATTTTCCAAAACTAGCTTTTCACATACAAGTATTATAATTTGTCTAATTAACTTATCTTCTTCATATTATATTATACTATACTATATGTATATACCATGGTGAGATTGTGGTCAAACACAAACCTATCGAGAATAAAAAAATAAAAAATGGCTAACATTTAAAGGCAACGGTAGTCACTTACCATTGGGTTATCGGCCTGGCTGATTGCCACTTGTGGTATAAAAAAAATCTACTTTTGAGATTCATGATTGTACTTCTCAAAATAATATTAAAAATAGTTTTTTTTTAATTCTGAATAAGCTTGTGTTTGGCCACAATCTCACCATGGTAAGTGATGATGTGGACGAAGGTGGTAAGCACAAAAAGCCTAGATGGGAACTGGCTCTCAAGTGCAGCTGTCGAAACACACCTATAGGTGCTTAGTGACAGATTCCAGTCGGGTACTACAAAGTGCTATGGTTTTCTCACGATGATTTCCTTCGCTCAAGCACATTGTAGGATTCGAACCCACAACCTTCGCCGCGGTATCCGACGTCACTACTACTGTGCTATCATCGCCTTAAAATGACAATAGCGGTTCCGTTTCTGAAGACAACCGGGTCAGTGTGCTCTAACTATGATTGAATTACCCGACTTGACACTACAAAGGGATGTAACTAATTATTTTAGGCTCTTGGAAATAGGCCGAGCAACAATTGTAACGGTATCAACACAAATTAGCAATTCATTATTCAACTAAAGTACTGTAAATAGTATCATTGTTCTGTTTTAACTTCAGTACTTTGGTTTCTTGGAAGCTTTTTTTTTTATGTCACTAGTGACAACGAGGCAGGCGGGTCACCTGATGGTATGTGACTACCGTCGCCTATAGACGTTAGCAATACCAGGTGGACTGCCAACGTGTTGTACACCATATTACAATGCCTTAAGGGCAAGGACAACTGGCTCTCAAGTGCAACTGCCGGAACACACCAACATGTGCTTGGCGACAGATTTTCCACTTGAGGGTGGTAGCCAGCCAGTCGAGTACCACATAGTACCCTACCACCGTGCTGTGGTTTCCTCACGATGTTTTCCTTCACCGAAAGCTCAAGCTCATTGTAGGATTCGAACCCACGGTATCCGACGTCACTTACCACTGAGCTATCATCGCCTTGTGTCGAAATAATAAAGGATCTCTCTGATATCATTAGCAAATTCAAAAGCTTTAAATTTAAACGCACATAATTTTTTTTTTATTCTGTGTATGCTTCATTCACATCCGCATCATCAGTTACCATGGTGAGATTGTGGTCAAACACAAGCCTATCCAAAGTTAAAATACATCGGTAAATGCACACAATATAATGCGTTAGTTGTCTATTGTCAGTAATTGTAGATTATGGTATAAGTGTGTAAAGTTGGTCATTACGGCTGAGGCGCAATTGAGAGCCGAGCCGCTAGGTGAGGGTCATAAGAGAGCCGAGGACGGTAATCATCAATACACACCAGTATCATACGACGTTTTTCAACACACTTGTGAAGAAATTCGGGTGACGTACTTTGAATCCCTCGCTACGTTCAGGATTCTACTAGAATCCCTCACTTAAAAATATTATTTTGCTCCCTTATGATATAATCTACTATTACTCACGTTGTGAATAATAGTAATGAAAAAGTCACAGTTTGATTATAGGTGTCATTATGTGCCTAATTGCGGTGAAATTAGAGCCACTTTATGAGCAGGTGTGTTGAAAAATAAAATTATCTAAAAATCCCGATGACAATCGTGTATTATCAATATATTTAAAATCGTGCTAAATTTAGGAATGTGTTGTTCTAATATTGTTTATGTTTTGAATTCATTAATATTTGAGAGAGGGCGGTAATTGCAAAATAATAGGGTACCCATGGCGTTTGTGTTTGTTATCGCCATTGGCGGTAAACATAATGTTTTTGGGTCTGATATAAACAAAAAACTTGTTGTGGCAAACGAAATTTGCATTAGATTAGAAATTATGTAAACGCATTTAGTAAGGCTGGGATTATGTGGGAACT
The DNA here is from genome assembly GCA_951361185.1 of Ochropacha duplaris. Lineage (NCBI taxonomy): Eukaryota > Metazoa > Arthropoda > Insecta > Lepidoptera > Drepanidae > Ochropacha > Ochropacha duplaris. The sequence continues at coordinate 1,571,443 of OX592712.1, read as the reverse complement.
GGTATCTAAAGAAAAGCAAACTGCTATTTAAGCACCGTTCATAATTTTCAATATTGCTGCAGTAATGGATAAAGTAAGGTAAAATAGGCTCTTTAAATATTTGAGTTCACGATGAGGGGAAGATATCAAAGAAGAACTGAATAATGATGAATTGAAAATTGAATTTTGAATACAATTAGATGATAAAATCATTCAATGTTGTCAACATTGAAACTATAAAAAATTGAGGATTTTAATTATCTTGTCTTAGGTCACCATAAATAGATCTTGTACATTTTTGTATATCCTTAAAATAAACACACCTGAAACAAAATTACGAATATTTTGCTCCAACTATTTTGTAAATTAGGAAGAGAGGTTCTTCCAATGTCATTGATTGTTAAAAAGGATGACTCAGCAAAGGCACAATCTTCCTCATATTTACACAAAGCAGCATGATTCTGGGAAAAACGCGCCCTCCGATCCCTTACCCATTCAAAAGCAATAAAACGGTCCGGCCAAATGTTACACTAGTATAATACAAGATTTTTCGTCGGGTAAAAAGGTGTTGAGATTCCCGTTTAAAAGATTCCGCAGAAAAACGATTTAAAATCAAAACACTTCCAGAATACATTGATTTTGTTATAATTGATAATATCAGATTTAAGTCGAGTAATTAAGATCCAAAACAAGAATACCAGTAATTGCCAAAGGCAGCTAATTTAATTCCTTAGCGCGCAGTACTGTAGTTTGAAAATTAGTGCGTTTCTGCATGTTCAAGTCTACTTTAAGGGGGATTAAGGCCACACAAGCTCAATTTGTAGGACATCACCTACTTCCCTTTTCAGCTAACGGTTTCGATGAGTCTTTCACCAAAATCTGATCGGTGAACCAGCAACCAAATGAAATCGGCGGTCTCTGCATTTCTACCAAGGAATATTTCATCTATACACTTACATTGATTATGCATTTCTCCAAAATGGTAATCTCCTGCCTTTTCCTTAACTTAGGGTCGGGTTCTTACTTACAAATGATATTCATTTATCGAAATACCCTACATATCTAAACGTATACTTATTTCATCGTACGGTACCCTACAAAAGCATAAAATACCCTCAAAATCGTCCCATAAAAATGTTTGACCGACTACCATACGTCGAAAGTTGCTTACATAATATTATTAGTTTGGGAACTCGTAAATCCCTAACCTCTAAACAGTATATTTGGCCCTTTATAAAGATCTCGTAATACTTTTTCCTTAGACCTCATAAAATATGGAAATTGCATTATACTTTATGGATTTTCATTTCGCATATAAAATATTATATCTTATGATTTTCAAAGGTAAAGATAACATAAATTATTTTATGGAACCAAAGAGGGAATTCCTTAGACGGTAAACAATATTAGAATGAGGACGGATATAAGGCAGAAGAAATACAACTTATATTATTAATGTGAAAGTTTGTATGTTTGGATGTTTGTTGATCAATCTTACAAAAACGGCTAAACGGATTCTGATAAAACTTGGCACACAAATAAATCATATCCTGGAATAAAACATAGGATACTTTTTATCCCAGAAAATGATACGGGAACAACTAGTTCAAATTATAAGCTATGTTAGGGATTATATTTAAAAAAAGTGGATCATAAAATTATTGGTTTTCCTTCAGTGATGCCATTTTCTGAAAAACTGTTTTTGTCCCGTCTTTTTATGTCCACCACAATTACTGTAAATGTAACTACAAAGAAATCTTTGAACACAAGGTAAGAATTAACATTTGAAAAGAACAAATTTCAACATCAATAAATAATAATACGTTTAAATAAAACTTGTAGTAGTAAATACTCTAGTTTTGTCTTTATCAAAAGAAATCAATGAACACAAGACAACCGTTACGAGAATGTAAAATGGAAAATTGATAAAAAAAAATATAAATAAAATTAATGTAGGTACACCTACAGTAAGTCCTATGACCGTGGATTAGACCCAGCCTCGTAACAATAAGATCTCGTCCTTCCATTTCCATAAGACGGGCACATTTTCCGCTATAGACTTTTAGCCATCATCTTAACTAATATAAAGAGAAAATTATTGATTCTGTTTGTTTGTCAGATGGTCCAAAAAATATTTAAAAAATGTAACCTTGCTGAGTTTCTTGCCGGTTCTTCTCAGTTGAAGGCTGACTTCTGAACCGGTGGTAACTTCTGTAATTCGACCTTCATAAGTGCCCCTCTAGGGCCCCTAACGTGAATAAATAGTTTTGACTTTGACTGTCTTCTTTTTCTGTTGTACCTACATAAAAGGCAATCGTTACTGAGTGACTGATCTATCAACACAGCTCAAACCACTGAACGGATTGCGCTGAAATTTGGCACGCAGATAGTTATTATGACGTAGGTATCCGCTAAGAAAGGATTTTCCAAAATTCACCCCCTAAGGGGATTAAACGGGATCCAACATTTGTATGGAGAAACAGGATCGCGGGTGAAACTACGGGCGAAAAGCTAGCCTAATGGGTAAAATAAAAAAAAATATTTTACCGATTTAAAAAAATATTTCACACAGTAATTACCTACATTTATCTGTGACATGGGCTTATGCAATTTTATTACCTCGGGGATGTGGGAAAAACCGCGGGGCGAAAAGCATTAAATATTTGCTACTTAAAATATTATTCCTAACCTCAAAGCTAACTTCTCTCCATAAAACAACTGTTGAACAAAACAAATTATGAAGTAGTAAAAATCCCTTAAATTTAAAAATTACCTCGGATAAATCTTGAAAGGTAAATTTAAAACTGCTTCCCACCTGAAAACCGTCCGGGTTTTGTACCCGGCACGGACTTTATTGATGTCGCCGACTGACAAATCACCCATTCTCAGTCCGGGAGTTCGCTTTACTAAGGGGAAAGCGTTGTAGGTTCGTTAGACCGAAAATTCGCATTGAAATCCGCTACAAAGAGCCATTTCTCATGATATTATATTTTTATTTGGAGTAAGAGTTTGGCTGCCTCAAGTTTGTTTCTTTGACGAAATTTTGAATGAATGGATAAATATTTGTATTTCATAAACTTTTATTCTTAGGTTTTCAAATTCATCTATAACGTGATGGTAAAGATTAATCGATGTTATACTGTAACAGATAATACCAATTTAAAACTTAAACTTTCAATTAGGAATTTTACATTACATACATACCTAAGGCGATGATAACTTTGTTTTTTCCTTTTGAGTTACGGCGCCCTATAAATATGGTATTCTTAGTATATGTTCAATGTCTTCGAATATTTTATGAATCTCGATACAATTCTTTTCAAAATCCCAATCTCATGTTACTGCCAAAACGCTATTAAAACTGTATCATTACCTTCTATTTTCAACAGAGCCGTCAATGATATTATAAGTAAAATGTAGATAGGTCAGCACTCTGTCAAAGCGATCTTCAACACCACTACATATGCACGCATCCACGCACACGACTGTGTTGCATCGAGACGCGCGACGAGCGGCGCGGGCGCTCCGCACTCACTCGCCAATAGACCATTGTGTCGCTACGTCACATTTTGTTAACCATTTCAAAGCGTATTAAAAACACGTTAAATCTATCGAGTCATCATCATTTCATCAAACCATCCACACCGACTTCTACTCCTCAGCACACTCCGTCAGCGGTAGGTTAAAACTGGTTATTTAGCCAACTTTGACTTGTGTCGCGTCGCCGGTGTCACGGATGCATTTCATGTAGCGAGTGCAATCAAATGTATAAGTGACCAAAAACAACCAAAAATGACATCTATAATTATGAGAAATCATAATGTAGTGTGATATTTCTATGTTACGTCATTTATATGTGGGTTAATGTGCACTTTTTTGGGCAATTTTTGAAATCTGTGGAGGTACCCTATCTAAACATTTCACTTATATTATCATTGAGAGCACAGTACAGTAACTAATGGTGTTTCGTCAGCCGACTGTAGGTGAAATGCGAAAGTATATAAATCATTGTCACCACTATAATTTTAGCCCAGACTTTGAGGCGTCGGCTTTAATAGTCAGCTGTAAATCACTCTCGTTTAGTTTAGACGTCATATGATATGGTTGGTATTTTAGAAGAATTGTGTAATATAGAAATGAAATTAAGACGATATTGAAATATCTTCTGTTCCAATTTCAAAGGAATCTTCAATTTTAAAAGGTTTTACTGGTCTTTACCGTGTCCAATCTTTCAGTAAAAAAAACTTGAGAGGTGTCAAGGGACACCCGGATGGAACGAAGTTATATAAGTCGATAGAATATATATATGTATATATAAATATAAATGTAAAAAAAGAGAGAGAGAGAGAGAGAGAGAGAGAGAGAGAGAGAGAGAAAGACAGACAGAGAAACATGCGCACGCCGCACAGCGGTGTCACCGACACTTCTGTGTCGTATGAATTTTTTCCGTCTAGCCCCCTTTCACAACGCGCGATAAGGAACTTCGTTCCAATAAACTAAATCAACTCAGCTGACTGAACATGAATTTTGAAATAATTTTGTCGTTGGTAACAATACAATCTTATACATTCTATATTTATACTAAAATTATAAAGAGTTAAAGTTAGTGAGGTTGCATCTCTGGATCTACTGAACAGATTTTGAAAATTCTTTTACCAATAGAAAGCCACGTTATTTGTGAGTGTTTAACTTATTTATTTCTGTTTAAAACCTTTGTCCATATAACTTTAAACGTTTCCTTTACATCTTACCACCCTAATTAACATTTGAAGTTGACACAGCGTCTTACAGTGCTTCACCCGACTTCAAATAATAACAATTAAGCGCCCAGTCATCCGGATAATGGGTGAAGTGGCAAATAGTTGGGAACTTGTCATGGGTACTAAGTTGGTTTGGTCCTCTAGAGGATTCAAGACGAAAGCTGTGGTCCAGAGTAATTGTTAGAGATCTACTTAAATATTCGATTAGCTTTAGATATTTCAAGTTAGAGACAATGATATTATAATAAAAATGTGTAGATACGTACAAAACATTCGATCTTAAAAAATGGTCGAGAAATGGCACTCTAATCCCAAAATAATAACCTCATATTTTGTGCTCTAATGTACACATAGCACTGATAGCTCAGTGGTAGTGACATCAGATACCGCGGCAAAGGTCGTGCGTTCGAATCCTATAATGAGCTTGAGCTTTCGGTGAAGGAAACCATAGCACAGTGGTAAGGTACTTTATAGTACTCGACTGGCGGGCTACCACCCTCAAGTTCAAAATATGTCGCTAAGCACCTGTTGGTGTGTTCCGGCTGTTGTACTTGAGAGCCAGTTGCCTTTAAGCCATTGTAATAAGGTGTACAACACATTGGCAATCCCTTTGGTATTGCTAATGTCTATAAGCGATGGGGTTCACTTACCATCAGCTGAAACGTTTGCCTGGTTGTCACTAGTGAAAAAAATTGGCAAATTAGCCACTTTTAGCCTCCCGCTGCCGATGCGCTTATATGCTATCTACAATTTTTTACATAAAACATCATTGGTAAGAGGACCTCGAAAATGGAAATGAGATGTCAGATTAATTGCCAATGTGACATGGTTAAGGATTGCATTTTCGTATTGCTTGCAGATAATTAATGATAATAAATTATATTACTTACAGATAAGGTTCTATTGCAAGATTATTTTTAATTAATCTTTTAACTAACCTAAGGCTTGTCTATTAAAAAAATCTATATTTTAAAAGCCTTCTTAATAATAGTGTGTTGCTCGATCAAAATGAAAACCGACCAAGTGCGAGTCGGACTCGCGCACGAAGAGTTCCATATCGCGTTTGTTGTATGCGCCCCTCTTAAATATTTATTTTATTATGTTTTTAGTATTTGTTGTTATAGCGGCCACAGAAATACATCATCTCTGAAAATTTCAACTGTCTAGCTATCGCGGTTCTTGAGATACAGCCTGGTGACAGACAGACCGCGAAGTCTTAGTAATAGGGTCCCGTTTTTACCCTTTGGGTACGAAACCGTAAAAAGTGATTTTCCTTATAGTAAAAATTTACATTTATAAATGAAGATGCTCTGAACAACTAAACTGTGGTATGTTATAAAACTTTCAGAGCATTAACTAAAGAGCGCGGAGAGTCAAAACATCGGAGATAAAAGTTGATCAAAAGGCCGAGGGTTATGGCCGCATTTATAAGTATTACTCGATGGGATTATTAGATGTTGACGGTCGACCTGTTTATGTATAGCGCTACGTTATTTAGTTAAAAAGGAACTTAATTGAGTGAGATTTAGATGAACTTTGCACGGCGGTTAGGTTAGTTTAGGGCTGGCTACCGGCTCCATGACACTGACACAATCATGAAATTTAATATTATAAATGTTCAGATATAGTTTATTAGTCCTTCGCGGGTTCACCCGCGTTCTCAAGGGATCTTATCTTTTCCCGGGATAAAAAGTATACTATCTCTTATTCTAGGATATAATCTATTTTTGGGGCAACTTATATCAAAATCACTTGTGTGGTTACGGAGTTAATCGTGAACCAATATCGTGATGGGGGGATTTTATAGATAAACTCAAACTAAAATCTCATTTATTCAGTTTAGGCCCTGGTAAGGCACTTATGAACGTTAAAATTGACTTTACCACCGGTTCGGAATACACTTAAACTGAGAAGACTCCGGCAAGAAACTCAGCAAGGCAATTTTTTTTAGTAGTGGATCTTTCTTACATTTTTATAAGTACATTTAGATACATTTTCAAATATTTTAAACTACGCCAGGGGGATGCAGGTGCAGAGAGAAGATACTACAACCATATATTTCTGTCTTCCATATAATGAGCCACCTTATAGTAGGCTTAGGATAGAATTTTCTAGCCATCCCCCGCGGTATCACCCGCGGTCTCATGTGATTTTATCTATTCCCGGGATAAAAATATAGCCTGTGACACTCACAAATAACGTGGCTTTCTATTGGTAAAAGAATTTTCTAAATCGGTTTAGTAGATCCAGAGATTACCCCCTACAAACTTTACCTCTTTATAATTTTTATTTTATTTATATTTATTTTTATTTTATTAGTATAAAAGAAAAATAGCATTTTCCTTCAACAGAATTCTTGGCAAAATCTTGCTTTTAGCTAGCACGTTCCACAATATTTACAATTCCAATAAACTACTCAGTTCCACGTTAAGATAAGGGTCGACATCACCCACAGTAGGTGTGGAAATTTGACACTAACGACAATTTGTCCACAGAATGATTGATGCTGATATATCGGTAATATAAAAGAGTTAGTAGACTCCAAAAACTCCTTTATAAAATAGAATCAGGTCTCGTAATGATTTACCTATAATAACGAATGAAACCTTTTCAGGTCTTGCAAGATTTTCTTTGGTTGTCAAAGATCAATCTTCACATTAATAGCCATGTTAGGTCTGGGATTAGACCCAAAATTACCCAAATAGGCTTTAAAATTATTTGATATTGGTAGTGTTAAGTATTTCATTAATATTACAGAGATTGATTAATACTTGAATAAGACATTTGGCCTCAATAGTTTTCTGATTTAACCCTTAAGAGAGGTTTAACCCTTTTTTAATGTAATTTCTTACCGCTTACCTACGTGCAAAAAGAAGGCTTTGAAATTATGCATATGATAGTCGAATTCTACCTGTAAAAAGACTGTAGACACGAACTTTTATCCCACTCAATTATTTCCAGAACTAGACTACGATATTTGAACAAAGTCAAACTCCACCGCTCAAACTATGCCAAAAACTCGGTCCTTTGAATTCCTCAAAATAAACCAAGTTCAAAAGTTCTGCGGATGATCTGCAACTTAAGGCACCACTCAAAACTGTGCCGAGGAAAGTGAAGTTTTGTCGGCAAACACCTTCAAATCTTGCAACTTGAAATTTAAGAATTTTGGCGTGAAATTCATTCTGCACTTCCTTTTATTTTGTTACATTTGAGTTTAGTTGATGTAGTTTCTTCTTCAAATGGCCATTTTTATATTGTCCATTGGTTGACTAGCAATCAACGCATAATATAAACTCTAAGTTGATTATTTATTGGCTCTTTAACAATGAGGACCATCAGGCATCGGTTGGGTATCTTTGACTTGTGTAATTTGGCGATTTTGATAATTTGGCGTCAAAAGTCTGTCTAGCTAGGAAAATCAATATAAGGTCTCCTTATTAAAGAGCTAGACTGTTTGAAATTACCGGCAAATAGATATACCTGTGTAGATAAACAAGTAAATGAAATAACTTGATCTGATTGATTTAAATTTTTAAAATTTAAAAACTTACACCTATATTATATTATGTCATATGTGATAAAGATTAAAATTTATTAAAGTTTCAGGTTGTAGAATTGGACTTAGGAAGTCTCTTGATGGGATTATTTTTATTCATCTCACACATAGGTGGAAGAAAACATTGAAATTTAATAACTTTATCTTTTGGATAAGCTTTTGTGTTTGACCGCAATCTCACCATGGATATGGCTCTAGATAGTAAGCACACAAAGCCTAGAAAGAAACTGTTTCTCAAACTCTACCGCTATCGGAACACAGATATAGGTAGCCAGTCGAATACTATAAAGTACCCTACCAAACCATGCAATTCCTGTCACCAAAAGTCACTACCGCTGAGCTAGCATCGTCTTAGAACCTTCTGTCTAGTAGACTACAACGTATCATTTTCTGAAACTCATCATCATTTCAGCCGAAAAACGTCCGCTACTGGACATAGGGCTCCCCCAAAGATTTCCATTTCGACCGATCCTGTGCTGCTCGCATCCAGCTTTTTCCCGCGACCCTCACTAGGTCGGTCCACCTTGTAGGGACCTGACCGCACAAGGTGGACTGCCCCCATTCTGAAACTGATTCAACAAATTGGTCCAATATATTTTATTCACACGCTGGTGGTATACTAGATCAGATAGAGTGCAAACTGCACTTAGTAGTTTTGTTTTCACAATCTTGGACCGGGATCAATGCAGGTCGCATGAAGTTAATTTTAACTGGATATGGCCATGACGATGAATACAAGCGCAATAAGGCAATTATAGCTCAGTGGTAGTGACGTCGGATACCGCGGCGAAGGTCGTGGGTTCGAATCTTACAATGAGCTTGAGCTTTCGGTGAAGGAAAACATCGTGAGGAAACCACAGCACGGTGGTAGGGTACTTTGTAGTACTCAACTAGCTGGCTACGACTCTCAAGTTGAAAATCTGTCGCCAAGTACCTGTCGGTGTGTTCCGGAAATTGCACTTGAAATCCAATTCCCATCTCGGCTTTCTGTGCTTAACATATTCGGCTAAATCATCACTTCCCATGGTGAGATTGCGGATTGCGAAACACAAAAGCTTATCCAAATATTAAAAATGAAATTAAAAAATGGATCTGAAACCACGCATAGATGAAAGTATTAGAAAAAACACTTAGGTTCCTTCTTTAAAATACTTTCAACTAGACGATTCAATAATCTGTTAAACATAAGAAGCAACTATAATTCCTTCTTTAAAATACTTACAACTAGACGATTCAATCATCTGTGAAACAAAGCTTATAGCTTAAAGTGTAAGACTGGATTATTTAGCATCAGAAAAGAAGTAGGTGGATAATAATCATAATTACATTAAGATACACGACGAAATTGTAGTCTTTCAGAAGAACTATAACGATATAGGTAATATTAAGTCTCACAATGAATGACGTTTGATAGACGATTAAATCTTTTGCTATTCACTAGACGTTTCCAGTATTTGTAACTCTTGAACCCACAGTATGATATAGTCACCGCACTCCGTTAGCTGCATTATAATACCTTACTAAATATTATTTTGACTTCAGCCCCTGGGCACTACTAGCAGAATCGATGCCTCTTTAAAACTTGCGCATAATATTTTTCTTGCAAAACTTTGCGGAGTGGGTTGCTGTTTGCAAATGGATTCTTTTTACTTCTTTATTTATTGTAAAAACTTCTATTAGGTCAATACATACTGTTATAGTGATACGTGGATATTAGTAAAAAATAATGAGAATATAATAAGTAAATTCATTATCCGTCAGCAGGAAGTAGATCAATATTTTGAATATAAAACCGTTAATTGACTAAACGAGCGAAGCATCTCCATTTCAGCTTGGGCAAAAATGCTTAAATGCTTTCGTATGTCAGTCCAGCTGTCCGGCTGTTCTCCTCTACAGGTCGCATTTCTCAACCGATTCTTGTGATTTTTTTTGAGCAGGTTTAACAATTATAATGGACTTTTTTGGTCGATTCAGTTTAAAGATTTTTTTCAAAATGTAAGAGCCATGGTTGTTGAAAACATAAAATGTTATAAATGACAAAACTTTTACGAATACTACCTACAGCTCTCACAGCCACTAGTTTGAGAAGAAGTAGGTTCATGTTTCAAAATATATTTTTACCACAACAAGCTTTTTTGAGTATCTTGTATACCACCAACACAAAAAAATGTGTACAAAATGATATTGCAAGATCGACCAAGACCAGCGCTACCTGGAATTAAAATTTTGAAAAAATCTGAAACGCTCGTCCCAGCTGCGATCGAAATCTAGAATTATAAACAATTTGCCATAATCTTAATTAAGAAATTAGATAAACTGGATGAAAATCCAGTACTAGATTTGCTTAAACTCAGGGTACTCCCAAGTTACGATCCTGTCACAGCTCACCAAGCAGCCGCAAATTTGTGGTGGAGGCAATTTGTCAAAGACATGGTTTCAGCGTACGTCATTTAAGATGGATAGTTTGAATTGCAACTTGCTATTAAACTTCTTGCTGCCAGTTTCACCACCTGCAGTTTAGGTGGGAACTTGAAATTCTTAAGATGAATTAATCATTCAATTATTACTAGATTGTTGCGTAATTTTAACCTCTCATATAAAATCCTGGATGTAAAAGCAGCAAAGATCCTGTGTGAAAATTTTCAAGCTCTTCCACAGTAGTTTAGGCTGTATCAGTTAGTCAATCAGTATCTTTATATGTATGCACATAAGGTCTAGTTTAGATTTACTTCTTAGTTTTATGAATGCAAATCTCACCAATTGTTGGGATGGTACCAAAATCACTCGCTCATTATTGGATTTGAATATAGGGATACTGCGGCTTTGAAATTCTTACTTGATCATTGTTTTACACAAAATCCCTCTTCTAACTACAGGAGAACTATCATCATCTGAAATGTAGCCAAGTACGACGTATTGATTGTCGGCGTCACTGGAATGTAAGCTAAGTTCCATATTAGTTCTTTAAATCAAGCATTAAGAAAAGACGTTTTTCATTTGATTTTCAAATTTCATCAGAGTTATAATATAATTTTTTTTCAAAAGTTTTGTGTATTTAGATATATAGGATTGTCATTTTTTTTTCTTTGAGATAAGCTTGTGTTTGACCGCAATCTCACCATGGTGATGATAATGTGGCCGAAGGTGGTAATGCACATAAAGCTTAGATGGGAACCGGCTCAAGTGCAGCTGACGGAAAACACCGACGTGCTTGGCGACAGATTTTCAACTTGAGTGTAGTAGCTAGATAGTCGGGTACTACAAAGTACCCTGCTATGGTTTCCTTCACCAAAAGACCCAACCCACAACCTTCGCCGCGGTGTCCGACATCACTACCACTGAGCTATCATTTTAGATAGACTTCCCAAGCAGGCATGTTTCCTAGAAATGTTTACAGTTACAGTATCTATTACTTATAATTAGCAGTTCTACTCGACATCAAAGTGTATATCAAACATAGTTGATTAATGTGTTTACCGAGCCTCGAGTACGTATCGGATACTTTGACATGGTACAAAATAAACAAGCGTCCAAGCTCTAATTAAACTCTCTTTGATTGATTTTAAACTTACATACTTCAGTAATTGAATTCATTTCACATTAGTCTTGAGTTATTGATCGATATTATATTTTGTGTAGGTGAAAGATGACATGAAAGAGGCATGGGAGCACGTACACGTATTGAAAGGTACAAGTATTGAAAGGTACATGTATTGAAATATACGTGTATTGAAAGGTACATGTATTGAAAGGTACATTTAAAATTATCGCCAAAATAACAACCCCGATGTGCGAGGGTTTGATGGGATAGCAGGACTGTCATACAACAAAAATGATTATTTTTATTTTACTAGAAATTTTAAGTGTCCCTTTCAATACTTGTACCTTTCAATACGTGTACCATTCATGCCATAATAAAAGTTGACTGGCCTTCACCATCTTCAATAAATATATCAGCTCGCCATAAAAACTTGTCGCAAAACTACTATCATATCACACCATGATAATCTCATGGTACAAGTTCGGTACTATGATAATCTAGCGAAAAGTTTGTATGGCGAGCGACAGATTTATTGAAGATGGTGAAGGCCAGTAAGTAAGTGACCTTCATGTATATGGCACGGACTATTAGAATAGAACTGCTATTAAGAATCAGCTACCAGAACTGGTAGATTCTTAATAATTAGGCTCGCGTGGAATATTTATTCAATTGTTATGTCATTGTTTGAATGGTACGGCCGTACCGCTTAAAAACCAACAGGTTAATGACATATTTTCATGTTAATTGTAGACTTTAATCTGCATTCTAAGTCGCTTTTACTGGACTATTATTGCCGTAAAATCATGAGGCATCCAGTTGAATTCAGCGAAACAAATTGTCAGTAAATTCTAAAGTAAAATAAAGGCTTCTAATTAATAAATCGTGATCAAATCAATTTAAGAACGTGTAAAAGTAATTACAAATCCAAATTCAACTTTATACATTGGGTTTTTTCGTTTGAAAAACAAACAAAAAATAATATTACCGCAAATAACTCTGGAATTGGGGCACATCTAACTGACCTATTTGTATGAGGTCGACTTTGAATGGGACTATTATCATCGTAACGACATTTTTGAAAGGTGTTGGCACTTAATTGCGTACAAGATAGTTGTTTTTACTTCCCTCCAGTACCGTGGTGTTACTCATATAAAAAAAACTTGAGAGGTGTCAAGGGACACCCGGATGGAACGAAGTTATATAAGTCGAGAGAGTATATATATAAAAATATATATATATAAATAGAAATGAAAATATCTGGCTTGCTTTCTATAAGAGAGAGAGAGAGAGAGAGAGACAGACAGAGAAACATGCGCACGCCGCACAGCTTAATAAACATACATAGTGACATAAAAAGTGTCGGGACAATTTTTCATAAGATTTTTTTCCGTCTAGCCCTCTTTCACAACGCGCGATAAGGAACTTCGTTCCAATAAATTATTGTTAAAGTAAAAATACAACTGATTATTTTTCCGACCCAAATATCGACCAATAGAATTGCACCATTCGACGTCACGTGGTACAACCTACATGGTATTATACTGATAATTTTTTGAAAATTTTCTCTGGTCGTTGCTATACAAAACATGATCCAGTCAAATTAACCTTTTCGTATTTGTTAACTGTACATTTCGTCTCATGGTGCAATTCTATTGGCCGACATTTGGGACGGAAAAATAATCCCCCGAATACCACACGAGCTTCAAAATTATCTGGCATTTCCCTCAAGGTTCCCCGCAAACAAAAGAAGGAAAAACTTGACTCCTTCATTTGTTTGCAACGAACCTATCGGGAAATAAATACCCGATAATTTTGAAGCTCTTGTGGTATTTATTATAAGTGAGTATTTTGTGAATATTTCAAGTGCCTACTTGTTGCCATTATTGATATCGAGCAAAAAAGGGCGAAAAAATTGCGTTTGTTGCATGGGAGCCCCCCTTAAATATTTTTTTTATTTTGTTTTTAGTATTTGTTGTTATAGCGGCAACAGAAATACATAATTTGTGAAAATTTCAACTGTCTAGCTATCACGGTTCTTGAGATACAGCCTGGTGATGATATCGAGCAAAAATGGCAAAAAAATTGCGTTTTTTGTATGGGAGCCCCCCTTAAATATTTTTTTATTTTGGTTTTAGTATTTGTTGTTATAGCGGCAACAGAAATACATAATTTTGTGAAAATTTCAACTATCTAGCTATCGCGGTTCTTGAGATACAGCCTGGAAACAGACAGACGGACGGACAGACAGTGAAGTCTTAGTAATAGGGTCCCGTTTTTACCCTTTGGGTACGGAACCCTAAAACCTATTCGAATTTAATAGATATAACCAATAAAAAGCCTTGCTGAGTCAATTTATATCAATTGTAAAGTTCATAGGTGCCTTAACAGGGCCAACACTGGATACATATGAGTTTTGAGATTGAGAGGAAATTTACACCATTTTTTTCCTAATGCATATTTAGAACTTAATGAAATAAAAATAACATTTTATATGAAAAAACATTTATTTGGAAAAATTAAAAATATGGGTACCTTATTTTTAATTTTTCCAAATAAATGTCTTTTCATAAAATGTAGTCTTGACATACAAAAAATCAAATCTTTTCTCTTCATAAACTTATTTTTTTATTCAAACACAACACTGCACCAAACTACCACTATGAACTTGGTAAAAATATTCGAGTTCGTAATATAAGTTTGACTGTTCATAGAGAAACAAAAAAAAATATTGAAACTACACGATTTTTTCCCATCATTTTCCGGTATATTTTCCATTTGAGCAAACTCGAAACAAATGAAAAAGTTTCGCCCTAGAAGAGAACTTAAAATAGGAGGGTACAAAGTTATGACAGTGGCTGGTATGAACTCTTGTTATTGTGAGTGAATTTTAAACTTGGTATTATAAATTATGAATATATGAAAAGCATTCTTAGTGCTTATAATATATAATAAAATTGTAGGAAAATCGAGATTTTCCTGGGATTCCATTATCATACGCTGACTAGCGACAATGGGACCATCGCAGGAATTAAAAAATTATATTGAAAATCGGTTGACGACGAAATTGGTAAAAAAAAGACACGTCAAACAAGTTAAAGTACCTCTGTAGCGACTGGCTTGATAATAATTCATAATCATTGTCCTCCGACAGCTACACTTGAGAGCCAGTTCCCTTAACATGGTGAGATAGTGGACAAACACAAGGCTAGCCATAGTTTTTTTTGCGATATCCGGTGAATTGCTTGACTGCTTGTCAGACTTGAGATATGAAAAAAATCTTTCGGATTTTGACTTAGACATTGAGTCATGCAAATTTAAAATTTCATGATTCTAGGTCAACGGGAAGTAATCAATAAGCAGACGGACATTGAAGTGATAAGGGTTCCTATTTTCCTTGTGAGGTACGGATCCCTAAAGATATCCTCCATGTTTATTTCGAATAAGCTATTAACGCTGAAGATGCAAAATCAGCCCCATAATACGGATTTTGCTCAGATATTTAAATTCAAACTGAAGAGCATCTAATGCTACGACCATGCCCGAATAAAAGGGCATCATCTGTGTATCCCTACATCGGCGATACAAAGTTATCTTCATCCGACACATGCTCATTCTTTCTTTATCATATTATTCTTGCCCTTTGTTTTTATGGAACAGGCTTTATGTTTTCTTTAGGATTTTCATCTCGTATATCTACGGTGGTTTTTCTTTTGATTCATGTTTTTTTTTGGGAATATCATTTTTAGATGAAATGAAATGTTTATTCATCCAAATAGGCCTTCACAGGCACTTATGAATAGTCAGACTGTAATGCTCGTTTCAGAAGGTTGCTTTTGCTGAGAGCAAAAGAGCCGGCAATAAACTCAGCAATTACTCTTTTCAAAAACAATTTACACCTATTACATTCAATAATTATTTATCTAGTCTCACTGACAATATTTTCGTGTTATGGTGGCAAAAATAGTAATCTATAGAATTTAATTATGAGTGACTTAGTTAACAACAAACTCAAGCAGACCAGCCCCCACAAGCAGTGCCTATTCACCTAAATCTATGTAATTAAATGTACCTAATTGAAGTATTTATTATATGCCAATATTGAGCCTTCGAATGTCCGTGCGGAATTCGTTGTGCCTTATAAAAAATTTAGCTATTTAGCAATGAAAAGCAAATTGCGATTCTGTAAGTAAATTTTGTTGAAAAGAGAGACTAGGACCGCTTGAAATAAAATCCAAATTCATTCATTGCATGTGCACTGTTTTTTACAAAATAATAATAATAACACCTTAAGAGGCTCACGTTAGGTGGCTGGATCAAGGGCCAGATTCAGAAGGCAGTACTCCTGGAGACGGCACGCATTGTGAGGAAGTTCCTCCCTCTGGAGCCTTGACCACCGGTCACTTGGACCTTGTTCCCGATGCCGGTTGGTTGCTGTTTTTTATAGTTTTAAATATAAATATTGTTTTTTTTATATCTATATTTGAAATTGTAATAAATAAGTAAAAGAGAAGTGAATAGATGGAATAATAATAATAATATATTAAGTCATCCCATCACAACACAACAGTAGGATTAACAAAAGAGATAAATCTATTTTTCTTACAAGGAACATAAGAATCGAATCGAATTTAGGCGATGATAGCTCAGTGATGATAGGTCGTGGGTTCGAATCCTACAATGAGCTTGAGCTTTCGTGAGGAAACCATAGCACGGTGGTTGGGTACTTTGTAGTACCCGACTGGCTGGCTACCACCCTCAAGTTTAAAATCTGTCGCCAAACAACTATCGGTGTGTTCCGACAGCTGCACTTGAGAGCCAGTTCCCATCTAGGCTTTGTGTGCTTACCATCTTCGGCCACATCATCACTTACCATGGTGAGATTGTGGTCAAACACAAGCCTATAGAATATAAAAAAAAAAGAATACAGGAATTTTGCTCTTGTAAATTTTAATTGCTTGTTTTCCCCTTATGTGACATTGGCAACCAAAGAATTTGACGGACAATATTTTATCAAATACTGTTTAAATGGTACGTAAGTACGAAACGTTTATACATAACTTCACATTATTTGACGAAGACTGTCGATAAATATGTAACAACTTCAACAGTGTTTTAGTTAAAGCGTTTTAAGAGTAGGGGTGTTCATTATTTTATAGTTTGTAATATCTTGTAATGATATTTAAACATGTCCGCCAAAATTAAATTAAAAACCGGAGAAAAGGCACTTTTGTGTTGAAAAAGTTACGAGAAAATGTTTTCGTAAGTTCATGGTAGGAAATGCCTGTGTTTGGAGACAATAGGGTGTCTATAAATTCAATCACCAAATGGAAAAGTAAAATGTAAAACTTTTTTGCTTTTTGCTACTTTGTGTTCAGAAACATTTACTACAACTGAACTAAAATAAAAAAGTTATAGTTTAATTTTTATTTTTATTTGGTTTTTCTTCTCATTTTTTCTATTATAGTTTTTTAACTGAATTTACAGAAAGAACTGGCGGAGACCGTCACGTAAAAAAACTGCCTTATGCCAGTACCAGGGTCTTAGAAGTCTAAAGGAGTAATTTGTTGACAGTATCTTAAACTAGCTTTCCGCCCCGCGGTTTCACCCGCGTACCCCTTTTTTATCCATTTAGGGGTTGAATTTTGAAAAATAAAATCAGCTTTCTAGGTCCTAGGATTTAGACTGGATATTGATGAGCCAGTGAGTCAGGTCTTCTCATTTTTCATACCATTTTTGAACCCTTGTTTCACCCCTTTGGAGTGGAATTTTAAAAATAGCGTTTTTTACACACGTGTTTTTTAATTTTTTTATTATTAGCCTAAAAACAAAGTATCATGATTCTAGCTTCAAAAATGACATACAGAGTGTTTTGTTGACATGTGACGTCATTAGCATACGCCCCCATAACTTTCTGCCACAGTTATCCGAGTAAACATTTCCTGCAAACCGTAACGACCGTTCTCTAATGGCAGATGCTAAATAATACATCATGGTTAATATGAGAACTTTCGTAATTGGAGAAAACATTTTAGTCTTTATAGGCAATAATATAAAAAGTCTGACCAATTGCGAGTTGGACCTTGCGTTGGGTAGGGCTTCATAGCATGTATAAAGTTGCAAAATAAAGTTTACAACGTTAGATAGATTTTGGTACATCATTTAACAAAAATAACAATAACTCTAATACCAAAATTATTTAATCAGTACCAAAATTAAGTTTGTATTTCTCAATAGTGTCAACTATGAAAAACAAAGTTAATTTTGCAATCACAAATATTATAGTTTACCTGTTAAAGAAAGTATTTTTTCCAAATTTACCACCATGGTCCAAAAGTTTTAGCGGGAAGGTGGACACCCACCTTATAAAAACTTTTGAAGCATTTATCACAGTAAGTAGTGATTTTATTTTAAAAAAGTAATTTCAAAACATCTAGGTACTAAACCAATTATTCTACACACCAAACCAAAACTAAACAATTCTATAAATGTATTATCACTCCATACTTTTACTAGAGTGTGTCAGTTTTTTATTATTTGCTCATAAAATAAACACATTTAAAAAAAAACTTCGTCGAGTCGAGAGAGTATATATATATATAAAAAAAATAAAAAAACATTTCTATATATACATATATATATATAAATAGAAATGAAAAAAAATACTGGTTTGCTTTCTATAGGAGAGAGAGAGAGAGAGAGAGAGAGAGAGAGAGAAACATGCGCACGCCGCACAGCTTACAATAAAGTGACACTGACACTAAAAGTGTCGGGACAATTTTTCGTTAGATTTTTTTCCGTCTAGCCCCCTTTCACAACGCGCGATAAGGAACTTCGTTCCAAAAATGTTACTATGTAGTGCGATATTACATTTCAAGAGAACTAATTATTTAAAAGCAAACAGCCTAAATATGAATGCATTCGTGGAAAACCGTTTCCAAGCCGCTACCGCTGAGTTCACGTACAATTTTATCATGGATGGCTGGTTCAGGAAAATAATGAGAGGTGGAAAGTTTTAAGCATTTGTAGATAAATCATATTTGGTAGCAGCTTTTACATTTCACTTTTGATGAAAAATATGACTGCCTAACACATAGCTAGATGGGTTACGTCAATATCACTAGAGAGCCGACATGCAGTGGTTTTTAATCCTTTATTTGAGCATTTTGTTTCAATATAGTCCTATTTATTGAATCCTGATTGATTCTCATATGAGTCAAACATTAAAGCTGGCTTTCGAGCTCTCGTAGGGTCTAAGCTGATGAAATGACCTTGACTTTGACTCTTGTAAAGCAGAAACAAATGCTGGAATAGACGTATATCAGAGTGATGATAAAAAATACGTATATTTTCTTCTTCTTCTACATAAATAAAAAATACAGTCGAATTGATAACCGCCTCCTTTTTTTGAAGTCGGTTTAAAATGAATGTTGGTAAGTACGTAACTCAAGAATGGCTGGACCAATTCGGCTAATTTATTTTTTTGTATGTTCCTTAAGGTCCACGGAAGGTTTTAATTGTTGAGGTATAAATATCGTGATCACTCAAAAAACGTTACATTTATTTAATTTAAATTTATTCAATTAAAGAACGAAGTCTGTCTGAAATAATACCAAACAAAATTAAAATAGAAATTGTATTTGAAAAACCAAAATGTGGTAAAATGAAAAATTTCGTTAACAAGTTGAAACCTTAAATTCAACGCCACATTCATATCGTGTTTTACATAGCCTCACTATTGAGAGAATTGTTTAATAGAGATTGTCAATAAAATCTTCTTTTTGTTTTAAAGGATATCCACCCCATAATCTCACGTCCAAGTCCAAGAGAAAGTTTTCCGTGAGAGAACCTTCGTTGACGCAAAATGCCTTCCTACGTATTGTTATCAGCGACAAACATTCGGGAGAGTCTTGTTATTTAATACTTGTTTTAATTGTTGAGGAATAAAATAGATTCTAATAGTAAGTTAGGGAAAATAATAACGAGCTCTCAAAAGATGGGCGAATGAGAGAATTATTTTGTTACTAAATATAAATCACTTTCAAATTACAATGATATAAACAATTAACTGTCCTCCGCAATTTCACCCGCGTTCCCGTGGGATTTTATCTTTTTCCAGGATAAATATATAGCCTTTGTTACTGAGGGATAATGTAGCTATCTAATGGTGAACGATTTTTTTAAATCGGTCGAGTTGTATTTGAAAGAAAAGAAAGAAAAAAAGAAAATATTTATTTATCAAAAATTACGACGTACTAACAAACTATGACAATTTACTTAATAATAACACATAATATAAGACCTATAAGCTAAAAATAAATATATTATAAAAACAAATTAAAAGAAAGAAAATTAAAAACAAAACAATTTCAGGAAACTGTACGCCGCATTTTCGACAAATGAGGTTGAACTCTCAGCATTTTGCTGCGTCAGAAATGTATTCTGTCGCAGCACTGGTTTTCATTTGAGTTAAATCGTAACAAACAAACAAAAAAAAACAAATCTTTCGCATAATATTAGTTTAGATATGAATATAACATTTAGTCATGCCGCTCTAATACGTAATCCTATTATCTTAACCAATTATCCTTCAAGATGAAAACACGTTTTTTTAACCGACTTCAAAAAAAAGGAGGAGGTTCTCAATTCGTCTGTTTTTTTTTTTTTTTTTTTTTTTTTTTTTTTTTTTTTTTTTTTTTTTTTTTTTTTTTGTATGTTTGTTACTCGATTTCTCTGCCAATTATGAATAGATTTTGATGATTCTTTTTTTGTTTGGTAGATCCTACTTCAGAGGTGGTCCCATTTAAATTTTGTCGAAATTGATTAAGCACTTTTTGAGAAAATCAACAAAAACGAAAAAAAATCTATCTCGTTTGATAAACCTTAGTGAATCAAACTGAGTCGTTGAGCGTGACTTTTTGGATTTGGATGAAATTTCGTGTGTATACTTCAATGGGTTCTTCGATGGTTTTAAAATACAATTGGACCCGGTAGGTGGCGCTGGAATCGAGTTCCAAGATTTGTTTTAATTTCAGGGCAGGACGACGTCTGCCGGGCCCGCTAGTTATATATTATATTTTACCGGCCAGACCCGATTTCAGGACAAACTAGTTTTGCCTAGGATAACATATAATAAGGAATAAACTTTAAAAATTAAAAAATAAAATTATTTTTAAAAATAAAAAACAAAAACCGACTTCAAAACTGTAACCTATACCTATGTACAAACATAAACTAAAAAGTAAAGAATAATATTTTAATTTCAAAGCAAGAGCCTTAAAGGACAATCAACAAAATTATTGATATTTATATATCTATTTAATATTTATAAACAGTTCTTTTTGGAGTCGGTGCCAGCCAAGAAGGACAGTTTAATTCTGCCTTTGTAACAAACTTTCGAAAAGTAGGGGAGCGACGGCGCAGACCTAAGGAACATTACCGTAAGGAGAGGTGTCGTAAGACGTTTTCTCGTATGAACACTTCGTGTCCAGTTCAAAACTGTCCTACTTCTTGACTGGCACCGACTCCAAAAAGAACTGTTTATAAATATTAAATAGATATATAAATATCAATAATTTTGTTGATTGTCCTTTAAGGCTCTTGCTTTGAAATTAAAATATTATTCTTTACTTTTTAGTTTATGTTTGTACATAGGTATAGGTTACAGTTTTGAAGTCGGTTTTTGTTTTTTATTTTTAAAAATAATTTTATTTAAATATGTGGACAATTGTGATAATCTTTATCAATATTTCTTGGGCACACAAAATTTGCTGTAACCGAGTATTTCTTATAAAAAGACCAAAATACCTTAAAGGTCACATTTCTTGTTTGATCTAAAAACGGAACCAATTAAGCTAAAGTTACTCATATATGATTAAATTTACGGTTTTACGGTACGAGTAACTTCAAGATTTTTGAGAATGATATCCATTCTTTAATATCAAAAAATGACGTTGAAAAGGAATCCAAGTTTGCTGAAACTTCAATAAAACCTTCAAATTCCTTGTGCAAACAAAGCAATATTCGAACCATCTTTGTGTTTAACACTATCAGTCAAAAAGAGGCAAAAATCCGACGCCACCTGCTCCAACGAGTGAGAGTCGAATTTCCTATTAATCTGTGTCGATCCCGAGAATTTGCATTCCGTCTGAATCGCAGACGCCATATTTCATCCTTATGTTACAGACTGAGAGTACTTTTTCAGTATCGTTTTTGTTATTTGTCTCGCATAGCTCTTTGCTTCGGGTTTGAAGCTCAGGTGGTGTTGTTGATTTTTTTAAATTGATGTTAGCCTTTTTTTGTCTATATTTTTCATTAGAAAATTAGGTAGGGGTTTCTATTTGGAAATCGTGTTACATATATCCCAATGACTGTTAATAATGCTATCATGCATATTTTTCTATTACGACGTACAAAATTCATTCTCTAATTTTAATGTTTCATAAAATCATAAAATGTATTAACGAAACAAAATACAATAAAAGTACTTATGAAAGTTTCCCTTGTATTAGCTACTGAAAGTTAAATGCTCTTTTACCAGTTAAAAACAAAATTCATTACTGGTGCAGTATCTTTTTTCGTTGAATTTCGACGCCAAAACACACATGGCGGTGATGCTCTTTGTGAGAAGTCGAAGTTCGTCGTTTGCCGATCAACTTTGCGCTCTTTTTACTCGTACACTCGCTGTAATTTGAATATTCCGTCCAAATTATAGGCGATTGATTCGACAACGAATCATTGTATCCACGAAAATAGAAAAAAAAGTGAATAAACTAAAACGTCATATGAGACAAATGATTTCTTTAGAAAATGTGCTAAAATAATACGTACCTATAGTTCCTCCAGATCCGGGGCTACTTGCTTAGATACCATCTTCGACAACATCATAAAAAGATAGAGGGAAAAGTAATCCGCACTTAAAAAAGATCGAGTTTTTCGGCCTCCCAAAAACATTGCGACATTAAATCGACCAAATTTCTAGATGACCAAAATCCTAAGATATAAAAAAAATTACAGACTTCCCAAATTGACTGAGAACAGAGACAGAGGCACTAAAATATTTATTGCGGACGTATAAAATAAGTGAGATAGCTTGTAACTTGTGCCAACTATTGTAACAAGAGTAAATCGACTCTCAAAACTTGGACAGAGTCCAGATCACGTCGTGCGGTGACATTATAAAGCATTTAGTATTTTACCCACTTTTATATGAGTTATCAGACTCAAGTTAACCACACAAGTTCAGATCTTTTATTTTTATTCTGGATAAACTTGTGTTTGACTACAATCTCACCATGGTAAGTGATGATGTGGCCGAAGGTGGTAAGCACACAAAGCCTAGATGGGAACTGGCTCTAAAGTGCAGCTGTCGGAACACACCGATAGGTGCTTAGCGACAGATTTTCAACTTGAGGGTGGTAGCCATCCCAAGCACAAGTACCATAGCTCAGTGGTGGTAGTGACGTTGGATACCGCGGCGAAGGTCGTGGGTTCAAATCCTACAATGGGCTTGAGCCTTGGACTAATAAACCACAGTCCAAGGCTTGAGCTTTCGGTGAAGGAAAACATCGTGAGGAAACCACTGCACGTTGGTAGGGTACTTTGTAGTACTTGACTGTCTGGCTACCACCCTCACGTTGAAAATCTGTCGCTAAGCACCTGTTCGGTGTGTTCCGGCAGTTGCACTTGAGAGCCAGTTGCCTTTAAGGCATTGTAATAAGGTGAACAACACATTGGCAATCTCCTTGGTACTGCTAATGTCTATAGGCAACGGTAGACACTTACCATCAGGTGACCCGACAGCTTCGTTGTCACTTGTGGTATAAAAAAAAACTGTTCTAATTACAAATTAACAGAACCATAAATTCCCAGAAATTATTTCTGGGAACCTTGCCGATCGGCAGCAGCGGCAGCCTCGAAGAAGTTTTTTATATGTTATAGTTGTACATTTGTTTGTATATTTTGTTGTAAATAAATATTATACTCATCAATAATGTAATTAACAGACAGATATCGCTTATAGCCATTAAAAAATCAGATCAGCTGTGATGTTATCATAAAAATATAGTTGCTATAATATTGCTTAAATTATTTCAAGCAATAGCGTGTCGTATAGCAGAAATATGCAATATTGCTTGCACAATGTAGCACATCAGCTCGGCGCGAGAGAATCTACGAAATGAGATGCCTGCCCTGAATGTGGGATTTCCTTATAAATTGGACTAGCGATATTACAGCACCGTTGCGCTTGAGGTTAAAATGAATTTAAAAAAGAATGCTCATTTTTTTTATTTAGTTTACGAAAGGGTCTTTTGTTTTTTAGCTTTCAGTTTTTTTATTTAACGGCAAAAAAGATTGTGTTTTTAATTTTAAGTAAATTAATATTCTTTTCGTCAATATCTCCCGTTCTTTTTTGCATCATTTTGCAGGGCAGTAATAGCTTAGTGGTACCGCGGCAAAGGTTTAGTTTTGAATTTTACTGAGCTTTCAGTGAAGTAAAACGTCGTGAGAAAAGCACATCACGGTGGTAAGGTACTTTGTAGTACTAGATTAGCTGGCTACCACCATCAAGTTGAAAGGCTGTCGCCAAGCACCTATCAGTGTGTATCGACAGTAGCACTTGAGATCCAGTTTACATCTAGGCTTTGTGTGCTATGGCCACATTCTCACTTACTATCGTAAGATTGCGGTCATACACAAGATGTGGTAAAACAAAGAGTAAAACAAAATTATTAGAAAATCTATCTCTATAAAACAAAGTCGGGTAAGTTTATTTATAACTAGAACGATTGTACCGATTTTTATTATCTTTGATTTTTTGAATTTGTCTCCGCCCTGAATAGTGGAAAAATTATTTAAAAAACTTGAGAGGTGTCAAGGGACACCCGGATGGAACGAAGTTATATAAGTCGAGAGAGTATATATATATATATATATATAAATAGAAATGAAAATATCTGGCTTGCTTTCTATTAGAGACAGAGAGAGAGAGAGAGAGAGAGAGAGAGAGAGAGAGAGACAGAGAAACATGCGCACGCCGCACAGCGGTCGGTGACTTTTGTCACCGACACAAAAAATCACCGACATCTTTAATGTCGGGGATTTTTTTTCCGTCTAGCCCCCTTTCATATTTCATAACGCGCATAAATTACCTATGTAGAAAAATATTTTATCACTCCTCTTGCTCAAAAAGACCGTCATTGTGGCGTACCAGAGCGAAGAAAAAATAGCAATTCTTCCTCTTGGGGAAAAAGTTTTTTTTTTTTTTGTGTGTCAAATGACAATGAGCCTACAAAAACGAAAAAGTCTTTAGTCATAAGTAGAATAATCATGAATAAAGACTCGACTTATTACTGTATCATAAAAAAAGAACTACATTTTAATTTTGAAAATGGAACTAAAATCGGCGATCTCTGGTAGAATGCATGCAATGTGTTGCGCCTACAGAAGAAACAAAAAAAAGACATTATTAACTACATATTTCATATTGTATTGGATTGTTTTATTTTCTCGCAATCGTAGTGAAAAGTATAGTGTAACACACGGCGCTAAAACCCATTAAAACTCGGTTTCTATTTACTAAAACTACCTCGTATATAATGGGTCATTTTAGCTCCTTGTATAACAATCTACTATTGTGATACATTTTGTATAGAACGACTTTTTTGAAAATTCTATATCGAGAATTTCGAATCAGGTTTCATAAAAGTTGTATTTGAAAATTGAACTAATAGCCGCAAAGCAAATTCTCCCTCAGCTACTATTGCACTAACAACTATGTATTCAGGATCGTAAATGGTTTACGAGCTGGCTTAGCGGTGCGATAAAGACGCCATTAATTATCCAACATGCTGGTTTTGCAACAAAACTCTAAGTTTAAGTTGTATGAAAATTTCATCATCATCATGTCAGCCGGAAGACATCCACTGCTGGACAAAGGCCTCCCCCAAGGATCTCCACGATGGCCGGTCTTGCGATACCTGCATCCAGTGGCTTCCTGGGACCCTCACAAGATCGTCGGTCCACCGTTTTGGAGGCCTGCCCACGCTGCGTCTTCCGGTTCGTGGTCGCCACTCGAGAACCTTTCCGCCCCATCGGCAATCAGTTCTACGAGCTATGTGCAGTATAAAAATTTATTTGACTTGAAAAATAGTAACGATATGTTATTTTTTACCAAAAAAAATTAGTTCAAGTATTTTTTTTATTTGGTTCTAATTAAATCTGCACAGATTATTATACTTACCTTTGTTATAACAATCAGCTTATATGAATAGACTTATTTTCTTATTACCATACCTTACTAGTCGGTGGCAAGCGCAAGAAACTCAGCAAGGTTACATTTTTGAAATATTTTTGGACCATCTGACTATATTGTCTTTTTTTTCAATTGTTTAACAATTTTATACTTAAACTAATACACAAATACATAAAAAATAAAAACCTTAAAAACATGTTTAGGTTAATCCTAAATTATCCAACAAGTTGGTTAATGAATGCCAGTTTAACATAAACTATTTGCAAGTTTGAATTAAACTTGATGACTTGGACAAGACTAGAGGTATGGGAGCTGTTCCCAAACTTACAGTTTAAAGACGTATTCAGGCGGGAGAAAGAAAACAATCCTCCTGGGTTGATACTTTTTTTATGGTCGAATTACGACCAGTGGGCTTACACTATAATAGTAGCTAAAAATATTTTTGTCATAAATTTTGTATAGAACTACTTTTTTAAACGACTTCAAAAAAGGAGGAGGTTATAAACGACTCCAAAAAAGGAAGAATTTATAAACGACTTCAAAAAAGGAGGAGTTCCTCAATTCGACCGTATATAATTTTTTTTATGTTTTTGATAATAAATATCTCGAGATTGGGTTGTCTGATGGTATAGATTCACAATTGGACCCGGTAGGTGGCGCTGGAATAGGGTTCTATGTTTTGTTTAGTTTCAGGCACGTCTGCCGGGCCCACTAGTTAATTATTTATTAAAGATGTAAATATAACCGTGTTGCCATAGTAACAGTGGTAACTCAACCTCACAAAAATATTTGAAATTTCCGTTTCTATTGGAAGTTCGAACAAAATGTAAGGGTAAGTAAAAACCTCTCTCCTATTAAAATGCAACGTTTTATTAAAATTTTATCCACCGATTAAGTACTTTTTGAGTTTTGAGGGCACAAACATACGAAAATTGAATTTTTATATTATGTAAACATGCTGTAAAATGTAAAATACCGTTTTTTTATCTATGGAAAAAGGCCAATTTAAATAAAAAGCTGCTTCATATTCTTTAAACGGGAAAATACCGAAATTCTTGAAGTGTACCGAAGTGAAGTTAATTTTCAGCACAAATAGCAGAGTCAAAGTTTCAAGTTTTTGTATAGCGATGAACAACGAGTTTGCTGTTTGAGGAAGATATATTAATTTACTGACTCTTCCGGAATATATTTATGTTCAAGTGTATTTATTTAGCGGAACAAATAAGGATTTCAAACTTAGCTTATGTACGCAAATAATTTGTGCTATTTTCGACTCCACAGTTGCACAGTTCCTGAGGGATCATATTATATTTTGACTCAAACGCAACATAATGGTAAGAAAAAAAGTTGATTTCAAATATAAAATAGATATTAAAGTCAGTCCTGGTACCTCCAAGTTAAAATTAATATCAAATTCACAAGTCTGCAATTCCTACTAGGAGCAGTAAAAAAAAATTAAACTTGCGTCAATGCAATCAAAAAATACGGCCGTTTATACCGCAGATTATGACTCTTGCAAGGGAAAACCTATAGGGTACCTACTTCCCATTATATTATTTCATTTATTTATTTAACTTTAATTTAATTACAATTTAATAATATAAAATCTAAATAAAAAAGTCGTTGTCAGTAGGCAACGTACCCAGAATGCTGGCAGCATTGCCACGTTGGATGGCAATGCTGATTCGTTGAGCGAGGTATATGCCAGCATTCTGGTCACGAGATGCGTCGACCAGTCGTTTTGACATTTCTCGGAAAAGGTGGTGTGCACTCGGCCCCCACGGACCCAGAGTTTCAACCCCAAACGGCTCAAACATGTAACTTGAAGCAATATCAGATAACAAATCCTAAAACCGTAAATTTGTAGTCACATCAGAAAAATCCTTTCTTAGTGAATTTTAGAAAATCCTTTCTTAGTGAATTTTAGGAAATCCTTTCTTAAACGAAACTTACGTCATAATAACTATCTGTGTGCCAAATTTCAGAGCAATCCGTTCAGTGGTTTCAGCTGCGTTGATAGATCAATCAGTCAGTCAATCAGTTTTGACTTTTTTATATACAGGATGTCCCATAAATAACACGCCAGAGTGACACTGGAGCTAGATTGACTTCAGGTCAATCAGATAACATCAACATGACCTTAGTAAAAGTTTTCTGGTTTTCGACATATTGCCACTTTTATGCTTTAAAAAAAAACTCTATGAGTAATTAGGCGACAAAAGACGCCTGCACTATTTATTAAGTATCAGTTCGCGCGTTGTGAAAGGGGGCTAGGCGGAAAAAAATCTTACGACACTTTTGTGTCGGTGACTCCGCTGTGCGGGGTGCGCATGTTTCTCTGTCTGTCTCTCTCTCTCTCTCTCTCTCTCTTATAGAAAGCAAGCCAGATATTTTCATTTCTATTTATATATATATATATACTCTCTCGACTTATATAACTTCGTTCCATCCGGGTGTCCCTTGACACCTCTCAAGTTTTTTTATTGTAGTATTTCCCAAGTAGCACGATATAATGACAAAAATTTTAATTTTTAAACTTTTGGCAAAAAAAAAACTACGAACGTTAAACTATTTTCGAAAGAACATTAAATATGCTAATTTTTAAGATCATTTTGCTGATTAAGTCCAGTACAATTTTTTTTCACAGTAATTAGTCAATTTTTAGTTAAGGTTTTCGCTTTGACTTACAATGAAACAACTTAGTTATTTTTTGAGCATAGCGTACTACTTTAAAATGAAATGATTACTTGACTGTCTCAACCAACTCGATAAAAAAACTATAAGTTACAAGTTATTTATAGCCAAAACAGGCGAAAAAAAGACCAAAAAATATTTTATTTGGCCATATCTCGAAAGCCAGAAAACTTTTACTAAGGTCATGTTGATATTATCTGATAGACCTGAAGCCTATCTAGCTCCAGTGTCACTCTGGCGTGTTATTTTTGGGACACCGTGTATATGGATAGATAAGCAACATCCCTATTGCAGAGGGTCCAACCCGATGGGTTCCGGGTTAATTAAAAGTCAGCGCGTATATCACAAAACTGAATATTCATACAATACGGCGTCGTCGAGACGCTCATCGCGCGTACGTGAGTGGAGTTGGATCGAGCCCGGGTTATAGCCAACCACGTCATATTGCCGTTTTATTTATGCATAATTATTTGTGTGATCTAATCATTTTATGAGCCGTATGGTTTTTGGAACGTTACTGCTCAATTTGCACGATATTATCAGATAAATTATAATCACAGTTTCTTCGAAATAATATTTATTTATTTATATAATCCTTTAAATTTATTTATTTTTTTGTAAAATACATACTTATATAGATAATTACCTATACCCAGTCACAGGACAAACAGACATCTTCATACACACGTGTCTGTCCTGGATGGGAATCGAACCCACGACCTCTTTTGTGTGCATGCAAACATAAGGAATCGAACCCACGACCTCTTTTGTGTGCATGCAAACATAAGGAATCGAACCCACGAACTCTTTTGTGTGCATGCAAACATAAGGAATCGAATCCACGACCGCTTTTCGTGTGCATCGAGGATGCGTGGGTTCGATTCGTGTATCTTAGTGCATTTTCGTGCATCTTTGATGCACACGAAATACGTCACACAAATCTCACTTAACGCTACGGACTTCTATTGCCTTCCCGCAACTTCGTTCCAAAACTTTGTAATTATTAAAATTAAATTAATATCAGTTTTTATTCTATCCGATTTTTGAAGCATTATTAAAATATTTTTAAACCAATTTGGTTAGAATAGAATAGAAAATCATTTATTGACAGCAAAAAAGAAATATAACAAAGGAGAAAACAAAAATAAATTCTAAAGAAATAATAATAAGAAAAAGGTAATACAAAACAATAATAACAAAATTAGAAAAAAAGACAAATACATTTCTCGCGCCTTTAATCTAAATAAGGAGGGTGTGCTGTCAAAAGGATACCAACTCAGCATGTGCTGTTGATACCAGCAGCGCTGATTTTCAGCTAGGCTGGCACCTTTGGTGGTCTCAGACGGAAGTACAGCGGATAGAAAAGAAAATAAGATAAAAAAAAAAATAATAATACATCAAAATATAAACTTGCAAAACAACATTTCTATAATCTTAATATATATAAATCTCGTGTCACAATGTTTGTCCTCAATGGACTTCTAAACCACTTAACCGATTATAATAAAATTCGCACACCATGTGCAGTTCGATCCAACTTGAGAGATAGGATAGTTTAAATCTCAAATTATAGTCGCAATTTTAATTTATTGCTAATTATTTGTCTGTTATTATTTGACAGTCACAATTATCTGTTAACTCCAAATGATTCTAACAGATGTCGATACCTTTCGACTGGGTTGAGTAAGTAATCAATAGATGGCGCTGCTATGGAAAAAACGAATTAGCTAAAATCGTGTAGTCCACGCGAGCAAAGCTGCGGGCGGAAAGCTAGTAATATAATAGATATCTTCAGATTAAAATCATAAAATAAAGATTATAAATACATTAAGACAAATAAAATTACATAATAATATTGGACATGTTTAACACTTTACCGTATCATGACTATGATAAAGATTCCGCTTCTGTTTATTTTATTTTTTTTATATTCGATAGACTTGTGTTTGACCACAATCTCACCATGGTAAGTGATGATGTGGCCGAAGATGGTAAGCACACAAAGCCTAGATGGGAACTGGCTCTCAAGTGCAGCTGTCGGAACACACCGATAGGTGTTTGGCGACAGATTTTCAACTTGAGGGTGGTAGCCAGCCATTCAGGTACTACAAAGTACCCTACCACCGTGCTATGGTTTCCTCACGATGTTTTCCTTCACCGAAAGCTCAAGCTCATTGTAGGATTCGAACCCACGACCTTCGCCGCGGCATTCGACGTCACTTACCACTGAGCTATCATCGCCTTTAAAAGCTTTTAGTTACTTTGTCTTCCATTTTCGAAAACTATTACGACCATTAAGCAAGGTGGATATTGTACGGAAACTTTATATTAAGACTAGCTGTCCCCAGATTTGCGCAACACAGCATATATCCTACTAGTGGACCCGGCAGACGTTGTCCTGCCCTGAAATTAAAACAAAACTTAGAACCCGATTCCAGCGCCATCTACCGGGTCCAATTTTGTTTTCAAATCATCGAGGAACCCATTGAAATACCCACACAAAATTTCATCCAAATCGGTCCTGTTACCATACTCCTCCGAAACGGCTTGACCGATTACTCAAAAAATAAAATGGCTATTAAAAAATAAGGGTTGATCGTAGAAGGGTGAAAATTGGGGATTGTATGTATTTTTGTATGTTGTATCATAAAAAAATAGAAATTAGAAATTTTGTCTCAAAAATAAATAAAAAAAATTAGGGGTGGACTACCCCTAACATTTAGGGGGATGAAAAATAGATGTTGGCCGATTCTCATAGATACCGGATAAGCACAAAAAATTTCATCAAAATCGGTTAAGCCGTTTCGGAGGAGTATGGCAACGAAAACTGTGACACGAGAATTTTATATATTAGATATCCTTCCTCGATAAATAGGCCATCCAACACAAAAATATTTTTTTGATTCGAACCAGTAGTTTCTGAGATTAGCTTTATAATATTAGTATAGATTTAGTTTTTCTCAGAACTCACGCCACTTTGATGTGTATGGTCTTATTCTGTGTATTAGTTCTAGTTAGGGAAAAAAATATAATGTACAGTAGGCTAGAAAAAACATACCTCGACTTTCTTATTCCTGGAATAAAATATTATTTTTTACATAGACCTTCTATAAATAATTAGATTCTAACATACAATTACTTTTGCTGACTAGAGCCGGTAATGTGACATTAAAAAAATTGCTACAGCTGCACTTGAGAGCCAGTTCCCATCTAGGCTTTGTGTGCTAACCACCTTCGGCCACATCATCACTTACCATGGTGAGATTGTGGTCAAACGCAAGCTTATCCAGAATTTAATAAATATATTTATGTATTGTAAATCAAAGTTTGTTTTATTATTACTAGCTGTCCGCCGTGGTTTCACTCGCGTTCCCGTGGGATCTTATCTTTTCCCGGGATAAAAGGTAGCCTATGTAGCCCAGACTAAAATCTATCTCAGTGCCTGATTTCATCCAGATCCGTTCAGCCGTTATGGCATGATTGAGCAACAAACATCCATCCATCCAAACTTTCACATTTACAATATTAGTGGGATGGTATTTATTTTTACGGGCTAAATCTCTACATGAGCTAAACTTAAACTTAAACTTTCCCAATTTATTGCCACCAAAATTTAAACTCAAAACACATCATCCCACCTGCATTTGAGTTAAAAATCGGTTAGCAACTCGTGCGTAACGTGAAGAACACTGAGGGAGCGGGGTGTTATCCCCAAAATTTATTTGAACCACGTTCCACTTTTCAAGATAAGATTAATTGAAAAGTTAACAAGAGTAGACTTGTATTCGTTTATACTTGCGAATTGCGAGCGTACGGAATACAAAGGACGCGTATACGTTTTCAATTTTGGGTAAGTATGTAATTTAGTTTAAACTCTAGTTTTTGATGAGCAGAATTTAATGTTTGATTTAGTTATTGGGTCTTAGGAAGAGGCCGATAGAAGAGATATTTGTATTGTCTGAGATGATATGGTGATAAAAATAATGAACGTTAATATGATTTGCAATTAATTAGAAATAGAGCAAGCAGATGATGATAAAGGTGAAGAATTAATATACAATTAAAGTTATGTTAGTTACAATAGCTTTTTTTTTCTGGGTAGGCCTGTGTTTGAACACAATCTCACCATGGTAAGTGATGATGTGGCCGAAGGTGTTAAGCACACAAAGCTTGGATGGAAACTGGCTCTCAAGTGCAACTGTCGGAACACACCGATAGGTGTTTGGCGACAGATTTTCAACTTCAGGGTGGTATTCAGCCAGTCTACAAAGTACCCTACCACCGTGCTATGGTTTCCTCTCGATATTTTCCTTCACCGAAAGCTCACTGTAGGATTTGAAGCCACGACCTTTGCCGCAGTATACCACTGAGCTATCTTCACTTACGTTAGTTAACGATAACATTTTCACAATCTCATTTGATCCTTTGAGGCTTTATATCGTTGAGATATATTCTTGGATAAATAAAAGGAAGATCATCTATTATTGTAAAACTTGCATCGTCGCATAAAGTGCCGGAAACTTTGCAGCAAAAAGTCTACAACGTTATTTAACTTAACCGTTTCAAGTTAACATCAACAATGCCTTATCTCTTACGAGTCAAAGTTCTACTTCAAGCGTCTACTACACGATACAGTTTATGTAACCCAAATGTGGTACAACGAATATCAACAATGAACGAAAACATAATATTGATCTCGACCACAGACTTATTGTCTAACTAGACGTCGCGAGTGTACGTACTTTGCCAGTCAAAAAGCAGACAATTGACAATTTGTCTCTATTTTTTCTCAACGCCTGGTCGACGCATCTCTTGACCAGAACGCTGGCATATACCTCGCTCAAAGAATCAGCATTTCCATCCAACGTGGCAATGCCGCCAGCATTCTGGGCACGTTGCCTACTGACTTCTTCTTCTTCCCTTCCTTATCCCACGCTAGGTGGGGTCGGCACAACATGTTTTCCCCTTTCACTCAGCTCTATCACTAGTCGTTTCTGTACTCACACCTTTCATAATATGTATATTGCCTACTGACAACGACTTTTTTATTTAGATTTATTTATCCTTTGTTTTATTACTTAGAATAGACTCAATATTTTATTCTGCGTATTCGACGCTGTAACTGCATCTGATTTGTTTCTTTCTATTTGTCTACATTTAGTCCGCGATCGACCGTTATTGCCTTTGGACGTCAACCGACATCTAGAAAAATGATTCCGTATTAAGTTGTAAAAACTGTACAGGTAAGGCGATGATAGCTCAGTGGCAAGTGACGTCGAATACCGCGGCGAAGGTCGTGGGTTCGAATCCTACAATGAGCTTGAGTTTTCGGTGAAGGAAAACATCGTGAGGAAACCAAAGCACGGTGGTAGGGTACTTTGTAGTACCCGACTGGCTGGTTACCACCCTCAAGTTGAAAATCTGTCGCCAAACACCTATCGGTGTGTTCCGATAGCTGCACTTGAGAGCCAGTTCCCATCTAGGCTTTGTGTGCTTACTATCTTTGGCCACATCATCACTTACCATGGTGAGATTGTGGTCAAACACAAGCCTATGCAGAATAAAAAAAAAAGAAATAAAAAAAAACCCAAATAATGGTCATTTTTCCTACCACAAGTAAATTGACACGTTAATTTACACCAAAAAGTGTCATGATTGATCTTCATACAAATTGAGGTACTTGCGTTATCTAGTTAGATAATAAGTCTGTGATCTCGACGTTCATCTCTGATGCAGTTGCTTAATTGTGTTTTGAATGCGTTCAACGTTAGATCAATTCAGGTTCTAGTTATGTTTCTGGTAACAATGGTTTTGTTGAAGTCTTCGGTTTATATTGACGAAGCATGGTCACGTTTGAAAAGCTTTATTTTACACTAGCTGTGCCCCGCGATTTTACCCGCGTTCCCGTGGAATCTTAGTATTCCCGGAATAAAAGTATAGCTTATGAGACTCACATAATATAACGTGGCTTTCAAATAAATAAATAAATAAATAAATATCCTCGGACATTTGTTCACACACGGCTATCTGATCCCAAACTAAGCAGAGCTTGTAATATGGAAACCAGATCACTGATATACTACATATACTACTTTTTTTTTGTAAATACATACTTAAATAGATAATTACACCCAGACTCAGGACAAACAGACATGTTCATGCTCACAAATGTCTGTCCTGGATGGGAATCGAACCCACGACCTGCGGCGTGATAGGCAGTGTGTTAACCAACCACGCCAACCGGCCCGTCAATAGTATAGGATTTTTTTAAATCGGTTCAGTGGATCCGGAGATTACCCCCTACATATTGTAGACTACATATTGTAAAAAAACCTTGGGAGTTTGTTTCGCCGTTTTTTCTCCTGACAAGTCTTTATTAGTAAATGGTGATAACAATAGCATTAAAAAATAGCAATAAGATGACGTTCAATAAGTGTTCCTTAAGTGTCCCAAAATTGAATAAAACATATTGATTTGATTTGATTTGACATGACGTATCTAGTTAATGCATAAGTTATAAAAGTAAACTCTAGATAACATAACGATAACGTAGTAAAAATGTATCATAAGCTTTATTTACAACAAATGTACAAAATATACAAACAAATGTACAACTATAATATATAAAAAACTTCTTCGAGGCTGCCGCTGCTGCCGATCGGCAAGGTTCCCAGAAGGCTGGTATAGTAGTTGATTTAGGACTATGACTTTGACGAGATATATCTCGCAAACAGTACGTTTGACAAAAATATGGTTTAGGTTTTATCACACATGATGGCCGGAAAGAAAAAAAATCTTGAATTCGTGCCCCCGAGAAAATATTGAATTTAATGTGACGTCACATAGCCTATACCAGCGGACAAACAAGACGCTTCCAACGACTAATGATAAGTAGTTTAGAAGTTATGAGGGAACAGATGAACATATACAATATGTTAAGAAAACACCGTCAGATACGAAACCAGTATATAGGTTTCCTAATCACATGACCAAATAAAATAAGAAATACACAATATTCATGATAGTAAATATATTAATGAAATTTAAAAGGTCCATTTAAGTACTACAATTTCCCCAAAATGTGGCAAATTTTTAAAATGTGACATCACCATCCCCGACGGTAGGTAACTATTATGTAAGACCAAGTGGCGGCACCCGGCACCTTTGACGAAGCCGACAGACGTCGCGCCGCTCGCTGTCAAAGGCACTGCCGCCGGCACGTGTAGCCAAAGTCAAAGTCAAAACCATTTATTCAGTTTAGGCCCTAGAAGGGCACTTATGAAGGTCGAATTACAGAAGTTACCACCGGTTCGGAAGTCAGCCTTCAACTGAGAAGAACCGGCAAGAAACTCAGCAAAGTTACATTTTTAAAATATTTTTGGACCATCTGACTAAAACCGTATTAAAAAAAATATGGTAATTAACAGTAAAAAACAACAATAGGTACTTGTACAGATAGCTGCACTCTGTACAAGTAGGTACTTGTACAGAGTGCAGCTACTTCCAGACATCTTCATCCACAATATATTGGGCTACCTTGTAATAAGCTTTTTCTTTCAAAACTTTTTTTATGTACGATTTGAATCTAGAATCAGTCATCTTGGTAACAGATGCTAGTAATTTATTATAAAAGCGAACACTATTCCCAAGAAATGACTTTTTAACTCTAGCTAATCTAAAATACGGAACAACTAATTTATCTTTTTGTCTTGTATTGAAATTATGAATCTCTACATTTGAGTTATACAAGTCTACATTTTTTCGAATGAACATAATATTTTCATATATACAGTGAAGGTAAAGTCATTACGTTTATTTCCTTAAATATTTCCTTTAATGATTCTCGTGGACCCATATTGTAGATTGCACGAATGGCTCTTTTTTTTGTAATACAAAAATTGTTTCAATATCTGCAGCAGCTCCCCACAGTAAAACGCAATATGAAAAGACTACGGAAATATGCAAAATAAACTAATCTAATTTTTATAATTAATAAAGCTTTGATATCTAATAACTAAACATACACAATCAGCGACAAAAAATGGCCTTACCGAATGTCTACCCACTCTAAAATTTGGGTGGTCTTTTAATCTAGTAGCATTCGAACGCTCCGACGGTAAACATGCCTCAGTGCTCGTTTAAGATATATTTTGGCTAGCAGGTATGAGTCGTACAATTTTATTGCCTTTGTACATAGCTTTGTGAATAAAACTATAAAAAAAACTAGTATAAGGTACCCAACACAATTTGAGACAGTTTTGAGAGAACTTTTGCTTGGGATTGTTTATCTTTAGTTTTTAGATATCAATGGTTTGAAGCCTAAAAACTCGTTACAAGGTAAAAGTTACTTCTCATAATTACCACGCAATGATATTATAATTAAAAAGGTAGATAAGCTATAAGCGTTTCAAAATTGGGAGGCTTAAAATATGGCTAATTAGCCTACTTTGACCTCTGTCGCGTTGCCGGCATCAACGGATGCATTTCACGTACCGAGTGCAATTAAAAGTAAGTGACCCAAAATAACCAAAATGGCATCGTGTGTTATGAGATATCTTAATGTAGTGTGGATATTGCAATATTAAGTTATTTATGTATGCGTTAGAGTGCTATTTCTTGACCATTTTTAAACGGCTTCAAAAAAGGAGGAGTTTCTCAATTCAACCGTATACATATATGTTTTTTTTAAGATTAATGTTTTTGTAGGTAACCTGTCTACAACTTTTTACTTGTAATATCATTGTTAACACGTGTAAAAGTTTATTCATATCCTTATGGTTGTAACTTTAGTTTATCTAAAGAGTGTTTTGGAATTTATATAATACTAGCTGTTCCCCGCGGTTTCACCCGAGTTCCCGAGGGATATTTTCTTTTCCCGGGATAAAAGTACTCATTTACGCCAGAGCGGCTGAATGGATCTGGTTGAAATTTGGCATGGAGATAGATTATAGTCTGGAATAGCACATAGGCTACTTTTTATCCCGGGAAAAGATAAGATCTCTCGGGAACGCGGGTGAAACCGCGCGAAACAGCTAGTATTATTATAATCCTAATCAAAAAATAATATTACAGCATTCAAACGATCTGTTTTTAGAAATAAAGACACCAAAAAGTAATTTCGAAATGTAATCTGTCATTCATAAATATTAGGAAAAGTTCGCATCGTTCTGTATTCATGGTTCGTCCATCAGTTAAAATTTCAACAGTCCCAAGTTTATGTCAACTCTAAAGTCGCTCCAAAGATATTATTAATGTTGCTAAACCCAAAAGTTTGACATTGCC
The DNA here is from genome assembly GCA_951361185.1 of Ochropacha duplaris. Taxonomy (NCBI): domain Eukaryota; kingdom Metazoa; phylum Arthropoda; class Insecta; order Lepidoptera; family Drepanidae; genus Ochropacha; species Ochropacha duplaris. The sequence continues at coordinate 1,533,380 of OX592712.1, read as the reverse complement.
ATATAAAAGTGGCTTACATGAATTACCAGAGTAAGCTAAACTCTGAATATGTAAGGAATTTGATGAACCCGTAAAAGATGGAGAAGACAAACTTTCTAGAGATGTTCAAGGCCAATGAATTAGTTTAGGCGATGATAGCTCAGTGGTAGTGACTGAGTGGGTTCGAATCCTACAATGAACTTGAGCTTTCGGTGAAGCAAAACATCGTGAGGAAAGCATAGCACGGTGGTAGGGTACTTTGTTGTACCCGACTGGCTGGCTACCACTCTTAAGTTGAAAATCTGTCACCAAGCATCTATCGGTGTGTTGCAACAGCTGCACTTGAGAGCATTTAAGGCATTGTAATAAGGTGTACAACACATTAGCAATCCCCCTTGTATTGCTAATGTCTATACGCGACGGTAGTCACTTACCATCAGGTGACCCGTCAGTTCTTTGTCACTTGTGTGCAGAGTAAGCTAAAGTGTGGAAGGAATATGTTAAACCCATAAAAGATGGAGAAGAAAAACTTTCAATAGATGTTCAAGTTTAATGAATTTGCGAGTCACCTGATGGTAAGTGACTTCCGTCGCCTTTAGACACTAGCAATATTAGGGGTATGCCAATGAGTTGTCAACCTTTTTACAACGTGAAGTTGGATTTTCTCCTCTGATTTTGTTAGAGAAACTAATAATAAGGTCACCCATAATATTTTGTAAACTCATAGGTACTGGAGTAAAATTTTTGGTTTAACGATTTCCAAATGCAGATTCAAATGACTGCCATCTGACTAACGAGCTAGAAAGTGACGGTGATAATATTAATGGATGCGCCATTTATCATAATTTATTTCATTACGAGTGATGAATTTAGTCCGCTTCCGTTATTTGAACCATTTCAACATCTGATTTTGCATAAATTACCTACAAACCAGCGTGTGACTTTGCTTATTACCCTCAGTATCATCGCCATTTATTACTCCATTGTAAAAAATATGTTTAAGAATTGTAAAAAAAAATAAACAGGCGGATCACCTAACGAACTGCTAACAAAATATACGCCAAATGCTAAAACTGTAAAGTTAATAAAAAGGTATAATTATTTTGGGAATGGAAGGTGGACAATTTAATTATTTGGATCCTTAGTATAAGTTTGTCGAAATATTTTTTTATTACTGAACTCTCACCGGACACATAAGCCTCTTTCGTTTGGTCATTAATGTATGTTTAAGTATAATGTTTAGTGAAAAATTATTTGGTCAATAAATAAACAAATTAAATGATAAGAATCGCCAACACAAATAGAGTAAAATAAACAAACAAAACAAAAATCTAAATCATAAACTCATTTATTCAGTTTAGGCCCTGGTAAGGTACTTATGAACGTTACAATTGACTCTACTACTGATTCGGAATACACTTAAACTGAGAAGACTCCGGCAAGAAACTCAGCATGGCAAATTTATTCAGCAGTGGATCTTTTAAAACTTTATTTACATTTTCAAATATTTGACACTACCCAGCGGGATACAGGTGCAGACAGAAGCTACTATATTTTTATCTTCAATATAATGAGCCACCTTATAGTAGGCTATGTTCATTAACAACCTTTTGAAAATCCAAAATTCACCATTGATTTCACTAACATTGTTACCAAAACCGCAAGATACATTTACTATAAGGGTCAACTTTCGAAATCACCTCGTTAGGGCTGTGTAAGTAAGGGATCAAACTAATTAGTTACAAATCCCTTTAGGCAATTGACGTCTTGGCATTGTATTGATCCAACTAATTTAAATGGGTACATGACGGCTTTATTTGGGCGTTTTCTGTCTTATTTAGACTATTACTGACTTTATTCTTCTTCTTCTTCTTGTGCCATATCCTAACGGATGTCGGCAAGCATTTTTCTAAATATAACTCTATCCTGAGCTGCTCTGCTTAGAACAGCGGCGTCAGCAGTACCAGACCAAGTCCTTAAATTGTGTCACCAGGCTTTTCTCCTCCTGCCTCTACCCCCCCTTCCCTCTATTTTCCCCGACTTTATTCTACTCTTCTGATATTATCTATGTATTGTGTTTTTGATGTGTTATATCTTTCTCTTGTTTCTTACAGTTTTGTCAGTCCGTCCAATCATCCGTCTGTATATCATAGCTAATTTATTTCTAAACTATAAAGCAATGAACCTGAATCCTGCCACGTATTAAAATAAATGTTGCATGTACTTTGCGCATGTAGATAATTTTTTTGTGGGGTTTCGATGAATCACTAAAAAAATCGTTATCATTTTCTTTAACATTAATTTTAATGTTCACAAAATAATGGTAAATAAGAGGAAACGCTGCCAGCCTTCTGGGAACCTTGCCGATCGGCGGCAGCGGCAGCCTCGAAGAAGTTTTTTATATATTATAATTGTACATTTGCTTGTATATTTTGTACATTTGTTGTAAATAAAATGTTTTTGATCCTACTAATATTATAAAAAAATAAATGGTTAAAGAGAGTTTGGGACAAGGTACGTGTCCCTACTATCTAGAGCTAATACTGTAGTTCTTAGAAACCCTAAAAACCTAGATACAACAAACGGTACGCTGCTTATATCTAAAGATTAACATAATCTAGAAGAGATTATCTAATTGAAACAACAGTTTTAAAATTAACGATAGCAATTTGTTTCCTAAATCATTTACAATTCCCTTTGAAATCAAAGAATAAGACACTACCAATCGTGATCTTGCAAAATTGCATGCTCAAGATAAGATTGTGTAATCTATCAGCCGGTACGGACAGGGCAGGATTCAGGCCCCTCTTGTAATGAGATACTTAACCATTGAGGCACATCAGTCCCCTTCGTCCATTAAAATGAAGTAATTTACAACCAGCCCCTAATCAGCCCAAAAAATTTAACTACGGTCCCCAATAACATAAATATAAAAAGCCTATAAAAAACCTATAAACGTCGCTTCCAGTATCTGTAACAAGTTGGAACAATCTATGGTAATCGGGTCACGCGCTGCCCTAATGACTTTCTCATTAAACGTTCTTAGGGCGGTATCACTTCTGACTGCGATTGTACCTGCCACTAATCTCCACTAATTGTTACCTTGGGGAGAGAAGATTTTTGTTGAAACACTTTTATCGTCATGTTCTTTTTTAATATTTCTTGAAAATGTAGATATCGGACTTGCTGGAATCTTGGGTAGTGACGTTGCGTTTTCGTTTTATTTTCATTGAGTTTTATTGAATTGTAGTGACATCTATCTACAAATAGATATAGTTCACACTACTCCTAGATAGATGGCGCTCCAATAATCTACATCGCGCTATCGAAGTTTTCCAAGCGATCTGCATTATATACAAGCTTCCAACATCTACAGTTGGACCGCGGTCTCCAGGCACGATGACCTAACCTGGCAGAAGATCTTCCCTTTTCAATGGAAGTGTCTAATACCTCGCTCCTCCATTATATAATATCGGTAGTGTTTTGTCCAATAAAGTTCATTTTAAGTGCACCAGTGAAATGAAATTAAATGGAAGCGTGTATGTGACTCTTGACTTACGGTTTTCTGAAACAGTTTTAGTGGAACGGCCACCAATTTGTGACCACCAGGCAGGTTCACCTGACGGTGAGTGACTACCATCGCGTATATTTTAATAATCATTCTGCTATTCGGGGTGGAGACGAATCCAACAAATCAAAGATCATTAAAATCTTACTAAAACCTGACCTGCTTGAACGGACGAAGAAAAATTTTACTGAAAATTATTTAACGTAACTTAAACGAAGAAAAATTACTGATGACAACATAGGCAGAGATATCCTAAAGGACGATTGGCAGCATTGAAAATACACAAATTATTTAAAATTCAAAAAGTACGCCTGTATTGGTCCAAATTATCAATTTATGCCTTTTGCGGTTGAGACCATGGGTCCGTGGGGGTCTGAAACTCGTCGTTTCGCAAATATTTTATGTAAAAAATTAATCGAGGCCTCGGGTGACCGGCGGGCGGGGAGCTTTTTCCGCCAACGCATCAGCTTGGCCATCCAAAGAGGAAACGCCGCCAGCCTTCTGGGAACCTTGCCGATCGGCAGCAGCGGCAGCCTCGAAGAAGTTTTTTATGTATTGTAATTGTACATTTGCATGTATATTTTGTACATTTGTTGTAAATAATAAACATACGTAATAAATATTTAAAAAATGTAACCTTGCTGAGTTTCTTGCCGGTTCTTCTCAGTTGAAGGCTGACTTCCGAACCGGTGGTAACTTTTGTAAATCGACCTTCATAAGTGCCGTTCTAGGGCCTAAACGGAATAAATGGTTTTGACATTGACATTGACTTTGTAATAATAAACTTTATCACCAAGTTCATAGGTCAATAGGAAGAAAATAAATATTCGGAACAAAATGTAAAAAATGCTGGCTTCTCATTAATTTATTTGACAATATTTTTTAAAACGATAAATACAGTATTCATCTACACAATTACTTTACAAATCAAGTGCAAAAAAAAAATTTCGCTCACATACAGCGAATATATTATTAAGTTTTTATTGAAATGAAATGTTTATTCATCCAAATAGGCCTTCACAGGCGCTTATGAATTGTCAGATTCTAATGACATAAGATCTAAATTCACATTCTTAACACGTTCCTTAAATGTATGTATAGGCATAGGCAAATTTAACAGTGTAGGTGGTATCTTATTATAGAAGCGTCCTAAAAATGAACCTTGCATTTTATGAACTTCCTCGGCTTATATTTGAGTCTATACGCCGAGGAAGTTTGTGCTTATTTCTAGTATTAATAGAGTGCATGCCACATTTTTTGTCAAAAATTCTATTGTTTTATTTAAAACCCCCTTAAAAACATTTAAATAACACAATACACGGACAGACTTACATGTGAGTGACAGGAGTAGAACTGAGTATGGACCCTTCGGTACGGAATCCTAAAAACAGTTTTTTTTTTATTATTTTTTTTATTATTCTTGATAGGCTTGTGTTTGACTACAATCGCACTATAGTAAGTGATGATGTGGCTGAAGGTGGTAAGCACACAAAGCCTAGATGGGAACTGGCTCTCAAGTGCAGCTGTCGGAACACACCGATAGGTGTTTGGCGACAGATTTTCAACATGAGGGTGGTAGCCAGCCAGTCGGGTACTACAAAGTACCCTACCACCAAACCTTCACCTTCACGAGTTTTTTTTAATAAGTAAAAAACCTTTTATGTAAACACTTCTCATCTTCATACGCAGTGCAGGCATAACTCTACCAAATCAAATGTCAGGTTCATTTTCCTCCTTTATGATATAACTCATGGTTAGATTACATACATCCGGATTTATCCAGTTTCCGTTCGGGCACCGTTTGTATATGGGATGGTGATACGGCGAAAATTTGATGGGCTCCCTTCTCAACGGATTGCGTGACGTCATTTATCTTAAGAACGTATCAGAGTCTGAGGATAGATATAGGTAAAATTGTGGCCTTGATTCGGAAATTGAGTTTTTGAGATTTTTTCAGTAAAGAGTTTATTGTTAACTAGCTGGCCCCCGAGGTTTCACCCGCGTTCTTGGGGGGTCTAAAAATAATTCCAATTTATTTAAAGACATAATCTACTTGTGTGCCAAGTTTCATCAAAAGTTTGCGTGAGAATGTAAGTAGTCCTAAGTTAATTTACGCAACTCACGCCAAATAATTAAATTAAAAATATCCACGTAAACATCTAAATGGAGAAAAACGTATTTTCAGTACAATTTAAAGAAACGAATCATCTAAACTTATTAAATCATCTTAACTCACAAATATTCTGATAATAAATACATTATACAAGTCTAACTTCATCTGATTCCAGAAGGATTCCAGGGTTGTTTTTTTATTTTTTTATGTCACAAGTGACAACGAGGCAGGCGGGTCACCTGATGGTAAGTGACAACCGTCGCCTATAGACATTGGCAATACCAGAGGATTGCTTATGTGTTGTACACCTTATTACAATGCCTTAAAGGCGAACAGGCTCTCAATTGTAATTGCGCTCTCAATTGTAACAGGTGCTTGGCGACAGATTTTCAACTTGAGGGTGGTAGCCAGCCAGTCAAGTACTACAAAGTACCCTACCACCGTGCGTTGTTGCGCTTTGATAAAAACCTCCTCTGATACGGCAAATAGATAGAACAACTGAATTTCTAAGGGTTCGGAATAAAATAATGTAACATACAAAAACAATGGGACGGGCCGCTTTGTAGGTTAGTACAGCAAGGTTTACTCAACAGTAGTATTAACCTTGCAGAGCGAGCTCGTCTCCTTGCAGTCTCAGAGCATGAATCAGGTTATTGGCTACAAGCATTACCATCAACTAACATCGGTACCTTGCTGGACGATACATCTTTTACAATTGCTCTTTGCTTACGTTTGGGTGTAAATACGAACGAAATTCATCGCTGTCAATGTGGTAACGACGTTGATATGCTAGGCCACCATGTCGCCGAAGTGCTGGCCGTTTATCACGACACGCAGCAATCAATGACGTCATTCGTAGGGCTTTCGCCACTGTTCACGTGCCGGCCATTTTAGAGCCGAACGGAATAGCACGTGACGATGGTAAGAGGCCCGATGGTATGACGTTGTTGCCCTGGTGTCACCTGGTGGTAAACCTCTAGTGTGGGATGCAACTTGTGTTGATACCGTTGCACGATCCCACCTAGAGTCAACATCCAGGGTGGCGGGCGCAGCGGCGACTACAGCGGAGGATTTCAAGCGGCGCAAGTACACGGCCATCGGCGATGGTTATATATTTGCGCCGTTTGGAGTGGAAACTCTGGGACCGTGGGGACCGGAAGCGCGTAAATTATTTAAAGAGCTATCGGCGCGCCTTATAGAAACTTCCGGCGACCAAAGGGCTGGCTCGTACTTTGGACAACGAATAAGCCTCGCTATACAGCGAGGTAACGTAGCCAGTCTTTTGGGCACGTTACCCATAGACAGCGATCTAAATTCTGTGTTTTATTTATAATTTAGTTTTATTTATAGGTATTTTAGTTTTATTTCTAATTTAAGATGATCTGTATAATACATAATTATTATTGTGCATAAAAAGAGTAATTACATAAATCTTTTAGACAAATGCAAACAATAAAAGCATTACAGTTTCAGGAGTTGTTCACCGCAATTTAATTAATGTAAAACTTTTCGAACTGTATCTCATTTTGGAGTACAATGAAACTAAAACTGAAACTCAAATTAAATAAAGATACATTTTAAACAATGCCAAGAGATGACCTTGTGATAGAGCCTAGTCTTTTGTTGAAACTGTTCTTGGAATTAAATTATATAACAATACTAACTGTCACCCGCAGTTTCACCCGCGTTCCCGTGGAATCTTATCTTTTTCCGGGATAAAAAGTATCCTATGTGTTATTCTAGGGTATGATCTACCTTTGTGTCAAGTTTCATCAAAATCCGTTCAGCCGTTTTTGCATGAAAGAGTAACAAACATCCATCCAAACTATCACATTTATAATACTAGCTGTTCCGCGCGGTTCCACCCGCGTTCCCGAAGGATTTTATCTTTTCCCGGGATAAAAAGTAACCTACGTGCTATTCCTGACTATAATCTATGTCCATGCCAAATTTCATCTAGATCCATTCAGCCGTTCTGCCGTAAATGAGTAACAAACATCCATCCATTCAAACTTTCACATTTATAATATTAGTAAGATTAGTGGGATAAATAAAACTAATTATCAAGGTAAGATTGAGATACATTGTAATGAGTTCATTTAATAACAATGCCTTTTCTTTTTTTTATACAACTAGTGATAACCAGACAGGTGGATCATCTGATGGTAAGTGACTACCACCGCCTATAGACATTAGCGATACCAGGGGGATTGCCAATGTACTGTCGATCTTTTTATGCGCAAGAGATGTCCATGTCGTAGAGTGCACTTCAGTGACAACAGCATCCTGAGCATGCTTGCATTCCATTTCTGAAAAAAATGGGTTATTCTTGAGCTAATGAATCTTATGTACGTACGTGTCTATATGTCTTTCATAACTAAGTAAGTACCAACAAAATAATGATTGATGTGGCTTGAAATAAAGTTTTAAAAAAATATGAATTGGTGTGCTAAATAATCCACTTTTTTTAATGACTAGTTTTTTACTGTGTGATTGTTTTTTCCTTATTATTGATTGGTAGGTAATTATTTGATCTCATTTTGTTTAATTGAAGAACGAGTGAAGTAAATATCATTTAAATCTTTATCTAAAAACAGTCCAATCGGCAAACTTTGCGGTACTCTGGAATATTGAATTTGTAAAATATTACTAAACCGAGTTTCGGTTTAAATCATATTCTTATCAAATTTATCTGGAAACCAATTTAAACTTTGTTTTTGTGTACCAAAGAGTTTCTTATTGGATGGATCTTTGGTTTTGGCTTTGACATTAAATATCAGAATTAAATCGTAAGTAATCGTATCCTCCTAATCCTATCCTACTATAATATTATAAATATGAAAGTATATCTATCTATCTATCTACGACAACCAAGAACAAACTATGGTAAGAAAACCTTAATTTATGAAGGTGCACAATTATATAACAAACTTCCAAGAGATTTAAAAGAAATTGAATCTATTTATAGCTTCAAAAAACACATATTAAAAAAATACAATAAAAAATCTTATGATCGATCATACCTGAACTAAGCCATTTCTAGTTATGCATAAGTTTTAAACATCTATGTTTCTTTTGTAGTGAAGGAAGTCGAGTGGCTGGTGTGACCAATTATTTTATAAACCTACCTCATTATTTTTATATTTTATTAATATTTACTATGATTTTGTATACTCATCATATTGTTTAACAGCTTAAAGCATGTAATATTTCACGGAAGTGAATTGTTATTGTAATTCTTGTGAGAAATAAAATATTCTTTAACCCGAAAGTATGTTTGGATGTGTGTGAAGATGTATGTTACTCTTTCACGAAAAAGGTAGTTCATACCCGAAAATAACACAAATGATACTTTTTATCCCGGGAAAAGGTAAAATCCCTCGGGAACACGGGAGAAACCACGGGGCGGAAAATTAGTATTATAAATGTAAAAGTGTGTATGTTTTGATGTTTGTTGCTCAATCACGCAAAAACGGCTGAATGGATTTTGATAAAACTTGGCACACAGGTAGATCATATACTGGACTAGAATTGAGCATAGAATACTTTTTATCCCAAGAAAAGATAAGATCCGTCGGAAAAGCGGTTAAACCATGCTGCAACGTTGCTCATGGAATGAACTGCGGAATGGGAGTTTGCGAATATCCTTTACTCTGTTAAATAGTGTTTTAAAAATATGATATTAAGAAGTTTCTCTTCTAACTTCTTCTCTTTGTTGAAGAACAAGCACAAAAGCAGTAGAATCGACTAGAATCGTATGAAGCTGTACATGGCAGTAACAACAAATCTAGTTTTATAATATCCTTAAGTGATTTAAATCCTATTCCTAGAATAACTTGACTGCTACTTGGCAACCAAGCAAGTAAGTATCGAATAATAGTTTTGATGATTAATTAGTAAGCAACTGCTATGGGTTCACTAAATTGTACTTAAAGATAACGCCTAAATTGAGACGTCTATAGACTTCAGTTGAGAATTCAACAGAATTGAAGGAAGGATTTTTTCATTTTAAGGTAAAAACTGCTATGAAATATTTTCTAACAAACAAAAAGATTAATAAACCAATGCGAAGAGAGATAAACCCCTATTCTTCTTGCGCAGCATTCAATTTCCCATGGATTTGTCCAATAGGGATGGATTATCCCGGGACAAACTTAGTTTTGTACACAAAATAAGACGGCTTTGTAATACATTTGAAACTTTGTATAGGGCATAACTGCTTAGATGCCTTCCTAGGATTTATTGGAAGGTTTCCATTTAAGGAGGTTCGACTGCATGGATAAGCTTATCTTTGTATAATATTCCCATGCTTTTGCTTGTTACGTTTGTTACTGATAAAATCATTTTCATTCTCAATTCAAGATCCTGAGGGAATCATTACAAATTCGTCAAAATCAAGTTGGCTCAGTTACCAAAATGGAAATTTAATAATTTCTCTTCTCCTTTCCATTGGACAAGCACTTATAATCGTAATTGTCAACAGGGATCCGGTAAACGCAATTAAAACTTTCAAAATGGCTGTCCAAGTTGGGCGTTAAAGCGTTTTTTATGTAATTACTACTGTTGGAAAGATAATAAACAGCGTTCTGGCTTTTCAGGTTTCGGATTAGGTTTTAGGCTTAGTAATTACGTAATTATCCACGAAGGTGGCGTAGTTTCAACTTGAGTAAACAATTTAGGTCGCTTTACAGTGAAGTCAAAATTGATATTAAAATTATTAATAATTGGGACTAATGTAATCTTATATTATGGTATACAAAATAACAAAGTTAAACATGATTATAAGAAATATACAAGTAACTAGCTGTCCTACGGGGTTTTATCCGCGTTCCTGTGGGATCTTATCTTTTCCCGGGATAAAAATACAGCCTCAAATATAACGTGGCTTTCTATTGGTAAAAGATTTTTCAAAATCGGTTCAGTGAATCCAGAGATTACTCCCTACAACCTCACAAACTTTACCTCTTTATAATCACTACATAGTATAAATCAAAGTCGCTTGCGCTGTCTGTCCCTATGTATGCTTAAATCTTTAAAACTACGCAACGAATTTTTTTAATAGATAGAGTGATTCTTAAGGAAGGTTTATATGTATAATACATGCATAATATAGTAGCGAAACATGATAAATTTAGAGGTTTCTAATGTGATGTCGTAATTAAGCATTTTTTTGCAATTGCAAACGCTGGCTGAACCCTACGAGATAGACCAAAATAATGTACTACAGTATTGTCCACCTTAAAAAGTTCAACAAAAAAGTCCGCGATGGTATATGTCTATCTCTTAGGGATAACCCACGATAACCATTTTTTATCCTTTACTAAAAAGTGATTATTTACGAAGTGATTTTTCCCGCTTAAACCTCTCAACCGATTTAGATTAAATTTGGCACAGATATAGAGTAGACCTTGGGAGAGAACATAGGCTATCTTTTATCCCCCCTCCACCACCCCCACTTGCGCGATATAACGTGTAGTCCACGTGGGCGAAGCCGCGGGCGGGTCGCTAGTATTAGTTTAAATTACAAAAAAACGCACAAAAATCATTGAATTATCAAAAATGAAGAAAAAAACAAAGGTAAATAAAATTTTAAACGTAAATTATAAATTTGAAAAAGTGACGCCAAATTGATTGACCATCAGAATTCTGTCGTGCATTTGTAACCTTTAAAATTGAGTTACAGTTTAGTGTTGTTCTTTCGGCTTTGCTCACAGGCAATTACCTAGTTGGAGGTCGTTCTATCAAATTAAACAACAAAACAAACTGGTACCGACCGGTTCGTTTGAAACTAGTTCAAATTGGATAAAACTGCTTTGGTCATTCATGTTGAATGAGTTTCCAAGTAGATTCTGGAAGAAGAATGTCGTATTTTTTTTTTGTTTTTCACCTTGACGTAATATTACTAAGATAGTGTGGTTTTTTTTTTATTCTGGATAGGCTGCACAATCTCACCATGGTAAGTGACGATGTGGCCGAAGATGGTAAGCACACAAAGCCTAGATGGGAGCTTTATGTTAAAACTTGCGAGTGAATTTTAACCCAGTTCCGCACAACCGACTAAGCTGGAACTTTGCACACACTTTTGGCAGAAAATCAATCCATAATTGACGGAATTATCGCGAAACTCCTCCTTTTTTTGAAGTCGGTTAAAAAGTACCATTCACTGATTGATTTAAACCTAGAGTGACTTGAAACGGTTCTTCTCACTTCCCTACAATGTGGCGAAGAGGGCGGTGGCTGCCACACGCGTCATACTTGTAAACAGGTGCTGCTTGTAGGGGCTGGTCTGTTTGAATTTGTGGTTTACTGAGTCATTCATAATTAAATTCCATTGATTATTATTTTTGACGTCATAACACGCAAATATTATCAGTGAGACTAGATAAATATTTATTGAATGTAATAGGTGTAAGTTATTTTCGAAAAGATTAATTGCTTGGTTGGTGCCGTCTCTTCTCAGCAAAAACAGCCTTCCAAACCGTGCGTTAGAGTCTAGACTATTCATAAGTGCTTGGAAAAAAAATTCATTTCATTTCACTCATACAACTATTTCCAGATGACTTACAATCTCTAAAAACTTTGGGCAAAGAAATAACTTATCGTAAAGAAGTATGTACCCTCCAAGGGCACGAGTTATCGCATTTGATCGCCAAATAAATAGATTACCATGGTAACGATTCTCAAGCTAAACTACTCCACTAAACGTCAAAATAATTTACTAGCAATACAACAATAAAAATATAAAGCTCCACAAAAACCGGTTCAAAGCTTATCTTAACCGGTTCAACGCTTGTCGATATCCGGATTATCCGCATTTACGGGTTGACACTAACAAGGGTTAGATTTTCTGCGCCGTCGCGGCCGGCACCCGCTCCGAGGGACTTGTGTCGACCAAAGGTTAATTGGACATTTGCTCTCAATATTTCAGTCTTTTACACGCCGTTGATTTGGTGATAAATCAAATTAAGGTGAAGAGTCATTCAAGTAATTGATTAACTGAAGCTATTTTCCATAGACCAAATAAAAAAGGTAGCCGAATTTGAAAAAGGAAGCCGATCGCGGTCTTGTACGACGCTAGACACGCGGGATAACGTACGTACAGGCCACGCTCACTTCGTGCACGTTGCTTCACTTTATTGGAGACTATTGTTTACATACGCTCAACCTTTTTAGGGTTCCGTACTCAAAGGGTAAAAACGGAAACTCTATTACTAAGATTCAACTGTCCGTCTGTCTGTCTGTTACCAGTCTGCATCTCATGAACTGTGATAGCTAGATAGTTGAAATTTTCATAGATGATGAGTTTCTGTTGCCGCTGTAACAACATACTAAAAACAGTTTTCAAAATTTGTACGGTGCGCTAGTCCAACTCGCACTTGACCGGTTTTATATTTGTTCTGGGCTATTTAAAACAAATTCCTACCCCGTCATTTAAAATCACATTTCTGAGAGATATTATATTGTACAAAATATGTTCATGTATTGTCTTTCTTTCTTTTAAAAAAAAACTAATTTTGTTATAAGTATTATCTTCTATGTATCTTATAAAGTGAAAAAGTGTAGGTAAGTACTACATATAAGAACATAATAATAATAAATAAATAATAATAAATATCCTCGGACATTTGTTCACACACGGCTATCTGATCCCAAACTAAGCAGAGCTTGTAATATGGAAACCAGATGACTGATATACTACATATACTACTTTTTTTTGTAAATACATACTTAAATAGATAATTACACCCAGACTCAGGACAAACAGACATGTTCATGCACACAAATGTGTGTCCTGGATGGGAATCGAACCCACGACCTGCAGCGTGATAAGCAGTGTATTAACCAACCACGCCAACCGGACCGTCATACATACCTGACTACAGCTAACATGAAATCTCAAAACCAATAAAACGGTTTGACGATCTATATGACACCGTTGTAATGGAGTTCAGGGCTTTGACTCCTGAATCCCGTTGAAATAACATCTAGAAGAGTCCTTAAATGGTTATAAACTAAAGGACGCAGGAACATTGAGTGGGATGATGTTGGTGGACGGCATTGAGACGGTTTGAAAACGTTTTATAAATTTATTTTATTCAGAAAATATCTACACAGATTCAGTATCATCCTCCGTCATCAGAAACCTGAGCTGCACGTAGTAATTCGACCATCCCTTAAAAAATGTATGAGATAAACATCGTATGGAAAGCTATGCATTTAAGGCGATGATAGCTCTGTGGTAGTGACACCGAATACCGCGGCGAAGATCGTGGGTTCGAATACTACAATGAGCTTGAGCTTTCGGCTAAGGAAAAAACCATAGCACGGTGGTAGGGTACTTTGTAGTACCCGACTGGCTGGTTACCACCCTCAAGTTAAAAATCTGTAACCATGCATCTTTCGGTGTATTCCGACAGCTGCACTTGAGAGCCAGTTCCCATCTAAGCTTTGTGTGCTTACTACTTTTGGCCACGCACAAGCTTATACAGAATTAAAAAAAAGCTGTAGCACTGTGCATCATTCACCATGCATCTGTCAGTCATTATTACCTACTGTAATAAATAAATACAATACCTACCAAAACATTATTTTGAAAATAAAACGTAAAATATTTTTTTTTATACAATATTGTATTAACATATTTTTAATAATTTCAGGATATTACCTACGTCAGTGAACTTTTTTTACATATTAACTTTCAACAATAAAAAACGTATTTTTATGTAAGCAAGTATATTTATGTAAAATTGCTTAAAATCTCTCTATTAACATTCCATCGTCCAACAGAATACGCACCAATGTTTTCGGCACTCCATTTTACTGCTTACAGTCGGGAGCATGAATTTTTACGACGTTGACAGATCGCTATAAAGTTCCTACGACAGATTGTGGATCGGCATCCGATATCACTCGTAACTCTGAATAGGACCGCCCTTTGGCGATACGTCAGCCATTTTTATGCTTGCGGTTTTCAATGAACATATTAATACCTAAAATGAATGTTAATATTATAAACGTGAATATTTAGATGTTTATTTCTCACGCAAAAACGGCTGAACCATTTAACAAGTGTTTAATTTGAAAAAAGAAAAAAACAATGTGCGGAGTTTAAATGAAATGTTTCATAGAAGGGGATGTATTAAGGTTTTTGGCTTGGTCATCTAGATCTTTAAGCCAGAAGAGGATGTGTCTGTGCGCGTCTATTTTTTTTTTAATATACTAGCTGGTTACCGCGGTTTCACCCGCGTTCCCGTGGGATCTATTGCCAAGATAAAAATAAAGCCTATGCTACTCAAGGATAATGTAGCATTCTAATGGTGAAAGAATTTTTGAAATCGATGCAGTACCGAGTTTATTCGTTACAAACATACAAAAATACAAGGCGATGATAGCTCAGTGGTAAGTGACGTCGAATACCGCGACGAAGGTCGTGGGTTCGAATCCTACAATGAGCTTGAGCTTTCGGTGAAGGAAAACATCGTGAGGAAACCATAGCACGGTGGTAGGGTACTTTGTAGTACCCAACTGGCTGGCTACCACCCTCAAGTTGAAAACCTGTCGCCAAGCACCTATCGGTGTGTTCCGACAGCTGCACTTGAGAGCCAGTTCCCATCTAGGCTTTGTGTGCTTACCACCTTCGGCCACATCATCACTTACCATGGTGAGATTGTGGTCAAACACAAGCTTATCCAGAATAAAAAAAAAAATACAAATCTTTCCTCTTTATAATATTAGTAGGTAATTTTTTTTAGGATCATAATAACTACTTAGTACTTTGAAATCCTACTAATATTATTAATGTGAAAGTTTGGATGGATGTATGTTTGTTACTCATTTACGACAGAACGGCTGAATGGATCTAGATGAAATTTGGCATAGAGATAGATTATAGTCTGGAATAGCACATAGGCTACTTTTTATCCCGGGAAAAGATAAGATCCCTCGGAAACGCGGGTGAAATCGCGCGGAACAGCTAGTATTATAAATGTGAAAGTTTGGATGGATGTATGTTTATTACTCATTTACGCCAGAACGGCTGAACGTGCAATGTTAGGGCTCCATAGCTTAATAGCAAATATGAAAATGCGAAGATAGCTTATTGGTAGTGACGTCAAATGCCGTAGTAAAGGTCTTGAGTTCGAATCCTATTATGATCTTGAACTCTCGGTGAAGGAACATATATAATAATAAAGCCGTTTATTTCCAAAAATTTGTGTACATTATTTTATAATATCATGAAGTGTTAACATAAAAAAATAAACTATAAGATGTCCCGCAGTTCGGCGTGCCTTTTGGCATAGGCCTCCTCCAACATTCTCCATTGTGGTCTGTCCTCTGCAACTCTGGTCAAATACGGCCCCAAGGTTAGGCAGTGAAGGAACATACCTACAATAAAAAAAAACAGAACAAATTAAAAGCCGTTTATTTCTTTACAGAATTCAGAAGAAAAAGAGTTACATTCTGTTAGGTTTATAATTTTTTGTTATTAGGTACTTAAATGTAAATGTAGTTATTATTATTTTTTGCATACATTTTAATTTATTAGTTTATTAGTTATCTGCAAGAACCCCTCTGCAGGTAAAGGCCTCCTCCTCGGTGAAGGAACATATTATGAGGAAACCATAGCACGATGGCAGGGTACTTTGTAGCACCCGACTGACTGACTCCACCCTCAAGTTGAAAATCTGTCGCCAAGCACCGATCGGTGTATTCCGAGAGATGCACTTGAGAGCCAGTTCCCATCTAGGCTTTGTGAACTTACATTCAATGCCCGTGGTCCTACTGCGTGGTCATTATTTTTGCCCGTGGTCCTACCAGCAGGACTGCAACAAAAACATCATTATTTAGTATGGGCAATGGTCCTACTAACAGTGAAGACGAAAAAAATGTAAATGAAAAATCAAAAACTAGCTTTAATCTAAGACATTTATACAAAAAATCGGATTTTTTTCGCTCTAAAAAAAAACCTATAACCTATATTTATCTTCAACAATAATAGAATAGAGGTAGGATGACGAAAAAAAAAACCAAAACTACGGGCACTGTTACTTGTCCGTAGTCTTACCAGTAGGACTACGGGCAATGCTAAGTGCCCATGGTCCTACTAATAGAACTATGGGCAAAATAAATTGCCCGTAGTCCTACCAGCAGGACCACGCAGTAGGACCACGGGCAATAGACTTTACCACCTTCGGCCATATCATCACTTACCATGGTGAGTATGTGGTCAAACACAAGCTTATCCAGAATTAAAAAAAAGACTAAATACATAAGAGATGCTTCACACACAATGTAACATTTAACATAATCAACAATACCAACTAATCTTATTGTTCATTATTGCTGAACAAGACTCCCTCGTCTCCTAATTGATTCAATTTAATAATAATTGGAATCTACAGAGCTTTACATAATTTCAATTAATTTTAATGTTACGTTATACGTGTTTATCTGGAGGTACCACTCATTGAAGATATTGTATTGCAGTATCAATGGGTCGGCGTTTTTTTTTCTGTGTCTCCATTGGCGTCACTTAGCCGTCAGCCTCTAGATCATAAAGAATTTTATTCAGTCTCAGATCAGAATCTCAAATAAAAAAGGTAGACAGAGCCGTGCCAGCTAAAAATCAGCGCTGCTGGTATTAGCCGCACATGCTGAGCTGGTATCCGCGAGAAATGTATTTGTGTTTTTTAATCATTTTGTTATTATTGTTTTGTATTTTATATATTATCTTTTCTTGTTATTATTTCCTTGGAATTTATTTTGGTTTTCTCCTTTGGTATTCTCACTTAAATTGAAGTACAGTAAAGGAAGCCGAATTTGAAAGTGGAAGCCGAACTTGTTCTTATACGGCATACATACCTACTATAAATATTACATTTTATTAATATCTATCGAACTTGTGGTTGAAATCTAATTGGTACTATTTTTTATGTACCTATGACAAGAAGGGCGGGTCACCTGATGATAAGTGACTACAGTCGCCTATATAGCAATAACAGAGGGATTGTGAACAAGCAACCTTCCGAACCGTGCACTAGAGTCATTAGAATCTGACAATTCATAAGCGCCTGTGAAGGCCTATTTGGATGAATAAACATTTCATTTCATTTCATTGTTACCGACGTTTTAAAGTACCTAGAAGGTTAACTCTCAAGTGCAACTGTCGGATCACACCGATAGGTGCTTGGTGACAGAGTTTCAACTTGAGTGTGGAAAGTTCATCTAAATCAAGAGCTCATCTCACTCAATTAAGTTCCTAATTAACTAAATTACTTAAGTAGCGCTATACATAAACAGGTCGACCGTCAACATCTAATAATCCCATCGAGTAATACATATAAATGGGGCCATAACCCTCGGCCTTTTGATCAACTTTTATCTCCGATGTTTTGACTCTCCGCGCTATTTGCTCTAAAAGTCTTATAATATAATAATAATAATTTATTTATTTTCTCCCATATATACAGAGAAACTTAAAATATAAATCACAAAAACATGGGCTTACATATGTATGTAGCGGGAGACAGGAGTCCAAACTGAGTAGACCCCGTGCTATGGATCCCCTGGTCCCCGCCTCTCAAGATTTACAAAAACATAGTTTAGTTGTTCAACTGGTTTTATGTAAATCTTTAAATTGATTGAGTTTTTAAAAGTCATACTTGTGAACAGGTGCTGCTTGTGGGAACTGGTCTGCTTGAGTTTGTTGTTTACTAAGTCACTCATAAATAAATTCTATTGATTACTATTTCTGCCGCCATAACACGCAAATATTGTCAGTGAGACTAGATAAATAATTATTGAATGTAATAGGTGTACCTAAGTTGTTTTTGAAGAGAGTAATTGCTGAGTTTATTGGCGGCTCTTCTCAAAAAAGCAACCTTCCGAACCGAGCATTAGAGTCTGACTATTCATAAGTGCTTGTAAAGGTCTATTCGGATGAATAGACATTAATTTCATTTCAAAGATTGATAATAGTTTAAGAGATACAATTACTAACAGAAGAGGCTATACACAGCAAGAATAATATTGTTGTAGAAAGGATACCTGTTATTTTTCTATTTTAGTACTATTTTATTTAATAAAGGTCCCGCGACGCAACGTCGCTTGGAATGATATATTCAACTTATATTAAACGTATAGGCACAATATCTAGATATTTCTTGTGTCTGGAATTTTGAGATTATATAAGAGGCAGAACGAAATTACTTTTTCTTGGTACAAGTTCTTTGATCGTTTCTCAATGTTGTATTACTTTAAGAATAAAATTGTTAAACATTTGAAAAAAAAGCCAATATAGTCAGATGGTACAAAAATATTTAAAAAATGTAACCTTGCTGAGTTTCTTGCCGGTTCTTCTCAGTTGAAGGCTGACTTCCGAACCGGTGGTAACTTCTGTAATTGGACCTTCATAAGTGCCCTCCTAGGGCCTAAACTGAATAAATGGTTTTGACTTTGACTTTGAATGTATATATTCATAATCTGGGGGATCCTAGTTTGTATGAAATTAGGGGAAAGTCGATACTATTATGTTTGAAAAGGTATTTATTAACATTATAGATTGCATTACAGGATTATCTTACCAACTACGCCTACCTGAATTTAGATTCTGTATTTCAATTAATTGTATTTTTTAATAATTACGTTGCAAGACTCAATGGTAGTGACGTCAGTTTTTTTTTTTTTTTTAATGTCACAAGTGACAACGAGGCAGGCGGGTCACCTGATGGTAAGTGACAACCGTCGCCTATAGACATTGGCAACACCAGGGGATTGCCAACGTGTTGTACACCGCGGTATTAAGGCGATGATAGCTCAGTGGTAAGTGACGTCGGATACCGCGGCGAAGGTCGTGGGTTCGAATCCTACAATTAACTTGAGCTTTCGGTGAAGGAAAACATCGTGAGGAAACCACAGCACGGTAGTAGGATTTTTTGTAGTGCTAGACTGGCTGGCTACCACCCTCAAGTTGAAAATCGGTCGCCAAGCACCTGTTGGTGTGCTCCAGCAAATGCACTTGAGAGACAGTTTGTCTTTAAGGCATTGTAATAAGATGTACAACACATTGGCAATCCCCCTGGTATTGCTAATGTCTATAGGCGACGGTAGTTACTTACCATCAGGTGACCCGCCTGCCTCGTTGTCACTTGTGGCATAAAAAAACCACATCTTTAACCAAGCACATTTTTTTGACTGCCAAAGCAAAAAAAAAATTTGATTTAAAAATATGTCACTGAAAAAATTTAACATTTCTATAGAAAAAAATCTGTTCCTAACTAATAATTATAGAAATTACTATATGAAGTGTGAAATAGAGAAATTACAGTAGTGATTATAAAATAATAATGCTTTAATTATTAGGGGAAAAATCCGATAGCGAAAGGAAATAACAAGTTTCCCTTTTGATCATACAGTATGATATCACGTCGTATTATTAACAAGTAATTACAAGGGATGTGGATTATCATCGAAGAAGTTTGTTCATTTATTGTTAAAACTAGCTGTCAACCGCGGTTTTAGCCGCGTTTCCGTGGAATTTTCGCAACATAGCGTGATGTTATATAGCTTATAGCCTCGATAAATAGGCTATCCAACACTAAAATATTTTTTCAATTCAAACCAGTAGTTCCGGAGATTAGCGCGTTCAAACAAAAAACTCTTAAAATTTATAATGTTAGTATGTATTATAATATCCCATCAAAAACATAAAATTATCAAAAATCCAAATCACAGTCGTTCCCCCGCAAAAAGCTGTGAAAAAAAACCCATAATATTTTGTAACTATTAAAATGTTAGTATTGCAAATAAATAAATAAGTACCCGTCGTATGAGAACACCTATCCAAAAACTTTGTGATATTTTTTGCTAGGTAATTAATGAACATAACGACATTTGTAGTACTTTTTATTTGACGAAGTTTAGGAGATATGTAAACGCAATAACCTGTAAGACAGACAGACAGTACTAATAAGGAGAGATAATAATATTATCCTACTATCCTACTAAGTTTCTATGTTTGTTTCTCAATCACGCAAAAACAGCTGAACAGATTTTGATGATACTTGACACACAGGTAGAATGTATCCTGGAATAAAACACAGGATACTTTATATCCCGGGAAAAGATAAAATCTCTCGGGACGCGGGTGAAACCGCGGGGCGGAAAACTAGTACAAAATAAAAGGAAATAAAAAAATAATTGAATCCCAAAATGCTACAATCCTAAGTATTAGGATTAATTGTGAAAGAACTTGTAATATTTGAAGTTAATAAAAACCAATAACTTATCGATACGCCACCAAGAGCCATCACTATTATATCAGAAAATTTAATTAAACATAAGTAAGGCTTTATTAACGTATAGAACTCGCTCATTGTATCATATTATCCTCTGACTAATCAGTCGTAAGACACCACGATGAATAGGCTCCTGGATAAATTAGAAAATCCTAATAGACCTCTATTAGGCCCAAACGTTAAATCTTTAGAATTCTGGGGCCTCTTATTACCAAGCAACATTTTCAAGCGTCTATTTTACTTTTGCATGCATACTATTGTCTTTGTTTTTGTAACATCGGAATACATTGATATTTGGTACATCAAATCTAACATGACTTTGTTATTGAACAATTTGAAGATCACAATGCTATCAACTGTCAGCGTAGTAAAAGGAACAACATTTTTGATTTGGCAGAAAGATTGGAGAAATGTAATTGAGTATGTAACAAGAGCAGACATATATCAGAGAACTACAACTAACTCAAAGAGTATTCTAAAGATCACGAGATACACAAAGTATTGCAGAAAAATCACATATTTCTATTGGTTCTTGATGTACACAACAGTTTCGATAGTAGTGGTGCAGCCGATTTTCAAGTATTTTTCCTCAGCCACATATAGATATAATGTTAAGAATGGGACGGAAACTTATCTGCAAGTTGTCAGCAGTTGGGTGCCGTTTGATAAAAATACTATTCCAGGTAAAGTGTACGGCTAGTTTAATACCAACATGCCCCAAACCACGGTGGCCTTAAGCGTAGCAGTGTTTATGCTGATAAGTTAATGATAGCTCATATATAATTGAAGTTACTTTCTTTTCAAATGAGGAAGCCAGCGAAACCAGAACCTTCAATCTAAACATAGCCACCTTGGCGATGAATTTTCAAAGATGATGCACCAATGATGTATTCATAGTTAGGGAGGTGGTTGTTAATGTTTGACACTCTATCTTAAAGAATGTGAGTCATTAAAAACCTGCAGTGGCATTAAAAAGCGACGACTATAGGCTATATACAAAAAAAAGTGTGCAGTCAGGTTAGATACAGAAAAAGTCACATAATACACTTTTTCCTTACGTGACGATTTCTATAACTCAACGTCAAGCTGCGTTAAGGAACTTTGTTCCAAAAATATGATCTGATGTATGTAATTTTACAGCCTCGGCTACTAGTATTCAAAAGACTTGTAAGTGGTATGTAATACACCAAAGCATCATGTCAAAACTTGTTAGTATAGTTTATGCATACATTAATTGTACAAGTTTAGAACTAATTTATATAATACTAGTTGTTCCCCGCGGTTTCACCCACGTTCCCGTGGGATCTTATCCTTTCCCGGGACAAAATATAGCCTATGTTCATCTGGGATAATGTAGCTTTCTAACGGTGGAATTTTTCTTATCAATAAACTACTTAATCAACAAATTGGCAGGATTTATTTTCAAGCTGCAACGATGTTAATGATATGCTTACAATCTTGTACGAGGGTATCAATGAAGGAATTTTAAAATTAATAATTAGTTAAAAATAGTAAAAACAAGTACCCAAATTGGTTTAATCGCGATTTAATTAGATTACTTAAAGAAAAATATAAACTACGGTTACAAAGTTGAAGAGTCTGGATGTAAGTAAGGGAGCGGGGCCAGATGGCTTTCCTGCTTTCTTCATTAGAGAATGTGCCTCAGGTGCTCGTGCTCCCCTCCTTATTATCTTCAACGAATCACTCGGCTCTGGAATATTTCCTAACGTGTGGAAACTAGCAAAAGTGGTTCCAATTCACAAGGACGGTGACAGCATCCTAGTTAGTAACTACAATTCTTGTCATGCCAAAATTTTCGAATCCTTGGTTTGCCCCATTATTCAGCTACATTTTAAACAGATGGTTTCTAATCATCAGCATGGATTTATTGCTGCTCGGTCGACGAACAACAACCTTGTCTCATTCATTGAAGTCTTGGTAGAAGCAATCGATGTTCATAAACAAATAGACGTAATACATGGACTTCAGCAAGGCTTTCGATCGCGTTTCACACAATATTCTAATCCAGAAACTGTCAGCATGTGGTTTTGCTGGATTCCTCTTGACATGGTTGCAATTTTACCTGACTACTCGTGCTTTCTATGTAGTCGTCAACAGGTATCGCTCATTGCAGGAGGAAATTACATCAGGCGTTCCACAGGGGTCAAATTTAGGCCCGGTCCTTTTTAATATATTTAACAATGATATCTCATCTTTTTTTCCAAATTCTATACCTTTTTTCTTTTCTGACGATCTTAAGTTCTGTGGCGCATTAATTCCACAGCTGATATGGTGTTGCTTCAAACTGACCTTGATAGACTAACCAAATGGTGTACCAATAACAGCATGACCCTTAATCTTGCAAAATGTTTTCATTTAAAATTTTCCCGAAACCATAATCTAATCCCTTCTACGACATGTTATATATAACAAAAAACTCACCTTCAGGCCGCACATGGAGTCCGTAATTAAAAAAAAACCAAAACAAAAATATTGCTATAAAATAATCTAATATGCAGCAACCTTTGCCATACACAAACCTTAGACTGGAAAGGGTACAAAAACGCTTTTTATGGCACTTGGCACGTTCGACAGGAGTAGCAGCAAGATGGTCTTCTTATAAAGAAAGACTTGATCATTTTAATATGAACTCACTTTCCAAACGTAGGGATCCCATTGATCTCCTGTTTTTATACAAACTCTTTCGTAATAAAAAAGATTGCTCTCAGCTATTGCAAAAATTTTATCTGAAGGTGCCATGTTGATTGCCACGCTATAAAATCTGCTTCGCTCACCACTGCGGAGAACTACTCTCAGTATTAACTCACCAACACCACGACTATGCAACTTAATAAACAAAAATAACATCCTAGATATACATTTCCAGTCGCTTGTTTTTTTTCGTAAATGTATACTAAAGGACACTCAAATTAATTAATTAAGTTTTGCTATTGAAATTTGTTATTGTAGTTTGCAGGCTAGTTGGTGAGTAACAATAGTTTTAGCATCTCATAGTTTATATGCATGTTGTGTTTGCCTATCATTAGCTGTGTACATTAGACTTAAGAGTATTTTTTTTAATTTTACTTATATTAGTGTACCAACTATTGGTAAATCTTTTAAATAAAAATAAAAAATAAAATAATCGGTCCCGTAGTTTCAGAGCCTATTCAATGCAAGCAAACAAATAAACAAACAATCAAATCTTTCCTCTTTATAATATTAGTATACATGTTTTGCCTACATTGTGAAATAAAATAAAACTAGTTAACAATTCCTTTTTAGGTTATCTAGCAGCATCAGCATTTCAAACTTATGTATCTTATTGCGGCGGTGGCTGGATTACATCTTTTGATACAATTGCTATCGTCGTAATGGTGTTCTTCAAAACAGAACTAGAACTGCTGAAGGATGACTGTGAGAACATGTTTGGACCTAAATCTGAACAGGTTCCTGATGAAATAGCTATGAGCAGGCTGAAAGAATTCCATTTAAGGCACATTGAATTAGTTAAGTAAGTGACATCCTTATGTTTGGCCATACTTCGAAATTTGTTTTCTTTTTGGTAGCTTTTGTATCAAACTCAAAACTCATTTATTCAGTTTAGGCCCTGGTAAGGCACTTATGAACGTTACAATTGACTCTACCACCGGTTCAACAAACACTTAAACTGAGAAGAGAAGTATTACTAGTATCAAATGATGTTAGCCAAACTGGTGGTGGAAACACAGATTTAATAAGATAGATCTTAGTACAAACTTTGGATGCTCTATGAAAACAGAGCTCATTACTTTTTAGTTCGACTAATCTGATAAATTCACATATCACCGTTTTGAAAATTTTACCACCAAATATTTTTTTTAAATAAAAATCACTAAACCATTTACGTTTTATACAGTGATGCAAATTTCCAAATGATGCGCCTCCTTAAAAAAAGCTGTATGGATATCATCCTATAGTCTCTACTACAAGCTGTTAACGGATATAGGTCTACTTTCCCTGTATACATACATACATAGCATTACACTAGTGTTAACTTAATTAACTTTGCAACGACAAACCAAGTGAAAATAAGCAAGAAGTAATTCCAACCAAGTTCCCGTATTAATCTCCGTACTAAAACTCATAAACAAAGTTAACGGTGGAATTTATCGTTTAATGTAACTGTACAACTTAGATTGACTTCTTGGTTGGTAATGCGGATTTCGCATTTGGCAGTATGGCGTAATGGAGATTGTAAACAGAGTTTGTGTTATCTGTATACTGTTGGATGTTCTATTTAATGATGGTAGCTTTGTTGCCGCGGCTTCAGAAGCTTTGTCATTTAATTTTGCATTTGATATTAAAGGTGATGTTTCACTGTCCTGCACTTTGGGATATTTTGATGAGATTCTTTATATTTGGTCGCATGTAAATATTACTTTATTCATTGACGTTTCGGCAGTTGAAGATCAAGCGTATGTACAATCAACCGTGCAATGGTTTATACTAAATGTTTCACTAACATTTTTATTTGAGTAATAATATATTTTTTAATTAGTTTTTTGGCTTAACTTTTGTTTTTGTATTTCAGGTTTGCGAATTCATTCGACTCCTGTCTATCACCAATACTGCTACTCTACATGTTTGTGTGTTCTGTAATGTTGTGTGTCACAGCTTATCAAATTACTGTAAGTATAACACATAGATTGATTTGGTTGCCATCGGCAGCTACGGAGAATGTTTTGTTAAAAATGCCGATGGCATAGCTACCAATGCCGATCAAGTGGACGCTCAGCTTTAAAAAATTATTAGAATTTATTAGAGAACTAAATACACGAAAAAAAAACGGTCACTTACAATTCCTTTAGACTCATAAAAAATTGAATAATTAGCGCGATAGTTAAACAACTTTAAATTATGGAATCGAAAGAGAAGGAAAATCAAAAAAGAAGATTATTTTTGTTTTAGAGGCCTTATTAATTATCCTTACTGTTGTCTTCCAACTTAAATTATTGTATTTTTCACACCGTGGCTTTACCCGTTTTCCTATTGCAATAAAATATAGCCAATGTTAGGCAGAGATAATGTAACTATACAAAATAAATAGGTGAAAGAATTTTAAGAATCGGTCCAAAGATACCCCCTGCAAAAACACAAAAAGCCATACGTCTTTATAATATTAGAAAGATTTACTGATGTAGATATCAAAACTGTTAATTGTAGGATCTGTATTTCAATCAAATTTCAGATCGAACCAGATGCAATGCAACGCCTCTTAATAGCAGAGTACTTAATATTCGGAGTTGCTCAGTTGTTCATCTACTGCTGGCATAGCAATGATGTGTTATTCGAAGTAAGACAATTTAGTTTACTGAATAAATAAGGCGGTCAAATTAAAAATAAATATTTTATTCAAATATACGTTCGCAGGTTTTATGATTAGACTGACACCAACTCTCGATTCAGAAGGTTGTATTTGCTGAGCAAGAGCTGGCAATAAACACAGCAGTATCTTTTTCAAAACAAGCTTTTTATTACATTAAATTTACAGATTTATTTATAGGAAACTCTTCGGTTTCATCCGCGTTCTCGTGGGATTTTCTCTTTTTAGCATTTAGATAATTTAGCATTCTAATGGTGAAAGAATTTTTAAATTGGTCCAAAAGTTTTTGAGTTAATTCTTACAACATACAAATCTTTCCTCTTTTTAATATAAGTGAAGATAACTTATAAAAGTTTTAGTGGAACGGCTACCAATCTCAATATTGGCGGCATTTTTTTATTAATATTTATTTATGACCATAGATACAAAGTCTTTCAGTCGCATACATTTACACATATCACATTTACTGTAAAGTCTATTCCTCGTCTGTACAAGTCTGTCAGGTTTTAATGAAATTGGAGGCTGTTCCACTAAAACTTTTCACGGACATTTTGGGACAACCTGAAAACTTACGATACACGATTTCATTTCATTTCACGTTATTTATGCACATTTGATCTTTATTGAACAAAACACCATCGATATTTTCAATAAAACTCAAAATACACAAATTAAATGAAAATAAAAGGAACGTCACTTCGCATGTTCCGGTCAAAACAAGTATTGCGGGGATGTCCTAAAGGCTGATTGCCAGCAAAACCAGCGGGTTTCTGTCAAAATGTATTGAATTTCTGAAATATTTGCCTTGTTTTCGCGAAAATAAATGCGGCAAATCATGAGACCTGATTTAAAACAGGTCTGAACACTTTGTTTTTTTTTCTTTTTAGAGCGAGAACTTAACGCTCGGTCCTTATAACAGTAAATGGTGGATGCGTAATGTGAAACTCCAAAAGGACACGAACATTTTGGCAAGCCAGTTCAACAAGACTATTGTTTTCTCCGCTGGGCCTTTTAACAAGCTTACTGTCGCTACTTTTATAAGTGTAAGTGCCTTATTCAAGCAATACTATATTTTTCCACGTTAAAAATTACCAGTAAATACTGTTTTGATAAAATTTGGAATGTAGATTTGTTTACCTCTTAGATAAGTTTGAGTTTAACCGCAACCGCATACTTAGTGATGATGTGGCCAAATGTGGTAAGCACACCAAGCTTAGAAGAAAACTGACTCTTGATCGATTACCACTTCACTACGAGTGACGATTCGAGTAGTTTATTTTTTATTTATTTTCTTTTAGGAAGATTTACAGCCTTTTGATATAGGTAGACATGTAAAATTAATTCAGTGTAAGATGATATGCTGAATTCTGATGTTCTTAAGTGTAAACAAATCTATACTAATTGGTAGGAAAAGGTCCGCCTATGTCAATACCTACAGTATGAAAGACATGAATATCTTGAGCGCGATATTTAGGAAGTTCACCCATTATGGGTTGTCGATTAGTAGGAGATACCCTAAAGCAAGCGATGCATTTCATAGTGCGTGATCGAATGGCACTGCGTGCTGAAATGATCCAATATTTTTGGGTTATCAAACTTTGAAGAGTTCGTGGACCTACGTGCAAATGAATTTTATGAAAATGATCAATAAGTATACTAGTGAAATTACACTTTTTAGGAAGAAGCAGTGGGTGCTTCTTATCATATGGTAATTTCGACTGTGAAAGGCGACCCCCCACCCTGAGGAAACAATTGGAATCTATAAAGGGGTTGAGCTTTCGCAAGGAGTGACTGCAGCTACCGTCCTTAGATAACGATACTATGTCACTATCAAAATGATGTTTCTGAACTGATTTTACTAAAATATTATGCGCCTTTCTAAGGTCAGAAACCGTGAGAGACCTTCGTTCATTAGAAGCTAATTTGCATTGACGTATAAACTGATAGCATCGAGCTACAACTTTGATCAATTTATTGTAGCTAGAATATTTCTCTGACAGTGTATAAAGTAGATCAGACGTGTCGGGTGTTGCCTCGGAAGATACAAGGACTGTCTTAGGACACTTGAGTTCAGGAGGATTGCAGTCGCGGAACTCATCCATGGTCTTAATAGGCCAATGGGACTGTTCATGGCTGAGCCAATCTGGACCGCAGAACCAACCTGAAGTCGCTAGTAACACAGATGGTAAAGCGCCACGAGAGCAAATATCGGCTGGATTAGACACTCCGCTAACATGATACCAGCATTCACTGGGCACGCTGTCATGAATTTTGGATACCCTAGTGGACACAAATGTTTTGAGTGTGTAGCTGGGAGTGTTGAGCCAAGCTAGAACGACCGAAGAATCCGTGAACAATAATGTATCATTGATTTCGATACGATTACGTAAAATGGAATGGACATATTTGATAAGTTTTGCCAGTAAATGTGCTGCCATGAGTTCGAGACGTGGTATGGTGATAGTCTTTAAGGGCGCTACCTTAGATTTTGCAATGAGTAGACTAACTTTGGACTTACCATCTGCGTTTTTAGTTCGGAGATACACAACTGCAGCATATCCAAGAATTGAGGCGTCACAAAAACCTAGAACCTGACAGTAGGTATGGCGCTCTACTTTGACATGGCGATCATGTTTTATTTGTGACAGTAATGGAAGTTCATTGACGTACGCCTGCCATTTTGACTTAAGTGCTGATGGCAGATCTTGGTCCCAGTCAAGCTGACGAGCCCAAAGTTCCTGCATGCAACATTTTGCATAGAATATGCACGGAGCCACAAAACCTAATGGATCGAATTGTCGGCCAATTTGAGATAAGACAGTTCTCTTGGAAACGACAGGGTTAGGTGGAATGGTTGCAAAGGAAAATGCATCAGAAGCTGGGGACCACTGAAGGCCCAGCACTTTGATGGACAAATTCTTTTCATCGTCGAACGCAACAGGGGTTTCGCGATGAGCCTCGTCTAGATGTTCCAGCACCTGCGGACAGTTGCTCGACCACTTGCAAAGTACAAAGCCCCCAGACTCTAACAAATTTAAAAGCTCTTTCTGAATTTCTATGGCATCCTCGACAGTCGCCACAGACCATATCAAATCGTCCATGAAGAAAGCAGTTTTCAGAATTTGAGCGGCTTTTGGAAATTTGTCCGCTTCGTCATCCGCTAAGGTGTGCAGAACTTTTATAGCCAAGTACGGGCAACTAGCTACGCCGTACGTTAGCGTATTTAGTGAGAACACCTGAATCGGTTGATCGATTGAGTAACGCCACAGAATATGTTGATATGGTCGTTGACACTGATCCACAAGTATCTGCCGGTACATTTTGCAAATGTCTGCAGATAGACAAATTTCGTGAAGACGGAAATTTATCAAAAGTTCATTGATATCAGCTTGAAGCTTAGGCCCCGGTAACACTATTGAATTGAGTGACATATTATTTGATGTCTTGCCAGAAGCATCAAATACCACACGGTGAGACGTCGTGGTACTTGTCGGTTTGATGATGCAGAAATGCGGGATGATATACTTCGAATCCACGTTCTGGACATCACCAAGACAAGTCATATGCCCAAGTTCCTCATATTCGCGCATAAACTTATGATATTGATTTTTGAGTTCAGGTTCTCTTTCTAATTTCGTCTCTAAGTTGAGCAGTCGGCGGGTTGCCATTTGACTCGAGTCGCCTAGCTCAATAGATGGTCTGAATGGATATTTGACTACATATCTACCAGTTGAGTCGCGTCTATGCTCTTTTAAAAATAGGTACTCCGCGAGTTCATCGTCCGGACTGCGCGATTTTTCAGACGGCATATTCTCAATTTCCCAGAAAGAGCGCATCACCTGGTCTATGTTCATGACACATCCACAGAAGGCACCGTCTTTAATAGTACCAGTAGCAGTTGGGACAGCACCGTCGCGAGTGGAACGAGAGAGTTCAGTCTGACCGAGTATAACGTACCCAAATACTGAGCTCATAGCAACAGGTAATCCATGTTCGCGCGGAAGTATCTTTTCACCGTCATAAATGTACGGAAACAGATCACCGGCTAACAATATGTCAATAGGCGCAGGTTTATAGTAGGTTGGGTCAGCTAACATCAAATGTTGAAACTCAACAATCACCTTATCCGAAAGATGCATTGTAGGTAGATTTCCCGCTATATTGGATACTATGACCGCATCGGTAGATAGGATGGGTCCGGCTGAGTGTCGCGGCTTAACACTACAGGTGGTGAGCCCAAACTCCTTGACCGGGATACCCCCTAAACCAATTGGTTCAAAATTACATTTACGTCGCGACAAGCCTAATAGTTTTGCACAGTCTTGAGTCATGTAGCTCGTCATAGCCCCGCTATCAATTAAAGCACGTACGGTGTGGTACTTGCCCCAACAATCTGCGACGTGTATAACCGCGGTACCGAGCAAGACTGTCAAACTGACTGAGCACGTCAATCCGACTACACTAGAGCTCGAGTTAGGAGTAACAGAATCTATGTGTAGTGTGTGGTGATGCTTATTTTTGCAGACCGTACAACGTACCTTCGATGGACAGTCGTCAACAGAATGTTCGCGTAAACAATTTTCACACAATTTCAATTGTTTAATCCTATCGAGACGCTGCGTCGGAGTCAGGTCGGTGTAGTCGGTGCATCGATAAATAGAATGCATCTTTTTGCAATACAAACACTCCCTGGACTTGAATGATTTTACAGGTTGGTTTGTACTGCCAACAGCTGACGAAAATGTGGGTCGCTGCAATTTATTTGATTTTAATGTGTATGGTTGACTGGCCTTAGTTTGTCCCCGAGTGGACGATACCGTTTTTGCACTAGTGGAATTTGTAGTACACTCGGACATCTCGAGAACGCGTACGTGTTTTTCAATAAAAGTCATCAAGTCGTCATAGGTAGGAAACTCATTTTGTCCTAACTCCTTTTCTAATTCACGCCTAGTCACGGGGTCAAGGTTACGCAAAGCAACATAAAACAATAAAAATCCCGATAAATCCTTGATGTTCAACATCTGCAAAGCTTTAATGTTTTCTTGATATGTCTGTAAGAAAACATTAAGTCCCGAGACTGACTCATTTAACAATGGTTTGAAGTTAAATATTTTATCGAGATAAGTAGTCGCTAATGCGCGTTTATTGTCATACCGTTTTATCAACGCATTCCAAACGATTGGATAGTTATCAGAAGTAACAGGCATGGACTTAACAATAGTTAACGCGGACCCGCTTACCGCCGAGAGTAAATAATAAAACTTCTCAATGTTCGCCATTTGATTACTGTTGTGGATTAAACTAGAAAATGTATCACGGAATGTGGGCCAGTTTTCGATATTACTGTCAAAAGGAAAAAGTTCCAATTTAGGTAACCTAGGCTTTGCACAACTGCCCTCCCCTTTCATGGCTGCATTTGTTCGATCTAAGTTCAAATTACTCGAAACACCGCGAACGTAGTAGTACAAAGAATCGAAACTTTCGAGTTCCTTATACGACGGCACATATTCGGAATTTAATTTCTTTTTCAAGAGAGTGATAGCACTAATACTTTTTTCGAACTTTTCTCGCCATTCGGGCAAGTCATGAACACGGGCATTAAATTCACTAATTAATTCGGGTTTATCACCTAATCTTTTTGAAACATCGTATAAAGTTTGTAATCTAAAAAAACACATTTCTTTTGTGGTAATATGTGGTTGTACCAACTTCTCGTATTCCTCATCGGATTTAGTATCATGCTTTGGTGGCATTTTGCAACAAACAGATGATCACACAGCGCAAATTAATAATGGCGGAAGGACGGCGCCGGTCAAATCTACGTAATATAATTTCGAAAATGGATACTCGAAATATTGTTTGTAGAAATGAAATATACGTTGGATTAGGAGTCTGGACACAAAATAATAAGATCTGAATGAGTTTCAGAGTTCTAACTTATGTAGTTTTCTAGATATAAGCAAATTTAGTGCATGAATATTCTAATTACCTACTTGCCAACAATGAATAGCACTTTAGTGGAAAATGGAATTATTATACCAATAAATACGTAAATAAATGGATATTTAGTTGTGTTGATTTCGTAACTGGATAATCCCGGTTCGATTGACCAAAATGTTTGCTTCGATAGCTCAAATTTTCTAAAGTTTTGAAAGAAACTGTATGGCTAGATATGAAGAACAACTCACCACTTTTGTCTAGAAAACCCAGCCAGCGTGTCCCGGGATCACAACTCTCACAACGTGTCACAGCACAGTTTTTGGATTTATTTTAATTATAATTAATATTTTTTAATTGAGACGCGTACGCGTGGTATCTCAATCATAGGCGACAGTGGCGACAGCCGGCAGATGCGTCGGCGCGCGTAATCTTCCTTGGCGGGCTCCGGATGACGAGGCGGGAGTTTTTAAATCTAGCCATAGATCAACAAGAACCCAACACTAATATTATAAGGAGGTAAAGTTTGTGAGGTTGTAGGGGGTAATCTCTGGATCTACTGAACCGATTTTGAAAATTATTTTACCAATAGAAAGCTACATTATTTATGAGTGTCATAGGCTAAAGATTTCACGAGAACGCGGGTGAAACCGCGGGGAACAGCTAGTAAGAAATATTTGTAGAAGTTTGTAATATTGTTGGTTAATAATATATGAATCTTTGTTAGCGACTCTTTTATGTAAAAAAGGTTTTTTTTTTTTCAGATTCTAAAAGGAGCTTACAGTTATTACACGCTACTTAGCCAGTCACAAATGAAATAAATGCTTGGAAAAACCAAGCTGCGTTTAAAAAAGTAAACAGTTTGGAAAATTTCTTCGTTTATTTTTCTTACTAGTTTTTCAGTCCTTCTAATAAAGTACCAAATATAATATTCTAAAGTTTTTGTGTCCTTTTGTTCTCTTCA
The DNA here is from genome assembly GCA_951361185.1 of Ochropacha duplaris. Taxonomy (NCBI): domain Eukaryota; kingdom Metazoa; phylum Arthropoda; class Insecta; order Lepidoptera; family Drepanidae; genus Ochropacha; species Ochropacha duplaris. Next base: position 1,500,158 of record OX592712.1, on the reverse strand, counting down.
TTTACTTAAAATAAATGGATTGTCTGTGTTTATTTTTTTGCCAAATAACTTTTAGTATGGGACAAATCGCGAATTCTTATTTCACCATTCATTAGATCGAGCAAAATTTACATATACTATGTAGGATTTGTGAGTTGATACCATAGAATATATTTATTGTTTTGGACAAAAATTGTGCTGGACTTCAAACTCACCATGGTAAGTGATGATTGATATAGAAGAAAGAAAGAAAGAAAGAAAAATATTTTATTTATGCGCGCCATCCGACGCAAACCAAATAGCAACACAAACTACAAAAAACAAAGATTTCCCTTTTTTTATAGCTACCGCCATAGAGAGAAGTAATATAAGGGCAACACTGCTTTATACCTTTCATTTAACTATGATAATAAAAATACTTAATTAAGGTTATAATTAAATGGATATACAATTTTCCATTGTCTTTAAATAAAGGAAGAAATTAAACACTAGTTTTTGAAGTTTGTGCGTCGTATGTGCGCAAAAATAGGGTCATTGCTCAGCATATTACTGAGACTTAGGACGAACCTAATGTCTGCAGCGCTGATTTTCAGCAATAACCGATGAGTGACGATTCCCACCAGTGGAAATTCGATATCCAGTAAGTACCACATATTAAAACTATCGAATTATATATAGCATCCAGTTATTGAACATAAACTTATTTATTTACAGAATGCTAGTGCTTGATTCTAATAAGCAAAGCAAAAAATAAACATTGTTTTTCACATGAAAATACCAACAAATACAGACTCACAGGGCAAGACACACCCCCTGTTGGTATCCCACCATTGCAAGAAAGCTATTATAGTTTGGGTAAGCATCATTATATATGTATTATGTAAATGAATATTATTATTTTTTTGCCAAAGGTTATTACTTATTAGGCTTGCTGGATCTGCATATAATGTTTCTTTAAGTGTGTTAAAAAATATTTTTTTGATTTCAGGCTGCGTATTGGTGGTAAAAGACTGTTCCAACACTGCGTGGCAGCAAACTTAAAACTCCCCCTGAAAGCCATGGATCTATGTTTTGGGATGGAAAATGGATTAGTTGCACAACGTATTTGGTTCTCATGTTGATTTTGTCTCCAGCTCAGTTTAGCATATAGATACCAAGGTTTTTGTGTAGTAATGACACCAAAGAGCAACCCAGCCATATGCAGCTTCCTTCTTGCAGCCATTTTAAGTATGCTGTTAGTATTGGCAAAGGGAGTAATATGACCTCTTCGTGGAATATCTACACAAAAACGGATACATGCATTTTGTATACGCTGTATTAGATTTTCCGTTTTAGATAGCAGACATGGACCATAAACAGTATCACAATAATTGAGTTTAGACAGAATCAGAGCATCTACTAGTTGCTTTCTTATTGGTACACTTAGGTAACCTCTGATAGAATATAATACTTTTAATCTGTAAAAGCAATTCCTCATACAGTTGCTGATGTGTTTTTCAAAGTGTAGTTCTGGATCCATTGTTAGACCCAGATTTAATGCTGTCTCCACTCTTTCAATGTTTTGGCCCTTGATTGTTACTTCTGGCTTAACTGACAACATTGCACTGATCATCTTCCTACTACCTAGCACCAAAAATTTAGATTTTTTTGGATTTAAAACTAGTGAATTTTGTCCAGACCACTCATCCACTCTTTTTAGATCTGCATTCATTTTTCGCACCGCTTCCAAAGTGTCACCAGGTTTACAAGTTATGTATAATTGAATATCATCTGCATACATGTGATATTTGCAAAAATGGAATGACTTGGTAATGTCTGCACTATATAAGATGTATAAAAGGGGCCCTATAATTGATCCTTGAGGCACGCCCCGTGATACCAGTTGTGGAGGGGATGATAAAGTTGATCCATCCTCCCTTCGGATCTCAACATATTGTGTCCTGCCCGTCAAGTAACTCTGAAACCATTTTACTGTTTCTGCTGCAAAACCATAATACGCTAACTTAGAAAGCAATAGCGACGAATTGATTGCATCGAATGCTCGAGAAAAATCTAGAAGAGTTAGCAATGATCCCTCTCCCAGGTCACGGGCCTCAAGGATATTGCCTACCACATCTGATAAAGCAGTAGCGGTCCCACGTCCCCTCCTAAACCCAGATTGGAGATCTGGTAGGATATCATTTTTCTCCAAGTACTCCAACATCTGATTGTATACCACTCTCTCCAGAACCTTAGACAAGCAGGGCAGTATGCTTACAGGGCGAAGATCCTTGACCGTAATTGGGTTGTTAGTTTTAGGAATAGGGTGCACAATAGCACACTTCCATGCTTCAGGGAAAGTATGAGTGTCCATTGACCGGTTCACCAATGATGTGATAGTTTCGAGGGATGTAGGCAGAGTGAGCATAAGCATATCCAGACTTATTCCATCAACTCCCTTTGCATTTGAACTCAGGCTCTTTAAGACCTTATGTATTTCCTCCTGGTTGACATTTTTGAGTACAAACTGGGAACAATTAAACCTTTCAAACTCAAAGTATGTCAGTAGTGATATGCTCAAGCTACTCTCACCTGGAACGTTGAGAAATGCCTTGTTTATATCATTAGGGTTGTCAAAATGAGCTGGAATAACACCATCACCATGATTGGGGATAACATCTGATTTTAAATTCTTCCACAATAATTTGGGATTCTGTATATTATTGTTAATATGTCTCGTGAAATATGCGACTTTTTCTTGTTTTAGAGCAAAGATAGCTTGTTTTTTTAGATCTAAATAATAGTTCTTTGAAGAAATTACTTTATTTTGTTCTTTTTTATTTATTTTCAATTTGTGATATCTTTCTCTTGCTTCATCACGTAATTTAAACATAAGTCGTATATTATCTGTAATCCAAGGTGTGGGCTGATTCCTGAAAATGTTACTTTTTATGGGTGCATGTAGGTCAAACAGTTGAGATGTGTAAAAAGTGAACTGATGCGTCATATTATTAACATCCGTCAAGCAACTTATTCCCGGCCATGGTATCGCTGCAAGATCCACTACAAAGTAATCCATAAGAATATCTTTTAAAGGTCGATATACAATCAGTTTCGGCTTAAGCTTTTCCCTCTTAATCACAGTATCACATGTTATGAACGAGTGATGACCAAGCTCACTAACATGACTCACCAGTATATTCCTGACCCTCACATCAGTGCAGATAATATCAATAAGGGTCATACTGTCTCCTACAAAGTGTGTCGGTGTCTGCACTATTTGATTCATATTGGTATAATTAAGAAATTCTATAATATCCTTGGTTTTTAAATTATTTGAGTCTAATAGGTTAACGTTGAAATCACCTAACAGCACTATATGATCATAAGGGGCTAATGCACTAATACTGTCAGTTAATCCTGCCAGAAACCTTGAACAATCGAACCATGGTGGTCTGTATGCAGTACCTATCAGCAACTTCTTCCCATTAATTACTAGATTTAACCACATCTGCTCGACGTCTGACTGTTCAGGATGAGCTATTACACGCGCTCTGAGTCCCGTTTTAATGTAGAAGGCAACTCCTCCTCCTCTTCCCCCGCGTATGTTTTCCGGGCGCGGTATGTGCTTTAGCTTATATCCCGGCACACTGGGCGCACGTCCTTCCTCCCCAGACCGCAACCACGTCTCATTAATGGCCATTACATCTACAGAGTGGTGTGACATGGCAATCAAAAATTCTTCATGGTTCGTTCCCAATGAACCTGCATTAAATAAACCTAACTTCAAATACTTATCCCGAATCATTTAATTAGTGTTTTTTTTGCTTTATATATAATTAAATATGCACTTGAATATATACTTGAATAAAATAAATAATGTGATTTATTGAGTTTAATTAAACAATACTGCTGTGTGTTTATTGAATATAATGTCTTTTTGATATGTAATTTTGTCTTAAATAATAATAATGTTAAATTGAATTCTGTATATGTGTAAATATTAATATAAATAAATACTTTCCCCAAACCATAATAGTCACCATCAACTCCACAGTGTCCCTGACTCAGACAGATACGACGCACAAGCTCAACGAAAACAAAGTTTTTATAGTAACTACAAACTAAAATATAATGTATAAAAAGTATATAAAAAGATTTATTCAGTGTCCGTATGCGGTCCAATAATCCGCCGAATATCTTCCTCAGATGAAATGCGATGAGTAAGTTCACCAGGCTTACTACGAACCAGAATACGACCTCGCCTCGTCCAGACGAAACGCCAGCCATGGAGTCCGGCAGCAGCTCGCGCTCTACGAAATAACTGATGATTCGTCTTAGTCAGCCTTTCGTTAACATAAAAGCGACAAGCCGGACCAGGAAAGCCTAGATCCACAGTAGTAGCCTCTCGTCGAACGCGCGCACTGTCTAGAAAAGCATTGCGCAGATCACGGCGCGCCAGGCGCACCATGATAGAGCGTGGTCGGGGCTCAGTAGAATTATGTGGGCTTGTCGCTTTAATAATTCTTCCACCCACTCGTTCAGCACTCACAATGTCGCGATCATCGACTGCAACTCCCAGCTTTGAGGCAATTATCTTTACTAGATGTACTGGATTTTCCGATTGCGATTCCGGCAGATTGGCAATAACTACATCATTTGCCATCAGCTCCTGATCTCTGTCATTCAAGTCTCGCATCAGTTGCCCTATAACCCCATCCGTCACGCCTGCGTCAACTGGGGTGTCAGAACACCGGCTCTCCAACGCTTCCAGTCTTGTCTCTATGCCATCCATACGACTGCTGCATGACTCGTTAGACTGCTTTAGTTCCTTCCTTAATGCAAGAACTTCATGCTTTAAGGAACGCAGTTCTTCCATGATCATCATCAGCGCAGTACCGACATCCTGTGGCAAGTCTGAGATTATCTCTGCAGACGTCTCGGGCGAAGTTATCGACGGTGTCGGTGGTGTTACCATTGAAGGCGCCGGCAAAGTCCCCTGTTCGGCGCTTTGGGCCTGCATCTGATTCCCTCTGACGGGAGTTTCAGCCTTATTATCTCTTCGGACGTTCTTTTTGCATTCGGGGCATTGCCAAGTAGGAGCCATTGTACCCTTTACTGGAACACCAACACATCCACGATGATACGATGCGCTACATTTACTGCATCTAGCGGTATCTGTTGGCGACATAAATTTGCCGCAACCACCGCACTTTGCTAAAGGCATTGTAGTTAATTGATTATTCTATAAAGTTCCGCGGACTTCCGCTAGATGGCTCCTATAGCAGTTGGGTTTGGTAGATGCAGTATTGCTTCCAGTCGCCACCAGATGGCAACAGCAGCAGTTTAGGGCGGCGCAGTTGGTTTGGTGGTCCAGTTAAAGATGTCGCCAGCAGTAGCTGCCTTATGCACTCGGGTAACTTGCAATAAATACCTTTATGAGGGTAGATAAATATATGTCCTCAGGAATTGTGATACTGTTTGCCCGTTTTATAACTCTTAGACTTAAAAACCAGAACTCTCTACACTGTATAATTTGTATAATGTTGTTATTTACTTTAAAACACACCGTTTAACCACTATCAACACTTATTTTATTTATTTTTCGGAAAAAACTTGGAAGGGATTCCCACTAGTGCGAACGTCAAACGTCTAATGTACATAAAGTACGTCTAATATACAGGTACACGGTGACAGATTTTGATCTCAAAGCATCAGTGGGCGGAACGGCAGCGGGTATTACAAGGTACCGTAATAGGCTAGGAGTGACAAACAATAATATAGTTTATTCAATGAAGTCTTACACCTACGAGTATTTCTTTCCTGCTTTGAGTGTAGTTGTAATGTTAAGCGTGTCTCCTAATGCGGAAGCTCAGCAAAAAACTAAATGTATTTTCATCCCCCCATCCTGGATAAGCTTGTGTTTGACCACAATCTCACCATGGTAAGTGATGATGTGACCGAAGATGGTAAGCACACAAAACCTAGATGGGAACTGGCTCTCAAGTGCAGCTGTCGGAACACACTGATAGGTGCTTGGCGACAGAGTTTCAACTTGAGGGTTTTTTTTTTATTAACTATAGGTATCGCGTTTGACCACTATCTCACTTGATGGTAGGTGACGATGTGGTCTACGATGGTGCACGCTTACCTAGAAATAACCTATTCACCCGAGACTTGAAGACTCCCAGGTTGTAACTATCGGGAAACACAGACTCAGGCAAAGAGTTCCACTCCTTAAATTGCATAATAAATGAGGAAGCAAATCGCTTCGCGCGTAAGGGTGGAATTTCCACCATGTAACGGTGGCGTATCGCCGTACGTCTGGTCGTTCGATGATGGAAGGGGCTTGGCGGAATTAAATTGTGTAATTCTATCGCACACTCGCCGAAGTGTATCCGATAGAAAACCGATAAACTGGCAACTCTGCGTCGATGCTCAAAGCTCTGAAGTCTTGCCTCGACCAACGCATCGTTGCCAATGAGCCTCTTGACACGTCTCTCAATTGACTCCAGTGCCTCTAGCTGATATTTGGGTGGTAGCCAGCCAGTCGGGTACTACAAAGTACCCTACCATCGTGCTATGGTTTCCTCACGATGTTTTCCTTCACCGAAAGCTCAAGCTCATTGTAGGATTCGAACCCATGATCTTCATCGCCGTATCCGACGTCACTTATATGTATAATAGATATATCATCAGCTCAGCAACATGAAATGATGACTACCAGATGCAAATATCTGAATAGCTTTAGAAAGTATATGAAAAACCGTTAAGGAGTTAGACCTTCCATCCACCATCAGCTCAGCAACATGAGATGGTGGCTACCATACGTAAATATCCGAACAGCTTTAGAAAGTATAATGAATTAAAAACATTGGCCTGGTTAAAGAATTAACTAACTCCTAACCGTTAAGGAGTTGAGTTGGACCTACCATCATCAGCTCAGCAGCATGAGATGATAACTTCCAGATGCAAATATCTGAATAGCTTTGAAAGTATATGAATTATAAATGTGCCCATAATATTTGCAGAATTATCCCTAAATCCTAACCTTTAAAGAGTTGTACCTTCCACCATCAGCTTTACATCATGGAATGATGACTACCACCAGCCTTTGTAACAAACTTTCGAAAAGTAGGGGCGGACCTAAGGAACATTACCGTAAGGAGAGGTGTCGTAAGACGTTTTCTCGTATGAACACTTCGTGTCCAGTTCAAAACTGTCCTTCTTCTTGACTGGCACCGACTCCAAAAAGAACTGTTTATAAATATTAAATAGATAGATAAATATCAATAATTTTGTTGATTGTCCTTTAAGGCTCTTGCTTTGAAATTAAAATATTATTCTTTACTTTTTAGTTTATGTTTGTACATAGGTATAGGTTACAGTTTTGAAGTCGGTTTTTGTTTTTTATTTTTAAAAATAATTTTTTATTTGGTCATGTGATTAGGAAACCTATATACTGGTTTCGGATCTGACGATGTTTTCTTAACATATTGTATAAACTCCTCCTTTTTTTTAAGTCGTTTAAAAACACGACAGTAGGGAATATGCACGTGACTTCAAAATGGACGATTTTTTTATGTAAGTCATATTGTTACAAAAACATACCTACATAATTATTTTCAAAAATTTTCATGATTTGATAGCTGAATTGAATCATCAAAAAGTGTCTGTTTTTAAATTCCCTCGCAAATTTCCAAAAAGCCCCGTGAACAAATCGTGACGTCACTTTTACACTCGACCACAGAGTATGTAACTGCTACGCTTAAATTTATTATAAGTTTTCTGTGCTTTTCCATGGTAATAAACTGATTTTAGTAACTTTGTGAACCAAACACTTCATTTTTGACATCGAACTCGTCTAATCTCACATCACAAAATAAGCGTGCCATAATGGCCGCGTTTGAATCACCCGAAAATGATAGTGATTAATATTTTGTTTAGCTTTTAAGATTTTGGATGTGTTACATTTTTTTTGATAATGTAATAACCCGTAGAAACGTTTAAAACAATAAAAAAATACGTGTATATTCCATATTACGAGTACGATAGCAATTTTTGAGCTATTGTATAGCTTTTATCGCGGGCTTTTATGGCGACCGAATCAAAAAAAAATCGTAACGAAATAACCTGACACCGTAACCATGACAACAGTCATGTCCTTAGGCACCTAGATATTTTTGTCGTCGTCGGCAAACGTCGACGTTGTCGACGACGACAAAAATATCCAACCAAAATAGCCAACGACAGTCGGTGGCAGCCGTGGGCGCGTCGACGGCTCCCGCCGACTACCGACTGCGGCAGCCGTCGACGCGCTGACTTTCGGTAACCATGACAACAGTCACGTCCTTAGGCACTTAACTAAGGTACTGCGACGCGCGTCGATGGTAGTCGCCGACGGCTGTCGGCGGCAGCCGTCGACGCGCCGATGGCAGCCGTTGACGCACCGATGGCAGCCGTCGACGCGCCGATGGCAGCCGTCAACGCGCCGATGGCAGCCGTCGACGCGCCGATGGCAGCCGCCGACAACGCGGTTGAAAAAAAAAAGTCTAAAGACTACACACTTTTTTTAATATTAATATTCAGCTATTATTCGGCGGCGGGACTCCCTCGTCGACTTTTCGAATAGATGGGATGAAAAGTATAATGCTATGCAATAGCTTTACCGCGGCAGTCCCCGAGTGCCGCAGTTAATTTTTGACGAAATCATTAACGTACATGCTGGTCGAGGGGTATAAGAAAGAGCCACAAAGCATCTAGCGGACATACTTTAATTCCATCTAATACTATATTCTCCGACGAGTGAGTCAGGTATTTTTTTTAATTACCTACACCCAGTCGCAGGACAAACAGACATCTTCATACACACATGTCTGTCCTGGATGGGATTCGAACCCACGACCCCTATTTTATGTACTGCTCTCATCTTTGGGACGGTTCGGCCAAATATCAGCTCGAGGCACTGGAGTCAATTGAGATACGTGCCAAGAGGCTTATTGGCAACGATGCGTTGGTCAAGGCTAGACTTCAGAGCCTTGAGCATCTACGCAGAGTTGCCAGTTTATCGGTTTTCTATCGGATACACTTCGGTGAGTGTGCGATAGAATTACACAATTCAAACCAGACGCACGGCGATACGCCACCCTTACATGGTGGAAATTCCACCCTTACGCACGAAGCGATTTGCTTCCTCATTTATTATGCGTACTGCTAAGGAGTGGAACTCTTTGCCTGAGTCTGTGTTTCCCGATAGTTACAACCTGGGAGTCTTCAAGTCGCGGGTGAATAGGTTATTTCTAGGTAAGCGTGCACCATCGTAGACTACATCGTCACCTACCATCAAGTGAGATGTGGTCAAACGCGACACCTATATTTAATAATAAAAAAAAAAAACATCTTTGATGCACACAAAATACGTCACACAAATCTTACTTAACGCTACGGACGTTTTTTGCCGGCTAGAGTACCCCTCCGCAACGCCCCATAAAGAACTTCGTTCCAAAAAATCTGTTTTAACTAATAATTATTAAAATTACTATATCAAGCGTGAAATAGAGAAATTATAGTAGTAATTAAAAATAATAATGCTTTAATTATTTGGTGAAAAATCCAATAACAAAATGTAGGAAATAATAACAAGTTTCCCTTTTGATCATATATTATGATGTCACGTCGTATTATTAGCAAGTTATCAGGAGGGATGTGGATTATCATCGATGAAAAAACTGTTGATTTATTGTAAAAACTAGCTGTCCCCCGCGGTTTCACCAGAAGCAGAAGTTCTTGAGAAGAGGCTTGAAGTTAGCACTCAGACTATTCGGAATTGCTTGGACCAGGCTGGATTACGAGCACGGAGGTCTTGGCGAGCTCCTCTGAATTCCCGGCAACGTCCACGATGGAGATTGCAGTGGGCATGAAGAAGATGAAGAAGAAAACATTTGGCAAAACTGCCTCTTCGTTAACGAAGCGCGAATCAGTACGCATCCAGATAACCGACGTGTCCGTGTCTGGAGAAGACCAGGAGACCGTGAAAGGCAAAGAACTGCCACTGGAACAGTTCATCAAGGCGGCAAATCGGTGTCCTTTTGGGATGGTATTATGATTGGAGCTAGAACGCCTTTGTTCCCGTATCGAGGCTTCATGACAGCAGACATGTATAAAGCAGTTGCTATTGATGTAATTGTCAGACCATTCCGAGTAAACCATGGGCACCAATTTGTACTGGTCGATGATAATGCGCCCGCCCATCGAGCTCAACGAGTCAATGCGGAGAGAATACGACATCACAAGGTTAGACTGGCCTGCCGGCTCGCTTGACTTAAACCCAATAGAGCACGCATGGGATGCTCTTAAGCGAGCTGTTAGGTACAGTTAGCCACGTCCCCAGAAAGTGCCAGAGCTCAGGAAAGCTGCTATTCAAGAATGGGACAGGTTACCCCAAGAAATGCTGGATAACTTGATTCTCAGCATGCCCAGGAGGATCTTCGCATGTGTTCGAGCCAGGGGAGGAGTTATATTGAATACAAACCTTTTATTAATAAATTGTTGTATAAGTTTGGTTAAACGAAATTTGATAGAAAGAAAAAGTTATTTCCATCAAATTTCTGTAACAATGACATTATGATTAATTACTCTTTTTTTTATAAAAATAAAAAACTGTTTAATTTTTTAATTTCAAACAGGGTATTTCTATTTGAAAAAACACAATAAGATTTTTTAACATCCAAACGACACTCACAAAATTACAGTATTTCCCCCCAATTAAAAATGATTGAAAAAAGTTCTCTTCGCCTCCTAGGGTCTCCAATCTTAGAGAACTCTTTCCCCGATTTTATCGAGGAAAAAATTCAAAATTTTAGTGATATTTCGGAAAGATTGCTAAAAATTAACATGCATTCGTCTATCACCATAATCAGGTACTGCTGTTTTGGCCCTAAATTTAACTACATATTGCGTGCATCTCATCTTTGGAAACATTCACGCCTATTAGAAAAAAATGATAAAATTATCCGCCATACTTTAACATCCATTTTAAATGTGGCCTTGGACGACCGAGCTTGGACACAAGCTACCTTCCCTATCCCTCTATTAAGGCGATGAGAGCTCAGTGGTAAGTGACGTCGAATACCGCGGCGAAGGTCGTGGGTTCGAATCCTACAATGAGCTTGAGCTTTCGGTGAAGGAAAACATCGTGAGGAAACCATAGCACGGTGGTAGGGTACTTTGTAGTACCCGACTGGCTGGCTACCACCCTCAAGTTGAAAATCTGTCGCCAAAACACCTATCGGTGTGTTCCGACAGCTGCACTTGAGAGCCAGTTCCCATCTAGGCTATGTGTGCTTACTATCTTCGGCCACATCATCACTTACCATTGTGAGATTGTGGTCAAACACAAGCCTATCCAGAATAAAAAAAAAAAAAAAAAACCGTATGGGAGGTCTCGCAAAATTGCAAGTATAAGTTTACCGGCTTTTATATCCTCGGTCTATGGGACTGAAAAGTTAACCAGGAAAATCCTAGCTTCCACACTGGTTGACTTTGAGGTACCGTGCTTCACTGAGGCTATAAGCGCTTGGAAAGCCACTTGTCCGAATATTGACCAACCCGCCAACCCATCTTCTGCCTCTGCAGTGGGACGAACCGCTCAGCAAAGGTATAAAAAAAAATCTTATCGACACGTCACCGTGTAATGCTGAGCGAGCGCGCCTACTGGCTGTGGGTGAGTGGGAGTCGGGTTTATGGCTTCTAGCACTACCGCCTTCCAACATATACCTTACCTATACTTAGGATAAATTGTGAAAGAACCAGTAATATTTGAAGTTAATAAAAACCAATAATTTATCGATACTTCACAAGGAGCCATCACTATAATTATATCAGGAATTTTAATTAAACATAAGTAAGGCTTTATTAACGTATAGAACTCGCTCATTGTATCATATTATCCTCTGACTAATCAGTCGTAAGACACCACGATGAATAGGCTCCTGGATAAATTAGAAAATCCTAATAGACCTTTATTAGGTCCAAACGTTAAATCTTTAGAATTCTGGGGCCTCTTATTACCAAGCAACATTTTCAAGCGTCTATTTTATTTTTGCATGCATTTTTTTGTCGTTTTTTTCGTAACATCGGAATACATTGATATTTGGTTCGTCAAATCTAACATGACTTTGTTATTGAACAATTTGAAGATCACAATGCTATCAACTGTCAGCGTAGTAAAAGGAACAACATTTGTGATTTGGCAGAAAGATTGGAGAAATTTAATTGAGTATGTAACTAAAGCAGACTTATATCAGAGAACCACAACTAACTCAAAGAGACTTGTAAAGATCACGAGATACACAAAATATTGCAGAAAAATCACATATTTCTATTGGTTCTTGATGTACACAACAGTTTCGATAGTAGTGGTGCAGCCGATTTTCAAGTATTTTTCCTCAGCCACATACAGATATAATGTTAAGAATGGGACGGAAACTTATCTGCAAGTTGTCAGCACTTGGGTGCCGTTTGATAAAAATACTATTCCAGGTAAAGTGTAGGGCCAGTATACCATCATGTGAAAAAGTTTAGAACTAATTTATATTATACTAGCTGTTCCCCGCGGTTTCGCCCGCGTTCCCGTGGGATCTTATCATTGCCCGGAACAAAATATAGCCTATGTTCAATTGGAATAATGTAGCTTTTTAATGGTGAAAGAATTTTTCAAATCGGTCCCCTAGTTTCAGAGCCTATTCAATGCAAACAAACAATAAAATCTTTCCTCTTTATAATATTAGTATACATGTTTCGCCTACGTATAAAATAAAACTAGTTAACTTTTCTCTTTCAGGTTATCTAGCAGCATCAGCATTTCAAACATCTATATCTATTTACGGTAGTGGCTGGATAACATCTTTTGATGCAATTGCTATCGTCATAATGGTGTTCTTCAAAACAGAACTAGAACTGCTGAAGGAAGACTGTGAGAACATGTTTGGGCCTGAATCTGAACAGGTTCCTGATGAAATAGCTATGAGCAGGCTGAAAGAATTCCATTTAAGGCACATTGAATTAGTTAAGTAAGTGACATCCTTATGTTTGGCCATCATTTGAAACTTGTTTTCTTTCTGGTAGCTTTTGTTTTACTAGTATCAATGTTAGATAAACTGGTGGTGGAAACACAAAACATAGAAGATAGATCTTAGTACAAACTAAGAGGAGATCGTAGGCGATGATAGCTCAGTGGTAAATGACGTCGGATACCGCGGCGAAGGTCGTGGGTTCGAATCCTACAATGAGCTTGAGCTTTCGGTGAAGGAAAAAATCGTGAGGAAACCACAGCACGGTGGTAGGGTACTATGTGGTACTCGACTGGCTGGCTACCACCCTCAAGTTGAAAATCTGTCACCAAGCACCTGTTGGTGTGTTCCGGCAGTTGCAATTGAGAGCCAGTTGCCCTTGCCCTTAAGGCATTGTAATATGGTGTACAACACGTTGGCAGTCCACCTGGTCTTGCTAATGTCTATAGCCCTCGCTAAAGCTCGGGAGTAATGGCTTTTAGCGCCGTGTGTTACACTATACTTTTCACTACGATTGCGAGAAAATAAAACAATCCAATACAATATGAAATATGTAGTTTATAATGTCTTTTTTTTGTTTCTTCTGTAGCCGCAACACATTGCATTCTACCAGAGATCGCCGATTTTAGTTCCATTTTCAAAATTAAAATGAAGTTCTTTTTTTATGAAACAGTAATAAGTCGAATCTTTATTCATGATTATTCTACGTATGACTAAAGACTTTTTCGTCGCTCCGGTACGCCACAATGACGGTTTTTTTGAGCAAGAGGAGTGAAAAAGTATTTTGCTATTTAAGTGCACGTTCCGAAAAATTTTAACTAAGTCTGCTATTTGATTTTCTATCAATGATATTTTCGAATCAGGTTAACCGTCTCAATAGCTAATAAATTAGTTTTTTAGTCTAACTTTTATTTTTGTATTTCAGGTTTGCGAATTTATTCGACTCCTGTCTATCACCAATACTGCTCCTCTACATATTTGTGTGTTCTGTAATGTTGTGTGTCACAGCTTATCAAATTACTGTAAGTATAACACATAGATTGATTTGGATGCCATCGGCAGCTACGGAGCATGTTTTGTTAAAAATGTCGATGGCTGCCAATAGCTACCGATGCCGATCAAGTGGACGCTATTCATTTATTGTAGAACTAAATATACGGAAAATAACGGTCACTTACAATCCCTTTAGGGTCATGAAAATTTTAATAATTAGCGCAATAGTCCCAATAGTTAAACAACTTTAAACTTTGGATATCGAAATGGAAGGCAACGCCCTATTCGTGGGACACCGGATAGGAACAAAGTTTTATAAATATTTTTCAAGTTCTAAAAAATGTGTGTTCTTTTTTTGGCAAATACATTCTTAAATAGATAATTACCTACACCCAGTCACGGGCCAAACATACATCTTCATATACACATTACTGTCTTGGATGGGAATCGAACCCACGACCTTTTTTTTGAAAATATACCTATACTTAAAAAGATAATTACCTACATCCCAGTCACAGAACAAACAGACATCTTCATACGCACATGTCTGTCCTGAATGGGAATCGAACCTACGACCCTTTTTTGTTCGCATCTTCGATGCACACAAAAAGCGGTCGTGAGTTCGATCTCGTGCATTTTCGTGTATCTTCGATGGACACGAAATACGTCACACAAATCTTAATTAACGCTACAGACATTTTTTGCCTTCCTGCAACGGCCCATAAGGAACTTCGTAACAAAATTCTAAAACTCAATAAAGAAGTTTCTTTTTGTTTTAGAGGCCTTATTAATCCTTACTGTTGCCCACTTAAATTATTTTAAACTTCACCCCGTGGCTTTACCCGTATTTTTTTTTTGCAATAAAATATAGCCTATGTTAGGCAGAGATAATTTAACTATATACATAAATAGGTGAAAGAATTTTAAGAATCGGTCCAAAGATACCCCCTACAAAACACAAAAAGTAGTCTTTATAACATTAGTAAGATTTACTGATGTAGATATCAAAACTGTTAATTGTAGGATCTGTATTTCAATTTAATTTCAGATCGAACCAGATGCAATGCAACGCCTCTTAATAGCAGAGTACTTAATATTCGGAGTTGCTCAGTTGTTCATCTACTGCTGGCATAGCAATGATGTGTTATTCGAAGTAAGAGAATTGATTTTACTGAATAAACAAGGTGGTCAAGTCAAATAAAAACTAAAATATTTTATTCAAATATACCTTCGCAGGTTTATGATTAGATTGATACTAACTCCCGGTTCAAAAGGTTGTATTTGCTGAACAAGAACTGGCAATAAACACAGCATCTATCTTTTTCAAAACAAGATTTTTATTCATTAAATTAACAAAAATACATGACAGAAACCCACCAGTTTCTGTCAAAATGTATTGAATTTCTGAAATATTCGCATTATTTTCGCGAAAATAAATGCGGCAAATCATGCGACCTGATTTAAAACAGGTCTTACAGTTTGTTTTTTTTTTCTTTTTAGAGCCAGAACTTAACGCTCGGTCCTTATAACAGTACATGGTGGATGCGTAATGTGAAACTCCAAAAGGACACGAACATTTTGGCAAGCCAGTTCAACAAGACTATTGTTTTCTCCGCTGGGCCTTTTAACAAGCTTAGTATCGCTACTTTTATTAATGTAAGTGTTTGATTCAAGCAATATTAGTTTTTCCCACGATAAAAAATTACCTATTACCAGCAAATACCATTTCGATACAATATGGAACGTGGTTTTTTTTTCTATTGGATAAGCTTGTTGTTTGACCGCAATCTCACCATGCTTAGTGATGATGTGGCCGAAGGTGGTAAGCACACCAAGCTTAGAAGGAAACTGACACTTGATCGATTACCACTTCACTACGAGTGACGATTCGATATGTAATCGAGTAGTGTAAGATGATAGGCTGACTTCTGATGCACTTATGTGTAATACTAATATTATAAGGAGGTAAAGTTTGTGAGGTTGTAGGGGGTAATCTCTGGATCTACTGAACCGATTTGGAAAATTCTTTTACCAATAGATAGCCATGCTATTTGTTAGTGTCATAGGCTATATATATTACCTGAAAAATGAAAAGATCCCACGGTGAAACCACGGGGGACAGCTAGTAAGAAATACTTGTAGAAGTTTGTAAGATTGTTGGTTAAAAATATATGAATCTTCGTTAGCGACTCTTTTATGTACAAAAGGTCTTTTTTCAGATTCTTAAAGGAGCTTACAGTTATTACACGCTACTTAGCCAGTCACAAATGAAATAAATGCTTGGAAAAACCGAGCTGCGTTTAAAAAAGTAAACAGTTTGCAAATTTCTACGTTTATTTTTCTTACCAATTTTTCAGTCCTTCTAATAAAGTACCAAATATGTATTCTTATGTTTTTGTGTCCTATTAATCTTCATTTACTTAAAATAAATGGATAACCTGTATTTATTGTTCTACTAAACAATTTTTACTATGCAACAAATCGCAATTTTTTATTTCATTTATTAGATCGAGCAAAATTGACTTTTAATAATTATGTAGTATTTGTGAGTTGATCCCATAGTAAAAGTTGTTCATCAACACGAACCTAATAGGTATATTATGCTTTGAAGATATGGCATGCAGTAAATATTTATGGTTGGAACGAAGTTCCTTATCGCGCGTTATGAAAGGGGGCTAGACGGAAAAAAATCTTACGAAAAATTGTCACGACAGTTTTTATGTCACTGTCAGCTGTGCGGCGTGCGCATGTTTCTCTGTCTGTCTCTCTCTCTCTCTCTTATAGAAAGCAAGTTTAATGCAAGCATATTTTCATTTCTATTTATTTTATTATAATTATATATATATATAAATATATATCATTTTTTTTATATAGTAAAATAAATAAATAAAATAAAATCCATTTATTTCGGACAACTAAAATCCATATTATTGTTAGTAAATTACACACCTTACATAACTATGTTAGTAACAAAATAACATTTCTGACATGACATGAGGAGACATCACCGAAACGCACCTTTTAGATGAAGTTCGGTGAACCTCCCCATCATAGAGCTATCTACTCTATCTGCAATAACCCCCAGGACTCTATTCCGGCTCCCCCGCACCCGACGCACTAATGATGCAGACTTTTTGCGTATTATCGCAAAAAAGTCATCCATCTTCGCATCCGCGAACATTCCCGAAGCACTGCAGTATCGGGGGAGCCGCAATAGTGCCCTGAAGATGTTATTGTATTGTACCCGCAGGGCATTGTAGACTCTCTTTGTGAAATTAACCCACAGGCTGCTCGTGTAAAAAGTCTGGCAGAAGGCCTTGAATAAAGATATTTTAACTTCACAAGTACAACGAGCAAACCTCCGAGCCAGCATATTACCTCGTACTACGTATATACTCTCTCGACTTATATAACTTCGTTCCATCCGGGTGTCCCTTAACACCTCTCAAGTTTTTTTGGACAAAAATTGTGCTGGACTTCAAACTCACTCAGTGGGCGGAACGGCAGCGGGTATTACAAAGTACCGTAATAGGCTAGGAGTGACAAACAATAATGTAGTTTATTCAATGAAGTCTTACACCTACGAGTATTTCTTTTCTACTTTGAGTGTAGTTGTAGCTGCTATAGTAACAGCGCTACATGTGAGAATCAGCGGAAAAGTAATAGAAGCGCGTCATCACAACAACATAAATATCCTGGGACATTTGTTCACACACGGCTATCTGATCCCAAACTAAGCAGAGCTTGTAATATGGAAACCAGATGACTGATATACTACATATACTACTTTTTTTTGTAAATACATACTTAAATAGATAATTACATCCAGACTCAGCACAAACAGACATGTTCATGCACACAAATGTGTGTCCTGGGTGGGAATCGAACCCACGACCTGTGACGTGAAAGGCAGTGTGTTAATCAACCACGCCAACCGGCCCGTCAACATGGACGTAATGACAATATGACACAGAATTCCTACATCGCGCTCAGTCAGTCTCGTCCCCAGTAGTTGGCCCGAGCCGTACCAGTAATCCGACCGTCCCTTAAAACTCCTCTAAATCGCTTAGGCGAAGTCCGTCCCACTATTTTGTGCCCCCCGACGACGCCCTGAGCCGAGGTTCGTGCCCCAACTGGGGCGCCCTCAGCGGTCAGTCGTCTAAAATTTGCAACTCGGTTGAGAGCCCTAAGCGCTCACCGAAAAGTCCGCGTAAGGGTGTCTATGGTCCCTCAGACCTCCACCTTTAAGTCCTCCCCAAAAAAAAAAAAAAAAAAAAAAAAAAAAAAAAAAAAAAAAAAAAAAAAAAAAAAAAAAAAAAAAATCGCGCTAACAAAGTTTTCTCGGCACTTTGCATATATACGAGTTGTCATCAAGAAACGTTGGACTGCAGCCCTCGGGCATTGATACCTAGCCCGGTGGAAGATCTTCCCTTTCCGCGGTACCTATGACATATCCAACAAAAGTAATACTGTTAGTTATCATAAATCTATTTTCATACATCTATATAAATAAAAATGAATCACTAAATGTGTTGCTAAGCGCAAAACTCGAGAACGGCTTAACCGATTTGGCTGATTTATTTTTTGTTATGTTTGATGAAGTCTGAGGAAGGTTTTTATGAAGAGAAAAAACGAAAAAATCGAGAAAAATAGTAAAAACAACAATTTTCTTTTCCCATACAAACCATTATGCCCCCAGCTGTCAAACATTTGACGTCAATCAGAACAAAACAAAGGCGCGTTTTAGAGAAATAGGGCAGAACAAGGTCTGCCGGGACAGCTAGTAAGCCATATAATCGGCCATGTCTGCAAACAGGAAGTCCCGCAACATTTAAAATGAATAAAGTTTTAACATGATAGCGTTCTCATTAACTTTGTCATTATAAAACTTTGTCAATAACTTTGAGGTCTATTGCTCAAATTGCCTTTTTATACAGCCCGAATGATGTCGTTGATATTATCTAACTGTCATCTAATGATAATATAATTTTTAAAGGGTTATTTAATTACTTAAATTAAGACCTTTAAAAATATAAGTCGCTCACTTCCCTACAAAATGGCGAGGAGGGGTGACTATCGGATTAATTAGATGATTTGAGATATTTTCTATGGAGTCATTGTCCAACTGCTATATGTGACATCGGGTACTGCTATGAGCGTTGTGGGTTCGAATGCTACAATGAGCATGAGCCTTCGGTGAAGGAAAACATAGCGAGGAAGGCAGAGAAAAGATAAGATCCCTCAGAAACACGGGTGAAACCGCGGGGAACAGCTACTAACTTTTTATTTATCTTCCGTGTACTACAAAGACCTTTTCATAGATGATCTAAACAGCGTCCGTGTGGCAGGCCTTTAAAGTTACCACCGGTTCGGAAGTCAGCCTTCAACTGAGAAGAACCGGCAAGAAACTCAGCAAGGTTACATTTCTTATATTTTTTGGAACATTTGACTATATTGTTTTTTTTTTTCAAATATTTAATAATTAACTAATGAGCCATATAATAATATCTTCTATATTTTAAGTCCCAAGTCAACACATTGTAAGCATTGTAAAAATAGCTGTGAGTATTAATTTGATTAAAGCGTTGGTAGGTAGGTCAGCGTCAATCTCATGAATATATAAAATATATTAATTCAGCCCGCACCCCGTACGTGACGGTATGAATTTTTATGACGATAAAGCATAATTACGGAGGAGTGACATATATTTTTGTTACCAATATACATTTATTACTTTTACGAAGTGTGGGTTTTTCTTTAAATTATTTATCGAGAAATTTAAATATACATACGTTGTATATAATAATAACTTTATTTACAACAAATGTACAAAATATACAAACAAATTTACAACTATAATATATAAAAAACTTCTTCGAGGCTGCCGCTGCTGCCGATCGGCAAGGTTCCCAGAAGGCTGGCAGCGTTTCCTCTTTGGATGGCCAAGCTGATGCGTTGGCGGAAAAAGCTCCCCGCCTGCCGGTCACCCGAGGCCTCGATTAATTTTTTAACATAAAATATTTGCGAAACGACGAGCTTCAGACCCCCACGGACCCATGGTCTCAACCGCAAAAGGCATACATACGTTTATATCACTAAAACTAATAAAAAATTACATAATACATTACGGTTTCACATCTTATCACAATCCATTCAGGTTCAAATAGGCTAAATTGCTGAACTTCTAAACCTCTTTTAACTTTCTCCATATGGCTTGGAAATAAGCAACCTTCATAAGATCAACAAGGTTCAATCTTTGCAGGTCAGGTTAGGTAAAACCTTATTTTCTTCAGCTTCGTAAACTAGATTGTTCAGTTCAGTGGTTTCTGAGATGAGGATTAGGTAAAAATGTTTTTGATTGGAAATCTTATCCTTTCTTACTACAAAATATTATAACTGTGAATATTTGTTGGATGTGTAAATGTTTGTTACTATTTCACGCAAAAACTAGTAAGCAGAATTTAATTAAACGTGGCACCCAGGTCGCTCATATCTTGGCTAAAATAGAGAATACATTTTTTTTCCCGAGAAAAGGTAAAATCTTTCGGAAACGCAGTTCAAACCGCGGGGACATTTTGTTTGACTATAATTGCTTAACATAAATAAACTTTTCAAGCACTATAAAGAAAAAAAAACTAATTAAAGAAGAAGCCTATCTGTTTTCCCATGATTCAATTATATACCCATATGTGATAATCAAGCGGACAAACAAACATACACATAGAATTTCTTTCGCATTTACAAAATTGTATGGATGGATGGATTCTGAAAATGAAAATATGTTTTATTCAAATAGGCCTTCACACGCTTTTATGAATCTAGATTATAATATAGGCTCAGAAAAAACCAGCCAAGTGCGAGTCGGACTCGCGCAGGGTTCCATAAAAAAGGCAAAAAAATCACGTTTTTTGTATGAGAGCCCCCTAAAATATTTATTTTATTTTAATTTTATTATTTATCATTAAAGTAAAAATACAACTGATTATTTTTCCGACCCAAATATCGACCAATAGAATTGCACCATTCGACGTCACGTGGTACAACCTACATGGTATTATACTGATAATTTTTTGAAAATTTTCTCTGGTCGTTGCTATGTATAAAAAACAATCCAGTCAAATTAACCTTTTCGTATTTGTTAACTGTACATTTCGTCTCATGGTGCAATTCTATTGGCCGACATTTGGGACGGAAAAATAATCCCCCGAATACCACACGAGCTTCAAAATTATCTGGCATTTCCCTCAAGGTTCCCTGCAAACAAATAAAGTCGTCAAGTTCTTCAGGAAAAATCACTCGCGCTTCGCGCTCGTGATTTTTTAACCTGAAAAACTTGACTCCTTCATTTGTTTGCAACGAACCTATCGGGAAATAAATACCCGATAATTTTGAAGCTCTTGTGGTATTATATGTGAGTATTTTGTGAATATTTCAAGTGCCTACCTGTTGCCATTATTTATATCGAGCAAAAAAGGACAAAAAATAGCGTTTATTGTATAAAAAACAAAATAAAATAAATATTTAAGGGGAGTAATTGTTGTTGTAGCGGCAACAGAAATACATAATCTGTGAAAATTTCAACTGTCTAGCTATCACAGCCTGGTAACAGACAGACGGACAGACAGCGAATTCTTAGTAATAGGGTCCCGTTTTTACCCTTTGGGTACGGAACCCTAAAAATTGGATCAAATCGAAGAGAGCTGGCAATAAATTTATCTAAGAAATAGTAATATGTGAGAGAATATACATACATATTATCTATTTTAATTCCAGATGAAAAAGAGTGGTGTTATAAATTTATAGAGTGTATCTGTGTGTCTGTCTGTGGCATCATAGCTCCTGAACGGATCATCCAATTTATCATTTCTTTATTTTCAATATTATTCTGTTGGAACGAAGTTCCTTATCGCGCGTTATGAAAGGGGGCTAGACGGAAAAAAATCTTACGAAAAATTGACACGGCAGTTTTTATGTCACTGTCAGCTGTGCGGCGTGCGCATGTTGCTCTGTCTGTCTCTCTCTCTCTCTCTTATAGAAAGCAAGCCAGATATTTTCATTTCTATTTATTTTATTATAATTATATATATATATATATATATATATATATATATATATATATATATATATATATATATATATAAATATATATCGTTTTTTTTATATACTCTCTCGACTTATATAACTTCGTTCCATCCGGGTGTCCCTTGACACCTCTCGAGTTTTTATGTTAAAGTCTCGTTATATCACATTCACAGTAAAGTCTAGTCCTCGTCCGTATAAGTCCAGTCAGGTTTTAGTTAAATTAGTGGTCGTTTCACTAAAACTTCATGGAACATGGCTTATCGAAATTTGTGGGACAACCTGAAAAGTCACGATACACGCTTCCTTTTTCACTTCACTTGTGCACTTAGATTGATCTTTATTGGACAAAACACCACCGACATTATTCAATAAAACTCAAAATACATGAATTTAATAAAAATAAAACTCACTCAAAACGTCACTTCGCAAGTTCCCGCCTAAAAGTTTTCGTTTAGGAATATTTTTACAATTCGGGGTTTTAAAAATATGATAAATGTATATCAATATTTTACTGGTAATGTACTCTCAACATTAAAAGACATTTGGAACTCTCTACTGAACTTTAATTTTTGTACAAATTAATGTATGGATCTTGCCATTTTGTATACACGTTTAGTTTGGATGACAATGCATGGTTAGCTGTGTGACGTCATTCTAAATCCAACATGGCGGAACACCTAAGATAGCGGACTATTATTTTTAATGCACTCCTACAATATGGTTATCAAATGAAAGGTGAGAATAACTCAATTTTATTCTTTTTAGCGCATTTAAATAAAAACTTGTTTTTAAAAAAGTTTTTTACTTCTAATTTATTTGTATCGCGAGTTTATTTAAATGTTTGTACAGTTAAGAGTCGTGGTCCGCCACAAATCTTTCGAAGTTTTCAATTTTCAATTCGAGACTTTTAAAAGAACCGCAATTTTATTGTATTCGCAAACAAATCTTGTCTAACGGTAAAGTTAAGCTATTATGCTCCTAAAAACCCATTATACTTTAATCTAGATTTAGACAGAACGAAAGTTTTAGACACAGAAAGTTTCAGGCCGCAAAATCTAGAATAGATTTAAATAATGAAAGAGAGGAGTTTTATTTTATTTCAATTATTTTTCCATTGGATACGCGAGTGGGATGTAAACGCCACAGCTTTTGTTTTGAATTGTCGGAATTGTGGCTGAGTTTTGAGTGTTTTCTTTAAGTATTTGATATCCAATAACTAAAGATACACAATCAGCGACAAAAAATGGCCTTACCGAATGTCTACCCACTCAAACATTTGGGTGGTCTTTTAATCTAGTAGCATTCGAACGCTACGACGGCAAACATGCCTTAGTGCCCGTTTAAGATATATTTTGGCTAGCAGGTATGAGTCGTAAAATTTTATTGCCTTTTTGCCCAATTGCCCAACACAATTTGAGACAGTTTTGAGAGAACTTTTGCTTGGGATTGTTTATCTTTAGTTATTAGATATCAATGCTACTAGTAGATATCCGCTGCCCGGTTGCATCCGTCTTTTTTTAAGATGAAGACTAGTTTACGATATAAAATAGAGATAATATAGCTTTTTATATTCTCCAAAAAATATTAATAATATGTATCTTTACGGAGTTTCTTGCCGATTCTTTCAATTGAAGTGGTTGGTTAAAACTCCTGTCTCGTCACAGGGCGTGGGTTTAATTCTCATCCAGGGTAGACATTCGTGTACTCATGAAAATGGTGGACAGAGCCCCACGCACTTAAAGTGAAGCACAGCAAGGGAAGCCAAATTTGAAAAAGGAAGCCGATCGCGTTCCTATGCGAGGCGAGTGCCGCAGGATAACGTTCGTGCACGATGCTTAACTTCATTGGAGACTATTGTTTACGTACGCTCCTTCTACCTTTTTAGGGTTCCGTACCCAAAAGGTAAAAACGGGACCCTATTACTAAGACTTCGCTGTCTGTCCGTCCGTCTTTCCGTCCGTCTGTCCGTCCGTCTGTCTTTTACGAAACTGTATCTCAAGAACCGCGATAGCTAGACAGTTGAAATTTTCACAAATTATATATTTCTGCTGCCGCTATAACAACAAATACTAAAAACAAAATAAAATAAATATTTAAGGGGGGCTCCCATACAAAAAACGCTATTTTTTTGCCTTTTTATGCTCGATATCATCACCAGGCTGCATCTCAAGAACCGCGATAGCTAGACAGTTGAAATTTTCACAAAATATGTATTTCTGTTGCCGGTATAACAACAAATACTAAAAACAAAATAAAATAAATATTTAAGGGGGGGCTCCCATACAACAAAGGCGATTGATTTTTTTGCCCTTTTTTGCTCGATATCAATAATGGCAACAGTGCTCTTGAAATATTCACAAAATATTGAGTTGTATTTTTACTTTAGTAATAAATAATAAAATCAAAATAAAATAAATATTTAAGGGGGGCTCCCATACAACAAACCTGATTATTTTGCCTTTTTTACTGAACCCTTCGTGCGCGAGTCCGACTCGCACTTGGCCAGTTTTTATTTGTTTCCATAGTACAAGATCTTAGTTTGAGATCAGATGGGCTTGAGTCGAGAAAGTGCCAAGACACTGCAGCCTGTAACACAGTTTTATAATAGCACAGGCTGCAGGGCTTCATTTCTGTTGTTAAACCATTTTTTTTATGAACAATAAATAAATAAATAAAAATTATTACTCGTATTATACACACGAGTAAGTATCATGGTATTACAAAAGCAAGGTTTCCAATACGGAAACTGGAAAACAAATGGCTAACAAGAAGGTACACATCCTTAGGGACTGACTATACATCTTATCGGAATCCCTCTGCGAGGTAATAAGGAAAAAAAATTGTGAATAAAATAACAAAGCGTTTCCGTGTAAGTATATAGGAGACGAGAAGCTTTGTTTGTGTGTTTGTACAATTTCAACCATGAAAAGTGATGATGGAGCTAATTTGATAATGAGCATACAAAGTCTAGTATATTAAACAGAAAGTGGGTCACCTGATGGTAAGTTACTACCGTCGAATAGGCATTAGCTATAGAAAGGGGATTTGGCCAATGTTTTTTTTAATTCTGGATTTCCGCCCCGCAGTTTCACCTGTGTTCCCGTGGGTTCTTATCTTTTCTCGGGATAAAATATAGCCTATGTTCATCAGGAATAATGTAGCTTTCTAATGGTGAAAGAATTTTCCAAATCGGTCCAGTGGTTTCAGAGCCAAATGCAAACAAACAAATAAACAAACATTCAAACCTCTGTGGTGACTACCGTCGCCTATAGACATTAGCAATACTAAGGGGATTTGCCAATGAGTTTTCAACCTTTTTATAAGGCCTAAAGGTAAATGGCTCTCAAGTGCAACTGCTTAAACAAATAGGTGCTTGGTAATAGTGGAAGGGTCGTCAAACGAACTTTCAAATATGGATAACATAAAATAATTCAAAAATGCGGGTAAAACCACGCGGCAGTATTAAGCAGGCTATTATAATAAATTTACAAAACTTATAGGACTTATTTCACACATAAATATACCTATCATGACTCATAATATATTTTCGTATAAATATTACTTGAAGATAGAAAATGATCTTTTATTTTCGTCAAATAACATTTTCAAGCCGACCTAAGAAGCCTTATATCGAGAGGCGGTTTAAGTGCTCTTGAAATACAGGGCAACAGTATTAAACCCCGATTATTACATAAATACTACTCATAGCTATATGAAACTAATTTTCCCTTCTCTATAACGGATTTCTTAATACTTGACTGGAGGTAATTCACTGCCATGGATGGCTTTAAGCAATATATCAACATTAAAAGTTATTTAGATTTATTCAAACGCCTTTTGGTAAAATTCGCACAGAAAATTCTGTATTTAAGTAAATAAATTACCCAATAACAAGAAGATTGTGCCAAATTAGTGTTTTGTAATCTAGACACGCGGGAGCGTGTCAAGCCAAGTTCAAGAAACAGAACTGGCGAGCCGCACCGTGTGTAATATTACACGAACCATTTGGAGCCACTTTTGACCCCCTCATAAATCGAAAACTATTTTACATCTACGTATCAAATTTGGCTCATATATTGAGACTTGCGAGATACATATGTGTTCTAAATTTCATAAGCTTATCTCAAACGGCTATTTAGATATTAATGTCCAAAATTCCAATTTGGTATGCAGATCGGTAATTAGATGAATACAAAGGAATAAATAAAAAACTGGCAATTTTTAAATAATTAGATTCTATTATGAACGCTTAACATAAATACCTAATATTACTTAGGGTAGCTACGTTATTAACTGGGATTAATTATTATTTTTATATTTAGCGCACATCAATAGTGTAAAATCATTACCTACCCATAAATAATGATAAAATAATAGGCATTTAGATTTTCGGTATATACACGACGTGCGCGCGCCGAGTGACGCCGAAGCGGCGCGGGTGGGGTGGGTGGGGCGCTGTGACAACCGAATCGAACCGTTGACGCGAACGTGGCCGAGTGAGCGGCAGCCGCGCTCATAAGCGCGAGCGCCGTCTTGCTGTCCGGTTGTCTCTCGATATCTGACCTATAAGGTTGCGATTTATGCTGCGAAAGGATCTTAAGGATCCTTTTAAAAGGACCCACGGCGTTACGAGGATATGTACTTACCTACAAAAAGTAATGATATCCCACCAAAAACATAAATGTAAAAAAGGAGAGCCAAGTTCAATACAAAAATTATTCTCTGCTGTGGGCTTCGCCGCAAAAAGAATGGAGATCTGAGATTGAGTGCCAAGTTCTATGCAAAATCCAAAAATGTAGTCTAAGGGCTGACTTGGCTGGTTTTCCCATACAAATTATATAGCCTTCGCATGTTCTAAACCTGTTACCATTCGGTTCTTATTTTATTATTCCGAAAATTTGGCTTGCTGGTAGAAACTACCCATCGAACATAAGGCTCTTCCATGACTGTGTAAAAGTAGGTACTTAATAATAATTCGTATGGGAAAACCAGCCAAGTCAGCCCTTAGACTACATATTTGGATTTTGCATAGAACTTGGCACTCAATCTCAGATCTCCATTCTTTTTGCGGCGAAGCCCACAGCAGAGAATAATTTTTGTATTGAACTTGGCTCTCCTTTTTTACATTTATGTTTTTGGTGGGATATCAAATATAACACGATTATAAGTAACACATATCACTTATGACTTTTTAATATCACAAGTGACAACGAGGCAGGTGGGTCAACTGATGGCAAGTCACTACCGTCACCTATTATAGACATTAGCAATATCAACGGGATTGTCAATATGTTGTACACCTTATTACAATACCCTAAAGGCAACTGGCTTTTAAGTGCAACTGCCGGAACACACCAACAGGCGCTTGGCGACTGATTTTCCAGAGTGGTAGCCAGCCAGTCGAGTACTACAAAGTTTCCTACCACTGTACTGTTTATATAATTCTTCTATACGTGTATTTGTCACTGAATTCCTAAACGGCCTAGCCCTCTTGATAGATTCAATTGGAATCGGTAGGTAGTGCTGGAACGGGGTTCCGGAATATTTTTTCAGATGTCTGTCATGCCATGGAACATTTTTCGGGCATGTTTCTAAAAATCATTAAAATCAATAATTAAATAATGGTTCTTGTTACATAACAGCGTCCTCTGATATAACTTTTACTCCTAATAAGCGCCAAGGGCTTAGAGTGAGGTAGACAGGTCACGCGTGGTCCTGTGTCGCGCTGACAACTAAATCGTGACCTTAGATTTTACAATTATATTTAAACGTAACTACATAATGTATGTGCTTTTTCGTGTAAAATCGCGTTCACATCTTAATATTTAATTATTTCTATGTTGTTTTAAGTGATGATGTGGCCGAAGGTGGTAAGCACACAAAGCCTAGATTGGAACTGACTCTCAAGTGCAACTTTCGGAACACGCCGGTAGGTGCTTGGCGACAGATTTTCAACTTGAGGGTGGTAGCCATCCAGTCGGGTACTATAAAGTACCCTACCAATTGAATAATATCGGTGGTGGTTTGTCGAATAAAAATCAATCTAAGTGAAATGAAAGCGTGTATCATGTCTTTTCAGGTTGTCCCACAAAGTCCGTGAAAAGTTTTAGTGGAACAGCCGCCAATATCACTAAAACCTGACCGGACTTGTACGGACGAGGACTAGACTTTACAGTGAATGTGACAATATAACGTGACTACCATAAAAAGAAGAATATTTAAAATAGAGAAATGGCTTTACAGGTAAAAAAAAAGTTATAAGTTAAAATCCTTTTTTTTAAACAAGAGTGACGTCATTTTATTTTTCGAGTTATTCTCAGCAAGCCCTTTCATTTGATTACCATATTGTAGGATTGCATTAAAAAATAATAGTCCGCTATCTTAGGTGTTCCGCCATGTTGGATTTAGAATGACGTCACACAGCTAACCATGCATTGTCATCCAAACTAAACGTGTATACAAAAATCTGCTCAATCGGTTAAAGATATCTGCTTCAAAATTGAGTTGCAAGATTCACCCCGGAAAAACATACATACATTGCAAGTTAATATAAAGCTTGTAAAATACCAAGCCATAATTATTTTAAATAATTTAATAGTCGTTTATTTTATGCGTAGTTATAAGTAATTATTCAACAGCTCAGGTTATCTCGTTCTCGCAGTGTCAGTCAGTCAACATAACAAATTAAACGTAGCCCACCGCGACTCTATCGTTATGAAACTGAGTATTTATATTTTTTTCCATTGTTTTTCATTACATGCTTTTATAGCGATTTTTTTTTTTTGCTGTGAACTTTTTAAGCTATTGTATAGCTTTTATCGCGGACTTTGATGGCGACCGAATCAAAAAAAAATCGTAACGAAATAACCTGACACCGTAACCATGACAACAGTCATGTCCTTAGGCACCTAGATATTTTTGTCGTCGTCGACAACGTCGACGTTTGCCGACGACGCCGACGGCAGTCGGCGGCAGCCGTCAACGCGCCGACTTTCGACTACTAAAGACAACACACTTTTTTTAATACTATTATTCAGCTATTATTCGGCGGCGGGACTCTCTCGTCGACTTTTCGAATAGATGGGATGAAAAGTATAATGCTATGCAATAGCTTTACCGCGGCAGTCCCCGAGTGCCACAATAATATTTTTTTTTTTGTCACAATCTCATTATAAGTATTGATGTGGCAAAAGGTGATAAGGAAACTAGGCCTCAAGGGCAGCTATCGGAACACACCAATAGGTGCTTGGTGACAGAGTTTCAACTTGAGGGTGGTAGCCAGCCAGTCGGGTACTACAAAGTACCATACCATCGTGCTATGCTTTTTTCACGATGTTTTCCTCACCGAAAGCTCAAGCTCATTGTAGGTTTCGAGATAGGAAATTTTCCACATGACGCCCATGTAAATGTAGCGAAATGGCCAAGTCACATATTTTGACTGAGGTGTAGTGTTTGTGAAGTTAGGGCGTATAGAGTTAGAAGCTTGGCTCTAAATGAGATCTGATAACGCTTGACAATGCAAGCTATATGGTCTCGTCTTGGCAACATTTTATATAAACATGTTTTTGGTGGGATCCATTTTATCTTTCTAATATTAATAAGAGGAAAGATTTGTATGAATGTTCCATAGGTTTTTTTTTATAATCTCGGGATAAGATAAAATCCCACGAGAACACGGGTGAAACTGCGGAGGATAGGTAGTTTTAAATATGATCATTTGTTAGGTTTAGTTTTGCAGAATAGAAGCAGAAAACATGTCGTGCCGACCGCAACTAGCATAGGATAAAGACAAGAAAAAAAAATTTTTATTTAGCAATACCTATAATATCAAAAAAACCAAAATCAAAATTAAAAAAAAAACTTGAGAGGTGTCAAGGGACACCCAGATGGAACGAAGTTATATAAGTTGAGAGAGTATATATATATATATATATATTTAAAAAAATATATATATACATATTTATATATAAATAGAAATGAAAATATCTGGCTTGCTTTCTATAAGAGAGAGAGAGAGAGAGAGACAGACAGAGAAACACGCGCACGCCGCACAGCGGTCGGTGATTTTTGTCACCGACACAAAAAATCACCGACATCTTTAATGTCGGGGATTTTTTTTCCGTCTAGCCCCGTTTCATATTTCATAACACGCGATAAGGAACTTCGTTCTAAAAATTAGGAAGCTAGGTAGGCTTATTGGTCCTTATTCTTGTGAGATGTGAGCTTACCCGGAAAATTTGCAAAATTGCTTCTTTGAATGTCAATATTTATACTTACGTTGGGCAAGATATTCTCCAGCCCTTATCATATTATTATTAACATTATGTTAAAATTATTTTTAATATCTGCTTAACTTCTTGTAGTAAGTAGTCCTATAATTGAATTAAATTAGGTAAAATGAAGCTGGAATTTTACGAAATAACATCACAAATTATAAGGGTACTACAAAGTAATGAATGATCAAAAAATATTAATTTAAAAATTACTGGGAAGGTAAAAAACGTTAAAAAAAATCAAGGTTTTGTAAACAACTGTGATAATATATTTTATGATAGATAAGAACTAAGAACAGTAGCCTACATACACAATAATTATACAGTATTTCAACTACCAATAAATATGAAACGAGATGGGGTAAATAAAAAAAGCTAGCACCGATATCTAAAAATGTTAACTAAAAATGACTCGTTGGAAATAACGAACAGCAATAAAATTTAATTGGGATGGCTGACCAAAAACAAAAAAATATCAAAAAAACAGAATTGTGGAAATAAAAGGTTAATAGAGAGTTTTCTTGATACACGGCAGTGTTCGCCAAGGACGTAGAAAAGAGTGACGAAACAGCAGCGCATATTTAAATTACATATTTTTTAATAAAGTGCCTTGGACATCTAGGATTCCAAATTTCACGAAAAAACATATGATACATGAATTTTTTAGTGAAAAGTCCGTTGTATTGCTCATACGTGTATAATAAATAGTGAAACACGTAATTAATTTGTGTAAAGAGGCAATGTTGCCAGTATTCTGGGCACGCTACCATCTGACAGCGATCTGGACCAGTTGGCCTATTTAGTGTAGTCAAGTTTTTAATAAGTCGGGTAACTAATTCAAATAACATAACAAAATTACTTTTAAATCTAATACAATGAATTTTGGCACTCGTTCAGATCTCCATTCTTTTATCGGTGACGCTAACATCCCCAAACGTTGTTTGTACCGAACTTGGCCCTCTTTGCACATTTGTGTCTTTTGTGTAAACCTACTAAACATAAAACCTAACCAGTATAGTTACCACCTCCAGCCTATCTTCACTGAAAGTAAAAAGCAAAAAATTCAAATAGACCTTTTCCATCAAATTAATTTCTAGTTCGCTTAAATTTTCCGATTCAACAGAAATCTAAATCGAGATAAAAGCAACTCCTAAAACTGTTGTAACTACCTACCAATTAAAAGTTTTGAATCGAATGGATGTTGCTCTGGCGTAAAATGTAATTATTAACTAACAGAATTTTGATATTTTGGCCTTTGTCCACGGTTCCGCTTTTGTGATTTTAATGATGTAAAAATTAAGTATCTACTCGATTCAACAATTTTGTTTATCATTACTGAAAATAAAATAATGAAGATCAGTAAATTATTTTAAAGAAATAAGTAAAAATCTTGGGACATTTTATTCCTATTTTTTTATGAAAATAGATTATACTAAATATTAAAGACAAAATAAAACTAAACTATAAATAAAAATTTTGTCCCAAATCGCTGCCCGATGGAAGCGTCCCAAGAAGACTGGCTGCATTGCCGCGCTGAATGGCAACACCAATTCTTTGGACAAAGTAAAAAAAAAAAAAGTAATATTATTTTACTTTTTTTTAAAGTAAGGCCCCTTGGCATGGTTCCAATGATGCTGGCAGCGTTTCCTCACTATATCGCAATGCTGATATGTTGTTCGAGGAAACAGCTCTTTGATCCCCAGTAATACTAACCTATTAGCCAACTTAACAAAAGGCAATGATAGCTCAGTGGTAGTGACGTCAGATTCCGCGGCGAAGGTCGTGGATTCGAATCCTACTATGGGCTTGAGCTCTCGGTGAAGGAAAACATCGTGAGGAAACCACAGCACGGTGGTAGGGTACTTTGTAGTACTCGACTGGCTGGCTACCACCCTCAAGTTGAAAATCTATTGGTATGTTCAGGCAGTTGCACTTGAGAGCCAGTTGCCTTTAAGCCATTGTAACAAGGTGTACAACACATTGGCAATCTCCCTGGTCTTGCTAATGTCTATAGGCGACAGTAGTCACTTACCATCAGGTGACCCGACAGCTTCGATATCACTTGTGGTATCGAAGTACCTTGATAAGTTACTTGCCAGTACTAGCTAGATTTTCACAAGTGCCCTAGGGCTTAAACTAAATAAATAGTTTTGTCTTTGACTTACTAGATACTCATTGGTTGAATTGCAATCTTCTTACTCTCAACCTTCTTAAAACTAAATACATGACGTTTACAATTACAAATTCCATAAAACCTCCAGACGATTTTAAACTCCAAGTCCATAGTAAAAATTGTGATCGATCTTTATCTAATTGTAATTGCTTAATAATACAAAGTACTAGAGAGTTCAAATACTTGGGAGTCATTGTTGATGATCGTTGCAAATGGATTCCTCATATTGAGCTTATAATTAGTAGAGTACGTAAAATGATGTGGCTATTTAAAAAATTAAGACATGTTGCATCAAATAAGATACTTGTTATGGTCTACAAAGCGATATGTCATTCAATAATCCGATACTGCATATCTGTATGGGGAAGTGCCCATAAAACCCACCTCTTACCTCTGGAAAGAGCACAAAGGTGTATCCTGAAGATTATGTCATTTAAACCCTTTAGATACTCAACGACTCAGTTATATACGGACTTTAAATTACTCACTATACGACAGACTTACATACTACAAACTGTTCTAAGGAAACACAAAGTAACACCCTATGATCAGACCTTACTTACTAGAAGACGAAAATATAATGTGTGTACTTATGCTTTACCACGTACCTCTTACATACAACGGCAATCTACAAACATGTCCAACTACCTATATAATAAATTAAACAAAATTCTTAAGTTTCATGAGCTCATATATTCTGAGAGTAAATTTAAAATAACGAACTGGCTTTTGACACTGGATTATGAGGAAACAGAAAAAAACATTACACAATCTACAGACTAAAGGAACATATACACACACTCACGCATACACACACACACTTACACAAACACACACACACACACACACACACACACAAACACACACACACACACACACACACACACACACACACACACACACACACACACACACACACACACACACATTTCTTTTATTTCATCTACCTTTTGCATGTAAAATATTATATCAATATTCATAATGTTATATACTTTTATAAGTGTAGATTTGTTTCAATTAGGAAGGTGGTTCCCAAGATACAGGTTTCACCTAGTTTGGGGACCAACGATCTCGTACTATGTAAAATTGCTTTTTTCATTAATAAACATTCAAACTTAATAAACATTCAAACTTAATAAACATTCAATTACACCCAGACTCAAGACAAACAGACATATTCATGCCAGAAATGTTTGTGGGAATTGGGTTTGATCTGTATATATTACCAACCACCACAAACGGCTGTTCAAATTGAAAAAAAAAAAACAATAAGTTTTAAAACTAAATTAATGCTCGCAATCTTACTTATGTTATAACTTAAAGAGTTGGTTTTTTTGAAGTGAAAGCTTCTTTAGCGGCGTTGTGAACTTTTTGGGATGGGTAAAAAATGATAAACTCGCATCAGGACACGTGACCTGATCGAACATTCGTAAGACGGAGGGAGAGTAGTTCCTCTCCTACGCCGCCGGCGCGGCGTAGGAGAGGAAGTAATATCGCCCTCTCTTTCTACCGCGCCGGCGGTCTAATGTAATATAAATTGTAATGTTTGTGTACGATAGCGCAATAAATGAATATTGTATTTTACCACATAAATGATAGTACTTTTATACTTATAAATAAATCAATTGGTGCGAAATTATTACCTAACCATTCCAAAATATTCAAAAATGCACAACATTAATGTTCAAGTTTTCACTACTGCCGGCACTGCCGAAGTGCAACCCGTTTTTAGGTAGTTTTGGGACTATAGTCCTGCGAGCTATGAGATTAAATGTCTACGCATTATATTATCAATAAGTATATGAAAAAATCATGCTACTATAGTAATTGGTAAACATTAAATCATACAGAGCACTTATACAGGGAGGATTCGAGCTTCGGTTCGAACAAGTTTGTTTGTTGTTTGTAACTCGTTAGCGATGCGATATTATGAGTGTTGTACACACCAGTAGGAAAGGTGGTTAACAAGTTGAAATTTTACGCGTGGCGATCCAAAGTATACGCTGCCGATGGATAGATGGCGCTATAATGAACAATATTATGTTGAGAAGTTACACTCTGAGGTCCCCAAACACGATGATCTTGCCTGGCGGAGTCTATTATTATCTTTTGTTATGCATGCCTGCATAACATAATTTTCATTAATGTTGAAAACGTTTATACTTACAAAATCCCTGTCTTCTCTGTTTGTAAACCGATTTTCTTTCCTTTTTTTCAATTCATATAATAATTAGGTTTTCCTAAAAAATGTAACGAGTATGGAATTTTTACCAGTGGGCGAACACTAGTTATAGTAAATGCTCTTCAAACTGCGAGTCCGTGTGTCCCAGTGAGAATGAAGTAATTGAGCGGTGCGACGCCACTGAGTCGATATCCCAACTGTACCTTTGTATTTTCTATCATTCCAAACGAATAGGTATAATTATATTTTCTATACACACGCTTTTCACGGAATCAATCTACCTATTTTATCTCAGGTCTTGTTTTCTTATAAGTAAGAAAGTATCTCAAAATAAATATTTTCTTAATAAATAACTTTGTTATTTTCAGTTCAGTATAATAGGGAAAATCAAAAGCTAAGAGTCTTATGTTAATTGAAATAAATCTTATTTCTAACATCCAGGCTCCGAATTGAGTTGTTCCAAAATTGACTGTTCAATTTTATTTTCTTGACTAATTAAGTTATTCAACTTGAAATTATTATGAAATTGGGTTTTAGGTTTCTTTGCAATCATATTTTCTTTTAGCTCATTAAGGACGTCCAACGTCACCGCCAACTAAATCAAAATCTAATAAAAAATACTCTTTTTTTAATTGACTTAAAAAAAGTCGTTTGGGCTGATTGGAAAGATTTCGGGGTAAATAAACGGCAAGATAATACAGATATGACTTTATGGATCTTTTAAATTTTTTTTTTTTATGTCACAAGTGACAACGAGGCAGGCGGGTCACCTGATGGTAAGTGACAACCGTCGCCTATAGACATTGGCAATACCAGGGGATTGCTAATGTGTTGTACACCTTATTACAATACCTTAAAGGCGAACTTGCTCTCAAGTGCAATTGCCGGAACACACCAACAGGTGCTTGGCGACAGATTTTCAACGTGAGGGTGGTAGCCAGCCAGTCGAGTACTACAAAGATGTTTTCCTTCACCGAAAGCTCAAGCTCATTGTAAGGATTCGAACCCACGACCTTCGCCGCGGTATCCGACGTCACTTACCACTGAGCTATCATCGCCTTAAATTACCACTATCGGCTTTAAATTGTCATAACTGTTTTATTTGTAGTTTCTCCGTTTTAGCTTGGGCTAAAATAATTTTGTAGATCGCATTTCTAAACCGATTCTCGAGAAATTTTGTAAGTGGTTTCGATAATTATATGTTTTTTTGTCGATTGTTTTTACAAAATAAATGTGACATAATTTTCGCGAGATCTACAAGCTCTCAGAGCTTAATTATGATTGGTTTAGATAGTTAGATAAAGCCTTTATCGAAACCCAAATTTAACATACAATTATTTTATCAAAAAAAATCGAGGCCTCGGGTGACCGGCGGGCGGGGAGCTTTTTCCGCCAACGCATCGGCTTGGTCATTCAAAGAGGAAACGCTGCCAGCCTGCTGGGAACCATTTCGATCGGCAGCAGCGGCAGTCTCGAGGAAGTTGTTTCTATATATTACAGTTTGTATATTTTGTACATTTTGTTGTAAATATCATTTCCTACTATTCAAAATATGTTTGCCAATGAATTCCTGAGATTTGTAAATGTGATTATCATCTATAATTGAATCTATTTTATGAACTCACAAAGTACAGAGCAGCAGAAAAACGCAACAAAAAAACTTGAGAGGTGTCAAGGGACACCCGGATGGAACGAAGTTATATAAGTCGAGAGAGTATATATATAAAAATAAAAAAATATCTGACTTGCTTTCTATAAGAGAGAGAGAGAGAGAGAGAGACAGACAGAGAAACATGCGCACGCCGCACAGCTTAATAAACATACATAGTGACATAAAAAGTGTCGTGACAATTTTTCGTACGATTTTTTTTCGTCTAGTCCCCTTTCACAAGGCGCGATTAGGAACTTCGTTCCAATAACTCAGCATCTAAAACGGTTTGAATAAAACACTTGGACAATGCATCCTTTAAACACTGTATTGAAATAACTTCTGGAGGAAAAAATGAGCAATTATTTAGAAAGCTCCAATGTATACGAGATCTCATTCAGATAAACAAACAAAGAGATGAAAGAAAAACTGCGAGCTTATACCAGTTCTGTATTTTGGGCAATTTCCTTTTTACTCGACCGTGGAAGAAGGATTACGAGTCACTTAACCACTAATAAAACTGGGTATTACTAAGTTTTTTATTGAAATAGTGAAAAGGATAAACTATTTGACGGGCCGGTTGGCGTGGTTGGTTAACACACTGCCTATCACGCCGCAGGTCGTGGGTTCGATTCCCATCCAGGACACACATTTGTGTGCATGAACATGTCTGTTTGTCCTGAGTCTGGGTGTAATTATCTAATAGTCTGGGTGTAGAATGTATTTACAAAAAAAAGGTAGTCTATGTAGTATTCAGTTATCTGGTTTCCATATTACAGGCTCTGCTTAGTTTGGGATCAGATAGCCGTGTGTGAACAAATGTCCCAGGATATTTATTTATTTAGTTTGCAAAAATACAGGGTCTGAAAGATCATGCGTCCAAGGTGCCGCAGTTACTATACTATAGGACCAATCTATCAAAATATTCTGTTGTGGTTTCATTTAATATCGTTTTGGGCACTTCGATAGCAAAGTTTATGAGTGTTTCCACATTATGTTGGTAGAATTTCTAGCAAACATTAAAATGAAATAAAAT
The DNA here is from genome assembly GCA_951361185.1 of Ochropacha duplaris. NCBI lineage: Eukaryota > Metazoa > Arthropoda > Insecta > Lepidoptera > Drepanidae > Ochropacha > Ochropacha duplaris. The sequence continues at coordinate 1,462,743 of OX592712.1, read as the reverse complement.
GTTTATTCATCCTAACGGTGGTTTCACACTGCAGTTGAAAATGTGAGAAGCTATGTTTAGTGAAAGGGGCTAGACGGAAAAAATTCTTACGAAAAATTGTCACGACACTTTTTATGTCACTATGTCCCTTGACGCCTCTCAAGTTTTTTTATGTACAATGGAAATTAAATTGTTTTGCGATATAATGTTCACTAACAATGTTATGTTTACTAAAGTTATTACTTTTTCAACACACCTGCTCATAAAGTGACTCTAATTTCACCGCAATTAGGCACGTAATGACACCTATAATCAAACTGTGACTTTTTCATTACTATTATTCACAACGTGAGTTATAATAGTAGATTGTATCATAAGGGAGCAAAATAATATTTTTAAGTGAGGAATTCTAGAGTAGAATCCTGAACGTAGCGAGGGATTCAAAGTACGTCGCCCGAGCCAAAAATATATTTGCACCCGGTGTACTTGCAAAAAAAAAAAAATAATTTAAAAAAAATGGCCGATCCGATATTTTTTTGTATTATTTTCTTCACAAGTGTGTTGCAAAACGTCGTATGATACTCGTGTGTATTGATGATTACCGTCCTCGGCTCTCTTATGACCCTCACCTAGCGGCTCGGCTCTCAATTGCGCCTCAGCCGTAATGACCAACTTTACACACTTATACCATAATCTACTGTTAACTGCTGTATGAAAGCACCATAATAATAGACCTATTGAATCTATTGTTATTAGAATTTGTAAAACGTTGTGAAATAATATAATGCAAGTCGGATCATGAACATATGAATACCTTAACTTGTTGACATTTAGCGATCTCAGTAGATTACATCCTAACCTACTAATATTATAAATGTGAAAAATTGCTGAACGAATTTCGATGAAACTCGGCACACAGGTAGATCATATCCTGGAATAAAACATAAGATATTTTTTACCCCGGGAAAAAATAAGATCCCTCGGGAAACCGCGGGGCGAAAAAGTTGTATTTTATAATGCTACCCAAAACGAAATCAAATCATTTACAATTTCTTTTGTTATAAATGTTAGATAGATTTTTATTGGAATCGGAAATCTCAAGTTTCACTCTTATGTTCTCCGCATACTAAATGAGAGAATCGATTTCACCAAACAACGATTTCACTATAAATATTGTTTTTTGAAAAGCCAATGAGACTTTATGCCATCTACGTTATGAGGGAGTTTTTTTTTTAGAAAATAGCTGTAAAAGAGCTGTCCTCCGCGGTTTCATCCGCATTCCTGAGGGATTTTGATTTCCCATATTTGACTATTTACTGTCTTTTTTCAGGATATGATCTACCTGTGTGCCAAGTTTCATCAAATTCTGCTAATTAGTTTTTGCGTGAAAGAGTTATAAACATCTTCATATCCATCCTCACATTTATTATAGCAGTGAGATGGACAGGATAGGAAAATAGACAACTTTATATCTCGAAATAAGTTAAATAAAAGAAAGAATATTAATAATACGGGCCGGTTGGCGTGGTTGGATAACACACTGCCTATCACGCCGCAGGTCGTGGGTTCGATTCCCATCCAGGACAGACATTTGTGTGCATGAACATGTCTGTTTGTCCTGAGTCTGGGTGTAATTATCTATTTAAGTATGTATTTACAAAAAAAAAGTAGTATATGTAGTATATCAGTCATCTGGTTTCCATATTACAAGCTTTGCTTAGTTTGGGATCAGATAGCCGTGTGTGAAAAATGTCCGAGGATATTTATTATTTATTATTATTATTAATACGAGGTTTATTTCGAATACTTTGCCCAACGTATTAGCATTACCATTCAAAGAGGCAATGCTGCAACCTGACAGCGATCTGGACTACAAGAAATTTTAGTTTAGAAATAATTATTAGGTATATGGTTTTACAATAAGGTCCTTACAATTCAACTATGATTCGGCACATTTAGCTTTTAAAACAAGCATGCAAATATCTTTGAAAGGATCGATATAGGTAAAATAAATAAAAAAATTGCTTTATTCTCCCTTACATTATGTACATCTACTATCTATGAATCTTTAGGTATATCAAGTTACATGCTAGTGTTTCTATGTATCTGTTAGTTTATTTCCTAATTTATTTGTTAGTTGTGTTAGATCTAAAGATGATTAAGATAAGTTTGTTAGCTGTTTGCTAGTGTTGTGATCGATATAAATAAATAAATAAATATCCTCGGACATTTTTCACACACGGCTATCTGATCGTGACCTGGATGGGAATCGAACCCACGACCTGCGGCGTGATAGGCAGTGTATTAACCAACCACGCCAACCGGCCCGTCAACTAATCTAATTTAAGACGATGCTAGCTCAGTGGTTGTGATGTCGGATACCACGGCGCAGGTCTTGGGTTCGAATCCTAAATTGAGCTAGAGCTTTTGATTAAGGAAACGGTGGTAGGGTACTTTGTAATACCCGAGTGGCTGGCTACCACCATAAAGTTGAAAATCTGTCGCCAAGCATATATCGGTGTGTTTCGACAGCCGCAATTGAGATCCAGTTTCCATCTAGGCTTTGTGTACCTTCGGCCACATCATCACTTACCACGGTGTTGTGGTCAAACACAAGCTTATTCAGAATTTTAAAAAAAACTAATTAATTACCCGAAACATTCGATTCAAACACCGCGCATTCGATTCAATTAGCAATACAAAACTTGTAATTGTGAAACAATAATAAATGGTTTAATATCGAATATTTGATTGGATTTGGCTTTAACCACAGCCTGATATTAGATGGAAATATCTGTTGTAGTATTGTGGCTTAGAATTAGGATACTACATATTAATTTTGGTTATGTTTGATCCTGTAATTACATTAACTAGCTACCCGCCCCGGCTTTGCACGCAGAGCATATAGACATTAGTCAGTCATAAATAAATTCTATTATTATGATTTTTTTAAATTCTGAATAGGCTTGTGTTTGACTATAATCTCATTATGGTAAATGATGATGTGGCCGAAGGTGGTAAGCACACAAAGCCTAGATGGGAACAGGCTCTCAAGTGCAACTGTTGGAACACACTGATCAGTGCTTGGCGACAGATTTTCAACTTGAGGGTGGTAGCCAGCCAGTCGGTACTACAAAGTACCCTACCACCGTGCTATGGTTTCCTCACGATGTTTTCCTTCACCGAAAGCTCAAGCTCTTTGTACGACTCGAACCCACGACCTTCGCCGCGGAATCCGATGTCACTTACCACTGAGCTATCATCGCCTTATGCCGCCTTAATACGCAAATATTATCAGTGAGACAGTAGAGTGGTAAAAATATCTGCTAGTTAGTTTTTGAAATGAGTAATTGCTGAGTTTATCGCCGGCTCTTCTCAGCAAAAGCAACCTTCCGAATTTGATAAAGAAAACCGATCGCGTGACGCGAGTCACGCGCGATCACGCACGATGCTTCACTTAATTCTAGACTATTGTTTACGTACGCTCCTTCTACCTTCTTTTTTTGTTATGTGCATGTTCTAATACGATTAGTGATGGTTTGGATCAGGAAAGTAAGTTTACTAAAAGTGGAAGTTTAAAGCTGAGCCTCTGAGTTTGATAACTAAAAAACTGGTACAGAGGGAGTCAGTAAATTGTGAAATACCTTGCCGCCTGCCGCCTGCCGCCTGCCGCCGGATGGTTCACATGGAAATATTTAAATTTGAAACTCAGCAAAGCTTGAATACGAATGCGCTTTGTATGTAACGAACTTTATAGAAAATTCCACGAACTACATAGTGTTTTGTTTTGTGGAAATAAACATTTTATTTATGGATATACCTGCGGTTATAATTAAAAAAAAATGTCCGCGATTTTTGCTATTTTACCCATGTTTATTCTGATTTACAAAAATAATTAGTAGTAAAAATCATTACAGAATTGCCTTTAAGGCATTGTAATAAGGTGTACAACACATTGACAATCTCTCTGGCATTGGCTCGAGTCGATGACTTTCAAGCCTACGATGTACCTACCAATAGCATTCTATTTAGCAGTATTATTGATAGCTCCATTTTGAGGCACTGGGTCTCTGTGCATTCGCCATTTGTTATCTAATAGTTTAGATTTTAACATATTTTAATTTTTAAATTTTCATTTGTAATTTATAATTTAATTTGTCTCATGTATTCTATTTGTCGACTATGAGATAGATTTTATATTTTTAAATATGGTCAATGTCTGAAATAAAGAATTTGAATTGCTAATGTCTATAGGCGACGGTAGCCACATACCATCTGGTGTCAATTGTGGAATAAAAAGTATTGTTCCAAAAAAAGCAGCTACGAAATAGCTACGAGAATTCGTAGCACCTCTACGAGTCCTTATGCAAATAGAATACCCTCGCAAATCTTCTGCGATTCGAATCGCTCAGAATATATTCGGGTTAGGGATACCACGTTTGACCTTATAAAGGCCCTGTTCTACCAATAGCGCAGCCAATTGAAAGATATATCCATACTCTATACTAATATATCTTCTCTATTATATAAAAATTAATCCCTATTTCCTTGGTCACGGCATCACGCTTGAACGGCTGGACCAATTTCGCTCATTCTTTTTTTGTTGTGTTTGTTATTGTAAGGAGAAGGTTTTTATGATAGAAAAAAGTATGAAAGTTGCGCGGAACATTCGAAAATTTAAGAAAATTTTACGACGATATTAAATTTCCTAACCTTAATATAAACATGGCGTTTGACATAACTGCCAGTTGTGTGATAGTTAAAACTGATGGTTCCAAGTTTCTTTTTATTTTCATTTCATGGCAGGACAACGTCGGCCGGGCCCACTAGTAATATTATAAGGAGGTAAAGTTTGTGAGGTTGTAGGGGGTAATCTCGGGATCTACTGAACCGATTTTGAAAATTATTTTACTAATACAAAGCCACGTTATTTGTGAGTGTCATAGGTTAATTTTATCCAGGGAAAAGATAAGATCCACGGGAACGCGGGTGAAACCGCGGGGGATAGCTAGTTGTATATAAGTTGAGCGAATAGTGTTTTTTATGTTGATAGTGAAAATATCTCGAACGCTAGGACCAAATATTGGGCTTTTTGAAATTGAAATTTTTGCTTTGACACTTTGTCGTTGCGACGAGTTATTTGTGAATATTCTAGTATATCAAAAGGGTAACTTCAACGCCTATTACAAGGATGTTTGCCGACAGCGTCGATTTAAAATGTAACATACAAGCTCAGATCAAATAAAAATAAAGGAAGCCGACTGCGTTTCTGCGCGACGCGAGTGACGCGAGCAGGTCACGCACACAACTTCATGCACGTTGCTTCACTTCATTGGAGACTATTGTTTACGTACGCTCCTTCTACCTTTTTATTTGTTCTGTGCATACAAGTATCCAATTTCGGGGCGGGGCGGAAAACTAGTTTATATATAAAATGCAGAAATGTATTCAATTGACCGCTTCGCTGAAAGTAGGACAAGCACTGACCTTAGCCGGCTTTATCATTTCACAGAACTGCTATTTCTAGGGACAATTTGCCCATTTCCTACCATAGCCGATGTTACGTCGATAGATTATGTTCTAAGAAATAAGTTAACATAAACTAGCTGGCCGTGGTTCTACTCGCAATCCCGAGAAATCTTATATTTAAAAAAAAAACGTAAAGTTATTTGAGGATAATGATCTAAGTGTGAAAAGTTTCACCAAAATCCTTTCAGCCGTTTATGAGTTTTAAAAAGTATAATTAGCCCAACTTTATTTTCTACATATTCTTTATCACCGGGTTCGATTCCTGGCTTCGGATTTTTTGTTTTTAGAAATCTAGTGATGCAGTTTTAGTTTTCATCAAAATCATTTTTCGACATTCCTACTAGTCCTACTCATATTATAAATAAAAGTTTGTTCCCCAATCACGCAAAAACGACAGAACGGATTTTGATGAAACTTAGCACACAGGTAGATCATATCCTGGAAATAAAATATACGATACTTTTTATCCCGGAAAAGGATGAGATCTCTCGGAAATGTTGGTGAAACCGCGGGGTGAAAAACTAGTTCTCTATAGTTTCAGATTTACCACTTGAAAAATTATCTTGTGTATATTACCTGATGAGCATATTAATGACTTAGCATTATTAAATGGCCCCATAACAAAAGGAATCCAAGTTTGAAGGGTTAAGACTCGAATTACATTATGATGCTCGATAATATTATAGTAATTAATGTAACTTAATACATATACTTTCATTTGTATTAAAATTAAAGGATTAGTATTATTAAATATAGGTTTACTGCTTCTACCCCGCGGTTTTATTTGCTTTTTGGATATTAAATGTAGTCTATTAGGGACAATTTACTAAATTTTAATCGGATCACTACTTTTGGAGATTATCTCCTACATCAATAACATTATCTATATCTATAGATAACAACCGTCTCAGACCTACTGACTATACATATACAATTTCATCAAAATCGGTCAAGCCGTTTCGGAGGAGTATGGTAACCAAACTGTTGAATTAAACGGCCGGACAGATTTGGATGAAATTTTGTGTGTCTATTACAAAGGGTTCCTCGATGATTTTAAACATCCTCCTCTGATCAATTTTGATAGCAAAATGACCTCAAAATTCCCCCTCGCCCCTTCCCCCTCCACCACGAGCAATGCATCACAGTCTGAATCAATAAATATCTATATCGAAACCATACCAATACTAATAATACCCTCAACTCTACTCTACCTACAATGAGCTTGAGCTTTCGGTGAAGGAAAACATCGTGAGGAAACCACAGCACGGTGGTAGGGTACTTTGTAGTACCCGACTGGCTGGCTACCACCCTCAAGTTGAAAATCTGTCGCCAAACACCTATCGGTGTGTTCCGACAGCTGCACTTGAGAGCCAGTTCCCATCTAGGCTTTGTGTGCTTACCATCTTCGGCCACATCATCACTTACCATGGTGAGATTGTGGTCAAACACAAGCCTATCGAACATAAAAAAAAAAAAAAAACTTTCGAAGAAAAAATTACAAATCCACCCACAAAATATCCGCTAATTGTATACCTTTTTGTTTACGTCTGTACCAAGTACTGAATTTAGCCACTCAATTTGGAAATTAAGTATTGGAAAGTAAATTAAATTTGAGGTTTCTAAACAACGTAACTCTCCACTGAGTGGTTTAAACTTTGAGTAAATTTTGTAGGACTATTTAAAAATAAAGTGATTGAGTTAGTCGCTTAGGTTTTTCTTGAGTAGAATAGAAAATTTAGAAGCTTTCCACCGCACGGTTTCTCCCGTGATTAAGGCGATGATAGCTCAGTGGTAGTAAAGTCGGATACCGCAGCGAAGGTCGTGAGTTCGAATCCTACAATGAGCGAAGGTAAACGTTGAGAGGAAACCATAGCACAGTGGGTACTTTGTAGTACTCGACTGGCTGGATACTACCCTCAAGTTGAAAATCTGTCGCTAAGCACCTGTTGTTCCGGCAATTGCACTTAAAACCAGTTTGCCTTTAAGGCATTGTAATAAGGTACACACTTTGGCAATCCCCCTGGAATTGCTAATGCCTATAGGCGACGGTAGTCACTTACCATCAGGTGAACTGCCTCGTTGTCACTTGTGACATAAAAAAAATGTTCATACAACGTTTTTCTTTTCAAATGTGGATTTTAAAAATGGCCGAATAAAATTACTTCCCATACACCATCAAGTCTCTGTAGCGTATTTTCTTTTAGATTACAAAATATTATCTAATATCCTACATTCAAGGCAATGGCAGTAATAATTCTATGTATACCCTCGAAAGATAGCTGGAACGATCATAAACTACCTCCAAAATATCCCTTTAGGGCCTCGACAATGCTTTGCTAGTTTCACGGTCACTGGAAAACTAGAAGTCATTGGAATATCAGCTTTATTGCGCAAGACATAAAGTTGCAGAGGGTTTTTAAAGCTGGTAGACATGATGGTTGGAGGAAGATAATATGAAATCGATACCTCTTTAGTAGAATCGGGTAACTCGATACAAGTACAAACAATACATTTTCTGGGTTTTGTGTGCCACTTTCGGGTACCTCATCACTTACCATGATGAATTTTTTTTTTTACATCCATAGGTGGCAAATAAGCTTTCGCTGCTGATGGTAAGCGGTTACCGTAGCCTATGGACGCTTGCAACACCAGAGGCGTCACGAGCTAGTAACCGGCGTAATAAGGCGATGATAGCTCAGTGGTAGTGACGTCGGATACCGCGGCGAAAGTCGTGGGTTCGAATCATACAATGAGCTTAAAACCATAGCATAGTGGTAGAAAACTTTGTAGTACCCGACTGGCTGGCTACCACCCTCAAGATGAAAATCTGTCGCCAAGCACCTATCGGTGTGTTCTGACAGCTGCACTTGAGAGCCAGTTCCCATCAAAGCTTGGTGTGCTTACCACCTTCAGCCACATCATCACTTACCATGGTGAGATTGCGGTCAAACACAAGCTTATCCAGAATTTAAAAAAAAAGTAAAAAAAAAACTACAATTTTATTTATTTGTATAGATAAAAGTTAGTTTATGAGAACAAGGGGAAAGAATAGCTACTCAAGAACTCGTTTACCCAATCAGCATTGTCCCGATAGCCTTTATACTTTGAAAGAAATCAGCGATACGATACTTGCACAGAAAACAATGGAACGTTCCTTTCAATTCAAAATATAGCTCAAGTTAAATGAACTGTGCTTAATCATTAGTCAATAATGGTACAGTTTTATAGAATTCTTTTAATGTTTTGGATTTTTAAGACAATGGGAGCTGAGTACTAACAATTTTAAAACAATGTATTTAATTTGTTCGGGGTGAATCTTGCAACTCAATTTTGAAGCAGATATCTTTGACCGATTGAGATGAAATTTTGTATACACGTTTAGTTTGGATGACAATGCATGTGACGTCATTCTAAATAAAACATGGCGGAATACCTCAGATAGCAGACTATTATTTTTTAATGCTTCTACAATATGGGTATCAAATGAAAGGGCTTGCTAAGAATAACTCATAAAATAAACTGACGTCAGTCTAAATCCTATTTTTTTTGCCCATTTAAATATTTATGATCTTGTTTTAGCCCTTTTACCTCTTAATTGTTGAATTTCCATTAACTTGCGAACACTCCAAAATAAAAACTGAAGAAAAACATTAGGCAAGCAACTTTCCTATAATTTCGATGCACCTATAATTGAAAATAGATCAAAATCATTTCGCTTCCAGTTAGAACTTTATAAAACTTATCAATTTGTTACGACATTAGACTCAAACCAAATCAAAAAGGTAGACAGGGCCCTTCGAACTTAAATTGAAGCACAGTAAAGGAAGCCGAATTTAAAAAAGGAAGCCAATCGCGTTCGTGCGCGACGCGAGTCACGCACACAACTTCATGCACGTTGCTTCACTTCATTGGAGGCTATTGCTTTCTACCTTTTTTATTTGTTCTGTAGTTACGACATCAATAATACAGTTAATAGTTGGACACTACGTAAGTATCAACAAAACTTTGTTTTAAGTAGCAAAGTGAAGCTAACTTCACGGCGTCTTGTTAAATAGAAAACAAAACAAAGTTTCCAACTCATTAACGTCATTGCTTTTGGACCTTGTGATTTCAATCTACATGCATTTACTAAAATTACTTTAACATATTCTTGTTTTTAGTTTACTAAGAAAATAATGAAGAAGAAATATTCCTGAGTTGACCTTCATGATGAAATTAATTGGGAGTATAAATTTAGAAGCTTTTTTTTTTTATTCTGGATAAGCTTGTGTTTGACCACAATCTCACCATGGTAAGTGATGATGTGGCCGACGGTGGTAAGCACACAAAGCCTAGATGGAAACTGGTTGTCAAATGCAGCTGCCGGAAGACACCAATAGGTGCTTGGACACCGATTTTCAACTTGAGGGTGGTAGCCAGCCAGTCGGGCACAACAAAGTACCTTACCACCGTGCTATAGTTTCACCGAAAGCTCAAGCTCATTGTAGGATTCGAACTCACGACCTTTGCCGCGGTATCCGACGTCACTGATCCGACCACTGATATAGTAATTAGTAAGAATATCAATTATCATACCAGTCAAAGGATGTCCACTACTAAAGGCTTTCACATCAATTCCTATTTCCTATTTCATGCCGCTTGCTTTTAACGGCTCCCGGCCATTGATACCTATCTAATAACTAAAGATAAACAATCCCAAGCAAATGTCATCTCAAAACTGTTTCAAATTGTGTTGGGTTGTACTAGTATTTTTTTAAGTTTTATTCACAAAGCTAAAGCTAAGCACGGTGGTAGGGTACTATGTGGGACTCGACTGGCTGGCTACCACCCTCAAGTTGAAAATCTTTTTTTTTTTTTTTTATGTCACAAGTGACAACGAGGCAGGCGGGTCACCCGATGGTAAGTGACAACCGTCGCCTATAGACATTGGCAATACCAGAGGATTGCTAATGTGTTGTACACCTTATTACAATGCCTTAAAGGCGAACTGGCTCTCAAGTTCTCAAGCACCTGTTGGTGTGTTCCGACAGTTGCACTTGAGAGCCAGTTGCCCTTGCCCTTAAGGAATTTTAATAAGGTGTACAACACATTGGCAATCCCCCTGGTATTGCTAATGTCTATAGGCGACAGTACTCACTTACCATCAGGTGACCCGCCTAGTGACATCAAAAATACGAATATATAAACGAGCACTGAGGCATGATTACCGTCGGAGCGTTCCAATGCTACTAGATTTTTTTTTAAACCCTAGATTAAAAGAGTACCCAAATGTTCGAGTGGGCTCATATTCGGTAAGGCCATTTTTTGGTCGCTGATTGTCCATCTTTAGTTACTCGATCAAAGCTCAAAATTGTATTGACACCAACACCGTGTATTCGTAATTATGTTTAACTTATATATTTTTTCTTTTAATTTTTTATAAATAGTTAATATTATTATGCATTTTCCCTTTTATTTATTTTTAGAAATAGTGAATAATATTATGTTCACTTATCTAAATCCTAGTAGATTGTGACATAATTTGATGGTGTATCGACATTTTCAGACCTTTTCACCCAGCTGCATATTACGAGTTTGTAAAAATTCGTCAAGCTAGCCCAAGATAAAACTCGTTGGGTAATATGCGCTGGTGTTGTGAATATGCAAAACTGTCGCGACTTTATCTCCCCTACGTGATGGTATCAGACAGGATGAGTTAGTTGTGGAGCTAGTTATAGCGGGAAACGTCACGTACAAGTTATCTATATAGGTATACATATACAATGTATATTTTCAAAACTTGATCAAATTAAATGTGCCATCCGCACAGACAAAAAATTATCGATAAACATCGAAAAAAGAAGTTAATTATGTTAGCTATCTCTTTAGCAAAAACTTTTTTTTTTTAATTAAAATTTCATCTTTTATTTTTTCATTGTGTCATTTTAATAAATAGTTTTATAATTTATTTATTAATATTAAATATAATAGGTGTAAGTTGTTTTTGAAAATCAGCACCGTGCATTAGAGTCTAGACTATTCATAAGTGCTTGTAAATGCGTATTGAAATTAAAAAAAAAATTTTCAACATATTTTAGTCATACAAAAATTGCGAACATGCATAAAGATATTTTCACTTAAAAAATTGGTGCAAGTTTCATTTTATGTAAAAAATGGTCAAGTTATTTTGCTTCACCGCTTTGAAATATGCATAGTATGACAAACCAGCTAACCGCCTTTTTATTTTCAAAACCGCTAACATTGGCACCATGCGGTGACAATGCAAATGTCCACAGTTTCAAACTTGGCGTTATCTTTCAGTTTTCAGAAGAGATTTACGTGTTTAGTTCGCTTTAAGTCAGACATTTTGTTTGATATTTTATCCTACTCAACATTAGGTAATGTCAAAGATACAAGTTACATGAAAATAAAATACAACAGTATTTTCTATCCAAACTAGATTTTGAACATGAAACATACATTTATATACGAATAAATGTTTATTTCTAACCAGATTCTAGACTTTTTTTTGCGTCAAAGAGATTTCATACCCAAAATTTTGTGAATTCTACTTTTTTCAGACAGCTGAAATTTGGCTACAACTCGGTAAATATCAATGAGGCCAATGTTTCAATCTATTTGAGTACATTTTTTTTAACACAGAAATTTCTTCATGTGATTGTGAGGGCAGCGAATAGCTCCTATCAGTTTTGTAAATATAGAACAAATTATTAAATATTTTATATAAAACTTGGCTCGAGCACTTTGTGCACTTTGAAAAGTGAGTGCCTTTTCTTGACCATTTTTAAGATCAATTTATTTTGTAGGTAACCTATCTACACCTATTTACTTATAATATAATTGAGCATTCTCATTTTTCTCATAACTAGAAAGCCGAGTAGACGGAAGACGTCCGCTGCTGGACAAAGTCCTCCCCCAAGGATCTCCATACTCTCTCTTGCGCTATCTGCATCCAGTGGCTTCCCGCGACTCTCACAATCATAGGTCCACCGGTTCGTTATCGCCACTCGAGAACCTTTCTGCGCAATCGGCCGTCAGTTCTACGAACTATTTGCCCCGCCCACTGTCACTTCAATTTCGCAATTCTTCGGGCTACATTGGTTACTTTAACCTGTCAGTTATTTCTTGGGACAATCGGGGTTTCAGAGTCCGCACCACTTGGTTCTCAAATGGGACAATCGGGACAATGACATTTACTTAAGAATTGGGCGCGAATTTTGAAATTTTTAAAACTGTGCGCGAGTTGACGAGTTGTTTGACAGGTTAATATCGCAAGTCAACAGATTAATAATAATAATATTTATTTATCTTAAAACAGTGTCTACCCAATTTGCCTATTTACTAGTTAAGCAAGCTAATACAATATTATTGTGTTTCATAAGTAGCATCTGCTGCTGAACTAGGTTTATAGCCTGTATTTCAGCATACTATCTCTCCAATTATTTGTTTATTGTTTGATTTGTTTATTTATTATTTTTTTTTCCTTATTTTTTGCTTTTTATATAGCTTTTGTTGGTATGAGTTTAATTACAAGTAGCACCTATTGTTCTTATAACTAGCACTAAATAGCTTATATGTATAAACCTTTGTGGTTTTTTGAGCTATTTTATATTGAAATTGTAAAAATTATTAAATCGATAAATAAATTAAAAAAAAAAAATACATACTTTGGTTCGCTTATTTACTTAAAATCTTAATAAAATTCTTGTCTATAACTTTGCCTCGTCATAATAATATTTATTATTTACAACAAATGTACAAAATATACATGCAAATGTACAATTACAATACATAAAAAACTTCTTCGAGGCTGCCGCTGCTGCCGATCGGCAAGGTTCCCAGAAGGCTGGCGGCGTTTCCTCTTTGGATGGCCAAGCTGATGCGTTGGCGGAAAAAGCTCCCCGCCCGCCGGTCACCCGAGGCCTCGATTAATTTTTTACATAAAATATTTGCAAAACGACGAGCTTCAGACCCCCACGGACCCATGGTCTCAACCGCAAAAGGCATAAATTGATAATTTGGACCAATACAGGCGTACTTTTTGAATTTTGAATTTTCCGCACCTTTCGCAGCCGCTCCCGCGGCTTTACAAGTCACCGGTAAGTGAGATGGCGCAAGTGTATCGACACAAGTGGCATCCCACACCAACGGCTTGCCGACACTCCACGGGATCAAAGTCATACCATCCGGCCTCTTGCCGTCGCCACGCGAAATACCGACTGGTTCGAGTACAGAAGGCACGCCGGCGACAACAAGAGCCCTACGGATAATATCATTAAGAGCCACGTGGCGTGAAATACGACCGGCGCTTTGAGAACACGAAAGCCCATGATGGCCGAGCTCATTGACAAGATCCCCACAGCGGCAGCGATGAGGATGATTGGACCTGGAACCAAGACGAAGACAAATGCACAAGCTTAATGTTATGCGGTCTAACAAAGTCCCGATATTACTAGAAGGAATGGCTTGCAACCAGTGACCTGATTCACTCTGAGAGACAGCTAACAAACGTGCCCGGTCCGAATCAGTAGAAAAATCAGAAAATAAAATTTGCCAAGTTTTTTCGCAAAGAGGTTTGTCCCATTCTCTCTGAGAGTGACTCAAAGTCGGAATATTTGTGCCTGGACAAGCTACCTGCCAAGCATTTCTGGCATCGGATAGGTAAGAAACCTCAACAGATCCAATAGTTGGTTCCAAAACAGATCTGACGAGGTCACTCACACTGTATACCGAGGACAGAAATGCCGGCAGTGATACGCTAGAAATTTTACGCACTCCTAGGCCACCATATCGTACGGGTAGGGTGGCTTGAGACCACACTTTGTTGTCGTCTAGGCAACAATTTAGGATTTTAGAAAGAGAAATTTTGATCATGTTGTCCAAAGTTTCTAATAATTGATCGAATTTGAATAAGTGGGTGCAGCGGAGTAAATACGTAAACTTCGGCACAAAAAGACATAGTCGTACAATAAAAAATGCATAATGCGCATTTATGTCATAAAGTCGATGAGAGGATTCATTAAAATTTTGTATCTTTTGCTCAAAAAACCCAGGAATGGATTCATCTAAGACGGGGGCTCCGAGAAGAAGAAGCGAATCCCTTGAGATTAATTTAATATTTGGTGCCAAATCATTAAAATCTTGAATAATTTTGGATTTCTCAGATTCAGGAACAGAATCTGAAACTAGGATCTCGCATTTGGAGCAGTTAAAATCAAGACCAATTTTTTTAAATTTTTCAGTTAGAGATTTTAAATCTCTGATAACAGAAGTCGCATCACCTCCAAGAGTTCCATCGTCTAGATACCAAACATTAAATTTAGACTGTAATTTAGATATGATTGGTTGAATGGCCAAACTAAAAATGGCAGGACCGAGAGGATCGCCCTGCTGACAACCTACACCGGAAATGATCGGTTGTGTTTTATAAAAAAGTTTTGTAGGATGGCCATAACATTGCCACAAGTAAGAATATATGTCAGGACAAATATCCCTAATTTGTGTCAACATAGCGGCCCTATCGACAGAGTTAAATGCATTTTTTATGTCAACCTTAAGCAGAACATCACCTCCGTTATTTAAAAGAAAGGTCCGAGCCGCATGTACCGCTGCCTCACAACCTCCCTTTGAGCCAAAACCAAGTTGAATTGGTTGAAATAAATCAGTAGCTATCGGGAGAATGTGACGACAGCAAATTTTGGAAGCCATACGACGGATAGTATTACCCACCGCGATCGGTCTTATACCACCGTCTTTTTTGGAAAGGGCGCAAAGGTTGGCCCCATAAATGATCTCGGTGATGGGGCTCGGCACCTTTCCTGCCAACATAAAATTTATAAGAGAGGTTAATCTCGATAACAATTTAGTGCCAGCGTCCCCGGCGGCACCACAAACAAGATCTTTGTAATGCTGTGGTGTAAAACCGTCGAGGCCGCCAGCAGAGCCAGGTTTAAAGGATAAAATTACATTTAGAAGATCTTTGGAGGTACAATTTAGACTGGTTTGGTCAGATGAAGGGGGATCCGGAAAAATTATATTTGGGAGCGGAGGTGGATGTTTAGACCTTAAAGCACAGAGGGTTTCAGGTGTGTCTGCAGCGACAACATCGCTTGAAAATAAAAGCTGTGCTGCTCCCTTGAAATCGCCGTCGTTGGCTTTATTTTCAATTTTTCTAATAGGGTTTGCCTGATTGATAAATTGACTTTTCGAATATATTGGAATTGAGGCCAATTCTGGATGTGAACAATTATTTTTTATTTTTTGAGTTAGAGAGATCTCATTTTGCTGGCGATTAGGAACATGCAGCACCCTGTAAGAAAATGTGAGCAGTTCTTCCCAAGCACTCTGCGAATTCTGGCTAAGAATTTTGTCTATAGATAGACATAAAGCTGAAGCCACACAGAAACGTGCTCCGCGAGGTATTCGCTTTAATACAGGAACATTATTTTTTAAAAAACAAATCCTTTGCCAAAACGGTTGCTCGGAAGTATTTGAATTTGTGGTCGAATTTAAAATGCCAGAATTAGCAGAGCTAGTCTGATTGATTAATACTGAAACAGGTTTATGTACCTTTCCAATATGAATTTTCAGACCACGGTTTCCACGAAAATAGCGAGGATGAGAACACTGCCCACATCTCAGCAAATTTTCATGCGATGTACCACTAACCTGGCTGCAAGGTTGTGGGTCAGAATTGGTGCCAGGACCAACATGTATGCCCAAAGGGAGCATTTATAAAACTAAAACATAGCACTAAAATTATCTTGAGACCGGGTGTGTTGATGGCCGCCTATGCCGATTGCGCAGAAAGAGATGCAGCCCTGGAGGCGGCAGATCACCTCCCGGCAGGATACGAGACGCGCACACCAACCACCGATCTGAAACAAAACGATAAAATTAATATTAAAATAATAAAATATTTATGCCGAGAAATTTTGATGCGTCAAGTTTGACGCTGTCAAATATAATCATAGATAAATAAAAATAAACGAGCAATTTTTATTCTTCTTACAAAATACCATAAACAATTTAAACTTTTTGAATATAGCCAAATCGTTAACCTTATCAGAACTCTGTAACGTAAATTCCAATTTCAAATTTCTATTATCAAACTTATTAGAATATGTATGTCGCATGTAGCATTAAGATACCGGATTCAGATCACGTAACTGTGTCCGGGTACTTCGGCGTGTCCCGGGTATGACCCGGGAATAAATCTAGCACTTGGCTCTAAGCTGCATATTTGCTTGTTTCGTGTTATGTATGTTCTAGTACGTGGTAAAGTTTTTGTATCCGCTATACGTATTTATTTTAAACGAGCTGTACCCCGCGGTTTCACCCGCGTTCCCGTGGGATCTTATCTTTTCCCGGGACAAAATATACCCCATGTTCATCAAGAATAATGAAGCTTTCTAATGGTGAAAGAATTTTTCAAATCGGTCCAGTAGTTTCAGAGCCTATTCAATGAAAACATACAAACAATCAAATCTTAATAAATTAATTTTACAGGTTCCTTCAAAATATTATATACTATTGTAATTTAAACACTTTCGCGAACTCTTTGTAGTACCTAAAGTAGGACCGCGCAAATAAATCAGAAATCCAAAAATTATTTCGCTTCTTTAAATAGTTTAATCCATACTAATATTATAAATTCAAAAGTGTATCTGTCTGTATGCCTGTTACCTTTTTACGCTTAAACCGCTGAACCGATTTAGATGAGGTATAGATATAGATGAAGTCCTGTAGAAGGATATAGGATACTTTTTATCCTGGGAAAAGATAAGATCCCACGGGAAGTACTCTCGCAAAAACCACGGGCTCACAGACAATGCGCCTGTTTCTAAATAACATAATACATTCTTAATACATACCTATGTAAGGCGATGATAGCTCAGTGGTAAGTGACGTCGAATACCGCGACGAAGGTCGTGGGTTCGAATCCTACAATGAGCTTGAGCTTTCGGTGAAGGAAAACATCACGAGGAAACCATAGCACGGTGGTAGGGTACTTTGTAGTACCCGACTGGCTGGCTACCACCCTCAAGTTGAAAATCTGTCGCCAAGCACCTATCGGTGTGTTCCGACAGCTGCACTTGAGAGCCAGTTCCCTTCAAGGCTTTGTGTGCTTACCACCTTCGGCCACATCATCACTTACCATGGTGAGATTGTGGTCAAACACAAGCTTATACAGAATAAAAAAAAAGTAAATCCAAGTGAATCACATTAATTGTACTCAACAAAATGTTGGACGTGTGTGATTTAGGCTTAATGGTATATGCAGTGATTTAGAACTGAAGAGGATAGACTGGAAATGTGATCGTGTGTAACTACAAGTAGATTTACTGACTGGCTGATGAATTAGCTAAGCTTAGCTTACGCTTAAGCCTTTTGATTACTGAAAGTTAAATATAATTAAAACGTAACGGATCGCTGTCTGTATTGATAAAAGATAAGATAAAAAAGCATTTATTTAAGAAACAGAAATAAATTAATAACTAACGTACCTAGAACACAATATGGAAAAAAGAATATAAATTTTGAGGGTGTTCAAATATACAATGAGGTCCCTAAACATATAAGAGACATAAAGTCAATAAATCTATTTAAAATTAAATTAAAAGAATATGTGAAAATAAATCCAAATAAATTTTTGCTGTAAATTGAACATTCTGTCGGTACCTACATAATTTTTTATTTTTATTTAAATAATTTTCAAGCACATTTGAGCTTATTTATAAATAATATGCAGTTAATATGAGGATGTAACCCTGAAGTTCTGTTTTATCTTTTTTAATTTAGATGTATTGATTGTCTAAGCTCGCTAACAACCTTCGTTTTTTAATACTTTGAATGTTTTCTTTTCATTTTTATTTCTATCTGAAAACTGTCTAAGTAATTTGTTTGGTTTTCAACTTATTTTTTGCATTGTTATTTATTTTTAACATAGTGGTTAATTCTTGGACGTGTATTTAAAATATTTATAAGATAGATTGTAAATTCTCATTAAGTGAACTCTGTTCTTTTGAGAAATAAAGCTTCTTTGAACCTTTTATTGGACACACAATAATAAAAAAAACAATAGAAAAGTAACACAATTATAAAAAACAATAGGACATTATGTGGGTCCAAATGGCCCCAGCTCAGCCTATGCTGTAGATAACTACAGCGCTGATTTTCGGCTGAAGCCACGGGTGATTCACGGACGTGCGGACGGACAGCGCGTATGGGGACCTTTATCAACGCAATAACACCCAAAATAATGATTGTTAGAATTTTTGTCTGTCTGTCTGTTTGTCTGTGCGTTTGTGCACGCTAATCTCAGAAACGGCTTATCAGATTTAGATGTGGTTTTCACTAATATATTTTGGTAAGCTTCACTTTTGTTTCATGTCAATTGATTAATAAATAAAAAAGTTATGCCAATTTAAAGAATCACGTCGAACATTTGTTAATCCAAAATAAACCACAATATATATTTAAAATAAAAAAATGCTGCCCAAAGTCACTATTCCACGCGGACGAAGTTGCGGTCACAGCTATTGTACCTACTAATAATAATCGTCGTATATGAATCAATTTTCAAGAACTAATAGTTTTAGTCAAAAACAAAACGAATGCAGTATCCATTTTGTTTGTCTTTGAGTAATCTACACTAATATTATAAAGAGGATAGATTAGATTTATTGTTTGTTACAATTTAAAAATTCTTTTACCATTAGAATGCTACTTTATCCCTGAGTAGGTAACATGGGCTATATTTTTATCCCGGGAAAAGATAAGATGCCAGGGGAACGCGGGTGAAACCCGTGAAGGACAGCTAGTTTTGCATAGTGAACAACTGGAATTCTCCTTAGGTGCTTGGCGACAGATTTTCAAGTTTAGGGTTCGCCAGCAAGCGTATATGCAAAGAACTCCACCACTACGCTATGGTTTTCTCACAAGTTTTTATAGCTCAAGTTCATTGCAGGATTCGAACCTTGATAAACCTCTATGCCTTGCTTAACCATTGGTCCGATTGTAATGAATCTTTGGTAAATTGTCATGCAAACGCCTGTAAAGATTATTGGCCTAAAAAAACACAAATCACTTTTTAGGGTTCCGTACCCAAAGGGTAGAAAACGGGACCTTATTACTAAGACTTCGCTGTCTGTCCGTCCGTCCGTCTGTCAGTCACCAGGCTGTATCTCAAGAACCGCGATAGCTAGACAGTTGAAATTTTCACAGATGATGTATTTCTGTTGCCGCTATAACAACAAATACTAAAAACAGAATAAAATAAGGGGGGCTCCCATACAACAAACGTGATTTTTTGCCATTTTTACGGGACCTTCGTGCGCGAGTCCGACTCGCACTTGGCCGGTTTTTGGAACGAAGTTTCATATCGCGCGTTGTGAAAGGGGGCTAGACGGAAAAAAATCTTACAAAAATCACCGACACTTTTGAGTCGGTGACAAAAGTGTCACCGACACAAAAGTCACCGACCGCTGTGCGGCGTGCGCATGTTTCTGTCTCTCTCTCTCTCTCTCTCTCTCTCTCTCTCTCTCTCTCTCTTATAGAAAGCAAGCCAGATATTATCATTTCTATATATATATATAGAAATGTTTTTTTTATATACATATATATATATACTCTCTCGACTTATATAACTTCGTTCCATCCGGGTGTCCCTTGACACCTCTCAAGTTTTTTTTTCTTTACGTGGCATTGCAATGTATGCCAAGTAGGTACCAGCCAGTAATTATCTAAAACCACCGTCTGTTTATACATATTGCACGAAATTTTTACGTTACAGTCTCATGAAAAATAGTTCCTTTGCTCGTTTTTGGGTCAAGTATTTTGTTTGCTCTCGACGTTTTAGAAGTCTTTCATATCTGAACGTGGAGCTTGCTCGCTCAAGTTTTAGAGTGTATTGTATTTCTAAAGTGACTCGTGTTATTAGAATAGGGAATATGTATGTATATAGTTTACACCACTTTAAATAAGTACAAAACAAAAATAATGCCAGAATAAATATAAAAAAGTAAGTATTTAATAAAATTATTTTTAAAAATAAAAAACAAAAACCGACTTCAAAACTGTAACCTATACCTATGTACAAACATAAACTAAAAAGTAAAGAATAATATTTTAATTTCAAAGCAAGAGCCTTAAAGGACAATCAACAAAATTATTGATATTTATATATCTATTTAATATTTATAAACAGTTCTTTTTGGAGTCGGTGCCAGTCAAGAAGAAGGACAGTTTTGAACTGGACACGAAGTGTTCATACGAGAAAACGTCTTACGACACCTCTCCTTACGGTAATGTTCCTTAGGTCTGCGCCGTCGCTCCCCTACTTTTCGAAAGTTTGTTACAAAGGCAGAATTAAACTGTCCTTCTTGGCTGGCACCGACTCCAAAAAGAACTGTTTATAAATATTAAATAGATATATAAATATCAATAATTTTGTTGATTGTCCTTTAAGGCTCTTGCTTTGAAATTAAAATATTATTCTTTACTTCTTAGTTTATGTTTGTACATAGGTATAGGTTACAGTTTTGAAGTCGGTTTTTGTTTTTTATTTTTAAAAATAATTTTATTTTTTAATTTTTAAAGTTTATTCCTAATTATATGTTATCCTAGGCAAAACTAGTTTGTCCTGAAATCGGGTCTGGCCGGTAAAATATAATATATAACTAGCGGGCCCGGCAGACGTCGTCCTGCCCTGAAATTAAAACAAATCTTGGAACTCGATTCCAGCGCCACCTACCGGGTCCAATTGTATTTTAAAACCATCGAAGAACCCATTGAAGTATACACACGAAATTTCATCCAAATCCAAAAAGTCACGCTCAACGACTCAGTTTGATTCACTAAGGTTTATCAAACGAGATAGATTTTTTTTCGTTTTTGTTGATTTTCTCAAAAAGTGCTTAATCAATTTCGACAAAATTTAAATGGGACCACCTCTGAAGTAGGATCTACCAAACAAAAAAAGAATCATCAAAATCTATTCATAATTGGCAGAGAAATCGAGTAACAAACATACAAAAAAAAAAAAAAAAAACATACAGACGAATTGAGAACCTCCTCCTTTTTTTTGAAGTCGGTTAAAAATGAAGTTGAATATAAGTTAAAAAAAACTTTTGATGTGACGTCACTTTTCATTCGTAATTTTTCGAGTTATTCAGCAAGCCCTTTTATTTGATACCTTTATTGTAGGATTGCATCAAAAAATAATATTCCGCTATCTTAGGTGTTCCGCCATGTTGGATTTAGAATGACGTCACACAGCTGACCATGCATTTTCATCCAAACTAAACGTGTTTACAAAATTTCAGCTCAATCGGTTAGAGATATCTGCTTCAAAATTGAGTTGCAAGATTTCTCCCCCCCTACCCCCGACTGCAGTCTGGACTGCAGTCTCCGGGCATTGATACCTAGCCCGGTGGAAGATCTACCCATTTCGCGGTACCCATGACATATCCAACAGATTACACTAATATCAGTTATTACATTAATTTGTTCTTCTTAGTTTGAGATCAGAAACCGTGTATGCACAATGTCCGAGGATAAGTAATTATTAATGAAACAGTACATTTTCCTTACAATTTTTAATTATATTTATCCATCCCAAATTTCACAAGGACTACCTTCACACAGTTAATATTTTCACAAATCCGGTGAAAAGGCCATGGCTATAACAAAGTGTAATCAAGTAACTCCTGACTCTTAATTACTTCTAATTAATTCCGGGTAACTGGAAAAATAACAGGGATTTTTGCATTAATTTCGTACGCAAGGAAAATATGAATATTCTTGAGAAAATACAACGCAGAATTGATAATTTTGGGGGTTCTTAAAACTAAATTGAAGTAATTATTTTTTTAAAGATTAGCTGCTGATTTAATTGCTGAACCTTCTCAGCAGAAGGAACCTTCCAAACCGTGCGTTGAGTGTTTCATAAATCAAAGATGTGACGATTAAAAATACTTGTAATGAGTTCATTTAATAAAGATATTTAATTTAATAAAAAAGACGGGCCGGTTGGCGTGGTTGGTTAATAAACTGCCTATCACGCCGCAGGTCGATTTCCATCCAGGACACACATTTGTGTGCATGAACATGTCTGTTTGTCCTGAGTCTGGGTGTAATTATCTATTTAAGTATGTATTTACAAAAAAAAAGTAGTATATGTAGTATATCAGTCATCTGGTTTCCATATTACAAGCTTTGCTTAGTTTGGGATCAGATAGCCGTGTGTGAAAAATGTCCGAGGATATATATATATATATATTTTTAAATCTTTTAACTCTTTATGAAGTTGTGGCCACATAAAATAACACTTCTATTATAATCTAAGCTATAACTTTCTCATCAATAATCATATATTACGCGTAAAAATAAACATGCTATCTACATATAATCGTAAAAAAAATCCCAAACATCTCCAAATAAGTAAATTGCATAATATTCTCTAATCTCATGACCCGATTTTGCAGAAAGGATAACTGAATTGGGATAATAAAGTTTTATTTTACGATCCGATATGGGTAATACATAAGTAGCTATTAAAATTTACTTTACTGCCTCAAGACTCGTTTGATATAGGAAATAGTAGTATTTTATGAATTCTAAAATATTCGTAAGAGATCGTAAATTGAAGTTTTCAAATCGTTTATTCGTGTTTTGTGTTACAACTGTTGGATCTTAAGCCCGTATTATAATTTGAGAATCGAAATTAATAACAGCCTTAAGATAAAATTGTTTTTTTTTTCTGATAAGCTTGTGTTTGACCACAATCTCACCATGGTAAGTGATGATGTGACCGAAGGTGGTAAGCACACAAAGCCTAGATGGGAACTGGCTCTCAAGTGCAGCTGTCGGAACACACTGATAGGTGTTTGGCGTATTTCTATTTCTATTTCTATAGATTTTCAACTTAAGGCTGTTAGCCAGCCAGTCGGGTACTACAATTAAAAAACCGGTCAAGTGCGAGTCGGACTCGCGCACCGAGGGTTCCGTACAAATTTTAGTACCCTACCACCGTGCTATGGTTTCCTCACGATGTTTTCTTCACCGAAAACTCAGCTGATTGTAGGATTCGAACCCACGACCTTCGCCGCGGTATCCGACGTCACTACCACTGAGCTATCATCGCCTTTATCAAAAATAAACTTTATGCCGTATAAAATAGATCTTAGTGGTATTTTATCTTATGATTTTTTACTTGCCAATGCTTATTATTAGCTTGCACGTGAAAAGTATCGGTAGAATACCATTGTTTTAGATTGAGTTTAAGGCCTTATTTCTCCTCGACGATACACTTATCTCCTTTTTTTAAATATTTTTAGATAATGTTTTTAGTTTTATTCTTTAACTAGCTGTCTTCCGCAATTTCACCCGCGTTCCCATGGGATCTGATTTTATCCCTGAAAAACACACACACACTTTAATAACACTAAATCTGTATTTACCTGCTTTAATGGAGAGCGGAGTCTGTTTATGTTTTAATTTTAAGACTAACTAACTAAAATAATTACAGCAAGCTTGTAAACGTATTGTTTGAAAAATTCTCCATTTTATTACTCATTTATCCACCCGTCCTTCCGTCTGTCTATCATCGGCGTAGTATTGACGTGTACAGATGAAAATTTAACCAGAGATGGGTTCCGTCGGCTGACGGCTGTTAAAGGCACATGTCCAGTATGCATCGCGATAATATAGTTCGCCATCTCTAAATACAGTTGCTACATAATTTTTTCACAAGTTTCCTCATTGTCATTTATATGTACTAATATTAATTAAAATATAAATTCAAACCCTTTGAATCGTAGATCAGACGGTCGTCCGAAAACTATCTACCAAGTTTAACAGGTAACTTACTTTTACTGAAGTGCAATGGCCGGAACACACGAACAGATGCTGGATTGTTTGTAATAGGCAGTATTCTTTTTAACTATAGGACCGATTTTAAAAATTCTTTCGTCTACATTATCAGCGAGTAATATGGGTTATATTTTGGAACGAAGTTCCTTATCGTGCGTTGTGAAAGGGGGCTAGACGGAAAAAGTTCTTACGACACTTTTAGTGTCACTGTCACTGTCACTGTCACGGTCACTGTCAGCTATTGTAAGCTGTGCGGCGTGCGCATGTTTCACTGTCTGTCTCTCTCTCTCTCTCTCTCTCCTCTCGCCTGGACCAATTTGGCCAATTCTTTTTTTTAAATGTTCGTTGAAGTCCAAGGATGGTTTTTACGGCGAGAAAAATTCGAATAAATGCCGGGAAAACCCTAAAAACATCCCTTTTCTTTTTCCCATACAAACACCCAGCTGTCAAACATTTGACGTCAATCAAAACAAAGACGCGTTTTAGAGAAATAGGGCAGAACAAGGTCTGCCGGAACAGCTAGTTATTAGATAATTTTGTCTTTAACCGACTGCGTCATGTTATGTTAGGGAGTGTGCAATCAAACCAGAGCTCAGGCAACAACTAACTCATGTATTTCTTATAAAGTTTATCTAGACATTCATTGGAAGGTACCCACATTATTTATAATAAAATTAATATCCTGACAGGCGAAAGCTAGTTTAATATATTATGGCTTAAAAAATCTAAGCAGATGAAGTTAGTCAAATTATAAATTATTAACTGTCCCCCGCGGTTTCACCCGCATTCCCGAGGGATCTTATCTTTTCCTGAAATAAAAAGTATCCTATGTTTTATTCCAGGACATGGACTACTTGTGTGCCAAGTTTCATCAAAATCCGTTCAGCCATTTTTGCGTAAAAGAATAACAAACATCCATAAATACAAACATTCGCGCTTATAATATTAGTAGGATATTGAGTATAATTTTCAAAATGTTACAAACGACATAATATTTTATGGATACAATTATGAAATTTAGAAAAATATCTTGAGATATTTTTATTTCCAAAATATGCAATCTTAAAATATCTAGCGGCATTAAAATAATCTTCACTCTAGATGGATATCAAGCTTTAAATATGAGGAAAGTATAACGCAAAAACTTTTTTATTCGCCGCTCGGAAAAAATGGACGACATCGTCGTTTTTGGATGTGATGAAAAAAATGATTTTTATTAGTGTGTCGAGCAGATTTATATAAATATTTGTATTGATGATTCTGTAAGGACGAGTAGTTCACAAATAGATTCAATATTAACCTTTGATAATGTTATTTCTAAATGGCATTTGATAGACGATGGGAAAGAAATAGAAAGAGGTGTTCTTTAACCGCGCGTATATAATTTTAATAAGAACTAGCTGTCCCGGAGAACTTAGCGTCAGGAAGGAAAACCCGACTTATTTTTATATAGTAGATAAATACATACTTAAATAAATAATTGCAACCAGCTACCTTATCAAGTATGCCAGTCCATTGAAGTTCAAAATCTATCAAATAAACCATAAATACCAATTATTTCAAAGCGGGTTTAGCAAATAAATAAGTGTGGAGATCCTCATATTTCGCAATAAATTCACCAGATAATCGGAAATGTAAAGAAGCTGAAATTTCACCCTTTATGATGCAACTTGAGTAATCTTTGTTTGTCTGAAGATTTATTGCTCCAGCAAGAGATGTTCAAGCTTCTGTGTTTTGTAATTTTTATATCAGTGACACAAGTTTTTTTTTTTTATATAATGATGTACTTTAAGCGCATCATTAAAATTACAATCTAGCCAAAAGACTAATGAGTAACTTAAATTTGACTTGAACTGCTAAGTAGAGTAAACTATAAGAATGTGTCCATTAACACTTTTCTTAATGTCTCTATTAAGGGGAAGACACTTTGCTCACGTGTTCTTTACGGGTAGCACTATACTACGTTACACTAGCACTTCACTAAACTAATTCGAAGGGTTTCGTCCGTTTTAACCTTCTCACTAAGTCCGTGTTGTCGAGCAGCTGGATAGCTTCGAGGTTCACATGATGAAGAAGTCTTTGTTGATGAGCTTCAGCGTATTTTTGCACAATGTTATGAGTTCCACTTTAAGGTCCCTATGGAGGTCGTCATTTCTAATGTACCAGGTCGCGTTTACGATACCTCTGAATACTTTGTTTTGGAATCGTTGTATAAACTGAATGTTGCTCTGTTTGGTACAGCCATACTGGCATGAGGACTTGCTTGTAGATCAATAATTTGTTGTGTACTGACAACGAAGAATGCTTCCCAAGCAGCCAGTACATCTTTTTGTAGCGGAGTTTTAACTCGTCACTTTTCTTTTTAACATTAGCTTTCCAGCGAAGCTTTGCATCTAATGTCATTCCAAGATATTTGTGTCACAAGTGATAACGAGACAGGCGGGTCACCTGATGGTAAGTGACTACCGTCGCCTATAAACATTAGCAATACCAGAGAGATTGCCAATGTGTAGTACACCTTAAAGGCAAACTGGGTCCCAAGTGCAATTGCCGGAACACACCAACAGGTGCTTGGCGACAGATTTTCAACTTGAGGGTGGTAGTCAGCCAGTCAAGTATATACTACAAAGTAGGTACCAAACCATCGTGCTGTGGTTTCCTCACGATGTTTTCCTTCACCGAAAGCTCATTGTAGTATTCGAACCCACGACCTTCGCCGCGGTATCCGACGTCACTACAACTATAGACAGATATATAATAGGCTACGCAAGTATAACAATTTTATTTAAACTTATTTCTTACAATCGTTCTTATGTCTGACACAGATATTTTTTGGTTTCCATAATAATTATAGATATCATAAACAAATTATTTGCTTTTCATTCATATAAAGCAGATATTATCATCAGAATAATTATCTTCAAAGAAAATACGAATGTACATAAAGCTCTTAATGAAGTTAGGTACTGCGCGAAATAAAATAACAAGCCATAGTAAACGTTAACTTTCTACTCAGAGGAGAATTAACAAAATTGAATTACCAATCTTTGAGTACCACTGACCAACTTTTGTAACAAGCGACTTAATGTTTGAGTTGTCTGGTCGATTCTATAGATTAAGCCAAGCTTTCCGACCGACTTAAACTCATCGGTACTTAGTAAATCAAAGATTATAATTAAATTATGGTTTATTTAGTTATTAATCTTCTGTTTATGTCGGTTTTGAAATATCCAGAATGTTTAAAAACAAAATCGTTTTAGTTTTCAACTGCTGGAGCATAATCCTCCTTTAACAAGGAGGGAGACAAATTATGGATGATTCTTAAGGCATTGTAATAAGGTGTACAACACATTGGCAATCCCCCTGGTATTGCTAATGTCTGTAAGCGACGGTAGTCACTTACCATCAGGTAATCCACCCGCCTGGTCGTCGCTTGAAGGCTAGGTCACCATATATGAGGCTGATATTAAACTGTTAGATGTTGAACTCTGATATCGCGATGTAGAATTCTATGAGATTTTGTATCTTGCAACTATCGCTTATTGTAGCGCCATCTATCCAGGAACATTGCCATACTTTATCTGCGAGGATAATAGAGATCGCTACAAATATAATATTGTGGTCTTTTAATCCCGGCCGTTTAGAAAAAAAAATTGCAATACAGGTGCACAACGAAGGCAAACCATAATCTTTATATGAAATTGACGTTTGTAGACTACGCATGACATTTTTTTTTTATGTCACTAGTGACAACTAGGCGGGACTAGACAACGGGACAGCCACCTGATGGTAAGTGACTACCGTCGCCTATAGACATTAGCAATACCAGAGGGACTGCCAAGGTGTTGTACACCTTATTACAATGCCTTGCCATGCAAGGGCAACTGGCTCTCAAGTGCAACTGCTAGAACACACCAACAGGTGCTTGGCGACAGATTTTCAACTTGAGGGTGGTAGCCAGCCAGTCGAGTACCACATAGTACTCTACCACCGTGCTGTGGTTTCCTCACGACGTTTTCCTTCAACGAAAGCTCAAGCTCATTCTAGGATTCGAACCCACAACCTTCGTCGCGGTATCCGACGTCACTTACCACTGAGCTATCATCGCCTTAAACAAAAACAGTATAAGTACAAAAATTCTACATTTAAATTTACATTCACCAGTTCACCGGAGCCTGTTACGCTTCAATTTACTAAAACAACCACAAATCTCATTGAATGGATCTCTTAAATCCCACCCACAAGGCAGACGGCAAAGGCCCGACCCTTTTGGTCCATCTACCAGCGGTACCTCGGATCGTCTTGGATCTTTAGAATGGTACAAAGTACAATTCGAATGTTAAAAGGGCGACGGAGATGATGTAGAATAAAATGGGAGAGTAGAACAGAATGGAGACTCATTATATAAAGGCAGAAAGTCATTACTGCCAACAATGTATATTGGAACACCTAGTACTAAATATAAATATAATTAAGGATGTAAGCAGTGATTATTTTAAACAATAATATATTATTTGATATTATTTCAAATTATCAATTTATGTCTTTTGCGGTTGAGACCATGGGTCCGTGGGGGTCTGAAGCTCGTCGTTTGGCAAATATTTTATGTAAAAAATTAATCGAGGCCTCGGGTGACCGGCGGGCGGGGAGCTTTTTCCGCCAACGCATCAGCTTGGCCATCCAAAGAGGAAACGCTGCCAGCCTTCTGGGAACCTTGCCGATCGGCAGCAGCGGCAGCCTCGAAGAAGTTTTTTATATATTGTAGTTGTACATTTGTTTGTATATTTTGTACATTTGTTGTCAATAAAATAATTATAATTTTATTTGATATTGCGTAAGTAAATTTTAATACAAAAACAAGTGAAAAAAATATTGAACCACTTTTCAGAAATAAAAAAAAACCGTAATGCAATTTTTTTTTCACGTAATTTTTTTTTATCATTTTGTAAACGTTATTAATTTTACCATTTTATATTGTACATAATAAAATTAGAATTAAAGTGACCCTAAATACATATTTCGTTTTTTACGTGAGGTAATCCTTATAGGATAGCTAGCTAAAATTGGCTTTGATTCCATAAATTCTCGTCACTCTCAAAATAAGGCAGTATTAAAACTAAAATACCAAACGTCAAGTCTGCTAAGTTACTTAAACCTGTTTATTCTATGAAGGGTCTATTACAAGTAACGTAAAGAATTCATGAATACTTAATGATGTATTCTAAGGAAGTTCTTATATTCATATTTGCCTCCGTTTCTTGAAAATAGTGGTTAGAACATTTCACATTTCAGTTTTTTTTGTACAAACATTTTATTTAATACTTTACGTGGGTAGTTGAAAAGAATGAGCACTCCAATTTGTGTAGCTTATTTAAAAATATGTTTCAATATTAATTCACATAATATTTATTGAAAACTAGTGGGCCCGGCAGACGTTGTCCTGCCATGAAATGAAAATAAAAAGAAACTTGGAACCATCAGTTTTAATAGTAGGATACAAGGCGCTAAAAAAACCCATTATATACGAGGTAGTAAATAGAAACCGACGTTTAATGGGTTTTAGCGCCGTGTGTTACACTAAACTTTTCACCACGATTGCGAGAAAGTAAAGCAATCTAATACAATATGAAATATGTAGTTTATAATATCTTTTTTTTTCTTCTGTAGCCGCAACACATTGCATGCATTCTACCAGAGATCGCCGATTTTAGTTCCATTTTCAAAATTAAAAATAAGTTCTTTTTTTATGAAACAGTAATAAGTCGAGTCTTTATTCATGATTATTCTACTTATGACTAAAGACTTTTTCGTTTTTGTAGGCTCATTGTCATTGACACACAAAAATTTTAAAAAAAAGTCTTTCCCCCAAAGGAAGAATTGCTATTTTTTCTTCGCTCTGGTACGCCACAATGACGGTCTTTTTGAGCAAGGGGAGTGAAAACAATATTTGCGCCAGAGACTTTTTGGCGGGAACTTGTGAAGTGACGTTGAGTTTTCTTTTTATTTTCATTAAATTCGTGTATTTTGAGTTTTATTGAGTAATTTTAGTGGTGTTTTGTCCAATAAAGATCAATCTAAGTGCACAAGTGAAGTGAAATGAAATGAAAGCGTGTATCGTGACTTTCCAGGTTGTCCCAAAAAGTCCGTGAATGGTTTAGTGGAACAACCGCCAATTTCACTAAAGCTTGACTGGACATTACAGTGAGTTTGAGAATGTGACTATAACATAAAAGAAGCAATTAAAACTGAAGAAAATGTATGCGATTGAAAGACTTTGTATTGACTAAAAGTACTAAAACTTATGTAAAAAAAATCTGACAAATAGACCAAGACCATTTCAAATACTTTGACATTGGCAGAAATATCCTAAAAGGATGATTGTCAGCAACAAAAAAAAATAAAAATAAATATTTGCGCCAACTGTCACACAACTGGCAGTTATGTCAAACGCCATGTTTATAGGTATTAGAAAATTGAATACGGTCGTTAAGTTTTCTTAAATTTTCGAATGTTTCGTGCAACTTTCATACTTTTTTCTTTCATAAGAACCTTCTCCTTACAATAACAAATACAACAAAAAAAGAATGAGCGAAATTGGTCCAGCCGTTCACGCGTGATGCCGTGACCAAGGAAATAGGGATTCATTTTTATATAATAGAAGATTTTAATGTAGGTGCCTTTACCTACCTAAGCCTTTCTTAAGTTTTTCATAAAAGCATTTAATTTTATTCAAAAACACGAATTTGTTGACATTTATAGGTTTGGTATACTTATTTTGTTTGTCTGTCTGTCTCGGTGAACTATAAAGTGTCATTTTACAATAATATTATTAAAGTTTACAAAAATAATTAGTAATTTTTTGTAAACGTTGTCCATTAGACCATAATAATAATGGTGAGAAATTTATCTACACTAATATTATAAAAATTACAAAATTCATCCACTAATATGTAGGTACCTAATGTTTATAAAGCACACAAGGGTCGCTCACTTCCCTATAACATGGCGAGGAGGGCGGTGGCTGCCACACGCGTCATACTTGTGAACAGGTGCTGCTTGTGGGGGCTGGTCTGTGCGAGTTCGTTGTTTATTAAGTCAGTCATAATTAAATTCTATAGATTACTATTTTTGCCACCATAACACGAAAATATTGTCAGTGAGACTAGATAAATAATAATTATTGAATGTAATAGGTGTAAGTTGTTTTTGAAAAGAGTAATTGCTGAGTTTATTGCCGGCTCTTCTCAGCAAAAACAACCTTCCGAACCGAGCATTTAGAGTCTGACTATTCATAAGTGTCTGTGAAGGCCTATTTGGATGAATAAACAATATCATTTCATTTCATTACATTTCGTTTCATTCATATCAATAAACGTTTATGTGCTTCAATATCTGGTCTATAAAATCAAAATAGCGCTCAAAGCAGGGTTCTTTATTTTCTTTTTTTTATGTCAGAGTTCTGAGACAAGAGGATTGTTAATGTGTTGACGACCTTTTTTAAAATACCTTGAAAGCAAACTAACTGGCTCTCCAGTGACGGAACACATCGATAAGGGCTTGGCGACGGATTTTCGGCTTTAGG
Organism: Ochropacha duplaris; assembly: GCA_951361185.1. Classification (NCBI taxonomy): domain Eukaryota; kingdom Metazoa; phylum Arthropoda; class Insecta; order Lepidoptera; family Drepanidae; genus Ochropacha; species Ochropacha duplaris. Next base: position 1,430,780 of record OX592712.1, on the reverse strand, counting down.
GTAGCCAGCAAGTCGAGTAAAAAAATAGGAACCTGATTGTTTTTTCTAAATTCTTAAATAAAAATTATGTTTAAATTTCGACCACTAGGCGAACACTAGTAGAATCTTATTTATGTACTGTTGCCATGAATATTAATGTTGGTTTGGCACGTCCATAGGCTACGGTAACCGCTTACCATCAGATGGGCGTAAGCTTGTTTGCCACCTAGTGATATAAAAAGGCAAAGTAGAAGAAAATTTTAAAATATTAATTTTGTTATATATACTGTTTTGTTTATAAAATAAGTTATAAGTTAAAAAAACTTTTTTAAAAACAAGCTTTGAATTCAGAGTGACGTCACGTTATTTTTTGAGTTATTCTCAGCAAGCCCTTTCATTTGATACCCATATTGTAGTATTGCCTTAAAAAAATATAGTCCGCTATCTTAGGTGTTCCGCCATGTTGGATTTAGAATGACGTCACACAGCTGACCATGCATTGTCATCCAAACTAAACGTGTATATAAAAATCTGCTTAATCGGTTAAAGATATCTGCTTCAAATTGAGTTGCAAGATTCACCCCGGAAAAACATACATACATTGCAAGCTAATATAAAGCTTGTAAAAAGTACGAAGCTACTTTCCGAAAAAGTTTTAGTATAAAAGTAATTATTTTGAATGTTTTCATTCACACCAAATTCCGGCCTTAAATTTTAGTAACGAAATAAATTCCTCCCGCGACACGTGGCAACAACCTTCAATGCTAAGACTCCACTGCTCCACACCTCACAGGATTGATAAATTAAGATAAATGTAAGACTATAAGCAAACCGCATCGTAAACGCTTTAGCTAAGTTTCTAGAATAGCGTAAGCACTTATTAAATTAAATAATTTATTTACAAAATTTGCGAACCCTTTTTCGATGAGGAAACGTTTTTTAACAAGCTTTTATTTAACTTGCAATGTATCTTCTTGCCACTCAATTTTGAAGCAGATATCTTTAACCGATTGAGCTGAAATTTTGTATACACGTTAAGTTTGGATGACAATGCATGGTTAGCTGTGTGACGTCATTATAAATCCAACATGGCGGAACAACCTGGCTCTCAATTGCAACTGTCGGAACACACCGCGTTTGGCGATAGATTATCAATTTGTCCCGATTCCTTACCTTTTGCTTTACCAAAAGCTAAAGATCATTGTAGAATTCGAGCCTATGACCTTCGTTGTGGTATTCGACGTCACTACCACTGAGCTATCACGCCTTTGGAGTAAGTAAGTAAATGGGGAACGTGGGTGAAACCGCGGGCGACAGCTAGTTTCCAATACATCAGTTATCTTGTTTTAATCAAAAATACCCTTTTTTCTGTCAAGGTTTTAAATAAAACAACGTGAATTCCTTGAAATTCATTGATTTGGATTCGATAGAAGTCTTTCAACTTGGAATAAATATTTTCTAGAAAACTTTGCTGCTTTTGCGACTTCTTATCTATGTTACTTACCGACATTGTTATTCAATTATTACTATGATAAGATTTATTTTTGTTAGTGAAAACTTTTGAATGGCCTTCTTTAATATATTTTTAAATTATTGTATAATATGCTAACTTCCTTAGTTAGAGACATTAGTTAAAATGAAGCAGTTTTTAATATTTTATTCCTATTGCAGATTTAGTCAATATTTTAAGAGTTTGCCTACCTTTTTACCTTCCTCTTTAATATTGTATTTTTATGTAATTTTTATTTCATTTTTTAGTCATATGAAGCCAGGTATCGCGATTCAAGTTAAAATCCATATAATGTTTTCCATTCAAAAACAATCAGAGAGATTCGATGCTCACAGCTGGTGGAATTGTGCTTCTTAACCCATTTTCACTCAATTAGAAATCGATTAGTAAATATCCATTTTCTTTGTTCATTGTTCAATCGTTTAGTGAAAAACAATCAAACTGATAGTTTCTTTCGCATTTATAATATTAAAAAAACTAGTTTGTTTTGAAATTGGCAGATACCACGTTTTGCAACTATTACGTTATTTCTTGCAACCCAAACCACCCAAACCTTGCAAGATGAAAGATGTTGCTAAGCGATAAAACAAATGAATGAAAATTGCATTCGAAAACAAACAAGCTCGGAACCTGACCTCAACGTTAAAGATAAGCGTTCTATCAGGCAACTTGTTTTTCACATCGTCACCCGCAGACGACACCGGGGCGTCGGAGTGTGAAATTACATTGTACCGTACATGGTTTTATTTCAAGCGAGTAAAGAGTTTGACACGGGAAATGTTAATTTTACTGATGTTGTTTTAAATCCGATGGGATGGTAAGCCGTTTAGCTCAAGGTCAGCAATACAGCGGTAATTCCCCTGGTATTGTAAATTGACGAATTTTAAGGTTAATATTTATTCAGCTAGACCCTAGGAGGTTAGGTTAGCCATAAAATACGTTAGCGAAAAAGGGGAGGGAATATTGCTTACCCTAACGAGTTTTTTTTTAATCTATATAATAAGCTTAGCTAGATAAGCTTGTGTTTGACCACAATCTCACCATGGTAAGTGATGATATGGCCAAAGGTGGTAAGCACACAAAGCCTAGATGGGAACTGGCACTCAAGTGCAGCTGTCCAAACACGCCGATAGGTGCTTGGCGGCAGATTTTCAACTTGAGGGCGGTAGCCAGCCAGTCGAATACTACATAGTACCCTACCACCGAGCTATGGTTTCCTTACGATGTTTTCCTTCATCAAAAGCTGAAGCTTATTATTCAAATAAATTATTCGGTATTGACGAAATCTCTGTCTCAAAAAAAATATCAAATTAAGACAATCCCTATTTTCTTGTCAGTCTCCGAGATTTAGCAAAATTTAAACACTCCCACAGAAAACCGGATAACGCATTCTTACGGTGACACGCTCACAAGAAACAACATATTACCTGAGACAGTTTTACCACAATGTTTTACGAGAAATATAATGTCCTAACTGCAACTGTATTGCACTGCGCACTGCGGCTTCAAGTTACAAAACTACAAACTTAAAGTGTTGCTAAGCGAAATAATTTACAAGTTGTAGATTATTAAATGTTGCCAAATTTTTATGATGCAATATCCTACTAATATTATGAATGTGAAAGTTTGGATGAATGTATGTTTGTTGCTCAATCACGCAAGAACGGCTGAACGGATTTTGATGAAACTTGGCACACAAGTAGATCATCTCCTGGAATTAAAGCATAACTTTTTATCCCGGGAAAAGATAAGATCCCTCGGGAACGCGGGTGAAACCGCGGGGAACAGGCTAGTCTAGCTAATATTATAAATGTGAAAGTTTGGATGGATGTGTGTTTGTTACTCATTTACGCCAGAACAGCTGAACGGATCTGGTTGAAATTTGGCATAGAGATAGATTATAGTCTGGAATAGCACATAGGCTACTTTTTATCCCGAAAAAAGATAAGATCATACGGAAACGGCTAGTATAATATAAATAGAAAGAAAGAAAGAAAACAGTTTTTATTACGTTGACACACGCCACATCACACATAAAAGAAACAAAATAAAAACCTGTAAGTACATAATATAAATGTTTCAAACAAAAAAAAATACATGAAAAAAAAACATAGGTACAAAAATTTAAAAAAAGTAAAAAGTAAATGTGGTAAAGTTTGTAAGTTTGGATGTTTGTTGCTCAATCACGCAAAAACGGCTGAACGGATTTTGATGAAACTTGGCACAAAAGTTGATCATATTCTGCAATAAATCATAGGATACTTTTTATCTCTGGAAAGGATAATATCTCACGAGAATGCGGGTGAAACCGCAGGGCGGAAAACTAGTTGATGTTATCAATGTGAATGTTTTTACGTTTAGAATTTAGATTTTGATTGAACTAGTTTACTATATTGTATGGTATTGAATGCTACAACTACAACATTAATTTAATTGGAGAATACAGGCCGATGGCGTATTACCAACCAATACTACCTGTAACGCCACAGGTTGTGGGTTCGATTCCAAACCAGGACAGACTATTGTGTGCATGAATATTATTATGTCTGTTTATCCTGAGTCTATGAATATTTTTTTCATGCTCGCTATTATAGTTTAAAATATTGTAGGTTTGTTTATGGTTTTTTGCATTTGATGAGTTGATGACACAAGTATTAAAAACTTTTTAGCGATAAAAAAAGTTAAAAATACCTAGCAAATTACCGAATAGCACAATTCAAAAATGAATTTTTTTTCAAGAAATCTCAAATATAGTAATAAATCGAAAACGGTGACCCGCCCCCTTATCTCCCCCTTAATTTTGTTGTACCACTTATCAAACAACCTGTATATATTGCAACGAATCATAATTATAGTATAACCACAGCACGGTGGTAGGGTACTTTGTAGTACCCAACTGGCTGGCTACCACCCTCAAGTTGAAAATCTGTGGCCAAGCACCTGTTGGTGTGTTCCGGCAATTGCACTTGAGAGCCAGTTCGCCTTAATAAGGTGTACAACACATTAGCAATCCCCTGGTATTGCCAATGTCTATAGGCGACGGTGGTCACTTACCATCAGGTGACCGGCCTGCCTCATTGTCACTTGTGACATAAAAAAAAAAAAAAAAAAGTGCCTAACCAAACCATTTTTCATAAAACAATATTGACAATTATTTACAAATATAAAACGTTTGAAACAATATCTATTGTTCGAGTGCCGCTCGATTTATGTTGAATTCTCCAACACAAACAAACGGAGAGTGTTAGCATTCCATATTTTTCCTTTTAGAGATGGTTTCACGCCATACCCACTAGACTATGATAAATACCCACAGATCTCAAGCTCAAGCGGATTTTGTTCGCCATTTACCATTTGTCTTCCGTAGTGTGCTTAAAGGAATTTACTCTTATTTTATTCGGTGTTGGTTCTTTTGTTTTTATTTAATAATTGATGTTAGTAAAAGATTAATTTTCTTTATATAGCTCAGTGGTAGTGACGTCGGATACCGCGGCGAAGGTCGTGAGTTCGAATCCTACAATGAGCTTGAGCTTTCGGTGAAGGAAAACATCGTGAGGGAACCATAGCACGGTGGTAGGGTACTCTGTAGTACCCGACTGGCTGGCTACCACCCTCAAGTTGAAAATCTGTCGCCAAGCAGCTATCGGTGTGTTCCGACACATAGATAGAAAACTCTTTATTGAAACACCACATAATAACAAAAAAACTTAAACTAAAACTAAACAATAACAATAAGGAGGAACAGAAGGAAAGGTAAAAGGAGAGAGAGCCAGTTCCCATCTAGGCTTTGTGTGCTTAACACCTTCGGTCACATCATCACTTACCATAGTGAGATTGTGGGCAAACACAAGCTCATCCAGAATTTAAAAAAATATATATTCTGTACTAGCTGTCCCCCCGCGGTTTCACCCGCGCTCTCGTGGGATCTTATCATTTCCTGGGATAAAAATTATCCTATCTCTTATCCTAGGATAGAATCTATTTATGTGCTATGTTTCATCAAGATCAGTTTAGTAATTTCGGAGTTTATAGCGGACCAACATTGTGATTGGGGAATTTTATATAAATACCTGAAATTTCAAATTGGTGGGCATTTGCTTAATTTTTCTATCTGTAAGAACCTTCTACAATTAAAAGTTCGGAAGTAAGCTTTCATCAGCCGAAACAGTAAAAAAACCAGTCAAGTGCGAGTCGGTATATCGAAGTCGAATACATAATCTGTAAAAATTTCAACTAACTAGCTATCACGGTTCATGAGATACACAGACAGACATACAGACAGACTTATTAAGTTAATAAAATTCACCTTCAACAGCATTAATGACAGCAAAAACAAATACTTGTTATGAATAATAAAAACATGTTTTGTATTCGAAATTGCATAAAGAATTTTCACACAAAATTTTCATCCCATATAACTAGAAAAATAGAAAGGCTACCATGTCTCATGGATTTTTAAATAAACGAAAATAGAAATAAAATCTTATTTTAGATTCGGCCTAACACAAAGAAAAAAATACCTTTGTATATTCGAGTCTAGAGATACAGTTAGCAATCCTATTTTTTGTTGAAAGAATTTTTCAATGAAAATGCGTTTTAAATTCAATACAATACGAACTGTAGAACCACTTTCTATATATTCACACCATGTTCTACTGCAACATTTGTAGGGATCCGTAGTCAAATAATAACCATTAGTATTTTCATGTTCGTCTATCCACCTACATGTCACAATTTGGGACAAATATAACTTAACAGCTGTCCCCCGGGATAAAAAGTATCCTATGTGTTATTCAATAGGATCCCACGTGAGGTAGCTGGAATGTCTTATTTTAAATTTAAATTTTTTATTAAACTTAGATTAATGAACAAAGCCTACTATAAGGTGGCTCATTATATGGAAGACAGAAATATATGGTTGTAGTAGCTTCTCTCTGCTCCTGCATCCCCCTGGCGTAGTGTAAAATATTGGTAGAGAATATCGGTGGTAGAGTCAATTGTAACGTTCATAAGTGCCTTACCAGGGCCTAAACTGAATAAATGAGTTTTGAGTTTGAGTTTGAGTTTGAATTCCAGGATATGATCTACCTGGGTGCCAAGTCTCATCAAAATCCGTTCAGCCGTTTTTGCGTTAAAGAGTAACAAACATCTTTACACACATCTTTACACGCATCCAAACATATTTTCACATTTATGATATGAGTAGAATTTTCGCAATTTTTTTCATTCTCTGAATAAGCTTGTGCTTAACAGCAATCTCACCATGGTAAGTGATGATGTGGCCAAAGGTGTTTGAACACACCGATCGCTGCTTAGCAAATCTTCAACATGACGGTAGCCAGCCAGTCGGGTACTACAAAGAACCCTACCACCGTGCACTACCTCCTGAACCTGGCTGTCTAACACTCCAAGTTCAGAATTATTAAAAAGGTTCGACATGTTAGGGATAAAGTGGTCGTCTTGCATGATTTATGTGTCCTCAACCCCTACACCTAAAACTGTACGAGTTAAAAAAAAAAAAAACTTCTGAATTTATAAGTTATCACGTCTAATGAGATTCTTAAACTTATCGAGTGACCACTTTTCAGTTTACCATACCATTAATGAAACACCTGTTTTACGTGTAAAAAATATAGCCCTAACTGACTGACTGACCTATCAACGCTTAGCCAAAACTGCTGGGGTTAGATACTTGAAATTTTAGACACAAACTTCTTTAATATAGTAGGCTCTATTCAGTCGCTAGGCTATAAATCAGATAAAACGAGCGGCCCTTACGTATTGGTAATACCATACATGTACCAACCTCTCGGATAATGTGTTGGTACCATCTGACAGACAACTCTAGCACCGCAAGCGATCTGCGCTCTATAAATGACGTTTAGAGTTTAAGTTTGAGGCTGTATGGGCTAAAACCCTTTGCCTACACTACAATAGACGAAATAAAATAAATAACTTCCATCCCTATCTGACAACCAACTCACACTTCCATCCCTTTTCACTTAATCACACCCACAGATTGCAGGAAATATGATACACATAAAGAATTGCGAGTCAGACTCGCGCACCGAGGGTTGCGTACCTTTGCAGTTTTTTTATTGGAACGAAGTTCCTTATCGCGCGTTGTGAAAGGGGGCTAGACGGAAAAAATTCTTACGAAAAATTGTCACCGACGCTATAGTAAGCTATTGTAAGCTGTGCGGCGTGCGCATGTTTATCTGTCTGTCTCTCTCTCTCTCTCTATATATATATTTATATATATATATAAATAGAAATGGTATTTTTATATATATATATACTCTCTCGACTTATATAACTTCGTTCCATCCGGGTGTCCCTTGACACCTCTCAAGTTTTTTATTTTGTTTTAAGTATTTCTTGTTATACCGGCAACAGAAATACATCATTTGTGAAAATTTCAACTGTCTAGCTATCATGGTTCATTAGATACAGCCTGGTGATAGACAGACAGTGAGTAGAGTCTTAGTAATAGGGTTTCCGTTTCTACCCTTTGGGTATGGAACCCTAAAAACACATATACCAACACAAAATACAAATTTGCATATCTCAGATTTCCATGTCTAGTTCCAGACAAGTGCCTCACTGGCAAATAGCACGAGTAGAATCCGCTGAACCAACATCGCCTGCAGTTGGCACCCCCTTATTTACCAACGTGACACAAATGCTGAACACTGAGTATTGCAATTGCTGAATCTATTGTATTGCATTTCATCTTATATTTGATAGGTACGCTTTGTATTTGTTTACAAGATGATTTTATGTTTAACAATAAATGTTTCATGCAAATGTTCTGTGGTTTAAAGCTATTTGTTGGCTCTATTCTGTTGTGTACATTTCTTGGTTTATTCAGACTTTTTATTAGTCTCTGTATTATATATGTTTTTTTTTTTGGAACGAAGTTCCTTATCGCGCGTTGTGAAAGGGGGCTAGACGGAAAAAAATCTTACGAAATCACCGACTCTTTAATGTCGGGGATTTTTTGTGTCGCTGTGCGGCGTGCGCATGTTTCTCTGTCTGTCTCTCTCTCTCTCTCTCTCTCTCTCTCTCTCTCTCTCTTATAGAAAGCAAGCCAGATATTTTCATTTCTAAATATATATAAATAGAATTTGTTTTTAATTTTTTGTATATATATATACTCTCTCGACTTACATAACTTATTAAAATTCAAGTTTTTTTTTATGACACAAGTGACAACGAGGCAGGCGGGTCACCTGATGGTAAGTGACAACCGTCGCCTATAGACATTGGCAATACCAGGGGATTGCTAATGTGTTGTACACCTTATTACAATGCCTTAAAGGCGAACTGGCTCTCAAGTGCAACTGTCGGAACACACGAACAGGTGCTTGACGACAGATTTTCAACTTGAGGGTGGTAGCCAGCCAGTCGAGTACTACAAAGTACCCTACCACCGTGCAAAAATGTTTATTTGTATTTAGGTTATGCGGTAAAAAGACCTCGTTAATAAGGTAACTCGTTATTTCACCATCATTAATGGTCTCGACTGATGGATATGGGAAAGAGAGGGGCCTGGCAGTAGAAAATCTGTCGCCAAGCACCTATCGGTATGTTCACACAGTTTAAGGCATTGTAATAAGGTGTACAATACAGTGGCAGTCCCCCTGGATGCTAATGTCTATAGGCGACGGTAGTCACTTACCATCAGGCGACCCGCCTGCCTCGTTGTCACTAGTGGCATAAAATACTGTATAATATTAGTATGATTCATGGCGTTTATCTTAAGAGCCTATTTGATCATATACCTAGCATAAAGTGAATTGAAGAAGAAACTAATTGATTAGATAACGGTGTCCAGGCTTCCGCTCATTACCGGGGACATTATTTATTACACGCACGAGGACATCGGAAGCGTTAAGTGTCTGCTAATAGTTTGCCCCGTAGGGTGACTACACGTTATATTGATAATGGGATAAGTTTGTGATCACGAAGTATCACCCAATATATATATATAAACATTTTAGGCTTGTTTTTTGACTGAAATTGATGATCACACAAAGTTTAGAAGGGAAATTGCTTGGCGCCATATTTTGACATTGAAGTGGCCAGTCAGATGGGTACTAGGTACTAAATACCCAGCCAAATAATATTTAAGCAACGTTTTTCTTAAAATTTACATCTAAACCGGTTCTAACTGGTTTTAATTTTGGACCTTTGTAGCGGCTATAGTAACAGCGCTACATGCGAGTCGAGTCAGCGGAAAAGTAATAGAAGCGCGTCATCACAACAACATGGACGTAATGACAATATCACACGGAAATCCTACATCGCGCTGGCAAAGTTTTCTCGGCACTTTGCATATATAATAGTTCAAGAAACGTTGGACTGCAGTCCCCGGGCAATGATACCTGGCCCGGTTGAAGATCTTCCCTTTTTGCGGACCTATGACATATCCAACAACCTTCATAATGGTTCTGTTAGAGCTTTAAGTGAAAATATGGCTTTGACTTTGATTTTAACAACTCTCAAGTTTATTTTAGCTACAGAACTACTACAAAGCATTGGACTTCACGGTATCCTATATATTAATAATTTCACGCGCATTCCCGTGGGATCTTTACTTTTCCCGGGAAAAACATATAGCCTATGTTACTCAGCAACAAAAAAACTTTCACCATCAGAATCATATCATAGTTTTTTAGTAGAAAGTTTTTTTTTAAAGTGGTTCAATAATTTTTGAGTTTCAAACATACAAAAATACAAATATTTCCTCCTAATAATATTAGTATAAAAGTATAAACATAGGTAAGCAAGAAATCAAGCTGAGTTTCTTGGAAAATTCAAATACAAAGCAATTTTTAATCTTCTGCGCCTACATCTGCCTTATGCTGAGTTTCTTGGCGGAGTCTTCTCAGGTTTAGTGTATTCCGAACCGGTGGTAGAGTCAATTTAGTTTATAAGTGCCTTACCAGGGCCTAAACTGAATAAATGAGTTTTGAGTTTGAAGCAAAAGACACCGCTCTATTAGCACAAATGTCCCAAATATACCCCAAGATGTGGACACATGACTCCGGCTGTTCATTAGCCACACTCTTCCCCTAAAACGTATCTTATAACGTAACGGTCGATCCAAGTGTGTTACTTGATCTGTAAGGGTCATCACATACGTGCGGTTTCGTGATTTTCCTTGCGATTAATGTTTTTTTTTTTTATGTCACAAGTGACAACGAGGCAGGCGGGTCACCTGATGGTAAGTGACAACCGTCGCCTATAGACATTGGCAATACCAGGGGATTGCTAATGTGTTGTACACCTTATTACAATGCCTTAAAGGCGAACTGGCTCTCAAGTGCAATTGCCGGAACACACCAACAGGTGCTTGGCGACAGATTTTCAACTTGAGGGTGGTAGCCAGCCAGTCGAGTACTACAAAGTACCCTACCACCGTGCTGTGGTTTCCTCACGATGTTTTCCTTCACCGAAAGCTCAAGCTCATTGTAAGGATTCGAGCCCACGACCTTCGCCGCGGTATCCGACGTCACTTACCACTGAACTATCATCGCCTTAAATGTTCTAATGTTAACCTCGGGGGACAGATATCTTCTACCTAATATATAAAATTCTCGTGTCACAGTTTTCGTTGCCATACTCCTCCGAAACGGCTTAACCGATTTTGATGAAATTTTTTGTGCTTATCCGGTATCTATGAGAATCGGCCAACATCTATTTTTCATCCCCCTAAATGTTAGGGGTAGTCCACCCCTAAATTTTTTTTTATTTTTGAGACAAAATTTCTAATTTCTATTTTTTTATGATACAACATACAAAAATACATACAATCCCCAATTTTCACCCTTCTACGATCAACCCTTATTTTTTAATATCCATTTTAGTAATTTGAGTAATCGGTCAAGCCGTTTCGGAGGAGTATGGTAACAGGACCGATTTGGATGAAATTTTGTGTGTGTATTTCAATGGGTTCCTCGATGATTTGAAAACAAAATTGGACCCGGTAGATGGCGCTGGAATCGGGTTCTAAGTTTTGTTTTAATTTCAGGGCAGGACAACGTCTGCCGGGTCCACTAGTAGTGTATAAAAATATTCTCTAAACTGCACAAAGAAATCTTAATTGCAAAACCATAAAAAGGACAAGTGACCAAGTCATTACGTAAACTTGTTGATAGGAACTTTTTAATTTCGTCTGTAAAACTTTCACCATTTTCAGTGTTTCGACGGAGTACAGTAAATTGCCCAAGTCCCTTGTATCCTTACTTGTAAGTTCTCCTTTCTTTCACTGAGTTTTTAGGGTTCTGTTATAATAAGAAACCTTATTTAGAGTTCGATATTGGTTTTTTCAACAGCGACCAGGTTTAAAAATGCTATTCTAGTATAACAAATATATTTATTTTTTTAAATGGTAAATAATTAAAAGAAAAGGTAGGCGGGTCACCTGATGGTAAGTGACTACCGTCGCCTATAGACATTAGCAATACCAAGGGGAATATCAATGTGTTGTACAGCTTATTACAATGCCTTCAAAGCAATTGGCTCTCAAGTGCAACTGCCGGAGCACACCAACGGATTTATTACTTAATTTTTGCCAATCATTGAAGTACCATACCACTGCGCTATAGTTTCCTCACGGTGTTTTCTTTCACGTCTATCTTTGGTTACCTCTTCACGCTTAAACCGCCGAACCGATTTGGAAGAAATTTAGTATAAAGATAGGTGAAACCTTGGAGAAGGACATAGGATAGTTTTTATTCCGGGAAAAGTTAATATCCCTGGGTAAAGCAGGTGAAACTGCGGGGGACAGCTAGTAATTTATAAATACAGAGCTAAGTTTATATTACCACCTGGTTGGCTACCACCTTTAAATTGTAAGTCACCAAGCTTCTTGTATTTTTACTAGCTTCACTAAAAAAAGTTTATCAAATTAATTTAGTATCCTACGGAATCCTCGGAGTTAATTTCAGGTTTAGGACCGGCAGTATTTCGGTGGAGTGGAAATTTTTCGCCGTTTCTAGCTTTATTTGAAAAGACTTCGTTACGTAAAATACCTAAAAGAGGTTGAAAGAATATGAAAAAGTTTCAAAGACTCAGTTTGGGTCGAAATAAATTCAGTGGCAAAAAATATTGAATGTAATTTTTGTTATTTGACATTTCGATCAAATTGCACTCGACTCCTTTATTGTGGTGGTTTATTCCATTAGTATATTTGTTATTTAATTATCTGCAGATATAATAATAGTATATTTGGACAGATAGATAGCAGATAATACATAAAAAAATATCTTTAGCCAAACACAGAATTCGTATTGAATTCATATTCAGTCTCCATTTCATAAAAAAAGGTTATATAAATAAAATTAATAAACGCTTTTTTGTATAGATACTAATAATAATTAAATAAATACATTTTAAAAACGTTATGAATTTATAAAATATCTATACTATTTACTTCTAGTTTATTAACAAATTCTTAGAACTTAACAAACCGAAAAACAATATTCAATGTTTTTTTTAAACTAAAACTCCTAATAACTAACATCTTTCTGGATGTTTTACACAATTTAGGGCCTTCCTTAGAGAAAACTTAGATAAACGAGCGAGCTTTACAGTAGTTGCATATGATGTGTAATATCTGACATCTCTTGGTAATACCATACATGTACCAACCTCTCGGATAAAGTGTTGGTACCATCTGACAGACAACTCTACCACCGCAAGCGATCTGCGCTCTATAAATTACGTTTTGAGTTTAAGTTTGAGGCTGTATGGGCTTAAACCCTTTGCCTGCACTACAATAGAGGAAATAAAATGACACACTTCTGCCCCTATCTGACAACCCGTTACATAATTCTATCCTTTTTCGTATTCGGTACAACAAAGGCTAGCTTGAGTTTATTCGTTACTAGCTATCCCCCGCGGTTTCACCCGCGTTCCCGTGCTATCTTATCTTTTCCCGGGATACAAATATAACCTATGTTACTCAGTGATAATGTAGCTTTCGAATGGTGAAATAATTTTTAAAATAGGTCCAGTAGTTTTTAAGTTTATTCGTTACATACAAAAATACAAATATTTCTTCTTTATAATATTAGTGTGGATTTAGAAGGAGGTGTTCATTTTGGTCAGGTCATCCTGTCTAAATAAATATCCTGGGATTTTTTTCACACACGGCTATCTGATCCCAAACTAAGCAGAGCTTGTAATATGGAAACCAGATGACTGATATACTACATATACTACTTTTTTTTGTAAATACATACTTAAATAGATAATTACACCCAGACTCAGGACAAACAGACATGTTCATGCACATAAATGTCTGTCCTGGATGGGAATCGAACCCACGACCTGCGGCGTGATAGGTTAACCAACCACGCCAACCGCCCGTTCAGTATAATAGGGTAGTGTCCTGGGTCAATAAAAATTAATTCTAATTAGTCCGTCGGTGAGATTATCAAAAAATATTGGACACGTATTTTTTGGTTTATCAAATCAATAAAAATGTGTGGGGCTTGTGACGTCACTTCGTGGTAAAATTTGTACCACGGAGTGACGTCACGCGAAATTTCAACGCACTGTATCCTCGTAATTTTTCGTTTGCGGAACAAAATAAAAAATACGTGTCCAATATTTTTTGGTAATCTAACTGACGGACTAAATAGATTTTTTTAGGACACAACCCTATTGTGATGGTATTACGAGCATAATGAACAGGTCAGGAACAACAAAGCTACCATCTGTCCTAATACGGCAGCTGTTCAACGTCACTCACTCCTGACAACACCAAATCGGAATGGTTAAACAGCTTTTAGTTCATTGTTACCAGATACCTATTAAACAAAGATTGCGCAGCATTTTTAACCAGCGGATCCCTGCGGTTTCACTCACATTCTCAAGGTAAAACAAAACTATTTTATTGAAAAAATTTAATTGACTTCTAAAGAGTTATCGTAAATTATAAACTACGCGGGAGAAAATAAATCATACCGACTGGATTCTTTACTGGTGTGCGCCGCGTAAACCACTGTATTCGTTTATTATAAACTAGCTGTACCCCGCGGTTTCACCCGCGTTCCCGTGGGATTTTATCTTTTCCCGGGATAAAAATATAGCCTATGACACTCACAAATAACGTGGCTATCTATTGGTAAAAGAATTTTCAAAATCGGTTCAGTAGATCCAGAGATTACCACTACAACCTCACAAACTTTACCTCTTTATAATATTAGTATACCTAAATAGAAATATAAGTAAAAAAAAAACTTTTTTAAAAACAAGCTTTGAATTCAGAGTGACGTCACTTTTTTTTTTAGTTATTCTCAGCAAGCCCTTTAATTTGATACCCATATTGTAGGAGTGCATTAAATAATAATAGTCCGCTATCTTAGGTGTTCCGCCATGTTGTATTTAGAATGACGTCACACAGCTGACCATGCAAACTAAACGTGTATACAAAATTTCAGCTCAATCGGTTAAAGATATCTGCTTCAAAATTGAGTTGCAAGATTCACCCCGGAAAAACATACATACATTGCAAGTTAATATAAAGCTTGTAATAATAATAATAAATAGGGCCAGAACACCGACACTTCTTGAATAGGTACCAAAAACCGAATCGCTATCTGAGAAAAAATAATGACGTCAGTTAAAAAATCGCTCATGCATGTAACAGGCATTTTGTCAGCCACTTAAAAATGTTCGATCTTCCATCAGATCACATCGAAGGACCCCAATTAAGGAGATTCATCAGTACAGTCCTGAAGTTATATTTTATGAACGCGTAAAATGCCTTGTCATTTTCACGCATAGCTGCGTAGATCTTGTACTGTTGTGAAGAAAAGTGCATTGGTTGTTTTAATACAAATATTTTTATTGCTAGTAACGATGGTCACTTACCTTCAGGTGCATGCTTCAGGCATCTATTCACATTTCAAGCTATTGTTCTTTTTTTTAAATTGGTCTCATAATTTAACATAGCCCACTGACAAGATTTCCTATTGAATTTAGTATGAAGCTCTTTAAAAATATTACCAACTCCTTTCTTAAGTTTATATGCTTATCTCTTCCAGCTATATTATAATAATCAGATAAAACTTAAAAATAAAAAAAAATTACGTATTGTTTTTCTGCAAACGCCCCGTACTTCGGTTTGTCATTATCACAGTTTTTTTATGTCGCAAGTGACAAAGAGGCAGGCGGGTCACCTGATGGTAAGTGACTGCCGCCGCCTTTAGACATTAGCAATACCAGGGGGATTACCAATGTGTTGTACACCTTATTACAATGCTCTGAAGGCAAACTGGATCTCAAGTGTAAGACACTAACAGACAGATTTTCAACTTGTGTGTGGTGGCCAGCCAGTCGAGTACTACAATGAACCCTGCCACCGTGCTATGGTTTCCTCAAGATGTTTTCCTTCACCGAAAGCTCAAGCTCATTGTAGGATTCAAACCCACGACCTTCGCGGCGGTAACCGACGTCGCTACCACTGAGCTATCATCGCCAAGTTTGGTAACGTAATGATATAAAAAAAGCTTGAGAGGTGTCAAGGGACACCCGGATGGAACGAAGTTATATAAGTCGAGAGAGTATATATATATATATATAAATAGAAATGAAAAAAATTTTTTTTACATTATATATATATATATTTCACATAATACAAATGAAAATATCTGGCTTGCTTTCTATAAGAGAGAGGGAGAGAGAGAGAGAGAGAGAGAGACAGGTCAACGCACTTTTGACACTAAAAGTGTCGTGTCAATTTTTTCGTAAGATTTTTTTCCGTCTAGCCCCCTTTCACAACGCGCGATAAGGAACTTCGTTCCAATAAACTTATGCATTCATGAAAAGAGTATAAGTAAAAAATATTTATAATTTCAATTATAATACGAAAGCACTTTTCACGGTAACATTACGTCTCCTTGACGCGTCCCAGAATATGACGGATGTATAACGAGATTTAAGCTTTAAAAGGATAATAACGTAAGGGGAAAATCGCCCTGTTTTCCAACACAAGGTAGTTAGTACGTGCATATCATTTTTGATGGCTGAATACAATTTTATAGGTACTTTTATACTAAAAGAGGTAAAGTTTGTATGTAGGAGGTTATCTCCGAAACTACTGCACCGATTTTAAAAAATCTTTCGCTAATAGGAAGAGCAGCTACGTTATTTTTGCGTGCTATAGTCATATGCAGCATAAATCTATGTACTAATATATAAAGAGGTGTAAAGTGTTGTGAGGTTGTAGGGAGTAATCTCTGGATCTACTGAACCGATTTTGAAAATTCTTTTACCAATAGAAAGCCACATTATTTGTGAGTGTTATAGGGGGTAATCTCTGAATCTACTGAACCGATTTTGAAAATTCTTTTACCAATAGAAAGCCACATTATTTGTGAGTGTTATAGGGGGTAATCTCTGAATCTACTGAACCGATTTTGAAAATTCTTTTACCAATAGAAAGCCACGTTATTTGTGAGTGTTATAGGGGGTAATCTCTGGATCTACTGAACCGATTTTGAAAATTCTTTTACCAATAGAAAGCCACATTATTTGTGAGTGTTATATGCTATATTTTTATCCCAGAAAAAGATAAGAACCCACGGGAACGCAGGTAAAACCGCGGGGGACAGCTAGTGGGTATAAATTCCTAGGGATTGCCGATCTGAATATTTGATATTCGTTTCAACTTGATACCTGCCTGAGAAAAACGGTCTTGCTTGACAGACAGACAGACGGTTAAAAAAGGGATTCTTTAAGGGTTCAGTTTTTCTTTTGGGTTACGGAACCCTAAAAATATGAACACTGCATAAAAGATTACAATTTCTTACCGAAACTAAAATTTTAGTTCAAATTTTCTTCAAGCGGCTTTAGTTTTGTTGGAAACTTACTGTTGGTGGCACATGAGTTGCTCAAGTAAAATATGTGTCGGTATATCACGACCAACAAGCAAGGCGGAGACTGTTCATAAGGTTTATTCACTACCTATCTATATCTATACTATAATATTATAAAGAGGTAAAGTTTGTGAGGTTGTAGCGGTTTTTTTTATTATGGATAAGCTTGTGTTTGTCCACAATCTCACCATGGTAAGTGATGATGTGGCCGAAGGTGGTAAGCACACAAAGCCTAGTGGGAACACACCAATAGGTGCTTGGCGACAGATTTTCAACTTGAGCGTGGTAGCCAGCCAGTCGGGTACTACAAAGTTTCGTGCTATGGTTTCCTCAATGTTTTCCTTCACCGAAAGCTCAAGCTCATTGTAGGATTCGAAGCCACGACCTTCGCCGCGGTATCCGACGTCGCTACCACTGAGCTATCATCGCCTTAAATCGGGTAATCTCTGGATCTACTGAACCGATTTTAAAAGTTCAGAAAGCCACGTTATTTGTGAGTGTCATAGGCTATATTTTTATCCCGGGAAAATATAAGATCCAACGGGAACGCGGGTGAAACCGCGGGGGACAGTTTGTCACTCATAATTAAATTAATTTTATGTTTTTTGCCACCATAACACGCAAATATTCAGTTAGACAAGATAAATATTTTTTGTATGTTTTTACTTTTCGGGTAAGCTTGTGTTTGCAATCTAACCATGGTAGGTATGTGATGATGCGATCGAAGGTGGTAAGCACACAAATAATTTTTCAGGGTGGTAGCCAGCCAGTTGGGTACTACAATGTACCCTACCACTGAGCTATCATGTAATAGGTCAATTTTGCTTTTAAAAAGAGTAATTGCTGAGTTTATTGCCGGCTCTTCTCAGTAAAAGAAACCTTCCGAATCGTGCATAAGAGTCAAAAAATATAAAACAGAGTGCGAATAATAATAATAATACTGAAACCTTTCCAGACAGAAGTGTTCATTGTGAACAACTTGAAGAACTGTTTTAGTGCTGTAGGCATTGTAGGAAAAAGGACTTACATAAATATACCAGGAATAACGAAGGTAACGTGGAAAGTTTTTGTTTTATCTTACGCATCTTTAGCACTCACAATAGATTTTATGAAGTCCGATCTTGTGTTTGTTAGCTACCATTTTTCTTATAGTCAAGGTTGTAGGTTTTTTTTTATACCACTAGGTGGCGAGCAAGCTTACGGCCCACCTGATGATAAGCGGTTACCGTAGCCTTTGGACGCTTGCAACGCCAGAGGCGTCACGAGCGCGTTGCCCACCTTGCATAAACCTTCTTACTCCTCTTTTGAAGAACCCCATGCTGAAGTCTCTAGGGAAAACCTCTACAGGGAGCTCATGCCACAGCCTGATTATTAGTATGAAGTATTGTGAAAATTATTAATCTTTCTTACCTTACTATGTCGGCCAGACGGTTCAATGGATTTATTTACGATAAAATATTACGTCACATTCAAGCCAGCTGCTATGGCGTGTTACAACAGCTGCATTTGAGAGACGCTGCTGACTCAACAGCTACACTTGAGAGCCAGCCTAGTAGCTAGTTTTGGGACGACCGTCCCATCTCCGAGCTAAAGGGGGAAACAATATAATTGAGCTATTTAATTAATTTAAAATCTGATACTAAAATAAATCAACAAAATGTTTCCTTTTGTACCCTACATTGCAATATTTATAATTCATGCATGTCTGACACTTCGGATAAGGGACAAAAATTCAGCGCCGAGCGTGGAAATAAATGGTAAATGAGATTTAATTGCGTTTAAAGTTTATGTACACTTCAAAGGCGTATTAATAAATTATCAGGTAGTATATTTTACAGCCTAGTTTTCAGACGCAGCGAAATAGAAATGGTAGGATTTTTGTTAGTGTTGACATCTGTTAAATCAATACAACCTTATTGCGGAATGAATGAAAGAAAACACCGCGACTTGATACGCTCGAAAAACATTACCCTCCTATCGTGAGACGGGTAAGATTTGAAGTGTAGGTAATCGTTTTTAAATTATTTAACTCATTGATTTAATAATATCCCGGCAGTTGCACTTCGACTGTCAGTTGCCTTTAAGGCATTGTAATAAGGTGTACAACACATTGTCAATCCCCCTGGTATTGCTAATGTCTATAGGCGACGGTAGCCACTTACCATCAGGTGAACCGCCTGCCTGGTGGTTAAAAAATAAAGAGAGACTTGTTAACTACGAAACTCTAAAATTGATAAGTGAATTAAGACTTATTTCATTCAACGTTCTATGTTGTGTATTTGCCCATCTTCCTTTTCAGTATTCTTACTAATATTATAAATGTGAAAGTTTGGATGGATGGATGGATGTATGTTTGTTACTCATTTACGCTAGAACGGCTTAAGGGATCTGGATGAAATTTGGCATAGAGATAGATTATAGTCTTGAGTAGCACATAGGCTACTTTTTATGCCGAGAAAAGATAAGATCCCTCGGGAACGCGGATGAAACCGCGCGGAACAGCTAGTTTTTCATATTTTGTTCACAAGCCCTTATAATAAACAGTGTTAAAAATAAACTAGTTTAAAAATGTTTTTTTTTTATCCCAAACAGAAATACTGCCTGATCTCGAATTTTGGTTAGAATAGCGCATGCGTGGTGCGTACGTATATACTTATAGAGGGTGTGGGGACAGAAGTGCGCTCGGAGCTAAGGGGGGCGGTCGTTTTAACCCCCAGGCGACTTTCGATCGTGTTAGTGAATTAAAAAAAGTGAAGTGACATTAATAATTAAAAATGCAGTGAACTACAGTGAAGTGTTTTTTGCTACAATTTAATTGTAGTTTTTTGTAGATTTGGTAAAAGTGTTTTGTGTGTTGGAATGTGCTGATATTAATTGGTGAGTTTTTAGTTGTTTTATTTGTAATTTTTAATTGTTTTTATGGTATTTTAGGGTTCGTTTATTATTTTTGGGATTTTGTTACAACAATTTTGTTGTTACGTAACTCTGTTGTTCTACAAAGTTTATTTTTAAATTGTTATTCGAATTGAATGAAAACGTGAGGAAACTGTGTCTACTTTCTCAGGTATATTTGATGTGTTTTATTTATTAACGGTTACATAAAATGTTAGGTAATTTTTTTGTACGTGTTTTTTATTTACATTTTTTCAGCATTAC
The DNA here is from genome assembly GCA_951361185.1 of Ochropacha duplaris. Classification (NCBI taxonomy): domain Eukaryota; kingdom Metazoa; phylum Arthropoda; class Insecta; order Lepidoptera; family Drepanidae; genus Ochropacha; species Ochropacha duplaris. The sequence goes on along the minus strand of OX592712.1, from coordinate 1,410,242 downwards.
ATTAAACTCATATTAATATTGTTTTGTTATTTGTCGTATCTCTTTGATAAAATAATGTTTAATTATTAACGACCGTAATTAATATTTTTATTTTTCGGGCCAAATTTCATCAAATTCAGTCCATCCACTTCAAAATCAAAAACATGAATTGCCTTTCCAGGAACGCTATTTATTATTTAATTTTTTTTGAGACAATCGCCTATACAAACTATCTTATTTTTTATAAAAAATAATTATTTAATTATCTGTACTAACTTAATAACACTTGATAAAAAAAATCATAGAACTAATTTAATTATTCATCTATTAAATTATCGAGGAACGGTAGATATTTTTAGAAGCACTTAGGTCTTCAGATAATTTGTAGACTGCGCCAGAAACTAACACATTAAAAAATATTTTTTTCTTAACTTCATGATAAGCTTATGTTTGACCGCAATCTCACCATGGTAAGTGATGATATCGCCGAAGGTGGTAAGCACATCAAGTGCAGTTGTCCGAACACATCGATAGGTGCTTGACGACATATTTTTAACTTGAGGGTGGTAGCCAGCAAGTCGGGTACTACAAAGTACCCAACCATGGTGCACCGTATTAGCACCGATAGAGCTCCATTCGGGTTATTCATATTTCGTACTACTACGAGATGTCTCCCGCGGTTTCACGTTCCCGTAGGATCTTTTCCCGGGGCTTATTCCTGGATATTATTTATTTGTGTGCCAAGTTTCATCTAGATCGATCAACTCACAAAACAATTTTTAAGGCGATGATAGCTTTAAGGTGGTGACATCGGATACGTTGTGGGTTCGAATCTTACAATGAGCTTGAGCTTTTGGTGAAGAAAAACATCGTGAGGAAACCAAAGCACATTGGTAGGGTACTTTGTAGTACCCGACTGACTGGCTACCACCCTCGAGTTTATAATTGAATAAATTTACATATACACAAAAACTTTAACCTAAAAAGATATCTCCGAAGGTTTATTTTCAAAAATAGCATAAACCCTTATAACCTGTTTCATTATCCAACACTTAATCCAAAGATAGATGACCTCCAGACGAAGGTCTACTGTCCTGTGTGCGAAGCTTATAGATTGGAAATTCAAAAAGGCGTTTTATTAATAACCGTTTAAAGTATAATAATAATATCATATATATTTATTCTCTCCCAGATTATAATTATATTTATAATTTATTGATTACATTCAGAAAAATAAAAGAAACTAACAAAAATACAATTAAATATGTAGCGGGAGACAGGAGTCCACAATGAGTAGACCCCGAACTATGGATCTCCTGGTCCCCGCCTCTCAAGAGTTGCAATAATTAAATGTAGGTAGGTAATCTAGTTTTTATAATAATGTAAAACAAACAATAAAAGCAATGTAAACTCTTAAACAAAAATTCTAACAGTGTGTGTGTGCGTGAGTGTGTGTGTGTGTGCGTGGGTGATGTGTGTGTGCGTGGATGTATGTATTAAATCTACATAGTCGCCTAATATGGATTAGAACGTATTATGAAACTCTTTATTCATTAACAAAATATTCAGCCTAGATTTTATACTAAAACAACGGATATCTTAAGTCTTTAATGTAGTTACGGCGATTACGTTAAGCTCATTTTAGAATTCGAAGCCACGCCCTTTGCCGCAGTATCCGACATTCCTACCACTGAGCTATCATTGCCTTAAACCTTACTAACAGTCAACTATAGAGCTACCAAGTTACATTAAATTATGTTTAGTTCGGTTGATTAACCAAAATATTCTTATTATTTTGATAATTTTGAAGGTAAAATTTGTTGTAGGAAATTAGTATCGGGAAATTAGTAAAATGAGTATAAAGAAATAAAAATTAGTAGTAGGAAATAAGTAAAATTAGTATAAAGAAATAAACATTAGTAGTAGGAAATAAGTAAAATTAGTATAAAGAAATTATAATTAGTAGTAGGAAATAAGTAAAATTAGTATAAAGAAATTATAATTAGTAGTAGGAAATAAGTAAAATTAGTATAAAGAAATAAAAATTAGTAAAATTAGTATTTTAGGAAATAAACATTTGTAGAAGGAAATAAAAAATTGTATTAGTAAATTTTCACTGTCAATATAAAAATTATGGCCTGACGTTCCCACTTCATGGTAAATTTTCACCGCCATCTATAGATTACATCAGAAAAATTGGTAATGTGTTACCCGACTTGTAGGTACTATTTTTTATAAGATTTTATTAACTTTACCCATTAGAACAAAAATATGGAAGTTTTAAAATCAACATTTTAAAACTTCCATGAATAAAATTACATTTATTGACAAAATAAAACTAGAAAGCTAAACTAATTACAAATAAAAAATTTGCCCCGCGGCGATGGTCGTAAGTTCGAATCCTACAATGAGCTTGAGCTTTCGTTGAAGGAAAACATCGTGAGGAAACCATGGCCCGGTGGTAGGATACTTTGTGGTACTCAATTGGCTGGCTACCACCCTCAAATCCCGGAACACACTGCGGCAGTTTTTTTAAGTCATTGTAATAATGTGTACAACACATTGACAATCCCATTAGGATTTGCTAATGTCTATAGGCGACGGTAGACACTTACCATCAGGTGACCCGCCTGTCTCGTTGTCACTGAAATTCGCCACCTTTTTGGTGTTGATGATAATACAATCTGGTAAAAACAACATTTTAAATAGTTAGGTATTAGTAGCAATGAAAAATATTGTCAGAAAACTTGCATGCTAAATAAATCAATTAAAAATCATGTTATATCAACAAATTGTCTCAGGACAGGATTGATCAGCCCGGGGCTTTAAGGTCATAGCCCATTTAAACGACTCTGCTCCAACACCGCCCTATACCAGAAGTCAACTACCGAGCAGTCTGATGGCGGTAAGCGAGCTGTCTGCTAATTTATGTTGCCAATATAAACTATATCTAAAGAGCACGACCTGAAGCCCATATTTGAATGATATTTTATTTGTCGGGTGGGAGCGTAGTCATGTAAGTGAGCTACGACCTTTAAACAACTCTACCCAAATTAATCTCATCCCATGGGCCGAATCACCCCGGGCTCTTTTTGGATTGGGCAACTTGACCTACTGTGAAATTAAACATGAAATTATGGTGTTTTTAAAGTGAGACATACATTTAATTATAATCTAAACATTGAAAACATAAGGATATGAATGGGGTTCAAAAAGTACCAGTGGTAGAGTCAATTCTGACGTTCATAAAAGCCTTATTAGGGCGAGTTTATCGTGTTGACTCAGAAACTTGATTTGTGTACACCTAATAGGGACTATAGACTTCAGTATCTGGTATAAATTTCAACTTGCTAGGTCCACTCATTCCTGAGATAATCGGTGGAGACACACGGACAGACAGACAGACAGACAGGCATGCAGACAAGAGAGTGATCTTATAAGGGTTCCTTTTTTTACCTTTTGAGGTACGGAACCCTAAAAAGGTGAGATTTTTTATACCCCAGATTTAGCAAGCGTCTATTGACTACGGTAATCACTTACCATCAGGCTGTATGCTTGTTTACTACCTTAGTGATATAAAAAAATATATTCTAAATTCTATATTTACAATAAATATTGCCTGGGAGATGCGCATTTTGCTTAGGGTAATGGAAAGAGCAAATCAAATCGTTGCTTTGTGCGCTTTACGAAGAACTAAATGTCTTAATCCCATACAGTGCAAGTGTGCATGATTTCCCTAGTGTTGTAGTGCTGTCGTTATATCGATATGTATATGTCGATATGTAGCACAACAACACTAGCGGAGGCACACTTGTACTGCAAGAGATTAAGAAAAAGAGTGAGGTGCGTCTTTTTTTTTATACCACAAGTGACGGGTCACCTGGTGGTAAGTGACTACCATCGCCAATAGACATTAGCAAAACCAAGGGGATTGCCAATGTGTTGTACACCTTATTTTAATGCCTTAAAGGCAACTGGCTCTCAAGCGCAACTGCCGGAACACACCAACAGGTGCTTAGCGACAGATTTTCAGCTTGAGGGTGGTAGCCAGCCAGTCGAGTACTACAAAGTACCCTACCACCGTGCTATGGTTTCCTCACGATGTTTTCCTTCACCGAAAGCTCAAGCCCATTGTAGGATTCGAACCCACGACCTTCGCCGCGGTATCCGACGTCACTACCACTGAGCTAGTCTTCGTGGATAGCCCTCTATACCATGATAAGACAGTCGTCACACACATGCCAATCCATTGAAAAATAAACCCTCAGCCGTTGGATAAATGTTTAAAATCCCACGAAACATTATGCAAATATAATGCCTTATGCTTTCTGAGACAGTATCATATAAAAATTGCAAATATCTATGTTTCATACCGAAAAATTGCTTCCAGGGAACTTTAGGAGCGAGCCAGTCATTATTCATTGGGAATTTATCTCTCAATTTCGTGGTCGGGCGACTTAGCTGGGTACGTTGCACGTTTATCATAGTAAAGATATCACAGCTTGGTTTGATCGATTTAATTTTAAGCTTATCTGGGGGCACGGGAGTGCCCCGCCAAGAAAAGTCAGCGAAGCGAAAACGCAGGGGTAGTAGTTTTGTAGGTTACTACAAAAACAGAAAAGTAATGAACAGTGAATAAATGATTCACCTTACGCCCATGTGAATGTAGCGAAATGGTCAAGCCACATCTTTTGACTAAGGTGTACAGTTCGTAACGTTAGGGCTTGTAGAGTTTTAGTTTACTATGTAGGTAACTAATGCGGGTTATAATTTTTTATGTATTTTTGTATTACTTTAAGAATAAAATTGTTAAACATTTGAAAAAAAAAAAGCCAATATAGTCAAATGGTCCAAAAATATTTAAAAAATGTAACCTTGCTGAGTTTCTTGCCGGTTCTTCTCAGTTGAAGGCTGACTTCCGAACCGGTGGTAACTTCTGTAATTCTACCTTCATAAGTGCCCTTCTAGGGCCTAAAGTGAATAAATGGTTTTGACTTTGACTTTAAGAGTTAGGGCGTGCAGAGTTAGATGCTGGGCTCTACATGAGATCTAATTATTTTTTGACAGTGCGTGCCATATGGTTTCTTGGCAACACTTTACATGAGAATTGGTGGGATTAGTATATCGCTCATCGGTTATTGCCTATGAGTATTAAACAAGACTGGAAACGTCACGCGCTCTAATGTCTTTGCAATAAAGTCTGTCACTTTTTGGGGGGGGGGGGGGGGGGGGACGAGGCAACGCACACATTAATACGCATGACATGCACACGACAAAATTATCAAACACTGGCATAAGCCATACGCACACAAGTACATTCACATACACACACACACACACACAGGGACAACGTGTCAGTGCGTGCAGTTTTATATAACCGACGTGATTGGTAATCACGTACATTTGGCAGAGGGGAACGCCTGTCAGTGCCCCCTCCCGGCTGGCTTAATGCTCTAGGGATATTGCTGTATCTAAACGAGAACGACCCAAATGTGAAAAATTTTTACGAAAAAAAATAATGCTCTCATGGAAATTTTAAGTGAGACAACCGTATTTTTTCACGTTCATTTTCACTTAAACAAATACGTTTGTGGCTTGTTATATTTGCCTACCCTCTTTGTGACGCATCTTCGTCGTTTCACATCAAAGGGACAAACATCAAAAACAATTTTTGAATTCATTTCCTTCACGCTTCCAAAAGTTATGTTGAGGTTTTTAAAACATTATTGTGATGTGGGTGTAGTGTGACGAGGTTTTTGTTTTTATTCTGCACTAGCTACCGCCCCGTCGATTCACCTGCATTGTCCAGATGAACCTATTATAGCATTCGGGTAATGATATTATAAGCAAAAAAACCGGCCAAGTGCGAGTCGGACTCGCGCACTAAGGGTTCCGTAAAAAATTGCAAAAAATCACGTTTGTTGTATGGGAGCCCCTTAAATATTTATTTTATTCTGTTTTTAGTATTTTTTGTTATAGAGGCAACAGAAATACATCATCTGTGAAAATTTCAACTGTCTAGCTATCGCGGTTCTTGAGATACAGCCTGATGACAGACAGACAGCTAAATCTTAGTAATTGGGGCATTTGGGTCGTTCTCGTTTAGATACAGCAATATCCTTAGAGCATTAAGCCAGCCGGGAGGGGGCACTGACAGGCGTTCCCCTCTGCCAAATGTACGTGATTACCAATCACGTCGGTTATATAAAACTGCACGCACTGACACGTTGTCCCTGTGTGTGTGTGAATGTACTTGTGTGCGTATGGCTTATGCTAGTGTTTGATAATTTTGTCGTGTGCATGTCATGCGTATTAATGTGTGCGTTGCCTCGTCCCCCCCCCCCCCCCACCCCAAAAAGTGACAGACTTTATTGCAAAGACATTAGAGCGCGTGACGTTTCCAGTCTTGTTTAATACTCATAGGCAATAACCGATGAGCGATATACTAATCCCACCAATTCTCATGTAAAGTGTTGCCAAGAAACCATATGGCACGCACTGTCAAAAAATAATTAGATCTCATGTAGAGCCCAGCATCTAACTCTGCACGCCCTAACTCTTAAAGTCAAAGTCTATGTTGTGTATATATATATATATATATACACAACACACACCTCTCAAGTTTTTTTTTTCAATTTTGAGATATTTAAATAACACTTATTAAACGTGACGACGTTCAATAAGATGATATTGTTATTGTTACCACCATTTCCAAATAAAGACATGTCAGGAGAAGAAACGGAGATACCAACTCCCCGGTTTTTTAACAATCGTCCCTCTTTTCTTTTTTCAGTTTAGTGCATCCGTTGATGCCGGTGACGCGACACAATGCAAAGAAGGCCTCCCACTTTTAGTGCTCTCAAAACCTATCTACATCTTTATACTTATAATATCATTGTACTCAGGGATAATAAAAAGTTATAGGTAAAAAAATCTTTTTTAAAACCAAGCTTTAGATTCAGAGTGACGTCACTTTATTTTTTGAGTTATTCTCAGCAAGCCCTTTCATTGATACCCATATTGTAGGATTGCATTAAAAAATAATAGTCCGCTATCTTAGGTGTTCCGCCATTTTGGATTTAGAATGACGTCACACAACTGACCATGCATTGTCATCTAAACTAAACGTGTATACAAAATTTCAGCAAAATCGGCAAGATTCGGTTGAGATAAAGCTTGTAAAAAGTGACATTGCAACTCATGCCGGGCAATAGTCTATAATAAATTAAATAATAATATTATTAAAAAGTAGAATGACTAAATGAAAAACAAATAATTTACGAACCACATCCTATTTGCAGCATACATAAATTAACCGAAAAAAAAAATGGTTGAAAGATTTCAAATTTCTTTTTTCGCGAATAAACGTGACAAAAACAACTTCAGCCAGTGGTTCAATTAAATCCGCTTCAGAAAGATTAGATTTTTTCCAGCGTCCCTTATTCTATTAATCTTCAATATAAACTCCATCAACAATTTAAATTAAGGGAATCACGCCACTTGGTACCTATTGTATAATAGAAATAAATTAACTAACGAAAGAGACAATGATCGATAAACCAATTTTTATTCCTCCACAAACGAGAAAAAGGGGCCAAGTTTGCAACAAACGCCTTTAGAAAGAAAAATAAAACTAGAAACATACAAGTAACCTTAAATAAACATAAAATAAAAGAGGTAAAATCATTTAAAAATTTAAGATAAACGCCTTTTGCGTTTGTTAGATTTACCGATAAAAGAGTTGAGATATAAAAGTGTGCCAAGTTTCATAATTGTTTTTCATTTGATTTAAAAGAAAATCATTAAAAATAATGATCTTCCTGCGTGCCAAGTTCCACTAAAATCCCTTCAGTAGTTTTTGCGTGAAAGTGTAACAAACATTCATAATAGTAAGTCAAATTCTGGGACCTGTGACATTTCACACACGGCTATCTGATCCCAAACTAAGCAGAGCTTGTAATATGGAAACCAGATGACTGATATACTACATATACTACTTTTTTTTGTAAAAATACATACTATAGATAATTACACCCAGACTCAGGACAAACAGACACGTTCATGCACACAAATGTCTGTCCTGGATGGGAATCGAACCCACGACCTGCGGCGTGATAGGTAGTGTGTTAACCAACCACGCCAACCGGCCAGTCTAAGCATTAGATTGTATAAATTATCCTAAATTCAATTCCTAACTTAATTTCCTGTCTTCCAGTTCGGAGTAAACACGCTGTATACACTCATGTGTTCATAGCACTTGATATTGTTAACATTGTTATACAACTTAGTCTTCTACCGGCTTCCATGAATGTTGCGACTGAATCTATGTTCTATTTAAGGCGATGATAGCTCAGTGGTAAGTGACGTCGGATACGAAGGTCGTGGGTTCGAATCCTACTATGAGCTTGAGCTTTCGGTGAAGGAAAACATCGTGAGGAAACCATAGCACGGTGGTTGGGTACTTTTTAGTACCCGACTGGCTGGCTACCACCCTCAAGTTGAAAATCTGTCGCCAAGCACCTATCGGTGTGTTCCGACAGCAGCACTTGAGAGCCAGATCCCATCTAGGCTTTGTATGTTTACCACCTTCGGCCACATCATCACTTACCATGGTGAGATTGTGGTCAAACACAAGCTTATCCCGAATGAAAAAAAAAAAACTAATTACAGCTTAGTTTGTATCGACACTTAGCTTTAGTTATTACTAAATGTAGTGACATCTATCTACTGACAAATATAGAATTTGATTTTGAATTTAGCTCTCGCCAAAAATATTTAAATGTTATAATTACTTTTTAGGGTTCCGTACCCAAAGGGTATAAACGGGACCCTATTACTAAGACTTCGCTGTCTGTCCGTCTGTCTGTCACCAGGCTGTATCTCTGTTGTGTTGCCGCTATAAAAACAAATACTAAAAACAAAATAAAACAAATATTTAAGGAACCTTTCGTGGGCGAGTCCAACTCGCACTTGGCCGGTTTTTTTAATAATTGTTCTGTAACTGACCAGTTCCGTAAACATGCACCCCTTGTGCAACTTCTTTTTTTGTAAATACATACAAAAAAATATGACCACAAACTCAGGACAAACAGACATGTTCGTGCACACAAAATATCTGTCTTGGATGGGAATCGAACCCGCGACCTGTGGCGTGATAGGTAGTGTGTTAAGCTTAATAAGCATACATAGTGACATAAAAAAGTGTCGTGACAATTTTTTTGTAAGATTTTTTTCCGTCTAGCCCCCTTTCACAACGCGCTATAAGGAACTTCGTTCCAACTATTGATTATTCATAACATAATCATACACTATCATGGCGCCTAGTTGACTACTTCAATGAGGTCATCACAATTAGTAAATTAGGTGTATTGAATCTAACTAGCTTTTGCACGGTGGTAGGGTACCATGTGGTACTCGACTGGCTGGTTACCACCCTCAAGTTGAAAATCTGTCGCCAAGCACCTGTTGGTGTGTTCCGGCAGTTGCACTTGAGAGCCAGTTGCCCCCTGGTATTGCTAAGTCTATAGGCGACGGTAGTCACTTACCATCAGGTGACCCGCCTGCCTCGTTGTCCCTAACTATTTATAAAACGACAAGCTGTCCCCCGCGGTTTCACCCGCGCTCCCGTGGGATTTTATAGTATACTTATTCCAGTACTTAAGGCGATGATAGCTCAGTGGTAGTGACGTCGGACACCGCGGCGAAGGTCGTGGGTTCGAATCCTACAATGAGCTTGAGCTTTCAGTGAAGGAAAACATCTTGAGGAAACCATAGCACGGTGGTAGGGTACGTTGTAGTACCGGACTGGCTGGCTAACATCCTCAAGTTGAAAATCTGTTGCCAAGCACCTATTGGTGTGTTCTGTCAGCTGAACTTTAGAGCTAGTTTCCATATAGGATTTGTGTGCTTACCATCTTCGGCCACATCATCGCTTCACTTACCTTGATGAGATTTTGGTCAAGCACAAGCTTATCCAGAATAAAAAAAAATTGTAGAACCTTTTTAGAGGAACAGTTCCGTCATACATGATTGTTGCGTGATGATGATGATGATGATGATGATGGTGTTATATAGCTTATAGTCTTTCTCGACAAATGAGCTATCCAAAAATAAAATTATTTTCCAATTCGAACCAGTAGTTCCTGAGATTGACACCTTCAAACAAACTTACTTTTCAGCTTTATAATATTAATAAAGTATTGATGACATTTGACCTAAAAGTCCCGAAAATAATTGAAAGGGACTTCTAATAAAAGCTGAATGGAACTACGCAGCAATTCTTTGTTCGGTCATCAAAGAACGATATCGATTTGGGTGTTCAATGGGAATTCTTTTAAGTCTACCAGAAGTTTTCCCTGTCTGTTCTTATTCTACCAAATATATATTATTTGTGTGACTTTCTTGATTTTGCTCTATTAATTTCATTGGAAATCAAATATTTCCGCAACTAATAAGTTTGCCATAGTTCGGTTTTTGATTTTTAAGAGAACAAAGTTTTTATTGAAAACTAGTTTTCCGCCCCGCGGTTTCACCCGCGTTTCCGAAGGATCTTATCTTTTCCCAGTATAAAAATATTTTTATGTTTTATTCAAAGATATGAACTAGCTGTGTGCAAAGTTTTATCCAGATCCGTTCAGCCGTTCTGGCGTGATTGAGTAACAAACATCCAAACTCACAAACACAAACTTTCTTCATTATAATACTAGCTTTTTCCAAGGCATCTAATTCCGGGATAAAGAAAATCTTTTGTTTTATTCCAGGATTTGATTACCTGTTTGTACTTCTGTAATTCAACCTTCATAAGTGCCCTTCTATGGCGTAAACTGAATAAATGGTTTTGACTTTGACTTTGTCAAGTTTTATCAAAATCCGTTCAGTCGTTTTAGCGTGATTGAGCAGCAAACATCCAAACTCACAAACATACAAACTTTCAAATTTTTAATATTAGTAGGATACGTAAACTTACCAAAACACTAAAGGATCACCACACGCCCTATTAATAGATAACGCCATCTACGAAAAGACACCCCACTTTTTTTCCTAATCCTTTACAGTGCAAGTTAACATTTTAAGGCGATGATAGCTAGTCGGATACCGCTGTGAAGGTCGTGAGTTCGAATCCTACAATGCGGCTTTTGGTGAAGAAAAACATCGTGAGGAAACTATAGCACTGTGGTAGAATACTTTGTGGTACCCGACTGGCCGGCTACCACCCTCAAGTTGAAAATCTGTCGCCAAGCATCTATCGGTGTATTCCGATAGCTGCACTTGAGAGCCAGTTCCTATCTAGGCTTTGTGTGCTTACCACCTTCGGCCACATCATCACTTACCATGGTAAATGTAAATTATATATATTAGTACTCAATAGAATAATGATTAACTATTAAAATAACCAAACTAACCAATAGAATTAATATAAAATAATAATAAATGTAAAACTACTAAAATACTAACATAAATATAGCTAACTCATATTGATGGATAAATTGCGACACCCTATCAGGGTTGATGTACCTACCTCTTAACTATTTATATAATTGTGTTTGTGTACAGTCATGCAATAAATAAATTGAATTGAATTGAAAAAAAAAAATTGTGGCCAAACACAAGGTTATTCAGAATTAAAAAAAAGACATCCTTATGCTACTGTTGTAGTCAATCCACCCCTGAGAGGTTGAAAAAAGGGGAAATTACATGATTCCTCGACACGCGGTCGTAGTCCAATCATCACTTAGCATTTCAATGTAAACCAAACTTCAATACAAGTAAAATAGAACCTTAAGTAATTGTTCAAATAAAATTCCATCTTCAATTTCTTATCGTGCCTAAAAGTTGTGTAATGCAATCGAGAACTTCCTTCCGAACCGACCCCTAGGGGGCGACCCGACAAAAGTACGAATTATCGCAGAAAATTGAAGTAATATATTTAATATCTTGTCTGTAATAGCGAGAATGGCTATCGCGCGGGCCAAGTATTATTGTATTTCTATTCCTAAGAAATAGATTGTTACATTGATTTTACAATCTGTGTTAAGTTTTTATTAGCATTGTGTTCTTGTAGAAAATTATTTTGTGTTTTTTTTTTTTTTTATGTCACTAGTGACAACGAGGCAGGCGGGTCACCTGATGGTAAGTGACTACCGTCGCCTATAGACATTAGCAATACCAGGGGGATTGCCAATGTGTTGTACACCTTATTACTATGCCTTAAGGGCAAGGGCAACTGGCTCTCAAGTGCAACTGCCGGAACACACCAACAGGTGCTTGGCAACAGATTTTCAACTTGAGGGTGGTAGCCAGTCGAGTACCACATAGTACCCTACCACCGTTGTGATTGAAAGTTTAAGCTATGTTAGACAGTTTTGATGAAGTTCTCCATATCCTGTATATGGACATAGAATACAAACAAATACAGGGTGTCCGGCAAGTAGTACGGCAAACTTAAGGGGAGACAGGTGGGCGGACCTACCAACATATACAAAAATGAGCTCAGTAAAATGGTCACCATCTTCGAAATATTTTTGAGTCTTATTTTTTTATTTTTGATGTTATAGGTACATATTATATCTCGAAAACGCTAACACTTTTTTGTAAGTGGACTGCCCACCTATCTCCCCTGAAGTTTGTCGTACTTACCGGACATCCTGTATATGGAGAACTTCATCAAAACTGTCTAACATAGCTTATACTTTCAATCACAGCGGGGAAACTAGTATAAAATAATTTTCTACAAGAACACAATGCTAAAAACTTAAACTAAAACTAAACTCTAACTTGACCAACTATTAGTTGACCTAAAATCAACCGTACACTTGAATGACAAACAAGCCAACAATATACGTCGAGAGGAAAATGTCACTCAGTAACAGTTAGGTACATATCAAGTCGATTGTTCGACAAACATGGAGTTGCTATGATTGATAGCGTACATTTACTGTGCCGCCCCAATTGTTCCGCTTTTTAGGGTACCGTACCTTAAAAGGAAAAATATTGAGAGGTGTCAAGGGACACCCGGATGGAACGAAATTATATAAGTCGAGAGTATATATATATATATATATATAATTAAAAAAAAAACATTTCTATTTATATATATATATAAATAGAAATGAAAATATCTGGCTTGCTTTCTATAAGAGAGAGAGAGAGAGAGAGACAGACAGATAAACATGCGCATGCCGCACAGCGTTGTCACTGACACTTTTGTGTCGGTGTCAATTTTTCGTAAGATTTTTTTCCGTCTAGCCCCCTTTCACAAGGCGCGATAAGGAACTTCGTTCCAAAAGGGGACCCTTATAGAAAACTATTCATGTTGAAATTAATATCAAATACTCAGGTCAGCAAACCCTAGGAGCAGTGAAACAAATCAAACTTCTAAGTCAAAGCATCAAAAGATACGGCCATTTATGCCAAATTGAAAATCTGTCGCCAAGCACCTATCGGTGTGTTCCGACAGCTGCACTTGAGAGCCAGTTCGCATCTAGGCTTTGTTGCTTACCACCTTCGGCCACATCATCACTTACCATCTTGAGATTGCGGTCAAATAGCTTGTCCAGAAGTAAAAAAAAAATGACTCTCGCAAGGAAATCAAAACCTATAGGGTACTTCCCGTTGATCTAGAACCATGAAATTTGACAAGAAATAAAGCTAAAGCAATAAATCCGAAAACTGTGCAATTAGGTCAAAAAAAAAACAACATAATCGAATAAAAATGAAAAATTCTTCGAGTCTCGATTACAGTGATAAACGAACTATTTACACACCTACAAATTTATATGGTCAAGTGCGAGTCAGACTTACACTTGACCGGTATTTTTATCGGAGTTTTTGTGGAATATTTGAGGAATAACTTATAATGTTTCATGTGAAATCAGGTTCCGCCCATCGTTTACGAGATGAAAAGTACCTAATGGATGCGATGATAGCTCAGTGGTGCTTTTTTTTAAGGAAAACATCGTGAGGAAACTATATCGCGGTGGCAGGGCACTTTGTAGTACCCGACTGGCAGGCTTGAATATTTATCCCCTCAAGTTGAATATCTATCGCCAAGTGCAATCTGACAGTATTTAATGCCACTAGTGACAACGAGTCAGGCGGGTCACCTGATGGTAAGTGACTACCATCGCCTATAGACATTAGCAATACCAAGGGGTTTGCCAATGTGCTGTACACCTTATTACAATGCCTTAAAGCAAACCAAATCCCATTTAAGCTTTGTGTGCTAACCACCTTTGGCCATATCATCACTTACTTTGGCGAGATAACGGTCAAATACATGCTTATCCAAAAGAAGGTCATAAAATAAGTTTATGGTTATCAGGAATAATTTACCTAGCTTCCGGTTAGTCAAATATTTATCAAAATCGGTTCAGCAATTTCGGAGAATATATCCTACATCCAAACTTAACCTTTTTATAATATTAGTGTAGATAATAGTTAGCCGTTTGAAAAAAAAAGAAAAGATCCACCGAAATTGATTGAATGAGTGGTTTGATAAAGCTTAAACTCTGGCGATAGAGCCATCCAATTTTTCCTATTGTAGTATTGAGAAAGGGTTTTAGGAAGTTCTTCTTTCTTGTCGACAATCGCTTAGTACAAGATAGTATGATGGAGATTATTGGAGACTAGCTTTCCACCCCGCGGTTTCACCCACGCATCCCTTTTTTATCTATTTAGAGATTGGATTTCGAAAAATCCTATCTTATTCTTCGTCTACATCTTAAAAACAACATCTGTGAAAAAAATCAGCTTTCTAGGTCCAAGGGTGTAGACTGGGCGTTGATGAGTCAGTCAAGCAGGCCTTCTCATTTATAATACCAACTTTGAACACCCGTTTTACCCCATCAGGGGTGGAGTTTTAGAAAACTTTAAAACACGTGTTACTTTATTTCTGATTGTTAGCTTAAAAACACAGTTTCATGCTTCTAGCTTAAAAAATGGCGGACTTCCATACAAACTTTCTACCCCCGCTTCACCCCCTCAGGGGTCGAATTAAAAAATCCTTAAAGAAACTAACTATCTTTATACAAACTTTGAACTCCTTTTTTCCCCCTTTTGAATTTCGAAAAATTCGTTCTTATTCCTCGGTCAAGTCTTAAAAACAACACCTGGGAAAAAAATCTGCTTCCTAGGCTTAAGAGTTTAGGCTGGGCGTTGATGAGTCAGTCAGGACTTATCCTTTTATATATACAGGGTGTCCGGTAAGCAGCACGACAAACTGAAGGGGGAGATAGGTGGGGGGGTCACCTACCAACATATACAAAACTGAGCTCAATAAAAAGGTCACAATTTTTTAGATATTTTTATATTTCACACATTTACTTAGGTCATTTTTGTTTATTTGTTAGATAAACTGCCCACCTATCTCCGAACACTCTGTATAAAAAATAACTTATCTATACTAATATGTGCTAATATTATAAAGCTTAAGTGTTTGTTTGTTTGAACGCGCTAATCTCAGGAACTACTGGTTTGAATTAAAAAAATCTTTTAGTGTTGCATAGTCCATTTATCGAGAAACGCTATAGGCTATATACCATCACGCTATGTTGCAAAAATCTAACGGGAACGAGTGAAACCGCTGGAGACAGCTAGTAAATTATATTTGTTTTACATAATCCTCTTCTTAATTAATTAAGACTGTATATAGGCTTATATTGCTAGTATGAGATGTAAAGGGGGCTAGACGGAAAAAAATCTTACGACACTTTTAGTGTCACTGTCACTGTCACTGTCGGTGACAGTTGTGTGTAGTAAGCTATTGTAAGCTGTGCGGCGTGCGCATGTTTCTCTGTCTGTCTCTCTCTCTCTCTCTCTCTCTCTCTCTTATAGAAAGCAAGCCAGATATTTTCATTTCTATTTATATATATATGTATATATAATAAATGTTTTTCTTTTTTTTTATATATATATATATACTCTCTCGACTTATATAACTTATATAACTTCGTTCCATCCGGGTGTCCCTTGACACCTCTCAAGTTTTTCTTTTTAACAATAGAAGGCGTGAATTATCAACGCACACAGAACTAGTTCGTATTACAACGCTACCACAGTTCAAATTCGCTTAACATACGATTTCATAATATTTTTGTTTGTAAAACAAAAGCGGTAAAAAACTTGTCAAGCATTTGTACCTACGCTCGTTTTCAATTTCTCAAATGGCATTCGTTATATACGTTCAAAGTTCTAAATCACGCTTAATGCCTATTGTTATAACGTTCATTTTCAGTCACATTCCAATTGTGAGGTACTTTGTACATAAATGTCGGTATTCTCAGCCTGTTTGCTGAGTGCTTATTATTTCAAATTGTTTTGTTGCTTGAGTTTCTAGAGCTTTTGTTAATTAAAATGCTTAAAGGTTATGACATAATTTGGGGGTAAGTCCCTTTTACAAGACTAAGAATTTAACCGTATATCACAAAAAACTTGGGATTAAAATAATATAAACATGTTTATCATACCTAATATTAATCCGTGAAGAAAAATCTTTGAACACCTTTTTACGAAAATGACGCGGACGGAGGAATATGAAATTTGGCACAGTTAAAGTTTATATGGAGAAGGAGTGCAGAAAGCTAATATGTTTATAAAATATGCTTTAGAAATAAATTAAATGAATCCTACTAATCCCACTAATAATATTATATACATTGTTTTGTATATGTTTAGCTTAGTTAGTATTTTTATTCTCTTTCTGTATTTATATATTTAAAATTAATTATATTTTAGATGGTATGTATTATATTAGTAAGTTTTATATTAGGTTATTTTATTGTAGATTAGTTTTCAAGTCTTATTTTAATTAATAACTGGCATAGATTAATTAATTATGCTGTATTTAATTATTTTCACATTGTGAATTACATTTTTTAACTCATAATATTATTAATGTGAAAGTTTGGATGGATGGATGGATGTTTGTTACTCTTTTACGCAAAAACGGCTGAACGGATTTTGATGAAACTTGGCACACAGGTAGATTATATCTTGGAATAACACATAGGCTACTTTTTATCCCGGGAAAAGATAAGATCCCACGGGAACGCGGGTGAAACCGCGGCAAACAGCTAGTTTAATAAAAAAATCATTACACACACTATACCTACCATGTGTTTGACACACACACACACACACACACACACACACACACACACACACACACACACACACACACACACACACACACACACACACACATACACACACACATACACACACACACACATACACACATCATTATCCTCCTCTGTTTGTCAACCGATAAACTTTTTTTATTGACAGTTATTGAAGAGACTTTTTTCCTAAAAACTTTTTGGTCGAATTTAGATCAGAGGGCGAGCACTAGTTCTAGTAATTGTATTTGCAAATAATAAACCTTTACTACTGGACAATCTATTTCATTTTCATACGCATATCAAATTCTTTACCCTTTATGAAGATATTATAAAAAAAAAATACATCGTAAAAAAGGTTCAAGGCTTAATAAAAAGGCAAGTAATTCCTGCTGTTCCCTAACGATTAACCCGATCGTTTATTTTTATGACAGGATAGGGTTCCGTACCAATTTACTTACATGAAAATAAAATTTTATGTCTTTTTAATATTTACTCATATTTGCGTGTCTTAACTTTTACTAGCTATCCCCCGCGGATTTACCCGCGTTCCCGTGGGATCTTATCTTTTCCCGGGATAAAAATATAGCCTATGACACTCACAAATAACGTGGCTTTCTATTGGTAAAACAATTTTCAAAATCGGATACAAAAAAACTAGTTATCAAATAATTTATATCTAGACCGTATACTTAGATACAATTTTCAATTAAGCAAGAACCACATCGTTTCCTTTCCCTTTGTAGAGACCGCTGGATAATTAGCCGTATTGCATCGGAACTTAATTAGTTTTGAAATTAGTATCTTTTTCTTTTGTTCTCCAACTACTTTCTATGCTTGGTTTTACATACAATATGAACGATTATGCAGGTATGCAGGTTTCTTAGGAGAAAATTAATCTATGATTTGATATTTTTTATTTTATTTTATTGTTTAAAGGAAGAACTTACAGCCTAGAATACAATATTTTTGTAGGATAATCAACATAAAAAAAAACAAGGTCAATTACAAATCCTTCACCAATAGAAGTAGGTACATGGTTAAACTAAAAAAAAGAAGAACTATTACATGTAACATACAAGATGACAATCAAAACAAATTAAATTGAGCAAAAGTAAATTAAATAGAACAAAAGTGTTTTATAAACAAAAAATTTGCAACAGGAAACGTACAGTAAACAGGATCTAAACTATGATACATGTTTGGGCAAAATCTTTATTAGTTTAGCCATTACGATGTGATTGAGTATGTATTTCACTTCTTGTGAACCTTTATCCCACTAATATTATAAATGTGAAAGTTTGGATGAATGGATGGATGGATGTTACTCATTTACGTCAGAACAGCTGAACGGATCTAGATGAAATTTGGCATAGATATAGATTATAGTCTGAAATAGCACATAAGCTACTTTTTATCCCGGGAAAAGATTAGATCCCACTGGAACGCGGATGAAACCGCGGGAGACAGCTTCTTTGATAAATTTACGTAGCTCGCTTCGAGACATGCTACGGTTTCGTAGACCTGCTACGACCTCGTAGCACTACGAACTGTACTACGAATTTCAAAACATGCTGCAATAAAAAAAACATGCTGAATAATTGAAGATTTAATAAATATTCTCCATAGAAACATATGAACTCTGTTTCATCTCCTTAGGGGATTAATTTTAAGCGAATACCTACGTCATAATAACTATCTGCGTGCCGAATTTCAGCGCAATCCGTTCAGTGGTATGAATCGGTTAATAGATCAGTCAGTCAGTCAGTCAGTCAGTAACAATTGCCTTTTATATAATGCAGGACGTTATAAGCTAAATTATGTTTACAAATGTTTTTACTGCTTGAGAAACACATTTTTTCCGACAATAAGAAAACATAAAAGTGCTGATTTTTTCGTCAAGTTTTACGGTTTCGCAAGGATTGCGAAAACTCGTTATTACTTTGAAACCTCCATGTTATATACATATCAATCTATAGGTACTTATATTATAAAGAGGAAATATTTGATTGTTTGTTTGCATTGAATAGGCTCTGAAACTACTGGACCGATTTGAAAAATACTTTCACCATTAGAAAGCTACATTATCCCTGATGAACATAGGTTATATTTTGTCCTGGGAAAAGATAAGATCTCACGGGAACGCGAGTGAAACCGCAGGGAACAGCTAGTCTACTCTAAACACATTCATTTTTTTTTTATTCTGGATAGGCTTGTGTTTGACCACAACCTCACCACGGTAAGTGATGATGTGGCTGAAGATGGTAAGCACACAAAGCCAAGATGGGAACTGGCTCTCAAATGCAGCTGTCGGAACACACCGATAGGTGTTTGGTGACAGATTTTCAACTTGAGGGTGGTAGCCAGCCAGTCGGGTACTACAAAGTACCCTACCACCGTGCTATGGTTTCCTCACGATGTTTTCCTTCGCCGAAAGCTCAAGCTCATTGCAGGATTCGAACCCACGACCTTCGCCGTGGAATTCGACGTCACTTACCACTGAGCTATCATCGCCTTAATAATATCTTTATACGTTCCCCCCAGTTCCGTCTGCATTACACGGATACAAAGCAAAAAGCTTATCTTCTTCATCTTGTGTGTTTTGTGTGTATTTGATATGTTTTTGTTTTCATTCTTAGAATATTATTATTAGGCATAATATAATGTTTTTATCTTGTTTTGTGATCTTCTATGTTTTTCTTTATATGTCAAGATTTTTGTTTTTTGTCTCTTCTGTCCAGTTGTTCGTGACGTTTCTCTTGGCGGCGACTGAAAATCCGTTCTGTTACCCAGTCAACGGTTAACAGTGTTTTACTGAGTCGCTGACCAATTTTGATGTCACACTTTATTATTATTTTTTATTACTTGTTAAATATATATTATTATGTATGTTTGTGGTGTTGTGTGTAGCTCACTTGAACTTTCGGTGAAGAAAATCATCATGAGGAAATCATATTAACTAACCACATGGTTAGCTGTGTGACGTCATTCTAAATCCAACATGGTGGAACACCTAAGATAGCGGACTATTATTTTTTAATGCAATCCTACAATATGGGTATCAAATGAAAGGGCTTGCTGAGAATAACTCGAAAAATAAAATGACGTCACTCTGAATTCAAAGCTAGTTTTAAATCAAGTTTTTTACTTAAAATTTATAATGTTCATTCAGTTCCACCACTGAGCTAAAGACATACTTTTGTTTACTTTACAATATTTTCCATTAATCAATACTCACCATTGTCTCATTATAAACACCAAGTGGAAAGTTATTTTTAACTTCCAATTTTTCCATCGAAAAACAAGAAATAACAAGCTTGTTAAATTCAGACGCGGTAACATGAACTGACTGGGGTATTTATTAAATAATAATTTCTCGTTTCACCGATTTCCCGACGTCGATGCTTCGAAGACGTTTTCTGCCGTTTTCTCGATTGAATTAAAACCTTCAATCAGCCAGAGGTCAAAGTCTACTCCAGTAAATAAAATGCTTGCGAAATCCGTACAAAATATTTTTATTATCAGTTTTTAGGGATCCATGAAAAAAATTGATTCACTTTTTATTTATCCATCGTTTTTTTTTTCAAAGATGGTAGGAGGAGAGGAATACGAGTATATATATTTTTTTTATCAAAATTTCTTCAATAATATAGCTGCGTAAACGGAAACTACAGACAGACAGACATTTTTCTTTATTCCCTGTGGTTCCACCCAAGTAACCGTGTAATCTTATCTTTTCTCGAGATAAAAAGTACTGTATATTTTATTCCAAGATAAGATCTTCCAGTGTGCCAAGTTTCATCAAAATCTGTGAAGCCATTTTTGCGTGATTGAGTAACAAACATCCAAACTTTTGTAGGATAAACTGTTTGTTATGATTTTTGTAGGATAAGGATATTTTTTCAGAGGTACGGAATCCACATTGCCTTTTGAATATCCATGTCGGCAGAGTTTTTCTTCTCACTAGCCCGCGGCTCGGTTATTTGCGAGAAATGGTTAACCACGCCAGGATAAAGATGTAATAATTCTTTTCAATTTGTACGGATCACTGCCTTTTTTATATTCGTGTTTATGGAAGTGAATATAAACACCCCTTTTTGCTCAGGATATGATGAAATATCGTCGGTCGAGCAATGAAATGGTTTGATACCTTTTTTTTGTATTTTTTTAAACAAATTACGTGTAGGTTGTGTAGGAACAGTTTTTTAAAGTCTGGATAAAACTCTATTTAATACTTAGATCCCATGTCTTTGAATAATAATTTTAAAAGGTCAAGTGCGGGTTGTTTTTGCACAATCAGTGTTCCATTTGCCCAGCAGTTAATGCGTTCATGATTTTGATTATTATTTTAAGATATTAGCGATATTTTTGCGTTACTGCATTTCTTTATTTGAACGAAAATACTCACATGTGAAATAAGCTACATCTGCAAGAAGACCACATAAAATTGTCGAGTACAGCAATTGGAAGTATTGCACATGACAGCGAAAAATATCTGCCAGATATCTAAAATTCAATATCCCGTGATTTTGTACACAAAAGATGCAACTAGCTGAAATATTTTTGATGTGTAACGTCTTTCCTCTCGTTATCCTGCAATCTGTGGAAGTGATTTCGTGAAATGGGACGTAAGTGTGTATAAGCGTTTTTTTTTATTCTAGATAGGCTTGTGTTTGACCACAATCTCACCATGGTAAGTGATGATGTGGCCGATGATGGTAAGCACACAAAGCCTAGATGGGAACTGGCTCTCAAGTGCAGCTGTCGGAACACACGGATAGGTGTTTTGGCGACAGATTTTCAACTTGAGGGTGGTAGCCAGCCAGTCGGGTACTACAAAGTACCCTACCACCGTGCTATGGTTTCCTCACGATGTTTTTCTTCACCGAAAGCTCAAGCTCATTGTAGGATTCAAACCCACGACCTTCGCCGCGGTATTCGACGTCACTTACCACTGAGCTATCATCGCCTCGTTTGCTGTAAGTTAGGAACGGTAGTGTGAAAAATTATAAACGACTTCAAAAAAGGAATTTCTCAATTCAACCGTATATTTTTTGAAGTGAAAACTTCTTTAGCGGCGTTGTGCACTTTTTTGGGATGGGTAAAAAATGTTCAACTCACGTCAGGATACGTGACCTGATCGAATAATTTGAATAGGTTACTCTGATTAACTAATTCAAAATACAAATTACTTTGTGCTAAGTAAATTTATTTTTTACTTTTTTAGGAACCGCGATAGCTAGACAGTTGAAATTTTCACAAATTATGTATTTCTGTTGCCGCTATTACAACAAATACTAAAAAAAAAAAAAAATAAATATTTAAGGGGGGCTCCGATACAACAAACGTGATTTTTTTGCCGTTTTTACGGAACCCTTCGAGCGCGAGTCCGACTAGCGCTTGGCCGGTTTTTAGTTTCCTTTTGAAGTTGGTTTTTTATTTCTTCTATTGTAGTGCAAGCAAAGGGTTCTAGCCCATACAGCCTAAAACTCAAACTCAAAACTCATTTATTGACCAATGCGCGCGGTGGTAGAGCTGCATGTCATCTAACGTTCCTTGATGAAAACTAGTTGTAAATGCAAAGTGCCGAGAAAACTTTGTTAGCGCGATGTTGTATTTCTGTGTGATATTGTCATGACGTCCATGTTGTTGTGATGACGCGCTTCTATTACTTTTCCGCTGACTCGACTCGCCTGTAGCGCTGTTACTATACAAGCTACACATCGATATTTTTGTATCAGCTTATCTGAGTTTTATCCAGAAATTTAAGAAATACTCAAAATCCTATATTGTATTTTATATTGAATCAGAATAACAAAACCAATCCAAACCTAATGTAAATATGTCATCACAATACAATAAATAACCAGCCACAAATATAATTTAACCAAAATATTTTATCCACAATTTCAAACTGCCATCCCAGCGTATGACAGCCTGTAAGTGGAAAGCACGAATCGTGATTACATTTTTCTAAGCCATCCGTCGCCTGAGGCTCAGCTTTTGAAGATCCTTGATTTATAAGAATTATGTTTATATATGTAGCTTTATATATTTTAGGGTACCGTAGCTAAATAGGAAAGTTGCCCATATTCAATAAAAAATATGCAACACTAACCAGTGTATAAAACACCTGAAAATACTCGTAAATAGCCAACATTTAGTAAAATTCAACCATTCTATGATTTTACACAGAATACTCAATAGTAGATTGTTATACAAGGAGCTAAAATGACCCATTATATACGAGGTAGTAAATAGAAACCGAGTTTTAATGGGTTTTAGCGCCGTGTGTTACACTATACTTTTCACTACGATTGCGAGAAAATAAAACAATCCAATACAATTTGAAATATGTAGTTTATAATGTCTTTTTTTGTTTCTTCTGTAGCCGCAACACATTGCATGCAGAGATCACCGATTTTAGTTCCATTTTCAAAATTAAAATGAAGTTCTTTTTTTATGAAACAGTAATATAATAAGTCGAGTCTTTATTCATGATTATTCTACTTATGACTAAAGACTTTTTCGTTTTTGTAGGCTCATTGTCATTTGACACACAAAAAAATTAAAAAAAACTTTTTCCCCTAGAGGAAGAATTGCTATTTTTTCTTCGCTCTGGTACGCCACAATGACGGTCTTTTTGAGCAAGACGAGTGAAAAATATAATTTGATTATTCTGTGCGCGAATAGACCCGGTATAATTTACGAATATGAATTTATTTCGCGAAAGTTTTAAAAGTACTATTATGCATTATTGCACCATAACTTTAATTATATCAATTTGACCGACATATGCTTGACAAATGTTATTATTATAAAAGTAAATATCATTATCTGCAATTAAAATGTCATTACTGCAAAGTAAACAAGGTCCAGTTCTTTTAATAAATAATATCGATAAATTCCACCATGAAATGAACCCAGAAACCTACATAATAAGGGATAACAAATAGCATATTGCCTCCCTAAAAAAGGCATGCCGATATAAATCTAAGAGTAAAAATGGGTAGGTTTCCCCCACGCTCCTCTTATTACAGACATCTGGATGGTTTAATACCGTAGTAGTTCAGTCAATATCTATTTATTTTGAAAACAAAAAAAAACGCCTATTCTTTTTCATTTCCTTTTGCCCTTGGAGATCGCTTGATTTAAACAGTCTTCAATCACATAAAATATAAAGAAAACGGTTTTTATTTACAATTTTTTTAATTTGTTTAATGCCATTTTTTTTAAATGATTGTATAGTATTAAATCCATGTCTACAAACTCAAATATCGAATAATTATCAAGTAATAGAAAAAGTATCGCGTATTTTTAGGCTACGAACTTCTTATTATTTATGATGCCGAGGTTTTAGTTTTTAAGAAAAAAAAAAACAAAATAATCTTACTGCCTCGTTACTGCATAAACCCAAGCTAACTTCCACAAGGTCCCAGCTTTCTTTATTATGTTTGCCGCAATTCAGTTCGGATTAGAGATCAATACTACACTGCCCTATGGGAACTTGTTTTATCTTCGAGCCAAATCTCAAGAGGGAGTCGCCGAGATTTGATTTTTAATCGAAATGGCTGATAAAATGTTTCTTATTTCTCAGATTAGTTTTTATTGGTGCCATAAAAATGTTATTGCAATAAAAAATGGAGTAATATTTTTTTGATCTTGTTACTGGATTTATTCTCTTCGCCCCGCGGTTTCCACTTTGCCAAGATACTTAAATAATATAATTGATTGATTAGTTTTATTTCTAATTAAATATGTATATATTTAGTGTACTACATTATATAAGGCGAAACATGCAGCACTTAAATTGTAACCATTGACATCTTATGTACCGTGCTTCTAGTAAGTTATAATAAGTGAAATGAAATGAAATGTATTTTTTGTTTTTTTATTGTATATACCTAACTTTAATATGTTATGTAATAATAAAACTTATTTATAATGCAGCTTTCTATGAGTGAAATAATTTTTTAAATCGGTTAATTATTTTTGGAGTGTATCCGTTAAATCAAATCAAAATGATTTATTCAATTTTGGGACACTTAAGGAACACTTATTGAACGTCATCTTATTGCAATTTTTTAATGCTATTGTTACCACCATTTCCAAATAAAGACCTGTCAGGAGAAGAAACGGCGAAACAAAGTAACAAACATACAAAAAAAACACCACTTTCTTCGAGACATCGCGAACTGAGAGTGAAAATTTCAAAAATCTTGTGCAACTAAAAATCCCTGCACCAACTGAAAACCAGAAAAGATTTTCACAAACACTGAAGAAGCTCTGCACTCAAATACGAACAGATCAGTATAAAATGTTCAAGATGCTAAGCTTCATAAATAAAACATGCTCTCCGAATCTTCAGCGAGACCGCAAACCCAATTCTTAAGGCGCTTTCCCATACAAATCGTTTCATACATAATTGTCGTTTTTGTAGGACGTGGCGTCGAAATTTGGCACTTTTGTAGTTCACATCAAAGGGTATTGAGTCAGGTAAATTCGACAAATTGATGTGTTGATTCAAGGTATTTCAATTCAGGTGAATTTAGATTTTATTTGAGGGATGTTTTGTTGAAATGAACTGGTGAAGTTGGAGTAATGTTTTTGATGTAATGAAATTACATTATTTTAATTTAGAGGATGTTTTTTAATGCTGTTAAGCTTGTGTTTGACCACAATCTCACCATGGTAGGTAAGTGATGATGTGGCCAAAGGTGGTAAGCACACAAAGCCTAGATGTGAACTGGCTCTCAAGTGCAATTGCCGGCACACACCAACAGGTGCTTGGCGACCGATTTTCAACATGAGTGAGGGTGGTAGCCAGCCAGTCGGGTACTAACTACAAAGTACCTTACCACCGTGCTATGGTTGCCTCACGATGTTTTTCTTCACCGAAAGCTCAAGCTTATTGTAGGATTCGAACCCACGACCTTTGCCATGGTATCCGACGTCACTACCACTGAGCTATCATCCCCTTAGAAGTTATATTTAGATATAGAGTTATAGTTAGATATAGAGACATATTATTGCTATAGAACTTGTTTTTCCATAAAGTTTCATAAGAAACACACTTTTGGATCTCCGCCACAAAAATGTAACAAAACAATTTTTAACTAAGAAATTATTCATCAAATACTCAACATTCAGACTCGTTTTAATTTTTTTTTTATTAAATTAGGTTAATGTTTTCGTCGTTCCTTAAAAAAAGCAATTAATCACAGTTTTAACAGTTAAATAACTTCTGATTCATTAAATTCTGGCAGGCGGCCATTTTGTACGCGTTAAGTGAGCCAACTGCTCTGTCACTTGAGATTTTTTTATTGTTTTTTTTTTTAACTAATGAATGTTCCAAATGGCTGCAGTTTTCATTTTGAGCCAGTTGGCATGGATAATTAACACACTATCTACCATGCCAGAGGTCGAGGATTTGATTCAGGAGAGACATTTTTGTGCATGAATATGTCTATTTTTGAGTCTAGGTGTAATTGTCTATTTATGTAGTAGCTGTCCCCCGCGGTTTCACCCGCGTTCCCGTTGAATTTTCGCAATTTAGCGTAATGTTATTTAGCCTATAGCCTTCCTCGATAAATGGCCTATCTAACACTAAACAATTTTTCTAATCGAACCAGTAGTTCCGGAGATTAACGCGTTCAAACAAACAAACAATCTCTTCAGCTTTATAATATTAGGTTGGTTCTTAAGTGGGGCGGCCGTACCAATCAAACAATAGCATAACAATTGATTAGAAATTCCTCGCGAGTTTAGTTAATATATTTAAAAAACTTTTTATAAAAAAATAAAAACGACTTCAAAAACCGAAAAATAAACTGAATAAGACATTAAATAAAATGGACAAAAAATATTTCAATAACTAAATAGACCAAAAACTTTACTTATGTAAACTACCTACGCACCTATTCAAATTATTATTCTATAAATACCTTTTGATCTGTTTGAAGTCGGTGCCAAGCCTAATAGGTTTAATAGGCTTCGTACGGTTTGAGGAGGTAGGACATAGCAGAACATCTGCTCATAATTGGGGCCGTCTGACTGGGCTAGTACCTCAACCTTACAGAATATCGCAGCCAAATAACACTGCCCTCAAGTGGTGTTGTGTTCCTGCGGTGAGTAAGGTTGCCAGAGTTCCTTAGAGGAGGCACTGTGCTGACGGCGGAGGGACCGGCGGTATTGTGGGTATTGTGGAGTCGCTATTGAGTAGTGCAGGCGCAGCATGTTGGCGTGCGGTAAGGGAGACCCGGTGAAACGGTTGACCGCTGGCCGCCCGCAGATAGAATGAGTTCCCGAACCCAGGGATTAATTAATTTCCACCCTGGGAGGCTGAACTGCCATCTGGCGAAAGTAGGTAATCTTACAATTCATAAGTGCTTGTGAAGGCATTTATTATTTCTTTCATTGTATTTTTGGCACCGACTTCAAACAGATCAAAAGGTATTTATAGAATAATAATTTGAATAGGTGCGTAGGTAGTTTACATAAGTAAAGTTTTTGGTCTATTTAGTTATTGAAATATTTTTTGTCCATTTTATTTAATGTCTTATTCAGTTTATTTTTCGGTTTTTGAAGTCGTTTTTATTTTTTTATAAAAAGTTTTATTTTTTTATATTTCAATGTTTTCAAGAAATATTTAATTGTTTTCGAGCAAATTAAGCCTATTATTAATTTACATTATCTATACTAATATGAGAAAGCTGAAGAGTTTGTTTGTTTGTTTGAACGCAGTAATCTCAGTAACTACATAAAATATATTAGTGTTGGATAGGCCATTTATCGAGAAAGCCTATAAGTTAAATAACATCACGCTATTAGATGAGGGAATACATAAATAGATTAACTTTTAATGAAAATAAAGAATATTTATCCTAAATGATTAAGGCTTCTTTCTCAGCAGCTACTTGATATTGCGTTTCATTTCATATCTAGGACAACGTATATTCTTACTCCTAACCGATAAAGAGTTTACCTTCTATCATCAGCTCATTTGAATATACAAAGAGACGACGATACGAGTCTAAACGTGACTATAATATTTAAAGAAATATCCCCTAACTCCTAGCCGTTAAGGAGTTTGACCTACCATCATCAGCTCAGCAACATGAGATGATGACTACCAGATGCAAATATCTGAATAGCTTTAGAAAGTATATGAATTATAAATATAGCCCATAATATTTACAGATTTTTGCCTAAATCCTAACCTTTAAGGAGTTGTACCTTCCATCATCAGCTCTGCAACATAAGATGATGACTACCAGATAGAAATAGCTTTGATAAGTACGTATATGAATGAAAAATACTGTAAATTCTTATAAAATTTGAGGGTTGCCCTCATTTTCCCCAGGATCCCATCATCAGATCCTGACTTGGTGACAGTGGGTCTACCGCCGAAGTATACTCTTTCAAATGAAAAAAGAATTTTGAAAATCGGTTGACAATTCTTATAAAATTTGAGGGTTGCCCTCGTTTTCCCCCAGGATCCCATCATCAGATCCTGACTTGGTGATAATGGGACCACCGCCGAAGTATACTCTTTCAAACAAAAAAAAAATTTTGAAAATCGCTTGACAATTGGCGAAAAAATCGATGAACATACATAAAAAAAAATAATAATAATACATACAGTCGAACATATAACCTCCTCCTTTTTTGAAGTCGTTTAAAAAGAAGTTGTATATGTAGTATATCAATTATATATATGTATAGGAATGTATTAGGATTTAAATTACTATGTATATTCATTAATTTCACATTTTTATTAATTTGTTTGCCATATTAAATGTATCCTACCCTAGGTTGGCTGGAAGAAATCGCTTCAGCGATAAGGCCGCCTATTTGTTTTCACTGTGTTCTGTCTTTTTTGTTACTTGTAAATTTTGTCATGTGGTGTGAACAATAAAGTATATTTATATTGTATTGTATTGTATTGTATTGTATTGTATTGTATTGTATTGTATTGTATTGTATTGTATTGTATTGTATTGTATTGTATTGTATTGTATTGTATTGTATTGTATATGTATGGTTTCCATAGTACAAGTTCGGCTTAGTTTAGATGGCCATGTCTAAAATAATGTCCCATGATATTTTATTAACAAGTTTTTTTGGCAAATAATAACGCAAAGCGAGTCTAATATGTCCGGTAAGCAGTACGGCAAACTGAAGGGTTTAGTAAAATTTTATTATGTATATTTTAATGTAATTTTGTGGCAAATATATACAGGATGTGCAGTAAATAGTATGGCAAACTTAAGGGGGATATAGGTGGGCGGGTCACCTACCAACATATACAAAAATGACCTCAGTAAAAGTGTCACCATTTTCGAAATATTTAATAATAATATGTAAAATTCAAAAATCAAAACATAAAAATCAGAAATGTCGAAATATCTCGAAAATGGTGATCTTTTTATAGAGCTCATTTTTGCATATTTGGTAGGGGACCCGCCCACCTATATCCCCCCTAAGTTTGTCCTACTATTTACTGCACATCCTGTATATATTTGCCACAAAATTACATTAAAATATACATAATAAAATTTTACAAAACATGCTTTGAACTACATAAATAAAACCTTCGACAAAATGGTGTTTTTTTTGTGTAGTTTTGTTCTTGTATTTTCATACAAATTGAAGTACCAAAGTTATGAACAAAAATAACTAGAAAATAAAGATTTTCATATTTATCGGAAATTAAGGTTCCTTTGCATGGAACTCTAAATACCATTACCTTAGTAAATGGAGATGGAATAGACGAGGCCTTAATAAAGTCAGGATTAAATTTTTTCTCACGATTTTTCGCTTACATTTCATTTCAATAGATCTGAACATTTCCTAATACAAACAGAATTCTGAACGGTTTTTACTGATTGATTTCTTTTATCTATAGTAAAGATGTCTGTATTTTCAATTTGGTGAGAGTTTTGAGTTGAAAACATTCACATTGTATCGTAAAAACAATGATGCTAAATACAACTTGGCTAAAAAAAGAAAACAAAAGTTTAGCATTTAGCAATCTAGATTTTCTTCTTCTTTTATCTTCTAACATTATAAAGAGGAAAGATTTGTATGTATGTATGTAACGAATTAACTCAAAAATTACTGGGCCGACTTCAAAAATTCTTTCACCATTTGAATGCTACATTATTCTAGATTAACATAAGTTTTATTTTTATCCCGGGATAAGATAAGAGCCCACGAGAACGCGGGTGAAACTGCGGAGGACAACTTGTACTTTTTATTATAAAAGCGAAATACCAGAAATTAGGTATAAATCTTGAATTTGAAGTAGTTAGTCTCAAAACTATCAATAAAATAAAATTACAGGAATTGCGATTCATGTTATTAAGAGTATTTCATAAAGACAAAACCTTTTACTTTTGTCGAAAATTCCCAAAAACTCCAATTAATATCGCACCATCACCTCACAAAATTAGACCTTCAAATGTAATGAAAGCGTCATTTTCTCACCTTAAACACCTCTAACGTCATTACAAACTCATTTTATATAGGAAAAAGTCAGTAAATACCGTCGAATTCCCTTTTACGTTGGAGATATTAAATTTCAGTACGATGTAAGTAGGTAATAAAAAATTTGTACTACCTGATGCTACATAAATATAATAAAACGAAGGAAACGGTATATTTATAGCACGCGTAAAATTATAGTGGATTCCTCGAGGTCTAGTTGCGAAGAAAGAAATAAATTACTGGCAAAATAACTGAGTAAAATTAGGCTTTATAACTAGCTCTCTACCGCGGTTTCAACCACATTTTCTGGATAAAAAAAGTACGTGTCACCAACAATTCCCTCCCAGGTCACGAAACCCTTCGAATTAGTTTAGTGAAGTGCTAGTGTAACGTAGTATAGTGCTACCCGTAAAGAACACGTGAGCAAAGTGTCTTCCCCTTAATAGAGACATTAAGAAAAGTGTTAATGGACACATTCTTATAGTTTACTCTACTTAGCAGTTTAAGTCAAATTTAAGTTACTCATTAGTCTTTTGGCTAGATTGTAATTTTAATGATGCACTTAAAGTACATCATTATATTCAAAAAAAACAACAATAGATGGCAGCACGATCGATTCAATGTGCTGCCATCTATTGTTAGGTACAATTATTACTATAAAAACATTTACGCTTTAAGCATAGCAATTGATTTTTACTAACTTCTATCTCCTTTTCCATTCCATAGATTATCTGTGTGCCAAATTAAATCATAAATATATCAATAAGAATTTAAATTGGCAAGGAAATAGATTGGCTTGGTATGGATGTATACGTCAGGAGGGAAGAAAGACATGTAATGAGAAGAGTATTGAGCATGAGTGTTGGATATAGAGGTCAAGGAAGGCTGAAGAAAGTATGGATGGACTGCTTGAATAATGATATGCATATGGAAGGTGTGAGGACTGAGACGACTAGTGATAGAGCAGATGCAGTATATGATATATATAGATGCCTTTTTTGGCTTCACACAAATCATTCGGATAATGTGCTTCTTTCTAAAAAAATTCTTTTTCTTTCTTTTCTTGTGTGCTAAGTTTCATCAAAATCAGTTCAGTAGTTTATGCGTAATTGATTCACAATCATCCAAACATACACATTTGTTGTAGTACTTTATTGTTTAAATCATATACATTACTAAATCAATATTAATAAATCAATTATGCTAATTATTAAAAACAAAATA
This sequence comes from Ochropacha duplaris, assembly GCA_951361185.1. Lineage (NCBI taxonomy): Eukaryota > Metazoa > Arthropoda > Insecta > Lepidoptera > Drepanidae > Ochropacha > Ochropacha duplaris. Next base: position 1,378,437 of record OX592712.1, on the reverse strand, counting down.
AAACTAAATAGCTAAACTATACTCATTATAAATAAAAAAATTGCCCCAAATCGCTGCCCGATGAAAGCGTCCCAAAAAAGCTGGCAGCATTGCCGCGCTGAATGGCAATACCAATTCTTTGGGCAAAGTACATGCCAGGGCTGGCATTTACTTAGAAAGGCCTCAATAAGGCGATGGATAGTACTTATGTTTGAGATAAATCATCAAGTTATAATAAATTTTAGTATTTTTACCATTGATATCTAATAACTAAAGATAAACAATCCCAAGCAAAAGTTCTCTCAAAAGTGTCTCAAATTGTGTTGGGTAATACTATTTTTTTTTAAGTTTTATTCACAAAGCTGTGTACAAAAAGCAATAAAATTTTACGATTCATACCTGCTAGCCAAAATATATCTTATACGAGCACTGAGGCATATTAACCGTCGGAGCGTTCGAATGCTACTAGATTAAAAGACCACCCTAATGTTCGAGTGGGAAGACATTCGGTAAGGCCATTTTTGTCGCTGATTGTGTATCTTTAGTTATTAGATATCAAAGATTTTTACCAAAAAATAGAAAGACGAACACTAGGCGTCACTCAGTCGCACTTGCAAACATAAAACTTTACGACAGTATCGTGAGGTCTTAAACGGTCCTGTATTTACGTACAGTATACTGCTTTAGGGGAAATAATACTCTGAAGTGTTTTCATATTTATTGTATTTTTAAACGACTTCAAAAAAGGAGGAGGTTATATGTTCGACTGTATGTATTTTTTTTTTTTTTTTTATGTATGTTCATCGATTTTTCCGCCAATTGTCAACCGATTTTCAAAATTTTTTTTTTGTTTGAAAGAGTATACTTCGGCGGTGGTCCCATTATCACCAAGTCAGGATCTGATGATGGGATCCTGGGGGAAAACGAGGGCAACCCTCAAATTTTATAAGAAATGTCAACCGATTTTCAAAATTCTTTTTTCATTTGAAAGAGTATACTTCGGCGGTAGTCCCACTGTCACCAAATCAGGATCTGATGATAGGAACCTGGGGAAAATGAGAGCAACCCTCAAATTTTATAAGAATTTACAGTATTTTTCATTCATATACGTACTTATCAAAGCTATTTCCATCTGGTAGTCATCATCTTATGTTGTAGAGCTGATGATGGAAGGTACAACTCCTTAAAGGTTAGGAGTTAGGGGATATTTCTTTAAATATTATAGTCACGTTTAGACTCGTATCGTCGTCTCTTTGTATATTAAAATGAGCTAATGATAGAAGGTAATATCTTTATCGGTTAGGTGTTAGAATATACGTTGTCCTAGATATGAAATGAAACGCAATATCAAGTAGCTGCTGAGAAAGAAGCCTTAATCATTTAGGATATATATGCTTTATTTTCTTTAAAAGTTTATCTATTTATGTATTCCCTCATCTAATAGCGTGATGTTATTTAACTTATAGGCTTTCTCGATAAATGGGCTATCCAACACTAATATATTTTATGTAGTTCCTGAGATTAGTGCGTTCAAACAAACAAACAAACAAACTCTTCAGCTTTCTAATATTAGTATAGATAATGTAAATTAATAATAGGCTTAATTTGCTCGAAAACAATTAAATATTACTTGAAAACATTGAAATATAAAAAATGGAAAAATAAAACTTTTTATAAAAAAAATAAAAACGCCTTCAAAGGCAAATGTTGCACTAAAAACCGAAAAATAAACTGAAAAAGACATTAAATAAAATGGGAAAAAAATATTTCAATAACTAAATAGACCAAAAACTTTACTTATGTAAACTACCTACGCACCTATTCAAATTATTATTCAATAAATACCTTTTGATCTGTTTGAAGTCGGTGCCAAGCCCAAAAATACAATGAAAGAAATAATAAATGCCTTCACAAGCATCGCCAGATGGCAGTTCAGCCTCCCAGGGAGGAGATTAAGTAATCCCTGGGTTCGGGAACTCACTCTATCTGTGGGCGGCCAGCGGTCAACCGTTTCACCGGATCTCCCTAACCGCACGCCAACATGCTGCGCCTGCACTACTCAATAGCGACTCCATAATATCGCCGGTCCTTCCGCCGTCAGCACAGTGCCTCCTCTTAGGAGCTCTGGCAACCTTACTCACCGCAGGAACACAACACTTGGCAGTGTTATTTGGCTGCGATATTCTGTAAGGTGGAGGTACTTCCCCAATCAGACGGCCCCAATTGTGAGCATATGTTATGCTATGTCCTACCTCCTCAAACCGTACGAAGCCTATTAAACCTATTAGGCTTGGCACCGACTTCAAACAGATCAAAAGGTATTTATTGAATAATAATTTGAATAGGTGCGTAGGTAGTTTACATAAGTAAAGTTTTTGGTCTATTTAGTTATTGAAATATTTTTTTCCCATTTTATTTAATGTCTTTTTCAGTTTATTTTTCGGTTTTTAGTGCAACATTTGCCTTTGAAGGCGTTTTTATTTTTTTTATAAAAAGTTTTTTCCATTATTAAGTAGAACTGTTGTTATTGTTTTCATAATTTATATCTATACTAATTATAAAGAGGAAAGATTTGATTGTTTGTTTGCATTGAATAGGCTCTTTTTTTTGTATATATTTTTTGTATTCTAGATAAGCTTGTGTTTGATCACAATCTCACCATGGTAAGTGATGATGTGGCCGAAGGTGGTAAGCACACAAAGCCTAGATGGGAACTGGCTCTCAAGTGCAGCTGTCGGAACACACCGATAGGTGCTTGGCGACAGATTTGCAACTTGAGGGTGGTAGCCAGCCAGTCGGGTACTACAAAGTACCCTACCACCGTGCTATGGTTTCCTTACAATGTTTTCCTTCACCGAAAGCTCAAGCTCATTTTAGGATTCGAACCCACGACCTTCGTCGCAGAATCCAACGTCACTTACCACTGAGCTATCATCGCCTTTAACTACTGGACCTATTTCAAAAATTCTTTCACCATTAGAAAGCTACGTCACGTAGTACGAAAAACTTAAGGCGGGTTACCTACCAATTTGGGTTTGATTTTTCAGATTTGTATGTAGTGATTTTTTTAATTTTAGATATTTAATATCTCGAAAATAACCTATCTCCTTTAATTTTGTCTTACTACTTACCGGACACCCTGTATAACTCCATGTTAACCATCGTTATGACTTTTAATAAAAAGAGGCTGATTTGATATGTCACTCAACATTCCTTTTGGGATGAAGGGTATGAATAACCACATCCCCCAAAAATTTCATCCTAAAAATGGAATTCCAGGAATCGCGACTCAAGTTATTAACCCATAAAAATTATTAAAAACATTTTGTTAGAAGCCGTCGGGTCAGCTCACGTTATAAAAATAGGATTACCCAATGATATTCTAAGTAAAAAGTTGTAGATGGATTAGGTGTGAGTTGTTTTTGAAAAGAGTAATTGCTGAGTTTATTGCTGGCTATTCTCAGCAAAAGCAACCTTCCAAACCGAGCATTTAGAGTCTGACTGACTAAGTGCCTGTGAAGGCCTATTTGGATGGATGAATAAACATTTCATTCCATTACAAATGCTCTAAAAGAGGAGGAAAAAGTGGCTTCTTAACTAATACTAAAATAAACGGATGCTCTTCACATACCGAATGCAATTTAAAAGTATAAGTGACCCAAAACAACTAAAAATGCCGTTTATGTGTGCATTAAAGTGAGTTGTTTTAGCTAACCTATCTACACTTTTTTACTTATAATATCATTGGGATCACCACAAAACTCTTTAATTACATACATCTACGTCAAAGCTTTGTACTAACACAATATACGGAGGTAAGAAAGTTTCTGAAGCTTCAAAAAAGACAAAAATCCACGCGACCGGCGTGTCGACGCCTCCAAAGTAATTAAAACTCTCATCTAGCACCTGTTACGTTGCATTGTTACTAAACGTAGCCAGAATGTTCCGGGAGTTTCTAGAAATTTCGACGTTTGGAAACATATTTGAATTGTTTGTATGCTAATTTCATTCTAACGACGCTAATATCAGAGGCTAGTTTTGGAAAAGGTTTTTGATATCATCTTTTTGGTAAGGCGACGATAGTTCAGTGGTAGTGACGTCGGATACCTCAGCGAAGGTCGTGGGTTCGAATCCTACAATTAGCTTGAGCTTCCCGTGAAGGAAAACATCGTGAGGAAACCATAGAACGGTGGTAGGGTACTTTGTAGTACCTGACTGGCTGGCCACCACCCTCAAGTTTAAAATCTGTCGCCAAGCACCTATGGGTGTGTTCCGACAGCTGCACTTGAGAGCCAGTTCCCATCTAGGCTTTGTGTGCTAACCACCTTCGGCCACATCATCACTTATCATGGTGAAATTGTGGTTAAACACAAGCTTATACAGAATTTAAAAAAAATATGGGAAGGTGACTCGCCCACCTATCTCCCCCTTAAGTTTGTCGAATTATTTACCAAATATATATAAGTTATTTAATTAATAAGTCGTTTGGTTTCCATAAAAGCCCTGTTGACTTTGGAATCAGAAGCTCATGGAAAGTGAGATATCCCAGAATATTTATTTTTATTTTGGATAAGCTTATGTTTGACTACAATCTCACCATGGTAAATGATGATGTGGCCGAAGGTGGTAAGCACACAAAGCCTAGATGGGAACTGGCTCTTAAGTGCAGCTGTCGGAACACACCGATAGGTGTTTGGCGATAGATTTTCGGTAGCCAGCCAGTCGAGTACTACAAAGTACCCTACCACCGTGCTATGGTTTCCTCACGATGTTTTCCTTCACCGAAAACTCAAGCAAGATTCGAACCCACGACCTTCGCCGCGGTATCCAACGTCACTAGCACTGAGCTATCATCGCCTTAAATTAGGAGTAATTAGGTAGTGACGTCGAATACATTGACCAATCACGGGCCCTGCTATCATTGGGATTGTAGCTCATGGGAGGTGAAATATCCCAGAATATTTATTAAACAAACAACAAAGTATCAAGGACTCCATTCATTTCCCTGTTCCAATTTAACATACAATGTATTAGCACATCGTCTCTCCCCAAAAAGGATGAAACATAATTAATATGCATATGAAGTGGATAAAGCATTCCATTAATTATATTTTGCCCCACAAAAGGAAAGTATAACGTGAAATAAAGTGATCAAGGAAAGAAAATTACAGAACAATATCATCAAAGCGATGATAGCTCAGTGGTAAGTGACGTCGAATACCGCGACGAAGGTCGTGGGTTCGAATCCTACAATGAGCTTGAGCTTTCGGTGAAGGAAAACATCGTGAGGAAACCATAGCACGGTGGTAGGGTACTTTGTAGTACCCGACTGGCTGGCTACCACCCTCAAGTTGAAAATCTGTCGCCAAAACACCTATCGGTGTGTTCCGACAGCTGCACTTGATAGCCAGTTCTCATCTAGGCTTTGTGTGCGTACCATCTTCGGTCACATCATCACTTACCATGGTGAGATTGTGGTCAAACACAAGCCTATCCAGAATAAAAAAAAAAAAAAAAACAATAATCCTATAAAGACTTTATATCCCCGTTTCTCTTTGATTAATGGAAAGAGATAAAAGGTTTTATACTAATATTATCTCAAGATAAAACTATTATTTTGCCCAATTGAATTTATGTCATGCATGCAAACCTCAACATCAATGCTGGCAATTCTAATAGTTACTAACTAACTAACTTGGAAACTTCCTATTTTATTTTTGGAACGAAGTTCCTTATCGCGCTTTGTGAAAGGGGGCTAGGCGGAAAAAAATCTTACGAAAAGTTGTCACGACACTTTTTGCTATAGTAAGCTATTGTAAGCTGTGTGGCGTGCGCATGTTTCTCTGTCTGTCTCTCTCTCTCTCTCTTATGGAAAGCAAGCCAGATATTTCTATTTATATATATATATACTCTCTCGACTTATATAACTTATATAACTTCGTTCCATCCGGGTGTTCCTTGACACCTCTCAAGTTTTTTATTAATTAATTTAATTATTATCCTGGGTCATTTTCCACACACGGCTTAGCCCAAGGGAACGCGGGTGAAACCGCGGGAGACAGTTAGTAGGTCAATATTTTATGCAAGTGACTTGAAGAGCTGTACCTACGCTCTATGAAAATCATTCCTTTTCCTTTCATTAACTCATTAAACTTTAGTATCCGTATAATTGAACCCAGTAAACTAACAAACATACTAATTACTAATTTACGTTTCAATCCGTTACGTCACAAGCTAATTGACAGTATAAGCCTATTAGGTTTACGTCGGAAACAGAATCGTTAAGACGCGGCGCGGCGTAGATCACTAATAACTTAATTTGAAGCTAAAACTTAGAGTTAAAAATAGGCAAAGACAAATCAGTACCTTTATCTTCTATGTAAGTCAAATGATTTTCTTTTAATTTTGTTATCAATAAAAAAAAATTAAAATAAAGTTTTTATTTATTTACAATACGGGCTTTCATGTAAAAACTCATATAAATAAAACTTTTGAAGCGATCGAAGAGTGACGGCTACATAATGATATGTAGACTCAAAGCCGTGTGGGACTCGAGTAAATATTTGACTTGAAAGTAGTATTTTTTAAAACCCGGCCAAGTGCGAGTCGGACTCGCGCACGAAGGGTTCATTAAATATTTCCCTTTAATATTTATTTTGTTTTTAGTATTTGTTGTTATAGTGGCAACAGAAATACATAATTTGTGAAAATTTCAACTGTCTAGCTATCGCGTTTCTTGAGATACAGCCTGGTGACAGACAGACAGACAGACGGACAGACAGCGAAGTCTTAGTAATAGGGTCCCGTTTTTACCCTTTGGGTACGGAACCCTAAAAAGCAATAGATATCAACGAGTTGTCCCTAACGATGTTTGAATATCTTAATATATTCGATGTCTTTCAGAGTTAATTTTGTAAAAAGAAAGGAACAACAACACTTCGGTTCATAATAATTTTAGGTGATGTTAGCTCAGTAGTAGTGATGTCAGATCCGTGGCGAAGGTCGTGGATTCGAATCATACAGTTAATTTGAACTTTAAGTGAAGGAAAACATCGTGAAGAAACCATAGCACGGAATTTACTTGTAGTACCCGACTACAACAGCCTCACTTGAGTTCAAGTTCCCATTGTGCTTACCACCTTCTGCCACAAAATAACTTACCACAGGAGATTGCGGTCACACATAAGCTTATTCAAAATTAAAACGTACCACAGCATAATACACTACTCTATTATATCAGACAGTAGCAATAAACTGAAACAATTAGTATCTAGACTAATATTATAAAGAGGTAAAGTTTGTGAGGTTGTAGTCTCTGGATCTATTGAACCGATTTTGAAAATTATTTTACTAATAGAAAGCCACGTTATTTGTGAGTGTCAAAGGCTATATTTTTATCCTAGGAAAAGAATAAATCCCACGGGATCGAGAGTAAAACCGCGGGAGACAGCTCTGCTAGTTAGGAATAAAGTGACACGTGCTATAAAATACAAAAGAAATGTCTGACAAATTGCGAGAGAATAATCGACTAAATTCTCATTGTATTTAAATAGTACGACTATTCCAAAGCAATTAGTATCAGGTGGCTCTTTTTTAGTTGGCTGGTTGTTGGAGACTTTTCAATTCGCTCGGATTGGCCATTGTCATGCCTTGAAATGGATACTATTAGGTTAGTCAGCTTGTGAAGTGGTACTTTTCAGTTAAATGCACTGACCTCTATTAAAATACGCTGGACTGGCTATCGCTATTAATTTCATGTGCCTATTTGAAATTCGCCATTTTGGCGCTGACGGCAGCAGTATGGGGGAATGGAACTAATATATTCCGCACAGACACTTAGCGTAAAATCAACAAACAACGGCCATTTGCAATCTTATTAGTTCTCAGAACTCTCACGTCTGTCACTGGGGGCGCTTTGAATCGGCACAGCAAATAGCTGTCATTTTGTATGGGATAGCCAGTCCAGCGTATTTTAATAGAGGTCAGTGTTTAAATGGCAATAAAATCAGCTTGTTCTATGAGGTCATTGCCTTTATGTATTTTTTCTGTAGTACTGAATCAACTTAAATTTCCATAGATCGAAATACATTGATCTTTTCTTGAAAATATAATATATACAAAACCCAACCAAAATTATCTTGATGTCAAATTCTCAAAAAAATATTGATAAATGTTGCTATGTTGCGTTTCTAGTAAATTATCAGTTGAAGGCGTTGGATACCGTGGCGAAGGTCGTGGATTCGAAACCTACAATGAGCTTGAGCTTTCGGTGAAGGAAAAGATCGTGAGGAAACCATAGCACAGTGGTAGGGTACTCTGTAGTACTCGACTGGCTGGCTACCACCCTCAAAGTTAAAATATTGCACTTGAGAACCAGTTGCCTTAAAAGCATTGCTATAAGGTATACAATTCATTAAAAATCCCGCTAATATTGCTAATGTATAAGGCGATGGTATTCACTTACCATCAGGTGACCCGTCTACTTGTATAATAAAAACTCCCCTGATATGCATTAACTTATGCAGCTTCGAACTTCATAAATGCCTTAAAATTGTCTTGACTTTTGATCATTGCTTGGATTGCCAGCGTAAATAATGTTAAACACTGATAATTATTGAGTTAAAAGCTGCAAAACACATAAACACTTCAGGCACTGAAACGTAAAGATAACGTTCATTACAAACAATTTCTACGCAACAAATTAATCTTTTACGCTTTGTTACATTTTTAGATGGCATCGGGGGCAGAGGGGGCAAATAAATATAAGTGTTGATGTTAAACTGGAATATTTTTGTTTTTTTATTCCATCGCCAGAAAATGAGATTTTGTCTGTTTCGCTGCCCTCCCCTTCTTTTTCTTGTCTTTATCCCACGCTAGGTGTGGTCGCAACATGTCTTCTTGTTCCACTCCGCTCTATCACTAGTCGTCTCAATACTCACACCTTTCATAAACATATCATTCTTCACGCAGTCCATCCATACCTTGTTCGGCCTTCTACCTCTATATCCACCGACATTCATACTCAATACTTTTCGTTAAATGTTTTTCATCCCTTCTCATTACGTATCCATACCAACCCAGTCTATTGCCTTTTAACTTTTTAGTCACTGATGTACTTTTAAACTTCCTCTGATATACTCATTCTTTATCCTGTTCATTCTCGTAACACCACACATCCACCTCAACATTCGCATCTTGCCACAGCTTTTATTGTATGTTCTGTCAGTAGCATTTGAAAACCAGTTGCCTTATTTATAGGCTTAAGTCTGAGGCACTAGAAAATAAGCTGTCAGAACACACGAATACCGGCAAATACTATATGTATAGGTACCTACGATATAGTATCTGCCGGCATTCGTGTGGCTTTCTCCAGCTAAAAAACTGTCTATTAGAATTATATAGATATTAAATAGACAGTTTTTTAGCCGGAAAAAGTTTTAATGTAGCTGTCAGTAGGTAAAATATTAACGGAAAGTTTTTTCAAGTAAAAACCAAGAACCCCTAAGTTATCTTGAATGAAATTACTTAAGCGATAAGAACGCCTATTTTCTGGCTATATTAAGTTGTAATAGGTTTAGTACTTTATAAGTTAAAGGAGCTTAATAAAATAGGCATTAGCGACAATGAAATAGGCGTGGGTATTTTTTATTTTATAAAAATATTGCTATAGTATATTTGACTAGCTTTATACTGCGATCACCACAGAAGAGAAGACTCAAGTAATAAGAATATAATTTCAAATAAAAACAGGAACAGATTTTAAACGTACAACAACGCCATCTGTGAAACGCCCCTGCTTCATGAAAAAAATACTAATTATTATTATTTTTCTCTCCACTTCCGACACTTAATATAAAAATGTGGCGATAATGGTTCATAATGCAACTTTTTTTTGGGGAGGACAAAAACGTTGAGACTTTAGGGGCTATAGACACCCTTATGCGGACTGTTCGGCGAGTGATTAGGGCTCTCAATCGGTATGTAAAACTTTGGACGACTGACCGCTGAGGGCGCCCCAGTTGGGGTACGAACCTCGGCTCAGGGCGTCGGCGGGGAGGCACAAAAAGTGGGGACGGGCTTCGCATAAGTGATTTAAAGGAGTTTTAGGGATGATCGGATTACTGAATGCGGCTCGGGCCGATAATTACGGGGGATAAGACTGAATTTGAGTGGGATCTTGCAATCGTTTAATCTTATGTATATTTTTGAAAAATTTATATACATACGAATATTTAAAAAATGTAACTTTGCCGAGTTTTTTATCGGTTTTATTTTCATCTAACTCAAGTCGTAAACTCTCCTAGGGCCCAAAAAGAATAAATGTGACATCGTGATCGTCATACAAACTTCTTAATACTCCACTGGCTGGCTATCACCCTCAAGTTACCTACTGATTTTCTGGATACGTTGGCGATATCCTAATTAATTATAGGTGATGGTAGCGAGAAACTATCTTGTGGATCTATAGTATAGTAGTCTACTGAAAAGAAATGGCAAGAAACAGTGAATAAAATTATAGTTATATGTGGAAATATCATTAAAATCAGCAAACTAACTCTCGAGCTATAAAAAACACACAAAGACCGTTAATTTTATAATGTAGGAAATATTAGCACGGTGGTAGGGTACTTTGTAGTACCCGACTGGCTGGCTACCACCCTCAAGTTGAAAATCTATTGCCAAACACATATCGGTGTGTTACGACAGCTGCACTTGAGAGCCAGTTCCCATCTAGGCTTTGTGTGCTTACCATCTTTGGCCACATCATCACTTACCATGGTGAGATTGTGGTCAAACACAAGCCTATCGAATATAAAAAAAAAACAAAAAAAAAATATTCCTTTGATAATTACGTAGAAACATTCACAAGAATATTAATTTTTAATGAGACCACTCGACTAATATTAATAATAATTTACATCAGATTAAATTTTATTCTTTTGAAATACGTAGGCGTACGTAATACGCTTATCTTTTGATCATTTTGGTACGTTTAAAAAAATATATATTTGATAATATCGTATTTAATCTATACTAAAATTATTAAAAGGTAATGTTTGTAAGCTTGTATCTAGAAGATCATCTCCAATATTCATAATTCTTTCACTAAATGGATCTAACATTATTCCTGATAGCTATAATTTAGCTTACCACACCGCATTTTCACTCGTAATCTCTTATTTTACTCACAAACGAGAATAATTTCAAACCTAGCCTTAATCTTTGTCTACATTAGTTGTAATGTAGACCATCGTACGTACCAACTATTATTACCATCTGCACCAAAACCTTTCTTGATCCAAGAGTTTATGCTGAGAGTCATGAATTTGTTTTAAACATTATATTGATTGCGAATAAAAGTTTATGTGATGATGAGAAAGATGGCGCTCAAAAGCTTACAAGGAACTTGATCTTTAGTTCAGCTATTTAGAGCTGATTATGGTCAACTTTATAGTAATATGGTTAGCTGGAGACTTCCAATCGGGGGCTATTAAGAGTCTAATAATCTAGTTTTATTAACCACTAGCTACCCCCGCGGTTTCACCCGCGTTCCCGAGGGATCTTATCTTTTCCCGGGATAAAAAGTATCCTATGTCCTTCTCAAAAGTTTCATCTATCGCCATACCAAATTTCATCTAAATCGGTTCAGCGGTTTAAAGCGTCAAGAGGTCACAGACAGACAGACAATTTCGCATTTATTATAGTAGCATGGATATGGATAATAATTATTTCGAAACTTTTTCTATAAGGTAGATAAGTATTAAGATTATTATGAAAACTATTGCAGGTTAAAGTTTTAGTGCAAAACAAAATAGTATATTTCATCATTTGAATATGTTGCAAGGGGCGTTCGATAGATGGCCGAAAATCCGTCGCTTATGTTCCTTATTGTAGATATTCTTCTCACTTTTTTTTACCATTTGGTAAATAATATCATCATCATAATATTAATACGTGAAGCAAAACTTTGTATCCTTTTTTACGAAAATTACGCGGACGGAGGAGTATGAAATTTGGCATAGTTAAAGTTTATATGGAGAAGGTGCGAGGAAAGAATTTACATTCTATAAAATAAATTGATAAAAAATATATTCGACTACCATGCGTTTGACTCACACACACACGATTAATTTATTTTTATTGACAGTTATTGAAGCGCTTTAGTGTTAAAAACTTTTCGGTCGAATTTCGATTAGTTATTATTATTAATCGACTTTAAAAAAGGAGGAGGTTCTCAATTCGACTGTATGTTTTTTTTTATTGTATGTTTGTTACGCGATCATTCTGTCAATTATGAATTGTTTTTCTAAAGTGATTGTTTGTTGCAGGAGTGGTACCGACGAGAGCGATGTCTGTTGAGGGCCAGCGGTGCCTGTGGGTCGTAGTGCTGCTCATACATACCGTCATAGGCGCTGGTGAGGAAGGTAAGCACACAATCACCATATTTCTTTGTTTTAGTTCTCTATGTAGGTAACTAGTGCATCTAGGCTTTGTGTGCTTACCACCTTCGGCCACGTCATCACTTACCATAGTGAGATTGTAGTCAAACACAAGCCTATCCAGTATAAAAAAAAACTATTTTTTTATGTATTTTTGTATTAGTTTAGCAGTAAACAAACATTGCGGATAGAATCGTCGCGTAAAATTAAGACGTTATGTTTTTATACAAAAGGATATTCGGACTGCAGTCAAAACAGAAAGAAATCCGAAGAAAGTAGTTAGTTTTTACAATATAAATAGCATCGGTATTTCTTTTTAAGCTATACAGCATATTTTCATTCAATAGAGACTTGTTATCTAATTTAATCAAAATATATTAGTGATTCCTGACGTCAGCAGCTAGAGTTAGGTACTGGCCAAATTCCAAGATTATAGCTTAAGCAATTTGGCCAGTACATTGATGAGTCAGCTACAGTTAGAATAAAGAAATACTAGTATCTATCCGCGACTATGTCCGTGGAATTCGTTTTAGAAATCAAGGATTTTTCATATTTTTACCCGCTTAGAAGTTGACTAAATAAAAGACCCAGTTTGTTTATTAATATTTTTTATTTTACATTACATCATTATTTATTTATTCTTAATTAGGTTATTTTTTCACTCACTGTAAAATATTTATCGTCGTAAAAAATATTTGTAGCTTTCTGTTAAGTATTTTTCAAGTTGATCCATCAAAAATAAACATGCAAAAACTCAAATGTTTTCTCTTCTATCGTTCCGGAATACACTTAAACTGAGAAGACTCCAGCAAGAAACTGGACAAGGAAGTTTATTCTACAGCGGATCTTTCTTTATAAAAACACTCTAAGTTCCTTCTTACTTGCTCATTACGTCGTCGTTTTCTCGTCGGGAAACACAAATTGTCAGCGAGTCTAGAACGCAAATGTTCTGTAATAAATCTAAGTTTGTTTTTGAAAAGATAGAAGATCGCTTGAGTTTATTTCGAAGAAGTATTCGTCAGACTATATTTCTTGATACTTTAATACTTTGTGGCACTCGCAGAGCTTGTGCTATGGAGACCAGATAACTTTATATATTTTATTAGATTACAGACTCAGGACAAAGATAAAATTTTCAAAAAATATTTTGGGTTTTGGTAAGTTGAACAACTTTTATAATGGGACTAACTAAAGTTGACTTTTCATAATAAAGATGAGCTTCGCCCGGTCAAAATATTATTTATTGCGATTTTAGTATTGGGATAGGTCAAATACATTAGTTGTTCGGTATGATTTGCACGCACCTTTAATCTTTTATAAAGGACTAGCTGTCCCCCGCGGTTTCACCCGCGCTCCTTGGAATCATATATTTTCCCGGGATAAAAATATAACCTATGACACTCGGTGGCTTTCTATTGGTTAAAGAATTTACATAATCGGTTCAGTAGATCCAGAGATTACCTCCTACAATCTTACAAACTCACAAACTTTACTTTACAATATTAGTATAGATTTTTAAAACTTTTCTCTCTATTTTACCTAATAGGGAATCGTTGGTGAAACAGCGTAGCAGAAAGCTAGTAACAAATTTTTGGCACAATATTTTGCCAAAACACGGCTGTAACCCCAAAACTCCCGCTTCATATACTTTCTTTGGAATTACAGAAGTGCAACGACAGCGTTTAGAGCATCCCAATTTAGCAGAGCAGCAAAACGTCCATTTATCATACGAGGCTCAAAGTAAACAACCCACTTTGTTACTCACGTCATTTGTCATGCCTGTAGCTGTTTTGGTATTGTTTGTACTCCCGGAGCCAGTGTTTGGTGAAGCTACGATATGGACCAAATGTTTACGTTGTGCTTGTGACAAAATTGTGATATTTTTATGGTTTTTTTTTTCGTATTTTGCTCATGAAAGCAAAAGCGTTGTGATACGTCTATCCAAATGAAAATGGTGACTGACACATTGCCTACGCGATATTAATTCATGTGTAAGTATTATGTTTTTGCATAAAATGTCATAATAGATAGATCAAACAAATAAGTGTTGTGAGTAATTTTATATTTAAATCCTAAATAGAAAAGTATGACCAGCAGCCCAAAAGAAGTTTTACAAGATCTGGTTTCAAAAAAAAAGTTATTCCTCAAATGCCAACACACCAAAAGCCTTTGTCAAAAAATCGCCTTATACATACATACAAAAAAAACTTTTTTTTAAATTATGATCATTTTATAACTGACTAGCTTCCATCCCGTGGCTTTACATGCGTTTCCAAGGAAATTAAATTATAAACCAATAAAATATAAAGCCTATGTTAGACAGTGATCTGACTGTCTGATGTAGCTTTCTATAGCTGAAATATTTTTTTGAATCTGTCCAAAAATTACCCCCTAAAAGAAAAACAAAACAAAACTTAACCCTTTATATTTATTGGTGTAAGTGGAGACTCTATTATAGCCGGACATAATTCATCATCAACACCCACTGTAATTTTTTTTAATTAAAACTCTCTTACATAAAAGCAATGCTCAAAGCTAATTTTCTCAGTGAATATATCTTGCTGAAATCTTTGAACCGAACTATTATACTCCTAAACAGTCTTAATTAGAAAGTCTAGAATAGTGCAAGGCTTTTGTTAGAATTATCCAATTAAGTTTACAAGAAGATGAAGCCATTCTGGGATAGTTGGATATCAATACTTGCTGACCTTGAACTTGACCTTTGAGGGACTGACAGACTGACTGACATATCAGTCAATGCCCCAACACAATGAGGCATGCCATTTCTTTATAATTTTAGTTGGTTAATGTCGACATAAAGAGCCGTGAAGAATATCTTATCTCTTTGATTATAACTGAAAACTATACAAAAATGATTCCTTACAAATTAAAAAATAAACTAATTATTTTATGCTAACTCTAATGAATTAAATTAATATGCCCCTACTATTACTACGTTTTTGAGAATGTCTTAAAGTATTTTGGTATTAAGGTACCTTACTCCTATGTGATTAAGCTAAACTTCTTATGGCTTTTGCAGGGTTATGGATAAATGAAACACACTATTTGTAGTAATCGGACCAAAAAACCCAACCAAAATCACCCCGTAATTTGGGATGATGCAAAATAAATAGTTTTTTTTATGGATCTACATGGACTTTGTGTCCTTATACGGATCGTTTGGCGTTCTTAATCAGATTGAAAAAGAAAAATAATAGCTTACATCGGTTTTACAAATAAAGGCTTTATTTAATTCAATGTCTAGTCGCATAATAATATATTGTGTGACATCTGTCATCTCACCTTGGTAATTACCAACCTCTTTGAGTTTGAGGCTGTATGGGCTAAAACCCTTTGCCGGCACTGCAATAAAGGAAATTTCCCTATCTGACAGCTAACTCTACCAGGTGGATTCTTGTTACCTTTTAAAATCACTCCTAGGTATTTCAGAAAAAAACTATATTAATAAATGAACACAAGCTTCCGGACTATAATTCTAAGATAGTGACAGCATGCTATACTTTGATAAACGAGCTACGTCGTCAGCTAAACATCATGTGAGCGGTGATAGATAAAATTGAAGTTTGAAGCGATGATAGCTCAGTGGTAGTGACGTCGGATACCGCGGCGATGGTCGTGGGTTCGAATCCTACAATGAGCTTTCGGTGAAAGAAAATATCGCGATGAAACCACAGCACGGTGGTAGGGTACTTTGTAGTACTCGACTGGCTGATTACCACCCTCAAGTTGAAAATTGGTCGCTTAGCACCTGTTGGTGTGTTTCGACAGTTGCACTTGAGAGCCAGTTTGTCTTTAAAGCATTTAAATAAGGTGTACCTACAATACATTGGCATTGCTAGGTATTGCTAATGTCTATAGACGACGGTAGTCACTTACCATCAGGTGACCTGCCTGCCTCGTTGTCAGTTGTGACATAAAAACCGGCCAAGTGCGAGTCGGACTCGCGCACTGAGGGTTCCGTACAAACTTGTAAATAGTTCGTTCATCTTTTTTTTTCGAATACCTTATTTGGGATTGGTGCAGTTAAGCCAGACCTCTAAATTGTATGAGCGCCCATAGAACTCAGAGGCCTATCTTAATTGGAGGTAAGTATGTATGTATGGAGACACCCTTTAATTTTCAACTTCTTTAATTTTTTTGAATTTTCCCTTTATCTGTGCTATAAGACGTTACTTCGTACCAAATTTCAAGATTCTGAATTCACGGGAAGTACCCTGTAGGTTTTGATTCACTTGGGAGTTACGAAAATTTGCAGAAATTTGCGACATAAACGGCTGTATCATTTTATTGCGTTGGCTCAGATGTTTGATTTTTTCACAGCTCCAAGAAACAGTAGATTTGAGGATTTGATATAAATTTCAGCTTGATAAGTCTTCGCGTTCCTGAGAAATAGGGTCTTGACACACGGACGGACGGACGGCCGGAAGTACGTCAATTTTTTCGATTTCTTTACGCGCTACGTTCTCATAGTGTTAGTATTCCATATCTTTCCGACGTATAATAATATCCCTAAGCTTATTGTATCACGTAATGGTTACATCTGAGATTGGATGGGACGCGCGTTTGTTTTTATTTACCCGGAAAGCGGCCGAGACATTTGTCTCGCGTAGTGCTTTTTTAGCCGGAAAATGGGACTAGGCGTAGGTATCTCATATATTTGCCTGTTACACAGATTGGTGCTGTCTGGCCAAGGTTAGTAGGTTTTGGAATTGTTTGTATAGGTGTCTATTCTTTACATGCTTCTCTTTAAAGCATTAGTTTAGTATTATTTACAACCTGTGTTTTCCATCACCATAGACTTCATTATAAAAGTGTTGAAATGAAAATGAAATGACAATGTTTTTTTTTATTCAAATAGGCCTTTACAAGCACTTATGAATAGTCTAGATTCTAATGCACGGTTCGGATGGTTGCTTTTGCTGAGAAAAGCCGGCAATAAACTCAGCAATTACTTTTTTTAAAACAACTTACACTATTACATTTAATATTTATTTATTTATTTGAGAGTTATGGCGGCAAAATAATGCCTGATAAATAGAATTCAATGATGACTGACTAAGTAAATAACAAACTCAAGCAGACCAGCCCCCACAAGCAGCACCTGTTCACAAGTATGACGCGTGTGGCAGCCACCGCCCTCGCCTGTTTTATATGAATAATCGATTATCATATTCATTTTAAAATAATACTCCACTTTCTTGCCATTTTTTTGTAGTGGAACTGTATTAAATTACATTAGCAAGTGATTTGATCCTTTAAGTTGGTTACAAAATTTTCAAATTAGGTAGTCATCTACAAATGGTACGGAACTTTGCAATTAGCAAAAAAAGCAGTGTATTTTAAAGTCAATTTAAGGTTCTATGGGATTCTTAGTTACTCTGAACATCAGAACCATTCTAATAAGTAATTACAAAGCAAATGCATCCTCAGTTTTTATTCAAATTCTCATTGATTTTGTTTTAATCTGTTGACTCGCGAAATTAACCTGTCAAACAACTCGTCAACTCGCGCAGTTTTAAAAAAATCAAAATCCGCGCCCATTTTTCAAGTAAATGTCATCGTCCCGATTGTCCCATTTGAGAACCAAGTGGTGCGGACTCTGAAACCCCGACTGTCCCAAGAAAAAACTTGGAAAACAGAATTGCAGTCCATTTTTTGTAAGAATAAAAGAAAACAGTTTAGTAATAGGTTTGAAAATAAGAGTTGCAAGACTTTAAAAACTAAAATGATTTAGTAGATAGAATAGCTATACCGTGTGTACCATTTTTGCAAGTTGCATCACCGTTGCTGGCTTGTTTTTATTTTTTGCATTTCTACTTTGTTGTCGTCGCCAATTTTCGAGATCCACTCTCTACAGAATAATAAGATCTCACAGTGTACAATAAAATAAACGTGATCGAGGTGTGAAATGAGTTAGACGAAATCTTTTGTTCTTCTTCCATGACAACTTATTTTAGACTGTATTTTAATCACGAAACAAGCTGTGAAATAGATAAATATCTTCTAAAAAAGTTTAAAGTTTCTAAAAAAATAACATTGGCGACCATTTTTTTTTATTAAAAACCCTGTTACTAAGACTCTACTGCCCGTCGGTCTGTGTGTCTAACACCAGGCTGTATCTCATGAACCGTGATAGCTAGACAGTTGGAATTTTCACAGATGATGTATTTCTGTTGCCGCTGTAACAACAAATACTAAAAACAGTTTTCAAAATTTGTACGGATCCCTCGGTGCGCGAGTCCAACTCGCGGTTGACCGGTTTTTATATTTGAAGATTTGTAAATAGCATACAGTTATATGATAATTATGCTTGTTGTAAAGCTGTAAATCTTCCAGAAAATATAATAAACATAAAATATAAGCCTTTGTTTGGAGGTAAGGGCATAAACCCATAATTTTTGGTCACATAACTGCTTAATGCATTTAAATGGGACCTCACCTATTACCATAGATCGTAGCATTAAATTTAGCATCTTGATAATCTTCGCGCTAAGCTCTATATATTCCGCTTATTGTTATGTTTATGACCTACTAGTTTTCCGCCCTGCGGTTTCACCCGCGTTCCCGAGGGATCTTATCCTTTCCCGGGATAAAAAGTATCCTATGTGTTATTCAAAGATATGATCTACCTGTGTGCCAAGTTTCATCAAAATCCGTTCAGCCGTGTTTGCGTGAAAGAGTAACAAACATCCATCCATCAAAAAATTAACATTTATAATATTAGTGGGATTATGCCAAGTTTTAGCAAGAATCTCCATTGCTATACATTCATAAAGACTTACATTTTCATTTAAAGAATCAAACAACATCAGGACTATCCTGTAATAATTTGATACATAACTGAAGCTTAATTAAATTGGGCCCCGATTTCCTGGAACTCCTTTATATTTGGGATCTCATATCTCACACAATCAATCAATAGAGCTTTGAAAGATGATATGCTTGTCCATTTTCTTATTATTTTTCGCAATTTCAATCACGAGACGAACTCTATACTCAAGCTTCCTATTACTGTATTTTTTTCTTTTGGATAAGATTGTGTTTGACCGCAATCTCACCATGATAAGTGATGATGCGGCTTAAGGTGGTTATCACACAAGCCTAGATTTCAACTGGCTCTCAAATGCAGCTGTCGGATACTACAATGTAGGCCATGCTGTGGTTTCCTCACGATGTTTTCCTTAACCGAAAGCTTAAGCTCTTTGTAGGATTCTAACTCACGACCTTCACCGCGGCATCCCACGTCACTACCACTGAGCTATCATCACTACAAGAATTTTCAAAGTTGGATCAGTAGTTTTGTAGTTTACCTCTTACATGCAAACTTTACTTGTAATACCAGCTGTCCCCGCGGTTTCACCATCGTTTCCGTGGGGTCTTATCTTTTCCCGGGATAAAAATATAACTTATAACACTCACAAATAACGTGGCTTTCTATTGGTAAAAGAATTTTCAAAATCAGTTCAGTAGATCCAGAGATACAACCCCCCTACAACCTCACAAACTTTACCTCTTTATAATCTTCTATAATATAAAATTCTCGTCTCACAGTTTTAGTTACCGTAGGAGGAGGAGCCGAAACGGCTTGACCGATTTTGATGAAACTTTATATCTGTATTCAGCCGTTTCGGAGGAGTACGGTAACAAAGGACCGATTTGGATGAAATTTTGTTGTGTTGGACCCGGTAGGTGGCGCTGGAATCGGGTTCTAATTTTTGTTTTAATTTTAGAGCAGGACAACGTCTGCCGGGTCCGCTAGTATTAGTACAAATTAGTGTAGATTACTAGTTTCTTTTTTATCTATTTTTTTTTTCATTCTCTTTCTTCCTTTAGCATTTTTCTATGAATGGGTGAAGAATGCAATCAAAAATTTCTTGGTAATACATGACAAGATTTTCTTGTTTGGAAACTTTGATATTTGATTGATTGATTATGATTTCATCACCAGATATCTAATCAAGATCTCATTGCTCTTTTCTGTTAAGAATGTCAAAATTTTCTGAGATGTAATCATCGATATTTTCATCAGGATATTACATGTCATTACCAAACTTTCAAACGAGATTGTTCCAATATTTTACGCCAAGTGAAAGTGACTATAAGTTTTTATTTGTCATACTTTATATGGATTATGTATATTGAACCTTATGTAATGTCAAAATTGTTGTCGGATACTAATACCTAATAGTATCTACTATAAGAGCATCAAGAGACTTAGGATTTTACAAAAAATATCGTAAGCTCAAAAGACTTTTACGCGCGGTCACAGCGTAAAAACGCAAGAATAAGCCGAATTAAGCTTCTTTTTACCCCTATTTGAACTCCTATAATATCCACAACACTTAAGCCTTTAAATTATTCTTCGCAATGTAAAACCGCCTGAAACAGACAAGATTACAGACTGCCTCTAATTAATTGCGTACAGCTAAAATGTGTTGGAGGGCTTTTAAAATTAACTGCAGATATTTTCGTTCTAATTAAACGATTCGCTGTTAATTTCTTTTTTATTTATTCACCTGTTTCAAGATGGTAAGGGTAACTTAATTTTGCCTTGGAATTTAGCTACTTAATTAATAAATTCATAGAAATACGCTCCGTGTTATGGTAAGAGGTTACCGTCTGTAAACGCTTGCAGCACCAGTATATTGGTCGTTGTTGACTCGAAAAATCTCTTTACATTCTTCTTTATGTGCTTTATTTAATTTTGGTTTAGACGATAGTGTAAATTTTTCTGAAAAATTTACTATAAGATTATTAATTTTATCACCAACGTCTGCCTGTTCAATTTTCACGCCATTTTTTTTTGTTGTGAATTTTGCTATCGAGATAGATGATACTTTGGAGTTTCTCCCGGAATTAAAAGTAGTCTATGTCCTTACATCGGGAAAAGATGATATCCCTCAGGAAGAAACGCTATTTTTGATAGTAATGCCGGGAAAACATAAAATCTATTGGATAATTTCGCTAACTGCATCAGAAGATCATTATCCATATCCTTTTCTTTAACAGGATCTTCATCACCGCCGCCATCATCATCACCAACGATCAAGACAGACCAGAACGAGCTGACAGTCACATTCCCCCCTCTAGAAGATTTGTACAACCCCACCCCAGAGAAGCACTTTGGTACTGAGAATAATACTTTGGTGACGTCACAGACTGGGACAACTGCTCTCCTACCGTGTATAATTAGGAATATCGGTGATGGCATTGTGAGTATATCTATTACTACTGCTGTCTTACTGCTAATATCCCATCTAGGCTTTGTGTGCTTACCACCTTCGGCCACATCATCACTTACCATGGTGAGATTGTGGTCAAACACAAGCTTCTACAGAATTGAAAAAAAATATATAGAAGTTTGTTAGGATGTGAAGATGTTTGTTATTTTTTCATGAAAAAACTACTTAACGGACTGGATGAAACTTGGTACACAGGAATATCATATCTTATGATAATATAATTATTTTATTTACAACAAATGTACAAAATATACAAGCAAATGTACAACTATAATATATAAAAAACTTCTTCGAGGCTGCCCCTGCTGCCGATCGGCAAGGTTCCCAGAAGGCTGGCAGCGTTTCCTCTTTGGATGGCCAAGCTGATGCGTTGGCATCATATCTTTGTTTTTTTATACCACAAGTGACAACGAAGCTGACGGGTCACCTGCTGATATCTAAGTGTGTAGCGACATCTATCTACAAATAGATATAGTTCGCACAACTCTTAGATAGATGGTGCTCCAATAATCTACATCGCGCTATCAAAGTTTTCCAAGCGATCTGCATATATACAAGATTTCAACATCAACAGTTGGACCGCGGTCTCCAGGCACGATGACCTAGCCTGGCGGAAGATCTTCCCTTTTCAATGGAGGAGTCTAACACCTCGCTCCTCCATAAGTGACTACCTGCCGTTAAAGGCAACTGGCTCTCAAGTGTAACTGTCGGAACACACCAACAGGTGCTTAGCAACAGATTTTCAACTTGAGGGTGGTAGCCAGCCAATCGAGTACTACAAAGTACGCTACCACCGTGCTATGGTTTCATCACGATGTTTTCCTTCACCGAAAGCTCAAGCTCATGTAGGATTCGAACAAACGCCCTTCACTATACTGAGCTATCATCGCCTTAAAATAAATAATCTTGAAATACTTTTTATCCCGGTAAAAGATTATATTGCTCGGAAACGTGGGTGTAACTGCAAGGATATTATAGAAGATGTTTATTTTCAGTATTCTTCTTTGATATCTATGGTATTCTTTTTATTATTTTACTTTATTATTAGCATTTTAGCAGTCCTATTAATAGACTACTTATCTCAACGTGAAGGTTTATTTGTAAAAAAAAACTGTCGCATCATTAAAAGAAGTTAATCCGTTCTTCAACAATATCAAGTTTCAGAGCATGATTTGGATGGCTTTACAAACTTTTTTTTTAAATTCTGGATAAACTTGTGTTTGACTACAATCTCACCATGATGAGTGATGATGTGACCGAAGGTGGTAAGCACGCAACTCCTAGATGGGAACTGGCACCAAAGTGCTGCTGTCGGCACACACCAAGAGGTGCTTGACGACAGATTTTCAACTTGAGGTTGTTAGTCGGGTACTACAAAGTACCCTACCACCGTGCTATGGTTTCCTCACGATGTTTTCCTTCACCGAAAACACAAGCTCATTGTAAGAATCGAACGCACGACCTTCGCCGCGGTATCCGAAGTCACTACTGACTATCATCGCCTTAAAAAAACTCGAGCATCATGTTACCTAATATATTATTATATAAGTTTTTACCAAATTTCGAAATACTCCTGGTGTACAAGAGTATAAAATAAAGCATTACCACACTAAAGTATCAACTTGTGGTTTTCGGTAAAATGGTAAAAATCCTGCCTTAAATTCTGAACTTGAGAGTCGAAAATAAATTGCCGCGATATATCTTCTGCGCAACAGTTGTTTAAGTTAGGAAACGAAATTCTCGTGTGCTTACCAAAAGTAATTTTTACTCGGGGCACATAAAAAAATCCCTGTACAAAAACCTTGGTGAAATTCAGCGAAGTTTGTAAATGTTTTCCCATAGGGCGACGTGTTGAACATAATATTTTTCTGAAATAGTACCTAGTAGTTTAAAGTTTAAATAATTTTTAGACCGCGACTTCGTCCAGTGGAAGTGGTTTGTCATGGAATCGTACCTTTTCATCCCTTTTTACCCAACTTTAAACTCAAACTCAAAAATATCTTTATTAAATAAACTTTTATTTTTAATGTACACAATTGTTTGATTCATGTAAAATTCTAATGCTCGGTTCGGAAGGTTGCTTTTGCTGAGAAGAGCCGGCAATAAACTCAGCAATTACTCTTTTTAAAAAACAACGTATACCTATTACATTTTATAATTATTTATATAGTCTCACTGGTAATATATGTGTGTTACGGCGGCAAAAAAGGAATAAAGAAATAGAATTTAGTTAAGAGTGATTGTGAGTAAACAACAATTTCAAGCAGACCAGCCCCCACAAGCAGCACCTGTTCACAAGCATGACGCGTGTAGCAGCCATCGCCCTCATCACCATGTTATAGGGAAGTGAATGAACTTAGGGGTAAAAAGTAAAAAAATAAACCTCCTTTTTTGGCTTCGCCAGCAGTCGAGTAGAAATGTTGCCTATGTCTTTCATCAGGGCTGTTGAGCCTAGAAAGCAAAATTTTCACATTTACACCTTTTTAAGGGAATGATATCTCAGTGGTAGTAATAATGGTACCTAAAGCGTACATACTGTGTAGTATTTGCCTGGCTAGCTTGGTAGCTAATCACCCTCAAGTTGAAAATCTATCACCAAGCATCTATCTGCTGGTAGGTTTCGGTAATTCCCCTTTTCGCTAATATACCTATCACCAGGTGACTTTCAACTTGTTTATCAGACTTCTGACAAAGGAAAATACAGTTAATGTACAACAATTTAAATTTCCATTACATTTGAAGAGTTTCTTAACATCAAACACCTTTGACAAACCTATTGTAATTACAAGGAAGTAAACAAGAATATTCCAAATGAAGAAACACTTCATTAAATGTCAACAACTTCGAAAACTCATTAAAATATTTACGGACACGAACGTTCATTCAGATATTTGGGCCCTTTTAAATAAATTAACTTGTTCAAAGGAAATCATGAGTAAAAGTCCTTTAACCTCATGATAAATCTACCACCACCATGTTTACGTACCACAACTTTGTACGGGCGGTCATTCATAATTACTTACAACACAAAAACGGTGCTTACGTGCGGAGCAATGATGAGGCCAAGTTAAGAGTATGCTTATCATATTAGGGCCTGAGAAAATATCCAAAGACTGCCTGCTGCATCATTTTTGCGAAAAATATGTGACAACACCAGGTTTCAAAGAAAACTGGCCTTGTCTTTCTAACTGCTTTTATTATTCTATGGTCGCTCACTTCCCTATAACATGGCGAGGAGGGTAGTAGCTGCCACACGCGTCATACTTGTGAACAGGTGCTGCTTGTGGGGGCTGGTCTGCATAACACGCAAATATTGTCAGTGAGACTAGATAAATAATTATTGAATGTAATAGGTGTAAGTTGTTTTTGAAAAGAGTAATTGCTGAGTTTATTGCCGGCTCTTCTCAGCAAAAGCAACCTTCCGAACCGAGCATTTAGAGTCTGACTATTCATAAGTGCCTGTGAAGGCCTATTTGGATGAATAAACTATTTCATTTCATTTTAATTTAATTTCATTATGAGACTAACCAAGCTGTATATGATACATAAACAACATTTTCGTGGACTAACAAATTATTAAAACTTCTTCCAACCTGTGATAACCAATCATGCAGACAAAGTTATTTATTTTACTTTAGTTAAGCCTATTACAATAAGGGGAAGGGGATGGGACTGGATGGTGAAGGCCCAAGACCGCGAGAAGTGGAGTGCATTAGAAGAGACCGTACTCAGTATTGGATGGAAGTGGGTTGAAGAAGATGACAATAATTCGAGTATCACCTTGTTAAGTGATGATCAATTTATTCATCCAAGTGATTAATCAACTGATGGCTAAATACTTATAAACCCTAAAAGGGTAAATTAGTTGAATAGTTGAAACGTGCCCAAATAAGCCTTATTTTTACAAGCTTTATATTAACTTGCAATGTATGTATGTTTTTCCGGGGTGAATCTTGCAACTCAATTTTGAAGCAGATATTTCTAACCGATTGAGCTGAAATTTTGTATACACGTTTATTTTGGATGACAATGCATGGTTAGCTGTGTGGCGTCATTTTAAATTCAACATGGCGGAACACCTAAGATAGCGGACTATTCTTTTTTAATGCGATCCTACAATATGAGTATCAAATGAAAGGGCTTGCTGAGAATAACTCAAAAATAAAGTGACGTCACACTGAATCCAAAGCTTGTTTTTAAAAAAGTATTTTTAACTTATAACTTATTTATTAGAGACATTAAAAGACTGTCCTACATTTTTACACGTGAAAAAACAAATAGTCTCAATAAAAGAATGTTGCCAAGCATTCTCACAAATTATGTTTTCCCCTAATGAATGTGTACAAGTTGTTTTGGCTGGGGACGAGCAGTTACTTTTGTTTATACGTCGCTTGTTTCCCTAGAATTATTATCTTGGCAAATATTCTGACAATATTGTTTTTCGAGTCTGCCTACCATACTAATTTATACTTTCCACGCTTGTGTTATAGTTTGGATTTTAATATACCTATGTTTATTGTTTATTGATTTATTATTTTTGCCGCCCTAACCCGCAAATATTATCAGTGAGACTAGATAAATATTATTGCATGTAATAAGGTGTTGGTTGGAGTGCATTAGAATCTGACTATTCATAAGTGCCTGTGAAAGCTTATTTGGAAGACTAAACATTTCACATTTCACATGCGGGGCTCAAACCTACTACCGACAAAAACTTCGAAAAAAGAAAGTGAAATTATCTTTGTGACTAAATAATTCAATCTTTTTTTATATCACAAGTGAGGTTGTCACTCAAACTCAGCAAGTAGAATGTTTTTAAATTTGTGTGGACCATATGAATATAATGGCTTTTTTAAAAAGGTTATGATAGTGGTTATTTACAACAAATGTACAAAATATACAAACAAATGTACAACTTAAATATATAAATACTTTTTCGAAGATGCCGCTGCTGTCGATCGGCAAGGTTCCCAGCAGGCTGGCAGCGTTTCCTCTTTGACCAAGCTGATGCATTGGCGGAAAAAGCTCCCCCCCTCGCCGGTCACCCGAGGCCTCGATTAATTTTTTACATAAAATACTTGTGAAACGACGAGCTTCAGACGCCCACGGACCCATGGTCTCAACCGCATTTTATTTTAATACTTAAATTAGTTTAGTTTTATTTTAACTTTAATTTATTAATTATAGTATCATATTAAAAAAAAATTATTAAAAAAAAAGAACGTTTATTTGCAGGTCAAATAGGCAGAATATCTATGATTTTAAAACCTTTTTTGACATATCCCATTAAATATTATAAATGTGGAAGACTTTTTGGCGGGGACTTGCGAAGTGACGTTTTTCGTTTTGTTTTCATTAAATTACTTACTTACTTACTCCGATGGCTCAGTGACCCGAAGTGAGTCTTGGCCTCCGACACAAGAGAGCGCCACTTTTCCCTGTTCTGCGCGAGCTCTCGCCAACTGTCGTCAACTGATAGCTCGCGCAGGTCCTGCTGCACTCTATCCACCCAGCGATACCTAGGACTTCCAACAGGCCTTCGGCCAGTCGGCCGCCCCAGATACGCTCTCTTCACCCCTCGATCCTCACTCATCCTTTCGACGTGTCCGAGCCAGCGTAGTCTATAGGCTTTTAACTCTCCTAATATGTTAGGCTCCTTAAATAGATCTTCTATCTCCTGATTCTTCCGGATTCTTTTTTTTTTTTTTTTTTTTTTCATTAAATTCGTGTATTTTAATTTTATTGAATAATATCGGTACTCCGTAGTCTACAAATCCTAATAGGGATGGCAACTGACATAATTATCATATCAGCTTCTTTTTATTAAATGCGCCTTTTTAGTGATGATGAGGCCGAAGGTGGTAAGCACACTAAGCCTAGATGGGAACTGGCTCTCAAGTGCCGGAGTGTTGGAACACACCGATTTCAACTTGAGGGTGATGGATAGCCAGTCGAGTACCTACTACAAAGTACCCTACCACCGTGATGTGGTTTCCTCACGATGTTTTCTATCACCGAAAGCTCAAGCTCATTGTAGGATTCGAACCCACGACCTTCGCCGTGGCATTCGATGTCACTATCACTGAGCTATCATCGCCTTAAAGATGATGTATATGGAGTTAAGTATGAAATATATAGGTACTTGTGTGTGACTTCATAAATATACACCATCAAAAGATCTAAACTTTTTAGTTAAATTGGTAATTAAAAATCATAAAAAGGCAGACATTTACAATGTGTTCGCTATTTTCTAGTATTGGAACGAAGTTCCTTATCGCGCGTTGTGTAAAGGGGGCTAGACGGAAAAAAATCTTACGACACTTTTAGTGTCACTGTCACTGTCACTGTCGGTGACAGTTGTGTGTAGTAAGCTATTGTAAGCTGTGCGGCGTGCGCATGTTTCTCTGTCTGTCTCTCTCTCTCTCTCTCTCTCTCTCTCTCTCTCTCTCTCTCTCTCTCTCTCTTATAGAAAGCAAGCCAGATATTTATATAAATAGAAATGTTTTTTATATATATACTCTCTCGACTTATATAACTTATATAACTTCGTTCCATCCGGGTGTCCCTTGACACCTCTCAAGTTTTTTTTACTTGAATATAGGCATCATCTCAAATTCTGTGAGATTTTAATTATTATACTAGTACAAGCCTATCCAAACAAACAAACGCATACAGACACGTATGAAATTATAGATAATAGCAAATATTAAAGTTAATTAAAAGCTAAATTGTTCCGGCACAATACAAAATAAATTACGGCTTTTGTAAGCATATTTTGGCAAATAATTAAGCAATTCACATTAAACATATAATTAATGCCAATTAGTAGGTTGACAATGATATTATACCTCCCCTTAATTCTATTAAATAAAACGCCATTTCTAAATAAATAAATCTACATATATATAAAAGAAAGTCGTGTTGGTTACACTATTTATAACTCGAGAACGGCTGCACCGATTTTCATGGTTTTTGATTTGTTAGATTCGCCTCCGCCCGGAATAGCAGAATAACTGACGACGAATAAATCGACGGGCCGGTTGGCGTGGTTGGTTAAGACACTACCTATCACGCCGCAGGTCGTGGGTTCGATTCCCATCCAGGACACACATTTGTGTGCATGAACATGTCTGTTTGTCCTGAGTCTGGGTGTAATTATCTATTTAAGTATGTATTTACAAAAAAAAAAAAAAGTAGTCTATGTATTATATCAGTCATCTGGTTTCCATAGTACAAGCTCTGCTTAGTTTGGGATCAGATAGCCGTGTGTGAAAAATGTCCGAGGATATTTAATTTAAATTTTATTTAAAACTATTAAAAAATAAGAAAAATGCACAAAAAAAGAATAATGAAGACAATTATTTTTGTCATACATTTTGTATAGAACGACTTTTTGACATGTCTCGAGCTGACAGATGACAGATGGTTTAGATTCACAAATTGGACACGGTAGGTGTCGCTGGAATCGGGTTTTATGTTTTGTTTTAATTTCATGGCAGGACAACGTCTGCCGGGCCCACTAGTAAATAATAAATGTCAGCCTGAGATGTGATAATGTAACAAGACAATTATACTAACCGGATTGCCAATGTGTTGTACACCTTATTACAATCTCTCAAGTTCAACTGCCAAAACACACCAACAGGTGCTTAGTGACAGATTTTAAACTTGACGGTGGTAGCCGCCAGTCGAGTACTACGAAGTACTCAACCACCGTCCTGTGGTTTCTTCACAAAAGCTCCAGCTCATTGTAGGATTCGAACACACGACCTCGACACTGTATCTTCGCCTAAACATTGTTTTGTTTAAACTATACCTACAAGAACTACATATTTCTGCCATTTGGGGTGGAGACTATGGGACCGTGGGGTCCGGACGCTCATACCCTTTTTAAGGAGCTGTCGGCGCGTCTTATTGAAGTGTCAGGTGACCAGAGGGCTCGGTCTTATCTCGGGCAAAGAATAAGTCTTGCTATTCAACGAGGTAATGTGGCCAGCCTTCTGGGAACTCTACCGCAGGGCAGTGACTTACAGCTTTTTTACTTCTTATATTTATTTTAGTTAGTATTTTATGTATTATCTATAATATAAAAATGAATCGCAAAATGTGTTGGTAAGCGCATAACTCAACAAGGCCTGGACCAATTTGGCCAATTCTTTTTTTGTTGTATTTATTATTGTGAGGAGAAGGTTCTTATGAAAGAAAAAAGTTTGAAAGTTGCGCGAAACATTAGAAAATTTAAGAAAACTTAACTTAATATAAACATGGCGTTTGACATAACTGCCAGTTGTGTGACAGTTTATTTTTATTTTCATTTCATGGCAGGACAACGTCTGTCGGGCCCACTAGTTTATTATATAGTTAACTACCTTTTTGTACATTTGTTGTAAATAAATTGTAAATATTTAACTATATCTCAATAAAATATGGCATGGAATACTTACCATGTTTCGGTATATCCAACATAACAAATCCCCAGTTCACATTTCGAGCTGAAGTAATAATTAATCTTCGCAAAAACAGTTAGAGCACTTCACTGTAACTTGTTTACAAAGAGCTGCGGTTCTGCCACTAAACACACCATGCAGTAGTGTGCTATCACTTCATGTAAGCACATTAGAGAGCTCAACTGCGGCGAATGTTAGATGGAAAAGCATGTAATTAATTCAGTAAGGTTAAACTGTGGCATTTAACCAATGATATTTTATGTAATAAAAGTGTAGATAGGTTACCTTTTTAGAGTTCCGTACCCAAAGGGTAAAAACGGGACCCTATTACTAAGACTCTGTTGCCCGTCTGTCTGTCACCAGGCTGTATCTCATGAACCGTGATAGCTAGACAGTTGAAATTTTCACAGATGATGTATTTCTGTTGCCGCTATAACAAAAAATACTAAAAACAAAATAAAATAAATATTTAAGGGGGGCCCCATACAACAAACGCTATATTTTTGCCCTTTTTTGCTCGATAATCAATAATGACATCAGGTAGCCCCCTAAAATATTCACAAAATACTCAGTTGTATTTTTACTTTAATAAAAAATACTAAAATTAAAATAAAATAAATATTTAAGTTTTTACGGAACCCTTCGTGCGTGAGTCCGACTCGCACTTGGCCGGTTTTTTTTATACCACCCGTGACAACTATAAAGGTGGGTCACTAGATGATGAGAAACCGTCGCCTATGTTTATAGACATTAGCAATACCAGGGGGATAGCCAATGTGTTGTACATGTTTCCAGTGGTAGTAACGTTGGATACCTCGCCGAAAGTCGTGGTTTCGAATGAGCTGGAGCTTTCGGTGAAGGAAAACATTGTGAGGAAACCACAGCACGGTGGAAGAGTACTTTTTAGTACTCGACTACATCTGGCTATCACCCTCAAGTTGAAAGATTATCGGCACGCACATATTGGTGTGTTAAGACAGCTGCACTTGAGAGCTAGTTACAATCTAGGCCTTTTTTAGGGTTCCGTACCTCAAAAGGTAAAAAAAGAACCCTTATAAGATCACTTTCTAGTCCGTCTGTCTGTCCGTCTGTCCGTCTGTCTGTCCGCGTGTCACCACCGATTATCTCAGTAACGGGTGGACCTAGCTAGTTGAAATTTATACCAGATACTGAGGTCTATAGTCCCTATTTGGTGTATAAAATAAAGGTCCTGAGTCAACACAATAATAATAATAATAAGATATGGGCAAATTTCGATTTTCGCGAAAACTTGTAAGTACCAAAACATACCTTAATTTTCAACTTTTTAAATTTTTCGAAATTTTCCCTTTACTTGTGCTGTAAGACCTTGCTTTTAACTAAAATTGACAATTCTAGGTCAACCGGAAAGTACCCTATAGGTTTTGGGTCAAAAACCTATGTGGTAGTTCCCATTGACCTAGAATCACGAAATTTGGCAAAAAGCAAGGTCTTACAGCACAAATAAAGGAAAAATTCCAAAAAATAAAAAAAGGTGAAAATTAAAGGGTGATACATACATAATTACTACCAATTAAGATAGACTTCTGAGTTGTATCGACGCCCATACTATTTAGAGGTCTAGCTTAATTGGCCCCAACCTCAAATAAGGTAATCGAAAACGTAATCGAAAAAATAATGAAAAACATCCTTGAGGCTCTATTACGGAACCCTCGGTGCGCGAGTCCGACTCGCACTTGACCGGTATTTTTTATTCTGAATAAGCTTGTGTTTGACCACAATTTCACCATGATAAGTGATGGGAACTGGCTGACAAAGCCTAGATGGGAACTGGCTCTCAAGTGCAGCTGTCGGAACACACCGATAGGTGCTTGGTGACAGATTTTCAACTTGAGGATGGTAGCCAGCCAGTCGGGTACTACAAAGTACCCTACGGCATTATGTGCACCTAACATACCATGGTTAGTTTATGACAACCAAAAAAGTATTGCGGCGTCTTGATACTCCACGTCGTTATGATTTGATAGAATACAAAATACGAATAAAGTGTTACTCCAATTGTTGCAGGTCTCATGGATCAGAAGAAAAGACTACCACCTCCTTACAGTGGGTCTTACAACATATAGCTCCGACCAGCGGTTTCAAGCCATACATCTTCAACATTCAGAGGTATGTAATTAATCTGCTACGGTTATGTTTATGAAGAATTCAAAGTTCAGGCTTCAAGGCCTTTGCTTGCGACGGCGCCAGCGTTGCGTGGCGGGTCGCTCACTTCCCTATATAGCGCGGGCGGTGGCTGCCACACGCGTCATACTTATGATACTTGTGAACAGATGCTGCTTGTGGGGGCTGGTCTGCTTGAGTTTGTTGTTTACTAAGTCAGTAATAATTACATTCTATTGATTATTATTTTTACAAATATTATCAGTGAGACTAGATGAATAATTATTGAATGTAATAGGCGTTAGTTGTTTTTGAAAAGAGTAATTGCTGTGAAAAGAGTATTTCCGGCTTTTTTCAGCAAAAGCAACCTTCCGAACCGTTCATTAAGAGTCTAGACTATTCATAAGTAATTTGAAAGGCCGATTTGAATAATAAAAAAAAAAACATTTTGAATATTATTGATAGAACTTATTTTTTAGAAGTTTGATAGAAGTTATTTTTTACATATCATATTCGACATACATAAGTCTCTGAAAATAGGCATAAATACAATTTTTATAGTAAGACAGCGCAAAGTAATGTAGCTTAAAAATTGTCAGACGAAAAAAATGCAATAATAATTATATTTGAAAAGTAAAATGGTCACAGAGTCAACTAATTTCAAATGAAATACGAAGTTTATTATGTATTCACAAGGATAATTTCATGGTTCTTTTCCCAAGGAACAAAACCAAATTAATTTTCTTTTGTTCCAGGATTGGACTTTAAAAGTAAGATTCGTGCAGAAACGGGACGCCGGCATTTACGAATGTCAGGTATCATCGCATCCGCCCACTAGCATCTTTCTGCGCTTGGATGTTGTTGGTAAGTGAAAATCAGGGCCGGATTTAGAGGTGTGGAGGCCCTAGGGCAGGGGTCGGCAAACTTTTTAGACAAAGAGCCAGATTCCAGAAAAAATTGGACCTCGGAAGCTCAAAGAGCCGCAGTTTTCTGTTTTAGGTTTTTTTACTGTATTCCAAAAATGATTTTGAGGGGAACTTGAAGAGCCGCAACTGACCCTTCAATGAGTCGCATGCGGCTCGCGAGCCGCGGTTTGCCGACCCCTGCCC
This sequence comes from Ochropacha duplaris, assembly GCA_951361185.1. Taxonomy (NCBI): domain Eukaryota; kingdom Metazoa; phylum Arthropoda; class Insecta; order Lepidoptera; family Drepanidae; genus Ochropacha; species Ochropacha duplaris. The sequence continues at coordinate 1,345,057 of OX592712.1, read as the reverse complement.
TAGGGCAACAAAGATGTGGCAACAATTATTTTAAATAAGATAAACTATATTTTTCTTGCAAGTGTTTTATCTTTTATTGCGAAGATAAATCTTCTTTTTTATATGTGGTATTTTGTTGTTTAAGATTTTTTATAATTGGTAATAATTTTTCATAATAAGTATAATTTAGGTGGGGGCCCCTCTCTTGTGGAGGCCCCGGTCAGTTGTCCCGTATGGGCATCCCTTAAATTTGGCCCTGGGAAAATATACGAGTATATAAAGAACTAGCTGTCCCTCGCGGTTTCACCCGCGTTCCCGAGGGATCTTATCTTTCCCCGGGACAAAAAGTATCTTTTGTGTTATTCAAGTATATGATCTACCTGTGAGCCAAGTTTCATTAAAATCCATACAGTAGTTTTTGCGTGAAAGAGTAACAAATATACATACCAACTCTCGCGTTTTTAATATAAGCGGGATTTTGTAAATTATTGGGGCGCATTGCAGTACTTACCTGTCATTTTAATACAAATTTAAAGCCACATAATGACAGTTACGGCTTGCGGTGGCAGTCATACAGTTACCTGATGCCGGCTATGGTCGAGTCCTTTCTTATTTGAATATCCTCATCTGCAATTCAATGCAAGTGATCTCTCCAGCCTATAGCGTAGCTAAAGGCCAGCGTTGTTCGCCCACCAGTGTCTAATAGAACACACGCCTTCTTGATTTTGTTCAGTAATACCAAATGCTTTTGTAAGAGTTATGTGCTTCGAATTTGTAAAATTTATTTTCATACCCTTCTTTAAATTACGCTACTGTAGTAGACGCTTGAAGCACACACAATACCTATTTTAATTTCATAAAAGTACCTAGGTGATGATAGCTCAGTGGTAGTGACGTCGGATACCGCGGCGAAGGTCATAGGTTCGAATCCTACAATGAGCTTGAGCTTTCGTTGAAGGAAAACATTGTAGGAAACTATAGCACGGTGGTAGGGTACTTTGTAGTATTCGACTGGCTGGCTACCATCCTCAATTTGAAAATCTGTCGTCAAGCACTTGTTGGTGTGTTCCGGCAATTGCACTTGAGCAAATTGCATATGGTGTACAAAACATTGGCAATCCCCTTGATATTGCTAATGTCTATAGGCGACGGTAGTCACTTATCATCGGGTGACCCGCCTGCCTCAATGTGACATTTCTTACCCACTACAAAAAGGGGAAGTTACAGTATGTTCATAGCATTTTTTTTTAAACAGCTGATATAGTAGATGTTACTTCAAAGCAAGTTCTTAAATATGATTTTGCGCTAAAAACCACCAGGGGGCGCTGCAGTAGATGTGTTTCAGAGAACGGAGATGGTATATGCGTTTAGAGGAAGAGGTTATAGAGGAACGAGGTGTTAGACTCCTCAATTGTAAAGGGAAGATCTTCCGCCAGGCTTGGTCATCGTGCCTAGGGATCACGGTTCAATTGTACATGTTTTTTTTTTTTTTTTGGGAGGACTTAAAGGTGGATGTCTGAGGGACCATAGACACTCTTACGCGGACTTTTCGGTGAGCGCTTAGGGCTCTCAACCGAGTTGCAAATTTTAGACGACTGACCGCTGAGGGCGCCCCAGTTGGGGCACGAACCTCGGCTCAGGGCGTCGTCGGGGGGCACAAAATAGTGGGACGGACTTCGCCTAAGCGATTTAGAGGATTTTTAAGGGACGGTCGGATTACTGGTACGGCTCGGGCCAACTACTGGGGACGAGACTGACAGAGTGGGAGTGTTGTATTTGTTTCTTCAGGGCTGCGCGAGCCTCCCTATCCTTAATCTGAGCTAGAGTTGTAGGGTCATCCGGCTCGCTGAGGGCGAGTTTAGGCCTACGGATTTTTGAAATCTCTGAAGGAGTATAGTTTGCAGTGTTTACAATTAATGGGTTCGCGTGGTTTAGGGCACGATCGTAATAGCGGCGTGAAGCGCGCTTAATGAATTGCTTAACCGTGGGCAGATTGAGGTCTATGTGGAGGTCTAAGTTGCGCATGTACCACGGGGCGCCCGTGGCTTTGCGCATGAAGCGGTTTTGAACCACTTGGAGTCTATGGATCAGCTTGGGAGATGCCTGTGCGAACACAGTGCATGCATATAGCATAACGGGGCGGATGCACGCGGTGTAGAGTCTCACCTTGCTTTTTAGGGCAAGTTTAGACTTTTTATTTAACAAGAAATGAAGGCGACCGGACACAAAACAGGCGCGTGCACGTACCTGTTTTATGTGGTCGGCAAAGGACAAACGATCATCCAGGGTAACACCGAGATATTTGGCTCGCCTCTCCCAAGGGATCGGCTCGCCGAACATGGTGACTGGAGGAGGGGGAGTGGGGATGAGTTTCTTGGCGGGACTGAAGAACAGCACCGCCTGACTCTTGGTGGGGTTAATTTCGATTCTCCATTTCCGAAACCACGGACCTAGGGTGTGAGTTGCGGCTTGGAGAACTTTGGCAATTGCCGTGGGGCATCTGCCTGAATAGAATATTGCGGTGTCGTCCGCGAAAAGGGCTAGCTGTGCTTTGCCAGCTTTGGGGAATTGTACATGTTGGAATCATGTATATATGGATATCGCTTGGAAAACTTCGTTAGCGCGATGTAGATTATGAGAGCGCCATCTAGCTAGGAGTCGTGCGAACTATATTTGTGTTGTAAATAGATGTCGCTACAAGGTTATTTGTGTGTCTGTTCACCATCCGTCTCTAAAACAGCTAGTTTTTGTAGTTAGTATTTTGTTCTCTATGTATATTATGATTATTTTCTTACATTCGTCATTGAGGGCTTCTAATTTATTTTATTAGTTTCAAGCATACGGTCCGCCCAATGATAAGTGGTTGCTGTTTATATATGCTTGTTCTGTAAACCTAAAATTTATATCAAAATAATTACTTTAAAATAAAAAAAACACTGCCCTTTGATGTGTCAAACGCATTTTTTTACAGTCTACTGAAACGTACTTTTCATTAAAAACTTCATTAGCGAGCAAATTAAGACTGGTTCAGTAAATTTTACCTTTGATGTTCAATATAAAACAAATTTTCGCAATTTTTTTACACTTTTACACGTATGCCAGGGCCGGATTTCAAGGAGGGCAATCGGGGCTATTATGCTTATAAAAAAGGGCTAGATAAAATAAAATCTATAATTAAAATTTCAATTAATTCAATTCAATTTTTGTTTCAGACATTGTTCATTGACCAAAGATACAAATTTAATGGTAATGAGGTACCTAAAAGAATAATATAAAGAATATTTTTTCTTAATCAAAATATACTATTTCAAAAGCTATAAGTGTCTCAACATCCGGACAAACCTATTGAGGTTTTTGTCATGTTTTTCTGTTAATATTTTGTTTTGTTCTTTATATCTATTAAACAATAAAAAATAAAAAAAGTTTTAAAAAATATGTACCTAAGTATCAAATAATAAAAAATATGTAAATATCGCAATAAATTATTGAATGAAAATAATTGCAAGTAAATTATTACTTACCCTATTTGCAAAATAATTAGGGGCCTCCACTCCATTGTTGCCCCAGGACCGTCACACTTCTAAATTCGGCCCTGATACCCGCTAATAGGTAATACTGATTTACTTAATTAACACAATGGATATGACCCAAGTTTATTAACTCTGTAAAATTTTAATAAAATCCCATAGAACGATGATGTAGGTACGTTATCCCGTGTGACTGGCGGTGATCGACTTCCTTTTTCAAATTCGGCTTCCTTAAATGTGATTCACTTTAAGTGCGCGGGGCACTGTCTACCGTTTTTACTTGGTCTGAGCCTCTATAGTAACAACTTCTAAAACTTTCTAAAATCAAACCTCTTATATCTGCCATTTAATATTAACTCTTAGCGTAATAATGGTAGAGTTTAATCTTCAACCTGTGTCAGGTTTTAACTGTATATTTATATGCAAACGACTTTCGACCCTCGAGACCATAATGATATCATTGCCATTCAGGAGGGACCTCAGGCAAAATGGTTATAACCCAAAAATAATTAAAATCCAGTTTGATATTTTCCACGTGCACTTAAGGGTTGGAATGGCTTAATTTTAACGTGGAATTTATTTCGTTTTCATTTTCATTTTACATGAGTAATATTTATCTATGTTTTTGGAATGGATTGAAATACCAGCTTTGTTTAATTGGTACAATAAATATCAAAGTAATTAAATTGCATTGCATTGCAAACGTATAGCCGATAACTCTTTGTTTGTCTGTGTGACTGGTTGGTTTTTACGGTTAAGTGGTAGAACATGGTATATGAACTTGATCTTCTCGCTCTTCTTCTCTTCTTTAGTATCTCTCAAAGTTAGGAATGAAAAGCAAGATACTACTATAATAGTGAGATTGTAGTCAAACACAAGCCTATCCAGAATAAAAAAAAAAAAACTACTTAAAATTTTCGTAGAGCTAAAACTTTTAGTCTATTATGAAATTTTAAACAAGTTATAGTTTTTTTTAACAAGACTATCTAATCTAACTGTTTTAATATGATATAGTCAAACTCTCAAAGCCTTTGTCATGATACCTACCTTAAGACAAAGTAAAAAAATACAATTGCTTGATTAAAGTATTTCTTTACAGAGGCTCGCGCACAAATCTCCGGGCCAACAGAGAAATATCTCAAGCCTGGATCTACTCTACGGCTACAGTGCTCTGTGGTACAAACAACTGAAGCACCTGCTTTTGTTTTCTGGTAAGTTATACCACAGAATAATAAACCATCAAAAACATAAATGTGAAAGTGTGGCTAAGTGCGGTACAATCGATTTTTGGGTGATTTAAACGAGAGCCAAATTCCAGTGACACTTTCTGAGATAATAGGTATCGGAATGTACAAAGTACTTCAGTTGATTCAAAATAATAAATAAGTACTATGTTCTTTGGTATTGGTTTTAAAACTTGGCAAGTTTGATTGCTAGTGAAGTTATAAAAAAACTGTTACGGAACCCTAATTTGATGATTTTGTTTAAAGACAGAAAACATAGTTTATTTCTCCCACAAAAATGTGGACACATACGTAAAGACATCAGACAAATATTTTTTTAAGTGTGTCGTAGAGTATAAATAACACTCTAACTCAGCAATAAATTGCTTGTTACAGTGTTATTCATTTATGGAGATAAATTTTAAACTAAACTAAACAAGTGCTTATAAAAGCAGCTTAGAAAATAGTAGGAATTTTCAATTTCAAATTATCATAGCCAACTTAATATTTAATTAAGATTTATTATAACGAATATAGTTTATATAATTTTAATTTCGTCCTCAATAATATCATAATTTCGCTCTGAGAAACTTTAACAAAATTTTATTACGAAAATAACGTAATGAATTAATTTATTTTGTAGTGCGTGCCTGATCAAACATTTTGTGATGAATATTATAATTTATTTGACATTTAATCAAAATATTTATTTAAGACTTTGCATATCGACGTACTTTTGTCAGCATATTTACTGTAGTTAAGTAGTAACGTATCCCTAAATACAGCCATGGCCACAGTTAGGGTTAGCCACTGATATAAATAAATAAATATCCTCGGACATTTGTTCACACACGGCTATCTGATCCCAAACTAAGCAGAGCTTGTAATATGGAAACCAGATGACTGATATACTACATATACTACTTTTTTTTGTAAATACATACTTAAATTGATAATTACACCCAGACTCAGGACAAACAAACATGTTCATGCACACAAATGTGTGTCCTGGATGGGAATCGAACCCACGACCTGCGGCGTGACAGGCAGTATGTTAACCAACCACGCCAACCGGCCCGGCTACCGATATAGGTAACATAAAATGGGTATTGATTGATATCTATATAACAGATGCTATGTGCATCTAATTTTGGCCTCAATTATCAAAAATGTGCTTGTAGTAATAACACTTATAATAAATACATACATAGTGGCTCTATTCTTATACTTCTGCCTATTTAATTACAGGTATACACAACATTCATAATTAAAAATGTTAAGAATTAAAGAAAAAAAAGGTAAATGAAAAGGACAATAACGAAACAGTGTAATCAAAATCTACATTTAAACTACCAAATCAAAATTCTAGTCTATTCTGGGCGTTGATGCTCGAGCAGGACCGAGTAGAAAGAAGTAGATTGTAATCCCACCAAAAACATAAATATAAAAAAGGAGAGCCAAGTTCAATACAAAAATTATTCTCTGCTGTGGGCTTCGCCGCAAAAAGAATGGAGATCTGAGATTGAGTGCCAAGTTCTATGCAAAATCCAAATATGTAGTCTAAGGGCTGACTTGGCTGGTTTTCCCATACGAATTATTATTAAGTACCTACTTTTACACAGTCATGGAAGAGCCTTATGTTCGATGGGTAGTTTCTACCAGCAAGCCAAATTTTCGGAATAATAAAATAAGTACCGAAAGGTAACAGGCTATATAATTCGTATGGGAAAACCAGCCAAGTCAGCCCTACCTATATGCATGCATACCAAATTTTAACTCTCTAGGTCATCTGGAACTGGGTTAGAGTTTTGGTCTATAGGTCAGTCAATGATAAAAATGAGGAATTTTGGACATTAATATCTAAATAACCGTTTGAGATAAGCTTATGAAATTTAGAACACATATGTATCTCGCAAGTCTCAATATATGAGTCAAATTTGATACGTTTATGTAAAATAGTTTTTGATTTATGAGGGGGTCAAAAGTGGCTCCAAATAGTTCGTGTAATATTACACACGGTGCGGCTCGCCAGTTCTGTTTCTTGAACTTGGCTTGACACGCTCCCGCGTGTCTAGATTAATTTTACTTTTAAACTTATGAAGTGAGTCAAAGAACACGTCAAGATCTGGCAGAATTGATTGTTGGCTATTGTGTTCGGTACAAATTCTGACGATTGGGGCATGTATGCCAAAATTAGTTTTACTAGGGGGCTGATGGAATGTTCTTTTTATAGGTTGCCTTGGTAGATGGAATGGGACAGTAAGAGAAATATGCCCCAAAATGTGTTCACAATTCAAACTACCATTCAAAGCCTTATATAAAAATGTAAGATCAAGCAATTTGCGACGATCACGCAGTGATAGAATGTTGAAAAAAGATGTTTGCTGATCGTATGGTTTTCATCTTACTATTTAAAACTATATTCATTAATATCTAACATCTCACCTTGGTAGGATCAAAAACATTTTATTTACAACAAATGTACAAAATATACAAGCAAATGTACAATTATAATATATAAAAAACTTCTTCGAGGCTGCCGCTGCCGCCGATCGGCAAGGTTCCCAGAAGGCTGGCAGCGTGGATGGCCAAGCTGATGCGTTGGCGGAAAAAGCTCCCCGCCCGCCGGTCACCCGAGGCCTCGATTAATTTTTTACATAAAATATTTGCGAAACGACGAGCTTGACCCCCACGGACCCATGGTCTCAACCGCAAAAGGCATAAATTGATAATTAGGACCAATACAGGCGTACTTTTTGAATTTTGAATTTTCCGCACCTTTCGCTGCCGCTCCCGCGGCTTTACAAGTCACCGGTAAGTGAGATGGCGCAAGTGTATCGACACAAGTGGCATCCCAAACCAACGGCTTGCCGACACTCCACGGGATCAAAGTCATACCATCCGGCCTCTTGCCGTCGCCACGCGAAATACCGACTGGTTCGAGTACAGAAGGCACGCCGGCGACAACAAGAAAATAGTAAAGATCAAAATAATTTTTATACTCGTGTTATTTTTAGGCATTTTTATTAGGTATCTAAGTATTATTTCTAGCAAATGCTATGGAGTTTCTAATCATTCATAAATATTTCTAATTTCTTTTCATTGTATGAAAATATTTTGTTTCATTTTTAATATTATTGTAAAGTGTTTTTAGACACATAGACAAAGACTCTAGTATACATTGTGCCTGAAACTAATAATTGGAAATAGAGCAAATGATAATTTGGTTCACTTTTAACTAAAAAATATGTAGGTACCTAGAAACCTTGCAGACAGGCATTTCTATTCATGACTCGTTTCTTTACTATCATTACTACTAATTTGTTTCTTCGGGATGCCTAAGTAAATAGTTTGTATTCCAATTTCATTCTCTGAGTTGACGTCTGGCATACAACATTTTATTTTTGTGTAACCCGCAAACATTTTAACTACCTAAATATTGTTGAAATTAAATAAAAACACGAGGGGTTCCGTAAAAACGGCATGAAAATCACGTTTGTTGTATGGGAGCCTTAAATACCTATTTATTTTATTTATTTTTAAAGTGAATATACAACTAATTTTTTTTTTTATTCTAGATAAGCTTGTGTTTGACCACAATCTCACCATGGTAAGTGATGATGTGGCCGAAGGTGGTAAGCACACAAAGCCTAGATGGGAACTGGCTCTCAAGTGCAGCTGTCGGAACACACCGATTGGTGCTTGGCGACAGATTTTCAACTTGAGGGTGGTAGCCAGCCAGTCGGGTACTACAAAGTACCCTACCACCGCGCTATGGTTTCCTCACGATGTTTTCCTTCACCGAAAGCTCAAGCTCATTGTAGGATTCGAACCCACGACCTTCGTCGCGGTATTCGACGTCACTTACCACTGAGCTATCATCGCCTTAGATTATATTCCGTGTATATTTCGAGCGTCTATCTATGTTCGTTTTTAATATTGAGCAAAAAACGGCAAATAAAATCACATTTGTTGTATGGAAACCTTCTTTAATATTTTCATTCTGTTTTTAGTATTTTTTGTTATAGCGGCAACAGAAATACATCATCTGTGAAAATTTCAACTGTCTAACTATCACGGTTCATGCGATACAGCCTGGTGACAGACAGACAGACGGACGGACGGACAGCGGAGTCTTAGTAATAGGGTCCCGTTTTATCCTTTGGGTACGGAACCCTAAAAACAAGATTACGTTAATTATAATGGGAATCCAACCCACGACCTGTGGCGATAGGAGTATCTCGAACTTACTGTTGCTTGTGAGGGCTGGTCTGTGCAAGTTTGTTGTTTACTAAGTCACTCATAATAAAATTCTATAGATTACTAATTTTGCCGCCATGACACGCAAATATTGTCAGTGAGACTAGATAAATAATTATTGAATGTAATAGGTGTACCTAAGTTGTTTTTGAAAAGAGTAATTGCTGAGTTTATTCGCGGGTCTTCTCAGCAAAAGCAACCTTCTGAAACGAGCATTAGAGTCTGACTTCAAGGCGATGATAGCTCAGTGTTAAGTGTCGTCGGATACCGCGGCGAAGGTCGTGGGTTCGAATCCTACAGTGAGCTTGGGCTTTCGGTGAAGGAAAACTTCGTGAGCAAAACATAGCACGGTGTTAGGGTACTTTGTAGTACCCAACTGGCTGGCTACCACCCTCAAATTGAAAATCTATCGCCAAGCACCGAAAGCTGCACTTGAGAGCCGGTTCCCATTTAAGCTTTGTGTACTTACCTTCGGCCACATCATCACTTACCATAGTGAGATTGTGGTCAAACACAAGCTTATCTAGATTAAAAAAATACTCTTGTCCGTAGGTACCACAACAGCAGAATGATAAACTACGACGTGGAACGTGGAATAAACGTGACCACGGACCCAGCACAGCGGCTGTCTGACCTGCTGATACCGGCAGCAAGCGTGTCCCACGCGGGGAACTACACCTGCGTGCCTAACAACGCAGTCCCTGCCAGCATATTCGTCCATATATTCAACGGTAAGAATTTGAATTTTTAACGAGACTACTATTTTTATGTCAGAAGTCTTACAGTCTTAGTGGAACTCGTAGCCAACATTGTGCAAAAATACGCTGAAGCTCATCAACAAAGACTTCTTCATCATGTGAACCTCGAAGCTATCCAGCTGCTCGACAACACGGACTTAGTGAGAAGGTTAAAACGGACGAAACCCTTCGAATTAGTTTAGTGAAGTGCTAGTGTAACGTAGTATAGTGCTACACGTAAAGAACACGTGAGCAAAGTGTCTTCCCCTTAATAGAGACATTAAGAAAAGTGTTAATGGACACATTCTTATAGTTTACTCTACTTAGCAGTTCAAGTCAAATTTAAGTTACTCATTAGTCTTTTGGCTAGATTGTAATTTTAATGATGCACTTAAAGTACATCATTATATAAAAAAACTTGAGAGGTGTCAAGGGACACCCGGATGGAACGAAGTTATATAAGTTATATAAGTCGAGAGAGTATATATATATATATATATATATATATATATATATATATATATACTCTCTCGACTTATAAAATATATAAATATATATATATATATATATTATATAGAGAGAGAGAGAGAAAGAGACAGACAGAGAAACATGCGCACGCCGCACAGCTTAATAAACATGCATAGTAACATAAAAAGTGTCGGTGACAATTTTTCGTGAGATATTTTTCCGTCTAGCCCCCTTTCACAACGCGCGATAAGGAACTTCGTTCCAAAAAAAACAAGAAGTCTTACAGGCCTGAATAATAATAATAATAACCTCGGAAATTTGTTCACACACGGCTATCTGATCCCAAACTAAGCAGAGCTTGTAATATGGCAACCAGATAACTGATATACTACATTTTTTTTGTAAATACATACTTAAATAGAAAATTACACCCAGACACAGGACAAACAGACATGTTCATGCACATAAATGTCTGTCCTGGATAGGATTCGAACCCACGACCTGCGGCGTCTATCGCCTGTTTGGAATACACTTAAACTGAAAAGAATCCAACAAGAAACTAAGCAAGACATTTTTTTGTACAATTACATGGTCATAGGCGGTTTTTCTGTCAATAGTTACTTTTGTCCATAAATTTTTACGTCCTTTGACTCAAAGACGATGCAATTCAAGCCGAGTTTTTCATTTATGAAAAGTAATCCGATAACATTTTTATACATATTTGACTGTATTCGAAGGTTTTTCTTTGATTATTATTCAAAACAGAAAAATAATAAACCTCATAGAAATTAAGAAAGATTCTCAGTGCACATTCAAAGCATTAAGCATTGAGCATTAAGGAAATGTAAGGACAAAGAAATAATCCTTCCTTTTCCACGAGAAATCAGAAAAAAACCCTTTTCAACTGAACAAACACACTTGGGCAGGTTACTTAACTCCGTATCTACCATTAGGAAAATTACTTACACACAAAGTTTTACGTTATTGAAATTCTTCTTTAATATTGCTACCGAGTCCGCACTCAGCTTCGAGTATTTCACTTAAGAGTTTGCCGTCACCATGTTATACATTTTGAGTGGTTCTCTTTAATGATTTAGCGTTTTAATTGATTTTGGTTGTACATTGACTCGCCTTATTTTGAGCAGCTTGCCGTCCTCTATGGTTTTACCCACGCTCCCGAGTGACGCGTTCCCGAGGGATCTATCCTTTTAGTTATATGAAAAACTAGCTATCCCCTGCGGTTTATCCCGCGTTCCCGTGGGATCTTTAAATTTTTCGGGTTAATATACATATAGCCTATGACACTCACAAATAATGTGGCTTTCTATTGGTAAAAGAATTTTCAAAATCGGTTCGGTAGATCCATAGATTAAGTACCTACCCCCTAAAACCTCACAAACTTTACATCTTTATAAAATTTATATAGACAAGTTTAGATAAATAAACTAATTAAGGCATTGAAAGTATAATCGCTCGGATTGAATGAGTCTGGAAAATATTGAGCCCAAGTGAACATAGTCATGGAAAATTGCCAAGAATTTGTAAAGAAAATCTATGAAATTAAGTCACTTCACGAATAATAGCTAATGAGTGTTACAGACATTAAAAAGTTTAAAGTAGAATTTATTATATACTAGCTTTCCACCATTTTTCTAAATGGCGGAAACCACGGGAGTTGAAAACGTCAAAAATGCGAAAACTGTTCAAAAGATTTACAAAACTTTCCGAGGTCTAAAGCTATCAGAGCGATTATTTACATAATTTTCAAAAGACAATAAAATATTCAATACAAACACTCAATGAATGAAGGCGATGATAGCTCAGTGGTAAGTGACGTCGTATACCGCGGCGAAGGTCGTGGGTTCGAATCCTTACAATGAGCTTGAGCTTTCGGTGAAGGAAAACATCGTGAGGAAACCACAGCACGGTGGTAGGGTACTTTGTAGTACTCGACTGGCTGGCTACCACCCTCAAGTTGAAAATCTGTCGCCAAGCACCTGTTGGTGTGTTCCGGCAATTGCACTTGAGAGCCAGTTCGCCTTAATAAGGTGTACAACACATTAGCAATCCCCTGGTATTGCCAATGTCTATAGGCGACAGTTGTCACTTACCATCAGGTGACCCGCCTGCGTCGTTGTCACTTGTGACATAAAAAAAAATAAAAATAAAAACAATATTGATATCGAGTGTCATCTCGAAAAGCCTTTATCTCGTAACTCAATTCGCCGAGAAATTGTCAATATTCAAGTGGCGGCAAACAGCTTAGCAGTACAAAATTTCTGAAAAAGAGGTTATCAAGTAACCCGCCCTGAGAATCGAGTCAATCAGACGCTCATTGAAATGTGAATATTTCTTGATTTTGTACGCACTAGGCGGTTGAAAGGCAGCGGTTGAACGTTGATTCATACGACTGTACTAAGTCGTAAAACAAAATAAGGAAATCATTTAAACTTTAATTAAAATATTGATCTATACTTTAATTAAACTTAATTGTATTTTGACGAGCTCGTATTTTGACATGATTGGCTAAAGATACCTTTTACGCATCAGGTTGTGGGTTCGATTCTTTTTAGGGTTCCGTACCTCAAAAGGTAAAAAAAGGAACCCTTATAAGATCACTTTCTTGTCCGTCTGTCTGTCTGTCCGTGTGTCACCACCGATTATCTCAGAAATGAGTGGACCTAGCAAAAAAGGAAAGTACTGGCTGCTATTGGCCAGTAACTTAATTTTTGCTTAGATTTTCTTTTGATTTTTATAAAAAAAATTGTTTTTAAAATTTTACCTAGATAATAAGTATACTTAGTATTTTAGTACTAGTTCGACTGTAAGCACGCTGTGTCTACATCAAGAAGAGTACATTTATATCAACATTTATTTTGTAACGAGGTTTATAGTACTTGATTTATTTGTACTCAGTTTTGTAGACCAAATAAAAAAAAAAAAAAAAAAAAAAAAGAGATTTATACGAGATACTGAAATCTATAGTCCCTATTAGGTGTATAAAAATCAAGGTCCTGAGTCAACACGATAAAAAGATATGGGCAAATTAAGATTTTCGAGAAAACTTGTAAGTACCAAAATTTACCTTAATTTTCAACTTTTTTTATTTTTTTGAATGTTTCCTTTACTTGTGCTGTAAGACCTGGTAAATCATTTAAAAAAATAGCTTGGTTATTCAAAAATTATTTGTATAGATCTTTTAAAATTGTAGCACCTTTTGACGAAACTGGAATAGTTCGAATGCTGCAGTTTCAAAATCCAGTGCGTAAACAAATCAAACTTTGGTTTTTTTAATATTCGAAATGGCATCGAAGAAACTTTTTCTTCCGCCAAAGAGCTTTATAATGTCACTTTTTTATCAGGATTGAAAAAACGTGGAATAAATATTTAGAAGTAACCAAAGTGTCGGGGGGAGCCAAACGCCCATATTAAAGGTCCCGAAATATTTTTCAATGGACATTGGAAAACTTTTTACGGTTCCATTTCATGCTTTTTACCGATCCTCTTTGATTCTTAAACTTTGCTTATCTCGATATTTGAAATTATATTTTATTAGGGGAAAGCTTTTAAGAAATAATGCTATTTGTTGATTACTTTCATAAGAAAACGCAATTTTATTAATATCTTGAGACATTCTTCTCAATCCAAACATAGCTTTTACTATGAAAAATATAACTGCTATGTAATATAAAATTTCAAGTATACAAATAAATGGGTCCCCTAAGAAGGCTCAAAGTCACCCAAAAAGCAATGGAGAGGGCTATGCTTGGAGTTGCCATGCGAGATTGAATCAGAAATGAGGAAATCCGCAGGCGAACCAAGTAAGTGTGTGTGTGTGTGTGTGTGTGTGTGTGTGTGTGTGTGTGTGTGTGTGTGTGTGTGTGTGTGTGTCGGATATACTACATGCCACATTTATCACATTTGATATGCCAAATTTTCGAAACCTAACGTAGGTTTATCATGATGATCAATTTTTACCGAATCATTCATACACTGTGATCGAGCAAAATTGTCTTTTAGTAAAAGTATGAGTTCCACAGTAAAAGTTCACAACGACAAACCCAACACAGATATTGAAAGTATTTCATCTCCATGTATTCAATTAGTATAATAATTTGTAACATTTACAGTTGGACTGCAGTCTCAAGCCATTACCATCTTTTAGGTTGTACTAAACATTCTCCTGCAATGCCTTAAGCCTTTCCACTACTCCCGGAATCTTGAAATACACATGCATTAGTAATATTAACCACTGTACCAATTAGTAAGTTTCGCAGTCAGCGATACCACACTGAATCGACCTTAGACTGGTAGTTTGAATAATGTATTCCCAGTTCCACAAAACTACTAAGTTTCGTTTGCAAATTATACATGAATTTGTCCCCTAAGCACAATCATATAAAATTTTGTTTTACTCTTTATTTATAAATTTACTTAGTTAATTATAAAATTATTAAACATTTAAAAAGAAGGCAATATAGTCAGATGGTCCAAAAATATTTTAAAAAATGGTAACCTTGCTGAGTTTCTGCCGGTTTTTTTAAGTTGAAAGCTGACTTCCGAATCGGTGGTAACGGTGGTGTAATTCGACCTTCATATGTGCCCTTCTAAACTGAATACTTAAATGGTTTTGACTTTGACTTCTGCTCCGCTAGTTTCACTCACGTTTCCTAATTAAAAATAATCTGCTAGATAATTTAGTTTTCTATTACTAAAAGAATTTTCAAAATCAGTTTCGGAATTCACCTCATAAATAAAAAAATCCATAGAATCATCCCTCTTTCTTAGTCTATCTATCTATATCTCCAATTTTGAAACCTGCGTGCAAAATTTGAATTTGTGTTTCAAGACTGTGTCTTACTGTTGGAATTATTGTAGATTAACTATGGGTTAAGATATTGTATTCTAACCAACCTTTATTTCCTACAGGTGAAAATCCAGCGGCAATGCAATCATCATCACCGAGTTTCATCACACGACTCAATTTCCACGGATTCTTATTACCAACGCTTACAGCCCTGAATCTGATACTGCGGTGACAATCAAGCCTCACTCTGTAGACTATAAGCGAAAATGTACTCTATGTATTAGATGAGACGCCACGTTTTTGCGTGAAGTGAAACTTAGGGGTGTCACAAGAACTCATTAGAGATTAAGACGTGTTTTCATGGTAATTTTACGATTTGAAATATTGGGCAGTTATCCGGGACTCTAACATTTAAGTGTGAAGTTCATGTCTACTGATTACTTTGGTTTACTGGATAAATGTTTTTAATTGGTACTCAGTAGTTCCTTTTTCTGACTACCGTCGCATATTGATATTAATACCAGGGGGTTTGTTAATGTTTTACCGACCTTTTAGCATACCTAGACTAGTCGTAAGACTACATTTGGTAAATACAAAGTTTGATGCAATAGTAATATGTTTTGTATTATTCGTCCAAGGTTTTGTACTATGGGCCTCCTTAAGAGGCTCAAGGTCACCCAAAGAGCAATAGGCTATGCTCGGAGTTTCCCTGCGAGATCGAATCAGGAATGATGAAATCCGCAGGCGAACCAAAGTAACCGACATAGCCCGAAGAATTGCCATACTGAAGTGGCAGTGGGCGGGGCACATAGCTCGTAGAACCGACGGCCGATGGGGCAAAAAGGTTATTTAGTGGCGACCATGGACCGGAAGACGCAGCGTGGGCAGACCTCCAACACGGTGGACCGTGCCACTGGATGCGGATAGTGCAAGACCGGCCATTGTGGAGATCCTTGGGGGAGGCTTTTGTCCAGCAGTGGACGTCTTCCAGCTGACATGATGATGATGATGATTTGTTTTTGAAGTTTACGAAAATTTTATGTGTGGTAAAATTGGGCGTTCACAAAAAGTGTTGTTTTTATAGTAATAGATACGTAGGTACATGTTAGGTGACTATAGATGGCAGCACCAGAGCTCATTATCTCCTTTCTATTATAATTGAAGGCGTTGTTGACTTGAGTTTGGTGTAGAAAAACATTGTTAGGAAGTCCATGATGGAGCATCTAATACATAGTAATCAATGCTCCTGGTAAATTGCTCTTCACCAGATGTTTTTTTAAAGCTTTGTGTGCTTGCCACTTTCGGTCTCATCATCACCTATATTAACAACAACTTAGCATTTTTTTCTACTCTGTTTCTTAACCGTTTTTTAGCTATTGGTGAGATTTACTACTATAAAAAAAATGAAACAGTTGGTTCTTTTCTTTGTAAAAAAAATATGGGCAAACCCCAGCATTTTTATGACTGATTTCAGGTAAGGTATAATTTTTGACTTCACGCAAAAATTAGGTATGTAAAAACTGATTTTAGATACTAAATTAATTAATTGGAGATGAATGATTTTGTAAGGTACCTAGAATATTAATGAAGTTGTATAAAATCAATTATTTCGAAGTGAATTTTTTTTTAGTAGGCTATCGGAAATCAGAGACTAGAAATTTCTAGGAATTCTAACTATTCGAAAATGGTAGCTTTAAGGCTCCTAGAGACACTTAACCAAATAAATTTTGTTAAACTGTTATGTTTTTGAACTTTTACCAGATTTTCTTTTATAAAATAAAAATAAATAAATTTAAGACTATGAAAATACATAAGAGTTTATTTTGTATAATTTTAGAGATGAAAACGGTTAAAACAGTAAAAGTTTTCATCAAATCTAAAAATCAACTCTGTACAATGATATTTTAACTATTATTATAAACTTTCAGTCAAAAACAATATTTTTATGAGATGTTTTAATTAAAATAATTTATAGACCATTTATTGTAATAACGTTATTTATTAATTATGTTATTTATTGTAATAAAATAATTGTGTAATTTCTGATTTCACAGTGATTAAAATTCACTATAAAATGCCATGTAAATATTACATTAGAATAATTGTGATATATCTACATAAAGCTCATTATATTAATGTTAATAATTGTAAATATTATTTAATTAATAGCTCTTAATCAAACTGCATATGGAATAAAAAATAACTGTTCATTTTAATACGAGTTTTATTGATAAAAATATTTAAAATCTCATCGTGTTTTTTTTACTCTTGGGTAAGGTTGTGTTTGAACGTAATCTTACCATGCTAAGCGATGACGTGGCCGGAGGTGGTAAGCTCACAGAGCTAAAAAGCAAACTGGCTCTCAAGCCCAACTGGCGACAGACTTTCAACTTGAGGGTGCCAGCCAGTCGAGTACTACAAAGTACCCTACCACCGTGCTATGGTTTCCTCACGATGTTTTCCGATGATCTCGAAAATGGTGATACTTTTAATGAGGTCATTTTTGTTTATTTGGTAGGTGACTTGCCACCTATCTCCACCGTGCTACCGTGTGTGAGGAAGCCGACGATGTTTTCTGATAATCTCGAAAAAGGTGACTTTTACTAAGGTCATTTTTGTCCCTTAAGTTTGTCAATCTACTTACCTACTTACTTACTAATTAACATTCTTAGTTGAAAGGGCGCGATGTGTATTGATAAATTGGCTGTCAGTTCAGCATGGTGCTATGACCATCAAGTACATAGAGCTGATTTTCAGCTTAGGCCAGTGTGACTGAAGATTGTGCGCTTCGACTTCGAATATTAACATAATATACATGATTATATATATAACTAACTTAAAGTAAGTAAGTATACGACATGGAATCATCTCAAAAGATGTGAAGCTCTTCAGATTCCATTAAATGGGCAATCTCACTCCTAGGGTTTGCAGACCTGAGTATTTGATATTAGTTTCAATATGATACTTCCACGCGTCCCTGAGAAAAAGGATCTAAACGGACAGACAGAAAGACGGACAAAAAAGTTATCCTATAAGGGTTCCATTCTTTCCTTTTGAGGTACCTTAAAAGCTGAGAATTTGGCAAAATTTACTCCAAATATTTCACACACATTCATAAAACACACAGATTACTTAACAAAATAGTAAAACTCTCATTGTTTTAACATGTAAACGTAATTCCCAATTTGTCCAGTTTCGTAAGTACCTTGACAATCAAATTCACTGGAAAAGCAATAGTAAATACGATTGTAACAATATTAGCGCTTGTCTCGCTCAAATTAGGTGCCATCTACAATTTTGGGGATCACCGAGATCAAAACATACTAGATGTGTCATTTGATGAGGTACCGACAGACGCTTGTCATTCCATTAAATAAATAAATATCCTGGGACATTTTTCACA
Source organism: Ochropacha duplaris (assembly GCA_951361185.1). Lineage (NCBI taxonomy): Eukaryota > Metazoa > Arthropoda > Insecta > Lepidoptera > Drepanidae > Ochropacha > Ochropacha duplaris. The sequence continues at coordinate 1,326,653 of OX592712.1, read as the reverse complement.
CATGACTATCTGATTTCCCACACTATGCAGAGCTTGTAATATGGAAACCAGATAACTGATATGCTACATATACGTTTTCTTGTAAGTCACATCACATCAAAGTATAGGAGTGGGGCTTGTGACGTCACTTCGTGGTAAAATTTGCACCACAGCGTGACGTCACACGTAATTTTTCGTTTACGGAACAAAATTTAAAATACGTGTCCAATATTTTTTGGTAATCTAACTGACGGACTAAATAGTTTTTTTTAGGATACTACGAAGTTCTTTGCCTGTAAAATGCCACATCTAGTAAAAACCTAACCTATGTAAGAATATAGTGCAGAGATGAAATAATGGAATAGGCACTAGACAAGCATTTCGACCTTCATTAGTTTGAGAGCTCCCGGATGACGATCCACGCTCAGCCAGAATATTCAGTAAATTCTTTATCTGTCTCGCTCACTCTTGCAAACAGAGCGAGATAGTTAGCTCCTAATGGATTCCAGTTAAAAGTATGAGGCCGCATTTCTGTTGGATGCGAAAATATGGACATCGGTTGATGAAATATAGTGTATTTGAGAGTTGTAGTTGCCTGTTAGCGATCATTTTTAGTACGACTATACATTTTAACACATTCACTGCTAGTTATGTATTATTACTATTACCTAAAACATAGTTTTGAATACATACCCAAAACTGTTCAAAAGTTATTTGTTGAAAAATGCCGCGTAAACATCATGTGACCTCAGTACGCGTGACGTCATTGGAGGGTAAAAACAAACATACCAAGTACCGAGTGCCCTGCTTTTACCTTACTAATGTCCTTTAATCATAAACTTTTATATTTAGAAATATTAAAGTCGTAGAAAAAACACTGTATCACGCATAGTAGACAAATGACGTCACATCCTGTGAATTATTTTATTTTATTTGTTGATTTATAATTGTAATCTAATATATAAAATTCTCGTGTCACAGTTTCCGTTGCCATACTCCTCCGAAACGGCTTAACCGATTTTGATGAAATTTTTTGTGCTTATCCGGTATCTATGAGAATCGGCCAACATCTATTTTTCATCCCCCTAAATGTTAGGGGTAGTCCACCCCTAATTTTTATTTTTATTTTTGAGACAAAATTTCTAATTTCTATTTTTTTATGATACAACATACAAAAATACATACAATCCCCAATTTTCACCCTTCTACGATCAACCCTTATTTTTTAATAGCCATTTTAGTAATTTGAGTAATCGGTCAAGCCGTTTCGGAGGAATATGGTAACAGGACCGATTTGGATGAAATTTTGTGTGTGTATTTCAATGGGTTCCTCGATGATTTGAAAACAAAATTGGACCCGGTAGATGGCGCTGGAATCGGGTTCTAAGTTTTGTTTTAATTTCAGGGCAGGACAACGTCTGCCGGGTCCACTAGTATTCATATAAATATTTACTGAATGACCGTTCTTTCCTTCTAACTACATTTTCGACTTTTTCTGAGGGGCGACAGTCAGTTGGCATGGCAAGATGGTGTTAAGATCATAGCCGATTTAGACGACTCTGCTCCAACACCGCCCTATACTAAAAGTCAACTACCGAGCAGTCTGATGGCGGTACGCGAGCTGTCTGCTAATTTATGTTGCCAATATAAACTATATCTAAAGAGCACGACCTGAATGATATTTTATTTGTCGGGTGGGAGCGGAGTCGTGTAAGTGAGCAACGACCTTTACTGTCACTTCTTTTCGTTTAAACAGTTAGTATTCTATGACCGAACTATCTGAACCTATATCTCTATCCACGAGTAGTTGCCGAATAAAATTTAACTTACGGTAACTTACGTAAGTCATAGTTGAATGGATGCGCATTTATTGATCTAGCTCATTACATAGGCCAGTCACGTTGTGCGGCGATCCAGCCTTCAGTTTGCTAACAAAGCTATTATATTCGATGGAAATGTAATAAGAATTATTTAATAATTTCTATCTATTTAAGATTTAGGGCAGTCTTTATCAAATATCGTCTTTATTGTGCATACGTAATTAATTAAAATAAGACTTGAAAACTAATCTACAATAGAATAACCTAATATAAAACTTACTCAACTCAAACTCAAATCTGATTTATTTAGTTTAGGCCCTGGTAAGGCACTTATGAACGTTACAATTGACTCTACCACCGGTTCGGAATACACTTAAACTGAGAAGACTCCGGCAAGAAATTCAGCAAGGCAATTTTTTTTAACAGTGGATCTTTCTTACACTTTCTTACTAATATAATACATACCATCTAAAAATATAATTAATTTTAAATATATAAATACAGAAAGAGAATAAAAATACTAACTATGATACAAATAAAAATACTAACTAAGATATACAAAACAATGTGATAAGAAAAAAAAAGGGGAGACCAGTTAATCAAAATAATAATATTTTACAACTTTTTATGGCTGTCAAGAATCAATTTAGAATATGGATGTTTTTTTTATATTGTTATTAATTACTTAACACCACTATAATAAAAAGTAATAATAAAAATTCAACGCCATAAAAGTAACGTACCTATTAAAAAAAAATAGCCTTCCAAACCGGGCACTTGTTCGAAACGCCTTGCCATTTTGCCGCGATTGGACAATAAGGCGGATTTTTTGAAATTCGAACCCTACGGTGAAATCTTGAAGCGGAAAGCTAGACCATATAATATACATTATAAAGTCTTCTCCAAAGTGATTGAATTACGTATTAACGCACACCTACCGCTAAAAACTAGAAATTGATTAGCTTGACGTAGTTAAATTGTCCAACACGCTGTTAGTGGTTACCGTATCTTAAATGTTTTAATTTAGGTATAAGTATAGATGAATAATAAAAAAGAAACGAGCGAGGATTATAGGTAGTAGTCACACGACCAACCATACATGTACCATCATCTCGGAAAATAGGTTGGTACCATCTGACAGCCAACTCTAACACCCCGCGCGCTCATTGGTCAAATGATGTTTGTGATTGAGTTTGAGGCTGTATGGGCTAAAACCCTTTGCCTGCACTACAATAATAAAAAGCCTTTCATTTGACCATGCTACATTTCTTCTTAGCTAATATTATTATTACTAGTTGCTATATATCTATTTCACTTTTACTATTATTATTAAATTACTACTATTATTGGAACGAAGTTCCTTATCGCGCGTTGTGAAAGGGGGCTAGACGGAAAAAAATCCTACGAAAAACCGTCACTTTTAGTGTCAGTTGGTCGGGTGACAGTTGTGTGTAGTAAGCTATTGTAAGCTGTGCGGCGTGCGCATGTTTCTCTCTCTCTCTCTCTCTCTCTCTTATAGAAAGCAAGCCAGATATTTTCATTTCTATTTATATATACTCTCTCGACTTATATAACTTCGTTCCATCCGGGTGTCCCTTGACACCTCTCAAGTTTTATTTACTAAGCAAGGCCCCCAGGTTGGGTAAAGGCCTCCTCCATTGATGCCCACTTCTCTCTATCCTGTGCTATTTGCCACCACTTTGGGCCAGCGACTTTTTTTATTTCATCCTCCCATCGGGTAGAGGGTCTTCCTCTCTTTCTATTACCTTGAGGTCCTCTCCATACGGTGGTATTGTAGGTCCATCTTTTATCTCTAAGCCCCGCTATGTGGCCGGCCCATTTCCATTTTTACTTTTGTGCGTAGTTCAAGGCATTAGTGGCTTTTGTTATTTCTCTTATCTTTGTGTGTCTAATCTTGTCTAGTTTTTTTTTTTATTTTAAGCATACTTCTCTCCATTCCACGTTGACAGGATGTTATTTTGAGCTTAGCTTTTGTCGTAAATTTCCATGTTTGACACCCATATGTCAAGCATGGTAAGAGGCTAGAGTTCATTGTACTATAATAGAGAAAATAAATTTACACACATGGAGTGCCTTTTTTCACGAAATCACTCCTACGGATTGGAAGAAAGCGTTTTTGATGTAACATCTTAAACATCAAAAACGAACAGCGTATTTATGTACAGAAAACATAACTGACGGAAGTCAGTTCCTCAGTCAAGGGCACACAATATATGTCCCGCAACAAAACCCCAAGGAAATAAAATAATACCCATGTTTATAACAATAAAACAAGGCGTAATGTAATCAAGATTAATAGACGGACATTATGAAACGATGTGGGGGACGGTAGGACGTAATAACGGTCTGTGAGAGTATAACTTGTAACTAAATAGGAAGTAGTGGTGCTCGACTATTTCGAGCGTTTGTTATTTGGTCACGTTTTTATATTTTTCAAACTTTTTTTACACAACTTTTATTACAAATCGCGCGTTGTGAAAGGGGGCTAGACTGAAAAAAATCTTACGACACAAAAGTGTCGGTGACACCGCTGTGCGGCGTGCGCATGTTTCTCTGTCTGTCTCTCTCTCTCTCTCTCTCTCTTATAGAAATCAAGCCAGATATTTTCATTTATATTTATATATATATAAATAGTTTTTTTTTGTATATATATATATACTCTCTCGACTTATATAACTTCGTTTCATCCGGGTGTCCTTGACACCTCTCAAGTTTTTTTTTTATGTCACAAGTGACAACGAGGCAGGCGGGTCACCTCATGGTAAGTGACTACCGTCGCCTATAGACATTAGTGCCAATGTGTTGTACACCTTATAACAATGCCTTAAAGGAAAACTGGCTCTCAAGTGCAATTGCCGGAATACACCAATAGGTGCTTGGTGACAGATTTTCAATTACTACCGTCGATAGTCGATTACTACCGTGCTGTGGTTTCCTTACGATGTTTTCCTTCACCGAAAGCTCAAGCTCATTGTAGGATTCGAACCCACGACCTTCGTCGCGGTATCCGACGTCACTACCACTGAGCTATCATCGCCATTATCCGGCTGATTAGCATGGTCGTAAGGTACATTGTTTGACCTGAGTGTAGGTATCTATCTATATCGAAGTATGTATTTACGCTTAGGTACATACATCTATATTCTATTATATAAAAATGAATCCCTATTTCCTTGACGTGTAAAGGAAAACAGCTGGAAACGCATCGCTCGCTCGGTCAATTAAAACACTACCCCAAATTAGGTCAGTTAGTTAATTATTCACAAGTCTTTATATATTTCTAGATAGATAAACAGAGGTAACAAAATGTAGCCCTCAGAAATGATGAAAATCATCTTAATATTAATTGAATACACGTGGATGTAAAAACAAAGGAAAAGAAAGTTGATGAGCAAAAATTAAATAACGTACGAAATGAGAACAACCGAAACGGAAAGACGCCGTAGGCTACAATGCATTCCCGAGATAAAAGGGAAACCACGTTCTTTTATTTTACTATTTCTTCCGTCTCATTCGTTTCCCTTCACTTTACTGTGGGACTTTAAACCTTGTTAGTAGGTCCTTAAATGCGTACTTCTATATTAGTTTTAGTATGGTATAAACATAAACGGAATCGATCATTTATTAAATAAACCAATTTGTTGTTTCTATCGTCACGCAACTTTAGACTCTAAGCTCATTACTATATAGAATACTAGCTTTTGCCCGCAACTCCGTCCGCTGGAATTAATAATTTGCGTAGCTTATTTTTATATCTTGGCGGTTTAAGCGTGAAGAAGTAACAGAGACAAAAAGAAATTAGTTCAGCGGTAATTGATTTCCCATACAAACTTCCACACCCCCTTTCACCCACTTAAAGGTTGATTTCTGGGATAAAAACTATCCTATGTTTTTACCCGGTACTCAAACTATCTTTATACCAAATTTCATCTAAATCGGTTCGGCGGTTTAAGCGTGAAGAGGTAACAGACAGACAGACAGACACACTTTCGCATTTATAACATTATATACTAAAGTATGGTAGGAATGGATGGATTGTATTGTTATGCTGCCTTCCACAACTAATTGTAGTAAGGGTTGGAAGCCAGCCAGGCGCATTATGAGCGCACAATCCACCCAAAATTCAACTCTTGATAGAAATACAACTACGATGATAGCTCTGTGGCGTGAGTTTTTGGTGAAGGAAACCATCGTGAGGAAACCATAGCACGGTGGTAGGATACTTTGTAGTACTCGACTGGCTGGCTACCTTCATGTTGAGAGCCAGTTGCTTTTAAGGCATTGTAATAAGGTGTACAACACATTGACAATCTTCCTTGTATTGCTAATTTCTATAGGTGACGGTAGTCATTTACCATAAGGTGACCGCTATTATAAGTACCTTTGGCTCGCTATGAGACTAATGATGATAGATATGTTTTTTTTTTATCTTCGTGCACATGTAGATGTTGGAACGCAGGTCTCTCGTTGAACATTGATAGCGCGATGTAGACTATGAAATCTTGCAATGGTCGTTTATTGTAGCACCAGCGCCATCTATCCAAGAGTAGCTTAAAACTTTATCTGCGTGGTAAATAGATGTCGCTACTGTACGATCTGTAAAAGGAATCGCGATTCAAGTTATTAAAATTCAATGATTTTCATTTGCAAGTTAGACATAGGTCTTAAATAAATTTTGCTCTAAACGTGTAAATTTAAAATTAATCAACCATAATTTTTAAACCTCATGAGAAAATTCCAGCACACCGGCATAATTGAGTGCTAAGACATAACTGTAAAAGTCCTCTTTTGTTCGCCGTTCGCTGTTCTCGGATAAAACTAGGTAAATATGAGAGTTTTACTAGATTATAGGCCATATCATTATACTTAGTTGCCTACAAAGGATGATAATGCAAGTGAAGCAGGTAATGTTGAAATATCTCGAAAATGGTGATGGTAATGGTTTAGATTCAGAATTGAACCCGGTAGGTGGCCCTGGAATCGGGTTCTAAATTTTGAGTTAATTTCATGGCAGGATGACAACTGCCGGACCCACTAGTAGTTTAATAGATGCAGTCCCAAACTAATAATTGATTTCAAATTATCGCAGAAAATGTATTATATTTTTATTAATAATTTTGAATGTTCGAGAATCTTCAATGACCCCCACCGAACTTGATGTCTGGATATGCGCCTTACGTACTTCAGGTATGTAGGTAAGTGTGGCCACAGACCTATTATCTAACTAACTAGACGTCGCGACAAATAGAAAACAGTCAGTTTGCCTGCTTTCTTCATTTAGTCCGCGATCGACCGTTATTGCCTTCGGACGTCAACCGACATCTAGAAAAATTACTGGTTGTTCCGTATTAAGTTGTAAAAACTGTGGAAAACCCAAATAATTGAAATTTTTCCTGTAAATTGTCACTTTAATTTACACCAAAAAGTGAGACGTTTGGTCTTCGTACAAATTGAGGTACTTGCGTTATCTAGTTAGATAATAGGTCTGTGGTGATACCACACAAAGCCTAGAATAGAACTGCCTCCGAAGTTCTGCAGCCGAACACATCGGTTGGCGATGATAGATCAGAGTTTGATACAAGTTTGAAGTTTCAGTGAAGGAAATCATCGTGAGGAAAGCACGGTGGTAGACTGGCTATGATAGTGACGGCAGATACTGCAGCAGGTCGTGGGTTCAAATCCAATACGTTTGAGCTTTTGGTGAAGGAAAACGTCGTGCCCCTCAATTTCACCCGCGTTCCTAAAGGATTTTATGTTTTCCTGGTATAAGTTTTTTTCCAGGATATGATCTACCTTTGTCCCAAGTGTCATCAAATCTGTTCAGTAGTTTTTGCGTGAAAGAATAACAAATATCTTCAGATCCTAACAATCTGTCATCATATGTATAAAATAATAGTAACTAGCTGTTCCCCGCGGGTTCACCCTGGTTGGATTTTATCTTTTCCCGGGACAAAATATAGCCTATGTTCATCAGGGATAATGTAGCTTTCTAATGGTGGAAGAATTTTTTAAATCGGTCAAGTAGTTTCAAAGCCTATTCAATGCAAACAAACAATCAAATTATAGCAGTTAGATGCCTAGCACATAGTAATTAATTGCTTTGAGCTAGGCGTAAAGCAAGTCATAGAGCTCTCAAGTTAACCCAATTACTTGGTCGATTGTTTACCTGCCCCTAAATTGTTTGTATAGGACCAACTTGTGCCTGTGGCTTTGCCCACAGTTATGCCTTGAAAAACTTAATGAATTAAACACAAATTATTAAAGCCGTTGTGGAGAAAAATTTAAATATTGAAATTTCGTGTTCATTTTCCAGATTCTTCGTTTCCCAATCGTTTTGGAGAAACATATCTACTGCAGCGCCCCAGGGTGCGTAGACCCTGGTCTCTAACGCTAAAACATATCTAAGAACCTTTTTGAAAGTGACATTTATGTATTTCGCATTTTTTTACGTTTTCAATAAAAAAAAACAATTAAAAAAAATGTTTCATGATGGATCCTGAAATACTTTTCATGAGAATTAGTTTCAATTAGGTTATGTAGTTTTTGAGTATAGAATATTTTCGTTTACAAGGCTATTGTGAGTTAATCGCAAAAGCATTGTTTTTCATAGTGTCTTTGAGAAGTTCTATGAAATAAAAACTTATGCAGCTTTTTAAACCATACCTTGCTACGTTTTAAATGTCACGTACTAACTTGGAAGTGAAAAAAAACAACCTTTTTAACTTGTTGCATCTATTTATGATTCACCTAACAATCCACAAAAATAAAAATAAAAAACTATAAACATTTTACACTAAAGGTAAGCAGCGTAAAAAACCTACCTGAAATATTCTGTTACATACGAGATAATATTTTAATTAAGCTAGCCGGAGGAGGTATGGCTACCGAATTAATATGTTAGTAGGGAAAAAACGGCGGGATGTGCCAACGGAAACGAGGTCCCAGAGTTCGTTGACTTTCCTAATTAACTGTTGCTAAACACTCGAGAAGAAGTTGCTAGTTCTGATAGGTAACTCTTACTTTGTACTCGTATATGGTATGAAGAAAGTTTCGCAACATATGTTGAAGTCAGAGCGTTATAGATGCGACTTGGTCTTTGGTTGGCGATGCGTTAAATATAATTTGGAGGTTGAGTTACGATGCGGAAAATCACGTTAGACCTTTCAGATAGATACAGATTCTTGCCGGTTCTTCTCAGTTGTTGTCTGACTTCCGAATTGGTGGTAACTTCTGTAATTCGACCTTCATAAGTGCCCTTCTAGGGCCTACACTGAATAAATAGTTTTGACATTGACTTTGATAAAAAAAAAGCATTTTCACTCCTCTTGCTCAAAAAGACCGTCATTGTGGCGTACCAGAGCGAAGAATAAATAGCAATTCTTCCTCTAGGGGTTTTTTTTTTAAATTGTTGTCTGTCAAATGGCAATGAGCCTACAAAAACGAAAAAGTCTTTAGTCATAAGTAAAATAATCATGAATAAAGACTCGACTTATTACTGTTTCATAAAAAAATAACTTCATTTTAATTTTGAAAATGGAACTAAAATCGGCGATCTCTGGTAGAATGCATGCAATGTGTTGCGGCTACAGAAGAAACAAAAAAAAGACATTATAAACTACATATTTCATGTTGTATTGGATTGTTTTATTTTCTCGCAATCCTAGTGAAAGGTAAAACTACCTCGTATATAATGGGTAATTTTAGCTCCTTGTATAACAATCTACTATTTTGAGGCAGTGGTGAAAGAAAGGTGTGGATAGGTTACCTACACAATATTCAATCTTAAAGAATGGCCGAGAAATGACACTCTAACGTACACATAAATAACTTAATATTGCAATAGATGATAGCTCAGTGGTAGTGACGTCGGATACCGCGGCGAAGGTCTTGGGTTCGAATCCTACAATGAGCTTGAGCTTTCGGTGAAGGAAAAGCTCGTGAGGAAACCTATCATAGTGGAAGGGTACTTTGTAGTACCAGACTGGCTGGCTACCACCCTCAAGTTAAAAAGCGTTAAGCACCTATTGGTGTGTTCCAAAAGCTGCATTTGAGAGCCAGTTCCCATCTAGGCTTTGTGTGCTTACCACCTTCGGCCACATCATCACTTACCATGGTGAGATTGCGGTCAAACCCAAGCTTATCTAGAATTTAAAAAAATATATCTCATAACATACGATTTATTGGAACAAAGTTCCTTATCGCGCGTTGTGAAAGGGGATTAGACGGAAAAAATGCTCACGAAAAATTGTCACCGACACTTTTGTGTCGGTGTGCTATTGTAAGCTGTGCGGCGTGCGCATGTTTCTTTGTCTGTCTCTCTCTCTCTCTCTCTCTTATAGAAAGCAAGCCAGATATTTTCATTTCTATTTATATATATATATATATATATATATATTTATATATATAATCTCTCGACTTATATAACTTACACCTCTCAAGTTTTTTTATTTATAATAGGATTACCAACAGATGATACACAAAATACATAACTTATTACTAACACAAAGAGATACATGCTCGGTGTTCATCCAATTACAGGCAACCACAACATATCTACGTTTGAAAATAACTGTACCGACTAAATGTTCAAAACACACATAAAAAAACTTGAGAGGTGTCAAGGGACACCCGGATGGAACGAAGTTATATAAGTTATATAAGTCGAGAGAGTATATATATATAAAAAAAAATATATATATATGTAAAAAATTAATCGAGGCCTCGGGTGACCGGCGGGCGGGGAGCTTTTTCCGCCAACGCATCAGCTTGGCCATCCAAAGAGGAAACGCTGCCAGCCTTCTGGGAACCTTGCCGATCGGCAGCAGCGGCAGCCTCGAACAAGTTTTTTATGTATTGTAATTGTACATTTGCTTGTATATTTTGTACATTTGTTGTAAATAAAATTATCACCAAGTAAGCCATTATATAGATAGAAATGAAAATATCTGGCTTGCTTTCTATAAGAGAGAGAGAGAGAGAGACAGACAGAGAAACATGCGCACGCCGCTCAGATTACAATAGCTTACTACACACAACTGTCACCCGACCAACTGACACTAAAAGTGTCGTGACAATTTTTCGTAAGATTTTTTTCCGTCTAGCCCCTTTCACAACGCGCGATAAGGAACTTCGTTCCAATTATATTTAGACAATATTCAAAATAAATTAGAATCAAACATACCTACTATTATATAATATAAACATACAAAAAATCAATATTGTTAAGAACCTACTCATATTACAGTCCCACCTTCACATGTCTCTGGCTCACTGGCTGGCTACCACCCTCAAGTTGAAAATCTGTCGCCAAGCACCTGTTGGTGTGTTCCGGCAATTGCACTTGAGAGCCAGTTCGCCTTAATAAGGTGTACACCACATTAGCAATCCCCTGGTATTGCCAATGTCTATAGGCGACGGTTGTCACTTACCATCAGGTGACCCGCCTGCCTCGTTGTCACTTGTGACATAAAAAAAATAAAATAATAATATGTCCCCTTAAGTTTTTCATAGCACTACTTACCGGAAAACTTGAATACCTATTAACTACTATTGTTACTACTACTAATGTTAAAACAAGACCTACTTAGATTAGTATCTGAGGCAGTCAGACTTGAAACCAAATAAGATCTTATTAATAATTAGATTCAAATAATATGTAAGTAGATTTCGTGAACGTGCCACGCCTTAATTGAACGCATGAACTTCATGGCGTCGCCAGGGGGACTATAAAGTGGGGTTAGCAAAAATGCGATTTAGAATTTCTTTGAAATCTTTCGGTCGGTTTACTGATTGCAACTCGGATGGTATTTTTTTTTTTTTTTTATACCACTAGGTGGCAAACAAGCTTACGGCCCACCTGATGGTAAGCGGTTACCGTAGCCTACCCAACAAACATTTTTGTCATATAATGAAACATTTACATGACCTTGCGTCTTATTAAAGTTATTTAACAGTATTTTTTTTAACTCTTCGTCATGTACTAGTGCATTATGAGTCCAAATAGTCATATACATTTTTTGTCTTATAATATTGTCATATAGACGTTATTCCGACATTTTTTTACAATCGTCATTTAGTAGCGTCTACGTCGACATCTATAAAACTTTCTTAGACAACTTGTCGTCGTGTAAACGTTTTCGTAGTATAAATGTCATAATACTGTCAATTTTGTCATATAATTACCTTTTAAACATCTGTTAAACTGATAATAATTGTTTACACGTAGTATTTATAACCATTATATATAAGTCGAATAAGTATTACGAGTGCAACCTGTATATATCCTAAAGTATCACAATGATGATAATACGACCGCTATTTAATTAATACTCATATTAAAGGTTTATAATAACCTTGTATACAATTTCCACCATTTTGAAATCAAATATATCATATTTATTTACTGTTCCGTACAACATGGATCGAAAAAAGTGGAAAAGTATCAAAAGAAGTGGTGCTTTCAAAAGAAAAGTTAAAAACAACTATCATTCGCTTCAATCACGTTCTTTAATACGAAGTAATAGAGCTCAAGCTGAGAGTGAGGAAAAGAAGAAGGGTTCCGTATCACATTTAAATGAAAATTTAACCAATAAATTTAACCAAAATGCTACGAGTATACCCTGCAATTCATTTGCCGAAGCACAAGACTCTAGTTCATTTTCCGAAGTTGAAGACAGTTATTCATCGTCTGAAAATGAAGATAATGTAGATAAAGAAGACACTTCAACCAAAAATGATGACTTCAGACTTCATTATAAAAAGTGGGCTATTTATTTTAATATTTCACAAGTTGCATTAAAGCAATTAAATGTAATTCTGAACAAAAGAATGCCCTGCATAGTACCTCTAGACCCAAGGGCGCTTTTAAAAAGCAAAAAAGATATACAAATAATTCTTATCAATGATGGTCAATACTGGCATAATGGTCTCATTGAATCTTTAAAATTGATTTTAGAAAACCTAAATGATAAACCGAAATGCGTTTCACTTAATGTGAATATTGACGGACTACCATTGTTCAACAGTTCTAAGCATCAAGTGTGGCCTATATTATGTAACATCCACGAAATACCAAATGTGCCCCCTTTTGTTGTGGGTATTTATGAAGGTACGAGTAAACCATCAAATGTATCCGCATATTTTCATCCTTTTGTAAGTGAATTACAAGAACTAATGTCCAATAATTTGCGAATTGCATCGCAAGACGGGGTCGATACTTTGATCGAAGTTAAAGTCAGAGCCTTCATATGCGACTCGCCAGCGAGAGCCTTGGTTAAAGGTGGGTATCCTAGTCCAATTATGTAATTTAAAATTCTTATTAACCTTTTAAGTAATGTTTTATTCGAAACTGAAGCAGTCATCCCGGTCAAAATCGGCCAGGAACTTAGGTCCAATATAGTACCGGCTCAGATGGTCGAGTGGCAGCAAGCGCTGTCTATTACATAAAAACGATTCTGAGTTGGATAACCAAACGGAATGTAGTGATAGGTTTCGTTTAGTAGTAGTAATTTAAATAAAAGTCTCTATTATATTTTACAGGAGTATGCAATTTTAATGCAAAACACGGTTGCTTGAAATGTACAGTGGTCGGCGAGTATAGTCATAAATCGCACACAGTCACCTTTGCACAGACTGATTGCCCACGAAGAAATGACGCGGACTTTCGTTCTAAGAAGTATGGAGATCACCACAAGTACGATTCTCCTTTGCTAGCATTGCCAATAGATATGATTGAACAATTTCCTGTAGGAGATTCTCTACATATTATTGATTTGGGTATTATGAAACGGTTATTAATTGGTTGGAGGGATGGAAATTTAGGAAATCTAATTACAAAATGGCCTGCAAGGGAAATAGGAAAAGTCTCTCAATTTTTACTATGCTGTCAAATGCCAAAAGAAATACACAGGAGTGTTAGAAGCCTTAAAGACTTGTCACATTGGAAAGGTTCTGAGTTCCGTACTTTTCTGCTCTATTTAAGTTTTGTGATATTAAAGGATGTCTTAGATAATGCAGCATATCATCATTTCCTGCTCTTTTTCTCAGCTATAACTATTTGTACAACCGAGGCATATTTTCAATTTCTACCAGTCGCAGAAACAATGTTAAAGCACTTCGTTGACAATTATGGCAAGATTTATGGCCAAGAGTACATTACAAGCAATGTTCACAATTTAATACACGTAGTTGACGAAGTAAAGAGATTTGGAACCTTGCAGAGCTTTAATGCTTATCCTTTTGAAAATAAATTGAGTTCAATAAAGAGAATGATCAGAAAAGGAAACCAGCCACTTCAGCAAATTGCCAATAGATTAATAGAGAGACAATATAATATTGACGTAGACAACTTAAGAAACGATACTAGTCATAACTACCCTACGATAAAAACTTACAAATATGGAAGTAAACTTAAGACAGTTGTTCAACTAGAATCCTTTATCCTCTCAACTGATAATGGAGATAAGTGGTTTTTGACTAAGAACAACCACCTTGTTGAATTGCGTTCTGCTACTTGCAACGAGGGACGTATGCAGATAATTGGAAATCGAATTGAAAACTTAAGGAATGATGTTTTTGTAACGCCTATGAAATCTTCATATCTTAATATATTTATGATAAATGACAACGAAATTTCGCAAACTGAAGCCATATATTATATTAATGATATAAAGTGTAAGTTGGTTAGTGTTTCATATAACTCAAATTTATATTTTGCTCCGCTTGTTCATACATTAAAAAAATAGGTACTAAAAAAGGCAGTATGAATTGTTTCATTTTTTTAATTATCCCAGGAACATAATTAACATTTCAAGCACAAACATATAAACCTTCTATTTTAAACTTGCTATATTAGGAACTTTTACATTATATTTATTAACAAAAAAAATGACAACAAAATAAAATGTCACAAACAGAACACACAAAATCGCAACATAACAAAAATATAATTCTAATTTTTAATCTTTTTTCTTGCTAAATAATTAAGAAGTGAAAGTTTTCTTTTAACTAGAAGTTATTATCTTATCATTTCGCAAGTAAAAAGATTACAGAATTAACATTAAAAATTACAGAAAGACAGGAAACAACTTTAAATTATCGAACAACCGAACGCAAATAATCCCGTAATAATCGAATCGTCCCATAATCAGTGTGGTATTTACGTATTTGAAAGAATGAGAGGGTGCTTTAACTATGGTAACCGTCCGTTTACGCGACCATTATAGGAACTGCATCCCAATCTAGCTGGTCAAATCAAGTGGTGAGGCATTTTCTTTCTGATGTGGTGCATTTCCTTGGTCTACATTTGGGACATCACGTTGCTCTTCAACTGACTGGCGATTATTTTCTTGCAACACTTTTGTTTTTTTTGGTCTATTCTTTTGAGCAGAAGCCCTCAGCAGTTTGGATTCATTTCTTTTAATAGCATGCCTCATAACATTTTTTAAAAATAATTCGCACTCTGGTATTGTGAAGTTATTGTCAGATTGGTGTATTATTTTAAAAAATACTGTTATAGTTTTAGTATAAGACTTAAAACATATTTTTGGTTCTCCTCTGGTACCTCCAGCCCAAGAACATTGGGTCATAAATTGCCGAGTGAACATGGCATCAACCAATGCGTAAGCGTTATTATATGCGCGACCTTTGCCTTTCGTACAAGTTACAGAAAGTAACTTAATAATATTTTCTTCAGCTTGCGGATTATTTAAACGTTCCTCGAAACTAGTGAGTTCCTGTAGGTTGCTTATAATTTTAAAATAATTTTCATTATTGCTCTGTCGATTAATGTCAGTTGCTGCAGGTACAGAAATACGTGTCACCAATTCTTCTAATTTGGTGTCCAATAACGCAAGTTTTAGTAAAATATTTTGCTGATTATCAAATAGCACTTGTATATTTACTTCATTCGCCGATGCCGA
The DNA here is from genome assembly GCA_951361185.1 of Ochropacha duplaris. Taxonomy (NCBI): domain Eukaryota; kingdom Metazoa; phylum Arthropoda; class Insecta; order Lepidoptera; family Drepanidae; genus Ochropacha; species Ochropacha duplaris. The sequence continues at coordinate 1,310,914 of OX592712.1, read as the reverse complement.
GCTTATTAAATGGTCGAGCTTTTGCGCTATACTATCCTTCTCTGCACTTTTTCCTAGGGTTGTGGTCTCAGTGGCTTGATCATATGGTAATTCTATAACGACTTGAGATGAATGTGGCGTAATATCAAAACTATCATTTTGATCAATTAACTCGACGCCACTGGTATTTTCCTAAAAGAAACAAAATATAAATCACAAGCGTCCGCGTGTAATCAAAATTCGTACAGACGATTTCTGAAATAAAAACATACGTCCTTTCCAGGGTCTCAAACTATTTCCAAACCAAATATCATTGCAGTCGGTTCAGCAGTATAAACGTAACAAAAAAAAAGTTTTTTCTTTTGTTACTTTGTTGATAGTATATTAATATTAACTAGATTTTTAACTAGGTAAACTGGATTGAGGAGTAAGGAAGAAAAGATTACAAGATTTTACCCACGACTTCGTCCACATAGAATTGATACTTCATACATGTCTACCCCCCTTGTCCCTTCTCACTTCTTCACTTCTTCCCTTGTCACTTCCCCTTTGATGATATTTTTTTAATAAAAACTATCCCATGTCCTTCCTAGGGACCCAATCTGTATCGATACCAAATTTCGTCTTAATCAGTTCAGCGATTAAGGCATGAAGGAGTAACAAACACACAAACTCCCTTGCACATTTACATTAAGTTAGGATATTAAATAGCTAATTCTTTCGGAGTCGAGATCTTAATGACGGAAATATAAATATGTAAAGTTAATAAACTTACAGATAGACAGTTAGTTACCAGGTCGTTCAAATTTATTTGTGTGGTCGATTTTTTAGGTCGTTGGGGTTTTGAAATGATCTCCTGGTCCGTATCCGTATCGGACATATCCGACATAAAAGCGATTTGTTGTTCGGAACTTCCATAATCGGGAATATTATTTCGCTTCAGGATACATGGCATCGATTTCCAATTTATTTCTGGTATAGAATCCTCAGCCTTTATCAAAATAGTCTCATTCTTTCGTGGCCAATATAATGTTCCACGTTGTTCCCATTGCGCTGGCACAGTTGTTAATAAAGATATACCATTCTCTGTGGTCTCAACTATTTTAAAAGGCATTTTGCTAAAAATAAGTAAGGAAACAAGTTATTATGGACAACAAAATCTTACTAAGTAACAATAGATTCTTAAAATATATTATTAAAAACAAAACATGAGGGCTTTAATAATTGTACCTGTTATGTTTTGTGGCTACTTGATAATTTGGGTTTCTTAAAATCTAAGAGCCACGCGCCCACTTGCTATTACCGACCTACTACAACCGATGAACTGACTGTCTAAGCAAAAGTGCGCGAGCGAGAAGCAAAATAGAGGAGATATTCATGCAATCGAAACATCACGGCATAAAGAGCGAGCGAGAGCGACATATTGGTTCCGTGTAAGTACAGTGCGCCATCTAGTGATTCGGGATAATAGTTAAAACTCTATTCGGATTCAATAGATAATAATTACGCTACGAATTTTTAACAAGTTCTAATTGTACATTAAAAAAGATAATAAAAAAAGTTACTAATTGTGTGAGGGGCGTAAAAATAATTACAACTGTACAGATTTTTTTTACTCTTGTACCAATACTATTAAACTATAATAAGTATTACCTGTTAAGCCGAAGCGTGTGTCCAAAATTCTTACAATTTATTTTAAATGGGTACCTATGTATGATTAACTGACTAATTACAATATTCACATTCGTCTTCTGGAAAATGATTATAGATAGCAAAATATTTGCAATTGGGGCACCAAAATAAACCGTAACGTAATAAATTATTCACATTGTTGTCTGTTAAAACAAAATGAAACGGTCTATTTCCACGGACTATCTGGAAACCACATCCATAACAACGAGAAAAGAACATAAAATGAGTAAATGACCACGGCCATTTCAAATGTCCGCGTATCATTTCGATGAAGTCCATCTTTGATAAAAACTTATCAACATCCGCATAATTATAGATCATTCTGGGGTTTACCTAAAACAAAAGTAGACTTAACTAAGTTATATGTCACGCAAATACTTCTGTTCTTCTAATATTTTTTTTTAAGTTAGTTAGGTGTTTATTATTTTATTATTGATCCCTACATCAACTATTATGGCGTACACCTTATAATGAACACGCGGTTTATAGGTCGGGAAGTTATATAGTTGTCATATAACGCAGTCACTTAATAAATTATTAATAAAAATATGTGAAAACATCAAAGTTTTAAAAGCGCATGAAAAATTTGTTCCAAACGTACCTCACATTAATCAGTAAACTGAATTGCACAATGGTTTACTGGTGATAAAAGGGGTTTATCACCTCAAATAACAAAGCAAAAAATGCAGTATTAACTCACCTGTCAAAAATACTGCCAAATTAAATAATCTGTTATTATTATAATTCTTTCAATATAAGCATCATCTTTAAATGACAATAACACAACGATTACATTATATAAAAGTCATATTGTGTAGCCATTACTCGATACAAAGTCGAATACACGCCGCGACAGCTGTCTTTACTTGACGTGTAGTCAAATCGCCGACGTGTATATGACTACTATGCGACTAAAATGGTATTTATATGACTGTTACACGAAACTCTTAGCGCCTTATGTTGAATAAAATGGGCCCTAATGACGTCGAGTAAACGTCCTTGTGACATTTATACGATTATACTAAATAACTTTAAGTGGCCACCAAAACGTCAACTCAACGTCGTAAATGTTTGCTGGGTATGGACGCTTGCAACACCAGAGGCGTCTCGAGCGCGTTGCCGACCTTGCATAAACCTTCTTATTATTACAGGATGGGAATGGACTTGAGTGGAGCGACGATTTTCTTTGATAAAATCACAAGTTTCCTCCTTATATTTATTAGCCAGAAACATGGTTAAGTACCTATAGAAAATACCATAATGTTTTGAAATTATGGTGTATTAAATAAATAGTTTTTACATATGAAATTGCCGTTTTCTAAACTAATATTATTAAAGAGAAAAATTAGATTTTTCGTTTGTTTGTTTGTTACGATTTAACTCAAAAACTGCTGGACCGATTTTAAAAATTCTTTCACCATTAGAAAGTTACATTATTCCTGAGTAACACGTAATATTTTTATTCCGGGAAAAGATAAGATACCATGGGAACGCGGGTGAAACTGCGGACTGATAGTATACAATTAAGTTCGTTTTGTTTATATCTTTTCGAAGTATTCACTGTGACTTGAATAGACAATTATACCCGGATTCAGGACAAACAGACATGTTCATGCACACAAATATTTGCCATAGGTAGGCGTGATAGATCCTGTGTTGACCAGTGTTTTTGAGGTATCTTATCTTTTCCCGGGATACAAATAATTCTATGTTTTTTTCCAGGATATAATCTATTTGTGTGCCAAGTTTCATCAAGATCGGTTCAGTAGTTTCGGAATTCATCGCGGACCAACATCGTGACTCGGGAATTTTAATATTTATTTACATACCTATAAGTAAATTTAACAAAGTTACCTTGACACAAATAAGATCAAAATAAGAGAAAAGTGATACCTACTTGAAGCTAACTTAAGCATTAATTAAACGCCTGTTGCCATCGAACTTGGAGCTATATCTAATTACCAATAAAGACGGAATTGCTAAGTAACTCAATGGAAAGGACGAACTCATTCCCTTGAGACCTATACAACCCTCTTTGAATCGGTACGTATCACGTTTTACTTCGGGCTGAATACAAAAAAAGCGGTCCCAAGGAAGAACCTTAAATAATTTTCTCTTGAGTCAAACATCTGGTTTTTGACCAAGGTTTAAGTAAAAAGAGTCCAATTAGATTTTTCTAGATCAAAAATTATTAACCTACTAGTGGGCCCGGCAGACGTTGTCCTGCCATGAAATGAAAATAAAAATAAACAATATTTAGAAAATTTAATATGGTCGTTAAGTTTTCTTAAATTTTCTAATTTCCGCGCAACTTTCTTACTTTTTTCTTAGATAAGAACCTTCGCCATACAATAACAAATACAACAAAAAAAGAATTAGCGAAATTGGTCCAGCCGTTCAAGCGTGATGCCGTGACCAAGGAAATAGGGATTCATTTTTATATAATAGATATATATAGATATAGGTAAGACTATACCAATCAGAAAATGGATAGCCCATTTATCGAGGAAGGCTATAGGCTATGTAACATCACGCTGTAACCAATAGGAGAGGAGCATCAATGAAAAATGTTGCAAAAACGGGGAAAATTTATTCCCTCTGAGAGCTTCCGTTGCGTGCGACGGTTAAAGTTACGCAACAATCATGCATGACGGAATTGTTCCTCTTAAAAAGTTCTAAAAAGAAGTCCGCGATAGCATATGTCTATCTTTTTACGTTGGCTCACTATAATCGTTTTAATGGTAACTAGCTGTACCGCGCGGTTTCACCCGCGTTCCCGTGGGATCTTATCTTATCCCGGGATAAAATATAGCCTATGTTAATCTGGAATAATGTAGCATTCAAGTAGTGAAAGAATTTTTATAATCGGTCCAGTACTTTTTGAGCCAATTCGTTACAAACATACTTACATACAAATCTTTCCTCTTTGTAATATTAGTAAAGATAACTTATTTTTTTTCTATAATAATGCATTATTTGCGAAGGAGTTTTTATAAGCTGATCGTGATGAAACATAGCACACAAATAGTTTACATCGTGGAATAAGAATACCTTTTATCCCGGGAAAAGATAAAATATATTTAACAGCTAGTATGTGTTTAAAAGCGATATAGGTACCACTCTAAATCTCAAAAATATTCCTCATAAAGAAAGGATTTTTGATATTTCAACCCTTAAAGGGTTTCCCTTGGAAATGCGGGTGAGACCGCTTGGGATAATGGTAATATTTAAATAAATAATAAACAAATATCCGCGAACCACCCACACTCAGGACAAACAGACATGTTCATGCACACAAAAGTCTGTCCTGGATGGGTATCGAACCTACGACCAGCGGCGTGATAGGTAGTGTGCAACTGGCCCGTCAAATTGTATCAATATAATAATAGGTATAATATTAATCGAGGCCTCGGGTGACCGGCGGGCGGGGAGTTTTTCCGCCAACGCATCAGCTTGGCCATCAAAAGAGGAAACGCTGCCAGCCTTCTGGGAATCTTGCCGATCGGCAGCAGCGGCAGCCTCGAAGAAGTTGTTTATATATTATAGTTGTACATTTGCTTGTATATTTTGTACATTTGTTGTAAATAAAATGTTTTTGATCCTATTATAATAGGTATTCATCCATATTTTTGTAATGAGAAAATATTTCATCGTTTGTAATGGATAAACTCAAAAGAATATTTAACTTTTAAAAACAAATTTTTCACCTGTATAATTTACATTATCTCTGAGTAACATTACTCTAAGCTCTAAATATAAATGACTCTGTTTAATGGTATAGTTAGGCACAATTAAGAGTCATTTATTTAAGAAACAAACACGATTTCCTTGTAGGATTTCGGCGGGTTACTTGATGGTCAGAAAGTTCCAAAAAGCGTAAGACTTGGGCCCAAATGTCGTGATAGAATGATAGCGGGTTAACCCCCACGGGGCCGTGTCGCTTACCTGAGCGTAATCCTTGGCCTTTACGACCCCTACTTACCCATTGACGTTTGAATGGCTGAAGATTTTTCTGTAAGTTTAAGTCTTTACGAATGGGGTAATTAAACCTGATCGGTCGTCTGGAGTTTTTAAAAGTTAACTTTAAAAGAAACCGGTCAAATGTATGAAGTCTTTAACTCCTACCTTAGTTTTGCAGTGCTTTTAACTAATTCGAAAATTAGTTTTTAATTGCTTATGAACTATAGGTAAGACTCATGAGTCTTACCGTTCAATGGAACGTGACAATTTTCCTCGTGACCTCAGTTCTTGATTTAGCGTTGTATATCTACATACTTTTTCAGATTTTTCATAACTATAGAAAGTATCCTACCCTACCTACCTGTTGGGTGTAGGTAGATGGTAGGGAAACTTTATTTACCTACGCAAAACGCTCACTTTTACCCTTCAAAGATCGTAAAGGTCATGCGACATAAGAAAAATAAAAAACAAAAACCGACTTCAAAACTGTAACCTATACCTATGTACAAACATAAACTAAAAAGTAAAGAATAATATCATAATTTCAAAGCAAGAGCCTTAAAGGACAATCAACAAAATTATTGATATTTATATATCTATTTAATATTTATAAACAGTTCTTTTTGGAGTCGGTGCCAGCCAAGAAAAGGACAGTTTTGAAAGGACACGAAGTGTTCATACGAGAAAACGTCTTATTACGACACCTCTCCTTACGGTAATGTTCCTTAGGTCTGCGCCGTCGCTCCCCTACTTTTCGAAAGTTTGTTACAAAGGCAGAATTAAACTGTCCTTCTTGGCTGGCACCGACTCCAAAAAGAACTGTTTATAAATATTAAATAGATATATAAATATCAATAATTTTGTTGATTGTCCTTTAAGGCTCTTGCTTTGAAATTATGATATTATTCTTTACTTTTTAGTTTATGTTTGTACATAGGTATAGGTTACAGTTTTGAAGTCGGTTTTTGTTTTTTATTTTTAAAAATAATTTTATTTTTTAATTTTTAAAGTTTATTCCTTATTATATGTTATCCTAGGCAAAACTAGTTTGTCCTGAAATCGGGTCTGGCCGGTAAAATATATATAATATATAACTAGCGGGCCCGGCAGACGTCGTCCTGCCCAGAAATTAAAACAAATCTTGGAACTCGATTCCAGCGCCACCTACCGGGTCCAATTGTATTTTAAAACCATCGAAGAACCCATTGAAGTATACACACGAAATTTCATCCAAATCCAAAAAGTCATGCTCAACTACTCAGTTTGATTCACTAAGGTTTATCAAACGAGATATTTTTTTTTCGTTTTTGTTGATTTTCTCAAAAAGTGCTTAATCAATTTCGACAAAATTTAAATGGGACCACCTCTGAAGTATGATCTACCAAACAAAAAAAGAATCATCAAAATCTATTCATAATTGGCAGAGAAATCGAGTAACAAACATACAAAAAAAAAAAAAAAAAAAAAAAAAACATACAGACGAATTGAGAACCTCCTCCTTTTTTTTGAAGTCGGTTAAAAATAATTTTCATCTCAAAATGGGATGGCAGTATTCTTTACTAAAGTTTTTAATAAAGAATAATGGGAAGAACCGGCAAGAAACTGCAAGGTTTACCTTTGCCTACCGAGGAAGAAAGTATGTCTAATGCCCAATATTGCCCGATGATGATAATAAATGCCTGATATTTGGAGTTTTTCTGGATAAGCTTGTTACATGGCAAGTGATGATGTGGTCGAAAGTGGTAAGCACACAAAGCGTAGATGGGAACTGGCTCCCAAGTGCAACTGTCGGAACACCAATAGGTGCTCGGCGACAGATTTTCAACTTGAGGGTGGTAGCCAGCCAGTCGGATACTACAAAGTACCCTTCCACCGTGCCATGGTTTCCTCACGATGTTTTCCTTCACCGAAAGCTCAAGCTCATTGTAGGATTCGAACCCACAACCTTCGCCGCGGTATCCGACGTGACTATCACTGAGCTATCATCGCCTTAAACATTATATAAATAATATTGGCGGCTCTTCTCAGCAAAAGCAACCTTCCGAACCGAGCATTAGCGTCTAGACTATTCATAAAAGGCCTATTTGAATAAAAAAACATTTTCATTTCATTTCATTTCAAAGTAAGTATAATGCCCAATGATGATAATAAATGCCTAAGGAGTTTTTGTGATACGTAGGTACTTAGGTAGGTACCTACATTTAATCTGTATACATGTACATTCTATCTAAAATTGATAAGAGATACAGATTGGATTTAACAATAGGTAAGTATTCCCTTGTTTGCTTGAAACAACTCAATTTACCCTAGAAATTCTATTAAAAGGTTAGTTTGACCAAATTACTTAAGTAACTAAAGAGCCCTTAGGGTGCCTAAATAGATTTAAGTATTAAGGTACCTACCTACGTTAGGTACACTAGAAAATCCTTTATATTCAGAGGTTCTCAATCGTTTTTGCACCAGGGGGCTAAATGTGAGGGACTCAAAATTACAAATCACTAATAATACAGCCGATATGTGGAGAACGAAAATAAAGAAATAGACTAAAAAAGATACGGAATGGTACCCAAGGAATGGAAAGCGACATAGAGGAAGGCAGATAAGAAGATAGGAGGAGGATCTGCCAACGGGATGGAGAAGAACAGCGCTGGACCGAAACAAATGGAGAGAATTAGAGGAGACCTATGTCACAAGACAACCTGACCTGGTTGCCGATAGCTAGTTATAACCATAAGTATTTTATTTATAAGTTGATGTATTATTACAAGATTATTATTAGTCCGTGGGGGTCTGAAGCTCGTCGTTTCGCAAATATTTTATATACAAAATTAATCGAGGCCTCGGGTGACCGGCGGGCGGGGAGCTTTTTCCGCCAACGCATCAGCTTGGCCATCCAAAGAGGAAACGCTGCCAGCCTTCTGGGAACCTTGCCGATCGGCAGCAGCGGCAGCCTCGAAGAAGTTTTTTATGTATTGTAATTGTACATTTGCTTGTATATTTTGTACATTTGTTGTAAATAAATACTGTGGTTATAAGATCAAAATGTAAAAAAGAAAAATATTGTGATTAACAGGTTTAGGAAATAAAGGCTATTTTTATAGCCGATGTAGCCGGCGCGGGCGTTGTCTTCTTCAAATATTAATTCTGTTATTTGGAGAAGACAACGCCGTATTCAATTGGTGGCTAGGCACACACCTTTATTCCACACCCCGATGGTCAGTAGGCAACTACGCTCAGAACTCCATTCTGTCAAACGTTAAGGTCTCTTAACAACAACAAAAAACAGACACTGACTGATCCATTCTTGTTGAAAGAAAAGCTACCTCTTGGCTATCATTGGGACAAAAGTGCCAGGAAAACAACAGGATAACAAGAGAATCTATTTTCGAGCAATTCGAGTTATTTTAAGAGCGAAAGTTAATTTATGTGCTGAATTAATAATATTTACATGTACCTACTTATAGTAATATGTAAGAATTTATATGTAGAAAAAAGTGTGTAATATTATTTTTATACCTGACACCATATCCTGGAATAAAACATAGGTTACTTTTTATCCCGGTAAAAGACTAGATCCCTCGGGAACGCGGGTGAAACCGCGGGGCCGAAAACTAGTATATTATAAGCCTCTATTGAAAAAAAATCTTTAAAACCATGTCGCATTTAAATTGTAATTTTTTTGTAATTATATTTCATTAGAAAATCAAAAGTTTGAGAAACTCTAAGATTATGTGGATGACCTATGTTAGACCCTGTTTGGGTTACCCTTTAGGTACGCTATTTGATCTTTACCTTAATATTTCAATATTGAATCGATTTTATTTATTTGGCAAACATTGCGGATCCTTTGTTATTAACAAGAATACCTAAATTTTCATAGGTAGTTTATCGACAAACATTATGCCACTCAATGCTACGAATAAGTAAGACTTATTACTTATTCGTAGACTCAATGGTTGATCTCAGAAAGTAGGTATATAAGCTACCAACTTGGTTTGGTACAAAGTCTGATAAGCAAGCAGGCGGGTCACCTGATGGTAAGTGACTATGACTACCTAGGTACTACTTTTTAAAATGTCTTAAAGGTGGCTCTAGTGCAACTGCCGGAACACACCAACAGGTGCTTGGCGACAGTTCAACTTGAGGGTGGTAGCCAACTTGTTGAACAATCAAAAGTACCCTACCACCGTGCTGTGGTTTCCTCACGATATTTTCCTTCACCGAAAGCTCAAGCTCATTGTAGGATTCGAACCCATGTCCTTTGCCGTGGTATCCGACGTCACAGCCACTGAACTATCATCGCCTCAAAATACAGTATCCTAGATTAAATTCCATCCAGGGCATATACACTGGATGGAATTTCCCTGTAAGATATCCTACTAATATTATAAATGTAAAAATATGTTTGGATGTGTGTGAAGATGTTTGTTCTCTTTCACGCAACAACGGCTGAACGGATTTTGATGAAACTTGGCACCCAGGTAGTTCATATCCTGGAATAACATACAGGATACTTTTTATCCCGGGAAAAGATAAGATCCCTCGGGAACGCGGGTGAAATCAAGGGGCGGAAAACTAGTCTATCATAAGTTTCATCTAAAAGCCTACATTTCATTTATTATTTGATACATTTCTTATTGAATGTATTATGGACAACAATAGTACATTATGATACGCGTGACCTAAGTAGGCTATTATTGCACGGTGTGAAGTTAGCGCCCGAGCGCAGCGAGGATGCTAAACGCCGTGCAATAATAGACAACTTCGGGCACATGTATCGTATACTATTTTATAGCAAGTGTGACATAAACCCGCACTTTACGCATGCTTCTCCGTGCAGAAATAGGCAACTTAGGTCACGGAAAAGCGTGCGTAAAGTGCGGGTTTAGGTCACACTGTGCTATAAAGATATTTAAGTCAATGAATGAATATCCTGGATATTTTTCACACAGCCATCTGATACCACACTAAGCTAAGCAAAGCTATATTATCAGGATAACTAATGAATTTTAATATCATCACATTCTCATGACATCTTATCTTTTGCCGGGATAAAAATATTGCCTATGTCACTCACAAATACCTGCACCTGCATCCCCCTGGCGTAGTGTAAAATATTTGAAAATGTATCTAAATGTACTTACAAAAATGTAAGAAAGATCCACTGCAAAAAAATTGCCTTGCCGAGTTTCTTGCCGGAGTCTTCTCAGTTTAAGTGTATTCCGAACCGGTGGTAGTCAATTGTAACGTTCATAACTGCCTTACCAGTGACTAAACTAAATAAATGAGTTTGGAGTTTGAGTTTGAAATAATGTGGCTTTCTATTGGTAAAAGATTTTTCAATATCGGTTCAGTAGATCCATAGATGACCCCCTACAACCTCACTAACTTTCCCTCTTATAATATAAGTACAGATGGATAGGCTGGGCTATTGCTTGCCCTTGCTTGCTTGGCCTTGGCTATCAAAGGGATAAAAATGCCAGGAAAACAATAGGATAACAATAGAATCTATTTTCTAGCAATTCAAGTTATTTGCATTTAAAAAAAAAACAATCAATGAATTGGTTTGTTAGATCTTTGTAACAAAATCTATTCAGTATGTATAAAAAGCACCTCTGTCAATAATGATTTTAACTAAAATAATGAATTTTGAGATAGCTAAAAGTACCTAATAATTACTTGAATGTTTGGAATAAGGTTTTAAATGAAACTGCTTTCATTGAAACAATAATTTTATTCACATTTCAATACAACACTTATTACAATTGAAATAAGAATCACATTTATTTCACATTTATTATGCAACACAGTTTTTACCTGTTAAATATGATATAGAATATACAATAGAATAAATACATTAATTAACAGGGAAGTTCGTTCCTCCCTTATTAACCCTCATAATTTTTCCCTGCTTTTCCCTCGGAATACCGTGTTTGACTAGCATATGCTTTTTGACCGATTCAGTCTTCGCATATGTTACGCTACAAATTCTACACATATAGACATAAACTCTTTCGTGAACATTATTTGAATGGGCCAATAAGCTAGACTGACGGTAGAACTTACGTGGACATGATGTGCATTGAAAGGTTTTTTCACTATGGTATACTAAATGGTTCCTCCATATTGCTTGCCTGCGGAATGTTAGACCGCACTTATCACAGGTAAACGGTCTTTCCCCAGTATGTAACCGCAGATGTTCTATTAAGTTTAACTTGCGTGTGGCTTTGTACGGACAGTGTTCACATTGTAAATATGGTCCGATGCCATGCCGTGCGATTTGATGCTGATGCAAGCCAGCAAGTACTGGAAAGCCTCTGCCACACTGATCACAAATGAAGCGGTATTGGCTGTGACGTTGCATATGATGGTTATACGTAAAAGGATTTGCAAGTTCCTTATTGCATATTTTACACACAAAATTACAGTTTTGTTTCTTATTTATTGATTTTTGTCGCAATACTTTCTGCTTGTTACATACTTTTGGAATTTGTTTTTCTATGGCATCAAATATTGAATCAATTTGTTCCGTATTAGGTGACTCTGGAGAATTATCATCGGAGTAATTATTAAACTGATCACCATCGGTATTAAATTCATCTATTGTAAGGAGATTAGGATCCACTGAGTGAGAATCAAATGGATTTTTCTTAGTTCTACAGCGCAATATGTTTTCAGTTTTGACCTCTTCGCATCTAGTCTCGTCCGACGACGATTCCTGCGGAAAGTAATGATTAAACATCGTATACTCACAAATAATTTTCTTAATATTTTCACTTTGTAAGCCTTTACTTAAGTTCGAAGAAACAAGTCGTTTTAAGCGCCTATCGCTCAATTCGCTCTTCAATTTAAAGTAAATAGCTTGTCTTAATATATTTGTGCAGTTCTGACACATCATCGTTGGTAGATCATCTTCATTGTTAAGGGAAATGTTGGAAAATAAATTAACCGCTTTCCCGTAACAACTAAGTCCATCTGGACTTGTATTTTCCACTAATGACACCATGTTTTGTTTGTTTTCGTATGTTAAACATATTCTGCAAACCGAGTTGAACATATTTTCATATCTTTCCATCATATATTTGCTTGTTATATCAGAAAATATCACTTTATCTTTTTTAACTTTTGCTTTTGCGATTGTGGAATGAATATCAAACTATGCGTTTGACAGACAGATAACTTTGACAATTGACAAGATAACGTTTCATTATACGTCCTTCATATTTGTATTTTGATAAGTAGTTTACATTGTCATAATAATTAAATTCGAATTACCTACATAGGTTATTTTTATTCATATAAGAATTTCGTGTTAAAAAATTAAACGAGTATTTAAATATTCATTTATTTTGTACATACTTTTTGAGTGAATGAAACGTAGTAGGAAATCTTAGTTTGCAACGCGCGTTCCGTTTCGTGTAACGTTCTAATACAAGCAAGCATTCACAAGTTGATGCCAATGTATTTTTAAAAATTTATAAATTTCATAAAAACATAAAGTTATGGTCGGGATATTATTCATTCAGAATAATATTTGTTCAGCAAATTTGCAGTAAATTAAATTTATGTCGAGCGTAAACGAAACGTCTCACTCAGCCAGCGCGCTGTCAGTTGGTTGAGTTAAAGTCAAAAGTATTAATCGGACTTTTTGGCGGGAACTTGCAGAATGCACAAGTGAAGTGTAATGAAATGAAAGCGTGTATCGTGACTTTGCAGGTTGTCCCAAAAAGTCCGTGAATGTTTTAGTGGAACAACCGCCAATTTCACTAAAGCTTGACTGGACATGTATGGACGAGGACTGGACATTACAGTGGGTTTGAGAATGTGACTATAACATAAAAGAAGAAATTAAAACTGAAGGAAATATATGCGATTGAAAGACTTTGTATTGACTACATACTTAAACTTATGTAAAAAAAAAACATTGTAAAAAATAGACCAAGACCATTTCAAATACTTTGACATTGGCAGAAATATCCTAAAAGGATGATTGCCAGCAGCAAAAAAAAAAAGTATTAATCAACCCAACTGACAGTCGTCATTGGTTTGGTTAATTAATGATTGGTTTGTTTTCTTTTTGCCATTAGGTACGACGATAATATAATTATTTGGGTGCATTAAAACACCTTTAGAGAAATATTGTAATTAATAGAAGAAACCAACAAAAGCGACCACAAAAAGTAGGTAGGTACACCTACATTGTGAGAACTGAGTAAAGTACATACCTTCAGTCCATTCGAAAGAATTAAAATCTTTATAAGGCAAAAAAATGTATCTTCACAGTACCTATTTGCCAAAATATTATGTTATTATTAGTTATTTGGGCTCCACTGTACAATAGCGCCCGCTGATTTGGGGCTTCACTTATTTTTTTTTCGTGAAGTAGGTAGGTACTCTTCGTTGTAAGAACTTTCACCAAGGCTATTGACGCGATTTTTCGAGAAAAAAAGTACTACACGAAAAAAAATAAGCCCCAAATCAGCGGGCGCTATTGTACAGTCCTTCCGGTATTTGTATAATATTCTCAATTTCAAAATTGTATAAAACATTTTATAGAAGCGTTTTATGTGTTTTCTGTTTATTAGATAAAATTATTTAACGTTTTTAAAAGATTTATCACAAAGTATTTAAAAAAAAAAAACCATGGTAATTTAAATTTAACGATTTAAGGCGATGATAGCTCAGTGGTAGCGAAGTCGGATACCGCGGCGAAGGTTGTGGGTCGAAATGGGTCGAATCCTTGGACGAGTGGTTTATTCGTCCAAGGTCGAATCCTATAATGTGCTTGAGCTTTCGGTGAAGGAGTTTTCACGGTTTTTTATGCGGTGGTAGGGTAGGTACTTCGTAATATACCCGACTGGCTGGCTACCAAGTTGAAAATCTTCTGTCAAGCACCTATCGGTGTGTTCCGACAGCTGCACTTGAGAGCCAGTTCCCATCTAGGATTAGTGTGCTTACCACCTTCGGCCATATAATCACTGACCATGGTGAGATTGTGGCCAAACACAAGCTTATCCCAAAGAAAAAAAGAAAAAAAAACTGCTTAATCGATTTTGATAATTCTTTCACTAATCGGAAGATACATTATCGCTGAGTGACACTATTTTAAGCTCAAAAACGGGGGCGGAAGCTAGCGGAATATAATAATGACGTCAGCTGACACCATTGTTACTATAAAGTTGGACCACAGCGCTATAATTTTAAGTGTGAAACGGTCTCATGTTATTCTCCAGGGAGGTTTCGATTAAGTACCTAGGTACAGCTATATAGAGGTGATAGTACCGTAATAAAATAATACTAGCTGTCTCCCGCGGTTTCGCCGCGTTCCCGTGGGATCTTATTTTTCCCAAGATAAAATCGTCTCTATTGCAATAGGTTAGTATCCTAAAAAAATCTATTTAGTCCGTCAGTTAGTTTACCAAAAAATATTGATCACCACTCTTGGAACCATAAAAGAAACCACTCCCACTCGTACTTTCCACACAAGGTCAGACATTTGAATGCATGAACATTTGTTTGTCCTGAATCTGAGTGTCGTAAGGAAACCATAGCACGGTGGTGGGGTAGGGCACTTTGTAGTACCCGACTGGCTGGCTACCAACCCAGAGTTGAAAATCTCTCGCCAAGCAGAGAGCGAGTTTCCATCTAGGCTTTGTGTGCTTACCACCTTTGGCCACGTCATCACTTATCCAGAGTAAAAAAAAACTTTTTTAAAAACAAGCTTTTGATTCAGAGTGACGTCACTTTATTTTTTGAGTTATTCTCAGCAAGCCCTTTCATTTGATACCCATATTGTAGGATTGCATTAAAAAATAATATTCCGCTATCTTAGGTGTTCCATCATGTTGGATTTAGAATGACGTCACGTCAGCTGACCACGCATTGTCATCCAAACTAAACGTGTATACAAAATTTCAGCTCAATTGGTTAAAGATATCTGCTTCAAAATTGAGTTGCAAGATTCACCCCGGAAAAACATACATATATTACATTGCAAGCTAATATAAAGCTTGTAAAAAACATCGCTTTTTATTGTGAATTTACCTTTTTACCTTAAACTAGTGTGTTACATCAGTTCCTACTATTTTAGTCAGCCCCGAGGCTCCACACGTTCGCAAATTGGCGGAGCGTTGACTGAAACTTACCTACCTGTATCAGGTTTTATCGCCATACGGGAACGCGATACGTTTGGGGAAGAAATTGTTATCTTGTCTTTTACTTTGAATCTCCAATTACGAATGTGCGTCAAATATTTTCTTTCTACTGCAAAACTTTTTGATGCTTTTTTGGGTGCCGTTACCTGAAAAAGAATTTTTTTTATTGATCACTTTGTTGTCCGTCTGTCTGTCTGTCTGTATCTGTCCACCTGTCAAGATATTTATTCTCAGGAACGCAGTGGCAGTATCTAGTTTAAATTAATGTCAAATATCTTCCTGCACTTTTATTCTTTTGGCTTTACAGGTTGTCTGGACCTGGACAACCTGACTGGACTTGAACGGACGAGGACTAGACTTTACAGTGAATGTGACAACATAACGTGACTATAACATAAAAGAAGAATATTTAAAATAAAAAAATGGCTTAACGGTCTAGATACCAAGCCAAAAACCTTAAAAAAAACATTCAGCAGCAATCCACACACATAATAGGATGAAACATTGATAGTTTGTCCTTGAGGTAAGGCAAAAAACACGCTCGGGCGGGCCTCAGCTTTGTAGTGAAGCTTTATGATAATAGGATTTATGGAAAACATTTACTTTAACATACCTATTTTATTTCTAGTTTACTTTAAGACTAATGTGTCACAAATTATAATAATATTCTTAAAAATTCTTTACACACGGCTATTATGATTTTTATTTTAGGACAAGCTTGTGTTTGACTGCAATCTCACCATGGTAAGTGATGATGTGGCCGAAGGTAAGCACACAAAGCTTAGATGGGAACTGGCAAATGCAGCTGTCGGAACACACCGATAGGTGCTTGGCAGATTTTTAACATGAGGGTGGTAGCCAGCCAGTCGGGTACTACAAAGTACCCTACCACTGTGCTATGGTTTCCTTACGACATTCAGACTCAGGGCAAATGTCTGACCTTGCGTGGAATCGAACTCACAACCCTGTCAATTAATTAGCTGACATAGATTTAATGTTATTCTATCTATATCACGATGTCTACTCACTCAGCTATATATATATCTGCTAAGGGCTTGAACAGATTTGCTGAAAAAAAAACATCATCATAGACTAAGCACCTATAAACCGCATAGTGTCTGAAAAAGGTTCAAAGTTGAAAGTTTCATTTACTATGCCCACTAGATTACCTATTCTTTTATTATCAACGCATAATATATATTTTTTTTTTCAATAATATAGGCTTTTTCTCTTACCCATATTATACGCCAGTTACCTCTGTTTGTTAGTTTTGCCCCAAGCACTGCTCGTTACATTGATTTACAATGACAATAGTTAACTGGCGTTGGCATTTTTACATTCCACGCCACCATGGAGTGGATTTACCGAGCATCCATGAATCATAATGGAGTTTATTTTCAGTTCTTTACTGTTTTGGTTGAGTAATATTGCTTTTGTCTGACTCATATAAAACTTGTGTTAATTTTGTAGAGATTATCCGCTCTTAAATTGTGCCAAATGTTTATCATTCTTGTGACCTTACGGTGTGGTGAAATGTTCAAGAATTTCTAGCTGTATCAAAAGTTTGAACTCCCAATGTGGTAAAGACTCAAACAAAGCTGAAAATTATCAACTTGCCTCTATCAGAGCATTTACCTTAAGTCAAGCATTTTAAGTAACGAAAATATATCAGAGAACCGCTTTTACATGCACCAAAGTGAGGAAAAGCGTTTTGTTGGGACAAAAAAGATCACTCAGATTCTTTAATTCTAAGAGTACAGGTGTGTGATAGTGTCCAGAAAGTTTTCCCTTAAAGTTCTTATCACAAATAGCTACGTAGTAAAGACTTTAGGATAAGTTTTTGTTTGACCGCAATCTCACCATGTTCAGTGATGATATGGCCAAAGGTGGTAAGCACACAAAGCCTAGATGGGAACTGGCTCTAAAGTGCAGCTGTCGGAACACACTGATAGGGGCTTGGCGACAGATTTTTAACATGAGGATAGTAGCCAGCCAGTCGGGTACTACCGTGCTATGGTTTCCTCACCGAAAGCTCAAGCTCATTGTAGGATTCGAACCCACGACCTTCACCGCGGTATTCGACGTCACTACCACTGAGCTATCATCGGCAAGATGTTTAACTATACGAGAGCATTTACCTCAAGATAAGCATTTTGACCAAATAAAATCTCCCATCAAGCTAAAATAAACGTGCGACAAAAAAGAAAATAACATCCTATTAGATTGGTGATCATCAATCATTCATCAACCCTCGACCATCAGGTTCTCACATATCATACTAATACAATCGGATATATAAATTAATCCGTAAGCCTCTGACAAACCGAAGGATATAAATGGCCGGATATAATATCAAATATTATTTTCCGCTAGAAAGGGAATAGGATTTGCGGACTATTTTCGGTTTAAGTAATTGGAAATCCTACCCAGAGGTAGCCAGGTAAACATTGGTCTTGTCCGGTCATACGTGAATAGATATACCAGTAAATGTATATAAGAGGAATGATTCCACTGCGAGATTGTAGTGTCCTTTGATGTCGTAAGAACTAATTAGTAAATGCAGTGTCAAACTTTATGCTAATAAATTATCACTATTATTATTTTGACGCTCTCAAGGGAATCATAACTTATAGGGTACTTCCCGTTGACCTAGAAACGTGAAATTTGGCAAAAAGCAATGTCATGTTAGTACAAGTAAAAGAAAGAAATCCGAAAACCATTAATTTGTTGCTACATCAGAAAAAAAACAACTTTATCAGATTCACATGTTAATGTGGTTTATGATTCGATGCAATCCATCGAAATTGCAAAGTTTGTCTTGAGTTAAAATCAAGCAAACATTATATTTATGTTTGATTGTAATTATATATTACATAGGTACTTAAAACTATAACAAAAAGGAAAATAATAATAAACTAAACGAAGCTCTTGCTAGTATAGCCGCATGGGCTACAAGTAACTGCTTATTACTTAACCCTTTAAAAACAAAATATCTAATCTTTGGAAGTAAACATCATCTGGCAAAGACGACTCCATCAGTTGCCGTTACATTAATGGGTGAACCCATTGAGCAAGTTTACGAAGCACGTAATCTGGGTTTGTTAATGAATTTACGTTTTGAAAAACATATAACAAATTCAGTTCGGAGCTGTTTTTATAAACTGAAAGTCCTGTACAAGATGAGGCCTTACCTAAGTGAAACATTGCGTGTCCAACTTATTGAATCTCTTGTTCTTTCAAAATTAAATTATATGGATACAGTTTTCGGTCCACGTTTGTTAAGAAGAACTCAAAAACCTATACAGAGAGTCCAAAATGCTTGTGCTCGCTTCTGTTTCAGTGTTCCGTCAAGGGCTCATGTAACTTCATTTTTAAATAAGCATTACATTCTTAAAATGAAACATCGACGCAAACTACACTTAGCTTGCTTACTTTTTGGCATCATAAAGTATAAATCTCCAACATTTCTCTATGAAAAACTGTCATGGGCGTCGAGTCAAAGGTCATGCGGGCCCCGGCAGGGTTCCGCACAGCTCTCGACGCAAAAGCACAGCTCAGCCACTTTCAGAGGTAGTTTCCGCTACGCCGCGACCAAGTGTTGGAACAACATTCCGCCGCCGATTAGGAACCTGAATTGCATTCACGGTTTCAGGCTCAAACTTAAAACATTTCTTTATGAACACCAAAAACACCAGGAAACCGAAAAGCATGACACTAGTGCTATTTAGTTATTTTGTTGTATTGTTTTGTAAAGTAGCGTTACATTGTGTAGTCTGCCTGACGTTTCTCGTTAGCTCATTTATTTCGCCTTGCCATTGTGTAGTCAGTTAG
The DNA here is from genome assembly GCA_951361185.1 of Ochropacha duplaris. NCBI lineage: Eukaryota > Metazoa > Arthropoda > Insecta > Lepidoptera > Drepanidae > Ochropacha > Ochropacha duplaris. Next base: position 1,291,298 of record OX592712.1, on the reverse strand, counting down.
TCTTTTGTTTGTAATGTTTATCCCTATTTTATTCTCTTTTGTTATTATATGTTGCAAAATTTATATTTTTTTTTACCGTATAGTGTAAGCTGCCGTTTGTCTGTTGGTGACGTCTCGCTCACGTTCCGGTCCCAACGGAAGACCAGCGTTAGTTTATAAACAACTAGCACTATGCTGAGCTGGGACCGTTTTGTGGCAATATAATCTTTTTTTTTTATTTTTACTCTTAACGTTTTTTTTTATTAGTTTTTTTTTGTATCATATCAAATTTTGTATTATTTTTTGCCACAAATAAATTTATTTTCTTTCTTCTTTCTTTCTAATAAAAAATACACTAAATATATACATGCTAAATAAGAAAATAAAAAACTAAAATACCTATAAATAAAACTAAATCTATAATCTATATAGGTATATAAAAGAATGTCGTGTTAGTTACACTATTTATAACTCGAGAACGGCTGAACCGATTTGGCTGAAAATTGATGGGGAGGTAGCTTAGAACCAGGAATAACACATAGGATTAAAAAATATGAAAAAGTCACAAAAAAAAGAATAATGAAGAAAATTATTTTTGTCATACATTTTGTATAGAACGACGTTTTGACATGTCTCGAGATCGGACTGACAGATGGTTTAGTTACACAATAGGTGTCGCTGGAATCGGGTTCTAAGTTTTATTTTCAGGGCAGGACAACGTCTGCTGGGCCCACTAGTTATAAATAAAACTACATTAGTTCCTAATTCACAAGTTATAACCTTAACGAAGCATAAGATTTAATTTTATGTGATGAGAGAACTTTTGTTTGGGATTGTTTATCTGTAGTGTTATCAGATATTAATGACTTTGATTGATAAATCAGCCAGTCAGAACAAGACTGATAGCTCAGTAGAAGCTCAGTAGCCAACTCAAATGCATGATTTTATGTATAACCGAAATTAAATTACATATAGGTATGATAAATGTATATGAAAGTTCCACAAAAATAAAATTCGATAGCAATTTGATAGCATATATTTTAATTCAAAAGTAAAGTTTAGGTATTATTATTATTTACTCAGGCCCAATGAATAAACATTTTAAAAGAAATTCTCGAAACATTTTCCAGACAGCTAAATTCATCGAGACTTGAACGTTTTTAAAGATATGGCAATAATATTTTAGTTTTATATCGTTACACTCAATAAATATTTCAAGTTGGACATGTTTGACTAATATAACTTATTATCTACGCAAAATATCACGTTCCAAGAATACAACTCACGAAATCTTAGAATGTATAATAAGACAAGAACTAACTTTAAAGGCAGGTTGATTTCTAATAGGGAGTAGGTATACGAAAGGTATTTGAAAAGTTTTTTGAAAATTCAACCCCTAAAGAAAGATTTTAAACGACTTCAAAAAAGGAGGAGGTACTATATGTTCTACTACATATATATAAAAAAAAAAGTACATAATTGTTCACCGATTTATCCGCCAATATGCACGTATTTTTTATTACTTTAAACGTTTCTACGGGTTATTACATTACCAAAAAATATATAAAACATCCAAAAACTTAACCATTAAGCTAAAAAAAACATATAAAAATCAGTATAATTTTCGGGTGATTAAAAAATTTGACGTCACCATTTGTTCACGGGGCGTTTTGGGCGAGGGAATTTAAAATAAACAGACACTTTTTGATGATTAAGTTTAGCTATTAAATCATGAAAAAAATTGAAAATAATTATGTAGGTATATTTTATCACAATAAGAATTACATAAAAAAAGTCAATTTTGAAGTCACGTGCATATTCACTATTGTGAAACGATTTTCAAAATTCTTCATTTTAAACCTAGTTGCTATTCGGGGTGGAGACGAATCAAACTTATAAAAGATCATTAAAAGACTTACATTATAATTACGTTTGTATAGATTAGTTACATAATATATTCGTTTAGATAAGTTCTAAACATGCTACCTCACCTATCCATTAATGAGGTATAACAATAGATTTTTTTTTTTTTATGTCATTAGTGACAACGAGGCAGGCGGGTCACCTGATTTACGAAACTGTCCCTATGTCCACAACATTACGAGTATCTGGAGCCGGTGATGATACCAATGTTCTCGTATCAAATGTCGCAATTATAATGATGGTTCACTATAATTTTATCGGTTCACTAGATTTCTGCTCCGCGATTCCCCATTTATCTCCACTAGAAAACCTTTTTTTTATTATGTATAGGTATCGCGTTTGACCACTATCTCACTTTTTTTTTTTTTTTTTATTCTCGATAGGCTTGTGTTTGACCTCAATCTCACCATGGTAAGTGATGATGTGGCCGAAGATGGTAAGCACACAAAGCCTAGATGGGAACTGGCTCTCAAGTGCAGCTGTCGGAACACACCGATAGGTGTTTGGCGACAGATTTTCAACTTGAGGGTGGTAGCCAGCCAGTCGGGTACTACAAAGTACCCTACCACCGTGCTATGGTTTCCTCACGATGTTTTCCTTCACCGAAAGCTCAAGCTCATTGTAGGATTCGAACCCACGACCTTCGCCGCGGTATTCGACGTCACTTACTTGATGTTAAGTGACGATGTGGTCTACGGTGGTGCACGCTTACCTAGAAATAACCTATTCACCCGAGACTTGAAGACTCCCAGGTTGTAACTATCGGGAAACACAGACTCAGGCAAAGAGTTCCACTATTAAGCTTTCGATGTTTTCGTTATTAGATGAAGTTGTTTCGTATTTAGCACTGTGGTAGGGTACTTTGTAGTACTCGATTGGCTGGCTACCACCCTCAAGTTGAAAATCTTTCGCCAAGCTGTTGGTGTGTTCTGGCAGTTGCACTTGAGAGCCAGTTGCCTTTAAGGCATTGTAATAAGGTGTATAACACATTGGCAATCTCTTAGGTATTGGCTAATGTCTATAGGCGAAGTTAGTCACTTACCATCAGATGACCCGCCTGCCTAGTTTTCACAAGTTGAAAACAATACTTGGCGGTTTATGTAGACCTTTGATAGTTAAGCCAGTCAGGACAAGTCATTTTGTATCCTTTTTTCTACTTACCTGTTTTTATAACCGACATAAAAAATGGAGGATGCTCTCAATTTTTTTTTATTTTTTTTTATGTCACAAGTGACAACGAGGCATGCGGGTCACCTGATGGTAAGTGACAACCGTCGCCTATAGACATTGGCAATACCAGGGGATTGCCAATGTGTTGTACACCTTATTACAGTGCCTTAAAGGCAAACTGGCTCTCAAGTGCAATTGCCGGAACACACCAACAGGTGCTTGGCGACACAATTTCAATTTGAGGGTGGTAGCCAGCCAGTCGAGTACTACAAAGTACCCTACCACCGTGCTGTGGTTTCCTCACGATGTTTTCCTTCACCGAAAGCTCAAGCTCATTGTAAGGATTCGAACCCACGACCTACGCCGCGGTATCCGACGTCACTTACCACTGAGCTATCATCGCCTTAGATTCTCAATTGACAACATGTAATTTTCTTAACATGCACATAATAATATTATATTTGAAATACAAGCAAAATAATATTGGGAGCGTAATTGACATCGCCCTATTTTAACTTTAGAAGATTTTGCAATGAAATCAAAGTTTAAGTGACTATATGAAATAAAAGTCACTAGATCTACATGCCAAGGTCAATCTTATTAATATTAATGAGTCCGTAAAGCATTTTATGTCTGTAAAGTAAAACGTAAACTTTTTCAGGGTCTCCTTGTAAATCAGAAAGAACGGTTTCTTGTTTTTTCGCAAAAGTTTCAAGTGGATCACTCCGCCTGTAATTTTTACAAGCTTTTATTCAACTTGCAATGTATGTATGTAACCATGTTTGTTCGGGTGGAATCTTGCAACTCAATTTTGAAGCAGATATCTTTAACCGATTGAGCTGACATGTTGTATGCACGTTTAGTTTAGATGACAATGCATGGTCAGCTGTGTGACGTCATTCTAAATCCAACATGGCGGAACACCTAAGATAGCGGACTATTATTTTTTAATGCAATCCTACAATATGGGTATCAAATGAAAGGGCTTGCTGAGAATAACTCAAAAGAATAATCAAAAACTCTTAAACTGATTCTTATAGGAATTAGCAAAGACAAAAGTAGTTCATTAGCTTTTTCTCTTCTATTTATCTTTTTTTTTTGTTAAATAGGTATCATAATGACATACTTTAGAGTTATGAATAAAAAATTGATACAGTATTTTAGAGAAACAATATCTGGCTTGCTTTCTATAAGAGAGAGAGAGATAGAGAAAGAGAGAGAGAGAGAGAGAAACATGCGCACGCCGCACAGCTTACAATAAAGTGACACTAAAAGTGTCGTAAGAATTTTTTCCGTCTAGCCCCCTTTCACAACGCGCGATAAGGAACTTCGTACTAAATAGGTAGCCAATCCAAAAAAATCTTTTAAATTGAAAATTTTTAATAGTTCAAAAGAACCCTCTAAGCTTGCACGAATTTCACCAATTGCTATTTTTTAGAAGTCAAGTCATTAGAATGTTGGCATCCATTAGGTTAGACTGGAAAGAAATGTTAGTAATTAGTTTTATCCAATTAGAATCGTATCTTTGTGACACTCAAACTCAAACTCAAAATGTTTTATTCAATTTTGGGACACTTAAGGAACACTTATTGAACGTCATCTTATTGCTATTTTTTAATGCTATTGTTACCACCATATCCAAATAAAGACCTGTCAGGAGAAGACTAGTTTTCTGATCATGACATCGCTTGTTTTATGAAAGGCGATGCAATTTAAGGCGATGATAGCTCAGTGGTAAGTGACGTCGGATACCACGGCGAAGGTCGTGGGTTCGAATCCTGCAATGAGCTTGAGCTTTCGGTGAAGGAAAACATCGTGAGGAAACCACAGCACGGTGGTAGGGTACTTTGTAGTACCCGACTGGCTGGCTACCACCCTCAAGTTGAAAATCTGTCGCCAAGCACCTATCGGTGTATTCCGGTAGCTGCACTTGAGAGCCAGTTCCCATCTAGGCTTTGTGTGCTTACCACCTTTGGCCACATCATCACTTACCATGGTGAGATTGTAGTCAAACACAAGCTTATCAAGAATAAAAAAAAACGAAGTTTTTTTACGCGGCTTACAGAGAGAACTGGCAGAAATCATCACGTAAGAAAAAAGCGTTACGTCGATTACAAGGATTTAAAAAGTTTAAAACAGTTAATTTATGAGGGTAGGTGCGCAATTTCGTAGCACTGGTAGCTTCATAGCTCATAGCCTGTAGCGTCATATCGCTGTCTTGCACACTGGTCCGTATCTCACTGAAAAAAACTTGAGAGGTGTCAAGGGACACCCAGATAGAACGAAGTTATATAAGTCGAGAGATATATATATATATATAAAAAAATACTGGCTTGCTTTCTATAAGAGAGAGAGACAGGCAGAGAAACATGCGCACGCTGCACAGCTTAATAAACATACATAGTGACATAAAAAGTGTCGGGACAATTTTTCGTAAGATTTTTTCCCGTCTAGCCCCCTTTCACAAAAAATCATTCCTGACGGGGGACCCCCCCGACCGCACATCTTTTTTTATACAAAGGGTAGAATATGATGGCAATACATTGTTAATCCCCCTAGTATTGGGATGTTTCATATATTCAGGAAAATAATCAGAACCTAACCATATAAAACATCTAAAAAATCATTCATCATCATTTTTTATTACGGCTTGATTTAAAATAATGTTGCCTAGGTAGATCATTCTACAATGTTCAAGGTATCATCTCTTTCATGACTATCTGTTCTGTAGTTCAGCCTTAGCGAGCACGAAGCGAGTCTTCGTTTCAGCTTGGAGAAAATGCTTTCGTATGGTCTGTTCTCCTCTTATAGGTCGCATTTCTCAACCGATTCTCGAAAAAAATATGAGCAGGTTCGATAATTATAAAAAAACATCATATTTCAGCCATTTCCAATAATTATCAAAAATATCACAAAACTTTTACGAGGTCTAATTATTTGGATTGATTTATAATCTCAACACAAGTTTGAACAAGCAGTCTTCAAGTACTTACAGTTTCCCTTTATTCTTAAATTTAAACAACAATAAATACTTGAAATAAGAAGAACAAACACTTCAAAGCTTTCTATTTCTTGGTTCCGTAACGAGATAGGGTTTGCGGCTTTGATGTGCAACTATTTGCATATGACTCGAATGTTACTCACTTGGTTAAGTTTAGAAGGCGAGAATCAAGTGAGTCATAAAAGCTAATGAAAGCGTCTTTGGTAACGGTCGGTTTCGGTGAAAGATAACATTTATAAGGTGGTAGGGTTCGTAGTATTCGGCTGACAGGCTACCATCCTCAAGAGGGAAATCTATTGCACTTGAGAACCATTTACCTCTAGGCACTAGATATAAGATTGGCAACACATTGGCAATCTGGTATTAACATTGTCTATAGGCGACGGGAGTCACTTACCTTCAATTGACCCACTTGATTAGCTTTAATGATGAAACTTGGCATACAGATAGATCATAACTTGGAAAAAATAAACTTGGAAATGTGGGTGAGACCGCCGGGAGAACTAGTTGAAACTATAATAAAAAAGTGCAGCTATTTTTGCAGGATTTTTAATTAGTCAAAAGCAAACTCGTTTATATAGATTAAACGCTTAGAGAGCACTTACGCGTATGATGTCACTTTATACACACTACACTGACCCCCTTACTCGTAGAACGCTTTAACTAAAACACTGTTTAAGTTGTCACATATTCATCAGTCACTAGTTTTCCACCCCGCGGTTTCAGCCGCGTTCCCGAGGGATCTTATCTTTTCCTGGGATAAAAATTATCTTATGTGTTATTCTTGGATATGATGTGTGCCAAGTCTACTTATGTGCCAAGATTAATTAAAGTCCATTCATTAGTTTTTGCGTGAAAGAGTAACAAATATCCATACATACAAACATTCACGTTTATAATATTAGTAGGATTAGGACCATTAGGATGTGGAATGAACTCTCCATTACGGTATAAAAAGAGCTCTTTAAGGTCGGCTACACATTGACAATCACCCAATTGTAATTGCAAATGTTCATTGGCGGCGGTGGGTGACCACTTACCACCATGTGAACCGTCTGCCTGTTTGGCAAACCATTGATATAATAAAAAACATCTTCCAGTCCTTGTCAAATAACTAATTCGAGAAGACAGTGAGTTTACAAAATATAGTAGCGTACTCTTGTTGTGTTGAAGCACCATTCACAATCACAGTGGCTAACGATCACTCGACATCCCAGAACGCTTTATGTGAAATAAGAGAATGAAAGAATTGTACAACTCTGAGTCAGTCTTACTTGCGCTGGATGGCATGAAATTAGTTCTTCCAGTTTCTTTAGTCCTGGTACATAATTAAATTAGTCGTGCAATTTTTTATGTCAAACTAGCTGTCCCCTGCGGTTTCACCCGCGTTCCCAAGGTATCTTATATTTTCCCAGAATAAAAAGTATCCTATGTTTTATCTACATGTGTGCCAAGTTTTATCAAAATCCGTTCAGTCGTTCTTGAGTTATAAATGGTGTAACTAATCCGACTTTGTTTTATATATATATACCAACCTGGGGGGGTTGCCAAGGCGTTGCCGACGTGACAATACCTATAAGGCATATTAATGCAAGAGATATTCGGTATATGAGATTGTTACCTGTTCTTGCCTGAGCAGGCGAAGTTACGACCAAAAACTAGTAAATAGGAAATAAAAACAGAAGTAACTCAATTGTTTTATACCATCTTGGTAGGAATCCTAATAAGCAACAGATCTTTGATGTCAGGAAATTAAAAAAAAAACTTGAGAGGTGTCAAGGGATACCCGGATGGAACGAAGTTATATAAGTCGAGAGAGTACATATTTAAAAAAAAAACACAAAAAATCTCCGACATTAAAGTGTCGGTGATTTTCGTGAGAATTTTTTCCGTCTAGCCCCCTTTCACAATTCACAACGCGCGATAAGGAACTTCGTTCCAAAAACGGCCAAGTGCGAGTCGGACTCGCGCACGAAGGGCTCCGTAAAAACGGAAAAAATACATAATTATTGTGAAAATTTCAACTGTCTAGCTATCGCGGCTCTTGAGATACAGCCTGGTGACAGACAGACGGACGGACGGACGGACAGACAGCGAAGACTTAGTAATAGGGTCCCGTTTTTACCCTTTGGGTACGGAACCCTAAAAATCATCTATTTAATATTGAGACTGTGGACCGGAACTTGCGTTTCATTATGAAAATGATATTCAAAGGTTGTGCCATGAACGGTATATTTTTCCTACGACTAGTATTTAGTTTGATGATAATGTGTGGTACAAGTGAGGGGGTATCAGCGTTTAACAATAAAACTTCTATCGAAATATTCGAGACACACGCCAGTTTTCGCTATATCGGAATTCAAGGTCAATAAGTAAATTATTGCACGTTTTACATCTAACTAACTTTTTTGCTCTTAAAGGTGATGTGAATTCTTATAAATGCCATGTTTGTCTTGTCACAGAAATCAGGCCTTGTGTGATACTTCTTAAGATATAACATTACAAAAATAAACAAAAGCAAATAGCCTCATAACTTGCTAGAAGAACACTTAATTTAAAACATCAGTTTCTAATTACTAGTTGATTAGGCGGACCTTGCCTAAAACTTCAATGAAACTACGAAAGAAAATGGTGGGCAATAGGGAAGGATAGCAAGAGGATACGCTTTAGCATTTACTGCTTCATGTAGCACAAATCGCCATTCGCTTATGCCTCAGAACCAACAGCTTACATAATCAGGTCGCCTGTGTAAAGCGAGAGGAGCTCAGCTAAATTGTCAATTTACTGATGTTGCTCACCACAATCGCCTGCTACCCTGTTGACGAGGATCCGATGTATTCTACGTAGGACGTAATACACAATGAGACGTGTTCATTCACGAATTAGTCGAGTTACAGCTTTGTGGTTCACATAATACATGTTCTAGTTTACGTAGTAAACTTTAGAGATAATCATGATGGAAAAGTAAAGGGGTTTCAAGGAGATGATAGCTCAGTGGTAGTGACGTCGGATACCGCTGCGAAGGGTGTGGTGAATCCTACAATGAACTTGAGGCTTTAGGTGAAGGAAAACATCGTGACTGGCTGGCTTGAAAATCTGTCGAGTTTAGAGTTTGAGGCTGTATGGGCTAAAACCCTTTGCCTGCACTACAATAGAGGAAATAAAATTACACACTTAATCCCTTTTCACGAAATCAATCCCACAGATTGCAGAAAAGCGAGTGGAAAGATGATTGGATTCCATTGTACATGGATCAGATAGTTGTGAGTGAAAAATATTGTGAGATTTTACATTATCTTTGGAATTTATTACATTAGTAAAGGTCTACATTGGATAAAAATCTGTCGAAAGTACTAAAAGCAATTACTAATAGTTGCATATGAGTGAGGGAGTATGGAAGAAAAAGTTTGCTCTAAATAAGGTTTACTAAAAGTTACGAAACAAACTAAACTTTTCACGGCACAAGTTTGTTTGTTGTTACGCTATTAGTAGAAGCGCATACATCATCCTCATTATGCTCGTAGTTAGCGGCAGACTTCGCTGAGTGACTCTGAGCGTCCGCAGAGTATCGGTCGCTAGCTCAATGTCGAGTGAGCGGCGTACTGTAGCGTATTAGCACAGTTCGAGTGTAGTGTATTAGCCACGAAGCGTTTGCAAACCCTTGGGAAAGAAGGAAATTAAAATCAATATTTGATTAATTTATTTCTCATCATCTTTTTACTTACTCATCGAAACTGACTGCCGGTGAATCCCAGCTTAATCTGTTTGCAAAACTGATTCCAAGTGGTGTTTCGGTTGTTAACGGGGCTTAACCAACTTTCGGTTGCGGTCCCGAGTAAAACAGACGAACTGAACAGTCTCCTTAATATCTTGGCTGAAAATGCTTCATAGTTAAGTATACAAGTATTTTATTTAAAAAAAAAACTCTGCCTCGGGAGACCGGCGGGCGGGGAGCTTTTTCCGCCAACGCATCAGCCTGGCCATCCGAAGAGGAAACGCTGCCAGCCTGCTGGGAGCCTTGCCGATTGGCAGCAGCGGCAGCCTCATACATTATAGTTTGTATATTTTGTACATTTGTTGTAAATAAATTGTACCAAAATGAAGAAAATTAATTATATTACCAGTCTTTATGTGTCTATGAATTGTACGATAACTTTTACGTATTTATCTTTATGGAATAACTCTGCCTCCATTATCGACTTTGGCTACTGATTTTCTTTCATTACAGTTAGCTGGACGTAACTATTTATGTAGGCTAAGAGCTGACATGTAAACAAATATATTTATCTCAATTTAAATTATCTTGGGAATTTCTTCACACACGGCCATCTGATCCCATACTAACAAAAGCTTGTACTATGGAAACCAGATAACTGATATACAGGGTGTGGCGTAAAGAGTAGTCAAGCCGTTACCTATGAGTGGGGGGCATCATGACTGATCAGAAAATCAAAAATTGTGTTTTGTAAAAGTACCCTGGTTTTCGAGTATTTGGCCATTTTTTAAATTTCATAAATAATTACACCCTTGGTCACTCTTTTCGATGGCATGATCACAAATAAAAGTATTTTTCCAGTCTGTTTTTTGAAAAGTACTCCTGGATAAATGTGCTAAACTGTGTGTAAACTTTTGTTTTTATACAGCTAGCTTAGTTTTTTGAATATTCAAAATTTTAGCACAAAAAATTTTAAAACAAAAAAATATATTGAAAGTTTCAGCGCTCGTGGTGTAAAAAAAATGTATGGTGACCTGTGTGACCAAGTAACAATAAAATTGCCAATTTTATTGAGATTCTAAAACGGTATAATACACGGTATTTTCAGCTTTTAGTTCAAAGAATATGCCTATTAAAGGGATCAGAATCTAATATTTTAGAGTACTCCCTGTAAACTTTTTCCTTCAGGGATCTCCAGTAGATGAAGTCCATTGAGGTTAAGTCCGGTGGCCACCGAATAGTTCCCAGGCGCCCGATCCACCGTCTGGGATATGCACGGTCGAGGTACTGGCGGACATCTCGGGCGTAATGCGCGGGGCAGCCATCATGTTGCAGCCACATTATTCTGCGTTGCTCCAAAGGCATTTCTTCCAAGTCTAAATATCTTCTGCCATCCAGTGTGGCTGGCAATTCATAAGGACCGATAACTTGGCCGTTCAAGGTCCCAGTCCAGAGGTCTATTTTGAACTGGTACTGGGACCTGTCCTCTCTCATCAAATGAGTATTGGTGCGCTGCCAGCTGTGCAAATTATGCATATTGACTTTCTGCAAAATGATCTCCCTACATAGGAAGTTTTTATACAATATAGATTGTAATTTTGTACATTTTTTGTAAATAAATAGACACCTATCATGAAATGACCTGACAAAAAAGTCAACCCAAAAGTCCCCTAGCTCCCTGACTATAATATGCGGGGTGATCTCGCACACGTATCACGTAGGACCTCTAGAACACAGCGTATTGAATTTTGGTCACGTAAAATCTTTGTATTTTCCCCTACTCGTGTCTCCTGTTTAGGGATCCGTCGGAAAATACTAACATGTGCTAAGTTCAGTTTTAAGGCGATGATAGCTCAGTGGTAAGTGGCGAAGGTCGTGGGTTCGAATCCTACAATGAGCTTGAGCTTTGGGCGAAGGATAACATTGTGAGGAAACCATAGCACGGTGGTAGGGTACTTTGTAGTAAGCGACTGTCTGGCTACCACCCTCAAGTTAAAAATCGGTCGCCAAGCACCTATCGGTGTGCTCCGACAGTTGGACTTGAGAGCCAGTTCCCATCTAGACTTTGTGTGCTTACCACCTTCGACCACATCATCACTTACCATACTGAGATTGTAGCCCAACAAAAGCTTATCCATAATAATAAAAAATAGTGGCATTTGACACCCAAAAAAAGATTTAAATATTAGGAAGGCTGTTACAATGTACAGGGAGAGAGAAAAAGATATATTAAACACTTAAACACTTATGTTTTCTAATTTTTTCTACAACTTGCTATCAAAGTTCTCCAAGCGAACTGCATAATATACCTACATGTTTCCAACATCTACTGCTGCACCGTTGAAAAAAAATTGCTTCCCTACCGCCTCGTCATAAAGTAATAAAATTATATTTTACATATTAATGCAGTTTGTTATTATTATTCTTTATTCAATCGTATCTTCCATAAAAAATCTTCAAAAGATAGCTAAACTGTAAACAAACGAATCTACGGAATCGAACGAAATTTCTACGGAATCGTCAAGAATAAAACAGCAACACTCTTCCTTGAGTTTATTTATCAGAGTTAGCAGTTTGGAGGGCCCTCCTAATACAGATCGCGATACAAAATTAGCTATAGTATACAATCTTTAGGCTCTGCGTTAAGGGTGTCTACAGACGCAACACTTTATAAATACAAAAAGTTGTCGACCGCAAAAAAGTTACTATAGTCCATCTATTCTAATATTATAAAGAGGAAAGATTTGATTGTTTGTTTGCATTGAATAGGCTCTGAAACTACTGGACCGGTTTGAGTTAGCAACTCAAAATACTTTATTTACCTTCATTATAACGTTTAATTAAAGAATCTTGTAGTTTTAGCTGTGAAAACACGACATAAAAACTGATTCATTCGCTTTTAAAATAGCCTTTACCTGCGACTGAGTCCGCATGGATTCATTTTATCGTAGAATCGACCCATTTATCCAAATTATATTCAGAATTCACAGTTTCCCCATACCAAATATATAGATATCTTTTCAACCGTTTAATTATGGAAACCAAGCAGATATACAAACAGGTATAAAGTCTTCACAACAAAACTGCTATCGCTAGATTATCATATTACCGAAACACATACCATGATAAATTAGCGATAGCAGTTTTATGGTGAAGGCCAGTGAATTACCTTTATTGCCAATTTATGTGGCACTAGCTGTTCCCCGCGGTTTCACCCGCATTCCCGTGGGATCTTATCTTTTCCCGGGACAATATATAGCCTATGTTCATCAGGGATAATGTAGCTTTCTAATGGTGAAAGAATTTTTCAAATCGTTCGAGTACTTTCAGAGCCTATTCAATGCAAATAAACAATCAAATCTTTCCTCTTTATAATATTAGTATGGACAAGCAAAACTTTTAGTTGCCCGTCAGTTGCCCGTCTGCATAAACCCCACAAGGACATAACAATGATCAAACTTTATGGTGTTCCGGCTACAGTTTGGTGGTAAGTATATTTATTTATATTTGAAGATGCTCATGTGAAGATGGTAAGATTGGATTGAATTTGAAGGGTTCGAATTGGTCGATACATTGGGTTACTCGATATTTATGACGATTCGATTTCTTCATACTCCGCTATTTTGGGGAGTCCTTTTTTTACACAAACGGAATTCTTTCTATTTATTCGTAATTCTATACAATATACATATATAAATTTTGTATATAATATGTTTAATTATTTACCACGTATTTAGATTTACGTACATGATGGTTGACAGAGCAAGCATTAGTTTTAATTCGGTGGTAGGTAGCGCGGTTGATGTCGAACTAGACATTTTTAATACATCCGCCACGCGTATGAAATGCTTTATGATCGAATTGTTTTTTAAGAAGTAGGTAGTTTTATTTTTGGTTTAGTTGTTTTCTTAATAAGTTATTCTGTCTATGTTAAATATCGTCTACATTAATAGGACTGTTTATACGTGGAAACTTGTAATTAGCCGTTAGTAACTATTTCTATTTTTCACATTTTTGTCCAGCTGTAAGTTTTCCGAATATTGTAAAAAAAAAAAAAACTTTCTTTTTTTTTCATGTTTTGCTGAACAGAATAATTATAGTATACCTAGTAGTTGTCCCCGGTTACACCCTCGTATTTGATATTAATTTCAATATGATAGAGACCTATTTTGGGCATAGGCCTCCTCCAACCCCTTCCAATGATCCCTATCTTTGGCTTGGCGGGTCCATGTTGGTCCAGCTAATTGAGCTATGTCATCGGCCCAACTACGATTAGGTCGTCTGCGTGGTCTCGTGGCCTCACTTACCAGAATAATATTTTGTATAATAATTTTCTAACATTTTAATTTATTTTATGTTATTTTTTGCAATTTTATTTTAACTTATTTATTTGTATTTATATAAATATAATATACAGATTAATTGATATAATTTATAAATGTATTAATGAAATTTGTGAGCAATAAAGGCTTTATTATTATTATTATTATTCCATTTATTTATTTTTCTTTAACTTATTAATTACAATTTCAAATATACATATATATAAAAAAATACAATATTATTAGAGACCAATTTTATCACAGCTAGCTTTTTAATAAATTTACCCAGCATAATAAGATTAAAAGATAAAACAAGAACTCGGCTTATCTCCTAACTTTGCATACGTTTTGTATGCATCTTCCTAACTTGGAAGCTTTTGAGCAATCAAGCCTCAAGCTTGAACGTGCTTTGGGAAGTAACCTTCACTTTACTGAATGTATAGTTTCATGTTCTATACATACATAAATATACAAATAAACTAAATATATAACTATGTAAGTAACACGAAAGTTTATGACATTTTTGAACATTTATCTAATTTTTACGTTTTAAACCCCAGCTTTGAAAAAAAATACCATATAACTATCGAACCTGCTCACAAAATTTCAGGAAAATCGGTTGAGAAATGGTCGAATAGGAATTAATCCTTAATGTCCTTGAATTTTTTAAAGAGAGAAATTTATAACTATTAATCCCACTAATATTATAAATGTGAAAATTTTGATGTATGGATGTTTGTTACACTTTCACGCAAAAACGGCTGAATGGATTTTGATGAACCTTGGCACACAGGTAGATCATATCCTAGAATAACACACAGGATACTTTTTATCCCGGGAAAAAATAAGATCCCTCGAGAACGCGGGTGAAACCGCAGGTGACAGCTAGTACTAGATTTTTATAAAAGAAAATTTGCTTTAAAAAGTACAGCTACAGAAAACCGTAGCATTTCGTAGACCCACTACGGCTACGGTGCTACGGATAGCTTGATGCGTAATTTAATTCTTTTGTCGTCATTTCGTTTGATCAATCAAGAGAGATGCAAATACAATTAGAAATCTGTTAGAGGATTTCAATTATGCTTTATACAGGATGAATTTGTCAAGTGGGCGTCGAACTTATTTAAAAAAAAAAAGTCTAATGATCCGATGATTAGTTTTCATCAAAATCGGCCTCAAGACTCGTTTCAGCATTTTTCGCTAGTCCCCTCCACACGCACTTGAAGAATTCACCTGTATACAAGCTTGAACTATGGTGATGCTTGGAGACAAGGGGTCTTATTAATCAGTAATTTTTTTGGATAAGCTATGTCTTTGACCGTAATCTCACCATGGTAAGTGATGGGCGTAGGTGGTAAGCACACAAAGCCTAGAAGGAATCTGGCTCTCAAGTGTAGTTCTCGGAACACACCGATAGGTGCTTGATGACAGACTTTCAACTTGAGGGTGCCAGCCAGTCGAGTACTACAAAGTACCCTACCACCGTGCTATGGTTTCCTCACGATGTTTTCCTTACCGAAAGCTCAAGCTCATGGTAGGATTCGAACCCTCGACCTTTTACCGCGGTATCCAACGTCACTACCACTGAGATATCACTGCCTTAAACTAACTTAATTCTTCTCTTTTTTCCTTAATTTCTGATAATTTTATATCTCAAGTCACAAATCTGATAAGATGGGTCATCTAATGATAAGTGACTTTGTTTTCCTAGAAATAACAATACCAGGGGATTGCCAATGTGTTGCAGACCTTTTAAGTATAAAATTGTTTAACGTTTGCTAAAGAACAAGCCAATATAGTCCAAAAATATTTAAAAAATGTATCCATGCTGATTTTCTGGCCGGTTCTTCTCAGTTGAAGGCTTTTTGGACCATCTGACTATATTGGCTTTTTTTTAAAATGTTTTCAATTTTATTCTTGAAGTACTTAATACAAAAATACATAAAAAACAATAACCCGCATTAGTTACCTACATAGTAAACTAAAACAAAAAATACCAAGCTATAATATGCTTGTTGATAGATTTTCAATTGACGTGGTATTAAATCCTCCACCACCATTAGCTCATAGCAGGATTTGAAACCACAACCTTTGTCATCGAATTAAGGTCACTAATCACTGGGCTAGCATCACCTTAGTTCAGTTATGAAACGCCATTTGTCTATTTCAGACGAAGCGTCAATTTTTCGCTCGTGATCCTTGCACGGTCGAGAAAATATCACATAAGGATGGTTCTGTTCTTGATTCGGTATTTATTTTATTTGGTAATCATTTACATAAATTGTGAAATGAAATTAAAAAAGGGTTCCATACAGGCTTGTATATATGTAAATAGTTCACGAGAACCGAGTCTCGAAGTTTTTTTTCGATTTTGTTGTTTTTAGAGTTCCGTACCGAAAGGGTAAAGACGGAAACCCAATTACTAAGACTCTACTCTCCGTCTATCTGTCTGTCTGTATCTCGTGAACCGTGATAGCTAGACAGTTAATCACAGATGATGTATTTCTGTTGCCGTTATAACAACAAATACTAAAACCAGAATAAATTAATTTAAAAAAACAACAAAATTTGTGCCCTAGGTGCGCGAATCCGACTCGCACTTGACCGGTTTTTTTCTGATGTAATCACAAATTTACGGTTTTAGGATTCATTCATACTTTTATTACCTGATATTGCTTAATGTCAGTGTTCAGGGTTCTAGGCCAACGAGAAGTACCCTATAGGTTTTGATTCCCTTGCGAGAGTCAAAATATGTGGTATAAACGAAGCATAAGTGGCCGTATTTTTTTATTGCACTTAAGGATTACAAACTTTCGAGTATTCCTCAGAAAATGTGTTTTGGCAGACGGACATACAGTCCGGCAAGAAAGTGATCCTATAACGGTTTCGTTTTCTTCCTTTTGAGGAAGATCACGGTAGGATGCCCTACATATACATGAGCTTATCGAGAGATGATTTGGAAATTAGATTCAAAAGATGCCGTTTTAAAAGTAGAGTCATGGGTTCAAAGTTAAAATAAAACCAAGAGATGATTGCTGCGTGAAAGAAAGGCGAACAAACAAACAGACTTGCGCATTTATAATATTAGTATGATATTTGGTTTAAGAGTTAGAAGACTAAAACTGCCTGATGGGTATACTGACATAGTTAGCACAAAAATAGGGTTCCGTTCGGACCGACAGCTGAGGTAAAAATTATATATTCTTTTTTTATCAAGCGTGCTTCATTTTTGAAACTTACAAGTAATTTTAACAGACGCCCATTAAATTAAATAGTTTTACATAAATTTTTTATATAAAAATGCATACCCATTATCAAATAATCCATGTAAAGTAAATAATCCGAATTTTATTTAATCGGATCAAATAGAACGAGTATCGAAGTGGAATTCGGCCGCAGACAGACCGCTACCGATCATATGCTCAAGTGAACTGTTATGCATGAACCGAGTTTCATAGGGATGTGTTTAATGTCTTAGATGTCGATATCGATATTTATTGCAGGTTTTTTTTAACAAAGCCTAAAAGAAACTGGCGCTCATCAGTAGCTTTTTAAACACAATGACTGTAAAATTTTAACATCAAATCTTAGAATAAAAAAATAAAAAAGGTAGACTGAGCCCCAGCACTTAAAGTGAAGCACAATAAAGGAAGCCAAATTTGAAATAGGAAGCCGATCGCGTTCCTGTGCGATGCGAGTCAAGCGGGATAATGTACGTGCAGATCATGCACATAAGCTTCACTTTATTGGAGACTATTGTTTACGTACCCTCCTGACTTTTTTATTTGTTCTGTGCATAAAACGTATATTAAATGCCTCATCCGGAGGGCTACTAAGGACTGCTAAGGAGTGGAACTCTTTGCCTGAGTCTGTGTTTCCCGCTAGTTACAACCTGGGAGTCTTCAAGTCTCGGGTGAATAGGTTATTTCTAGGTAAGCGTGCACCATCGTAGACCACATCGTCACCATCAAGTGAGATAGTGGTCAAACGCGATACCTATATTTAACTAAAAAAAGGCACACGCGAATTTTAACTTAAAAACTATAGTATTACGTAACTGCCTCGAAATGTCGATAGATACCGATATCGATACCTGCCCCCATCTCTAGTCAAGTGAACCTCATATACACAGGACTCTTGGGCGGTACCTACTTTTGCTATAAAATGCAGTGAGACGGCAAACGATTAAGAAATGTTTTATGCTCGATGTTCTTTCTTCTCTCATAAAAGAATTATATTTACGATATAAATTGCGTTTGGGGTACACTGACATTTTAAAATTAATTAAGAAATTTACTCCAAAATTAGTTTTACGAGAAATTGGGATAATTTGTTAGGATTATATTTCTCTCTTCTGTTATTTATCCTAACAAAGAGATTACAGAGCTGTTAAACTCCTTTGATGTAGAGGGAAGATCTTCCGCCAGGCTAGGTCAATGTGCCTGGGGACCGTGGTCCAACTGTAGCTGTTGGAACATAGTATATCCAAATCGCTGGTAGAACTTTCATATCGCGATGTAGATTTGTATGAGACTTTGTGTGTTACAACTATCGTCCATTATAGCGCCATCTATCCAGGAGTATTGCAAACTCTATCTGCGTAGATCATAGATGTCGCTATTGAGATAAAATGAGACTAAATTTGTTTTTTTTTATGTCACTAGTGACAACGAGGCAGGCGGCTCACCTGATGGTAAGTGACTACTGTCGCCTATAGACATTAGCAATACCAGGGGGAACGCCAACGTGTTGTACACCTTATTACAATGCCTAAAGGACAAGGGCAACGGGCTCTCAAGTGCAACTGCCGGAACACACCAACAGGTGCTTGGCGACAGATTTTCAACTTGAGGGTGGTAGCCAGCCAGTCGAGTACTACATAGTACCCTACCACCGTGCTGTGGTCTCCTCACGATGTTTTCCTTCACCGAAAGCTCAAGCTCATAGTAGGATTCGAACCCACGACCTTCGCCGCGGTATTCGACGTCACTTACCACTGAGCTATCATCGCCTTAACCTTTTACCCTTGGTATTCACTTATTACTCACGAAATCTCAGAAAGTATGGAGGTAGATTTCTAATAGGGAGTAGGCCTTTGGGAACGCAGGTAAGACGGCGGGGACAAGCTAGTTAAATTATAATATTTAACTCAATATAATTCGTGAAGCACAAAATCGGAACGTAGAAAAATAAACACGTCTTTTTAATAAAATTAAATCTTTTGACCGGATCTACGGAAGCAGAAGTTCAAAGAAATTTAAATCGGGTTAAGAAATAACTGAATTACACGGTCTCTGATGTGAGGTAGTTCAAACGTTCGCAGCCGGTCGTTTGGTTTCAAAGAGTTTTTTAAGTTTAAATTCGCGTATGCCCTCCGGTGGAACGTCGAGGCATACAGACTGTGGGACGCTAAATTTAACATCACATAGACATCTTTTAATCTTGTAAACCATATTGCTGATGAAAGAAATGAATAGGAACCTACGTAATTTTAGATTACCACCTACCGGTGTGTTTACTCAGACTTGCTTTTTAGACAATGTAAAAAGGTGGACCACAAGGCGATGATAGCTCAGTGGTAAGTGACGTCGAATACCGCGACGAAGGTCGTGGGTTCGAATTCTGCAATGAGCTTGAGCTTCCGGTGAAGGAAAACATCGTGAGGAAACCATAGCACGGTGGTAGGGTACTTTGTAGTACCCGACTGGCTGGCTACCACCCTCAAGTTGAAAACCTGTCGCCAAGCACCTATCGGTGTGTTCCGACAGTTGCACTTGAGAGCCAGTTCCCATCTAGGCTTTGTGTGCTTACCACCTTCGGCCATATCATCACTTACCATGAGATTGTGGTCAAACACAAGTTTATCCAGAATAAAATAAAAATAAAAAAAAGGCGCCGGGAAAATTTCCACCCTTCGTTGACATGCGGACACAGCGTTTTGCGTCCTCTTTTCTGGTGCGGACGGCAAAGGAGTGGAACTTGCTTCAGGCGTCTGTATTTCCTGACTCCTACAATCTGGGGATCTTCAAGGCCAGAGTGAATAGGTTCCTACTGGGCTTGCGTACTCCATATTAGACTTCGTCTTCGTCCTTTATGGACAGTCAGCCAGAGGGTCAATGTAAAAAGACTTGGACTCGGGCACCGAGGGTTCCGTACAAAGACAGACGGACAGAATTTGTACGAAACCCTCGGTGCGCGAGTCTGACTCGCACTTGATCGGATTTTTATATAAGTACTAGCTGTCGTCCGTGGTTTCACCCGGTTCCCAGGGGATATTTTCTTTCCCCACAATAAAATGTATCCCATCTCTTATTCCAGAATATTCTATTTGTGTGCTGAATATACGGAGATAATCACTTATAATACCTGATAATTTTGCCTGGAAATGCCAGATAATTTTGAAGCTCGTGTGGTATTCGGGGGATTATTTTTCCGTCCCAAATGTCGGCCAATAGAATTGCACCATGAGACGAAATGTACAGTTAACAAATACGAAAAGGTTAATTTGACTGGATCATGTTTTGTATAGCAACGACCAGAGAAAATTTTCAAAAAATTATAAGTATAATACCATGTAGGTTGTACCACGTGACGTCGAATAGTGCAATTCTATTGGTCGATATTTGGGTCGGAAAAATAATCACGTATATTTCACTTTTCGATGATAATATTATGAGCAATGGAAAAAAAAGTTTGCCGAAGTAAGCCGAATCGTAGTTATAATATTCATTCATTCGTATAAGCTTTTAGTTTAATGAAAAAAAAATGTCTGCCGTTTTGGCAATAATAAATATTATTTTAACTTCACTATAATTTATCATTTACTTGAAAATACTTTAACTGACACAATTTTAGCAAAATCATGTTTATTTTTTTACTTCTGGATAAGCTTGTGTTTGACCACAATCTCACCATGGTAAGTGATGATATGGCCGAAGGTGGTAAGCACACAAAGCCTAGATGGGACCTGGCTCTATAATGCAACTGCCGGAAAACACCAATAGGTGCTTGGCGACAGATTTTCAACTTGAGAGTGGCCAGCCAGTCGGGTACTACAAAGTACCCTACCACCGTGCTATGGTTTCCTCACGATGTTTTCCTTCACCGTAAGCTCAAGCTCAATGTAGGATTCGAACCCACGACCTTTGCCGCGGTATCCGACGTCACTAACACTGAGCTACAATCGCCTTAGTCTATTCATTAAGTTTAATTATCGACGTTTCATTCTAGACATTTAAACCGAAAATCGAACCTAGAACCTTCATATTCTATGAGTTCAGTTCTTATTCCACTCTGTATTTGTCGCAACAGATTTCGCCTAAACAATGTAAAAGTTGATCTTCCCTTAATAAATGTGAAAGACTCATGATGCTATCCCTCCCACTTATATTTCCCCCACGTACTAATCCGCAGTTTCTGTTTTTCCTCTCGTATTACAATTATTTATTATATTATTCAGAGAAACGAGAATGATCCGATAATTAAACTTCGTCGTTTATCATCGAAATTTTATTTACGTCGCATATAAGAGTAAGTGACGCGTTCCAATGTTCTTAGTACATTAAAGGAGTACCTATCGTAGCGAATTCGAAAAAAAAAAAAAATACAGCAAAAACATTAGTTTAAGTGGACTTGAAATGAACACAAATCTAATTCATAGTTATATACATATAGTTTATTCACCACACGTTTTTTTCACGTAGAATAAATTATGATAATGCAAATATTTTTTGAACTTACTCTAAATAATATATCTGCATTACCACACTAAATATTTCGTGAAACCTAGCTCTATTACATTCCTAGAATATTGAAATATTCATAAGGTGGAACTCCTGCAACCTTAAAAACATGTGACACAGAATATAATGTGCTATTACTATTAATATCTGTTTTGTTATTTATTTGCCCAAGCCGTTAGGTTATTAAAACATTGTTTCATGTCTAAAAATTTTCAACATACATAGAAATAGTAAAACAAAAACGTACTGAAACTCGAGGAACATTTCGTTGGAATTTTTAAATTACATGTACAATATCGTCCTAAAATCGTTACTCAAAATATCAACAGGCCCACTTAAGCCGAGGAAGCGAAAATCTCACATCAAATATAATGAAGCATGGCATATTATTGGATTATATCTCTTACGTTGATTGCCAGCTGGCTGGCAAATGGTTAGTTAGCAATTATCCCATTTATCTATTCAGCATTTGTATGATTATTAACAAGCTTCCACCTCGCTGCTTTGCCCGCGATTCCGAACGAATTAAAATATAAAAACTTGAGAGGTGTCAAGGGACACCCGGATGGAACGAAGTTATATAAGTTATATAAGTCGAGAGAGTAGGTATATATGTATATAAAAAAAAAAGAAAATATCTGGCTTGCTTTCTATAAGAGAGAGAGAGAGAGAGAGAGAGACAGACAGACAGAGAAACATGCGCACGCCGCACAGCGACACTTTTGTGTCGGTGACAATTTTTCGTAAGATTTTTTTCCGTATAGCCCCCTTTCACAACGCGCGATGAGAAACTTCGTTCCAATAATATCCCATGTTAATCACTTGATGTTAGCTTTCTCTAGGTGAAAGATTTTCTTAAATCGTTTAATTATTTTTTTGTGTAGGGGAGGCAATGATGCTAAATTTGTAGTTACTCGAGCGTCTTTGGGACCTACTGGAATTTGAAGATTAGGTGGAAGAAGGTTATATGATATTTTCCCCTTCAGCGATGGGGGGAGCGTCTACAGGGTTTCAAAAATGTAAAAAAAAACAGTCACCAAGAAATACTCTAGCGCGTCAGATATTAATAGGGTAGTCGCGCCACGTCTGTCTGATAACGGAAAAATAATAATCTGCCGTTTTGCGTGGTGGGGGTGGCCGTACGAAGGGGTCAAAAATATTTAAAAAAAAAATTTACTCGAGCGCGTCAGACATTGATAAGGGATGTTAAGAGACTGACGATTTGGACGCGACCATCAGTCAGGGCAGATTTTTGAAAATGCAAAAAAAAATCGTGACCTTGATTTACTCGAGCGCGTCAGATTTTTATACAGGCGGTTCTTCTTGATGGCCTTGTTGTACTGACCCATAATCTGACAATTATGTTGAGGAATTTCCTTAATCTGACGGTTTGAAAAAAATATATATATAAAAAATATCGAAATCTCGAAAATGGTTCAAGATATCGAAAAAATGTTTGTACAAAAGTTGTAGAGAATTTAATCTTCTACAATATTTATTATGAATACATATACCAAAAAACCCATAGGAAACGAGATATTTGCAATAAATGTTTTTTTTACCTTTGACCTTGAAAAATCAGTAGTCGCGGGCACCCTAAGATAAGTAGCTTTTGAGAGAAGTTTAAGGGTGTCAAAATAAAGGTTTATACAAGTTAATAGCTGACTATCTCTCATTCTGAGGTGAAACTCATAATATTCCTGGACTATACACTTAATAATGATTTTAGCTACTTTGGCTTGTGCAAATCGGCAGATTAAGATATTTCCGTGATTCGTGACTAATTTCCTTCAAAATAAAAAAAAACTAATCGCGCTCGAGAAAATCCAGGTGACGTTTTTTTTTTGCAACTTTGCGAGTCTCCAATTTTCTTTCGTCACGCCCAAATTGTCAGATTATTGAAATGTACACTATTTTGCATGTAACTAACTTACCTTACCTTAATCTGACGCGCTCGAGTATTTCAAACCATCGTTTTTTTTTTACTAATCTGACGGGCTACCCTAGACGTTCGACACTATATGGAGGGCTCAGATTTGGTGAGAGTACTTCACAAGGTGCAAGGTTGCCCCCCTTATGTTAATCTGCCGCGCTCGAGTAAATCCGGAAATCCCCTATTCGCCTCCCCTACCATTATCCATTACACAGAGCAAATATAAGAGCGTACGTAAACAATAGTCTCCAATGAAGTGAAGCAACGTGCACCAAGTTGTGTGCGTGACTGCGTGACCTACACGTACGTTATCCCGCGTCACTCGCGTCGCACAGGAACGCGATCGGCTTCCTTTTTCAAATTCGGCTGCCTTTGTGCTTCACTTTAAGTGCGCAGGGCTCTGTCTACCTTTTCAAACAAACATATGAAAATCTTATTTTTTCTCTTTATAGCCTATGTCTACGGCTCTACCCGTATGGATATTTTCATCTCAATTCCGTGCAAATATTATGAATTATTGATGACGTTATGTTTGGTAAGAACTCAGAAGGCATAGGTCGTGGGTTCGACTCCCACCTACGACATTACATAAGTGTACAACATCCGTTAGTTCAGTGTCTCTGTGTCATTATTGATTTAAGTATGTATTAATAGAATGTTGTATATCAGATATCTGGTTTCCATAGTACAAACTCTGCTTAGTTTGGGATCAGATGTGTGAAGAATGTCACAGGATTAATTTTTAGTATTCCAAAATGTTAGTTAAACTTGTGTTAGGGTCCTATGGACGTTAAAATGAAATAAAATAGTGGACTGTAATATCTGTAGGGCTCGTTTATTGCCAGCCAAAATTATCAATAAATCGTCCGTCGCCGATGGTGTCCAGAAACGCGAGCGCGTGTGTGGCGGCTCGCTGCTGCGTTGTCGTCGCACGGAGATGGTGGGGAGCGCGGCGACGGTGACGGTGTACCCCGCCCGCGCGTCTCCTCCCGTGCGTTTGTTAAGTTCTTAACACTTGTGTATTTTAAATATTGGTCAACGTCAACAAAAATCCGTCCTTAGTCAAAATAACATATTACCGCTTGCAAGGTTTATAAAAGAAATGAATGAATGTTAAAGTTTTTTTTTTATTCTGGATAAGCTTGTGTTTAACCACAATCTCACTATGGTAAGTGATGATGTGGCCGAAGGTGGTAAGCATACAAAGCCTAGATGGGAACTGGCTCTCAAGTGCAGCTGTTGAAACACACCGATAGGTGCTTGGCGACAGATTTTCTACTTGAGGGTGGTAGCCAGCCATTCGGGTACTACAAAGTACCCTACCACCGTGCTATGGTTTCCTCACGATGTTTTACTTCACCGAAAGCTCGAGTTCATTGTAGGATTCGAACCCACGACCTTCGCCGCGGTATCCGACGTCACCACTGAGCTATCATCGCCTCAAGTGAAACGAATAGTATTAAACTAATATAATTCCGTTTTCCGTGTGGAAAATTTCATTTGTCGAAGTTTGCGCGCGATGAAAAATGCTTTGTTCCACTTGTAGGGATTCTTTGCATTACTATGAAACGCGTATTTATAGTCAGTACTTCGTTTTACTTATTCTAAACTATCTGTCCTCTACGGTAACACCCGCGTTCCCGTGGGATCTTATCCCTTTCAAGGATAAATATAGCCTATGTTACTCAGGGATAATGTAGCTTTCTAATGGTGAAAGAATTTTTAAAATCGGTTGAGTAGTTTTTGAGCTAAATCGTTACATAATCTGTAGCATAATTAAAACAGTTTTTACAAGCTTTTATATAACTTGCAATGTTTGTATATTCTGGTCAAATCTTGGAACTGAATTTAAACCTGAATCACCGCCTATGTGTGTTCTGGTAGGTTTAAAACCCACGACCTTCGTCGCGGTATCCCATGTCACCACTGAGCTAAAACTACTCCTTTCCTGATTTTGTTTTCAATTGACTTTGACGGGCCGGTTGGCGTGGTTGGTTAACACACTACCTATCACACCGCAGGTCGTGGGTTCGATTCCCATCCAGGACATACATTTGTGTGCATGAACATGTCTGTTTGTCCTGAGTCTGGGTGTAATTATCTATTTAAGTATGTACTAGCTGTTCCGCGCGGTTTCACCCGCGTTCCCGAGGGATCTTATCTTTTTCCGGGATAAAAAGTAGCTAATGTGTTATTCCAGACTATAATATATCTTCATGCCAAATTTCATCCAGATCCGTTCAGCCGTTCCGGCGTAAATGAGTAACAAACATCCAAACATTCACATTTTTAATATTAGTAAGATTAACAAAAAAAAGTAGTATCATGCAGTTATCTGGTTTCCATATTACAAGCGCTGCTTAGTTTTGAATCAGATAGCCGTGTGTGAACAAATGTCCGAGGATATTTTTATTTATTCAATCAATATTCCTAAACGCTACTATGAATTAAACACCATAGAGTATTCAGCAGCTGAGCTCAGCATCTAATAACTGCCGCCTGCCGGCGCCGGCGCCCAACTCAATGTAACCTACACAAACACACATACACACACAACTATCACCATATATACATATTTAACTAACTGCCTGGAGGTTTCGACGTGACAAAGAAATGCCGCGTCTATTTATTTCTGAACAAAAGCCACTCTCAGAGTCACTCACACACTACTGTGGGAATTCATTAGATTTGATTCTCAGTCATAACAAGGCGATGTAGCTCAGTGGTTGTGTCGCGATAACGCGGTGAAGGTCGTGGTCGTGGTTCGAATCCTACAATAAGCTTGAGGTTTTGGTGAATCGTGAGGAAACCATAGCAAGGTAGGTAGGGTACTTCGAAGAACCTGACTGGCTGGCTGGCTACAAGCACCTATCGGTGTGTTTCGAAAGCTGCACTTGAGAGCCAGTTCCGATCTAGGCTTTGTGTGCGCACTTTCGGCTACATCATCACTTACCATGGTGAGATTGCGGTCAAACACAAGCATGTCCAAAAGTAAAAAATAACAGCGATGTAGTTATGGTTAAGTCAAAAAAAAAAAGACTAAATGCCATGAATCAATCTATACCAAAATTATAAAGAGGTAAAGTTTGTGAATTTGTGAGGTTGTGTAATCTCTGGATCTACTGAACCGATTTTGAAAATTCTTTTACCAATAGAAAGCCACGTTATTTGTGAGTGTCATAAGCTATATTTTTATCCCGGGAAAAGATAAGATCACACGGGAACGCGGGTGAAACCGCGAGGGACAGCTATATTTTATATAGACAATGCCTATATTCTAACCTATACAGATAACAATTAAATAACTCTACCACTTTCAGCCAGACAATTCAGTTTCGTTCATGTAAATAGACACTTACATTGAAGGCGTTTATTTTAAAACAAAAGAAGATTAAACATTACCCTAGATGTACAATTGTTACCACAGATCAAAAAAATATAGAGGTTGGCTAAAGATAATTTCTAAGTCATTAGTTTTCTAAGTCGTTGGCATTCAAGCATTTGCGATACTTCTAGTGACGTCCAGTTTCGTAATATTAAATAGCTTATAATATTTAATACATCAAAGTATTCAATAGAGCGAAACAATACGAAGAAAGGATCTGAAAAATACTGTCGAATCAAATTGGTCCAATTATTTGGTCGCCATCAGAATTGGTTCGAATATTATCCCGTACCTGACATTGGCATGGAATAATTTGTCATTCTTTAAATAATCAGTGTTTAATAACGTTAACGATAAAGAGATAGAGTTTTTTTATTCTTCTTGTCCTTACCCCACGCTAGGAGAAGTCAACACAGCATCAGGTGGGCCGTAAGCTTGTTTGCCACTAAGTGGTATAAAAATACATCATATTTTCCTCTTCCACTCCGCTCTATCACTAGTCGTCTCAGGAAGTACTCACACCTTTCATACGCATTTAATTCTTCACGCAGTCCATCCATACCTTCTTCAGCCTTCCTCTACCTCTATATCCATCCACGCTCCAGATTCGGAAAGTGAGATTAATATTGACATTGCCTTTACGTTTTATTCTCATTAAATTCGTGTGTTAAGAGTTTATTGAATAATATCTGTGGTGTTTTGTCCAATAAAGATCAATCTAAGTGCACAAGTGAAATGAAATTGAATGAAAGAGTGTATCGTGACTTTTCAGGTTGTCCCAAAAAGTCCTTGTAAAGATTTAGCGGTTCGGCCATCAATTTCACTTAAACCTGACCGGACTTGTACGGACGAGGACTAGACTATCAGAAGTATATTAAAAATAAGAAATGGCTTAAAGGTCTGGATTACAAGCCATAATCCTTTAAAAATTTTGATTAAGATTAGTAAAGTTTGTAATGTCCTTGCTTACATGATCCGCGTCCCTTTATCTCCAGTGAATGCTTGCGATTCATTTAATCAAGCGACAGCATTTACTAAAACCTTAAGAATTTGCTCAAATATTTGAGCAAAGTAATAAGCTATGGGGTTTAGAGCTTTGCGGTGCATTCTGCAAGACGTTGGTTTAAAATTATTAGACAAACTACCTTGTACTCTGTGAGTTTACTTAAGTATCTATTGCAATCTTACTAATATTATAAATATGAAAGTTTGGATGGATGGGTTTATGTTTGTTACTCATTTACGCCAGAACGGCTGAACGGATCTGAATGAAATTTGGCTTGGAGATAGATTATAGTCTGGAATAGCATATGGCTACTTTTTATCTCGGGAAAAGATAATATCCTCGGGAACGCGGGTGAAACCGCGGCAACAGCTAGTTTTAAATAAGGATTGGTATTTTTTAATGCTACAAGTGACAATGAAGCAGGCGGGTCACCTGATGTTAAGTGAATAACGTCGCCTATAGACTTTTTCATATAATAGAGCTAGACTATTAAGATTTTCCATTTACAAATTAAACAATATTTGTAAATGGGGAATAATGGACTACAGCATGGGGTTCTTCAAAAGAGGAGTAAGAAGGTTTATGCAAGGTCGGCAACGCGCTCGTGACGCCTCTGGTGTTGCAAGCGTCCATAGGCTACGGTGAAATAAAAAAACTATATAAATAGAAATGAAAATATCTGGCTTGCTTTCTATAAGAGAGAGAGAGAGAGAGAGAGAGAGAGAGACAGACAGAGAAACATGCGCACGCCGCTCAGCTTACAATAGCTTACTATAGCAAAAAAGTGTCGTGTCAATTTTTCGAAAGATTTTTTTCCGTCTAGCCCCCTTTCACAACGCGCAAATATAAAAAAAATATTAGTTCCGCATTACCATTATTCCAGAGAAAATCTAAGTCCACAAACAAAGAACCAAATGCGTTTATAGTACACATTAAGACCAATGATTTATTGTTCACGCTTAGCTTAATCTGATACACTGTCTTAAAGAATACTGAGCATTTCATTTAATTTAATGTAATGTAATGGTGTCCAAAAATCCCACTAATATTAAAAATGTGAAAATTTGGATGGATAGATGGATGTTTGTTACTCTTTCACGCAAAAACAGCTAAACGGATTTTGATGAAACTTGGCACACATGTAGATTATATCCTGGAATAACACAAACGAAACTTTTTATCCCGGGAAAGGATAAGATCCCACGGGAACGCACGTGTAGTTTCACCCTGAACGGTTGAATTTCAGAAAATCCTTTCTTATTACTCGTCTAAGTCTTAACAACACCTGTGAAAAAAAAGCTTTCTAGTTCCAAAGGTATAAGTTGAGAGTTGACCAGTCAGTCAGTGAGTCAGGCTTTCCCTTTTTATTATCCTACTAATGTACATTTTCCTAGATGCAAGGTTTCACGGTGGCGAAAATTATTGATATAAGTGCATAAATCTTTCTAGAAAAATTAGTTTTCTTACATAAACCAACAGAGTATGGGATCATATAATCGTGTCCTAGAATATTATTATTAAAACTCTAAAAACCATCTTATTCCCTTTAATTAAGCATTAAATAATACCTAAGATTCAAAACAGTAAAGGTAGTAAATGATAAAGTAAAGTGTTCACCTCAGCACAAAAACCACATACCAGGTCAAAAACCTTAGTTCCAAGGAAATACGATTTTTATGACCTAGTTCATGCGAAAATTCGATGTGATTTTGAAATGATATGATATAACCCGCTTTCAAATTGGGTACGGTAGCTATTTGGTAAAGCAATCGTGGCGTGACTGGACTTCCGAATTTGCCAATTAGGTTGTCGAACCCTGCCAAATTATGTTGTCTAATTTTATGAAATTATTATTGGTCGGCTATATCTTTATAGAAAACTAGCTGTCCCCCGCGGTTTCACCCGCGTTCCCGTGGGATCTTATCTTATCCCGGGATAAAAATATAGCCTATGACACCCACAAATAATGTGGCTTTCTGTTGCTAAAAGAATTTTCAAAATCGGTCCAGTAGATCCAGAGATTACCCCCTACAACCTCACAAACCTTACTTCTTTATAATTAAATTTATTTATTCGTTTTACAATTCATTAAGACTAGCGTTTGAGTTAGTAGAGATTAGATATTCTGACCACCAATTAATAGGTCGTAGGTTTGATTCCCACCCAGGAATATTTGTGTACATTAATATATAAGTTTACTAGCTATCTCTCGCAGTTTTGTAGGTGTTTAATTATTAATTTATTATATATACTGCAGACCACCGGCTCCATTACTTTTGATATTCTTCCCATTGCATGGTTGTCCGGAAGAGATCGCTCTAAGCGATAAGACCGCCCATAGTGACACTAATTATTACCTGTTTAGTTCAGTTCTAGTTTAAGTTTTCGCTATTATGTGGTGTTTCAATAAAGAGTTTCTATTCTATTCTATTATATTGACAGTTTTATCCCAAACTAGCTGTTCCGCGCGGTTTCACCCGCGTGCCCGTGGGATCTTATCTTTTATCGGGATAAAAAGTTTCCTATGTGCTATTCCAGACTATAATCTATATCTGTGCCAAATTTCATCCAGATACATTCAGCCGTTCTGGCGTAAATGAGTAACAAACATAAATCCATCCATCCATCCATCCAAACTTTCACATTTATAATATTAGTGAGATTTAACATTGTGTACGCAATTTTCGTTCCCTAACAATATCATTCCAAACATTTAAAAAATATCTCACCTTCCTTAAGTATAATATCAAGGCTACGTACAGTTTTGCTTGCATATCTCTTTATCAGTATGTCAAATGTGTTAATAATTGTAGTATTCAAACGATTTAGCACAAAAACTTGCGAGTTACCATATCAACGCTCTGTGGCATTCGTCTCAATGATTAATGATTATGTCGAAGATTTAGAAGTAAAAAAATGTCTTTAACACAGAGGTATTCGAGAATAGCCATCCCCAGCGTTTTCGCCCATTTTCCCGTAGGATTTTTACAACATAGCGTCATGTTTTATAGCCTTCGTCAATAAATGGGCTATCCAAAACTAAAAGCTTTTTTTAATTCCAACCAGTAGTTCCTGAGATTAGCGCGTTAAAAAAAACTCTTCAGCTCTAGTTTAGGTGTCCATGCTTATAACCATTACTATTATAAATGGGAAACTAACTTTGTTTAGTTTTAACTGCTAAACAGAACAGATTTTATTGAAATTTGGAATGAATGTAACTTGTACTCTGAGAAAGGATATTGCTTATGATTTTTTAATCAACCCTTAAATGGAGATATACTTAGACTTGTTGTAAATATAAAAGATATTTATTTTATTCCTTACTAGCTCTGCTGTTCTCTTGCACTTATTATAAAAAAGTACCTGGGTGACCGAGCTTTGCTCGTTTTTTTTTTTTGTAAAAAATTTGGTAAAAAAAAAGGAAAAAAAATAAATATTTTCTGGTCTCAATCCGAGGTAAGTATTTAGTTCGGGTGTCGCTCGATTTCCCCCTGAGCTATTATAACCTGTTAAATAGTAGCGAAATTTACTTTGGTATTCTAAATGATATTGTAGCAGTTTTTCATTGCCTGAAAAAACGGATAAAACGAGATTTTCTAAAAATTTTACCTAGCTAGATTAATTTATCGTCTCCGAAACCCCCTGCATACAAAATTTCATGAAAATCGTCGAAGCCATTTCCGAGATTCAGATTATATATATATCTACATATCTACAAGAATTGCTCGTTTAAAGGTGTAAGATATTCAAATCACAAAATACTTAAAAAGGTAGTCTCAAAATACAATGACATAAGTAAAAATGTAGTAATAAGTGAGATACCCTTTTTCGGTCCACCGCATAAAGTTTCTGAAAAAATCCTATTTAGCGATTCTACCAAAAGGTTCGTAGGGCGTACAGCTTTCGTTCGGAAACCCAAACGTTTGGGGTTTTATACGCTACACCGCAAATAGTTCGCGTGGAAAAGAGGTGGAACACAGAATATCTTAATGTATCTAAGTCTATCACATAATTAATAGACAAGCATTTCATTAAAGCTCATGGCAATTTACGAAAAATCCAACGGTGTCCCCTAATATGACGGACGACTTAAGGGCTTAGCTGAAATTTTAATAATTGTCAGAAGTGTCACCGTGAAGGGTGCTCCTGGAAATATGCCGTGAAATGTCGAGCGTCTGTTTTTAAAGGGCTTTCTGACCTTTTAAAGAATTTCAGGACACAGTTAAATAATTTTACGGAGCAATTAGATCATTGCTCGTTTATCCTATAACTAGCTGTTCCCCGTGGTTTCATCCATGTTCCCGAGGGATTTTTCTAGTGATTGAAATTTTAAAAATCATTTGGAGAATATCTATTAGGAATCTATCGGTTACATTCCAGAGAGTGTGCGAAGGTTTTTTTTTATTGTGGATAAGCTTGTGTTTGACTACAATCACACCATGGTAAATGATGATGTGGCCGAAAGTGGTAAGCACACAAAGCCTAGATGGGAACTGGCTCTCAAGTGCAACTGTCGGAACACACCGATAGGTGCTTGGCGACAGATTTTCAACTTGAGGGTGGTAGCCAGCCAGTCGGGTACTACAAAGCACCTTACCACCGTGCTATGGTTTCCTCACGATGTTTTCCTTCACCGAAAGCTCAAGCTCATTGTAGGATTCGAACCCACGACCTTCGCCGCGGTATCGGACGTCACTTACCACTGAGCTATCATCGCCTTGAATTACAAGAGATAATTCTGCCAAACACATTCCATCATCGGACAGCCGCACGATGCGCCACCGTTACATGGTGGACATTCCATCTTAACGCACGAAGTGATTTGCGTCATCTTTCATTATGCGAAGGAGTGGAACTCCTTGCCTGAGCCTGTGTTTCTCGATTGTTACAACCTGGGAGTCTTCAAGTCACGAGTGAGTAGGTTGCTTCTAGGTAAGCGTGCACCATCGTAGACCACATCATCACCTAACATCAAATGAGATAGTAATCAAACGGGAACCAATACTCAATTCAAGAAAAACCGGCTAAGCGCGAGTGGGACTCAGGCACGAAGGTTTCCGTATAAAAATCACGTTTGTTGTATTGGAGCCTCCCTTAAATATTCATTTTATTCTGTTTTTAGCATTAGTTGTTATAGCGGCAACAGCAATACATAATTTGTGAAAATTTCAACTGTCTAGCTATCGCGGTTCTTGAGATACAGCCTGGTGACAGACAGACGAACATACGGACGGACAGACAGACGAACATACGGACGGACAGACAGTTAAGTCTTAGTAATAGGGTCCCGTTTTTACTCTTTGAGTACGGAACCCTAAAAATAGGAATCTTTCCCTGCCTTTCAAGTTTGTAGCATTTAGATATACATTCCAAGATTTCGTGAATAATCACAGTGGTATTTCGTTTTGGACATTTTTCACACACGGCTAGCTGATATATATCTTCGATCTTATTATATAGGCCTATAGCAGAAAAACTCACCGAAAGCCGCCTACGATGGTTCTGCCATGTCATGAGACGCCCCGAAGACCATGTCGTTAAACAAGCCTTAGCCCTGCCAAATAATAACAAAAGTAGAGGACGCCCACTAGCCACCTGGTGGTCCACGGTAGCTAAGGACTTAGAGCTTGCCCAAACAAATGTTTCGACAACCCAGGATAGACTGTCCTGGCGCCGCAGAACGAGGAGAGCCGACCCCAAATAATGGGAAAAGGCTAGGACAAAGAAGATGTACCTATATACGAACTCTGAATCTGTTTAAAAGTATTTTTAACTCAAAAACATAACTTTAATATAGTCACGTATAATATTAACCGTCTATTTTCGGTAGCCGCTCATATAGAAATAGCCGGTTATTATTTTCATTTATGTTTTGTATCACATTTGGTATCGTGTAGGCAACTTGTAGGGTATTTTATTACGCTCGCCGGGTTTTCTGTAAATTGGGCGAAATGGGAGGGCCTTGGCTATAAATCATGTTGGCCAGGAGATAAGACGGTGTTTTAAGGTACAAGAGGTAGCGGGAGATTAGGGTTAATTACTGAGGAGAATTTGACGGGCACGTTACCATGGTTACAGTTGCTGTCACGTCTACGAGTATAAGGCTGAGACTCCACCAAAGCTGAGCGGAGCCGAGATGTGTTTTAAACAACCAATAGAATTTCGTTATTCACCCATCTCGTCACCGCTCAGCTATTCTATTGGTTGTTTAAAAAACATCTCTGCTTCGCTCGTCTCCACTCAGCTTGGTGGAGTCTCATCCTAACCGTGTGTGAATAATGTCCCAGGATATAATTATTATAATTTTTGAGACAGAATCCCACTATAATATTCTACTATCTTACTAATATTATAAATGTGAAAGTTTGGATGGATGGATAGATGGATGGATGGATAGATGGATGGATGGATGTATGTTTGTTACTGATTTACGCCAGACCGGCTGAATGGATCTGGATGAAATTTGGCATAGAGATACATTATAGTCTGGAATAGCACATAGACTACTTTTTATCCCGGGAAAAGATAAGATCCCTCGGGAACGCGGGTGAAATCGCGCGGAACAGCTAGTAATATTATAAATGTGAAAGTTTTGATTGATGGATGTTTGTTACGCTTACACGCAAAAACGGCTGAACGGATTTTGATGAAACTTGGCACACAGGTAGATCGTATCCTGGAATAACACATAGGATACTTTTTATCCCGGGAAAGGATAAGATCCCTCGGGGACGCGGGTGAAACCGCGGGGGACAGCTAGTGTTAAAGTAGCTGATTAAAGCCTACGTTATACAATGTAACTTTACTCTGCGTTCTGTCGTGTCTGAGTTTTACTGCTTCGGTGAGGTGTTTCCTTTCAACATTGTTATAACTGGGACTTTACCTGAATTGGTTGTGACGTAATACAATAGTAAGGTACTTTTCACTCGTAGTACTCGATGGGCTGGCTACCACCATTAAGTTAAAATCTGTTGCCAAGCACCTGTTAGTTTTTATAAGCTTTTATTTAACTTGCAATGTATGTTACCACGTTTGATCGAGTGGAATCTTGCAACCCAATTTTGAAGCATATATCTTTAACTGATTGAGCTGATATTTTGTATACACATTTAGTTTGGATGACAATGCATGGTTAGCTGTGTGACGTCATTCTAAATACAACATGGCGGAACACCTAAGATAGCGGACTATTATTTATGAATGCACTCCTACAATATGGGTATCAAAATGGCTTGCTAAGAATAACTCGAAAAATAAAGTGCCGTCACTCTAAACCTGCACGGTGTTAGGGTACTTTGTGGTACTCGACTAGCTGGCTACCACCATCAAGTTGAAAATCTGTCGCTAAGCACCTGTTGGTGTGTTCCGGCAGTTACACTTGAGAGCCAGTTGCCTTTAAGGCATTGTAATAAGGTGTACAACGCATTGACAATCCCCTTGGTATTGCTTATGTATATAGGCGACGGTAGTCACTTACCATGAGGTGACCTGCCTGCCTGGTTGTCACTTTACTCGTAGTTTGTGGTATAAAAAAATTGTTTTTAAAAAAGTTTTTTTAACTTATAATTTATGTATTAAATCTTAAATCGCTTCATCCTCTGTCTTACACGGGCATCGAACAAGCGTTCAGACCTCAGGGACCAAGTTAGGCGATATGATGCCGACACGCCGCGCCGCCGCACCGCGTTGGTTTAGATTTCTCGATGATTTCACATTATTTTACATGTTTTCACGAGAACTTACCGGCTTTATCTGACGACGTATGTTTTATGTAAGCACTAGCTGTCCCCCGCGGTTTCACTCGCGTTCCCGTAGAATCTTATCTTTTACCGGGATAAAGTAGCCTATGTGCTATTCCAGACTATAATCTATTTCTGTGCCAAATTTCATCCAGATCCGTTCAGCCGTTCTGGTGTGATTGAGTAACAAACATCCATCCAAACTTTCACATTTATAATATTAGTGGGACTAACATTACAATAATTTCTAACTTGTGATATTACTAAGTTAAGTAGAATGTCGAGATGTTTCTAGATTTTACATATTCATGTATTAAAAAAAACCAAAATTATTATGCCTTCATGTTGTCTATACTAATAATTGTAAAGAGGAAAAATTTGATTGTTTGTTTGCATTGAATAGGCTCTGAAACTGCTGGACCGATTTAAAAAATTATTTCACCATTAAAAAGCTACATTATTCCTGATGAACATAGACTATATTTTGTCCCGGTAAAAGATAATATCCCACGGGAACGTGGGTGAAACCGCGAGGGCCAACTTTTAAATAAACTTGTGAAATTAACAATTTTTAGAACAGTTATAAGAAAATATCAAAAAATATAATTGAAAATGACAAGCGACATCTTGTTTCACGCCTAACAAGCTAACACCGAAGCCTTTTCACTCTTCAGCAAATAACGTTGTATTTTTCAGAGTTAAAAAGCGTCCGATGGTCGGTGGAAGTTTTAATTGCTCCTCAAATTAATGCTCAACGGTGTAGCAATGGTGGGTACACACGCATCGTTATATTGTGCGGGAACTCTCTGTATCTACACCTCACAGACCATATAAACAAAAAAAAAGGTTGATAAAACCCCGCGCACTTAAAGTGCAGCAAATTAAAGGATGCTGATCGCGGTTCTGTGCGACGCTAGTGACTCGGGATAACGTACGTGCAGGTCACGCATATAACTTCACTTCATTGGAGACTATTGTTTACGTGCGCTCCTTCTACCTTTTTTTATTTGTTCTGTGATCTACATATAGTAATAAATTACTAAACTAATTAATTCTTGCGATATTAAAAATCTTATATATTTTAAATTAATTGTTAGATATTTACTTTGATGTAGCAAAAACAAAATAACGTTATAAAAGCTAAGTTTGAAATGAAATGAAATGTGTATTCATCCAAATAGGCCTTCACAGGCGCTTATGAATTGTCAGACTCTAGTGACTCTAATGCACGGTTTGGAAGGTTGCCTTTGCTGAGTAGAGCCGGCAATACACACAATTACTCTTTTCAAAACAAACGTAGAATTATTACATAGGATTATGTCCTGCAAGAGCGAGCGCTACACCCAAGCATTGTCGTCATTTAAATATTCGTTAATATGGTAGTACGCCTTCTGTATTAAAACATTCTTAGCACGTTCCTTAAATTTATGTAAAGGGAAATTCAAAACTTTAGGAGGTATCTTACTCTATCTGTTTTAACTATGGAGTCTTTTATTTACAAATTGATCTCAACCCGCGTCGTGCCCGTGTGGAATACTGTACCGTATGTTTTCAATGTAACAGATTTTATAGCGGTGTAGCTATATAGTTGACATTTTATTTATTGCCGCGCTCAGCTTAGCCCGGCTTTTTTAGATTAGAGCAATAATTTTGGACAGTGGTTGACGGGAAATTTATTTTGCGCCTCTGAAACGCCTTGCGGGTAAGTAGGTTCAAGCTTGGTTTGAAGCTTTGTTAAGAAATAATAGTGATGTAGTACTGAGGGATTTTAAAAGTTAATCTTTAGTGTTTTGTTAAGGGCTGGATTATTTACGAGAAGATTTCAAAAGTTTTTTGATTACTTGTTAAGTGCCCAGTTACGGTTTAATACTCGTAATAGTAAAAAACCAAGTGCTAGTCGGACTCGCGCTCGAAGGGTTCCGTAAAAATGGCAAAAAATCACGTTTGTTGTATGGGTATTTTTTGTCATAGCGGCTACAGAAATACATCATCTGTGAAAATTTCAACTGTCTAGCTATCGCGGTTCTTGAGATACAGCCTGGTGACAGACAGACGGACAGACGTGACAGACGGACGGACAGACAGCGAAGTCTTAGTAATAGGGTCCCATTTTTCCCCTTTGGGTACGGAACCCTAAAAACCGGTCAAGTGCGAGTCGGACTAGCGCGCACCGAGGGTGCCATACAAAGTTTGTAGTTTTTTTAAAGAAAAAAATATCTGTTTTTAGTATTTTTTGTTAAAGCGGCAACAGAAATACATCATCTGTGAAAATTTCAACCGTCTAACTATCACAGTTTAGGAGCCCCCTACAACCTCACAAACTTTACCTCTTTATAATATTATATTATTATAGTATAGATAAAAAAACCCTAAAGGAAACAAAATGGCGTAGGTATGTATAAATAAACCACACGAAATGTTTGAAAAAGTTGTAACACCGCACGCAGGTCCATACGCAAAAAGTTAATAACAGTTCTGTTTCGTGCAGAGGTTAATGTTGCGTACACTTGTTCAGGGTTCAGTCATTAACGAATTTCAGACAAAATCTGCTGTGTAATTAAAAGATTAATATAATCGCTACTTTGTGTAATGTACAAGAGATATTTTGGCACTAAATGCTTCACTAAAACCGTAATGATTCTCGAGTTATGAACTCAGTGGTAATGTCGTGGGATACCGCGGCGGCGTGGGTCCGACAATGAGCTTGAGCTTTCGGTGAAGGAAAACATCGTGAGGAAACCATAGCACGGTGGTAGGGTACTTTGTAGTAGGTACTCGACTGGCTGGGTGGCTACCACACACAAGTTGCTAGTATTTTCTTGAGATCTAGGCTTTGTGTGCTTACCACCTTCAGCCACATCATCACTTACCATGGTGAGATTGTGGTCAAACACAAGCTTATACAGAATATAAAAAAACTTGAGAGGTGTCAAGGGACACCCGGATGGAACGAAGTTATATAAGTCGAGAGTTATATATACTATATATATATTAAAAAAAAACATTTCTATTTATATATATATATTTCTATTTATATATATATATATATAGAAATGAAAAAAATATCTGGCTTGCTTTCTATAAGAGAGAGAGAGAGACAGACAGAGAAACATGCGCACGCCGCACAGCTTACAATAAAGTGACTGACACTAAAAGTGTCGTGACAATTTTTCGTAAGATTTTTTTCCGTCTAGCCCCCTTTCACAACGCGCGATAAGGAACTTCGTTCCAAAAAAAAACAAATAAAAAAGAAGCACTGTAAAGGAAGCGATCGCGTTCCTGTGCGACGCGAGTCACGCGGGATAACGTTCGAGCAGGTCACGCTCATAACTTCGTGAACATTGCTTCACTTCATTGGAGACTGTTGTTTACGTACGCTCCTTCTACCTTTTTTATTTGTTCGGTGGGTATCAGTTATTAGTTATTTGGATTCCAAATCCGAAAAAACAAAGGAAAAACGTTTTTTCTTGACCTATTAAAAGGATAAGTAACAAAAAAAAATACATACAGTCGAACATATAACCTCCTCCTTTTTTGAAGTCGTTTAAAAATAATTGAACTAGGTAATCCCTCCATATATCAAAGTATAAAAAAATCAAAAAATATTTACGATACAGAAACTCTAGCCATTAATCCATTTTTTCCACGTAACTCTAATTTATCTGAACAAATTTACGAGGGCCCGATAAAAAGTAAAGTAATTAGGCCCTTTACTGGTCCGTTTTAGGGAAAGGGCCCTCTCATCGAAATTATCTGAACAGTAAGGGCCTGATAACGTTATGATTTATTTTATACGTCCGCTGGTATATTCGCGCGGATGCATAAGAGGGTTGCTTTTGTCTATGTCAGAAGTGTGTCTATGGTACTGGCTTAATGCTCTAAGATGGTAAGAGACTACCTTCGCCTAAGGCATTGATAGTGACGTCAGATACCGCGATGATGGTCACGGGTTTGAATCTTATAAGCTTGAGCTTCCAGTGAAGGAAAACATCGTGAGAAAACCACAGTACGGTGGTAGGGTTTTAATTTAGGTACCTTAATTTTCAACATTTTTTTTTTATTTTTCCTTTATTTGTGCTGTAAGACCTTACTGTTTTTAGGTCAACCGGAAGTACCCTATAGGTTTTGGGTCGAAAACCTATATGGTAGGTAGAATGGTAATTTTTTATTCAAAGCAAGGTCACATAGCACAAGTAAAGATAAAATTCCGAAAAAAAAAAAATTAGTAAATTTTGGTACTTACAAGTTTTCGCGAAAATCTAGATTTGCCCATATCTTTTTATCGTGTTGACTCAGAACCTTGTTTTTTTTTACACCTTATAGGGACTATAGACTTCAGTATCTGGTACAAATTTTAACTTGCTAGGTCCACCCGTTCCTGAGATAATCGGTGGTGACACAAGGGCAGACAGACAAGAGAGTGATCTTACAAGGGCTCCTTTTTTATCTTTTGAGGTACGGAACCCTAAAAACCTCATCAAAATATCCTTTCCATTATTATCGGTATCTTGAAAGATTAATCCCCTTTCTGTGGCGGGAAACAAAGACACCGTAATGTAAACGATACGGGCACATGTGACAGGTGGGAAGTTGAACTAGGGATGGGGCGATGTATGCAATGAAACTATCGATAGGCGAATTTTCGATTAACTTTTACATGCCACGATGTGTACGTGGAATCCGTTTATAGTAGAAGCTTAGTAGTAAAAAGACGCCTTTGACCTCGTGATAAAAGCCAACACTGTCTAGACAGTGTACGGAGGTTAGTGGAGAATCATTGATTGCTCTGCTAATTCTAAACGCCAAAAACTGGTGTAGGTAAGTTTGTATGTGCAGGAATAGTGTATCGAGAAAAGTGCTGCGTATGATAGGTGATCACGTGATGGTAGGTGACGATGTGGTCTACGATGGTGCACGCTTACCTAGAAATAACCTATTCACCCGAGACTTGAAGACTCCCAGGTTGTAACTATCGGGAAACACAGACTCAGGCAAAGAGTTCCACTCTTTAGCAGTACGCATAATAAATGAGGAAGCAAATTGCTTCGTGCGTAAGGGTGGAGTATGACTAAAAACAAGAAAAACAGACTAACAAACACCTGATTGTTAGTCGCTTTATAGATACTATTAGCATTACCAGCATTGTTAAAAGATGAAATACCAATGTGATGTCAACCTTTTTACAATGCCGTGAAGCCTTGCTAACTGACATTTCTCAAGTACAACTGCCAAATCACACCGATAGGTGCTTAGCGACAGATTTTCAACATGAAGGTAGCCAGCCATTCCAGCACCACAAATTACCCTACCACCGTGCTGTGGTTTCCTCACGATGTTTTTCAACGAAAGCTCAAGCTGTGTGTATGATTCATTGCGGCATTTGACGTCACAGCCACTAAGATATCGCCTCATATATTTGAGCTACTAACAAAATATTTATTGGAAAAAATATCGATATCGATAAATACTGTTCCCCTCCCTAGTATAATAGATACTTAAGTATGCGGGCTCCGAAGCCCGGGCTCATTTGTAACGCGTCAGGTACAACCTGTGAATACGATTTTTTCGCTATTTCTTAGCACACCTCCACCCAAATTGCCAATTTTCATTCCAGTTTTTTTTATAAAATGTCACATGCGAAATGTGTAGCTGCTTTTTTTATCAACATTTTTTATTGAAGTATTAGCTGTCCCCCGCGGTTTCACCCGCGTTCCCGAGGGATCTTATCCTTCCTCGGGATAAAAAAGTAAATCAGGGATATGATCTACCTGTGTGCCAAGTTTCATCAAAATTCCGTTCAGCCGTTTTTGCTTGAAAGAGTAACAAACAACCATCCATCCATCAAAATTTTCACATCCTACTAATATTATCTTACTAATATTTTAAACTAGTTTTCCGCCCCGTGGTTTCACCCACGTTCCTGAGGGATCTTATATTTCCCGAGATAAAAAGTATCTTATATGTTATTCCAGGATATGATCTACTTGTGTGCGAAGTTTCATTAAAATCCGTTCCGCCGTTTTTGCGTGAAAGAGTAACATTCACATTTATAATATTACTAGCTGTCCTCCGCGGTTTCACCCGCGTTCCCGAGGGATCTTATATTTTACCGGGATAAAAAACCTATGTGCTATTCTAGACTATAATCTATCTCCATGCCAAATTTCAACCCGATCCGTTCAGCCGTTCTGGCTTAAATGAGTAACAAACATACATCCATCCAAACTTTTACATTTATAATATTAGTAAGTTTACTAGCTTTTGCCCGCGACTCCATCCGCGTGGAATCAGACATTTTCGTAGCTTATTTTTTATCCAATCTGATTTTTAGGGTTCTGTCCAAAAAAGACGGACCTCTATAGGACCACTCGTGCGTCCGTCTATCCGGTCAAGTCACAGACATTTGCTCCGAATCTACTGCACGAAATCAGGTGAAACCAAAAAGCTCGAGGTGGTCATTTATCGGCACGGATATACCACGGAAAGTAGGAGTCAGCTAGAATTGACTCCATTTAGCAGAGAAGAGATACGCTTGGGTTTTGGTGGCGTTGAACTTGACCAAATTAGCGTCGCCCCAATCGGAGACAGCTTTGAAGGATAAGCTCAAGCACTCAACCATCAACTCAACCTCTCTGAGATGAGATTCCAATCAAATCTAAGTAATATTGCTAAGGTCTATAGGCGATGGTACGAGGGCGGCTCTGAAAATTTCGGGCATCAAGGAAGTGACACAACATTACTATTTGAAAATGTATTTATTGCTTTTCGAAGTATTCTCCGCAAAATTTGACACATTTTTCCATACGATGGAACCAATCATTGAAGCAACCATTCCATTCGGAAGTTGGGGTCTCCAAAATGGCCGTTTTGTAGGCGTCCACAGCTTCTTCAGGTGATGAAAATCTCTGACCACGCAATTTATTCTTTATTTTAGGGAAAGTACAGAAATCATTAGGGCTTAGGTCGGGGCTGTACGGCGGATGGTCTAATAATTATATGTTTTCTTGCTCTAAAAACTCTTTTGCTCTGTGCACAATAATAAATCAATCAAATACACTAAGGAACCAAATTCAAATCTAACCATAGATATATATTGAAGAGGTTCTATATAAATCACTACATATTCTTCACATGCATTAACCGTTTTTTGTCCCTCAAGAGGAATAGTCGCAAAATTATTTTTTTTTGCTACACTCCGTGAACGAACAATTTTTGTTGGCTTTAACTCATTTTCGAACACCCAAACTCGTGACTGGTTTTTTGTTTCGGGTTCGTACGCGTATATCCAGGATTCGTCACCTGATACGATGTTATATACAGCATTTGAGGATCCTGCGTGGAATCTTTCGAGAGTTCTGACGCACCAAGTAACGCGAGCCGCTTTTTGCTCTTCACAGAGTGAATGCCGTATTCATCGGGAAAACAACTTTTTTACACCTATTTGTTCATGCAAGATTATTTGTATTTGACTCATGCCAATGTCTAAAGTTGCCTGAATTTTGCGGTATGTCACATGTCGATCTTCCTC
Source organism: Ochropacha duplaris (assembly GCA_951361185.1). NCBI lineage: Eukaryota > Metazoa > Arthropoda > Insecta > Lepidoptera > Drepanidae > Ochropacha > Ochropacha duplaris. Next base: position 1,247,855 of record OX592712.1, on the reverse strand, counting down.
AATCAGCTTACGCACAGCATCAACGTTTTCTTGGGTGACTGCAGTTTTTGTACGACCTTGACGGAGATCATCACTGAGCTTGACACGTCCACGTTGAAATTCAGCAAACCAGCGATAAATTGTGGTTTTGGATGGGACCTCATCACCAAATGCAGAAATCATCCGGTCAACACACTGTTTTTGTGTTAAACCACTTCGAAAGTCATAATAAATGATCGCTCTTGAATTTTCTCGAGTCAATTCCATTTTCTCAACGACTAAACAAGTTTGACAAAACCTTGTGACAAGACCGACTTTTTAAAACCAAGGAGGTTTCAATTAAAAAGATTTTAATATGACAGGAACAGTGGAAATATTCCATTCCCGATACTTTTAGTGCAGCCCGTCACTTACCATCAGGTGACCCGCCTGCCTAGTTGTCACTGTCTTGTGGTATAACAAAATCAAGAATATTTCTTCATTAAAAATTGGCAAACTAAATAACATTTTATGAGATGCAAAATGAAATCTAAGTAGGTACCTAATCTTAGGTATAACTAAACCGAATCTCATAGTTACAGGTTTTAACGAGGCTCCATCCTCAAAATTCGAAAATGGCTGTAATTAAAGCATTGGGAGGACACAAATTAATCCGTCAGCTTGATTGCTTCCCGTGACATTTACCAATGAATTACATTAATTGTATCCAACGTCCATTTTTGAATTAATGATTATTGATGGAATCTTATGTCTATACAGCGTTTTTTTTACGTCACTAGTGACAACGAAGCTGTCGAGTCACCTGGTGGTAAGTGACCGTCGCCTATAGATATTAGCAATACCAAGGGGACTGCCAATGTGTTGGGGTTCTTCAAAAAAGGCGTAAAAAGAACTCTTCAAGGTCGGCTACACATCGGCAGTCACCGTGGTATTGCAAATGTCTTAAGGTGGCGGTGACCACTTACCATCACGTAGACTGACTGCCTGTTTGTAATCCTAATTATATAAAAAAAGATAGATGGCGCTGTAATGGAAGATAGTTTTAAAACACTGAATCCAATAGAATTCTACATCGCGATATTTAAGTTCTCCAAAGCGGGGTGCTATGGCCCCAAAGGCCAGCCACAATCTAAGCCTTTAAAAAAAATTTATAGTTGGCTGTAGTCTCCAGGCCAATGACCTAGTCTGGCGGAAGACCTCCCCTTTTCAATGGAGGAGTCTACCACCTGCTCCATTATCTGTTTAACTCCTATACCTCAATAAGTCCTTCACCGAAAGATCAGGTCTTCATAAGATGAACCCACGACCTTCTCCACTTCATTCGACGCCACTGCCACTGAGCTAAGCGCCTTAACATAACAACGTCTAAGGAAACAAACGATTCGACCCGGAAATTAAATCGGGCCTCTTTATAACTAAGTCTATAAGCCACTTAACCAACTGGGTGTTATTGAGCCACCCTTAATAGGCCTTCGGGGCTTTGTATGATTTGTAGTCCAATAGAAAAGCTAAGGTTTTAAATGTGACTTTTTTATTACGGCTATCACTTTTCTACAATATGGCTAGAAGAGCGGTGGCTGCCACACGCGTCATACTTGTGAACAGGTGCTGCTTGTGGGGGCTGGTATGCTTGAGTTTACTGTTTACTATGTCAGCCATAATTAAATTCTACCACCAAAAACATAAATGTAAAAAAGGAGAGCCAAGTTCAATACAAAAATTATTCTCTGCTGTGGGCTTCGCTGCAAAAAGAACGGAGATCTGAGATTGAGTGCCAAGTTCTATGCAAAATCCAAATATGTAGTCTAAGGGCTGACTTGGCTGGTTTTCCCATACGAATTAGTATTAAGTACCTACTTTTACACAGTCATGGAAGAGCCTTATGTTCGATGGGTAGTTTCTACCAGCAAGCCAAATTTTCGGAATAATAAAATAAGAACCGAAAGGTAACAGGTTTAAAACATGCGAAGGCTATATAATTCGTATGGGAAAACCAGCCAAGTTAGCCCTTAGACTACATATTTGGATTTTGCATAGAACTTGGCACTCAATCTCAGATCTCCGTTCTTTTTACAGCGAAGCCCACAGCAGAGAATAATTTTTGTATTGAACTTGGCTCTCCTTTTTTACATTTATGTTTTTGGTGGGATATCATTACTTTTTGTAGGTATAATAATATTACTACAAATTATAAGTTTTCCTTAAGAAAACTTAGCAATTTCGCAGCATAAATCGCAACCTTATAGGTCAGATATCGAGAGACAACCGGACAGCAAGACGGCGTTCGCGCTTATGAGCGCAGCTGCCGCTTGCTCGGCCACGTTCGCGTCAACGGTTCGATTCGGTTGTCACAGCGCCCCACCCACCCCGCCCGTGTATATACCGAAAATCTAAATGCCTATTATTTTATCATTATTTATGAGTAGGTAATGATTTTACACTATTGATGTGCGCTAAATATAAAAATAATAATTAATCCCAATTAATAACGTAGGTACCCTAAGTAATATTAGGTATTTATGTTAAGCGTTCATAATAGAATCTAATTATTTAAAAATTGCCAGTTTTTTATTTATTCCTTTGTATTCATCTAATTACCTATCTGCATACCAAATTTTAACTCTCTAGGTCATCTGGAACTGGGTTAGAGTTTTGGTCTATAGGTCAGTCAATGATAAAAATGAGGAATTTTGGACATTAATATCTAGATAACCGTTTGAGATAAGCTTATGAAATTTAGAACACATATGTATCGTGCAAGTCTCAATATATGAGCCAAATTTGATACGTTTATGTAAAATAGTTTTTGATTTATGAGGGGGTCAAAAGTGGCTCCAAATGGTTCGTGTAATATTACACACGGTGCGGCTCGCCAGTTCTGTTTCTTGAACTTGGCTTGACACGCTCCCGCGTGTCTAGATTGATTTATTATTTTTGCCGCCATAACACGCAAAAATATTATCAGTGAGACTAGATAAATAATTATTGCATGTAAGGTGTTAGTTGTTGGAGTGCATTAGAGTCTGACTATTCATAAGTGCCTGTGAAAGCTTATTTGGAAGGCCTATTTCACATTTCACATGCGGGGCTCAAACCTACTACCGACAAAAACTTCGAAAAAAGAAAGTGAAATTATCTTTGTGACTAAATAATTCAATCTTTTTTTATATCACAAGTGAGGTTGTCACTCAAACTCAGCAAGTAGAATTTTTTTGTAATTTTTGTGGACCATAATGTTTTTTTTTTTATGTTTAACAATTTTATTCTTATAAAAAATACATAAAAAATTATAACCCGCATTAGTTCCCTAGTTAGTTACCATATTTCCATAGACATGACAAATGTCTATAGGCGACGGTAGTCACTTACCATCAGGTGACCCGCCTGGCTCGTTGTTACTTATGGCATATAAAAAAATATTAGCAATACCAGGAGGATTGCCAACGTGTTGTACACCTTATTACAATGTCTTAAAGGTGTAATCTGGTCAATCTGTCAACTTATTGTTTAGACAAGTATAAATATTAGACTTTGAGAAATATCTATTGATTAAAGTAAACTTACTAAGCCTAAACATACAATTGTAGCTAATTTCCCATCACGGAAGTGGACTATGTAAATTTGGTTGAATTCAATTTTGTGGCTTTCTGATTGCATAGCCAGAAATGTTTCACATAATCCTGTTATAAATTAATTGTAAGTAACTTATAAACTAATACGAACATACAGACACACACACACACACACACGCACACACACACACACACACAAACACACACACACAATAATAACTTTGTATTACCTAATATTCGCTCACTACTAATGCACTAATTTTAAGTTTAATTTGTTTTGTAAATGTTTTTTTTTTGCATTTTTAAGACAATAAAGATTCTCTAAACTCTAAGTTTTATTAAATAATATCAGCGGTATTAATTTTGTCCAATAAAGATCAATCTAAGTGCACAGGTGAAGTGAAATGAAATATTTCAACTTGATACCTCCACGCGTTCCCGTGATAAAGGGTCTTGACAGACGGACGGACGGACAAGTGATCCTATAAGGGTTCCATTTTTCCTTTAGCGGTACGGAACCCTAAAAAAAGCGGTACGAAAATATGTCTAAGTAAATAACATACTAGGCTTAACATACTAAACTTAGCTATATGTATATTATATCTGTATAATTCTCACCTCGTGGCCTAGCGTTAGTTTATCTAAGTCATTTGTCCAGACGGATTTAATACTAGAACCCTTATAAATTGAATTAGACATCGTTTTAGAATGATAACACTTAGAGTTTCCATTTAGGGTGTAAATCAAAGTGTTTTTTTTACCCTTCCGGCTACTTCAACTTCACTTATTTTTTTAAATTCCTAATAGGCTTATGTTTGACTACAATCTCACTATGGTAAGTGATAATGTGGCCGAAGGTGGTAAGCACACAAAGCCTAGATGGTAACTGGCTCTCAAGTGCAACTGTCGGAACACACCGATAGGTGCTTGGCGACAGTTTTTCAACTTGAGGGTGGTAGCCAGTCAGTTGGGTACTACAAAGTACCCTACCACCGTGCTATGGTATCCTCACGATGTTTTCCTTCACCGAAAGCTCAACCTCATTGTAGGATTCAAACCCACGACCTTCACCGCGGTATCCGACGTCACTTACCACTGAGCTATCATCGCCTTAAAATTATTATTTATGTTTTAATATACTATACGTTTGGGTTGAATATTGCTATTAAATTGTACACCAGTTCCCCATAAATGTAGTGTGTGTGTGACCAACCACGCCTACGACCGCCCGCGCGCCCCGTCTAATGGATGAAAGTGTTTTTGCAAATGTTATTGTTACCTTTAAGTTGAATTTTTAAGGTTCCGTACTTCAAAAGGAAAACAACAGAACTCAGTACACTTTTTCTCAGGATTGCGTGAAGGTATTAAGTGTAATTAATATCTACAATCCCTAAAAGTAGTGAGAAAAGTTCAAACTTTTAAATCAATATTTTTATAATTATATGTTTTTACAATTTACATAGGTATGAAGGATATCAAATGCATGTCAAAAATTTACCCAATTTATCGTTTTTTGTGTCCGCATTTTTTAAACTCACTTTCAACCCACATTCCATTCGGCAATATGAAACCTCAGTCTGCGGTCACACTGGGAAAGCTTTTCGATGTCCTTAATAAATACTGTGACCTGATTTTTGGGTCTGTGAGCAAAGTTTAGGCGCCATATTGTTTATTCAACTAACTAATGATTTATATTTCGTCTATAGTCCGTGCCACATGAATTGGCTATAAAGGTCATTGACTGTCCTTTACTATCTTCAGTAAACCTGACGCTCCCCATGCAAACTTGTCGCAAAACTGCTATCATGGTACATGTTTTGGTACCCATGGTAAAGGACAACTGTAAGCTGCCGTTTGTCTGTTGGTGACGTCTCGCTCACGTTCCGGTCCCAACGGAAGACCAGCGTTAGTTTATAAACAACTAGCACTATGCTGAGCTGGGACCGTTTTGTGGCAACATTATCTATTTAATATTTTTGTTTTTACTCTTAACGTTTTTTTAATTCGTTTTTATTTTGTAACCTATCAAATTTTGTATTATTTTTTATTATTTTCTCTTTCTTTCAATTCATATGGCATGGACTTTAGTACCCAATTTGTGTGATTTATCGAATCATGTTCGTATAATTAAACTTATTATGTATCTTTACTATAATCCATACAAATATTATTAATGCGACAGTAACTCTTTTTGTCTTACCTTTTTACGCCAAAATTGCTGCACCAATTTTTATAAATTTTGTTAGGTAGAACCTTAAAGACATAGGATACTTTTATCCCGGAAAAGGATAAGATCCCTCGGGAACGCAGGCGGGATAAGTATTATTTTAAAGTGCAATAAGCAAACAAAATAATAAGACCAGCCATGCTGATATCATAAATGCGAAAGTAATTCTGTTTGTCGAGGATACCTTTTACCTCTGTGAAATCTGTCAGTCTTTTTATACGTGCACTCTATGGGTCAACTATACGCAGAAGACAATCAACGCCCTGCGTGTACAATACAACAACGCGTTTAGGATGCTGTTGAGGGTGCCGAGGCACTGCAGTGCATCAGGCATGTTTGCTGATGCGCACACCGACGGTTTCCATGCCATTTTAAGGAAGAGAGCTGCCTCGATGCTCAGTCGTGTCCGCGGCAGCGACAACGGCATTCATAGCTAACCGTGCTGACTGCCCAATATTGTGGCATTTAGTTCGGTTACATTATTTGTGGGTTGTTACTAACATAGGATAAGTTTTACTAACAATATATGGACACGCTTAGTCTGAAATAAATATTTTTGAATTTGAATTTGAAAAACATAGAAACACTTTTTTAATTATCCCCTAAGTAAGTTAAGGGTGTTAGACGCGGGCTGTACCCCGCGGTTTCACTAGCGTTCCCGTGGAATATTATCTTTTCAAGGGATAAAAGTATAGCCTATGTTCCTTAGGGATAATTTAGCTTAGTAATGGTGAAAGAATTTTTGAAATCGGTCCAGTCGTTTTTGAGTATATAAACATACAGTAATTTTAAAAAATACTCTTTATCCTATTAGTTAACACCTGTCAAATCTTCAATTTGTGTAATCTGCAATTAAATCGCTAATTGGCGAACATTTATTTGATTTTAGAACTTGTCGAACGAATGGTTTTGATCGAGTGACTGAGATAATGAATCAGCGAATGAATGGTTTGTTTCGTCGTCTAATTGATTTGTGAAGTGGGCTGGTAGGCGTATTCATTGCAAGCGTCTTGAAGAAAATCCATTTTAAAAATGTTTTTGGAAGCGAGTTCCAAGATTTGTTTCAATTTCAGGGCAGGACGACGACGTCTGCCGGGCCCGCTAGTTATACATATATTATATTTTACCGGCCAGACTAGTTCGAGTTAGACGATTTCAGGACAAACTAGTTTTGCCTAGGATAACATATAATAAGAAAGACAGTTTAATTCTGCCTTTGTAAAAAACTTTCTAAAGGTAGGCGACGGCGCAGACCTAAGGAACATTACCGTAAGGAGAGGTGTCGTAAGACGTTTTCTCGTATGAACACTTCCAGTTCAAAACTGTCCTTCTTCTTGGCTGGCACCGACTCCAAAAAGAACTGTTTATAAATATCAATAATTTTGTTGATTGTCCTTTGGCTCTTACTTTGAAATTAAAATATTATTCTTTACTTTTTAGTTTATGTTTGTACATAGGTATCGGTTACAGTTTTGAAGTCGGTTTTTGTTTTTTATTTTTAATAGAGCGACTCAAAATATAACTTTATTTACTACACGAAAAGATACAGAATACGTTGCACCACAGCCGAGCGCTGCGGCCTCTTCCAGTATCGTCGCGTCGCGTCTCGTCTCGGTGGGAACTGACCCAAGGGTAAAAATTGAAACCCTATTGTTAAAACTCTACTGTCCGTCGGTCTGTCTGTCACCAGACTGTATCTCATTAACCGTGATAGCTAGACAGTTGAAATTTTCACAGATGATGTATTTCTAAAAACAGGATAAAATAAACAGGAAAAAAAAACTACAAAATTTGTACGGAACCCTCGGTGCGCGCGTCCGACTCGCTCTTGACCAGTATTTTTAAGATATGATATATTTTATAAGATATTTTAATATGCGGACGGAAGACTGTGAAATTAAAGTTAAAGCTTATATGGAGAAGGAGTGCATAGTTTTTATATTAAAATAATTCTAATGCATATTGCATTCGAATTTCGTTGTTGTTATTATACACAAAATATACCTACAATCTATATACAAATTCATTTTTTTAAAACTAACAACAACTCTACAGTTTTCCGTAACGTAGTTCCGTTCTCGTAATTACTGCAAAGTCGTCTCCCATCCGTATTAAGACCTAGAAACTATACGTAGTGCTTTGTCTACCGTAAAGTTACAAAAATAATTGTATTCTTTCTGTGTTAGTCTTTTATTTTCTTCTCAAAGTTTAGATAACTTAAATCTTAGCTATCTATCATGATAGATCGTACAGCTAAGGTCAATGTCATCAAGGCATTGTAAAGGGTCGACCACACATTTGCAATCCTATTGGTATTGCTGTAGGTGACGGTATTCGTTTACCATCAGGTGACCCGTCTGCATGCTTATCAGACATTTGACATAAAAACAACAAAAATAATGTTTTTTTTTTTCACAAATTCACAATATAAATTTCGATGAAGAAACATCATAAAGAAATCTGCATGCCATAGAAGTTGATCTTTAAATCTTTGCACTGGCCTGGCTTAGCTTCCAGTCTTGGCCAGAAAAAAATCCCTTGCAAGACTTCTTTGCAGAGTGTTCTCATCATCATCATCACCTTCGGCCTTAACTGAATAAATGAGTTTAACCACAATCTCACCATTTAAGTGATGACGTGGCCGGTGGTAAGCACACAAAGCGTAGAAGGAAACCATAGCTCTTAAAAGCACCTATTGGAACACATCGATAGGTGCTTGGCGATAGGCTCTCAACTTGAGTATCACGCCAGTCGAGTACTACAAAGTACCCGTCCGTGCTATGGTTTCCTCACGATGTTTTCCTTCACTGAAAGCTTAAGTTCGCTGTAGGATTTTAGCCCACGACCTTCGCCGTGTTATTTGACGTCAGTTCCACCGAGTCTTGTCTTACACTTTTTCTGAGAATTTATCTTTACATTTATTTTTCTGAGTCAGTTAAAAGTATGACGATTCAATCACACCAAAAAAGCAGGCCTTCCCAGAAATTGAGACGTTACTTAAAAATTTTGTCCAATTTTTCACTTGCCCTTAGTAAATTCGCTTCAGTTATATTGTTGATGTAAACCTGCTTCACTTAAACGAGATTCATTCATCACTGTCAGGTCGGAAATAGATATAACACAATTATTTCTAGACAGACAGAAATTTTAAATGGATTTGGGTACCTTCTTAAGACTTTATAGTTTTTATTTAATTCTTTCTACAAAGTGATCAGTGATTGTTGTCAATGCACCTGGTATTGTTAATATCCGCCCATTAAAAACTTAATTGTGAAAAGTGACGCTTGGGGTGATTGGTCGCCGATAGAAGAATTTAGATTGAACAGGTGGTAGCCAGCCAGTCGGGTACTACATAGTACCCTACCACCGTGCTATGGTATTTTCACGATGTTTGCCTTCAACGAAAGCTCAAGCTCATTGTAGGATTCGAACCCACGACCTTCGCTGCGGTATCCGACGTCCACTGAACTATCATCGTCTAAAAAATCTGTTGCCAAGCACCTGTTGGTGTGTTCCGGCAATCGCACCTGAGAGCCAGTTTAACTTTAAGCATTGTAATAAGGAGCACAACACAATGGCAATCGCCCTGGTATTGCTAATGTCTTTAGACGACGGTAGTCACTTACCATCAGGTGGCCTCGTTGTCACTTGTGACATTAAAAAAAACAAACAAAAAAGTAAACTCCAAAAATATTCCCACCCTCTCCATAGTTTTCGCAGTTCTTGTTTGCTGGCTGACGAAGTTGTTAGCGGCACTGCCGTGATCATTTCTGCGCTCCGGTTCTCTTTTGTCTCGGTCCTCTAGCTATTTGCGTTCCGTATATAACGTACTCCTTCGACAATTAACTCGTAGCAACGGTGTTCAAAGTTTTTTTAGAAGTTTTAGATTTCATGCTGTCCCTGCGGTTTGACCCGCGTTCCCGAGTGATCTTTTTCCGAGATAAGATATTCCCGGCTCTTTTCAGAAGTCGACTTTTTTCTTTTCAGTTTTTGGACTATTCCTAAGTGCTTACAATGGCCTATTTATAAACTAGTGTTCGCCCTACTGATCGAAATTCGACCAAAACGTTTCAACACTAAAGCGCTTCAATAACTGTCAATAAAAAAAGTTTATCGGTTGAGAAACGCATAGTATTGTGTGTAATATCTTTTTTATCAATTTAATTAATTTCTAAAGCATTTTTTATAAAAATATTAGCTTTCTGCACTCCTTCTCCATATAAACTTTAACTGTGCCAAATTTCATATTCCTCCGGCCGCGTCATTTTCGTAAAAAGTACAAAGATTTTGCTTCATTAATATTATAATAACTAAATTTATTTTTAAAATTACATTTTTTTTAACTCTAAAAAATTATTCGAGACCCGCGGGTGGGGAGCTCCGCAAACGCATCAGCCTGGCCATCCAAAGAGGAAACGCTGCCAGCCTGCTGGGAACCTTGCCGATCGACAGCAGCGGCAGCCTTGTTGATTTTTTTTTATATATTTTAGTCTACATTTCTTTGTATATTTTGTTTGTTGTAAATAAATTAATCTCTTTTATTATACTCTAGTTTTCCGCCCCGCGGTTTCACTCGCCGTTCCCGAGGGATCTTATCCCGAGATAAAAAGTATCCTATGTCCTTCTCTAAGTTTCCATCTATCTCTATACCAAATTTCATCTAAATCGGTTTAGCGGTTTCAGCGTGAAGAGGTAACGAGACAGACACACTTTCGCATTTATAATATTAAATAGTATGGATATCATAAAAAATACTAAACCTATGTAACATGGCCTGTGCAAAAAAATCTGAATAACGCAAAATATTATCATGAAAACATAGCTCAAACCACGACATGAAAGCAAGAAAACGTTATATTTTTTACCCGCACTCAACGTCCAGGGCTTGTAGTCATAATTCCCGGGATATTATGTGCCTCCTGTGAAAAGTGATATAAATTGAGTTGTACCCTTTTTGTGATTTTTACATAGAAATGATAAGAAAAAAATTAGTATTTTTTTGGTCTAACTCACGTTCTTTTATCTACTATAGTTTCGGAGATAATTTTGTAGATTAACTGGCAGGATTTTTGCAAAAATGTCGTGAATATAGATATATTTCCAGTTGTAACCTGTATTTAAGTAATTGCTGCACACATTATTTTTCGTGCTTCGTGGTATAAGTGCGATTATATTCATTTTCACATTTTATTTTTCAGTATATTTAGAGATAATTATAGGCGCAAAATAATTTAACTGTACTTGTATCATTTATCACGGAATTTTTGCATGTATTAGAAATAATAACAAGTACAATTCATAGGTTTCTCAGGAATAACTTTGAAACTATTATATTTAACAGATGAATTTAAATGCACAGTGAAAGTGAATGTTTTTACCTACAAAAAAAAGTACTGAAGTTTATCCTAGCCCACTTAGATCGTGTACTAGATTTTTTTAATCTTATTTTTGCTCTCCTGTAAAGTGTTGATTTTGACTTGTATCACTTTTCACAGGAGGCACAGATCCAGTGTGACTGTCAAAAAGGTCCGTTCCCGGGAATTTCATTACTGGCTTGGCCGTTCACTTGAATTATGAGAGAGTTGGATCTCTTGAATTTTGATTAAATACACTTCGTACGCGAATATTAGGGATGCATGAAAGTTTGATTATGAACTAGTCCAGTTTCAAGTCGAGTTGGTTGTTTTGGCATTTCATTAAACAGGGCATGATTGCTACTAGAAAAATATGAGATATAACCATTTTTGCAGTGATTAAAAGTATCCTATAGAATCACTATCACTTAATAGGTATTATTATAAACCAAACCTCCGTCTATATGTTAAAGTAAGTCACGTCTATATGTTTTTATTTTATTTTAAGTATTTACTACAGAGTTGTACGAATAATGACTTTACAAAATAATAATTCCGTCAAACAGCAGAAGCCCCCGTTTTTTTAACAGATTAGCCCCCGTTTTTTTAACAGAATAGCCCCAGTTTTTTTAACAGAACAGCCCCTGTTTTTAAGCTATTGTATAGCTTTTATCGCGGGCTTAGATGGCGCTCGAATCCAAAAATTTCGTAACGAAATAACCTGACACCGTAACCATGACAACAGTCATGTCCTTAGGCACCTAGATATTTTTGCCGCTGTCAACAACGTCGACGTTTGCCAACGACGCCGACGACAGTCGGCGGCAGCCGTGGGCGCGTCGATGGCAAAAAAAAGTCTAAAGACAATACACTTTTTTTAATATTATTATTCAGCTATTATTCGGCGGCGGGACTCCCTCGTCGACTTTTCGAATAGATGGGATGAAAAGTATAATGCTATGCAATAGCTTTACCGCGTTAGTCCCCGATTGCCACAGTTTTTTTTATCTTAACGTGATATATTCAAAAACTACTGACTGGATTGTCAGATTATTTGCTTCAGCATCAAATCAATGGACGAAATTCCAATTTTCGAATTCTCGTGAGGTAAATTTTGACAGGGTGCCAATCAGTTACTGAGAGTTTGTACTTGAAATGACTCGTGTAACAATATTAACAATAAATGTTATCGCAAAATGATCCCAAAGTTGCCAGCAAACGTTGTTAATTAATATACCTACCTACTCCAGAATAATACCTGAATAGAGTAATACTGCAGTGAAGTCGCTAGACCCTTACCGTATACACACTGTTTTATAGATTAGCGAGTAACTTAGCGAACAAAATTAAAAATAAAGATTACAATCATCATAACCATAGTTTTCTTTTTTATTCTGGATAAGCTTGTGTTTGACAATCTCACTATGGTAAGTGATGATGTGGCCGAAGGTGGTAAGCACACAAAGCCTAGATGGGAACTGGCTCTCAAGTGCAACTGTCGGAACACACCGATAGGTGCTTGGCGACAGATTTTCAGCTTGAAGGTGGTATCCAGCCAGTCGGGTACTACAAAGTACCCTACCACCGTGCTATGGTAGTCTAGTAATTATTGTTTTATGATTAACTAGTTTTCCGCCCCGCGGTTTCACCCGCTTTCCCGAGGGATTTTATCTGTTACTGACATAATAAGTATCCTATGTTTAATTCCAGGATTTGATCTACCTGTGTGCAGAGTTTCATAAAAAACCTATGGAGGAGCAAGGTATTGGACTCTTCCATTGAAAAGGGAAGTACTTCCACCAGGCTAGGTCATCGTGCCTGGGGACCACGGTCTAACTGTGCATGTTGGAATCTTGTATACATATATGCAGATCGCATGGAAAACTTCGTTAGCGCGATGTAGATTATTGGAACGCTCTGACTAGGAGTCGTGCGAACTATATCTAGATAGATGTCGCTAAAAACCGTAAAGCCATTTTTAAGCATTAGACATACAAACTTTCACATTTATATTAGTAGGATAGGTTTGTTTCTACCACAATCTCTCCATGGTTAGTGAAGATGTGACTAAAGGTAGAAAACAAGAAAGAAAACAAAAGTGAATTACAAGAAGAAGAAAAATATTGATCAGGGATTTTAGCGTCTCACAGTACCTATATAGAAAGAAAGAAGAAGAATAAAAAAATACATTTATTCATGACATGACATGACACACAACATTGCATTAAAATACAACAACATATTTAGTTTTTGTTAACCAAACCTGTAACCTATGTGTCACAAGGTATAAGAATGTCTCAAGGTAAGCTGAGGGTCTCACGACACGAGCCCCGCGACAGTTTAATCCACTTTAATATACAAAGGGTTACCCTTAAACTGAGCTTGCCACCTCCAGCTCTGCAAACGTAGTAAGTGGCTCAATGTTGCTACACTTGCTCATGCATACGAAATTGGGCATTTGGACTATTTTTCCGCTTATTAGTTTAAATTTATTATTTAAGGCGATGATAGCTCAGTGGTAGTGACGTCTGATACCGCGGTGAAGGTCGTGGGTTCGACTCCTACAATGAGCTTGAGCTTTCGGTGAAGGAAAACATCGTGAGGAAACCACAGCACGGCTGGCTACCACCCTCAAGTTGAAAATCTGTCGCCAAGCACCTATCGGTATGTTCCGACAGCTGCACTTGAGAGCCAATACCCATCTAGGCTTTGTGTGCTTACCACCTTCGGCCACATCATCACTTACCATTCTCAGAATGTGGTCAAACACAAGATTATGCAGTTTTTTTTTGTTAATTTTGCTGTGTTTTTATAGCACCAGTGACAATTAGGCAGGTGGGTCGCCTGATGGTAATACCATCGCATCGGATATCGCCAATGTGTTGTACACCACATTTCAATTCCTTAAGGCAACTGGCTCACACTCAAGTGCAACTGCTGGAACACCCCAACTCCCAACAGGTTCTTGGCGACAGATTTTCTACTTCAGGGTAGCCAGTTCAGTACTACAAAGTACCCTTGCTATGGTTTCCTCACGATGTTTTCCTTCACCGAAGGCTCAAGCTCATTGTAGGATTTGAACCGACGATCTTCACCGCTCATTCTGTTGCTCGTAATAGACCTTTAGCGTTCCTTTACGTTCTTTATCACATTTACCAAAACTGTAATATACTTCTAATAGTTGGTAACATTGTCATCTTTTTGGGTACAAAAATACAAAACCGTTAATAAAATTTATTTATTTTCTTATTTTCTAACACAATAGGTACATTTTATTTCCAAAAATATTAAATAGCGGTTAGTGCACATATTTTTCTAACCTGCATTAGTATTGTTAACTCTGGACACTATCACAACCATGCTAAAGATGTAAACCATATCATTGCAATAAACAAATAACTGATTTTGTTATGAAGATTTGGAGTTTACATGAAGACGATCTCTTCTAGAAGATCTGTAGAAAACCTTCTTGAATCGGTAAGATAGCCATTGATAAGAATTCGAGGTACACCGCGTATGCTGGCCTTGGCAGTTTCGTCTCCATAAAATTTGAGAAGCTCAGAACCCTTGCTACTCTTAGCACAGTTCTTTACTGGCTCTGAATTCAACGAATGGAGTACAGCGCACTGAAATAAAAAAATTAAGTTCATATCATAAATTATCCATACTACTTGGGTGTAGCGTTTGCTCTTGTAGGATGTTCTTCGTTTCAGCTTGGGGTAAAATGCTTTCGTATGTCTGTCCGTCTGTCCGTCTGTTCTCCTCTACAGGTCGCATATCTCAACCGATTCTCGTCAAATTTTGAGAGCAGGTTCGATAATTATATGGTTTTATAGGGTTCCGTACCGCTAAAGGAAAAATGGAACCCTTATAGGATCACTTTGTTGTCCGTCCGTCTGTCTGTCAAGACCCTTTATCTCGGGAACGCGTATAATCGAGTTGAAATTTAAAAGATATACTCAGGTCTACAGTCCGCCGTCCGCAGTGTACAGTCAGTTTACAACAAACGTATATTTCGACGCTCTCAAGTGAATTAAAATTTATAGGGTACTTTCCGTTGACCTAGAATCATGAAATTTGGCAAGAAGCAATGTCATGTAGCACATGTAAAGGAATAAATCCGAAAACCTTAAATTTGACATTATATCCGAAAAAAATGAAATTTGTACGGAACCCTCGATGTGTGAGTCCAACTCGCACTTGACTGGTGTTTTTTGTTAATTTTGATTCAAAGTTTATTTTGAAAAGGGTAATTTTCGACTTTATTGTCAGCCCTTCTGTTGCAAAAGCAACATTACAAATCGTGAGTCTGCAATTTATTAAGAACCTATGAAGGCCAATTTGGATGAAGCATTTTTCTATTCAATTTTATTAGACTTAGATTAGACTTACAAACCTATGAACTGGCCTTGTATCTGCCCTACCCTATTTTTCATTCACAGTCGAACTAACCGTAGAACCAAATTAGTCGCGTACAATGCGCTTTGAGATACATTTTCTCCCGCGCACGATCAGGTTGTGGAATAAGCTTCCCTAGATACTACAGCACGTGGTTCTTCAAAAGAGGAGTAAGAAGGTTTATGCAAGGTCGGATCGTGAGGCCTCTGGTGTTGCAAATCTATAGGCTAAGGTAACCGCTTACTGTCAGGTGGGCCGTAAGCTTGTTTGCCACCTAGTGGTATAAAAAAAACCTTCTCCCAATTGAATGGAAACGGACTTTTTTTCCTAAAAACTTTATGGTCAAATTTCGATCAGTGGGCGAACACTCGCGTATTTTTGTATATCGAAAACTTTATAAATATTTCGGATAATAACCTCATCAGCAGCCGCGTCATTCGAACCTTCGTCTACTCTTGAGGGGTCCATCATGCACGAGGTATACATCACAGCCTGAGTGATGTTGCCAAGAATATCAATAGCGCATGCATGCAACTTGTTCCCGTAGCACTCCTCTTCGCCATGTTGACAATCGAAAGTATAAGTGCCGTTATTGTTTGTACTTTGTACTTTGTAGTACCTGACTGGCTGGCTACCACCCTCAAGTAAAAAATCTGTCGCTAAGCACCTATCGGTCTGTTCCAACAGCTGCACTTGGGAGCTAGTTCCCATCTAGGATTTGTGTGCTTACCACCTTCGGCCACATCTTCACTTACCATGGTGAGATTGTGGTCAAACACAAGCTTATCCAGAATAAAAAAAACTAACTCTTTGGCGTGGACTTCCACATTTTGTATTATACACAATATTTACCTCTGCATTTCCATATGGATAAAGTTGCAAATCAATGTCTTTAGGCCATGTCATAACCTCAGTTTTAAGAATTCGTCCGAAATCTCTGCAGTAAGGACATAAAGTTTCATAATACACTTTTACGTTCACTTTTTTCCGCGTATTTTCTTTTAATGACTGAAACAAAATCACGTAAAATCTATATACTATTAAGGGGGGGAGGGGTTTAAATTAAATGCTCTATGACAAAACTCTTATAAAACTGCATCATGTTGTTCAGTCAATTATAATCAGTTTATTAATAAAATTAAAAAACAAAAACCGACTTCAAAACTGTAACCTATACCTATGTACAAACATAAACTAAAAAGTAAAGAATAATATTTTAATTTCAAAGCAAGAGCCTTAAAGGACAATCAACAAAATTATTGATATTTATATATCTATTTAATATTTATAAACAGTTCTTTTTGGAGTCGGTGCCAGTCAAGAAGAAGGACAGTTTTGAACTGGACACGAAGTGTTCATACGAGAAAACGTCTTACGACACCTCTCCTTACGGTAATGTTCCTTAGGTCCGCCCCTACTTTTCGAAAGTTTGTTACAAAGGCAGAATTAAACTGTCCTTCTTGGCTGGCACCGACTCCAAAAAGAACTGTTTATAAATATTAAATAGATATATAAATATCAATAATTTTGTTGATTGTCCTTTAAGGCTCTTGCTTTGAAATTAAAATATTATTCTTTACTTTTTAGTTTATGTTTGTACATAGGTATAGGTTACCGTTTTGAAGTCGGTTTTTGTTTTTTAATTTTAAAAATAATTTTATTTTTTAATTTTTAAAGTTTATTCCTTATTATATGTTATCCTAGGCAAAACTAGTTTGTCCTGAAATCGGGTCTGGCCGGTAAAATATAATATATAACTAGCGGGCCCGGCAGACGTCGTCCTGCCCTGAAATTAAAACAAATCTTGGAACTCGATTCCAGCGCCACCTACCGGGTCCAATTGTATTTTAAAACCATCGAAGAACCCATTGAAGTATACACACGAAATTTCATCCAAATCCAAAAAGTCACGCTCAACGACTCAGTTTGATTCACTAAGGTTTATCAAACGAGATAGAATTTTTTTCGTTTTTGTTGATTTTCTCAAAAAGTGCTTAATCAATTTCGACAAAATTTAAATGGGACCACCTCTGAAGTAGGATCTACCAAACAAAAAAAGATTCATCAAAATCTATTCATAATTGGCAGAGAAATCGAGTAACAAACATACAAAAAAAAAAAAAAAAAACATACAGACGAATTGAGAACCTCCTCCTTTTTTTTGAAGTCGGTTAAAAACAAGCACAATCTTTTAGTTTTGCGTATGTCATTACTTTTGAGAATTTGATACTTATCTATCTAAAATTCTTGTATATAATCTGAATCTCGGAAACGGCTCCAACGATTTTCATGAAATTTAGTGTGCAGGGGGTTTCGGGGGCGATAAATCGATTTAGCTAGGTTTCATTTATAGAAAACGTCGTTTGATCCGTGTTTTCAGGCAATGAAAAACTGCTACAATATCATTAGAATACAAAGGTAAATTTCGCCACCATCTACAAGATTATAATAGGTGAGGTGGGTACTAGGGCGGTCCTCCAGGAACTTTATTACTTACTGCACAATTAAACCACCCCCTTTAATACTCACAGTATCCGTTAGGTTCGTTCTATTACTGGAGACTTCACTGTTGGGTTCAGTAACAGTTGTTTCTGTAAAAATAAAATATTTTGGCTAAATCCATACTTCCATACTAATATTACAAATGTTTAAGGCGATCATAGCTCAGTGGTAGTGACATCGGATACCGCGGCGATGGTCGTGGGTTCGAATCCTACAATGAGCTTGAGATTTCGGTGAAGGAAAACATCGTGAGGAAACCATAGCACGGTGGTAGAGTACTTTGTAGTACCCATCGCCAAGCACCTATCGGTGTGTTCCGACAGCTGCACTTGAGAGCCAGTTCCCATTTAGGCTTTGTGTGCTTACCACCTTCGGCCACCTTATCACTTACCATAATGAGATTGTGGTCAAATACAAGCTAATCCAGAAAAAAAAAAGTGAAAGTGTATCTATCTGTATGTCTGTCTGTTACCTCTTCACGCTTAAACCGCTGAATCTATTTATGAAATTTGGTATAGAATTAAGATAGAATAGTTATAGAAGGATATAGGATACTTTTATCCCGGGAAAAGAAGATCCGCGGAAGACAGCTATAATTATTATAAGGTAGAAGGAATACGAACCACTTTGACAATTAACTGCAACAATCACAACACTTATGAAATAAAATGTTAAAGATTTGAACAAAAACATTTTTCCCAAGTGTATTTTCAAATCGTATGAATTATAATAATTTGTTGGTCGCTTGACTAGCGCGATATAGACTGTGCCTACACTTGTTTTTTATCACGAATTTATATGAATTCTTGCGAACATTATCTCATCAAAAACATTAATGTGAAAATGAGAGCCAAGCTCAATATCACTATAACTTGTTTTTTTCGCGCGTTGTGAAAGGGGGCTAAACGGAAAAAAATTTAGACACTTTAATGTCGGGGATTTTTTGTGTCGGTGACAAAAGTCACCGACCGCTGTGCGGCGTGCGCGTGTTTCTCTGTCTGTCTCTCTCTCTCTCTCTCTCTCTTATAGAAAGCAAGCCAGATATTTTCATTTCTATTTATAGAAATGAAAATATCTGAAAATAAAAAAAAACTGGAAATAGAAATGTTTTTTTTTTATATATATATATACACTCTCTCAAATTATATAACTAATATAACTTCGTTCCATCCGGGTGTCCCTTGACACCTCTCAAGTTTTTTTTCTGCTACAACAATGTTTGCTATTTCATATCTTTTTACCAACTAACAGCGAGAGAAAAATAACCTTATCTATACTAATATTATAAAGAGGAAACATTTGTTTGATTGTTTGTTTGTTTGCATTGAATAGGCTCTGAAACTACTAGACCGATTTGAAAAATTCTTTCACCATTGGAAAGCTACATTATCCCTAATGAACATAGGCTATATTTTATCCCAGGAAAAGATAAGATCCCACGGGAACGCGGATGAATTCGCGGGAAACAGCTAGTTAAGAATAAATAAATAATAACGTATATTGATGTCCTACGGCATTCTCAATCGCAATCAATAGAATTTTTATTTTGCAGAAGAAGGCTATTCGTGCAATTTATAACTTAAGATCAAGAGACTCTCTTAGAGATGTGTTTAAATCTATAACTATTATGACAGTGTCGTCACAGTACATGTTTTTTTTTATTCTAGATAAGCTTGTGTTTGACCACAATCTCACCATGGTAAGTGATGATGTGGCCGAAGGTGGTAAGCACACAAAGCCTAGATGGGAACTAGCTCTCAAGTGCAACTGTCGGAACACACCGATAGGTGCTTGGCGACAGATTTTCAACTTGAGGGTGGTAGCCAGCCAGTCGGGTACTACAAAGTACCCTACCACCGTGCTGTGGTTTCCTCACGATGTTTTCCTTCACCGAAAGCTCAAGCTCATTGTAGGATTCGAACCCACGACCTTCGTCGCGGTATTCGACGTCACTTACCACTGAGCTATCGAAATCGCGATCGCCTTATATGAAAATTTAATTTATGTTTGGTAAAACATGCATACCTTTCCTAAGAACAGCGACACTCATAGCTTGAACACTAGAAATAAGGACAATCTTGCTGTTTCAAAAACTCTGCTCAGCAAAATTAGGGACTCTTTCAAGGGGCAATGTATACGTTTCTATAACAAGGTACCCAAAAAAATTCAAGAACTATCTGTGTATAGATTTAAAAAGTTTGTAAAACAAAAGTTATGTTTGAAAGGGTACTATAAAGTTTCTGATTTTGTGGATGACAAGAACGCATTTGAATGAATTGCTCCCTTCACGAGCTATTTTGTACTATGTGAAACTATTTTTAAGACTGAAAAGTAATAAGTCTAAGTTGCTTTTTTAAAAAGAGTAATTGCTGAGTTTATTGCCGCCTTTTCTCAGCAAAAACAACCTTTCGAACCGTGCATTAGTGTATATAAACCAAATTTTACGTGTATGCCTAACAGATTTTGAGTTATTAAGGGGTCCAAAGTGGCTTCCGCGTGGTTACTTGGCATGAACTTGGCTTGACGCACTGCCGCGCGTCTAGATAGTGTAAGATCCCAGGAGCCCAGATCTTACTTATTTTTTGATAAACAAAAAGTGTGTTAAGTAGTGAAGGTATGCATGCTTTCTACCATGGTCCGTTGATGGCCAATTTACCGGTACCAAGAAAACCCTTAAAATTATAATCGGCGCACTCATTACTCACAGCTACATTTGAAAAGTTTCTGGGTCATGTTTGGCCCTTAGGGTAGAACTATTATTTATTTGAATATTTATTTAATAAAGGCGATGATAGCTCAGTGGTAAGTGACGTCGAATACCGCGGCGAAGGTCGTGGGTTCGAATCCTACAATGAGCTTGAGCTTTCGGTGAAGGAAAACATCGTGAGGAAACCACAGCACGGTGGTAGGGTACTTTGTAGTACCCGACTAGCTGGCTACCACCCTCAAGTTGAAAATCTGTCGCCAAAACACCTATCGGTGTGTTCCGACAGCTACCCTTGAGAGCCAGTTCCCATCTAGGTTTTGTGTGCTTACCATCTTCGACCACATCATCACTTACCATGGTGAGATTGTGGTCAAACACAAGCTTATCCAGAACATAAAAAAAAATTGTGCCCTAATATTGGTTTGGTTACTCACAAAAAGACTTGAAATAGTTTTTGAGCATCCTATCCCACTAATATTATAAATGTTTATTTACTCTTTCACGCACAAACGGCTAAATGGATTTTCATGAAACTTGGCACGCAGGTAGTTCATATCTTGAAGTAAAACATAGGGTACTGTTTATCCCGGTAAAAGATAAGACCCCTCAGAAACGCGGGTAAAACCGTGTGGCGGAAAACTAGCAATATAATATATAAAACTTACTATAAGTAAAGTACAATTTATTTAAAACAAATGTACAAAATATACAAATTACAACATATCAAAAACTTCTTCGAGGTTGCAGCTGCTGAATGGTTCCCAGCAGGCTGGCAGCGTTTCCTCTTTGGATGGCCAGGCTGATGCGTTGGCGGAAAAAGCTCAAGTAAAGTAAAGTTTTTGCACGCTTTAAAACGTCTAGAGGAAATTCAGGTCGAAGTCCGGACTAGTAGTTTATGAAATTTTTAGCAACATCATTTGAAGTATACATAAAAATCAGCACTTAGAATTTAAGAGAAGTGAGTTTTTTTACATCATTTAAGCACCTGTATATTTACTATCAGACTAGGGCAGAAGGTATAATGCACCTTCAATGTGCATACTCACTTTTTGTTCATCAGAAAATAATTAAGATCTGGGGGCCTGGGATCTTGGACTATAAGTAGGTATTCAATGATAAATAACTGATTGGGTAATAACGTGAATGACGTATGGGTTTGGGCAAATCCCGCACAATATATAAGAAGTTATTTTTAACAAAAATATTTATATCGGCGACGACATCTTGGGTTTCACCCAAGTATGTAGAAATCGTTTATAGTTTTTAGGGTTCCGTACCTCAAGAGGTAAAAAAAGGAACCCTTATAGGATGATTTTGTTGTCCGTCCGTCCGTCCGTCCGTGTGTCAAGACCCTTTTTCTCAGGAACGCGAGGAGGTATCAAGCTGAAATTTATATCAAAATCTCCGGTCTACTGTTCCTCAGAGCTGTGAAAAAATCAAACTTCCGCAAATTTTCGAAACTCGCAAGGGTATCAAAACCTACAGGATACTTCTATAGGATAAGAATACCATCTTAGGTATTCTATACTAATAAAGATGGTATTCTATACTAATAAAGATGGTAGGCGATGATTATTAGTATAGGTATTCTATACTAATAAAGATGTAGTAAGGTTTATTTCTGGGAAGATGTCGGTCTGAGGGACCATAGACCCCTGATACGGACTATTTGGCGATCGCTTAGGGCTCTCAACCGTGATGCAAATCTTTAGACGACTGACCGCTGAGGGCGCCCCAGTTGGGGCACGAACCTCGGTTCAGGGCGTCGAGGGGGCACAAAAAGTGAGACGAACTTCGCCTAAGCGATTTAGAGGAGTTTTAGGGGATGGTCAGATTACTGAAAGCTCGGGCTGTTAATTACGAGGGACGAAACTGAATCTGAGTGGGACAAAGGTAAGGTTGGTTTAAAAACCTTTTATTTAGCTTGCAATGTATGTTTGTTCAGGGCGAATCTTGTAAGCTAAATTAGAACCACTTCTTGACATGATTGAGTTGAAATTTTGCTTACACCTTAAGTTCTGATGACAACACAATATGCAATAGGTACCTACTCTATATTTTTTTTAAACGGCCGTCACTATTACAAGATGGCGGATGTTGATTTTTTTTGGTCTACCCCCTGATACGGATACCAAATGAAAGGGCTCGAAGAGTAGAAAACGATAATATCTCATTATAGGATTCGAACCCACGACCTTCGCCGCGGTATCCGACCGACGTCACTACCACTGAGCTATCATCGCCTTCAAAATTTTCATCCCTTAATAAATAAAAAAACTCGAGAGGTGTCCAGGGACACCCGGACGGAACTAAGTTATATAAGTTATATAAGTCGAGAGAGTATATATATATATATATATATATATATATATAAAATAAAATATATATATATTTTTTTTTTTTTTTTTTTTTTTATTCTGGATAGGCTTGTGTTTGACCACAATCTCACCATGGTAAGTGACGATGTGGCCGAAGATGGTAAGCACACAAAGTCTAGATGGGAACTGGCTCTCAAGTGCAACTGTCGGAACACACCGATAGGTGTTTTGGCGACAGATTTTCAAATATTATATTTCTATTATATATATATAAATAGAAATGAAAAAAATATCTGGCTTGCTTTCTATAAGAGAGAGAGAGAGAGGGAGACAGACACAGAAACATGCGCACGCCGCACAGCTTACAATAAAGTGACACTGACTCTAAAAGTGTCGTGACAATCGATTTTTTTCCGTCTAGCCCCCTTTCACCATATATTTATATATATATATATATATATTCATAATATATGACCTCAATGTTGATCTTGTCAGCCTCTCAGAATGAAAGTTAAGCTAAACCCTACTTTATTTTATCACTGACAGACAAAAAATACGCCCATCCACAAGAGTGTCCTTTTCATCAAATATACGGAAGGTCGCAGCTGTGCTGTGGCAAAACATGGTAAATGACCGTTTTTATTTAAGTTTTTATTTTATTTGTGCGCTTTGAACTAAATGATTTTTATGAGGTGTTTTCTATGAAGTTGGTTGAAATGAAATGAAATGAAATGAAATGAAATGAAATGAAATGAAATTGTTTATTCATCCAAATAGGCCTTCACAGGCACTTATGAATAGTCAGACTCTAAATGCTCGGTTCGGAAGGTTGTTTTTGCTGAGAAGAGCCGGCAATAAACTCAGCAATTACTCTTTTCAAAAACAACTTACACCTATTACATTCAATAATTATTATTTATCTAGTCTCACTGACAATATTTGCGTGTTATGGCGGCAAAAATAGTAATCTATAGAATTTAATTATGACTGACTTAATAAACAACAAACTCAAGCAGACCAGCCCCCACAAGCAGTGGAAGCAGTTGTATGTGGAATATATCAACCTACATTATGTCTTTATTATTAGTCAATTTTATAAATCCATGAAGATTGATTATCATCTGCTTGCCATGTTCCCTATTATTTGGGGTCAGCGCAATGTGTACTTATCTTCCATTCGGCTATCATATCGGAATTCACTCCTTTTCAACTCCACCTCTCACACAATGAATTCATCAAAAAATCAATGAAAATTATTTAAACGAATTTGTTAATTTTTAAAGAAATATTGAATTTTCTTTTGATTTGTAGCGTATAGAATTTAATTTTTAGGTATAATTTATAAGCAAAATATTAAAATCGTAATAAATAAATAATAAAATATCCATGCTGAGTTACTTGTCGGATCTATTCAATTGAAAATTTACGGTTACTTCAGTAGCTAGGCTAAGAGGAACTGTAAAAAAGTACTAACCATAAACTTTTTGTTATATAAACTATCAATATAAAACAAAAAAAAAAAACAACTTGCTATATCCACTCGATAACTGAAAAGCTACATAAAATAAAATACACAAAATGTTACTTACCATATTCTGTTCTACGTCAGCCACATAAAAAAGCGTTGAGCTAAAGCCGATGTTATCATTCAGTTAATGAGACGTGATGTGCGACCCATCTCAAAGATGCCACCTGTTATATGATGATGGAATCTAGAGTGAGATACTTAGATGTCTAATCTAGGTGGCAACTTTTACACGTCTAAAATGTTGTTTTGTTTTTGGAACGAAGTTCCTTATCGCGCGTTGTGAAAGAGGGCTAGACGGAAAAAATTCTTACGAAAAATTGTCCCGACACTTTTTATGTCACTATGTATGTTTATTAAGCTGTGCGGCGTGCGCATGTTTCTCTCTCTCTCTCTCTCTCTAACTTATAGAAAGTGACAACGAGGCAGCCGGGTCACCTGATGGTAAGTGACAACCGTCGCCTATAGACATTGGCAATACCAGGGGATTGCCAATGTGTTGTACACCTTATTATAATGTCTTAAAGGCGAGCTGGCTCTCAAGTGCAAATGCCGGCACACACCAACAGGTGCTTGCGACAGATTTTTAACTTGAGGGTGGTATCCAGCCAGTCGAGTACTACAAAGTACCCTACCACCGTGCTATGGTGTCCTCACGATGTTTTCCTTCACCGAAAGCTCAAGCTCATTGTAGGATTCGAACCCATGACCTTCGCCGCGGTATCCGACGTCACTTACCACTGAGCTATCATCGCCTTTAATAGGGTTGTGTCCTAAAAAATCTATTTAGTCCGTCAGTTAGATTACCAAAAAATATTGGACACGTATATTTTATTTTGTTCCGTAAACGAAAAATGACGAGGATACAGTGCGTTGAAATTTCGCGTGACGTCACACCGTGGTACAAATTTTACCACGAAGTGACGTCACAAGCCCCCACTCCTATACTTTGATGCGCTATAACTTTGTATATTTTTATTGATTTGATAAAGCAAAAAATACGTGTCCAATATTTTTTGATAATCTCACCGACGGACTAATTAGAATTCATTTTTATTGACCCAGGACACTTCTCTATTGATTACATTAAAATATAGATGTTAGTTTTAGACAGCACCAATACTTAGCATGTTGTTGTATTTTATTTATACATCTGATCATGTAACTGAGGTCACAAGTTATCAATGACCTCGAACTTGATTGATAACTTGAAAAAATTGCTTAAAATCGCGCAACAAAATGCAATTTAAGGCGATGATAGCTCAGTGGTGACGTTGGATGTGACTGGCCAAGTACCTATCGATGTGTTCTGACAGCTGCACTTGAGAGCCAGTTCCCATCTAGGATTTGTGTGCTTACCACCGGCCACATCATCACTTACCATGGTGAGATTGTGGTCAAAACACAAGCTTATCCAGAATTTAAAAAAAAACGTCGATCTATACAGCGTCTCCGGTAAGTAGTGCACTAACTTAAGGGGGAGAGAGGTAAAATCAGAAATATCGAAATATCGACATTTTAGTCCTTCCCAGAAATAAACCTTACATCTTTATTAGTATAGGTATTCTATACTAATAAAGATGGTAGGCGATGATAGCTCAGTGGTAGTGACGTCGGACACCGCGGCGAAGGTCGTGGGTTCGAATCCTACAATGGGCTTGAGCTTTCGGTGAAGGAAAACATCGTGAGGAAACCATAGCACGGTGGTAGGGTACTTTGTAGTACTCGACTGGCTGGCTACCACCCTCAAGTTGAAAATCTGTCGCCAAGCACCTATCGGTGTGTTCCGCGGCTGCACTAGAGAGCCAGTTCCCATCTAGGCTTTGTGTGCCTACCACCTTCAGCCACATCATCACTTACCATAGTAAGATTGTAGTCACACACAAGCATATCCAGAATAAAAAAAAAAAAAAAACTGGCTTGCTTTCTATAAGAGAGAGAGAGAGAGACAGACAGAGAAACATGCGCACGCGCGCCGCACAGCTTACAATAGCTTACTATAGCAAAAAGTGTCGGTGTCAATTTTTCGTAAGAATTTTTTCCGGCTAGCCCCCTTTCACAACGCGCGATAAGGAACTTCGTTCCAAAAAAACCTGACAAATTATTTACATGTCAACCTAGCTACATATTAACTGGGAAAGCAATTTCGTTACGACTTCATATTAAAAATGAGTTTCACAGAATTTCACTCTGTGTATGCTCAGTACCAATTTAGAGACATAACATGGAAGACTCAGACCAATTAAAAAAGGTAGACAGAGCGCCGCGCACTTAAAGTGAAGCACAGTAAAGGAAGCCGAATTTGAAGACGATCGCGTTCCTGTGCGACGGAGTCACGCGGGATAACGCGGTCACGCACACAACTTGGTGCACGTTGCTTCACTTCATTGGAGACTGTTGTTTACGTACGCTCCTTCTACCTTTTTAATTTGTTCTGTGGAAGCTATAAGAAAGTATTTGTTTCAATCTTACACAACGTTCACAATTGTAAGTACAGTCAACTTCGGAGAACACAAATTTTCTGGCATTTAAATTCTCAGTCAATTTTGTAAAAAAAACATTATTGCTAGTAATTCAAGGTATACGTGACTCTAATCTGATAAGTATCAAGATTGAACCGCTTCGCTCAAAATTTTCCAAAGTATCAAAAATAATAGCGGACTATACCGTTTCATTTTTGGTACGAGAAAATGTTGTCATTTTGGAACATATTATCAAGTTATTGCGCCTTAGCTAATATTTTATCCTGATAATATCCCGTGGAGAAAATTTAATATCACGCCCCTCCATCTTGGTTATTTAGTACCGCTTTAATAATACGAGTAACAAACTACAACACTAACTTAATATTTACGTTAAAAGAACGTAACTTAGAACTTAGAAAATTAACACAAATATCAGTCAGGATGCTATCTATTGAAACACAAATGTAAGCCATGAGCAGGAATCGAACCCACGACTTTAGGCAGTACTTGTTCAGATAACTTATCCCCACTATAATTCGGCGGGTCACCTAGCAAATATACAAAAATGACTTCAGTAAAAGTGTCACCATTTTCGAGATATTTAATTTCGAAAATGCAAAAATCAATACAAAAAACTTGAGAGGTGTCAAGGGACACCCGGATGGAACGAAGTTATATAAGTCGAGAGAGTATAAAAAAAAATTATACATATATAATTTAAATATATATATATATATATAAATAGAAATGAAAAAAAATTGGCTTGCTTTCTATAAGAGAGAGAGAGAGAGAGACAGACAGAGAAACATGCGCACGCCGCACGGCTTTTAGTGTCAGTTGGTCAGGTCACAGCAACTGTCACCCGACCCTACCCGACCCGACCCGACAACTGACACTAAAAGTGTCGTGACAAATTTTCCGT
Source organism: Ochropacha duplaris (assembly GCA_951361185.1). Classification (NCBI taxonomy): domain Eukaryota; kingdom Metazoa; phylum Arthropoda; class Insecta; order Lepidoptera; family Drepanidae; genus Ochropacha; species Ochropacha duplaris. The sequence continues at coordinate 1,219,886 of OX592712.1, read as the reverse complement.
CTAGCCCACTTCACATTCACAACGCGCGATAAGGAACTTCGTTCCAAAAACGAGGAGGGCGGTGGCTGCCACACGCGTCATACTTGAGTTTGTTGTTTACTAAGTCGGTTATAATTAAATTCAATTGATAACTATTTTTGCCGCCATTACACGCAAATATTGTGAGACTAGATAAATAATTATTGGCTCAAAGTTGTTTTTGAAAAGAATAATTACTGAGATTATTGCCGGCTTTTTTCAGCAAAAGCAACTTTCCGAACCGAACATTAGAGTCTGACTATTCATAAGTGCCTGTGAAGACCTATTTGGATGAATAAACATTTCATTTTAATAAATCTATGTGCCAAAAATAATTTAGAAAGATAAAATCTAACTACCCGTTTAAAGCTAAAAGATGGACATAAAAACGTAGCGTTGAAATTGTTTATCTTCAAAACCAGAATAGACAATGTAATAGATTTTGATGAGTCTATTGTTGTTTGGACACTAACTCGTAAACTAACGACAGACGGGTTCGAAGAAACGCTGAGTGATCATAAAATTTAGCAATAAGCTTTAACAAGGTCGTCGCCTCAGCTATTCATGGTGGGCGAGTTCTCTGAGTTAAGGTTTGTAAACACAATATTAACGACAGATATAGTTGGTTAGTATACGACAAAGTAAAAATAACATTAACGTTTCAGAGAAAAGAAATTGACGTAAATTTTCGTTTCATGTACCTCCAATTTTAGGGTTCCGTACCTCAAAAAGAAAAACCGGTCCAGCGCGACTTGCGTTTTTTATCAATTATTTTATTCAATTTTTAGTATTTTGTTGTCATAATGGCAAAAGAAATACATCATCTGTGACAATTTCAACTGTCTAGCTATCACGATTCATGAGATAGCCTGGTGACAGACAGACAGATAGACAGATAATCACCGTTTTTACCCTTTAAGTACGGAACCCCAAAAATCGAAAGCCTTATAGGATCACTTCGTTGTCAGGATGTCCGTCTGTCAAGACCCTTTTTCTCAGGAACGCGTGGAGGTATCAAGTTGGAATTAATATCAAATACTCTAGTCTGCAATCGCTAGGAGCTGTGAAAAAATCAAATTTCTAAGTCAACGCAATCAAAAGATACGGCTGTTTATGCTCTGTTTATTCCACTTAGTTGGACTCTCGCGAGGGAATCAAAACCTTTAGGGTAAGTAGGTACTTCCTGTAGACCTGGAAGAGAGCTGGAAGAACTAATCTTTGATTCTTTTGTCTTTGACAGGTCATTCAACATAAAACATAAACCGTCTCATCGCGAAACGCCTCATCGAAGCGTCACGTGACCGGAGGGCTGGCGAATACTTTGCCCAATGTATTAGCATTGCCATCCAAAGAGGCAATGCTGCCAGTGTTCTGGGCACGCTACCACCTGACAGCGATCTGGACCAGTTGGCCTATTTAGTGTAGTCAAGTTTTTATTTTTATTTGTGTAATTAGATTATCTGTAATATATTAGTTAGTCTTAATACGAATGTTGAACTTTACCAATATTTAAATAAAAAATAACAAAACATAAATATAAACGCGAAATACCACTCCCACGGCTTTATCACAAAATCTCACAAAGTATAAATGCTGCAAACTTCTTTGGCAGGTAGATTCCTCATAGAGAGTAGGTATCTACTAAGAAAGATTTTTGGAACATTCATCCCCTCATGAATGCGGATAAAACCGTAGGGGACAACTAATTTTATGTAAATAGAGTAGAATTTTTACAAGCTTCTATTTACCTTGCAATGTATGTATTTAACTATGTTTGTTCGGGTGGAATCTTGAAGCAGATATCTGTAACCGATTGAGCTGACATGTTGTATACACGTTTAGTTTGGATGACAATGCATGGTTAGCTGTGTGACGTCATTCTAAATCCAACATGGCGGAACACCTAAGATAGCGGACTATTATTTTTTAATGCACTCCTACAATATGGGTATCAAATGAAAGGGCTTGCTGAGAATAACTCGAAATATAAAAGGACGTCACTCTATATTCTTTTTAAAAAAGGTTTTTTAACTTATAATTTTATATACCAAATCAAATAATGGATCTATCTCCGTAGCATGGAACATGAAACAATATTAAATCCTTTATCATTTTAATAATGCAATGAATAATGAAATGAAACCCGTTATAATCTACTCTCGGTTCATTGATTTAGAAATTAATTTGCAATACGTGCAATGAAAATTATTTCTCGTAATATTATGATATATTGATACTAGCTGTCCCCCACTGGTTTGCTCGCGTTCCCGAAAGATCTTATCTATTCCTGGGATAAGAATTATTCTGTCTTTTTCAAAGATCCTATTTCGCTACACATTTTTAATGTTACGAGCTCCCAGATAAATGAAAAAAATATGAGGACTTGAGCAATTTTTCACATTTTTAAATGATTGTAGCCAATATTGAATAATTGTTCAAAAATATAAAAAAAAACAAGCTTATCCAAAGTAAAAAAAAAACAATTTATGGTAGGTTTTTTTTTTTAAATTCTGGATAGGCTTGTGTTTGACTACGAAATGAAATGAAATGAAATTGTTTATTCATCCAAATAGGCCTTCACAGGCACTTATGAATAGTCAGACTCTAAATGCTCGGTTCGGAAGGTTGTTTTTGCTGAGAAGAGCCGGCAATAAACTCAGCAATTACTCTTTTCAAAAACACTATTAATGGTAAGTGATGATGTGGCCGAAGGTGGTAAGCACACAAAGCCTAGATGGGAACTGGTTCTCAAGTGCAACTATCGGAACACACCGATAGGTGCTTGGCGACAGATTTTCAACTTGAGGGTGGTAGCCAGCCAGTCGAGAACTACATATTTTTGGAAGGAGCTAAAGTTGGAAGCATTTACTAAAATCAGGTTCAAGCTTACATTATTAGCCACTAGATGTCACTATACCTAAAACAAAACAGTTTCTAATTAACCCAAATTATATATCTTCTAATCTACACCATTTACCATCTTATATTACTCTTCAGAACAACAAAAAGCTACTCTATTCCCTTTGCATAACAGTCACAGTAAACGCAAAATAGAATTGCCACCTGTTTCATTTACTCATGCAAAGTTACTCTATTTAAAAATCAAGCGAAATTAGTTTCAATACAGCTGCATTAAGGGTGTTAGTAAGCGAAAGGTTAAGTTTGTATCTCTCACAAAGAGATGACAGACTTGTAATGAAAGTTTTCTTTTTAAGACAAATGTGGAGAGAAATGTTTAGGGTTCCGTACTCGATGGTTCCAGACGGTGCCCTATTGCTGTCACTTAGGTCGTCCGTCTGTCACAAAGGATTTACAGCCAAACGGTTTTTTTTTTATTTTTTATTATTCAGTTTAGGCCCTAGAAAGGCACTTATGAAGGTCGAATTACAGAAGTTACCACCGGGTCGGAAGTCAGCCTTCAACTGAGAAGAAACGGCAAGAAACTCAGCAAGGTTACATTTTTTAAATATTTTTGGACCATCTGATTTTATTGGCTTTTTTTTTCAAATGTTTAACAATTTTATTCTTAAATTAAACTAATACAAAAATACATAAAAAATTATAACGCGGTTGAAACGGGAAGTACCCTGTAGGTTTTGATTCCCTTGATGTTAGGAGATAGATCGGCAAGGGATCTCTTCTCTTGTTCACCTTTTCGAATTGCTTGTTGAAATCGATGGTTGGACTTCAGTGGGAATCAAAGAAGAGAAATCAATGCAGCACTCACCTTCAGCCTTCTGCCACTCCTGCATCTAAAAGGGCGCGCCCTAAATACACCCAATCAGTACTTTATTAGTTTTACTATAGTTTTATAATTTTATTTTACCGGCTCAGCGTGGGAGCACGCGGCACGCGGGAAAAGTTTTTATTTTTTTACAGTTATTACTTTTTTAGTTTTTCGTTCTGTCCATAGACAGTTCGCACTAACATTGAAGTCCCAACACTTGACTTAGAAACTATTTTTTTCGCTGCTCCTGGGGTTTGCAGACCTGATTATTTGATATTAATTTCAAGTTGATACTTCTTCGGAAGACCAGCGCAGGTTTATAAACAACCAGCATTATGCTGAGCTGGGACCGTTTTGTGGCAAAATTATGTCTATTTTTTTAATGTGCACTCGTATTGTTTTTGCTATAAATAAATGTATTTTCTTTCTTTTCTTTCTTTCTTTTTTCGCTCGTCCTGAGAAAAAGGGTCTTGACAAACGAACAACAAAGTGATCCTATAAGGGTTCCGTTTTTTTCCTTTTGAGGTACGGCATATTAAACAATATATTTTCACTCCTCTTGCTCAAAAAGACCGAAAAATAGCAATTCTTCCTCTAGGGGAAAAAGTTTTATTTTTTTAATTTTTGTCTGTCAAATGACAATGAGCCTACAAAAACGAAAAAGTCTTTAGTCATAAGTAGAATAATCATGAATAAAGACTCGACTTATTACTGTTTCATAAAAAAAGAACTTCATTTTAATTTTGAAAATGGAACTAAAATCGGCGATCTCTGGTAGAATGCATGCAATGTGTTGCAGCTACAGAAGAAACAAAAAAAAAGACATTATAAACTACATATTTCATATTGTATTGGATTGTTTTATTTTCTCGCAATCGTAGTGAAAAGTATAGTGTAACACACGGCGCTAAAACCCATTAAAACTCGGTTTCTATTTACTACCTCGTGTATAATGGGTCATTTTAGCACCTTGTGTAACAATCTACTATTATCGTGAATTTAGGCAATATACCTGTTACCTATTATACCTTTCACACACCCACTAATACTTTGAACCACAAATCCTCAAGTTATTGAAGCACCAAATATACATAAACATTAAAATAGGGGTGGTATTCAAATTGATGCAAATCAAGGGCTGCCACGTTTCCGTTTGTGTGTTACCGCGCGCATAACTAGGAAACTGCTTTCGGTGTTGATTTATTACTTTGGTATCATGTAATTTTGTTATTCATAATGTCTGTTTGTCCTTGATGCTTTATCTATGATGGATTGCCTTCTGTTTCACCACAAGTTGACCACAAAAATGTGGTTGAAAGTGGTAGGTGTCTGAGTTGTGGGCTTACCACCACTTGCTTTGCCCCAAACGGCGTTTGTATTGAACTTGGCTCCTTTTTCACATGTGTTTTTAGGGTTCCGTACCCAAAGGGTAAAAACGGAAACCCTATCACTAAGACTCTACTGTCCGTCTGCCTGTCTGTCTGTCTGTCTGTCACCAGGCTGTTCATGAACCGTGGTAGCTAGAAAGTTGAAATTTTCACAGATTATATATTTCTGTTGCCGCTATAACAACAAATACTAAAAATAGAATAAAATATTTTTTTTTTAAATGCACGGAACCCTTGGTGCATGAGTCCGACTCGCACTTGACCGGTTTTAATTTATACCACAAGTGACAACCAGGCAATTGGGTCACGTAATAGTAATTGCCGGAACAAACCAACAGGTGCTTGGCGATAGATTTTCAACTTGAAGGTGGTAGCTAGACGTTCAAGTACTACAAAGTACCCTACCACTGTGCTGTGGTTTCAAATGTAACCGTTTGAGAAATCTAGTCGTAATTCTTCTTCTTCTTAATCCCCTCCACTTTCCTCTATCTTGGGCAATTAGAGTCCAGTTGATGCCCGCCACTTTTTTGATGTCATCTTTCCATCTCATCTGTGGTCGCCCTCGAGGTCTTTTCTGGTCCCATGGTCTCCATTCCAATACTCTTTTACACCAAGAGTTTCGTTTTCTGGCTACATGACCAGCCCACTCCCACTTCAACTTTGCTACCCTTTTAACAAAGTCTGATACTTTGCTCTGTTTACGAAGCCACGTATTAGTCATAATTAAATTCTATAGATTACTATTTTTGCCGCCATAACACGCAAATATTGTCAGTGAGACTAGATAAATAATTATTGTATGTAATAAGTGTAAGTTGTTTTTTTAAAAGAGTAATTGCTGAGTTTATTGCCGGCTCTTCTCAGCAAAAGCAATCTTCCGAACCGAGCATTTAGAGTCTGACTATTCATAAGTGCCTGTGAAGGCTTACTTGGATGAATAAACAATTTCATTTCATTTCATAGTGAAGCGCAGTTCCGATCTAAATACCTAATCAGGATAATTTCCAACGATTTACTTAACTAAGTAGCGAACCTGCTAATTCAATAAGTCCACATACATTCGCTTAGACTGCTAATAAATCTCCGAGCTCAGGAATACCAACCGCCGAACGCGCGCGCTCGAACTGGTATTAGCGCTCGTCCACAATCACACCGCACTTTCATAACGACGCCAGCGACAGGATTAATTTTTAATCGACTTTTAAAAGCTTGGGATTCGTTGTGACTTTGATTTTTAACTTTTCATTTGAGCCGGCTTAAACTTTTATTTGTCTGTTTCGGTTTTAAAACCTCCTTTCTAATCGAACTCATTCTTAGGGTTCCGTACCCAAAGGGTAAAAACGGAAACCCTATTACTAAGACTCTACTGTCCGTCAGTCTTCTTTTTTACTCTGGATAAGCTTGTGTTTGACTACAATCTGACCATGGTGAGTGATTATGTGGCCGAAGGTGGTAAGCACACAAAGCTTAGATGGGAACTGGCTTTCAAGTGCAGCTGTCGGAACACACCGATAGGTGCTTGGCGACAGATTTTCAACTTGAGGGTAGTAGCCAGCCAGTCGGGTACTACAAAGTACCATACCACCGTGCGAACCGTCTGTCTGTCGCCAGGCTGTATCTCATGAACCGTGATAGATAGACAGTTGATGATGTATTTCTGTTGCCGACTATAACAACAAATACTGATAATAAGTTATAAGTTAAAAAAAAAACTTTTTTAAAAACATGCTTTGGATTCAGAGTGACGTCACTTTATTTTTAGCAGGCCCTTTCCATATATGGGATCCCATCCAGGATACCCATCTTGTAGGATTGCATTATTTAAAAATAATAGTTATTATATCCGCTATCTTAGGTGTTCCGCCATATTGGATTTAGAATGACGTCACATTGACCATGACCATGACCATGCATTGTCATCCAAACTAAACGTGTATACAAAATTTCAGCTCAATCGGTTAAAGATCGACAAAAGTGTCGGTGACAATTTTTCGTGAGCATTTTTTCCGTCTAGCCCCCTTTCACAACGCGCGATAAGGAACTTCGTTCCAATATTTATTGACCCACGAGTCACAAAACATTTATAATAATACTAAAAAGTACTTAAATAATACTTAAAGCTAAATTGTATGTTGCACGGGGTCAAAAAGTTCTCTATCTCAGCATAAAGTTGCACTGCACAACGCTAGGTACAACGCTAGTATTCTGATAGAACCTCATTGGACAAATAATTACATAAAAGATAGATGGCTGATTTGGTGAAGCGACTTTCGTACGAGTTGAATTCGTGGTAGCTAAACAATTCTCAGTTTATGGAAAGAGTGTGTTACACAACGGTGTAACAAACGTCCACGTATAAGCTTAAACGGCGTTTTAACCCGTGAGTTATAGAAGGCTTAGCAGGTGACGTAATGTACGTTTTGTTTTATTTACACGCACTATTAGGGGTAACTCTGAATGATTTCGTAAGTCAATTGACTTGAAATACCCTTTTGTCTTTGAAAGTGAGTCGTTTAAACTAAACTTGGGCTTAAAAACCACATTTCCTTCAAAGAAAAAACAATTGTTGAATAAATATAGGTGCCTAATCTTCCAGTTTCTTTTCGGTTCTTCTCAGTTTTAGTTTGACTTGATCCAAAGCAGTGGTAGCTTATGTAAATCGACTTTCATATATTATGCCCTCAGGCCTAAACTGAATAAATAGGCTCGATTCCACCGATTTGGAAGTCAGCCTTTAACTGAGAAGTACCGTTCTTGCCGGTAACTCAAAGTTTTATGTATGACTAGCTGTCCCCGCGGTTTCACCCGCGCTACCGTGAGATATAGCATAAAAATATAGCATATGACAGTCAAAAAACTTGAGAGGTGTCAAGGGACACCCGGATGGAACGAAGTTATATAAGTTATATAAGTCGAGAGAGTATATATATATAAAAAAAAAACTATTTATATATATATATATATATATAAAAAAAATATCTGGCTTGATTTCTATAAGAGAGAGAGAGAGAGAGAGAGAGAGAGACAGACAGACAGAGAAACATGCGCACGCCGCACAGCTTACAATAAAGTGACACTGACACTAAAAGTGTCGAGACAATTTTAAAATTAGCCCCCTTTCACAACGCGCGAACGTGGCTTTCTTATGGTTTAATTTTTTTAAATCGGTTCAGTAGATCCAGAGATTTACGTCTTTAGTTATAGTACTATTAGTAACAGATATTATAATATATTAAACTGCGGTGGACAACTAGTGCTTTCGTTGAAGGAAAACATCGTGAGGAAACCATAGCACGGTGGTAGGCTACTTTGTAGTACCCGACTGGCTGGCTACCACCCTCAAGTTGAAAATCTGTCGCCAAGCACCTATCGGTGTGTTCCGACAGCTGCATTTGAGAGCCAGTTCCCATCTAGGCTTTGTGTGCTTACCACCTTCGGCCACATCATCACTTACCATGGTGAGATTGTAGTCAAACACAAGTTTATCAAAAAAATAAAAATTTTAGCAGTCACAGTGAAAACATATTGTGTATTTTAATTCATACGTTTTTAGTAAGTTTTTTTAGCAGGCTCAAGTTAGTCATGCTCGCTTTAAGGCCTAAGCTTGCGGCGGCGTCGTGTGGCGGGTCGCTCACTTCCCTATAAAATGTGTGAGGAGGGCGATGGCTGCCACACGCGTCATACTTGTGAACAGGTGCTGCTTGTGGGGGCTGGCCTGCTTGAGTTTGTAGTTTATTAAATCACTCCTAACTAAATTATATTTCTTTATTCCTTTTTTGCCGCCATAACACACATATATTATCAGTAAGACTATATAAATAATTATAAAATGTAATAGTTCTAAGTTGCTTTTTTAAAAAGAGTAATTGCTGAGTTTATTGCCGGCTCTTCTCAGCAAAAGCAACCTTCCGAACCGAGCGTAAGAATTTAACATGAATCAAATTGACGATTAAAAATACTTGTCTGAGTTTACTTAATAAAGATATATTTGAGTTTGAGTTTGAGTCATCTCAAAAACGCTAGTAAAATCGCAGCGAAGGCCTAGATATAAAACCATGCGCACATAGGTATATTATCCCCCCAGAAATGTAAAGAAGATTTGTAACATGGGCAGTAACACGGTAGAAAACACCCGGGCCACGGATAAACGTATTAAATAAGAATTTTTCACCTTAACCGGGTTATCCGACAAATCCCTCGAGCTTGATAAATTGTATTTTCGCTTTATTACCGTTACAGATTTTTAGTTGAGACTTAAGAAGAAAATGTTTGGTAGGTAATCTAAGGCGATGATAGGTCAGTGGTAGTGACGTCGGATACCGCGGCGAAGGTCGTGGGTTCGAAGCCTACAATGAGTTTGAGATTTCCGTGAAGGTATCCGTAATAGCAAACTTACGGTTTTTGGATTTATTCCTTTATTTGTGCTATATGACATTGCTTCTTGCCAAATTTCATGGTTCCAAGTCAACGTCAAGTACCCTATAGGTTTTGATTCCATTGCGAGAGTCAAAATATAAACGGATCATAAACGGCAGTATTAGTTAGTTTTAAGAAAGAAAGAATAGTACATTATGATACGCGTGACCTAAGTTGTCTATTATTGCACGCAAAACGCCGTGCAATAATAGACAACTTCGGGCACATGTATCGTATACTATTTTATAGCAAGTGTGACATAAACCTGCACTTTACGCATGCTTCTCCGTGCAGAAATAGGCAACTTAGGTCACGGAAAAGCGTGCGTAAAGTGCGGGTTTAGGTCACACTGTGCTATAAATACATTTATTATTTATTTATTATAAGTTTGTTTATTTTCACTACTCCTAGCGTTTGCAGACCTGTATTTGATATTAATTTCAACATGATACTTCCACGCTGTCCTGAGAAAAAGTGTCTTGACAGACGGACAACAAGGTGATCCTATAAGGGTTCCGTTTTTTCCTTTTGAGGTATGGCACCCTAAATAGTATTAACTAAAATATGCAAGTTTTTTTTATGTCAATAGGTTGACAAACAGGCAGACGGTCCACCTGATGGTAAGTGGTCACCGCCGCGTATTGCCATTTGCAATACCAGGGTGGTTGCCGATGTGTTGCCGACCTTGAAGAGCTCTTTTTACGCCCATTTTGAAGAACCCCATATCATAGCGAGGAGGGAATACCGTAATGGGGAGCTCATTCCACATCCTAATGGTCCGCAGAAGGAACGTCCGACTGAATCGTTCGGTGGACGATCGAGGCGGCTCGAGGATATGAGGATGAGCTCCACATCGCATGTGTAACGAAACTCTATAAAATGTGCGAGGAGGGCGGTGGCTGCCACACGCGTCATACTTGTGAACAGGTGCAGCTTGTGGGGGCTGGTCTGCTTGAGTTTGTTGTTTATTAAGTCAGTCATAATTAAATTCTATAGATTACTATTTTTACCGCCATAACACGCAAATATTGTCAGTGAGACTAGATAAATAATAATTATTGAATGTAATAGGTGTAAATTGTTTTTGAAAAGAGTAATTGCTGAGTTTATTGCCAGCTCTTCTCAGCAAAAACAACCTTCCGAACCGAGTATTTAGAGTCTGACTATAAGTGCCTGTGAAGGCCTATTTGGATGAATAAACAATTTCATTTCATTTCATTTCTTAAAACCTCATTCATAATTTATAATGAATGCTACTAAAATATAGTGCTCAATAAATATTTGGCCGATAATCCTGTACTTTCTCTATCAAACCATCAAATCAAACTATAGCCTCAGGGAACTGAAAATGATATTATCTCATCATCGAACGACCGCGTAAGCAAAATATTTACCGTAGTTACCATTAAAATTGTATACATTATTGATGTCATGATATTACAAGTAAAAATGTGTAGATAAGGCGATGATAGCTCAGTGGTAGTGCGTCAGCGTCAGATACTGCGGCGAAGGTCATGGGTTCGAATCCTAGAATGAATTTGAGCTTTCGGTGAGGAAAACATCGTGAGGAAACCATAGCACAATGGTAAGGTACTTAGTGCCTGACTGGCTGGCTACCACCCTCAAGTTGAAAATCTGTCGTTATTAAGCACCTATTGGTTGTAACCCAGTTCCTATCTAGGCTTTGTGTGCTTACCACCTTAGGCCACATCATCACTTACCATGGTGTGATTGTGGTCAAACGCAAGCACAAAAAAGGTCTCCGCGAGCGATAGGTTAGATGCTGGGTGCACTTCAAGTACCGAGTCCAATTAAATGTGACCCAAAACAACTACAACAGTCTGTGTAGCGACATCTATCTACAACACAGATGTAGATCTCACGACTCCTAGATAGATGGCGCAACGTTAACCTACATCGCGATTACGAAGTTTTCTTTGCGATCTGAATATCGACGGGGAAGTGCCAATATCTTCTAACTGACAAGAACACTACTTTACAGGAACTAAAAGAAACGTTCCATAAATCACATACTTACGCTTTAGTTCGTCGGTATTTCCACAATTATTTATTTTTTGTTATAGTTAAAAATGTTGATTTGTGGTTTCGCCAAAGTCAGCGGAAATCGTCAGTAGAAATAAAAATGTTAATTTTGAAAAAAAATTAAGATAGGAGATATTGGCACTTCGCCGTCGGTATATGCAAGATTCCAACATGCACAGTTGGACCGCGGTCATCAGACACGATGACCTAGGAGGAGTCTGACACCTCGCTCCTTCATATGTGTTATGAGATATTGGCACTTCGCCGTCGGTATATGCAAGATTCCAACATGCACAGTTGGACCGCGGTCATCAGACACGATGACCTAGGAGGAGTCTGACACCTCACTCCTTCATATGTGTTATGAGATATTGGCACTTCGCCGTCGGTATATGCAAGATTCCAACATGCACAGTTGGACCGCGGTCATCAGACACGATGACCTAGGAGGAGTCTGACACCTCGCTCCTTCATATGTGTTATGAGATATTGGCACTTCGCCGTCGGTATATGCAAGATTCCAACATGCACAGTTGGACCGCGGTCATCAGACACGATGACCTAGGAGGAGTCTGACACCTCACTCCTTCATATGTGTTATGAGATATTGGCACTTCGCCGTCGGTATATGCAAGATTCCAACATGCACAGTTGGACCGCGGTCATCAGACACGATGACCTAGGAGGAGTCTGACACCTCGCTCCTTCATATGTGTTATGAGATATTGGCACTTCGCCGTCGGTATATGCAAGATTCCAACATGCACAGTTGGACCGCGGTCATCAGACACGATGACCTAGGAGGAGTCTGACACCTCGCTCCTTCATATGTGTTATGAGATATTGGCACTTCGCCGTCGGTATATGCAAGATTCCAACATGCACAGTTGGACCGCGGTCATCAGACACGATGACCTAGGAGGAGTCTGACACCTCGCTCCTTCATATGTGTTATGAGATATTGGCACTTCGCCGTCGGTATATGCAAGATTCCAACATGCACAGTTGGACCGCGGTCATCAGACACGATAACCTAGGAGGAGTCTGACACCTCGCTCCTTCATATGTGTTATGAGATATTGGCACTTCGCCGTCGGTATATGCAAGATTTCAACATGCACAGTTGGACCGCGGTCATCAGACACGATGACCTAGGAGGAGTCTGACACCTCGCTCCTTCATATGTGTTATGAGATAGGTAGTTGTGATATTGCTAAATAACGTTTATTGTATTTGCATTAGGGTGCAATTTTTGGCTAAATATAAGGAGTAGGTATTTGATAAAACTAATGTGTCAATTCTCCAGGAGCTCGACATCACGCAGCGTCTGTCATCCGTAGTACAGTCGCGCATACTACAGTATTTCGGACATATCTCTAGGCGGGATGGCGACTCCATAGAACAGCTGGTCGTACAGGGAAAGGTAGAAGGAATCAGATCGCGCGGCAGGACACCTATGCGTTGGACTGACCAAATAAAATCCGCAGTGGGAAGTCGCGTGTCTGACTGCACTAGACAGTCTTCCAAAAGAGAAAGATGGCGCGAGATCGTACGAAGAGCCGTGTCCGCCTCTAACACCGATGTGGACGCCTCGACGTGACCACGACCGCTCTGCCAAGAGCGAAACGACAAAGAAGAAGATTTGATAAAAAAAAAATGTAATGGCTTTTTAATTAAATTGTTATCTTACTAATATTATTATCTTACTAATCCTACTAATATTATAAATGTGAAAGTTTGGATGTTTGTTACTCATTCATGGATCTGTATGAAATTTGGCTTGGAGATAGATTATAGTCTGGAATAGCACATAGGCTTCTTTTTGTCCCGGGAAAAGATAAGAGCCCTCGGGAACGCGGGTGAAACCGCGCGGAACAGCTAGTATAGTCTATGTTAGACAGTGATAATATGATTTCTATTGATGAAAGAACTTTTTAAATCGGTTCAGATGTTTCAAAGATTACTGTATTACGTAACCAGTTGAATTGTAGATTTGTAGCAAATGCTTAGTGTACTCAATAATACTGTTAGGAAGTTTAGACATCCATTCCGTTCCTTAGCTTTGCTGAAATAATATCACAATATTGCAACAAATGTCTGCAATATAGCAAGCTTCAAAAGCCGATTGCAAGCAATAACGGAAAGGTCTAGAGAGTGATGGTACCGATAAGCTTACGCTTGGCTTAGACCAAAACAAGATGGGGAAAATACGGTACCTGGTTCCCTTCACATGGCAATATGAATATGATGCAAACGTGCAATCTTACTGTGATAAATTATAATTTTATTTACAACAAATGTACAACTATATTATATAAAAAACTTCTTCGAGGCTGCCGATCGGCAAGGTTCCCAGAAGGCTGGCAGCGTTTCCTCTTTGGATGGCCAAGCTAATGCGTTGGCGGAAAAAGCTCCCCGCCCGCCGGTCACCCGAGGCCTCGATTAATTTTTTACCTAAAATATTTGCGAAACGACGAGCTTCAGACCCCCACGGACCCATGGTCTCAACCGCAAAAGGCATAAATTGATAATTTGGACCAATACAGGCGTACTTTTTGAATTTTAAATTTTAATGTGATTATATTATAAAAAACTTTTATTATATTTACTAGGGCGATAGCTTTGTGGTAGTGACGTCGAATACCGCGGCGAAGGCCGTGGGTTCGAATCCTACAATGGGCTTGAGCTTTCAGTGAAGGAAAACCTCGTGAGGAAACCATAGCACGGTGGTAGGGTACTTTGTAGTACTCGATTGGTTGGTCTCAACTCAGTTACGTGACAAAATCTGGACTAGTTTTGTTGTCCAACTAGCGTTTAGCAGATACCATATCTTCCTTTTTCTTTTCTATCTAAGCCACTAGGAGTCGCGGATAAACTAGCAAATCAGACTTTACGATCTGTGCCTATAGGTCGATTGTGAAAGATTTATGTTTCATGTACTTTAAATATGTTTGCACAAGTGAAATATATGCGATACTTGTTTATTTGCTTAAATTTTACTATACGTTATTATATATTATTTGGATGAATGTTTGTTACTCTTTCACGCAAAAACGGCTGAACGGATTTTGATGAAACTTGGCACACAGGTAGATCATATCCTTGAATAACACATAGTATACTTTTTATCCCTAAAGGATAAGATTCCTCGGGAACGCAAGCGAAACCGCGGAGGACAGCTAGTATTTTATACATTGGCTGTATAATCGAGATCTGTAAACAAGTGTACTAACTCAATTTATAAACTATTATAAGTAAAACACCTTTTTACATATAAACTAGCTATCCCTTTCGGTTTCACCTGCGTTCCCATAGGACCTTATGTTTTTAATCATGTAACTATGACATATTATGTTCTAAAAAAAGTCCGCTATAAATATGTCTATCTTTTTAGTCTATTGCCCGTGGTCCTACTGCGTGGTCCTACTGGTAGGATCATGGGCAATTTATTTTGCCCGTAGTTCTATTAGTAGGACCATGGGCACTTAGCATTGCCCGTAGTCCTACTGGTAAGACTACGGACAAGTAACAGTGCCCGTAGTTTTGGTTTTTTTTTCGTCATCCTACCTCTATTCTATTATTGTTGAAGATAAATATAGGTTATAGGTTTTTTTTTTAAGAGCGAAAAAAATAGTTTTTGATTTTTCATTAACATTTTTTTTCGTCTTCACTGTTAGTGGGACCATTGCCCATACAAAATAATGATGTTTTTGTTGCAGTCCTACTGGTAGTACCACGGGCAACAAATGATCTTTTTAGATTGCCTCACTATATATGTATAACCTTTTTAATGGTATTCAAATTTGTTCTGACATTTATCCATTATTAGCAAAAGGGTTCCTTATGAAACTTGGATACTTTTTATCCCGGGAAACGATATTATCAAACGGGAACGCGGGTGAAACCGCGGGGAACAGCTAGTTATCTATATCAGAGTATATTCACAAACAAACCAAAACGTTGCGTATTTTATACAACGTCTCTGGATTGAGGTTAACTCTATTGTATTCCTTACAATTCTAATATACGGTTTACTTTGAATAAAAATGCAGTTTTGTCTGAGAGAAGTTGAACAAACAAATAAATGGACCGGTGTCTTTTTACCATGAATACACACGGGATTATATTAAAGGCATGGCCGCAGGGTTTATTTTTAACACGCTTTTATTAGCTTGGTGTGTATCCAAACGACGGATTGATTTGAAACTTTGCACACTTATCAAAGACCGATGACAATGCAATAATCTGGGGGCACGGCAGTGCCCCCGCCAAAACTCTAGCAAAAAAGCGGCACGGCCGTACCATCCTTTTCTCGAAGCAGTTCAGGCCATTTTCGACCCCCTTCGCACCCCAAGCTTTTTTTTACAACAATTTTTTTTTGCTTATCACACTATCCTTTACTGAAAATTGAAAAATATTTTTTTCATTTTAGTTTGATTTTACGTGTTTTTTTAGTTTTTTTTTTAAACTATTATTTACCAGCTGTCCCCCGTGGTTTTACACGCTTTCCCGAATGATCGCATCTTTTCCCGGATTTAAAAGTATTCTATTTTATTTTTATTTTTTTTATTCTGGATAAGCTTGTGTTTGACCACAATCTCACCATGGTAAGTGATGATGTGGCCGAAGGTGGTAAGCACACAAAGCCTATATGCTTTAATGCTAAGTTTCAGCAAAATCCATTCTGTAGTTTTTACGTGAAAGAGTAACACATCCATCGTCACCTCCTAAGAAAGAAGGAAGTAGTTTTTAGAATCGGTTCATTTGTTGGTAAATGGTTCAAATTTGGTATAGATATAGATGGAACCTTGGAGAAGGACACAGTAAACTTTTTGTCCCGGGAAAAGATAAGGTACTTCGGGAACGCTGGTGAAACCGCGGGGCGGATAACTAGTATTTGTATAAATTCAGTTTGAATTTTGCATTTTAACGCTCGCAGCAGTCACGGCTGAAATATTTTATCTTATGTTCTTATTCTAATACAATACAGTATCTAAGACTGTAATATGATAAAATTATATTTAAGAAAGAATAACATAAGCTATGTTTAGTACCAGGAAAGCATGAGACCACAGACAATTTCTAAACTTTCAATTTTATAAAGCAAAGTTTACCTCAAAGATTCTTGTGGCTCTCCTTCCTAATTAGGCGCTTCAACATAAAATACTATTTGTTCAAGTTGCTGGTTCTTTTAAAAGAAAAGCAGATAAAAGTTTGTTAGTAATTGGATGGGTTTATAAGTTTTTGAGCTCGTTAAAAATGTATAGAGTAAAAATTATGTTTTGCTTATAAAATGATGCAATTATCCTACAAACATTTTAAATGTGAAATTTTGTATGTTTGGATGTTTGTTGTTGTTCCTCAATGACGGAAAAATGGCTGAACCGATTTTGATGAAACTTGGCACACAGTTACATCATATCCTGGAATAAAACATAGGATAATATATGGTAAGTGATGATGTGGCCGAAGATGGTAAGCACACAAAGCCTAGATGGGAACTGGCTCTCAAGTGCAGCTGTCGGAACACACCGATAGGTGTTTGGCGACAGATTTTCAACTTGATGGTGGTAGCCAGCCAGTCGGGTACTACAAAGTACCCTACCACCGTGCTATGGTTTCCTCACGATGTTTTCCTTCACCGAAAGCTCAAGCTCATTGTAGGATTCGAACCCACGACCTTCGCCGCGGCATTCGACGTCACTTACCACTGAGCTATCATCGCCTTAATATTCTGTAATTCGACCTTCATAAGTGCCCTTCTAGGGCCTAAACTGAATGAATAGTTTTGACTTTGACTTTGAAATCAATATCATAACAAACAAACAAAACTAGCGTCCATTAAAACTCCTGTGGGTTTTAATTAATCGTACTGCGGGATTCTGCGAGATAAAACCTTGTTCCGTGTGCAAAGATACTTGTTTGCGTTGTAGAGTTATGTACATTTAGATACGGCTGAAAATTAATGCACATATTTAAAATCATCATCTACCTGCCCTGCTTCTTCTTCTTTTCCTTATCCCACGCTAGGTGGGGTCGGCACAACATGTTTTCCTCTTCCACTCCGCTCTATCACTAGTCGTCTCAGTACTCACACCTTTCATATGCATATTGTTTTAACTAGATTCATTTAAAACGTTTATGAATAAGTGTTTCGTAACCATATCCCTGCTTAGATTTAATTAATTTTAGTATCTTATATCTGATCATTCATATTGTTTCGCGCCATTACTTTGGTGTTGCATCAATAACGCACCCTCGTCTTGAGACACTTCCATTTAATTGACCAATCGCTGAGCGTCAATTTTGATGCTCACACGCACGGGCCAATGGGAAGCCTGAACACGGTGGAGGGATTTTTTACTACTTCTACTTCGCATTGACACGACTGACAGTCAAAAACCGAAGAACGTTTTTTCCTCCATGCACGGAACACTGAACCCATTGCCAGGATTAGAAGATATTAAGGTGAACCTCGGTCTTTAACGTGAGTCGCTTTTCGTTTGTTTTATGGTGGTGGATCAGGATAAGGTGCAGATGCAATTATCACTTCATCCATACCTATTCGAATCGATCCCAGTGTGCTATCGATGCACAATAAGGATTATGACTCTTATCATTTTCGGGAATACAGTCTTGACCAAGTTTGATGGTGACTTTGTTCACAACTAACTAATATGACGGGATTTCGTACATCCTTTTCTAATGTCCTTTATTAGAAAGAGGCAGTCATATTTAATAAGTCTATTTGTAAACAACGAAATCGACACCAATTTCGATTTATGAAGAGCACAAAATTCAAATCGAAACCGAATCCAACTAATCTTACTAATATTATAAATGTGAAAGTTTGAATGTGTGTTATTCATTTACGCCAGAACGGCTGAAGGGATCTGGATGAAATTTGGAATAGAGGTAGATTATAGTCTGGAATAGCACAAATGCAACTTTTTATCCCGGGAAAAGATAAGATCCCTCGGGAACGCGAGTGAAACCGTGCGGAACTGCTAGTATTAAAAATGCGAAAGTATATTTGGATGTGTAGATGTTTGTTACTCTTTCACGCAAAAACTACTGTATGGATTTTAATGGAACATGGCACACAGGTAGATCATGTACTGGAATAACATTTAGGATACGTTTTATCCCGGGAAAATATTAGATCTCTCGGTAACGCGGGTGAAACCGCGGGGCGGAAAACTAGTCAAATATATTTCGTATGCTAATGATTACAAGGTTGATTCTACTAAAATATAGCTCTTTGTGGACTTAAATAACAGTGGACGGGCGTATCCGACGGCCGTTTAGTTTAGAAGCATAAATTTGGGCCATTTCCTGCATAGTAGTATTTCTATATACACTTCTCTTTCCTCTCTCACCCTCTCGTTCTAAACTTGCGCGAAAATTGCGAGCATTTTTGTGAATAACGTTTTTCCGGTTTTTTTTATTGCCGCCTTTATATTGGTGTTATGGCGAAATAGAAACTAGAGGTGTGGTTTTAAGGGAAATGTGAAATGTAAGCCTTAAGATGCGTACAGACTATGTTACATAACATGTTATATGGTAAGGCAAAGATAGCCTCCAAAAAGCTTGGTGTGCTTAACAGGGCGAGACAGTATTTCACCCTGACCCATCGCCTTCAATTGTATAAGGCACAAGTTAGGCCTCACATGGAATACTGTTCTCACCTCTGGGCTGGTGCACCACAATATCAGCTCCTTCCATTTGACCGAATCCAACGAAGAGCAGCTCGAATCGTCGGCGACCAAGAAATTTCCGATCGGCTCGACACTTTGGCTCTGCGGCGTGATGTATCATCTCTCTGCGTCTTTTACCGAATTTATAACGGGGAATGCTCCGAGGAACTGTTCGGATTAATACCAGCCGCTGAATTTCGTCACCGGACAACCCGCAGCTCAACAAATCTACATCCATACCACCTGGATGTTTGGCGATGCACCACTGTGCGTTTTACGCGGTCTTTCATACCACGAACGCTAGACCTGTGGAATCGACTTCCAGCGGCCGTGTTTCCGAACGGATACGACTTGGAGACCTTCAAAAAAAGAGCGTATTCCCATTTAAAAGGCCAGCAACGTACCTGTGACCCCTTGGGTGTTGCGGGTATGCTTGGGCGGTGGGGATCACTTAACATCAGGTGACCCGCATGCTCTCTTGTCCCGTATTACATAAAAAAACAAAAAAAAAACAATGTTATATAACATGTTTCAGATAATGTGGACACTGAATGTTATAAATCAATTTATAATAACATGTTGTTAATATCTACAACAATGTTATACCAGCATCTACGTTTACGACAATGGAATATAACATTGTTATATTGCATTGTTATTCTACTCGTAATGTGTACAGTATTGTTTTATGTTGCAATTTTCACCCGACTGGCTGGCTACAACCCTCAAGTTGAAAATCTGTCGCCAAGCACCTATCGGTGTGTTCCGGCAGTTGCACTTGAGAGTCAGTTCCCATCTAGGCTTTTTGTGCTTACCACCTTCGGCCACATCATCACTTACCATAGTGAGAATAAAAAGAAATATAATGTGGACGTGTTATAAAACACAAGTTATATAACATGTTACATAGTCTGTACGCACCTTTAGGCTGCGTTTCCACCGCAGATGCGTAGCGAGGGAGTGTTTTAGCCTGCTAATAGGATCGCCTCATTATTTCCATGACGTACTATTATGTGAAAATGAAGCGTTACTATTGGCGGGATTAAACATTCCTCGCTACTCATCTGTAAAAACGCAGCCTTAGGCTCTTCACAAACATTGCTACTGAAACGAAATGAAACAAATCTCGCAGTTACACAACTTTGCGTACGTAGCCCGTGAGGAGATTTTTGCACAAGTTTAAAATTTAGATATTTGATTCGGTAGCATCTGGTGAGAGCCTAATTCCGAGTCCGCAGATCCGCAGATCCACAGACCGCATACCGCATACCGCATACCGCATACCGCATACCGCATACCGCATACCGCATACCGCAGACCGCAACTGCAAACTGCAACCGCAAAGGGTACGATACCCTAAAAATAGTTTCACTTGTAGTGAAACTATTTTTAGGGTATCGTACCCAGAGGGTAAAAACGGGAGCCTATTACTAAGACTTCGCTGTCTGTCTGTCACCAGGCTGTATCTCAAGAACCGCGATAGCTAGTTGAAATTTCCACAAAATATGTATTTCTGTTGCCGCTATAACAACAAATACTAAAAACAAAATAAAATAAATATTTAAGGGGGGCTCCCATACAACAAACGCTATTTTTTGACGTTTTTACGGAACCCTTCGTGCGCGAGTCCAACTCGCACTTGGCCGGTTTTTTATGAAAGCGCCATGATTACCTACGCTCGGGCTCAGATTGCGGTCTCCGATCCGTCTCGGAATTGAACCTGTTTTTTTATTCAAATAGTCCTTTACAAGCACTTATGAATAGTCTAGGCTCTAACGCACGGTTCGGAAGGTTGCTTTCAAAAAACAACTTACACCTATTACATTCAATAATTATGAATTATCTAGTCTCACTGACAATATTTGCGTGTTAGGCCGGAAACAATTAATAATAAACTTAATTTAATTTTGACAGGACTAAACATAATCCTTCTGTTACTTACCAGTAACGCCATCTTAGATTACCTATTTACAATCATTGTACTGTACATAGATATTGATTAGTTTTTTATGTAGAGGGCGCTAATCTAAGACCATATAAGCAAAAGTAAATTGAATAAAGCTCTTCTTTTCTCATCCAAATTAGCAACACTACGCCGAACCAAAGCTCTCTAAACGCAAAGTATAGGAAACTACACCTTCACAAATTTTATGTTCTTTTCTAGAAAAAGATGCAGTGAGTCTAAATTAGTTTTATTTTAACCCAAAATCTGAAACTCATCCAAAACATTTTAGTTATATTTACCGCGGTAAAAACTACCTCTTGGAGGCCACGGAAATGCCCGAGGTCTTAATAAAGATGGTATCGCAGGAGTTCACACACTGGAAAACTTCCTCAAAAGAAAACTTTGAAAGCTTTCAGGGTGTAATCTAAAGGTTCCCGCAAAGCCTCCGACCGGAAGTGAGCAGCGAGCCCGTGTCACATCCGGTGATTAACGACACTAACCCAATTTCCTTTAAAGTTGGAAGAAAATATTGGAAGGTGGTCCAAATGAAGAAATTGGATTTATTATATTAATTTATAAAGAGACTATTATAAAAAAAAACGGGGAGTTTGTTTCGCCGTTTCTTCTCCCCACAAGTCTCTATTTGGATATGGTGGTAACAATAGCATTAAAAAGAGCAATAAGACGTTCAATAAGTGTTCCTTTAGTGTCCCAAAATTGAATAAAACATATTGATTTGAATTTTAAGGCGATAATAGCTCAGTATCATCGGATACCGCGGCGAAGGTCATGGGTTCGAATCCTACAATGAGCTTGAGCTTTCTGTGAAGGAAAACATCGTGAGGAAACCATAGCACGGTGGTAGGGTACTTTGTAGTACCCGACTGGCTGGCTACCAAACTCATGTTAAAAATCTGTTGCCAAGCACCTATCGGTGTATCTCGACAGCAGCACTTGAAAGCCAGTTTACTTCTAGGCTTTGTGTGCTTACCACCTTCGGCCACATCATCACTTACCATGGTGAGATCGCGGTCAAACACAAGCTAATTCAAATTAAAAAGAATGTCGTAGATATCTCGTGACTTGTGCTCCACAGATGAATATCTGAACATGTCTTCTCAATACATTTGATTTATAATCACAGATTTATCTTCATAGAATGGAAGTGATTTGGCAACAAAATTGGATGGTCGAATACCTATTTGATTTTCTATTATAATCTCATTTCTAACTAAGATTAAGTTTGCTCTGACAATTTGAGCTTTAAGTCCATTCTAGTAGTTCCTACTAATCTATATCTGAAAGTTTGTATATCTGATGTTTGGATGTTTGTTGGTCAGTAATCACGCAAAAATGACAGTTTTTTTTTAAACTTGGAAGTCAAAACCATTTATTCCGTTTAAGCCCTAGAAGGGCACTTATGAAAGTCGAATTACAGAAGTTACCACCGGTTCGGAAGTCAGCCTTCAAGTGAGAAGAACCGGCAAGAAACTCAGCAAGGTTCATTTTTTAAATATTTTTTGACCTTAATCTGACTATATTGGCTTTTTTTT
This sequence comes from Ochropacha duplaris, assembly GCA_951361185.1. Lineage (NCBI taxonomy): Eukaryota > Metazoa > Arthropoda > Insecta > Lepidoptera > Drepanidae > Ochropacha > Ochropacha duplaris. Next base: position 1,197,099 of record OX592712.1, on the reverse strand, counting down.
TCAAATGTTTAACAATTTTATTAAATAAATATTAACAAATATCCTGGGACATTTGTTCACACACGGCTATCTGATCCCAAACTAAGCAGAGCTTGTAATATGGACAACCAGATGACTGATATAATACATATACTACTTTTTTTTGTAAATACATACTTGAATAGATAATAACACCCAGACTCAGGACAAACAGACATGTTCATGCACACAAATGTCTGTCCTGGATGGGAATCGTACCCACGACCTGCGGCGTAATAGCCACGCCAACCGGCCCGTCATATTCTTAAACTAATACAAAAATACATAAAAAATGATAACCCGCATTAGTTACCTACATACAAAATTGTCACGACACTTTTAGTGTCAAAAGTGCGTTGACCTGTCTCTCTCTCTCTCTCCCTCTTTCTTATAGAAAGCAAGCCAGATATTTTCATTTCTATTTATATATATATATATATAAATAGAAATGTTTTTTTTATTTTCTTTCTAATATAATAGTTCTAATCTTTTTTTTTTTTTTACGTGGGGAAATCCTCATAGTATACCCGACTGCTCAAGGGGGGCAGCAGTCGGGTTATGTCAGACTTTTACTGACTAAAAACCCCACGGTGGTCACCATCTGCGCTGTAAAGGGGGTTGGGTTCTCGTGCAGAACTCATACTCAACCCCCTCCACGCGCGGCGCTGATAGCCCGTCCCAGGGGAAGCGTGATACCTCCCCCCAGCATCCTCGCTGTGCTCTCGCACGATGGGTCGTTACCACGGCGACCCATCATCCTCCTCGAGGCCGCTTCAGGGCGCTCAGGGCCCCCGCCCTAATTGCCCACGGCCCCGAAGGTCCCCGTTTAGTCGCCTTTTACGACAGGCAGGGGAGCACCGCAGCTGCAATTCTAAGCCCCAGCTACTGGGCACGAGGGCCGTGACGAGGCACGCCCGCGCCTCGGCGGCGTCGTCTCCGGGCAGGATCGGTCCGCTCCCGATCCCGCTCAGCAGCCTCCTTCTGGACCATGACGGTCTCGCAGAAGGTGGCTACGGCCCTCCACGCCGTATCCCCGCTCAGCATTGCTGACACGACTGCTGGCAGGGAGAGATCCCGTCCGATATGGCCGACCAGGACCCGCCGCTCGTTTTCCCAAGCGGGGCACACTGCTAGGGTGTGCGTTGCAGAATCCTGGTCGCTCCCACCACAGTGGAAGCAGGCCGCCGTCGCCTCTCGTCCGATCCTACACAGATAATCACCGAAGCACCCGTGCCCGGTGAGTACCTGTGTGAGTCTGTAGGTGAGTCGTCCACCTTGTCACTGTGTCCAGGCCTCGAAGACCGGCAGGACTGCTCTGATGACGCGTTTGCGCGCGTACCGCTCCTAATAATTCTAATCTAATCTAATATGTGAATAGTTCAAATTTTTTATTGGATATATAGTGTATGTATATAATTTTCAGATAAAGATAAAATACTAATAATAATTAAATAAATACATTTTAAAACTAAAACTAATAAAATAATATGTATATATATATATATATAAATTATTATTATTTTATTTTATTTTTTATATATACTCTCTCGACTTATATAACTTATATAACTTCGTTCCATCTGGGTGTCCCTTGACACCTCTCAAGTTTTTTATTTTTAAACGACTTCAAAAAAGGAGGAGGTTATATGTTCGACTGTATGTTTTTTTTTCCTAATCCCTTACAGTGCAAGTAGTGCTGTATGGGATTAGGAAAAAAATACATACAGTATGTAGGTATATATATATATATAAAAGAAAGTTGGGTTAGTTACATTATTTATAACTCGAGAACGGCTGGACCGATTTGGCTGAAAATTGACGGGGAGGTAGCTTAGAACCAGGAATAACACATAGGATAAAAAATATGCTAAATTCACAAAAAAAAGAATAATGAATAAAATTATTTTTGTTATACATTTTGTATAGAACGACGTTTTGACATGTCTCGAGATCGGACTGACAGATGGTTTAGTTTCACAATTAGTGGCGCTGGAATCGGGTACTAAGTTTTATTTTCAGGGCAGGACGACGTCTGCTGGGCCCACTAGTATACAATATATACAACTTACAGACATATCGAGAGTACTACAACACTAGCGCAGGGGTCGGCAAACTTTTTGGACGAAGAGCCAGATTCCAGAAAAATATCGACTTCTCGGAAGCTCAAAGAGCCGCAGTATTCAAAATTTTTATAGGGCTGTAGTAAAATGTAGTAAACTGTGTTTGGGTTCGAAATAAAGACAATTATTTGGCTCGCGGTATTTACGAAATATTTGATCACATATGCACTTTTTCAGATTTTGAGGGGGGGGAACTTGAAGAGTAACTTACAGTGACAGAGAACGTAACTTACAGTGAAGTAGTGCTGTATAGTTATATACATATACAACTTATAGACATATCGAGAGTACTACCTAGCGAAAGGATACACACTTCCACTCTACGGGATTAGGAATAAGTTGTTAGTTAAAAAAAAACTTTTTTAAAAACAAGCTTTGGATTTAGAGTAACGTCACATTATTTTTTTAGTTATACTCAGCAAGTCATTTAATTTGATACCCATATTGTAGGATTGCATTAAAAAATAATAGTCCGCTATCTTAGGTGTTCCGCCATGTTGGATTTAGAATGACGTCACACAGCTGACCATGCATTTTCATCTAAACTAAACCGAAATTTTGATGCAAGATTCCATCCGAACATACCTACATGCATTGCAAGTTAAATAAAAGCTTGTAATAAAATATATGATTACGAAAAAATACAGAAAAACAGAGGGGCCCTTGGTGTGATGTCACTCAAGCAGCACTCGAAAACAATTTACAGCGAACTAAGCGGGCGCCGTGACGAATGACTATTCATTAAAGAGAAGAAAAATACGTTTTGAGAAAACAAAATGTAAATTAAATGGAATAAACAAGTTTTTTAGCTAATTCGTGCAACGTCAAAAAACTTAATCGAAAAGAAAATGCTTTTTTCCACAAATTAAATTACTTACTGACTTTGAGGGTGGTAGCCAGCCAGTACTACAAAGTACCCTACCATTTTTCTTACTTTTAGGAAAAGCTTGTGTTTGACCGCAATCTCACCATGGTAAGTGATGATGTGGCCGAAGGTAGAAAGCACATAAAAACTTAAAAGGAAACTGGCTCTCAATTGCAGTTGTCAAAACCCACCGATAGGTCCTTGGAGATACATTTTCAACCTACCACCATGCGGTGTATTCCTGTTGCTCAACCTCATTATAGGATTCAATCCACCTTCAACGCGGTATCCGACGTCACTACCACCCTACTATCATCGCATTGACACGCGTTAAAGTATTCATTAGTCCCTGCGAAGGTCTATTACAGCCTTTATTGAATTTTAAATTGAATTTTAAAGCAGTTCCATCCAACTGACAGGCCGGTTGGTGAGGTTAATTGGATTCGATTACTAAACAGGACATCTGTCCTGTATGGTAGTAATTTGTATGCATGAACAGTTTGTCCAGAATAGTTGGGGTTTATATGTACTAGCTGTTCCCCGCGGTTTCATCTGTCCCCGAACACTTTAGAGGTAGGATTTTCAAAAATCTTTTCTCATCGGATATTGACTCCTTATTGTGAATCTACCTGCCAAATTTGAAGTTTGTAGTCTGTATTCTTACTGAGTTTTCGTGAAATGAAATGAAATGTTTATTCATCCAAATAGGCCTTCACTGTCACTTATTCAGATTCTAATGCTCGGTTCGGAAGGTTGCTTTTGGTGAGAAGAGCCGGCAATAAACTCGACAACTACTCTTTTCAAAAACAATTTACACTTATTACATTCAATAATAGGTATTAACAGGTATTTATTTACAACAAATTTACAAAATATACAAACAAATGTACAACTATAATATATAAAAAAAAAAACTTCTTCGAGGCTGCCGCTGCTGCCGATCGGCAAGGTTCCCAGAAGGCTGGCAGCGTTTCCTCTTTGGATGGCCAAGCTGATGCGTTGGCGGAAAAAGCTCCCCGCCCGCCGGTCACCCGAGGCCTCGATTATTTTTTTACATAATATATTTGCGAAACGATGAGCTTCAGACCCATGGTCTCAACCGCAAAAGGCATAAATTGATAATTTGGACCAATACAGGCGTACTTTTTGAATTTTGAATTTTCCGCACCTTTCGCAGCCGCTCCCGCGGCTTTACAAGTCGCCGGTAAGTGAGATGGCGTAAGTGTACAGACACAAGTGACATCCCACACCAACGGCTTGCCGACACTCCACGGGATCAAAGTCATACCATAACTCAAGCAGACCAGCCCCCTCAAACAGCACTTGTTCACAAGTATGACGTGATTAATCAGTGAGTGGTATTTCGCTTTTATATATCTAGATATCAGTTATCTCGTTTCCATTTTTTTTATTTTTATTTATTCTGGATAAGCTTGTGTTTGACCACAATCTCACCATGGTAAGTGATGATGTGGCCGAAGGTGGTAAGCACACAAAGCTTAGATGGGAACTGGCTCTCAAGTGCAGCTGTCGGAACACACCGATAGGTGCTTGGCGACAGATTTTCAACTTGAGGGTGGTAGCCAGCCAGTCGGGTACTACAAAGTACCCTACCACCGTGCTATGGTTTCCTCACGATGTTTTCCTTCACCGAAAGCTCAAGCTCATTATAGGATTCGAACCCACGACCTTCGTCGCGGTATCCGACGTCACTTACCACTGAGCTATCATCGCCTTGGTACCTATATGTATATCCATGGTACCTATATGAAGAAACGAGGTGTTAGACTCCTCCATAGAAAAGGGAAGATCTTCCGCCACGCTAGGTCGTCGTGCCTGGGGACCGCGATCCAACTGTTGGTGTTGGAATCTTGTATATATGCAGATCGCATAGAAAACTTCATTAGCGCGATGTAGATAAATGTTGCGCCATCTATCTAGGAGTCGTGCGAACTATATCTATAGCCTTATGGGAATAATGTCCCAGGATTAAGATCTAAACAGGAATGATTAAGGGTGGATTTATGAATCTTTAACTACTAACCAAAAATAACTCAAAAACAATATGTCTATGTTATAGGTATATTTTTTATAGAGGTATTAATTTTAAGGACATAATTTTTTAACCAATTTTGTTTGTTGAAATTGTGATGATAATAAAATATATTTGCATGTTCATTTTAAAAGCTAAATGTGCTGAATCATAATTGAATTTTAAGAACTTATTGTAAAACCACATTTAGAGCAAATAAATAATTCTTTATTGGAACGAAGTTCCTTATCGCGCGTTGTGAAAGGGGGCTAGACGGAAAAAAATCTTACGAAAAACCGACACTTTTAGTGTCAGTTGGTCGGGTGACAGTTGTGTGTAGCTATTGTAAGCTGTGCGGCGTGCGCATGTTTCTCTGTCTGTCTCTCTCTCTCTTATAGAAAGCAAGCCAGATATTTTCATTTCTATTTTTATATATATATACTCTCTCGACTTATATAACATCGTTCCATCCGGGTGTCCCTTGACACCTCTCAAGTTTTTTCTTTCTTTCTATGGTCCAATTTGTTCTTATCATCTCACCAAAATTAGTCGGTGCCTTACCATCACTCCACGTTCAAACATCACGGTCTTACATATTTATTTCACGCCTTATAATGAAAAGGCTTTAAGTCATTAATCTCCCTTTGTTGGACGCAGATTAATTCACTTTTGTTATATACTACAGCGCTGTGGTCTGTGGGATCGCCTATCCCGAAACCTTGACGAATGTTTGGTTTCATCGATTTGCTATTAGTTTATTTTACACGCTTACCAATTTAATTGCAAAATACGTTTTTAGTAATTGTGAAATCGGCATCAAGAGCAAATATAATTTAAATAGGTATAATTGTTTAAGGCGATGATAGCTCAGTGTTAGGTCCTCTGTGGTGGTAGTGACGTCGGATACCGCGGCAAAGGTTGTGGGTTCGAATCCTACAATGAGCTTGAGCTTTCTGTGAAGGAAAACATCGTAGGGTACACGACTGGCTGGCTACTATCCTCAAGTTGAGAATCTGTCGCCAAGCACCTATCGATAGGTGTTTTCCTTCACCGAAAGCTCAAGCTCATTGTAGGATTAGAACCCAGACCTCCGCCGTGTGTTCCGAAAGCTGCAATTGAGAGCCAATTCCCATCTAGGCTTTGTGTGCTTACACGCGATGCGCTATAAATTTCCCAAAACCTTGAATTAAATTATAGTAACAAGATATTTCGGCTTAACCAAAAACGCGTAACGTTAGTACAGTCAGCGACATAAGTAAGCACTAAATATACAGGGCCGGATTGAGAGGTGTGGAGGCCCTGGGACAACAAAGGCATGGAGACCCCTAATTGAGCTACTGAGCTAGCAAGGGGTCTTTAAGGGGTTAAAACATGTTGGTGATACGAATTCAAGAGATTTTTCCCATCCAAAAGGTGCACATATTATGTGCTGCACGTCGTACTTTTAGAGCTATTACATACTAGATTCCGCCTCGCAGTTTCACCCTCGTCCCCAATTTTATTTCCTCTATTGTAGTGCAGGCAAAGGGTTTTAGGACTTACAGCAAGTTTCGCATGTTCCAACCAAAAGTCATGGTGAAAGAGTTTTTAGAATCGGTTCAGTAGTGCCAAAAACCTCAGTTTTTTTATAGACTATAAAATAGATAGTAGATATAATTATGTTGCTGACCATACTAGTAACAGTGGTATTGTTTTTGTCATCAGCTTTCTAGCAATAATTCACACGGACATATCGTCCCAACAGGCAGTCCGATCCACATTAAAACTTCTTAATGAGCCCCTAATTTATAAAAGGCAGAAACTCCGAGCATAAACAACTAGGAACAAACAATTAACAATAAAAAAGGGGACGGCAACACCAACAAAACTGGGTGGATTTATGATATTTTAAAAGTTACAACTGCATTTTGCTCCCACGGGGTTATAATTATATTATGTAGCGGTTTCTTTCTTTTGGTTTTTAAGTTCCCGACAAAAAACAAAGCGATGTTAAGTTTAAGGTTTATGTTTTTGTATTAGTTTAAGTATAAAATTGTTAAATATTAGCCAGGTCAGATGGTACAAACATTTTAAAAAAATGTAACCTTGCTGAGTTTTTTGTTGGTTCTTTTCAGTTGTAGACTGACTTCCGCACCGATGGTAACTTCTGTAATTCGACATTCATAATAGGGCCTAAACTGAATAAATGGTTTTAAGTTTGACTTCGTATTCCAAACGTTTTTTAAAAAGCTGTATTGATATTGATTGATATAAATCTTTTTTGGACTTAACATTTTCTTTCGATGTCACTATGGCTTGGGAAATTTTATCACCATAGTAACTTGTATGCGACGTTATATGTTGGTTACTTTACTTATAGTGTCTGGATAACTGAGCTTTGCTCGTTTTTTTGGTAAAATTTTAATAGTTTTCACACAAAAGGAACTTGAAAAAAAAAGGGAAAAAATTATCATCTGGACTCGAACCGGGGTCTTCTGGTTTCCCACCGATTTCCTACCTGAGCTTCGTATTCTAATGATATTGTAGCAATTTTTCATTGCCTGAAAATACGGATAAAACTACTTTTTCTAAAAATGATATATAGCTGGATCGATTTATCGCCCCCGAAACCCCCTGCATACTAAATTTTATGAAAATCGTTGGAGCCCTTTCCGAGATTCAGATTATATATATAAGAATTGCTCGTTAAAAGGTTTTAGATAGATAAACAAAATCTTGTATATTCATTAAGCTTCAAGATATTTCCATATAATTTAAGCAGTTTTCAAGAATATGAATTCGCTAAAGACGGCAGGCACCTCGCATGTGAGTGATTTGTTTAATAAGCTCTCCTGGATTTAATACAGTCTCGACAGGCTTCTGTCTCTGTCTTACTCGAAAGTTTTGGTTGGGGTAAAAGAGATGGGAACTTTATGCTTACTTCGATTCTACAAAGACTAACTTTTCGTGAATGATCAAATTTTGGATGAGGTATTTTAGGTAATAACGTGGAATAAATTCTTATCTAGCATAACGTTACACTTGGAAATGTGGGTAAAAATCGATAAGATTTATTCCACGTCGTGATCTATCTATGTGCAAAATCTCATCCTATTTGGATCAGCGATTACAATTTGATTTAGTAAAAAACTATCATTTAAATATAAATCTTATGGAGGAGCGAGGTGTTAGACTCCTCCACTGAAAAGTGGAGATCTTCCGCCAGGCTAGGTCATCATGCCTGGGGACCGCGGTTCAACTATTTATGTTGAAATCTTGTATATATGCAGATCGTATAGAAAACTTCGTTAGCGCGATGTAGATTATTGGAGCGCCATCTAACGAGGAGTCGCGCGAACTATATCTGTGTTGTGGATGTCGCTACACACCTAAAGTATTAATGCTAGAACTTTTGGGTTTAAAATATTAGTTAGGTAAAGCTAGAATATAATCATTGTCTCAAACATGTTTTATTTTGAGTCTGGGCGTAATCTATTTAAGTATGTATTTATAATTAAAAAAGAGAGTATATCGGCCATCTGGTTTCCATAGCACAAGCTCCGCTTAGTTTGAGATCAGACAGTGTGTAAAAAATGTCTGAGCATATCTATTTCTCATTCCAGTAAGGTCAATCTACGACGAACAAGTGAATTATGTAGGAGCGAGGTGTTAGTTTCATCCATTGAAAAAGGAAGATCTTCCGCCAGGCTAGGTCATCGTGCCTGGGGACCGCACCACAACTGTTGATGTTTGTTTTGGGGAGGATAAAAAGGTGGAGATCTGAGGGACCAGGGCTCTCAGCCGAAGAAACTGTTGACGCTGGAATGTTGTTGTAAATGCAGATCGCATAGAAAACTTCGTTAGCGCGATGTAGATTATTGGAGCGCCATTTATCTAACAGTATTGCGAATTATATCTATTCGTAGATAGATGTCACTATAGAACTACCACCTCCATTGTGAACTAAACCGTGTGTGTATTTAAAGGGGCATGTACATATATTGTACATTCCTGAACCCAACTGTATATCAAGGTCACCCCGACCTGTATATGTACGAGGGAGATTAAGCAAATGGCATATTAATGAAGCGGAACTGAGCCTACTCGCCTACGGTATCTTAACTGAGACTAATTTAGATATAAACATTTTAGGAGCACTAGTTGTCCCTTCGGTTTCGACTGAATTGGTTGATACATGCCGAAATCTAGGCTGATTAAAATACGGTTCAATAAATCCTTACCATGATAAATATTATGACACTATAATTATATTTGAAAATCGTAGTGGTGACTAGTGCTTTTGTTATTTTTTTCATTAAGTTAATTAAAGCACTACTATTGTATCAAGGTTTGGAGTAGCTCTGATGATGGAGCCGAAAGACAGTCGAGGGAGCTCCTCAACGATTTACAGAAACCTACCTTTTGTTGAGCTTACTTTATACGGTTCAATATGCCGAAATATTCAGTTCGTACAAAAATAATACCTAATTAAGATCCTCATTAGGTCTACCCATCACTAGAAATCGTAAAATAAAATAATTTTTAACAAAAAAAAAGTATTTATTTATTTGACAGACCAACAGTATACACATTAAAACATTGATTATAAAGTATAGACAAAATATAGTCTGATGTGTACACCTATAACAGGAGTGTACATCATTGACATTTAGGTGATATTAAACTAACAATAAAAAAAATTATTGAGGTAAATAAATTAAGTTGATATCTACTAACTAATACAAATTACTAATAAAAAATCGATCGAGATCGAATCGATCGATCGAGTACTGTAAATAGGGTTAAAATAATAATAAAAGATAATCCCACATACGCTCACGCATTGCGTTGCACGCAAATGGTGGTGTGATGTAGCGGGGCGATAGTACGAAGCCTATCAAACCTATTAGGCTTGGGTTATTAGGTAATTGCAACCTTCTTTTTTTTTTCTTTTTTATTCTCGATAGGCTTGTGTTTGACCACGATCTCACCATGGTAAGTGATGATGTGGCCGAAGATGGTAAGCACACAAAGCCTAGATAGGAACTGGCTCTCAAGTGCAGCTGTCGGAACACACCGATAGGTGTTTGGCGACAGATTTTCAACTTGATGGTGGTAGCCAGCCAGTCGGGTACTACAAAGTACCCTACCACCGTGCTATGGTTTCCTCACGATGTTTTCCTTCACCGAAAGCTCAAGCTCATTGTAGGATTCGAACCCACGACCTTCGCCGCGGTATTCGACGTCACTTACCACTGAGCTATCATCGCCTTATTTACAAGAGCACTTGGGCCTAGGCTGAATAAATGACTTTCTCCAGAGCAATAACCATCTCAAATTTTGATGTCCAAAAGCGTATTTTCAATGCGGTATTAGACCATTCATTAGACAAAATCCTGGAAGCCGTTCTCTTTATCTTGAAGCCTGTTTCAATACACTGACAGTTCTGTCCGGCAAATACCTTTTGTCTACATTGTTTGGGAGTTTATTTGAGTCGGTGTCACACTGTTGCGTAATAATTTTCTTAATTGAGCGAGCGAGCGAAGTGTCAGGTTGGTCAAAATGCTTTGGTATGTCTGTTCAGCTGTCCGTCTGTTCTCCTCTACAGGTCGCATTTCTCAACCGATTCTAGTGAAATTTTGTGAACAGGTTCGATAATTATATGGGTTTTGGCTGATCTGCATGGGGGTGAAAACGTAATAAATGCAAAAATGGTACTATTCTCAATGAAGTTGAAAATCTGTCGCCAAACACCTATCGGTGTGTTCCGACAGCTGCACTTGAGAGCCAGTTCCCATCTAGGCTTTGTGTGCTTACCATCTTCGGCCACATCATCACTTACCATGGTGAGATTGTGGTCAAACACAAGCCTATCCAGATTTTTTTTTAAAAGTACTTTTTGTATGCAGTTACTAAAACGTAAAAAAAATATGTCAGAAAACCGTTTTAATACACCGTTTTCAAGACTGAAACTGATAGCAACAAGTTACGTAAAAGACTCAGAATGAAATGAAATACAATTTTTTTCACTCCTCTTGCTCAAAAAGACCGTCATTGTGGCGTACCAGAGCGAATAAAAAATAGCAATTCTTCCTCTAAGGGAAAAAGATTTAAAAAAACTTTTTCGAGGCTGCCGCTGCTGCCGATCGGCAATGTCCCCAGCAGGCTGGCAGCGTTACCTCTTTGGATGGCCAAGCTGATGCGTTGGCGGAAAAAGCTCCCCGCCCGCCGGTCAGCCGAGGCCTCGATTAATTTTTTACATAAAATACTTGTGAAACGACGAGCTTCAGACCCCCACGGAACTATGGTCTCAACCGCAAATGACATAAAATAATAATTTTGACCAATACAGGCTTATTTTTAAATTTTGAAATTCCCGCACCTTTCACACCCGCTCCCGCGGCTTTACAAGTCTTCTTTTATATGAATACACTTAATAAATATTTTTGAAACTACATCCTAAACTCCTTGGTCATCACTATAACATCCAACAGTTTCTCTAATATATTCCAGCGCTCCATAAACCATAAATTGTTAGTCCAACTTAATCGAGCGTCTCATTTGTACCAAGCGTGCCTTTCGCCAGCAGTTAACAGCTTTTCAAGTTTTGCAACGTTGCTACTTCAGGTTCCTGAACTAGCAAACAATGTCTGAACAGATTATCTTATTTAGAATCAAAGACTTTTAACTTATATTAGGCGATGATAGCTCAGTGGTAAGTGACGTCGAATACCGCGACGAAGGTCGTGGGTTCGAATCCTACAATGGGCTTGAGCTTTCGGTGAAGGAAAACATCGTGAGGAAACCATAGCACGGTGGTAGGGTACTTTGTAGTACCCGACGGGCTGGCTACCACCCTCAAGTTGAAAATCTGTCGCCAAGCACCTATCGGTGTGTTCCGACAGCTGCACTTGGGAGCCAGTTCCCATCTAGGCTTTGTGTACTTACCACCTTCGGCCACATCATCACTTACTATGGTGAGATTGTGGTCAAACACAAGCTTATACAGAATAAAATAAATAAATAAATAATAAATATTAATAGACAGGACATTGCGAACAAAATCGTAATCCGATATTTATGTCTTAGTGGACAAAAGTCGCTCAGTCTAGTCTAGTTTATTCAAAGATAGATGGCGTTACTGAGGCATGGAATGGGATCACTGTTTTTCTAGGACTTTTCTTCTGATAGCCGCTCTATTGTATCTATCTTTAAATCTCTTTGTTTAGAATATACCTTGATGAAATATTTTGGATATGTAAAGTAAAGCAACGTGAGGAAACCATAGCACGGTGGTAGGGTACTTTATAGTACTCGGCTGGCTGGCTACCCTCAAGTTGGCAGAATCAGTTATCTTCTTGGCTTTGTTTGCTTACCACCTACGGCCTTATCACTTACTATGGTGAGATTGTGGCTATCGGTAGATGATAATGGTATCACGTTAGCTATGCAAGAAAAACTTGAGAGGTGTCAAGGGACACCCGGATGGAACGAAGTTATATAAGTTATACTAGTGGCCCGGGCAGACGTTGTCCTGCCCTGAAATTTAAACAAAACTTAGAACCCAATTCCAGCGCTACCTACCGGGTGCAATTGTGAATCTAAACCATCACGAAAATAATGACAGTCCGACGATTTCCGTAGAAAATTACCAATTTAGAATTATTAAAAAAAACAACATTTTTTATGGGTTTTCCCTATTTTTTTTTCATTTAAACTAACCTGAGCGACCAAAAAAATATGACACTTTCGTAGATTTACCATAGCAGCGCCATCTATTGATTACTTACTCAACCCAGTCGAAAGGTATCGACATCTGTTAGAATCATTTGGAGTTAACAGATAATTGCGACTGTCAAATAATAACAGACAAATAATTTGCAATAAATTAAAATTGCGACTATAATTTGAGATTTAAACTATCCTATCTCTCAAGTTGGATCGAACTGCACATGGTGTGCGAATTTTATTATAATCGGTTAAGTGGTTTAGGAGTCCATTGAGGACAAACATTGTGACACGAGATTTATATATATTAAGATAAGTCGAGAGAGTATATATATATAAAAAAAACATTTCTATTTATATATATATATATAAATAGAAATGAAAATATCTGGCTTGCTTTCTATAAGAGAGAGAAAGAGACAGACAGAGAAACATGCGCACGCCGCACAGCTTAATAAACAAACATAGTGACATATAAAGTGTCGGTGACAATTTTTCGTACGATTTTTTTCCGTCTAGCCCCCTGTCACAACGCGCGATAAGGAACTTCGTTCCAATAACTAAACTCCACCAAAAGGCTACGTCTCAGAAACATATTCATTGTTTTATATTAAACACCTGCGTTCCTGAGGTATCTTATTGTAGCGACATCTATCTACACATAGATATAGTTCGCACGACTCCTAGATAGATGGCACTCCAATAACCTACATCGCGCTTACGAAGTTTTCCATGCGATCTGCATAGATACAAGATACCAACATGTACAGTTGTGGTGCGGTCCCCAGGCACGATGACCTAGCCTGGCGGAAGATCATCCCTTTTCAATGGAGGAGTTTAACACCTCGCTCCTCCATATTTTTTTCCCCTAACCTATGTTATCTACCTGTGCGCCAAGTTTCATCAAAATCCATATAGTAAAAATTAACAAACAACTTCACATCGTAAAAAACTTTCAGATTTACTATGGTAGTCAAATTTATTCCGATTCTCATAACCAATCACTGATAGCGGATTTATTCCCCAACAATATAATCGATGAGGTGTGAAAGCCATCCGAATTTGAAAGCGGCTTCAGCTCATTTACATTTGAATGTAGGACCCGAGTGGCTATTGTTTATTTGACTGCTATATTTTATGCATAAAGTAGCGCTGTACGACGAGCTTGTGGAAACTTTGGTGAGGGTACTTCATGAATAACCAGTGATATAATTTGCGAGGGTGCCTCGTGAGGTACACAGATAAACAACCAATGTGTTTATGGTCTGTGGTATTTAATATTATCCCACCAAAAACATTAATCCCACTAATATTATAAATGTGAAAGTTTGGATGGAAAACGCAAAAACGGCTAAACGCATTTTGATGAAACTTGGCACACAGGTAGATCATATTCTGGAATAACACATAGAATACTTTTTATTCCGGGAAAGGATAAGATCCCTCGGGAACGTGGGTTAAACCACGGGGCGGAAAACTAGTATTATAAATGTGAAAGTTTGGTACTCTTTCACGCAAAAACGGCTGAACGGATTTTGATGAGACTTGGCACACAGGTAGATAATATCCTGGAATAACACATAGAATACTTTTTATTCCGGGGAAGGATAAGATCCCTCGGGAACGTGGGTGAAACCGCGGGGGCGGCTTGTGTGAAATAAGACCAAGTTTGTAACAAAATACACCTGGGTGCGCAAAATTATCGCCCACTCGAATTTTGATACTCGCACGCACACAGTCGTATATGATAAAATACATACTACTTATAGAGTTATTGAACGAGATTATACTCTGATTTATCAGACAAAAGTCACATGTAACTAATAATTATGGCGGCCAGCGCTTAACGATGATATCCGAACTACGCCGTACAGAACCGAACGTCTGAAAGGGGACATAACGCTTTCTCCTTACGTGACGATTTCTACAAGACAACTCCTATTATAGGTTTTTTTTTATGTCACTAGTGACAACGAGGCATGCGGGTCACCTGATGGTAAGTGACTACCGTCGCCTATAGACATTAGCAATACCAGGGGGACTGCCAACGTGTTGTACACCTTATTACAATGCCTTAAGGGCAAGGGCAACCAGCTATCAAGTGCAACTGCCGGAACACACCAACGGGTGCTTGGCGACAGATTTTCAACTTGAGGGTGGTAGCCAGCCAGCTGAGTACCACATAGTACCCTACCACCGTGCTGTGGTTTCCTCACGATGTTTTCCTTCACCGGCCGCTCAAAGACATTGTTGGATTCGCACCCATGACCTTCTCCACTGATTTATCATCATCAAAATATCAAAGCAACCAATGTAACTTAATTTTCACTTCACAGCATTAATTGACCCAATTATTCTCAAAGTCATGAAATGAAATGAAATTGTTTATTCATCCATATAGGCCTTCACAGGCACTTATGAATAGTCAGACTCTAAATGCTCGGTTCGGAAGGTTGTTTTTGCTGAGAAGAGCCGGCAATAAACATGGTTAACAATATATATTCCAAGGCTTTCAGTTTGGGCCTAGTTAAAAGTTTGTAATTTCAGTTGGTATGAAAATCTTAGGTTGTTTTTCTGGAATCACTGAAGTTAGGTTTGAATCAAAAGTTAGTAACAACTACATGCTTATTTACCGACGAAATTAAAATAAAATGGACTACCATATTACTAGCTAAATGTAGATTTCTATAGGAGAAAAAAATGTGTTTCCACATATCTTATCCCGGGATAAAAACATAGCCTATATTAATCTGGAATAATGTAGCATTAAAATGTTGAAAGAATTTTTGAAATCGGCCCAGTAGTTTTTGAGTTTATTCGTTACATACACTCATACATACAAATATTTCCTCTTTATAATATGAGAAAGATAGGCAAAAAAAATTCGTATGTCTGTCCAGCTTTTCAACAGGTTCTCATGAAATTTTGTGAGAGGTAATTATTTGGATTATTTTTGTCGATTCATCGTTTGGAATATTACCAAAATGGCGGAGCTATGGGGGTTGAAAATGCAAAAAATCGCTCAGATTTCAGAACCACTAGTAATATTAGGATAGAGTAACAAATCCGACAGAAAGTGTCGTGTTAAAAAATTCTTAGAAAAAAGCACATTCAAATCTTTCCCGAATTTTTCAATTTACTGGACAGATTTTCATTACTTTCTTATTTACTTTCAACGAAATATTATCAATTTTCTAAGAGAACCCAAAAATTTCTGCGAATCTCTGAAAGTATAAGGGTAAAGTTATAATAGTTCCATATGAATTATTGTATTAGAAAATCGTGTATAACAGTTTTCTTTTTTTTACGGGCTGGTTGCCGTCCTATCAAGTCGTGGGTTCTATTCTTTATTTTATTCTTGATAAGCTTGTGTTGACTACAATCTCACCATGGTGTGATGATGTGGCCGAAGGTGGTAAGCACACAAAGCTTAGATGGGAACTGGCTCTCAAGTGCACCGATAGGTACTTGGCCACAGATTTTCAACTTGAGGGTGGTAGCCAGCCAATCGGATACTACAAAGTACCTTACCACCATGCTATGGTTTCCTACACCGAAAACTCAAACTCAAAACTCATTTATTCAGTTTAGGCCCTGGTAAGGCACTTATGAACGTTACAATTGACTCTACCACCGGTTCGGAATACACTTAAACTGAGAAGACTCCGGCAAGAAACTCAGCAAGGCAATTATTTTTTTAACAGTGGATCTTTCTTACATTTTTAAAAGTACATTTAGATACATTTTCAAATATTTTACACTACGCCACCCCCTGGCGGAGCAGAGAGAAGATACTACAACCATATATTTCTGTCTTCCATATAATGAGCCACCTTATAGTAGGCTTTGTTCATTAACCTAAGTTTAATAAAAAAATTAAATTTAAAATAAGACATTCCAGCTACCTCACGTGGGATCCTATTGTACTTTTATGAAAGCTAAATTAAGATAACTAAGCTCATTGTAGGATTCGAACCCACAACCTTCGCTGCGGTATTCAACGTCACTACCACTGAGCTATCATTCATATCCAGGATATATACCTATATGTGTGCATGAACATGTCTGTTTGTCCTGAGTCTGGGTGTAATTATCTATTCAAGTATGTATTCAAAGCAAAATTAATACAATGTAGTATATCAGTCATCTGGTTTCCATATTACAAGCTCTGCTTAGTTTGGGATCAGATAGCCGTGTGTGAAGAACGTCTTAGGATTTTTTTTTTGTTTTTCTTTTGGTGTTTATTTATTTATTTATTTATTACAAGATCCACAGCTCTTAAAAAAAATAATTATACAATTTCTCTTACATATACATCTTACAGCCAATTAAGGATTTACAATTTATTAATCATTTACATATAATGAAAAAAAAAGAAAAGACCAGTGAGTGTTTGATATGCAAAGTATTTAGGCTAGGTGTTAGTGTGTGTGTGTGTGTGTGTGTGTGTGTGTGTGTGTGTGTGTGTGTCGGATATACTACATGCCACATTTATCACATTTGTCACACGGCTTGTGTATTTAGCCAGTATCAAGTAGGATATTTTTCATGATGATTGATGAATTTTTCAAGTGGGCGTAGATGGCCAAATCCTAAACTAAAGAGAATAGCGAAAAATGCTGAAAGGAGTCTCGAGGCCGATTTTAATTTAAAATAAAACTGCATGTTTAGATTAAAAAAATATTACCCCAAGCCAGGAATCGAACCCGATGAATTTGAAAAAAAAAATACACAGGTCTCAAAAACATCGAACATAGTGCATACCAATTCAGTATATCATACATTCTATATAAATTTTCGTTTTGTCTTTTTAATAAAAAAAAAAGCTGATTTGATACATCAGTCAACATCCCTATTTACAAAAGTAAACAGGTTCGAATCCTTTGCGGACATACCTCAACGCAACTTAAAACTTCGGTACGTTTTAAAAATAACAACTAGGTTACTGTAAAAGTAAAAGTAGCCAAATCATAGTTTTTCCATCTATATGCTAATTTTTATCGAACTGGCAATCCTCTTTCGGTTTTATTACTCTTTTTAATATACATGAAACGTCGAAGTTTACGTTTCGTATACATCCCGTATTTACGCGGCTTTTCTCGGCTATGATTACTAGTTTGAAGCATCATCTATTATAGCACAGATATAGTTCGCACGATTCTTAGATAGATGGCGCTCCAATAATCTACATCGCGCTAACGAAGTTTTCTATGCGATCTGCATATATACAAGGTCCCCAGCCCCCATAAGTTCTTTCTGAGATATATATATTGTGTGAGAGATCGTATTAAGAGAGTAGGTATCCGCTAAGGAAAGAGTTTTAAAATTGAACACCTCAAAGAAACGCGGGTGAGACCTTATACTAGATTGGTGATTAATTTTCTAGTTTTTCGCCCCGCGGTTTCACTCGCGTTCCCGATAATCTTATCTTTTTCCGGGATAAAAAGTATCCTATGTTTTATTCTAGGATAAGAACCACCTGTGTGCCAAGTTTCATCAAAATCCGTTCAGCCATTTTTGCGTGAAAGAGTAACAAACATCCATCCATCAAAACTTTCACATTAATTATTAGTGGGATGTGCCGATTAACATCCGGAATCCGGTTTACAAGTAAATAAGCTGTTCCTTATTTGACTGCGGAACCCTAACAAAGGCAAGGATCATTATGTTCCAAAAAACATTACAAATATCCACAGTAGTACATATATGCAAAACACAATTTGTATGCAAGTTATGCAAGCAATAAACGGGAACAAGACAAGGAGAAGCAATTTTATTGGAAATTCCAGTACTGAGGCGTTGTCGTTGCGAATTTTCCAAATAGCAATATACCACCAGGACAGCTAACAGGGCACAGTTAGTTTATTTCTTAAACAACAAACATGCTAAAAAACATAGATGACGTGTTTATTGAAAGACGACCTGACAACAATTAGACATTTATTCAATTCTATATTTAAACACTACATCTTCCCCTAAATTAAATACATATAATAATAATCCCTACTTTCCCCCATATAAAAAATTTTATACATATAATAATAATCCCTAAGTATAGAGGGTTTATAAACTCATTTAAATTCTTTAACTAAAATCTAATTTAACAACAAAATATAAAAACAAATTCTGCTCATCCCAAGATAAGTAATTACATAACATATTAATTAATCAAATAAAATATAATCGAGGTGAACAAAAACAAATCATATTCATATTAAATTACAACAAAAACTAAACTACTTAAAACTCTAGCGTCTTACTAATCTCCCTGAAATTCGTACATATTTAGGACACGCTTTCCACAGGGATACAGATCAGAACTACTACTGGCGGTATTTTCTGTAGATGGTCCACATTCTACTGTCGATTTACTACTCGTATCATCAACAACTTTTCCATCATACTTGCACACACCCTCTTCGCAATTATTGGGGTCACGCACTGCATTTGATGCACATCGAATTAAATGTCGCCTATTGCGTCTATACTGCGCCCCATCATTATTTTCAATAATGTAAGAACTAGGTGTATGCGCCATTCCAACCACAGTACCATGCATTCTTGATGTACCATTTTTACAGATCACATTATCACCACTATTCAGTGGTGGCAGTGGCTTGGCACGTTGATCGTAATAAATTTTACTTTTAATTTGTTTGTCAATCATCGTTTTGTATTCAGATGAATCTACGATTTTTGGTTCCATTAACTTACCACTTACGGGTAATTTGCAACGCAGTCGCCTACTCATTAGTAACTGTGCAGGAGAACTTAAACCCTGTCTTGGCGTGTTACGAAAATTGAGTAACGCCAAATGAAAATCAGTGCCACTATTAATAGCTTTAATAAGTAACGATTTAATTGTTTGCACCGCGCGTTCACTTTTCCCATTTGCCTGTGGATAGTTAGGTGATGAAGTTACATGATCAAAACCCCATTCTTTAGCAAACATTTTGAACTCACGACTTGTATATTGTGTACCATTGTCACTCACAAGTAACTCCGGTATACCATGACGAGAAAACATGTCTTTCATGGCGTTTATTACCGATTTGGATGAAATATTCATTAATTTGCTAACCTCTATGTAATTTGAATAATAATCAACTACTATAAGATAGTGTTCTTTTCTATACTCAAACAAATCAGACCCAACTTTTGTCCAAGGCAAAGATGGTATAGTCATAGGTATCATAGGTTCCCTAGAAAGAGAATTTACATTTTCCCGACAGATATTACAAAGTTTGACAAATTTTTCGATATCACGTGACATGTTAGGCCAGAACAGCACCTGCCTGGCACGACGCTTGCACCGATCAATACCTAAATGACCCTTATGAATGATTTCCAGCATTTGTGCTCTTAAAATTGTTGGGATCACTACCACATTTTCCCTAAAAATTACACCATCAACAACAAATAATTCATCTTTAATAGGCCAATATATTTTTAAACTTTCCCTAAGATTGCACTTATTGTCAGGCCATCCTGCATTTATATATTCTAATATTTTGCATAAATCCCTATCTTGCTTTGTTTCTTTTTTTATTAATGACAATTTATTGTTTGACATTGGCAAATTATTGACAATTAATTGAACTTGGCATAGAACATTTTCTGCAACTTCCTCACTGTATAAATCGGGAAGTGGTGCCCGAGACAATGTATCCGGTATGTACATATATTTACCTGGTTTGTAACATACTACTAAATCATAACATTGTATTCTCAACATCATTCGTTGCAAACGAGCAGGGACTGACATAAGAGGTTTTTTGAAAACACTCTCTAGTGGCTTATGATCCGACTCTACGATCACTTTACTCTTACCAAATATATACTGATGAAATCTCTCGCAACCGAACACAATCGCCAATAACTCTTTTTCAATCTGTGCATATCGTCGCTGTGCATCGGTAAGAGTACGTGAGGCGTACTCAACTGGTCGACCATCTTGTATAAGGACTGCACCAAGTGCGTCCCCGGATGCATCCACCGACACTACTACAGGTCGCGAAACGTCATTCAAAGCTAACACTGGAGCACAACTCACACATTCTTTCAACTTGTCAAAAGCACCTTGCTCACTTTCTTCCCAACACCATTCAATGTCCTTCCTAAGTAATTTAGTTAATGGACAAGCATACTCCGAGTAGTTTGGAATAAACTTGGCAAGATAATTAACCGCCCCTAAAAACCGTTCCAAACTCTTTCTGTCATTTGGTATTGGCATTTCTTTTATCGCTCTAGTATTACTAGGATCAGGCTGCATCCCATTTTCATTAAATAAATGTCCTAAATATTTTACCTCCTTTACCCCTATTCTACACTTTTCTTTGTTAAACTTTAAATTAATTACTCTTGCCCGATTAAATAAGGCATTTAACCTCCTGTCATGCTCTTCTTTTGTTTTTCCCCAAACTATAATATCATCAACGAAACTATCTGTACCCTGGAGGTCTTCGAGTAGCTGCCTAATCTTTGCATGAAATACTTCTGATGCACAATTAATACCAAAAGGTAACCTCAAAAATTGATAACGTCCAAACGGTGTCGCAAAAGTACAAAGATCAACACTCTCTTCATCCAATTGAATAGCCCAAAAGCCAGAAGTTGCGTCCAACACCGAAAAATATTTAGCTCCATTCAATTGCGCCGCTAACTCTGTGATTGTTGGTAACTGAAAGTGCGCACGCTGTACAGCGCGATTTAGTTCTCGCGGATCTAAGCAAATGCGGATACCATTGTTTTTTTTCGCAGCTATAACTAAAGCATGTACCCATGGAGTAGGATGATTTACTTTTCTTATAATACCCATCTTTTCCATTTTTTTTAGTTCTTTTGCTAACTGATCCCGCAACCCTAACGGAATTTTTCTGGTAGCACTTACTACTGGTCTTACAGAACCATCAGTAACAATATGATACTTTCCCGGTAGACATCCAACTCCCCTAAATAACTCTTCATATTCTGTCAAATTGACTTCATGAATTCTTTTTACTAAACCGACCTCTTCACAAGACTTACGTCCCAACACACTTTGACAACTCATGTCAGCAATTGCAAACCATAGATCATACATTTTATGTTTATATGACCACGGTAAATTACAAATACCTTTTACTGGTATTAAATCACCACTGTACGATTCCAAACGAATATTACGCTTTTTAACTCTATTATCGTCAAAACCTAATTCTGCAAAACGCTTATATGACATTACATTGATATCTGCCCCAGTATCAAGTTTGAATCGTTCTTCACCACGGTCGCATGATAGAGTTTCAAACCAGTCCTCAGATCCTCCCTCTCTGATTACTGATATATAAAATGACTCATTCCTATCAGAGTCACTACTAGATTCATCGCAATCGATATCATATAATTTTTTAACACTACCTTTGTTTTTATTAAACATATTCATCTTACATACGCGTGCCACGTGTCCCTGTTTGCCACATATGTAACAAACTATGCGAAGCGCCGGGCATTGTCCTTCTACGCAGTTTTTTTCAGCTCCGCAACCAGCACATGGCATAAATCGTGCGCCGCGCATATCTCGCCAATTAACTCCGCGTGGACCAGACCAACGCCCACTGGCACCACCACCAGGGCGAATGTTCCTCGATCGCTGTACGCTGTCCACTAATGCGACGCTCGAACCAGCAATACCACCAGTTCCTAGCTGATGATTGCTCTCTTGAGAAGCCTCCTCTGCTTGGCAAAGACCCACTGCTTTCTCCAAGTCAAGATCTTCGTGGCGCAGTAAACGGTCCCTGACCTTCCCACTACGTACTCCACATACGATTTTGTCCTTAATTAGCTCTTCTTGCAAATTATTGAATTTGCAATCTTTGCTCAACAATCGTAGTGACGTCACGTACTGTTGAATAGTTTCACCTTCTTCTTGATTGCGAGTAAAAAACTTGTACCTCACCAATGTCGTATTCACTTTTGCTCCAAAATAAGCATCGAATTTCTCTAATAGTATAGAGTAATCGTCCCGGTCTCCCTCCTTTTCGAACGTAAATGTTCTATAAATATCAAATCCCTCAGGACCAATTAGATTTATAAGCAGACTTGCCTGAACTGCTGATTTTTCAGTGCTTACTCCTGAAGCTTTGGTGAACAAAATGAACTGTTGTCGCCTATTTTTCCATTGCTCTGCTCTGTTAGCTGGACCCCCATCCATATTTAGCTCAACAGGTGGCCGTGCATGCTCCATTGTATACATTTTGTATGAATTATTTTCCAAAATAATAAAATTTAGTTTTCCGCTGTCACCATGACGTGTTTATTGAAAGACGACCTGACAACAATTAGACATTTATTCAATTCTATATTTAAACACTACAATAGATGACCTTTTTTTTTTATGTCACAAGTGACAACGAGGCAGACCGGTCACCTGATGGTAAGTGACAACCGTCGCCTATAGACATTGGCAATACCAGGGGATGGTAGCCAGCCAGTCGAGTACTACAAACTACCCTACCACCGTGCTGTGGTTTCCTCACGATGTTTTCCTTCACCGAAAGCTCAAGCCACCAGGTGACCCGTCAGCTTCGTTGTCACTTGTGGTATAAAAAAAAAAGCTCATTGTAAGGATTCGAACCCACGACCTATCACCATCATCATTATTTCAGCCGAAAGACGTTCACTGCTAGCCTATTGAATTAATATTTCGAGCGTCTACCTATACGGCAAAAAACTTCCGTTTGTTGTATGTAAATCCCCCTTAAATATTTATTTTATTCTGTTTTTAGTATTTGTTGTTACCTATAGCCGGGTGTCCCTTGACACCTCTCAAGTTTTTTTTTTAATATACAAGTATCCTAAATTTTACTCCAGAATCTATATCGTTACGGAGCTGAGTGGTAACAAACACACTCATACTTTCGCCTATATAAGAGGTAGGATTTCTCTTCTGCCGTCATGTACTCGTATGGAGGCTTAACCTTATTTTTAAAACAATGTTTATTCCATATATATTTAGAATTGTAGATGTGACTAGGGAGGTCGGCACTGGACCAAATGCTCACTTAAACCTGCCCGTGTGCTATTAGTGTTGTTACCGATGTCGACAAATTTAAATAAAAAGTTATCGATAAAAAAGTTTTACTGTTGCATTTTATTAAGTCCTCATAGTGAGCACGTCTCATAATGAGATGATGATTCAGGCTATAATTATATTATATCAAATTAGTATAATTTGCATAAGTCTATCTTATGCTGTTTTGGGCTCAAACATCATTTTTTATTTATGAAACTTTGTGCAAAAATAGTTACATAGTTCTGTTGTTTTTCGTGATTTTGGGTAAAATTATGGGTAACAACTACATAGCCGACGGCTGCCGCCGACTGCCTAAAATATGATAGTCCCTGTGACATTTGAAAACAAAATACATGGTAGGGGTTTTTTTTCCATACGGAAGTTCTTGATTCGGTCGCCACGCTCAAAGCCCGCGATAAAAGCTATACAATAGCTTAATAAAAACATGTTAAACTCATACATATTTTAGGTTACTAGTTTAAAAAGAAATTTCCATACTCTGAAAATGTTATTAAACACCTAACAAAAATACGTCTATCGATATTTTTTATCAAATGCTTGAACAGCCCTAGCACCCATCGGAGCGCGTAATCAGGTGACTGCCATCCCGAACCCGAATAACGAACGCAGTCGAATTGTTCCTCTTTTGTAACCTGCCAGTGGAGCCGCACTTGTGGCGGGAAGGGTGTACTTACCTTTACTAAAAATCCTTGAGTTGAATCAGTTCTAGTGTTAAAAGAACTAGTATTTTTTGTACCTGTCGAATACATCACTGTATTGTTGTTAGATTTGACATCTTAAGGCGATGATAGCTCAGTGGTATTGACGTCGGATACCGCGGTGAAGGTCGTGGGTTTGAATCCTACAATGAGTTTAAGCTTTCGGTGAAGGAAAACATCGTGAGAAAATCTGGCTGGCTGGCTACCAACCTCAAGTTGAAAATCTGTCGCCAAGCACCTATCGGTGTGTTCCGAAAGCACTTGAGAGCCAGTTCCCATCTTTGTGTGGGGCCATATCATCACTTACCATGGTGAGATTGCGGTCAAACACAAACTTATCCAGAATATAAAAAAACATTTTTGTGAGATAAAACAATTTTTCTCGGTCCGTAAATGTAAACCTTATGAATCTTCCTCCTTGTAGAGATATTTGGACGACTGGCGACTGAGGGCGCCCTAGGTGGGACCTCAGGGCGTCGGGGGTGCACAAAAAATGGTCGGACTTCGCATAAGCGATTTAGAAGAGTTTATGGGGATGGTCGGATTACCGTGACTCTCGCTACAACTGCCGCCACACCTCACATCCCTTCCCCTATCCATGTTTTTAGCAGACTCGCTCCGTCGCTTCAGGCACAGATGGAACTCTCCTACCAAAGCCAAATGTCCATTCTTAAGTCCCAACTTCGCAGATTTACCCTATGATTTATACCCAACCGTTTTTCCCTTAAAACCTCTTTGGATTATCTCTTCTTTGGGAATTCTTTTGCAGGTAAAACGGATTACATCTTGTACGGTTTAGCAGATCCTGCTTGTACGTTTAAAGTATCGATTATCTAGGGCAGGGCTACTCAAAGAGCTCTCTTTGGCCAGAGCGACAGGTTGTGAGAGCGTATTACATTTATTGACAGCTCATTAGTTTTAACATACCCATCTTTATCTGTTTGTACTGAATGAATGTTTCTTCTTTCTTAATTTTTTTTTATTTATTTATTTATTTACCACAAAGTTATACAAAAAATACACTATTAAAATATAGCTTTTCTCTAGTAAATATAGTTGTTTTTAGGGTGCCATATGTCAAAAGGGAAAAAATCACACGTCCGTAAGTTTAAGTTTAATTTTATTTTGTTTATAATAATTAGCACAATGTATTTATTAATATTTCAATTAAAATATACCCTAACTAACGGACAAAAATAAATAATAAAACATAAATGTGTCTTGATAAGTACCTACTGTTTATAATAATAAAATAGTTATTTTTATTTACATACATTTCTGTGTCAATAAATATTACTAGAAATTGACTGAGATTTATTATATAGAAATACTGCCTGATTATTATAAAGGAAACCTATAAAATGTAACTGGATAAATGGAAACACATTTCACAGGAGTACTCTAGTATGTTTATTGAAACTTTTTTTGCTTTCGAGGAATAAAATTCTCAGAAAAAAAAAACAAATTCAAAACCATTTATTCAGTTTAGGCTGTAGGAAGGCATAGGACGAAATTTTAACCACCAAAAACATAAATGTAAAAAAGGAGAGCCAAGTACAATACAATAATTATTCTCTGCTGTGGGCTTCGTCGTAAAAAGAATGGAGATCTGAGATTGAGTGCCAAGTTCTATGCAAAATACAAATATGTAGTCTAAGGGCTGACTTGGCTGGTTTTCCCATACGAATTATATAGCCTTCGCATGTTCTAAACCTGTTACCTTTCGGTTCTTATTTTATTATTCCGAAAATTTGGCTTGCTGGTAGAAACTACCCATCGAACATAAGGCTCTTCCATGACTGTGTAAAAGTAGGTACTTAATAATAATTCGTATGGGAAAACCAGCCAAGTCAGCCCTTAGACTACATATTTGGATTTTGCATAGAACTTGGCACTCAATCTCAGATCTCCATTCTTTTTACGGCGAAGCCCACAGCAGAGAATAATTTTTGTATTGAACTTGGCTCTCCTTTTTTACATTTATGTTTTTGGTGGGATATCATTACTTTTTGTAGGTAAGTACATATCCTCGTAACGCCGTGGGTTCTTTTAAAAGGACAAGTTGTCACAGCGCCCCACCCACCCCGCCCGCGCCGCTCCGGCGTCACTTGGCGCGCGCGCGTCGTGTATATACCGAAAATCTAAATGCCTATTATTTTATCATTATTTATGAGTAGGTAATGATTTTACACTATTGATGTGCTCTAAATATAAAAATAATAATTAATCCCAGTTAATAACGTAGGATGCGAGTAGCGCAAGACCGGTCATCGTGGAGATCCTTAGGGGAGGCCTTTGTCCAGCAGTGGACGTCTTCCGGCTGATATGATTATGATGATGATGATGAATAACGTAGGTACCCTAAGTAATATTAGGTATTTATGTTAAGCGTTCATAATAGAATCTAATTATTTAAAAATTGCCAGTTTTTTATTTATTCCTTTGTATTCATCTAATTACCTATCTGCATACCAAATTTTAACTCTCTAGGTCATCTGGAACTGGGTTAGAGTTTTGGTCTATAGGTCAGTCAATGATAAAAATGAGGAATTTTGGACATTAATATCTAAATAACCGTTTGAGATAAGCTTATGAAATTTAGAACACATATGTATCTCGCAAGTCTCAATATATGAGCCAAATTTGATACGTTTATGTAAAATAGCTTTTGATTTATGAGGGGGTCAAAAGTGGCTCCAAATGGTTCGTGTAATATTACACACGGTGCGGCTCGCCAGTTCTTTTTCTTGAACTTGGCTTGACACGCTCCCGCGTGTCTAGATACAGAAGTTACCACCGGTTCAAAACTGAGAAGAAACTCAGCAAGGTTTCATTTTTTTAATATTTTTGGATGTATATGACATTTTATGATTAAACTAAAACAAAAATACATAAAAACTCAAAGTCTAAAATAATTGAAGGTGAGCTCTTTACTCAAATAAATAAAGTTGGTTATAATGCAATATTATATTATGCATGTTTATTTCAAATTTCTATGATGTGATATGGGAGCACAGCAATACGAAACTCGAAACATTTTGTCTTATATTCGAACTAATTTGGCATGTATAATACTAGAGAGCCCTTTTCAGCATAAGATGTATTAGTTAGCAGCAAGCACGCATCCAACGGGGTCACAGGATTTCAAAGTCAAAGTCAAAACCATTTATTCAGTTTAGGCCCTAGAAGGGCACTTATGAAGGTAGAATTACAGAATTTACCACCTGTTCGGAAATCAGCCTTCAACTGAGAAGAACCGGCAAGAAACTCAGCAAGGTTTCATTTTTTAAATATTTTGGACCATCTGACTATATTGTTTTTTTTTTTCAAATGTTTAACAATTTTATTTTTATTTTACTCTTTCTGTAAAGACAATCACTTTGAGGAAACCATAGCACGGTGGTAGGGTACTTTGTAGTTATCGTCTGGCTGGCTACCACACACCGCACCTTGCAACAAATCCCAAGTAAATCCGAAGCAAATAATGTAGTATGACATAAAACAGGCAATTTTATTGCTCGGCCATAACTTTAAACATGAGAATCGCCACAAGCTCCATTATTTACTGTTATTGCCTCTCCAAGAAAACAAGTCTTCGAACTCACAATATAAAACACAGATAAAAATGAAATTATTGTCCAAGAATAACATTTGGTAGTGTTATAGACTCGAACAGAATGGGTTTTGGGTTTTTATGCTGCAGTTTTTTTTTCTTTTTACAAATAAGGGCCTAAACTCAACCTCCTTCGTCTGTAGGTATTATTGTTTTTTTTATGAAATATGTTTTAAGTTATTTTATATCCGCACATAACTTATTTAACGCTAACCTGTTGTATATTATACAGATCTTCCCCCCTTTATGGGGGTGGGAGGGTGAAAGTTACAGTTTTCTTAGTTTTTATGTTCTTTGTATGTAAATTGTAGGCTTTCTAGCATATTTGGAAGTACCCTAGATTGTTGAGCGAGTGGCGAGTTTTATTCTCGCCAAGCTAGATGAATAAAACTTAGTTTTATTTTAAATGTTCCCTAATACATATTATTTTGTAAATGCCTTACCGAATGTCTACCCACTAGAACATTTGGGTGGTCTTTTAATCTAGTAGCATTCGAACGCTCCGACGGTAAACATGCCTCAGTGCTCGATTAAGATATATTGTGGCTAGCAGGTATGAGTCGTAAAATTTTATTGCCTTTTGTACATAGCTTTGTGAATAAAACTTTAAAAAATAACAAATAGTACCTAATAACTAAATAACTTGCTTGGTATTGTTTATCTTTAGTTATTAGATATCAATGGTAGTGTCTCGCTTACTTTTTCGTTTGTCTTGGCGGGGCACTACCGCGCCCCCAGATAACACATGTACATATGTATACTGTATGATATTTGATAGAATATCTACATGCTTATCTACTTATTCAATTTAAAGAAAAATGCTTTAAAAATTTAAAGGATTTTACAAAATATCAAGCTAATTTAAGAACAAAATTATCCTATATTATTATAAATGTGAAAGTTTGGGTACTCAATCACGCAAAAACAACTGAAGTTATTTTGATGAAACTTGGTACACAAGTAGATCATATCCTGGAACAAAACTTAGAACACTTTTTATGCCGTGAAAAGATGAGATCTATCGGGAACGCGGGTGAAACCGCGGGGATCAACTATACTCATATGTACCTATTCATGTACTACACCTCATTCCAGGGTGCACTTCAGATTGACTTGGTTGATAAGTTCCGTGGCTGAGAAACGAAGGCTACTGTGAATTCTACACTTCTACAGATCTGGGGCGCGTTTTCTATCAAATACAGGTCCATTCTTTACGGTCCGAGTCGTCTGGACCACTAGTGACAACGAGGCAGGCGGGTCACCTGATGGTTAGTGACTACCGTCGCCTATAGGCATTAGCAATACCAGGGGATTGTCAATGTGTTGTATACCTTATTACAATAAATAATAAATAAATATAAATAAATATCCTCGGACATTTTTCACACACGGCTATCTGATCCCAAACTAAGCAGAGCTTGTAATATGGAAACCAGATGACTGATATACTACATATACTACTTTTTTTTGTAAATTCATACTTAAATAGATAATTACACCCAGACTCAGGACAAACAGACATGTTCATGCACACAAATGTTTGTCATGGATGGGAATCGAACCCACGACCTGCGGCGTGATAGGCAATGTGTGAACCAACCACGCCAACCGGTCCGTCGACAATGCCGCGGTTTCACCTACGTTCGCGGGGTTTTGCCGGGATAAAAAACATGCTATTTTCTATTCCATGATCTATATCGACTTGTGTGCCAAGTTTCATCAAAATCCGTTTTTGCGTGATTGAGTAACAAATATCTAAACTATCATATTTATAATATTAATGGGATGGGCAAATAATTTTTGTATGTGTAACATCTTTCATTTTCTTTTCATGCCACATGTATTACAGAACCCTAAAAAGCGACCTCTTCCGGACATATATCGATGCAAAGAAGATAAAAGTGAAATTTTAACTTTCGTAATTTAAATTAGTCATTTTTCAAAGAGTGCACCAATGATATTAAAAGTAAAAAGGTGTGAGGTTATAAGCGCTCCGAAAAGGGGAAGCTAAAATGTGGCTAATTAGCATACTTTACTTGGGTCGCATCTCGCCTGCATAAACAGTTTCACTTCACGTACCGAGTGCAATTAAAAGTAAAGGACCCAAACCAACCAAAAATGCCATCGAGTTATGAGATATCGTAAGGTAGTGTGGATATTTCAATATGAATTTATTTATATGTGCGTTAGAGCGCCATTTTTTAAACCGAAGGTTTGTAGGTAACCTGTGCCGAATTGGACCTACTTTTACATTTATTTTTAATTTTAGATTTAGAATTTTTCTATATTTTACAGAGTCAAAATTTATTATCAGCGGCTATAGTAGCAGCGCTACATGTGAGTCGAGTCAGCGAAAAGTAATAGAAACGCGTCGTCACAACAACATGGACGTAATGAAATATGACACAGGAATTCCTACATCGCGCTAGCAAAGTTTTCTCAGCACTTTGCATATATACGAGTTCTCAACAAGAAACGTAGGACTGCAGTCTCCGGGCATTGATACCTAGCCCGGTGGAAGATCTTCCCTTTTCGCGGTACTTAAATTGGTGACCCCTGACATTGGACAAGACAACCTTAATTCTTGAGGCTTGTGTGGGGACACAAGCCTCAAGAATTAATGAATACCACGAGTGAATCTACATACAGTTTTCTTTGTCAACGCTCTTTTACGTGTTCTTATTTTCCCCATAAATTCCCTATTTTTCTTCCCAAATCATTTCTATCTCCAACATAACCTATCTTCCCCCCTTTAGTTATAATATCATTGGAGTGCTCTCTCTGGCCCCAAGTGGCACACGCCCAACAGATAACCAAGTAATATTTACCAAGAGCGCTGGCAGTTCAGCGGCCGCCATATTTATTAGCCAACCATTTCCGTTTCCGGCGGCGTGGTTGATTTAAACACGCGTTTCCGTTGTATCACTTGACTGGCTTCCGTTCTGTTATTGCGCTAATATATTTAAGCATTTTTCATGGATGTCAATGTTGATGAGAGTATCTTCTCAAGAAATATTTGGAGTTACTAATACTAGTGGTTCTGAGAGCTGTAGACCTCGCGAAAGCTTTGTTTTTACGTTTTAAACCCCGTAACTCCTCGATTTTTAATATTTTCCAAAAATATTAATTGACATAAAAAAACTCGAGGCTTCTTTTTTTTATTCTGGATAAGCATGTGTTTGACCACATCATGGTAAGTGATGATGTGGCCGAAGGTGGTAAGCACACAAAGCCTAGATGGGAACTGGCTCTCAAGTGCAGCTGTCGGAACACACTGATAGGTGCTTGGCGACAGATTTTCATCTTGAGGGTGGTAGCTAGCGAGTCGGCTACTACAAAGTACCCTACCACCATGCTATGGTTTCCTCACGATGTTTTCCTTCACCGAAAGCTCAAGCCCATTGTAGGATTCGAACCCACGACCTTCGTCGCGGTATCCGACGTCACTTACCACTGAGCTATCATCGCCTTATGGTCTGCTTGAGTTTGTTGTTTATTAAGTCAGTCATAATTAAATTCTATAGATTACTATTTTTGCCGCCATAACACGCAAATATTGTCAGTGAGACTAGATAAATAATAATTATTGAATGTAATTGTTTTGTAATTGTATTGTGTAAGTTGTTTTTGAAAAGAGTAATTGCTGAGTTTATTGCCGGCTCTTCTCAGCAAAAACAATCTTCCGAACCGAGCATTTAGAGTCTGACTATTCATAAGTGCCTGTGAAGGCCTATTTGGATGAATAAACAATTTCATTTCATTTCATTTCAATTTCATTTCATTTCATGATTGAGAAATAGCAACGTGCACGAAGTTGTGTTCGTGACCTGCACGTACGTTATCCCGCGTCACTCGCGTCGCACAGGAGATCGGCTTCCTCTTTCAATTTCGGCTTCATTTTAAGTGCGTGGAGCTTTACTTGGTGCGAGATTCAAATATTATACTATTATATTAGGTACGTTATTTATCTAAAATTTAAAATATTTCTTTTTTTTTCTAGTTACCTTTTAATCAATATTGTGTACGCTCATTAATATTAATATAAAAATGTTTTCTCCGTAAGCGAATCTGTTATTCTTTGTGAGAAAATAAAGTTCTTAAACCACATTTAAAAAAAAGTATGTCAGTCATCTGGTTTTCTTAGCACAAGAACTGTTTAGTTTGGGATCATAATATTGCTGTTAAGAATGTCCCAGAAGGAAAACATCGTGAGGAACCCACAGCACGGTTATAGGATACTTTGTAGTACCCGACTGGCTGGCTACCACCCTCAAGTTGAAAATCTGTCGCCAAGCACCTATCGGTGTGTTCCGACAGCTGCACTTGAGAGCCAGATCCCACCTAGGCTTTGTGTGCTTACCACCTTCGGCCACATCATCACTAACCATGGTGAGATTGTGGTCAAACATAAGCTTATCCAGAATAAAAAAGATACTAGTAGCTCTGAGAGATGTAGACCTCGCTAAAGTTTTGTGTCCCTTTTCGCATTATATACGTTTTCAAACCCCATAACTCCGCCATTTTGAAAATCATCTTTGTTTAAACACATCGGGAATGCACATAAAGCTGCGGGGAAAAACATAATTCATTTGTTTCTACGCAAACCTACATGATTTTAAAATAGGAACAACAATTCTTCCTAAGTCGCATTTCATAGAAAAATGTATGTCATTTGTCATACAAAACGTATAACTCTCAAGAGGAATAAAAGTCCAGCACGCAGAGTAAGAAAACTACATTTGAAACATTCCCGCTATTTATAATTTTATTTGATCCTTGCAGTCTAAATCGTTGCAATTCATAATGTATTTTAAATATATCGCGGTTTCACCCGCATTTCCTATTATCTAATTATCTATTCCTTTTATCTTTTTCCGGGATAAAAAGTATCCTATGTTTTATTCCAGGTTATGTTTTATCTGTATGCGAAGTTTCATTAAAATCCGTTCAGTCGTTTTTCCGTGAAAGAGTCACAAACATCATCATATCGAAACATACTTTCACATTTATAATACTAGCTGTTCTGCGCGGTTTCACCCGCGTTCCCGAGGGATCTTATCTTTTCCCGGGATAAAAAGTAGTCTATGTGCTATTCCAGACTACAATCTATCTCCATGCTAAATTTCATTCAGATCCATTCAGCCGTTCTGGCGTAAATGAGTAACAAACATACAACCATACAAACTTTCACATTTATAATATTAGTAAGAAGTAGGATAGGATAGTGATTAGGTAACTGTAAATGAAAAATGTCCAAACAAATTCTGTGTATGAATCGGCAGTTAAATAGTTTCCTAGAAAAATATTCTCACAAAGAAACCAGTTCGCTTAACTCTATATCATTTGACGGTACTTTTTTCCAGCACTTTCAAAGGAAAAATGTTCAAAAGGAAGTTTTTAATGTGCAAAGATGCTCGGTTTATGGTTTCCTACATAGAGGGAGCGAGTGTGGCGGACGCTGCTGATTTATACTTACACTTTACTTCGTTATACTTGCATTATGCTGTGGTTTTACCCGTATCAATTGAATTTAGAGTTGTCCGCGATATGTGTATGAAAATGAAAATATTTTTTATGCAAACAGGCACTTATGACTCTTACGCACGGTCGGTTGATTTTGCCGAAACAAATCGGCAATAAACTAGGTAATTACTTTAAATCAATTGAGATCAATAATTATTTATTTAGGTCTTGTCAACAGTATTGTTTGTTATGGTGGCAAAAAAAACTTAATTATGAGTAACTTATACTAACTAACGACTGAACAGATTTTGAATTTTTTTATGGATATACTTTATAGGTATCCTTAAAAATTATATACTTTTCTATACTAATATTATAAAGAGGTAAATTTTGTGAGGTTTTAGGGGGTAATCTCTGGAACTACTGAACCGATTTTGAAAATTCTTTTACCAATAGAAAGCCACGTTATTTGTGAGTGTCATAGACTATAATTTTTTCCCGGGAAAATAAGATCCCAACGCGGGTGAAACCACTGGGGACAGATATTTTCAAATAATTATACACAATTCAGGGTGAATTGTGTATAATTCACTTAGGTACGCGTAGCAACACTAAATGCTACGACGTAGCACCTCTACGAACAATCTCGTAGCTGCCGATGCAGTTAAAGGATGACTTCTGAATTCATGATTACTTCTGTAGCTTTGAGCGAGTGCCCGCCCTACAGCGAAAATTCAATTGGCTTTGACTCCGACTCTGATGTATTCTAGGAAATAACGTCTGGCTTTTTGTCTATGGTAGTCTAGTTCTAAGTTACTAATGGTCATTTTCCTAATAAGCTTAAACTAGCTCTTCTGCAGATGTTAATACCTTCATTAAATATTTTAGAAGACAGAAAACACAAAGATAAAACTTTAGCATTATGTTTAACCACAATCTCACCATGTTAAGTGATGATGTGACCGAAGGTGGTAAGCATACGAAGCATAAAAAGAAACTGGCACTCAAGTGTAGATGTTGAAACACAGGCAAATTTTTAGCGACACTCCTCACGATGTTTTCCTTCACTAAAACGCTTAAGCTCGTAGTAGGTTTTAGAAATGAGACCTTCGCCACAATATTTGAGGTCTCTACCACTGAGATTATCGCGCGTTGTGAAAGGGGGCTAGACGGAAAAAAATCTTACGAAAAATTGACCGACACTTTTAGTGTCAGTGTCACTTTATTGTAAGCTGTGCGGCGTGCGCATGTTTTTCTGTCTGTCTCTCTCTCTCTTATAGAAAGCAAGCCAGATATTTTCATTTCTATTTATAAATGTTTTTTTTTTTATATATGCTCTCTCGACTTATATAACTTCGTTCCATCCGGGTGTCCCTTGACACCTCTCTAGTTTTTTATTAACTAGTTTCACCCGCGTTCCCGAGAGATCTTATATATCTTTTCCCGGGTTAGAAAGTATCCTATGTCCCTCTCCAAGGTTCTATTTATCTCTTTACCAAATTTCATCCAAATCGTTTCATCGGTTTAAGCGTGAAGACGTTACAGACAGACAGACACACATTTACAATATTAGTATGGATTTGAGGCCTTCAAATAGACGATGGATTGCAACTCTAATACCAGTACAAAAGGTTGATTTTGGCGAGGCATCTAAACACTATTGTTTAGTATATTTTAGTATTACAACCAAAATATGTCGTTGTGCAAATTAAACTATTTACAGTAAATAGAGTAAACGTCAACCGCAGTAAACCAATATAGCCACAATTTGTGTGTTGTAAATGTTGCGTTTTGAACTATTAATGAAAATAACAGTGACTATAAACGCTGCTCGTCATTTCATTATAATAGTGTGATTGTTGTACGCGTTTACTTTCGTAAATGGTGGCTGCCACACGACTCATACTTATGAACTTAAGTTCCTTTATTTGCTAGCATTTTGTTGGTATTAGAAATTAGATTGAAATTCGCATTTAGATAGGTGGTGATGGACTACCCTATTTTCTGAATAAAAGAAAAAATCTGACTAATTGTTCAGGCCAGGTTTGTGACGGCGAATCAGCCGGCAACACCAACCGTTCGGGCAGCCCAGCGGGCAACACTTTTCCCCCCTGCCTCTCTCTCGATCTATGGCCGACTTCCGCCCATCCTTTTTTCTTCACGCAATGCATCGCAATGTAAGTAAATGCAAGATAAAATGTAAAATTTGGAAAATGAAACAATTCAACAAATAACATCTTTTATTTGTCACTTTATCGTGGACAACAACGTTGCTAATTTTGTTGCAAATCACGCTAAACGACTTATTTTTTCATGATAGCGATTATATTCATGTTGAAAAAAAGCCATTTGACATAATGAAATGTGGATATATCCTAATGATTTTTTTTATAAAGAAATGTAGTGAGACCAAATTATTCAATTAAAGATTATGGATTAATATTTTATCTGAAATAAATGGCTATTATTATTATTATTACTTGAGTCGCGATCCAGATTTTTGATAGTTTTGGGACGACCGTCCCAACCGTGAGCCTATTGCTATGAGAAAAATGCGATAGAGACGTGTGACTGGCCCCAGCTGCAAATCAGCGTTGTGTGTTTTTATGCTACGCTGACGGACTATTTGTCAACACATAATTAGAAAATTAGTTTAATAGAACATCTGTTATATTTTCACCGACACTTTTTATATTTTCCTCATCAAAAATCCTTCATGTTACTTTCGTTTTTTAAGTACCGTAAAAACAAAAAGCCATCCTTTCTCCATGATTAGCTTTGTGTTTCGAAAAATCCTTTGTATATTTTTTAAAGGCTTTTACAAAAGTCCTTAGAATTCAGATACGACAGCCAGATATTTTATTTCCATCATATTTGGAATAATCAATAATTTCCCTTGTAAAAAATCGTATTTAGTATGCGTACCACTTTTGGCCTAATCATCATCTTAATGTCATGGAAAGCTAATCTTTATAGAAAGGCGTTGATTATTCAGTCTTCGAATGTCGTGACAAAGTTCGTGTGTTTGAATCTTGCTTTTGCTGATGGATACGATACCACCACCACCACCATAATATAATGGACAAGGACACCATATTTCGGTGGTAAAGTTCTTTGCAGTACTCGCCTGGTCGACTACCATCTTCCATTTGACCCAGCACTGCCTACTAGCGGTCCTGGCAGCTGGACTTAGACTGGAAGTCACTAAAACGTCAATATAATAAGATCGCGACCTCCTCGGAAGTAGTAGACATATTCTCCAGTACTGTGGAGAAATTTAAGTATCTGATTCGTACTCAATTCAATGGTGTGTAATAGTTGATATGCCTAGCTTATGTAACTAGTTTATTATTGTATGGGTATTATGCTGTATTTATTAGTTTTAAATTTTTGTTTTTTTTTATTTCATGCTGTGTTTGCCTATAATTGGTTGTGCACTTAATTCT
Organism: Ochropacha duplaris; assembly: GCA_951361185.1. Taxonomy (NCBI): domain Eukaryota; kingdom Metazoa; phylum Arthropoda; class Insecta; order Lepidoptera; family Drepanidae; genus Ochropacha; species Ochropacha duplaris. The sequence goes on along the minus strand of OX592712.1, from coordinate 1,160,063 downwards.
GTTTAATATGTATGTAATATTGTAAAAGGAGAAGTCCTGACTGACTCATCAACGCCCAGCCTAAACCCTTAGACCTACAAAGCTGAATTATTTCACAGGTATTGTTTTTAAGATGTAGACGAGGAATAAGGATTTTTTAATTTAATCTCTAAATGGGTATATTGCTGGTGCCATTTTTATTTTTGTTATATTTAAAAAGTTTCCAAAAAGTCCCTGAAAATCTCACAGATAAGGTTTCTACCGATTCATAAGGCAATTTAGATAAAAAGTTTATTTTCTCTTGGCGTTTCCAATCTAAATGCTAAAGCTGAGAGCATAAGCGTTTGCTATGCAGAAAAGGAGTGAGTTTTCAGCGTTTTCAGCTCAATGGCAGGTTTCTTTTAAGATCTAAATGGATCTCTACAAACCGAGATGTAGCTGAATGGCTTATTTTGCTTTTGTGAAGATTGCACTGACTTAAAACATGGTATGAAAAGTAAAAATCTTGTTTGATGTTTTTATGTTAATGATCTGTATTTTGAATGAATTTTCAAGGAGGCACAAGTCTTTTGCTGTTTTTATTCATTTACACACTAGTCCGAGATGAAAAGTAATCTTTAGCACTCACGGATAAAAGCTACATTATCCGTGTGTACTTATTAATAAGTATAAAGTAATGTAGCTTTTAATTGAAATAAAAGTTTACTTTAAAGGAAAGTCGTAAATTTTTCGCAAATTTTGATACATATTTTAAATTTTCACCGTGTTAAGATTTTATGGGTATTTTATTAAATGACATGAAATAGTGCAGACACAGCCGTATACCGTCGGTAAAACAATATCCACTTGTGAGATAAAAGAATCTAATATACTTACTACTTGCATTCCACTCTGTGCCATATCGGTGCCTTCCGTTCTAAACGTAGGCTGCTGTTGGATTTAATATTAAAATTCTACAGATATTTTTATTTTACACTAGCTTTCTGCTCCGCGGTTTCACTGGCGTTCCATAGGGAATTAAAATAAAACAGCCCATGTTAATTGCAATTTTTTTTTAATCTTCCTTTCTACTGTTAGTTTAGATACGATTGTGTTTGTAGCTAAGGCTTTGAATCCCCCAATACAAGAGAAATTCAAATAATGTCTATAGGCGACGGCAGTCATGCTTTTTGGATCGTTACTCTTCTAATAAACAAAAACCCGCCAAGTGTATGAAAGATCATGGATACTAGAGAGTTCTGCATTTCTTTTACCCAATTTGAAAATGTGTTCGATTCCAAAGGTTGATTGTATAACTTGCGAACTAAAAAAACTCTCATTAGACATAATAGTCCTTGATCTAGCACTGCAGCTTTTACATAACTGCTGTTTTTGTTGTAGGGAGGGAAACACATTATGTTAGCAATCGGTAAATGACATCGAAATATTGAAAGTAACCCGAAACCTTAATGTTTTCACAGGCCGGTATAAATAGCTGAAGCATCTACTAAGAAATATATATCAATCAACCATTAAGGGGATCAGGCTTACTAGACTTACTTTTTAATTTTCCATGGCTTTCTAATTACATACAGCATCCAGCTAAATCTTCGTTGAATTTTCCTACATCTAAGCGCTTCTAAATACGATTTAATCTACAAATCGTACAATTCCAATAGCAATATTCCAATAAATAAGTAAATAGCAAACAATGGCGGGTGTGAGGATCCCGAACAGCGAGCGTGACGTTGGAATGTAATAGTCGGAGCACCCGTTATCTATATGACTGGCTCCTGGCTTCGTGAATTGCTTATAATGCGGATGGCATGTTAAAGAGCCTTTGATTATTATCATCACTTCAAATTCTCTTCTAATAACATTTGTTAATTTGTATTTCTGTTTACATGTAACTTGATATAACTACTGCAGGGATTTTGATATATTTAGATACTTATTTGATACATAATATAGAGTTGAAATAATTGGTTTTTGATACAATTAACGTGGGAATGCTGCAGGGTAATTTTCTCGGTCCAATACTATATCTACTATACGTTGCTGAGATTTCGATGGCAAGCACGACACGTAATAATAATATGAGAAATAATTTTACTTTTAAAGTTATTTAAGAAATTAACGAAGGTTTTCTCCTTAGATATGTAAGTGTTTCTCTAAATTAAACTTTCGTAGTCCACAATTCGTGTACCGAGCCACATATCCCCATTAGGAACCTCATTAACCTATCGCTGACCATTCACTGAATTTATCCACGATTGTGCCGATTTATTCTAAACTGGCGTGTAGTAGATTATCACGTAGTTATCCCATTTTTATCCCATTAAGTACTTATAAGAATATTAATGTATCCTACTAATACATAATCATAAATGTGAAAGTATGTTTTGACGTGAAGATATGAAGATGTGAAGATGTTTGATACTCTTTCACGCAAAAACTGTTGAACGAATTTAGATTAAATTTGGCACACAGGTAGACACTAAAACATAGGATACTTTTTATCCCGGGAAAAGATAAGATAACTACGAAACGCGGGTGAAACCGCGGGTGACAGCTAGTATATATTGAAAAAGAATTTTGATTTAAGAAAGTTTATTGCCGGCTCTTCTCAGCAAAAGCAACCTTCCGAACCGAGCGTTAGAATTTAACACGAATCAAATTGACGATTAAAAATACTTGTATGAGTTTACTTAATAAAGACATATTTGAGTTTGAGTTTGAAAAATTTACGACTTTTTTACCTTCGCGCGTTTGACAGTTCGCGCTGATGGCCGATGGGGCGGTATAGTTCTGGAGTAGCGACCACGCACCGGAAGACGCAGCGTGGCCCCCCCACAAGGTGGACCGACGACCTAGTGAGGGTCGCGGGAAACTGCTGGATGCGAGCAGCTCAGAACCAGTCGTTATGGAAAACTTTCGGGAAGGCCTATGTCCAGCAGTGGACGTCTTTCATCTAAAATGATGATGATGGATCCCTAAAAATACACCGAATTATGGAAGCCTACAAATAATTCCCTTTATAATCTAAAATTTCTACAAATTGGATTAAATCCATACAACAGTAAATATTTTCACGTTCCGTTATCAAATTGGTCAATACATCGCAAAGCCTATGATTTATTCGTGTGTGCCGCCCACTGATTTTATTGTTTCGGTCTCCTATAGTAGGATTATGTAAATGTATTTCAATTTGTATAGAAATTCTTCCAAAGTGATTGTATGTTAGCTATTTCATGGATCGTGCTACAAAAATTTACCACTACACCACAAAGTTCTATAGAGATTTTAAACGGGTTTATTTTTACATGTTTTTTGCCCGCCATGGTTTCCTGTGCTATGGTTTCATCACGATGTTTTCCTTCACCGAAAGCTCAAGCTCATTGTAGGATTCGAACCCACGACCTTCGCCGCGGTATTCGACGTCACTTACCACTGAGCTATCATCGCCTTAAAAGTTAAGTTTGTTAGGATGTGACGATGTTTGTAGATCTTTCACGCAAAAAAATACTAAATGGATTTTGATATAACTTGGCACACAAGTAGATCGTATCCTAGAAAAAATTATAGGATACTTTTTATCCCGAGAAAAGATAAGATCCTTCGGGAACATGCCTAAAACCGTAGAAATTATAAATATACTCATACTAGTTTTCCGCCCCGCGGTTTCACCCGCGTTCCCGAGGGATATCTAGCTGATCATCTACCTACCTGTGTGAAAAAATTCATTAAGAACCGTTCAGCCATTTTTGCGTGATTGAGGAACAAACATCCAAACATACGAACTTTCACATTTTTAATATTAGTTGGAAATTGGAATCATCATATACACATCTAAGCCCATATTTTATGCGCTCCTACTTCCCTCTATATACAATAATTAAGGACGTCCTGTTCCGTCGATCTCGAAGTATTCCTTCCCCCGGATATTACTGCAGGAAACCACAGACAACCCTATGTGATTAAAACTTCTACATAGCCTTTGTTATTGCCTACGTCCACATTTATATAGGGAAAGTAAAACCATAATGTTTAGGGTGCTGCGTAATTATATAAATGCGAGAGGAATTTTTGGGTTTAATGTCGTAAATTCTTATTACGTTTGTGGGGATACAGTTTCCAAATACGAATAGAAACTCTATGCTATTTCACCTTTGCTTTGGCAGAATAAAATTTTAATGTCTGTGGTGCTAAAAAGTTGATTCCATACTGAATTCTAAATGAACTTTTGGACCAATACATACCGCGGCGATGGTCGCGGGTTCGATTCCTACAGTGAGCTTGAACTTTTGGTGAAGGAAAACATCGTGAGGAAACTACAGCACGGTGGTAGGGTACTTTGTAGTACTCGACTGGCTGGCTACCAAGTTGAAAATCTGTCACCAAGCACTTGATGGTGTGCTCCAGCAATTGCACTTAAGCCATTAAGACATCGTAATAAGGTGTACAACACGTTGGCAGTCCCCCTGGTATTGCTAATGTCTATAGGCGACGGTAGTCACTTACCATCAGGTGACCCGCCTGCCTCGTTGTCACTTGTGACATAAAAAAAAACACAGTCCTAGATGCCATCAAAGCTCAATAATTAACCAATAAATTAACTAATATAAATATTGCAGCAATTGTCTCTCACAATCACCGTTCAACGGCTGATTACACGGCTGGGAATAAATACCGGCGCCGGCGCTCAGTCCGTGGGCCGTGGTTAACCGAAATTAATTACTCTATGAATATTAATCGCCTGCCCGTGTTCCGATTCGGTTGTGGTGTAAAGCAACAGAGAGAGCGTATTGAGAGTAAATCTAATAAAATAAAATAAAAATAGCGTTTGTTGTATGGGATACAAAATAAAATAAATATTTAAGGGGAGGCCTTAAATATTTATTTTTATTTTGTTTTTAGTATTTGTTGTTATAGCGGCAACAGAAATACATAATTTGTGAAAATTTCAACTGTCTAGCTATCGCGGTTCTTGAGATACAGCCTGGTGACAGACAGACAGACGGACAGCGAAGTCTTAGTAATAGGGTCCCGTTTTTACCCTTTGAGTACGGACCCACCTAAATGCACCTGCAGCAATATGTGCATGGTGACTGTTGGGGGTGTGACAGGGCGGTAGCCAGCCAGGCGATTACTACCACCGTGCTATGGTTCCCTCACGATGTTTTCCTTCACCGCTAGCTGAAGCTCATCGTAAAAACCAACCAACATACCGAAAAATACATTTGCAATGATGGTTATAGTATTAAGTATGTATGATGCGACTGCCAGACTTACACGGCTAAACTACTAAATCAATATTGATAAAATTTGGCTCGCAGATGGTATGGAAAGAGACAGACCTTACTTTTTTCCATGATTGCGCGAAAGTGTTGTGGACAGTTTTTTTCTATAAAATACTAAACAATTCAAAATTCAATAAGTACGCCAATATTGGTCCAAATTATCAATTTATGCCTTTTGCGGTTGAGACCATGGGTCCGTGGGGGTCTGAAGATCGTCGTTTCGCAAATATTTTATGTAAAAAATTAATCGAGGCCTCGGGTGACCGGCGGGCGGGGGGAGCTGTTTCCGCCAACGCATTAGCTTGGCCATCCAAAGAGGAAACGCTGCCAGCCTTCTGGGAACCTTGCCGATTGGCAGCAGCGGCAGCCTCGAAGAAGTTTTTTATATATTATAGTTGTACATTTGTTTGTATATTTTGTACATTTGTTGTAAATAAAATTATAATATTTTTTTAACCTAAAACGTTTTAAATTAAAAAATCGCTTGCGCTTACAATTGGCACCTAAATTGCCCTATAGATACTAAATAAGAATATTGATGTAATTCATGATTGGAGAGCTGGGCCTTGTGGAGACATGTTTTTAAACACGCGTCCTGTGACCCGATGGCGGTCGAACATCGTGAACACCAACATGGATTTAAATTACATGTTTTTACCTTATGTAATGTCTATTTAAACACGCCACACAAACACATGGAGCAGTCACTCAAATCCACTTAAATGCTTTTTTAAAATTAATAATGAAATAAAAAAATGAATATGTTTTTATTCAAATAGGCCTTTACAAGCACTTATGAATAGTCTAGACTCTAACGCACGGTTGAAGGTTGCTTTTGCTGAGAAGATTCGGCAATAAACTCAGCAATCAATCTTTTCAAAAACAACTTACATCTATTAGGTACATTAATGGGAAGTTAATCTCCCTTTTAATGTATCCGCAGATGATCTGAAGTAGTATGCCGAGTTTATTTACGACCTTATCCTTATTACGAGATTATTAATAATTATTATTATTCATCGTCATTACATTATCTGGGGGCACGGAAGTGCCCCGCCAAGAACAAGCCAGCGAAGCGAAAACGCAGGGGCACTACCTACCTTTTCTCGAAGCACTTCGTCGTATTTTTGAACCCTCATAACTTCGCTTTGGATTATTTCAATTTCAATTTATTTATTGCATGACTGTACACAAACACAATTATATAAATAGTTAAGAGGTAGGTACATCAACCCTGATAGGGTGTCGCAATTTATCAATCAATATGAGTTAGCTATATTTATGTTAGTATTTTAGTAGTTTTACATTTATTATTATTTTATATTAATTCTATTGGTTAGTTTGGTTATTTTAATAGTTAATCATTATTCTATTGAGTACTAATATATATAATTTTATACTAATTTTTATTTTATTATATTAATTTTATACCAGATAAACAAAATTCTCAGGATATGATACCTACAGCAGATTTATTAAACATGCAAAGTTTCAATTGCATAGCTTTTATTATTAGATTTACTAGATATACTAATCTACTTTAGATTTTATTGATATGTAAAAACCACCGATTTCGTCACTTACTGATGATCATCAAAACTCATAAATGGTACTTCCTTAAGTCCTAGAAAGCTGAAATTTGGTATTTAGACTAATATTAGTACACAAACAAAAAAAAAATTAAAACTTGAAACTTTTATCCCCCAGCCCCTTAAACAAGGGAATGAGTCAACTATGTATGTATGGGGACACCCTTTAATTTTCAACTTTTTTAATTTTTTTAATTTTTTCCTTAGTGTGTGCTGTAAGACCTTGCCTTTCGCCAAATTTTGTGATTCTAGGTCGACAGGAACTACCCTATAGGTTTTCGACGGTTTTATCTCAGGAACGGGTGGACCTAGCAAGTTGAAATTTATACCAGATACTGAAGTCGAAAAGTCCCTATTAGGTGATAAAAATCAAGGTCCTGAATCAACACGAGAAAAAGATATGGGCAAATTTAGATTTTCGTGAAAATTTGTAAGTACCAAATTTTAACTTAATATTCAACATTTTTTATTTTTCGGAATTTTCCCTTTACTTGTGCTACAAGACCTTGCTTTAAACCAAAATTCATAATTCTAGGTCAACCGGAAGTACCCTATAGGTTTTGGGTCAAAAACCTATATGGTAGTTCCCGTTGTCCTAGAATCACGAAAAAAAAAAGCCACATCTTTTGACTAAGGTGTAGAGTTTGTAAAGTTAGGGCTTGTAGAGTTAGGGCGTGTAGAGTTAGAAGCTTGGCACTACATGAGATCTAATTATTTTTTGACAGTGCGTGCCATACGGTTTCTTGGCAACACTTTACATGAGAATGTTTTTGGTGGGTTATTATTACTAATAGTTGGCTTTCTCGTCGAAATTCGACCATAAAGATTTTAGGAAAAAAGGCTCGTCAATAACTGTCAACAAAATAGTTTAAAGGTTGTCAAACAGAGGAGGATAATGATATGTGTGTGTGTGCCAAACGCATGGTAGTGCGTGTAATGATTATTTCATTATTTAATTTATTTCTAAAGCATATTTTATAAAAATCTTAGCTTTCTGCACTCCTTCTCCATATAAACATTAACTGTGCCAAATTTCATATTCCTCCGTCCGCGTCATTTTCGTAAAAAGGGGTATTAAGATTTTTCTTCAGCTTATTATTAACTCTATCAAAATAAAGTTGATGAACTCAAACAAGCAATTTACAGAGAGGCATTCCTTTTGATAGCTTAAGCTAAAACCGTTTTCTGAATCAGTTCATAAGCGAGTTAAAAAATAAAAAAGTTGACCATTTTTCCCACCAATCGCCATCGGCCGCAGTGAACCGTGAAATTAGTACCATTAAAGTTAAATCGAGCTGAAAAATTGCCTGAAAAACACCAGATTAAAGATATAACCAGACATAATTTTGTGGTCACTCCGTCCAATACATTTTATGTTCACACATCGTGGATTTATTTTCTCTACTATGTTTTAAAATTGAATCAAATGTAGTGAAAACTCTTTGATTACAATATGGCGGCGATCATGTTGTTTTTTTTTATACCAGTGACAAGTTTCAATTTAAAAAAAATTGTAATGAAAACTCTTTGATTACAATATGGCGGCGATCATCGTTTTTTTATGCCAGTGACAACGAGGCAGGCGGGTCACCTGATGGTCAGTGACTACCGTCCTCTTTAGACATTAGCAATACCAAGGGGATTGCCAATGTGTTGTACACCTTATTACAATCCCTCAAAGGCATAAATCACTCTGGCTTAAAAATAATGTTACCTTTCATATATTATTTCTTACTTTTATTCGATAAATAGGCTCAGATGTTGAGACATAGGTACCTATATAATAGGCGATATTTTACACTATTTTTTCGCCTCGCGGTTTCTTTCCATCAGTAGTGACATAGAGCAAAAAAACTATTCAAATTAGATATCAAAGGGTCGAATTCATTAAAAATATGATGGGTATCCTGAAAACCTGTTTTTAATAGTAATATAAAATATTTTTTCGTAGCCTGAATCGCACTTATAGAATCGCGCGTACACAAAGTTTTTAAATTCGAGCTTTTTAAACGAAAATCATTTCACATCAAAACTGAACAATTCATACAAACATCCACTCGTTTAATTATCCAAATAGTTAGCAATAAAAGTATTTAGTTTTATACAAACTAACCTAGCGTGTTAGTTTGTATAAAACTAAATACTTGTATAAAACTAACACGCTAGGTTTCCAATTTGTAAAGTCGAGCATAAAACTGTTCCGGACTAAATACTGCACAAAAGTAACAGATACACAAACCATTCATCAGTTTTATTAACTGCACTCCCGTCACTGTAACTGTATTTGCCCATCAATTATTTTGTAGAGAGGTAGAGTCAATTGTAACGTTCATAAGTGCCTTACCAGGGCCTAAACTGAATAAATGAGTTTTGAGTTTGTGCCAATGCTGTTGTGCATCAAATTTTGTTAAGGTTTATTAAACAAGCTAAAGTTAAAAGGACAATGTGACAACCAAAAGAGAAAATGAAAATGTTTTTTTTATTCAAATAGGCTTATGAATAATCTGTCTAGACACTCTCTGAGAATATTTTCGTATGTCTGTCCAGCTGTCCGTCTGTTCTCCTCTACAGGTCGCATTTCTCAACCAATTCTCGTGAAATTTTGTGAGCAGGTTCGATAATTATATGGATCTAGTGGTCTGTCATCAAATCATTTATTATTAGATACTATTATGAAAGAAAGAAAGAAAGAAAATTGTTTTTTAAACGACTTCAAAAAAGGAGGAGGTTATATGTTCGACTGTATGTATTTTTTTTTTTTTTATGTATGTTCATCGATTTTTTCGCCAATTGTCAAGCGATTTAAAAATTTTTTTTTTTGTTTGAAAGAGTATACTTCGGCGGTGGTCCCATTATCACCAAGTCAGGATCTGATGATGGGATCCTGGGGGAAAACGAGGGCAACCCTCAAATTTTATAAGAATTGTCAACCGATTTTCAAAATTCTTTTTTCATTTGAAAGAGTATACTTCGGCGGTATACCCATTGTCACCAAGTCAGGATCTGATGATGGGATCCTGGGGAAAATGAGGGCAACCCTCAAATTTTATAAGAATTTACAGTATTTTTCATTCATATACGTACTTATCAAAGCTATTTCTATCTGGTAGTCATCATCTTATGTTGCAGAGCTGATGATGGAAGGTACAACTCCTTAAAGGTAAGGATTTAGGGATTAATCTGTAAATATTATGGGCTAATATTTATAATTCATATACTTTCTAAAGCTATTCAGATATTTTCATCTGGTAGTCATCATCTCATGTTGCTGAGCTGATGATGGTAGGTCAAACTCCTTAACGGCTAGGAGTTAGGGGATATTTCTTTAAATATTATAGTCACGTTTAGACTCGTATCGTCGTCTCTTTGTATATTCAAATGAGCTGATGATAGAAGGTAAACTCTTTATCGGTTAGGAGTTAGAATATACGTTGTCCTAGATATGAAATGAAACGCAATATCAAGTAGCTGCTGAGAAAGAAGCCTTAATCATTTAGGATAAATATTCTTTATTTTCTTTAAAAGTTAATCTATTTATGTATTCCCTCATCTAATAGTGTGATGTTATTTAACTTATAGGCTTTCTCGATAAATGGGCTATCCAACACTAATATATTTTATGTAGTTACTGAGATTAGTGCGTTCAAACAAACAAACTCTTCAGCTTTCTCATATTAGTATAGATAATGTAAATTAATAATAGGCTTAATTTGCTCGAAAACAATTAAATATTTCTTGAAAACATTGAAATATAAAAAATGGAAAAATAAAACTTTTTATAAAAAAATAAAAACGACTTCAAAGACAAATGTTGCACTAAAAACCGAAAAATAAACTGAATAACATTAAATAAAATGGACAAAAAAATATTTAAATAACTAAATAGACCAAATCTTTACTTATGTAAACTACCTACGCACCTATTCAAATTATTATTCTATAAATACCTTTTGATCTCTTTGAAGTCGGTGCCAAGCTTAAAATACAATGAAAGAAATAATAAATGCCTTCACAAGCACTTTTGAATTGTAAGATTACCTACTTTCGCCAGATGGTAGTTCAGCCTCCCAGGGTGGAAATTAATTAATCCCTGGGTTCGGGAACTCATTCTATCTGCGGGCGGCCAGCGGTCAACCGTTTCACCGGGTCTCCCTAACCGCACGCCAACATACTGCGCCTGCACTACTCAATAGCGACTCCACAATACCGCCGGTCCCTCCGCCGTCAGCACAGTGCCTCCTCTAAGGAACTCTGACAACCTTACTCACCGCAGGAACACGACACCACTTGAGGGCAGTGTTATTTGGCTGCGATATTCTGTAAGGTTGAGGTACTAGCCCAGTCAGACGGCCCCAATTATGAGCAGATGTTATGCTATGTCCTACCTCCTCAAACCGTACGAAGCCTATTAAACCTATTAGGCTTGGCACCGACTTCAAACAGATCAAAAGGTATTTATAGAATAATAATTTGAATAGGTGCGTAGGTAGTTTACATAAGTAAAGATTTGGTCTATTTAGTTATTTAAATATTTTTTTGTCCATTTTATTTAATGTTATTCAGTTTATTTTTCGGTTTTTAGTGCAACATTTGTCTTTGAAGTCGTTTTTATTTTTTTATAAAAAGTTTTATTACATGAACACACGCAACATCACAGTTAAAGAAAAAGTTATATAAGTACATATAAATATTACAAGAATAAAAATACATGAAAGAAATAAAACTTACAAACATTACTAGAAAATGTAAAAAAAAAACTGCAATATTGCGTGATGTCACGAATAAAGGTTCTGACTCAGCATAAAACCAAGGACAGTAGACCTCAGTTACTGATTCTCAGTCAGAAACCAAAAACACGACATCATGTTAAGTGATTCATATCGAATCAATGAACAGCAATACGAGCACCGAGGCTTTATCACAACGATGTCGCTTTCAGTTGATTTGATGTTATCATTCGGTGGCCACGTATGTCGATTTAAATATCAACTTACTTTTAAATTTTATTTGAGTTTTATAGACATTTTTTATTAATATAATATAGCTTTTTATTTATTAATTTATGGTCTGCCAACGGTTGTTACAATATTATAATATACAGTGACATATTAAACAGATTCAAGAGCCAATTATACGCAGACACTACATGTATTGTTTCAATATAAATGTATTTTTTTAATTTTTACAAGCTTTATATTAACTTGCAATGTACGTATGTTTTTCCGGGGTGAATCTTGCAACTCAATTTGAAGCAGATATCTTTAACCGATTGAGCTGAAATTTTGTATACACGTTTAGTTTAGATGACAATGCATGGTGAGCTGTGTGACGTCATTCTAAATCCAACATGGCGGAACACCTAAGATAGCGGACTATTATTTTTTAATGCAATCCTACAATATGGATATCAAATGAAAGGGCTTGCTGAGAATAACTCAAAAAATAAAGTGATGTCACTCTGAATCCAAAGCTTGTTTTAAAAAAAGTTTCTTTATCTTATAACTTATTATCTATCTTTCGTCCCGCACTTCGCGAATGAAACCCCGGAACTAGACTATATCTTCTATCCATCTATCTATATTATAAAAGCGAAATACCACTGACTGATTGATCACGAAATCTCAGAAAGGCGGGTAGATTTCTCGTAGGGACTTGGTTTCCGCTTAGAAAGGATTTTTGAAAATTTCAACACCCAAACGGTTCCCTAGAGAACGCGGGTGAAACCGCGGGGTACAGCTATTACCAAATATAACCAAGTTTTTTATAACGACAGTTTTTTCCTTCATACATTTTTTTTTAACAAAAGCCCTCTTTGAAACATACAAGTTTCAATTTAAAAGCGTTTAAGTCACGAGTCTTGTTCAAAGTGAAAACCACACATTTTTGGCTTAAAAACAACAAAAAGAAAACAAAAATGTTGGCCGCTCCACAAATGAATGGGGCGTGCATTTCATTCTTCGCATTTAAAAAATTCCTTATAAAAAAAATTTTACGCTTTACGCTTTCGCGGACATTTTGATTCGCGCGTCGTCGTGTTGCCACATTGTATACAGTCACTAGAAGAGACATAATAAGAGTGTAGTTTGTTGTATTTTTCGTGCGTAGTTTGATGGTATTGCCAGCTGAAATATATTTATTGTTTTGATGGGGATGATGCTTATTCTTAATAAAAATTATCTAACTCTAACTAGTGTATAAAACATCTTAAATAATCGGATAGCGAACACGTTGTAAAATTCTGCATTTTTATGATTTTTCTTTAGGTACAAATTTAACGATAAAAAGTAGGTATTTTAATGATGATATATTATGTCGTCACAAGTATGTATTTCATACAAAACTCCATGTAAAAAATATACCTACTCCACAAAGCCTATGGGAACTAGCTCTCAAGTGCAGCTGTCTGAACACACCGATAGGTGCTTCGCGACAGATTTTCAACTTGAAGGTAGCAAGCCAGTCGGGTACTACAAAGTACCCTAATACCATTTATTTTTACCTTTTAATTTTTAACTATAATTTTAACTAACAAATAATTTAATATGAAAAATGTCTACACCATCTGTAATGGTAGAATACGTCGTCGGGCGCTTCATTATTACCAACAAATGTACCGTATTCTATGAAATAAAATGATATTCTATTCTATTCTACCACCGTGCTATGGTTTCCTCACGATGTTTTCCTTCACCGAAAGCTCAAGCTCTGCGGCACAATATAAATTCCAATAGAACTCTTCCATAAACTATAGTTCTGTGTAGCAGACAAATAGCACACTATTATTCCAGTTGCGGAATCGATCAAATCGCGTTTAATTCAGATATCCAGCGGAATTACGATCATTGTCAGATTTGTGCACAATCAGCACTCCTACAGTCCTACACTGTTGATACATGAATGAGACAATAATAATAACTAGTAAGGCTGCTTGCTCACTGCTCCTAATCCAATCAAATTTTGTTCGAAAAAAAAAACAACTTAGTTGTTTCGTATTAACTCCTAAATCACACTAATCCTATCCTAGTAATAATTATAAATGTGAAAGTATGTTTGGATGTGTGTGAAGATGTTTGTTACTCTTTCACGCAAAAACTACTGTATGGATTTTAATTAATCTCGGCACACAGGTAGATCATATCCTGAAATAAAACATAGGGTACTTTTTATACCAGGAAAAAATATGATCTCTCGGGAACGCGGGTGAAACCGCGGGGCGAAGAACTAGTCTCCCTTGTGGTCTATGTAATGCTGTAAATGAAGGCTGATGATGCTTACGTAAGTGCTTGTCGATGGATTTTCAATATGCAAATGGTGGCCAGCATTCCGTCAAAGCGTCCAAGAAGGATTAGAACCCAGGTCCTTCACCAAGGCAGTCAACGTCGCATCCATAGTGCTTTCATCAAATTCTTGGCTGTAACCAAATACTGAAGTTTTTTTTTAAATTCTGGATAGGCTTATGTTTGACTACAATCTCACCATGGTAAGTGATGATGTGGCCGAAGGTGGTAAGCACACAAAGCCTAGATAGGAACTGGCTCTGAAGTGCAGCTGTCAGAACACACCGAAAGGTGCTTGGCGACAGATTTTCAACTTGAGGGTGGTAGCCAGCCAGTCGGGTACTACAATGTACCACCGTGCTATAGTTTCCTCACGATGATTTCCTTCACCGAAAGCTCAAGCTCAGTTCTTGAGGCTTATTGGATCTAATTTCAGATATTAAGGTAAACGTGGTGTAGGCTGCACAGGTGGTACAGTGTCGTGCATATTAAATAGACATACATTTTAATTTTATACTGTACTAGCTGTTTCCCGCGGTTTCACCCGCGTTCCCGTGGGATCTTATCTTTTCCCGGGACAAAATATAGCCTATGTTCATCAAGGATAATGTAGCTTTCTAATGGTGAAAGAATTTTTCAAATCGGTCCAGTAGTTTCAGAGCCTATTCAATGCAAATAAACAAACAAACAATCTTTCCTCTTTATAATATTATTATTATTATAGACTAGCTTTCCGCCCCGCGGTTTCACCCGCGTATCCCTATTTAACCCCTTTAGATATTGAATTCGAAAAATTATTTCTTATTCCTCGTCTACATCTTAAAACCAAACCTGTGAAAAAATTCAGCAGTCAGTGAGTCAGGCCTTCTCTTTTTAGAAATGTAGATCACTGTGTGACAAACTCAAAACTACAGAACAGATTTTGATGCGGTTTTCACTAATGGACGGAGTGATTCATGAGGAAGGTTTAGGCGTTTTTAATCTGTCGCCAAGCACCTGTTGGAGTGTTCCGGCAGTTGCACTTGAGAGCCAGTTACCCTTGCCCTTAAGGCATTGTAATAAGGTGTACAACACGTTGGCAGTCCCCCTGGTATTGCTAAGTTCTATTGGCGACGGTAGTCACTTACCATCAGGTGACCCGCCTGCCTCGTTGTCACTAGTGACATAAAAAAAAGGCGAATAATTCATATAAGGCTTTTTGTAAATTGGCTGAAATATGACGATGTTTGTTGAAGATGCCGGAACAAATCATGCCGACTAGGAGCTCTGACATACGCCGCGTAAACCAATAAAGTTTTATTATGTAAGTAACTCGACACTAGGAGAAAAAAAAATGTAGGTGTTTGTCAGCCATTACCGGATTAAGACAACGCCAGGGCCCCGGCAAATAGACCGTCAAAAATTATTTATTAGAGTTTCTTTTCTAAGTTTTACAGTCCTGCAAACTTGTGTGCAGTGCAGTGTAGCCTGTTGTAGAAATAAATGGTATATTACCTACCTTATTTAAAAAAAAAGAGTCTCAGCCATCAAGCTGCCCTTAGTTTAGGTGCCAAAAATGTGGGCGCTGCTGTCGCTCCCGTATCGGACTGTACAGTCTAAGGCCTGCCACACGGACGCTGTTTAGTTCATCTATTTAAGGTGTATCAGGCCCCTTTATTATTAAAAAAAAAAACATTTTTTTCTCAGATATCTAGTAATAAAAAAATACGCTCAATCAAGCGGAGCGCCCTAATGCGCGGGGGGGGGGGGCTGAAGCATTTGCTACTTATGCTATGTTGCTAGTCCAGCACTGTGCTCTGCTCTAATAACTTTACTATTTTTATTCATTATAAGCAGGTAATTTTGGGACAAACAAAGCTTTATTAAAAAAATAATTCGTAATTTTTAATTTTAAAACGAAAAAAAAATAAATGATGTTAACCCCTATTTGAGTGGGGGTCAAAGAGAGGCGTAAGAAGGCTTTAATGAACCCTCTCGCCTTCTTGCAATATTACTTTTTAGGGTTCCGTACCGCAAAGGAATCACGTCGGAACCCTTATAGGATCACTTTGTAGTCCGTCCGTCCGTCCGCCTGTCTGTCTGTCAAGACCCTTTATCTCGGGAACGCATGGAGGTATCGAGTTGAAATCACGTAGGTTCTAAGTTAACGTAAAAAAAAGATTTTTAAAACTAAAAACGTATATTTCGACGCTCTCAAGGGAATCAAAATGTATAGTAGTAGTAAATGCTGAGTATTACCGGCTCTTCTAGTCAAAAGCAACATTCATTCATATATGTTTGCAGTCATATTTAATTAAAAACATTATCATTTTCGACATGATTATTTTAATTTAAAGCTAAGTGCCAGCAAAGTGGCGTTAACAAATGCACTATCCAGCATAGATAATGGATTTAAATGATAAATTAATTAACGCTTTTGTCGGTACTCACAATGCATTTAAATTATTACCTATTTAACCGGGATATTTGACATGACGCGGTCAGACTAAAGTGCTGTTCCCAAATAATGTAATTTCATGAAAATACCTTATATTAATGACTGGCTTTTAGCCCCGTTTCTATATTTTATCCCTGTATGAGATGTTTTGTTTTATTCTGGATAAGCTTGTTTTTGTCCACAATCTCACTATGGTAAGTGATGATGTGGCTGAAGGTGGTAAGCAGTGGTAAGCACACAAAGTCTAGATTGAACTGGCTCTCAAGATAGGTGCTAGGCGACAGATTTTCAACTTGAGGGTGGTAGCCAGCCAGTCAGTTACTACAAAGTACCTACTACCATGCTATGGTTTCCTCACGATGTTTTCCTTCACCGAAAACTCAAGCTCATTGTAGGATTCGAACCCACGGCCTTCGCCGCGGTATCTGACGTCACTACCACTGAGCTATCATCGCCTTCTTTTGGAATGTCGCCTATAGACATTAGAAATACCAGATTACATTAGTAGGAACCTATCTAAGACTAACTATTATCGATAAAAGGTAGGAATGTCTGCCGGTGCCGCTTACCATCAGGTGGGCCGTAAGCGTGCAGCATTAAAAATTAATAGTTTGATTTTGTTTTTAAAGCGCCTAAAAATTTATAAGAGCATTTACGTTTATGCAAAATATTGCTAATTAAAATTCACAGGCGCTGCCTTAATTCTGTATAGTAAGTTGCAACGCTTGTGGCAAACTTGCGTTGTGACACGTTCATGCATGAATTTAGTTTTTATCTTTAACTGTAATATATTCCGAAATGGTTCTAACAGCTGGTCCTTCAAGAGCCCTTCTAGGGCCTAAACTGAATAAATAAAATAAACCGCGGAGTAGAAGCTAGTCTACACTAATCTTATATTAATATTAATCTTAATATTATAAAGAAGAATGATTGGTAGGTATGTATGTGTGTATGTAACGAATAAACTCAAAAACGACTGGACCGATTCCAAAAATTCACTCACCATTAGAAAGCTACTTTATCCCTGAGTAACATTGGCTATATTTTTATCCCGCGAAAAGATAAGATAGCACGGGATCGGTGAAACTGCGGGGGACAGCTAGATAGATAGCAGCTGTTATAGATATTAAATAGAAGTCTAAACCCTTAATAAAACAAACTAGAAAAATGTTTGATAAAGTATTTTAGGTGGATTGAGCGCGCGTGAACTTTCTATACCTATAACTTTTTTGTTTTATTAGTTTTAACATTTTTCTGTTTTATATTCCACTAGCGACCCGCCCGCGGCTTCGTCCGCGTGGACTACACGTTATATCGCGCAAGACAACTACGTCCCTGCATTTTAAATTTGTAATATCTTCGGAAATATTCACTTAAATAACATGCTGTAAAAAGCATATTGATCTATAATAAATGTACAATTTATTAGAGGTACTTAATTGGATAAGGATTAATAGTCACCGACCGCTGTGCGGCGTGCGCATGTTTCTCTGTCTGTCTCTCTCTCTCTCTCTCTTATAGAAAGCAAGCCAGATATTTTCATTTCTATTTATTTATATATCTATTTATATATATATATATATATATAAATAGTTAAAATGGTTTTTTTTTTATATACATATATACCTACTCTCTCGACTTATATAACTTATATAACTTCGTTCCATCCGGGTGTCCCTTGACACCTCTCAAGTTTTTTTCTCTTTAATATAGGCGATATCCGTATTCCGAGGGTAATACACAGTCTCCCTGCAAGCCAAAGATTTAGTTCCAAGACAATACCCAAGATTAATTTCCCCTTGAGCTATAGAAATCCAAGATGGCGATTGAATAGATTTTATGGTAGTATTGACAATTAATTAAATGGCAGAAACTCAATTGTATTCAAGCTTATCAAGATTTGAGATCGCTTACATTTCATTGAATTTTATCTTGAAAGAAAACGTGGTATCTGACAAATAAATGTGTTGATGATGTTTTAAGGCGATGATAGCTCAGTGGTAGTGACGTTGGATACCGCGGCAAAGGTCGTGGGTTCGAACCCTACAATGAGCTTGAGTTTTCGGTGAAGGAAAACATCGTGAAGAAATCATAGCTCGGTGGTAAGGTACTTTATAGTACACGACTGACTGGCTACTAACCTCAAGTCTCAAGTTGAAAATCTGTCGCCAAGCATCTATCGGTGTGTTCCGACAGCTGCACTTGAGAGCCAGTTTCCATCTAGGCCTTGTATGCTTACCACCTTCGGCCATATCATAACTGAACCTGGTAAAATTGTGGTCAAACACAAGCTTACCCAGAATATAAAAATAAAAATAAAGTTTTTTTAGATGCATAAATAACTTCATTATACGCCAAAATTTATAAAAACATAAGAAATGAATATTAACTATTAGTTACAAGAATATATAGCTTAATCGCTAAGAAACAATCTCCTTTCTCAATCTATTGATTCTGCATACATAATATGACGTCGTATATACAACATAGTTTTTATTGGAACGAAGTTTCTTATCGCGCGTTGTGAAAGGGGGCTAGACGGAAAAAAATCTTACGACACTTGTAGTGTCACTTTATTGTAAGCTGTGCGGCGTGCGCATGTTTCTCTGTCTGTCTCTCTCTCTCTCTCTCTTATAGTAAGCAAGCCAGATATTTTTTCATTTCTATTTATATTGTATAAATAAATAGAAATGTTTTTTTTTATTTTTTTTTATGTATATATATATATATACTCTCTCGACTTGTATAACTTATATAACTTCGTTCCATCCGGGTGTTTTTTTTTTTTTTTTTATACCACTAGGTGGCAAACAAGCTTACGGCCCACCTGATGGTAAGCGGTTACCGTAGCCTATGGACGCTTGCAACACCAGAGGCGTCACGAGCGCGTTGCCGACCTTGCATAAACCTTCTTACTCCTCTTTTGAAGAACCCCATGCTGTAGTCTTTAGGGAACACCTCTACAGGGAGCTCATTCCACAACCTGATCGTGCGCGGGAGAAAATGTCTCTCAAACCGCACTGTACGCGACCAATTTGGTTCTAAGGTGTGAGGATGAACTCCCTGTCGACGGCGGGCGGTGCGATGGTAGAAAGTTGCCGTGGGCATCATATCGAACAATTCCTCTGAACACAACCCATTGTACAAGCGGTAGAATACACATAAGGAGGCAAAGTCTCTCCTTAGATTTAAAGGCTCGATACCGCTTATGAGCTCAGGGTCGCCGACAATTCTCACAGCCCGTTTCTGAACCGAGTCAGAAGGCTCAAGTTGGTACTTAGGTGCTCCAGCCCAGAGGTGACAGCAGTATATAGTAATTGTAGTCTTTGCACCGCAGTGAAGTACCGCTTAGCCCTTTTGAGCACACCGAGCTTTTTAGCAGCCAACTTGGCCTTCTCTTCTAAGTGACTACGGAACTGAACGTCACTGGAGATGTCGACACCAAGGATCCCGAGGCTCTTTGAGATGGAAAGGGGTGTGCCGAGGAATTGTGGAGCCACAGAAAATGGAGTTTTTTTTTGTCCCTTGACACCTCTCAAGTTTTTTTATTTATTTAATGCGATAGAATGCCTTAAACTTATAAATATAATTTGGATTAACAACAACTACACAAAATATACAATATAAAACACACAAAAATAAAAGAACCTACTATAACATATAAACTAACTAATCTATATTATAACATAAAAAGACTAATATAAATTTTGCGAATTCGCTCAAATGACATGTGAATATATCCGTATTGGTATGAAGTTCGTTAATAGTACGAATAGCGCGGGTGAGTGGTGTTTTGGCGAGAAGGTTGGTCCCGGCAGTCGGCACGGCCAGCAGTACTTCCACATGTAGCGGTCCGGCACGCATATACTCAGGCGCTGCAGCACTCCTTCCTGGGTTATGATCAAGGCCACGCAGAAATCTATCTAAATACATTACAAGTGTAAATTCCCGTCTTACTCTCCATTAGTTACTTATATGGAGGAGCGAGGTATTAGACTCCTCCATTGAAAAGGGAAGATCTTCCGCCAGGCTAGGTCATCGTGCCTGGGGACCGCGGTCCAACTGTTGATGTTGGAATCTTGTATATATGCAGATCGCATGGAAAACTTCGTAAGCGCGATGTAGGTTATTGGAGCGCCATCTATCAAGGAGTCGTGCGAACTATATCTATTTGTAGATAGATGTCGCTACACTTATATAATACCGGTAAAAATTACATCGTATGACCTACTGACGTGATATAACGACTCACTGTTGTTTACTCCATCGTGACAAACATTGTGGTTAACCCTTATAATTTTCCACAGCCAACTTTATTTAGTTTAGTTAGTATATTATTTATACAAATTTATTACTTGCTTGACTTCTAATAGCTTTTCATTATCTACTATATAAAAATGAGTCGGGTTTTCCTTCCTGACGCTATAACTCCAGAACGCACTAACCGATTTCCACGGTTTTGCATTCGTTGGAAAGGTCTTGGGCTCCGTGAGGTTTATAGCAAAGAAAATTCAGGAAAAATTCACAAAAAAAAAAAAGAATAATGAAGAAAATTATTTTTGTCATACATTTTGTATAGAACGACGTTTTGACATGTCTCGAGATCGGACTGACAGATGGTTTAGTTTCACAATAGTTGGCGCTGGAATCGGGTTCTAAGTTTTATTTTCAGGGCAGAACGTCTGCTGGGCCCACTAGTATGTCATAAATATCTTGGGACATTTTTCATTAATCCCAAACTAAACAGAGATTGTAATTAAAACAATACAACTGATATACTGCATATACTTACTACTTTTTGAAACAAAGTTCTTTTACGCGGCTTACAGTAGAGTTAACTGGCGGAAATGGTCACGTAAGAAAAAAGCGTCATGACTCCAAACGAGTTTTGCCTCTAAAAAATTTAAAAAAAAAAGAATCTTGTTCCTGACGGGGGTGCCCCGACGGCACTCTTTTTTTTAAATACTTTATTAAATATATGTATAATATCACCCAGATTTAGAATACACAGACATGTACATGAACTTTTCTACGTACACGCTTTATGAAAACCTACCTCCCAAATATCAAAACCCAACGACCAAAGTTCAAGTAATTTAAGTTATTTAAGTAAATTAATGACCCCGTCGTCGTATTCGTAGTACAATAACTTAAAACTGTAAAAATAAATTCTCGATATATCTTAAAATCTAAACATGTTACCACGTTCTAATACAAGACAGAGAAAGTGGTATAGTAGAGTAAATCTGCCTCGGAAACTAATGGGCCCGGCCCCTCGCGATATAAATCTGAAATATCCTTGGCTTGCGATGTTCCTAGGGATGGCCCCCGCCCCGTTAATGTTTCGTGTCAAATCAGTCGGCACTGGCGTTGATTTAGAGTTTAAAATATTCATCAATCAAAGATAAAGGGAACTGGCTAATAGCTTGTTTTCTACTGGGGACCGAAGAGCAGCATTGCGATACAGCGAGGAAACGAAAGCATCTTCGGAACCATGCCGTTTTATAAGAAAGGTAGCAACAGTATAATTTATACGGGCCGGTTGACATGGTTGGTTAACACAGTACCTATCACGCCGCAGGTGGTGGGTTCAATTCCCATCCAGGACATACATTTGTGTGCATCAACATGTCTGTTTGTCCCGGGTCTGGGTGTAATTATCTATTTAAGTATGTATTTACAAAAAAAATGTAATTTATGTAGTATATTACAGTTATCTGGTCTCCATATTACAAGCTCTGCTGTAAAAATATCCCAGGATATTTATTTATTTATATTTATACTCACGATCCGCCCCGGCTTTACACGGGTCTACAGAATAAATGTTTAGTGACGTCGGCTACCGCGGCAAAGGTCGTGGGTTCGAATCCTACGATGAGCTTGAGCTTTCGGTGAAGAAAAAACACCGTGAGGTAACCAGAGCACGGTGGTAGGGTACTTTGTAGTACTCGACTGGCTGGCTACCACCCACAAGTTGAAAACCGCCAAGCAACTACCAATGTGATCCGACAGCTGCACTTGAGAGCCAGTTCCCATCTAGGCTTTGTGTGCTTACCACCTTCGGCCACATCATCACTTACCATAGTGAGATTGTGGTCAAACACAACCCATTCACCCGCGTTCCCGTGGGATCTTATCTTTTCCCGGGATAAAAATATAACCTATGTTATTCAGGGATACTGTAGCTTTCTAACGGCTAAAGAATTTTTGAAATTGGTCCAGTGGTTTTTAAGTTTACTCGTTACATATAAAAATACAAAAATACAAATCTTTCCTCTTTATAATATTTGTGTAGAAGTGTAGATAATTTTCTTTTTTTTATTATTCTGGATAAACTTCTGTTTACCTACATACCTATTCAAATTATTATTCTATAAATACCTTTCGATCTGTTTGAAGTCGGTGCCAAGCCCAACAATACAATGAAAGAAATAATAAATGAAATGTTTATTCATCCAAATAGGCCTTCACATGCACAAATACTGGTAAATGGGGTTAAAATAACAATGAAAGATGAGCTCACGCATTCCGTTACACGCAAGGGGTGGTTTGATGTAGCGGAGGCGGACGTGCGAAGCCTATCAAACCTATTAGGCTTGGCACCGACTTCAAACAAATCAGTAGGTATTTATAGAATAATTTGAATAGGTACGTAGGTAGTTTATATAAGTATTTGGTCTATTTTGTTATGGAAATAAGTTTATGTCTATTTTATTTAACGTCTTATTCAGTTTATTTTTCGGTTTTTAGTGCTACATATTTTGTCTTTGAAGTCGTTTTTATTTTTTGAAAAGAGTAATTGCTGAGTTTATTGCCGGCTCTTCTCGACAAAAACAACCTTCCGAACCGAGCATTTAGAGTCTGACTATTCATAAGCGCCTGTGAAGGCCTATTTGGATGAATAAACAATTTCATTTCATTTCATTATGTAAGGAGGACTTTGTTTTAAACGCTCGGGACGCGTGTAAAACAGCGGGGGAAGTACTACTATGATTATTAAGGTCACAACAGTATACTAAATACTAAAATGCATGACTAACGTGCTTAAACATTGGTTAATTAGTTCCGGTACACATACTAACATACATTGGCTACGGTTAGATTGTTTGTATAATTACTAATTTGTACGCGTTTAAAAATATTTGAAAAGCATTGATATGGTTTCCTTTGATAGTCTTTCCAGAAAATAGGACTATTCTTCAAGCAAGACTAACGAGTGGCGTCTGTCACGTGGAACGTTTTATATTCTTTTTTATTACAAAAGACACTCAACAGAAATAACATTTTTTAAATTACTAGCTGTTCCGCGCGGTTTCACCCGCGTTCCCGTGGGATCTTATCATTTCCCGGGACAAAGTATAGCCTATATTCATCAGGGATAATGTGGCTTTCTAATTGTGAAAGAATTTATCAAATCGGTCCAGTACTTTTTGACTTTACAAATCTTTCCTCTATATAATATTAGTATGGATCTAAAGAATAATAATAGCGATGTTGATGTTGCCTTTATTCAAGACTAGCTGTCCGCCGCGGTTTCACCCGCGTTCCCGTGGGATCTTATCTTATCCCGGGATAAAAAGTATCCTATGTGCTATTCCAGACTATAATCTATCTCTATGCCAAATTTCATCCAGATCCATTCAGCCGTTCTGGCGTAAATCAGTAACAAACATACATCCATCCATCCATCCATCCAAACTTTCACATTTATAATAATAGGTCTTTACCTATGAAATTGCCGTTCTGCAGTACTGGCCATTTCAAATCAAAATAATTTTTGTTTGGCTAAGAATTCTAATTTCAAATTAATTTTATTTTAAAAACATGGATTTTACAGACCTTGCGCCTACAGACTACTACTTTTTCCAGAATTTGGTTTTTTTTTTTTTTTTTTTTTTTTTTTTTTTTTTTTTTTTTTTTTTTTATGTCACTAGTGACAACGAGGCAGGCGGGTCACCTGATGGTAAGTGACTACCGTCGCCTATAGACATTAGCAATACCAGGGGGACTGCCAACGTGTTGTACACCTTATTACAATGCCTTAAGGGCAAGGGCAACTGGCTCTCAAGTGCAACTGCCGGAACACACCAACAGGTGCTTGGCGACAGATTTTCAACTTGAGGGTGGTAGCCAGCCAGTCGAGTACCACATAGTACCCTACCACCGTGCTGTGGTTTCCTCACGATGTTTTCCTTCACCGAAAGCTCAAGCCCATTGTAGGATTCGAACCCACGACCTTCGTCGCGGTATTCGACGTCACTTACCACTGAGCTATCATCGCCTTACTGAGCTATCATCGCCTTGGATAACTTCTTGGCGGGAAAAAAATTCAATACCCGAGAGGCAGTACACAAAATATAGCCTATGTTCATCAGGGATAATGTAGCTTTCTAATGGTGAAAGAATTTTTCAAATCGGTCCAGTAGTTTCAGAGCCTATTCAATGCAAACAAAAAACAAACAAATCTTTCCTCTTTATAATATTATTAGTATTAGTATAGAAAAATCGTATGTTACTTTACAAAATGTATTGTTTTGTTATGGCAGGTGGCATACGAGCACGGTTATCATCTGAATATCACTGTAACATAATGTTAACATACTGCTTCGCTACTGGTGGTGAAAATGTGGCGAAATTAGCCGACCAGGTAAAAAATAGGTAATTTTTTTAGCTGGTCGGCTGGTTTTAAGAGTGATTATAGATAATTTATTTTCTCAACTCCTAGAATTCCCTCGGGAATGCGATAGAATCCGTTGGAAAGCTCGAGGTTGTACCCATTCACTGTAAGGAAAAGGAAAAAGAGTGGGCGGTTTTAAGGCGATGATTGGTCAGAGTACGAATGTATCATTGTAGTGGGTTCGAATCCTACAATGAGCTTGAGCTTTCGGTGAAGGAAAACATCGTGAGAAAATCCACAGCACAGTGGTAGGGTACTTTGTAGTAGGTGCTCGACTGGCTGGCTACCACCCTCAAGCTGAAAATCTGTCGCTAAGCACCTGTTGGTGTGTTCCGGCAATAGCACTTGAGAGCCAGTTCGCCTTTAGGGCATTGTAATAAGGTGTACAACACATTACCAATCCCCTGGTATTGTCAATGTCTATAGGCAACGGTGTTCACTTACCATCAGGTGACCCACTTGCCTCGTTATCACTTGTGACATACAAATAAAAGTGGGGTGTGGCTTCGTGGATAGCACTATCTATAAACAGGGTTGGGCTGTATTTCTTGTAATTAAAATACAAATACGTATTTGATATTTGTATTTCAATTACTTGCTTAAAATGTAATTTGTAATTCGTATTTCAAATACCTGACGCTGAGGTATTTTGTGGGTAGTTAGTATTTCAAATACTTATGGCTTCAAAATATATTTTCACATAAATACATTTAACTATGTTTGTGCTCATCAGAAAGATTGTTTTTTTTAGCAGGTTTTATTCATTCTCCAACAAGACGCTGTTTGTCTGACTGTACATTTAAAAATCGAGTGTTCATGAAAGGAAACTCTGGTTTTACTGATTAATCTTCTTTTACTCTGCTTTTTAGCCCATGCTGGGATGATTACTTTTTATTCTTAATTGTATTTTGTAATTTGTATTTCAAATAAAAATAGCTAAAATACTGTATTTTGTATTTTATATTTCAAATACATTACTTACAGATATTTTGTATTTCGTATTTTAAATATTTGCGAGGTAATATTTTGTAATTTGTATTTCAATTAAAGCAAAGCATGTATTTTGCCCAGCCCTGTCTATAGCGTAAATCTCAAGGAAAACATTTAAAAAATGTCCATAAAAAAACACCAGAATTACTTATGTATTTATTTTCTATTTCAGATTAAAACACAATAATAAAATCAGTCTATATAATTTAATATCTATTAAAACATAAACTTTGGCATTACACAAACTCACAATCCACCTTACACACTCGCTAAGTAAGTCAAATCACCTATTTCACTGTAATTCCTCCTCAATTTCGGATCGTGAACATTTAGTAACTCCCTCATCTCATTCACCAACTCCTCGACCTTTTCTTCGTGCACAGTGTTATTATCCATTTCACTGACCAGCCGTTCTCTTAAGAAGTTATTCTCCAAATTATCAAAAATCACTTGATCATTTTCAATGTCGTCTTCGCAACATTTATGGAAAAATAAGTTGATGACTGGTCGCCCGTGTATGCAGCTCAGGACGACGAATAATGTCAATGATACTAAAATACAGAACGTTAAAAATCTCCACCACATTGTCACACTTCACATTTCGCAAATGTGTGTAGTGGTGTGCACAATTATGTACTAAACCGCTGGCGTGCTTAACTCGCCAGCGTAATATAAAATCGTAATAGGCGTTCGATTGCTTTGTTATACTCCGTTCTGGTGTTTGTGGACGGGCGACTTTTTGTCGCGGCTATTTTATATATTTATTTATAAGGGAAATCAATGGTTTATTACAGAAAAAAATAATACAGTATAGAAATAACATAATTGTAAAGCCAATGAGAGATTTCCACGAAACTAAAACAAAAGAAATGGTTGCTATACCTAATTACAAGTTGTTACTCGTTTAAATGTTGCTTCGTTTACAAGAATAGAATTGAAACACCACATAATAGCGAAAACATAAAAACTAGAACTAAACAGGTAACAATTAGTTAAATTTTTATTGTATTTAATTTATTTATATATATTTAATTTATTGTATTAAAGTTTAAATTTTTTATGTATTTTTGTATTAGTTTAAGAATAAAATTGTTAAACATTTGAAAAAAAAAGCCAATATAGTCAGATGGTCCAAAAATATTTTGAAAATGTAACCTTGCTGAGTTTCTTGCCGGTTCTTCTCAGTTGAAGGCTGACTTCCGAACCGGTGGTAACTTCATAAGTGCCTAATAGGGCCTAAACTGAATAAATGGTTTTGACTTTGACTTTGACCTAGTGTCACAATGGGCGGTCTTATTGTTTAGAGCGATCTCTTCTAGACAACCATGTAGGCAACTATAGCTGTCATCCACAACTTAAAAAGTATCCTATGTTTCACGACAAGTTAATCAAAAAAATCTAATCCGTTGATCCGATTCGGAGTAAATACACACACATAAAAAAGTATGTAGTATATGTGTCTTTTATTTACAGATGAGGTCTTTAGATATATTTAAATTGTATTTGATTTTATAGTAGTACTTATTTAATTAATACATACAATCTAACATGTTAAAATTCACAGTAGATACAATTTTCAAATATCACAAAGAGACTACTACAGCATGGGGTTCTTCAAAAGAGGATTAAACAGGTTTATGCAAGGTCGGTAACGCGCTCGTGACGCCTCTAGTGTTGCAAGCGTCCATAGGCTACGGTTACCGCTTACCATCAGGTAGGAGTGTTTGCCAACATCCTGTTAGTCACCATCATTATTTAGCACATAGTTTCTTGGAATGAACCAATATCCTATCCTTTTATTAACACTCTTAAAATTGCCAACATAATTTTTATCATCAACATCTTTCATGTCACATTTAGAATAGACCATCTGCAATTACACATGGTTTCTGGTACTTGCGACAAAAAAATCGCTCAATAACGTCGCCCGTCTGCAACTCTCAAAGCCTATTGACGTCTTCACTATCGACGACGAATAAATGAAGCATAGTGCTGCGGTTTCGACGATTTGTATGCAGATGGCGCTGCGTTCGCCATATTTTATCTAAAGATGTTTATCCTCGTTCCACCATGCATATTAAGATTTATGTGGCGCAGAAATAAGTACTTCTGGATGTGACTGTATCGTGACATTGGTCACGGAACATTTGTGTGGAAATTAGGTTTTGCCTGCGGTTTTGCTCGCTTTTTACTCGTAACGTTAATACATTTGAAATATTGTCAATGGTTCCTATTAATCTTAGTATTTTTCAAGGTGATGATTAGGGACCGGATTATATGCATTTGCATATTTGCATATGCATTAACCTATTAGCTTACCTAGAGAAGAGAAGAGTCTGTCAATAGATAAATTTATTAATTATAATAATATGCTGATTTTGAAATAATAAAATTACTTTTTTTGGATTCCTAAAACATATTTTGCATATTTTACGTATTATCATGCATATTTCAAGCATTTTTCATGCATATTTGTATGCATATAACAAGTTTTTTATGTTGCATATAATCCGGTCCTTAGTGATGATAGTTCAGTGATACTGACGTCTGATACCGCGACGAATGTCGTGGGTTCGAATGGTGAGGAAACCATAGCACGGTAGCCGGACGCCAAGCACCTATAGGTGTGTTTCGACAGCTGCACTTGACAGCCAGTTTCTAGGCTTTGTGTGCTTACCATTATCGGCCACATCATCACTTACCATGGTGAGATTGCGGTCAATGACAAGCTTATACAGAAGTAAAAAAATGATAATAAATTGTTTAGACTCTTTAAAGACGTTAGACATGCTCGTACCACATCTTGAAGACGTATTTCGATGTATTTACTTCTTTGTATAAAATTAATGATATTATAAAAAAATTCTTAGATTCATGTTATCGGTAAAATGTAGCTAAACATATCTTTACAAAAAATATACTGGCAGCTAGGTACTAGTTTTGCAGACTTTTTTGCGGGAACTTGCGAAGTGACGTTGCGTTTTCGTTTTATTTTCATTAAATTCGTGTATATTGAGTGTTATTGAATAATATCCATTGCGTTTTGTACAATAAAGATCAATCTAAGTGTACAAGTAAAGTGAAATGAAATGAAATCGTGACTTTTCAGGTTGTCCCAAAAAGTCCGTGAAAAGTTTTAGTGGAACAGCCGCCAATTTCACTAAAACCTGACCTAACTGGACTTGTACGAACGAGAACTTCTACTACTATCTACCACCCACCCCCCCACCCCCCAACCCTGGTTTCATCCGAATTTTCGAGGGAAACCTTTAGGGGTTGAAATTTAGAAAATCCTTTCTCAGCGGATAACCTACTCACTATGAGAAATCTACCTGCTTTTCAAGTTTGTAGCATTCATACTTTTTGAGATTTCGTGATTAATCAGTTAATGGTATTTAGCTTTCAAGGAGATACCTATCATGAAAAACTTTTTATAAAAAATAAAAACGACTTCAAACACAAATGTTGCACTAAAAACTGAAAAATAAACTGAATAAGACATTAAATAAAATGGACATAAAAATATTTCAATAACTAAATAGACCAAAAACTTTACTTTTGTAAACTACCTACGCACCTATTCCAATTATTATTCTATAAATACCTTTTGATCTGTTTGAAGTCGGTGCCAAGTCCAAAAATACAATGAAAGAAATAATAAATGCCTTCACAAGCACTTATGAATTGTAAGATTACCTACTTTCGCCAGATGGCAGTTCAGCCTCCTAGGGTGGAGCTTAAGTACCACCGCCGAATTATACTCTTTCAAACAAAAAAAATATTTCGAAAATCGGTTGACAATTGGCGGAAAAATCGGTGAACATACATAAAAAAAAAATACATACAGTCGAACATATAACCTCCTCCTTTTTTGAAGTCGTTTAAAAATGAGCATCACTTCAAAACGTATAGTCTAGTCTATTTTTTTCGTTCAATTGTTTTTCAGTCAGAAAAAGATAATAAATTTAAAAATATATCTCCAATTTATCTCTCACGCCTAACATTATCTCTTTATTATTTAATTCTTACGAATATAAATGCGAAAGCTAATCCGTCTGTCTAAACGGCTGTCATCAAAAATCAACCCATAATAGGTTGAAAAAGGGGTATAGAGCCACTACGGGTCGTTCACTTCCCTTCAATATGTGCGAGGAGGGCGGTGGCTGCCACACGCGTCATACTTGTGAACAGGTGCTGCTTGTGGGGGCTGGTCTGTGCGAGTTTGTTATTTAATCAGTCAGTCATAATTTAATTCTATTTATTATTATTTTGTCGCCTTAATATGCAAATACTATCAGTCAGACTAAATAAATAAATAATGATTAAATGTATAGGTGTAAGCTGTTTTTGAAAAGATTACCTAATTGCTGAGTTTATTGCCGGCTCTTCTCAGCAAAAGCAACCTTCCAAACCGAGCAGATTCTAGACTATTCATAAGTGCTTGTGAAAGCCTTTTTTAATAAAAAAAATCATTTTCTTTTTTTTTTCATTTGACAATAAACGTTTTCCATCTGAAATTATCCTATTAACAACGGGAAATCACAGAAAGAACTTAGTTTGCCCTTCAGAAGTAGTGAAGTAGTAGTTCTAGAACATTCCGTATTTTCCAACACCAATTACACTTATTATGCAACAAGCATCGACAAATGATGCGTCTACGTCGACTGAACTAAAATTTACATACAAATAGGTTCTCTTTGTTTACTTATAGATAATTGTAAATTTTTCCTCTTGATAATTGATTTATGATTTGTTTTTACTTAAGTAAGTATTCAATGATGTCATATATTATGATGCTATTGGGGTTCCGTACAAAAAAACGGAACCCTTATAGGATCACTCGTGCGTCTGTCTGTCTGTCCGTCAGTCTGTCACAGCCAATTTGCTCCGAATCAGGTGTAATTTTATGACACACATGATTTTTATATTTTTAAATTTGTATTCTGGTGTGTTTTTAAATGTAATTTGTTCGTCTAATTTTATTTTACTTTATTTTAGTTAATTTTCGGTTTCTGTTGTCTGTCTTCTTTTTATATTAATTGTGGTCGTCACCTCTAATTGGGGCACCATTTATACCTAATGTTGTACCTGTTGTCTTTGAATGTATAGTGTGTGTCTTGTTGGTGATCTAATAAATAAATAAATGACCCAAACACAGATGTGTAAAGTATTTTTTTTTTTAAATAAGAGTCATTTTCGGGGGACAAATTAGGAAATTAAAAAACAAAGTTCTATATCAAATGAACGGGCTCGTTATGAGGATCTCAAATATATTTTGTTATTATGTTAAAATAAATAATTTTGATTTCATCCATGAAAGAACACGAAAATTTACCATTGGAACTAAATCTATAGATATATATCATACTTCCTTTCTATAACTTTAATATTATAAATGTTAAAGACAGACAACTAAATTGCTCTTTTTATACATCATCAGTCTAAAATATTATACAGGTTTTATTTACAACAAATGTACAAAATATACAAGCAAATTTACAATTATAATACATAAAAAACTTGTTCGAGGCTGCCGCTGCTGCCGATCGGCAAGGTTCCCAGAAGGCTGGCAGCGTTTCCTCTTTGGATGGCCAAGCTGATGCGTTGGCGGAAAAAGCTCCCCGCCCGCCGGTCACCCGAGGCCTCGATTAATTTTTTACATAAAATAATGTTAAAGTATGTTTGGATGTGAAGATGTGTGTGAAAATGTTTGTTACTCATGAACGCGAAAACTGCTGCACGGATTTCGATGAAACTTTTTTTTCCCATAGTAAATAAATGATTACTAACATTTTTTTATTTTTTTTTATTTGTATATTCTATTGAATTCATCAATAGGTATTTATTATGTTATAAATATAGACAAAACAAAATCTAATTTTTAATTGAAATTAGGAATATACAATTAAATTATAAACTAAGACTAACTAATATATTACAGATAATCTAATTACACAAATAAAAATAAAAAAACTAAAAACTTGACTACACTAAATAGGCCAACTGGTCCAGATCGCTGTCAGGTGGTAGCGTGCCCAGAACACTGGCAGCATTGCCTCTTTGGATGGCAATGCTAATACGTTGGGCAAAGTATTCGCCAGATTGATTGCTTTGTTTACCTCAATTAGAATTCCATAAGATAATTGCGAATAATTTTCAAACATCAATCATTACCTAGGAGTTGCGTAATAGGTGACGTAGTCTACAATACTATAATTACAATTTATTTGTCACTAGCAGTTCCGCGCGGTTTGACCCGCGTTCCCGTCATCTTATCTTATCCCGGGATAAAATATACCCTATGTTAATTAGGGGTAGTGTAGCTTTCCAACGGTGAAAGAATTTTTTAAATCGGTCCAGTAGTTTCGGAGCCTATTCAAAGCAAACAAACAAATAATATTAGTATAGATCTTCTATATGTATTTTGTTATAATCTTCCACATCCTAACTCCTTAGAATAGTAAAATGAAGAAAGCTCGGCGCCCTATAGGAATTTTTCTATAACTTGTCTTTATTTATTTACAACATATGTACAAAATATACAAACAAATGTACAACTATAATATATTAAAAAAACTTCTTCGAGGCTGCCGCTGCTGCCGATCGGCAAGGTTCCCAGAAGGCTGGCAGCGTTTCCTCTTTGGATGGCCAAGCTGATGCGTTGGCGGAAAAAGCTCCCCGCCCGCCGGTCACCCGAGGCCTCGATTAATATGTTTCATTAATATTTTTCACCCCATTGGAATATTTATTTTTTATACCACAAGTGACACAACCAGGCATGCGAGTCACCTGATGGTAAGCCGTTGCCTATAGACATTAGATATCGCCTATAGAGATTACAAAATAACAACCTCTGTAACGTAGAACTGGGGGTGAAACCTAGTCTCTAGTATCAAGTCGCTATAAATTCTCATAAACCTATCATTTGAACATTAATATTGATGCTATCCACTATTAATTTAAGCTCGCCTCA
The DNA here is from genome assembly GCA_951361185.1 of Ochropacha duplaris. Lineage (NCBI taxonomy): Eukaryota > Metazoa > Arthropoda > Insecta > Lepidoptera > Drepanidae > Ochropacha > Ochropacha duplaris. Next base: position 1,126,862 of record OX592712.1, on the reverse strand, counting down.
GATCAAAGATTTTACGAGACACTATAACTAAATATTTTGAGCCATTTTTTCAAATGTAAAAAATTAGGTAACGTTGCAATGTCTTTTTTTATAAATAATAGCAATAAGTAATATTTTTTTAAACCTTCATACCTAGGTACTCAATCGAAATTACTGAACCTATTTTGATTTTTTTTTACTAATAGTAAGCTGCATTCCTGAGAACGATAGACTACTAAAGGCGATGATAGCTCAGTGGAGACGACGGATACCACGGCGAAGGTCATGGGTTCGAATCCTACAATGAGCTTGAGCTTTCGGTGAAGGAAAACATCGTGAGGAAACCATAGCACGGTGGTAAGGTCCTTTGCAGTACTCGACTGGCTGGCTACCACACACAAATTGAAAATCTGTTCCCAAGCACCTGTTGATGTGATCTGGCAATTGCAATTGAGAGCCAGTTTGCCTTTAAGATATTGTAATAAGGTGTCGACACATTGGCAATCTCCTTGGTATTGCTAATGTCTATAAATAGGCGACGGTAGTCACTTACCATCAGGTGACCCGCCTGCCTCTTTGTCACTTTTCGTCTTAAAAACGCGGGTGAAACCTTTAGGCTTCAAGCTAGTAAAAAAATTACTTTTTTATTTCTTTAAATGGTTGTGGCCACTTAACATTAGGTAGAAAGCGTGCATTTGATCGTCCTTTTGATGTACAACGTGTTTACGATGGTAGCCTCTTAAAGGGACGTCCATAAACCACGGGACAATCCACAAATGTGACATTGATGACCCACCTCAATTAGCTTTACGTTGTTTACCAGACTACATACATTCACATGTTTAATGATAATAGATGATAGATGGCGCTCTAATAATCTACATCGCGCTAACGAAGTTTTCTATGATATTTGCATACATATAGGTATAATATAAGATTCCAACATGTACAGTTGGACCGCGGTCTCCAGGCACGATGTTCTGGCGGAAAATCTCTCATTTTCAATGAATTACTAGAATTTAATAAAAACCTGCTTTAAGTATTCCGATTTAAGGTTCATAATTATTTGAAATCAATATGAACACCAATTCTATAGGAGTAATTTATAGTGTGATATAAAATTACCAACAGATGGCGTTAGTTGTAACTAATTAATTATTTAGTTGTAACAACGCTATTTATTGGAAATTTGTTTTCTAAACAATAATAACAATTTTCACAGAAATAATACAAATTGAATAATAATGGTGGCAATTTTTAAGTTACATAACGAGACTATAAAATAAAAAAACCGGCCAAGTGCGAGTCTGACTCGCGCACGAAGGGTTCCGTAAAAAAGGCAAAAAAATCACGTTTGTTGTATGGGAGCCCCCCTTAAATATGTATTTTATTTTGTTTTTAGTATTTGTTGTTATAGCGGCAACAGAAATACATTATTTGTGAAAATTTCAACTGTCTAGCTATCGCGGTTCTTGAGATACAGCCTGGTGATGATATCGAGCAAAAAAGGCAAAATTTGCATTTCTTGTATGGGAGCCCCCCTTAAATATTTGTTTTATTTTGTTTTTAGTATTTGTTGTTATAGCGGCAACAGAAATATATAATTTGTGACAATTTCAACTGTCTAGCTATCGCGGTTCTTGAGATACAGCCTGGTAACAGACAGACGGACAGACAGCGAAGTCTTAGTAATAGGGTCCCGTTTTTACCCTTTGGGAACGGAACCCTAAAAAAGAAACACATTGACAGTAAAAACTGTATGACTATGGTCTAACACAATATAGAGCGTTATTTAATCGGTCTTAATATGATTGATCTTCGTATTTCTTTGATCGGAGGACCTCACTAATTCTCCGTGATGATAGCTCGAATGTCTGTTTTCGTTTAAATGGGGTTATTGTTAGTGCAGTTTTAACGAGTGGAGATTAGAGTAATACATATATTAGTTTTCGTTCACATAGCTTCGTTGTTTTGAACCGAAAGAGAACCGACTTCAATGAAAAAAAACAATTCCACTGTATTTTCAAAGTCAATAATTTTTTTATTTTTTTTATACCACTAGGTGGCAAACAAGCTTACGGCCCACCTGATGGTAAGCGGTTACCGTAGCCTATGAACGCTTGCAACACCAGAGGCGTCACGAGCGCGTTGCCGACCATATTCAGTTGAGGCCCTGGTAAGGTAATGAGACTGCCTCCGGTTCGGAATACACTTCCACTGAGAATACTAAGGCTAAATATAATGCTAATTTACCTTGATTATGTTATAATTGTATCATTTACATAAAAGTCAATCTTTATTCGTTACAAAACTAACCAACTTAAACTTGAAATAATGTATTATAGTTACCTGTACATTCCAATATTAATAAATGTAAAAGCAGTCAAATAATTTTCTCATTCAAAAGAAATTGATTGAAATGTGGGAATCTAGAAACCACAGAAGAAATAAACAATACATCAAATTTATCATTCACTTTTAATAAAACGAATAATATCAGTTATCCATTCCAAATAGTTGTTCAGAGAGGTGTAGTATACGGTTTTGTTGAAGCATATCCCTCTGACCGTTGGGTCGCCAGTTCTAATCCCTTGTAGACACCAGTGGTCGTTCGCTTGTTTTGTCACGTAAATTCCTCCGTAATTTGGACAGAGGGCTACAGCTGAAAATTCACAGATAAAAACAATAATATTGATTACGTATTTTCGGTTGAAATTCAATAAATATCCTTTTTTAGGGTTCCGTACCTCTCTTGTCCGTCTGTCTGTCTGTCCGTGTGTCACCACCGATTTTCTCAGGAACGGATGGACCTAGCATGTTGAAATTTATACCAGATACTGAGGTTTTTAGTCCCTATTAGGTGTATAAAAATCAAGGTCCTGAATCAACACGATAAAAAGATATGGGGAAATTTAGATTTTCGCGAAACTTGTAAGTGCCAAAATTTACCTTAATTTTCAACTTTTTTTATTTTTCTGAATTTTCCCTTAACTTGTGCTGTAAGGCCTTGCTTTTAACCAAAATTATGTCAATTATTCAATTCTAGGTCAACCGAAAGTACCCTTCCTCACAATATTCTTCACCGAAAGCTCAAGCTCATTGTAGGATTCGAACACACGACCTTCGCCGCAAGACCGAGACAGAAAGACTAAACTCACCGTCTCCGTATGTAGCACAAAACGTATTTTCATTCGTATTGTCAATGTCACACGACTCACTTTTCTTCATATCGAAATAAACAGGTTTCAAATTTCCTGTAAAATCCCATGCAACAGTCTGAAAATAAAGAACTTATCTATACTATGTAATATTAATATTATATTGAGGTAAAGTTTGTGAGGTTGTGAGGTTGTAGGGGGTAATCTCGGGATCTACTGAACCGATTTTGAAAATTCTTTTACTCAGGCATAATGTATCTTTCTAATGGTGAAAGAATTTTTTAAATCGGTTGAGTATAAACGTATACATTGCCCCTTGAAAGAGTCCCTAACTTTGCTAAGGTGTTCATGCTATGAGTGCATGACGAATGAGGACAGATTGTGGAACCAAGTTCCTTGCGGTAGAAATCGTCACGTAATAAAAAAGTGTTATGCCGTACTTTTGCTATAGAACGTTACAGATGACCTCAAAGTTCATTGTTTATCCCTATTTTTTATCTTCACGATGCTTTCTTTCACCGAAGATCAATCTCCCTTTTTTTTTCAAGCCAGCAATCTCCTTAATCCTCAATAGAAACAATACTTACAGCAGCAGATGTATGGTCTTCGGAAGCTTCATTCAGACACGCCTTCTGTATAGTTTGACTAAACATGACTGCATCTTCAACAACTAGTATTGCTAAATCATTTGTAGTTACACCATTTTCGATTGTAAAATTTTCATGAGTTATTATTTGTTTTATCTGAAAGAGATTTTGATTATTCAGAGCATTTGTTAAGCGTCACCAGTAGAATTGATCTCCGTGAGATTCATACCATGTTGATCTTAGATTTTAATAAATGTACAAATGTTGGGTGGGAACTGTCTTCTGACACACAGCTCACGCTAGTTTAGAAGACAGGGCTACATTATGAATGTGTCATTTGGTTACAATAAAAATATTTATTATTATTATTAAAATAAAAATAAAAAATTTCTCATAATTAAATACCAAACATATAACTACACAATCTGTCTGCTTCGCGGTTTTACCCCCTCAAGGGTAAATTAAATCTTTTTTTAAGGTTGTATTTGACCGCAATCTCACCATGGTAAGTGATGATGCGGCCGTAGCACACAAAGCCTAGAAGGGAACTTGCTCTCAAGTGCCACTGTGGGGACACCTATAGGTGTTTGGTGACAAATTTTCAACTTGAGGGTGATAGCCAGCTAGCTAGGTACTACAAATTACCCTATCACCGTGCTATGGCTTACTCACGATATTTTAGCCTACACCGATATCATCGCCTTAAAACTTAGTGGACATGATATTTCTAACCACAGCAGTTAGCCAGGACAAGTCTTATTATTATCTAAATATCTAATCTAATCGAGGGAAGCGTGTCACTTATTTACGTTAATAGTTAGTATTCTTTGGCAAAATCCGTAGGCCTAAACTCGCCCTCAGCGAGCCGGATGACCCAATAACACTAGCTCAGGATAGGAAGGCTCACGCAGCCCTCAAGAAACAACAACAACACCGCCCGCGTTTCCACCCTCGCCGGTGAGGCCCGTTGCGATGTCCCACTCAGATTCAGTCTCGTCCCCCTTAACGGCCCCAGCCACATTCAGTAATCCGACTTTCCTTATAATAATAATAATAGCCTTTATTCAGACGCAAAAAGATAATTAAATTACAAGTAACAAACATAAGTTAACGACTCTGCTGAGTCGATGACATCGACAACTTGGTCTGTTTGCCCAACATTGGCAAAGGCCTCTTCCATTCCTTTCCACTCTTCTCGGTTTAGTGCTTTCCTTGTCCATAGTTTTCCTGCTATCGTCTTTATTTCGTCTTCCCACCTCCGAATCTGTCTACCTCGTTTCCTTTTTCTGTTTCTAGGGTACCAAAACATTGTGTTTTTGTTCAATTTTTTCGACTTTCCTTAATACTCCTCTAAATCGCTTATGCGAAGTCCGTCCCACTTTTTGTGTCCCCTCGACGACGCCCTGAGCCGAGGTTCACGCCCCAATTGGGGCGCCCTCAGCGGTCAGTCGTCAAAAACTTGCAATTCGGTTGAGGTTAAGCGCAAAATATATATTCTTTGATAAATAAGTAATACGTTAAGAGGTACCTTATAAACCTTTTCACTTTCCGCCATTGCTTTCAAAGATCTCTTCCCTAAGATCACAAGTAAGTCATTAGGGTCCAATGTTTTACTTGAAAAAACGCATTTTGCAGCTGAAATAAAAACACTTTTAGTAAGTAACCATCTTTCAGCGTGTAAGCGGATCACCTCATGGTAAGTGACTGCTGTCACCATTGGTCCACTGATATGTAGCCAACCTAAAAAGCACTGTGATTAGATTACCTTTTCACACTTAAACCGCTGAACCAAAATTTATGAATTTTGGTATAGAGATAGATGGAACCTTCTAAAAGGACATAGGATACTTTTTATTCCTGAAAATTATAAGATTCCCCAGAAAATCGGGTGAAACCGCGGGAGACAGCTACTATTAAATACTTTTTACTATTTTACTCGAGCGGTGCATAGACGTCAAGCGAGACAGACTAACTATTATCAAATCTATGACACGGGAAAAATACGCCATAACCGCGTAAACCAACGCGTCTGCGTATTCTAATCTACAGTGTGGAGTGCCCTTTATAATGGCCCTAAAGCATAACGTTTTTGTGTTTAACGTTTACACGTTTTTTTTCTAAAATATATCTAATACCTTATTCGATATTCTGAACAAACCAGCAACTTTATTTTGCGAACTTATCGAGCCATCTAGTCTTATCTATTCGCGGTTGACCGAGTTTCTCTAAGAACATTACAGACTTAGAAACAGGTTTTTTGCACAGATGTGTCCTTAGCTGAACTGATTTTTCTTACCGAAACCTTTTTCTGACAAAATGTACTTTTCTATTAAGTTGCTGAAATGCTGAAAATATTATGTTTGTTTGTACGAAAGAATTGTTTTTTTTTTATTCTTGATAGGCTTGTGTTTGACCACAATCTCACCATAGTAAGTGATGATGTGGCCGAAGATGGTAAGCACACAAAGCCTAGATGGGAACTGGCTCTCAAGTGCAGCTGTCGGAACACACCGATAGGTGCTTGGCGACAGATTTTCAACTTGAGGGTGGTAGCCAGCCAGTCGGGTACTACAAAGTACCCTACCACCGTGCTATGGTTTCCTCACGATGTTTTCCTTCACCGAAAGCTCAAGTTCATTGTAGGATTCAAACCCACGACTTACCACTGAGCTATCATCGCCTTAAAAAATAATGTAGCTCAGTGGTAGTGACGTCGGATACCGCGGTGAAGATCGTGGGTTTGAATCCTACAATGAAATGATGAATGAAAAAAACGTGAGGAAACCACAGCAATGAAAAATCTAACCTTATTGAACAGAGGTACATTCACATACTTACACTAAACTCAATCTTATTTCAATAAGGAAACGTCATAAAATCCCATAAACCTACGATGATAAATATTGCAAGAACTGACAGGAAATGTCATTAGAGCGTCTGCGAGCGGAACAGGAAAGAGACGGCAATCAAATTAGCAGCAAATTGCATCAGAGAGTTCAAACCAAGGTTCAAACACAAGATTAGATAAAAAAAAATAGTACATAGCTCCGAATAAAGAAAAAGCATTATGGCTTATTAACCCAAAGACAATAAATTATATCTTTACCTATGAAATTGCCGTTTAGTACACAAAAACTAAAAGTTCCTTATGGGGCGTTGCAGAGGGGGACGTTTTTTGCCGCCTAGGGGCCAAAAACACTAGCTACCCTCGCGGTTTCCCGGGATAAAAAGTAGCCTATGTCCTAATCCAGACTGTAATCTATCTCCATGCCAAATTGCATCCAGATCTATTCAGCCGTTCTGGCGTAAATGAGTTACAAACATACATCCATCCAAACTTTCACATTAATAATATTATTATAGTAAGATGTTTTTCACCTTTCTAATGGTGAAATAATTTTTCAAATCGGTCCAGTAGCTTCAGAGCCTATTCAATGCAAACAAACGAACAATCAAATATTTCCTCTTTATAATATTAGTATAGATAGAAGTATATAATATATATATAAAAAAAAGACAATTTTGTCAAATTGTCTTGTTTTTTACGTCATTAGGTTGACAAACAGGCGGACGGACATGATGGTAAGTGGTCACCGCCGCCTATGGACATTTGCAATACCAGGGTGATTGCCGATGTGTTGCCGACCTTGAAGAGCTCTTTTTACGCCCTTTTTGGAATCTTTAGGCCCCTAATAAATGGACTAGCTTAATTAAAATGGCACATACCAGTTATAACAGCCCTGTTAGACAGCAAAGCTCCGTCACAATAATAGTCGAACTGCTCATTTTGAGTGTCGTTTTTAATGAAAATGCTCGCAATCCAAGGGTATACTGTGTCAGATATCATGGTGCTTGACGCGTTGCCATGACAACCATTCTCCAACTAAAATAAAATTAATCTAAGGCCTTTATTGAATAAGAAACAACACATAAGTCAAGACTAGACAATAGACTGCAAAACACATTAAATTAAATTAAGTAGTAAGTAAAGTTATGTATTATTGTATTAGTTTAAGAATAAAATTGTTAAACATTTGAAAAAAGAAAACAATATAGTCAGATGATCCAAAAATATTTAAAAAATATAACTTTGCTGAGTTTCTTGCCGGTTCTTCTCAGTTGTTGTCTGACTTCCGAACCGGTGGTAACTTCTGTAATTCGACCTTCATAAGTGCCCTTCTAGGGCCTAAACTGAATAAATGGTTTTGACTTTGACTTTGAAAGCGAAAAACAATCACCATAAAATATTTTTAAATAAGTTAGTAAAGTAATTGCTGTCGGGAAACAATTACACAAGATCAAATCCAACTGTAAGTACACATTCAAATTCTCAGCCTAAATTAAGTAAAAATTCAAAATACAGTATAGAATATTATTCAGTAGGAGACACAAAGGAATTGTTACAAATCATTAAGGTTTTACCAACATACAGATTCGCTAATGATTATGATGATTACTATTCCTATACAATTATATTACATTAATCTATACTAATATTATAAAGAGGTAATATTCGTGAGATTGTTGGGGGTAATCTCTGAATCTACTGAACCGATTTTGAAAATTATTTTACCAATAGAAAGCCACGTTATTTGTGAGTGTTATAGGCTATATTTTTATCCCGAGAAAAGATAAGATCCCACGGGAATGCGGATGAAACTGCGGGGCGTAAAACTAGTCATGGATAATCTTAAAAAATACGTTACCGTTTAAAAAAACATTTATAGATATATATGTATATTTATGTTACTCAGGGATAATGTAGGTTTCTAATGGTGAAATAATTTTTAAAATCGCTCGAGTAGTTTTTGCGTTAAATCGTAACAAACAAACAAAAAAAAACAAATCTTTCTTCTTTACAATATTAGTTAAGATAAACAAAATACAAAAAAGCTAATCTTTTCTCTTCATAATATAAGTAAAATGTAGATATAAAAGTACAAAACCATACGCAATAACAATTATTTCTGGTTACAAAAATTCAACTAAAAATCTAAATAATTGTCTTCCACAAATACCGCATCTGTTTTTTATTGCAGCCGTTATAATAATCGCCATTTTATATAATTTACCGCCATAAACAGCAATTCAAAATGGCGGATGGGGAAATTTTAATTTTTAATTTAAATATGGCGCTTTTAACGCGGTGTGCCTGCATGAATTATGGAAGGATTGCGGGGGAAATAAGGTTTTAAATTTGGAAGGTATTATAAAAGTTTTAACCATGTTTAAGAGCAAAGCACATATTTCCTTTGATGTTTCGAGAATTTAAACATGGTAATGCCTCAGACCAAATAAAAAGGGAGCCCCGCGCACTTAAAGTGAAGCACAGTAATAGAAATCGAATTTGAAAAAGGAAGCCGATCGCGTTCCTGTGCGACGCGAGTATCGCGGGATAACGTACGTGCAGGTCACGCACACAACTTGGTGCACGTTGCTTCACTTCATTGGAGACTATTGTTTTCCTTTTACCCTTTTCCTCCTGTGACGTCTATATCTGTTTTGTTGCTAGTTCATTTCAAATCAAAATCGTATGTTTGTTAGCGTACCTACCATCCGTAAATAAGAAACTCAAAAAAAAACAGCGAGAAATATTTTTTTGAACGTCATGTAATTTTTTGTTGTTTGTTAGTACAATAAAATTATTTCCCAAATGTTTATTTATTGAGTAATTTACGTCAAACGTTCATAAGGTACTTGTCCGACTGAAGGCGAGGAAACTAATCGTCATTTGATTAATTCTGAGCTAGGCTATACATATATAGTTTACTAGCTGTTCCGCGCGCTTTCACCCGCGTTCCCGAGGGATCTTATCTTTTCCCGGGATAAAAAGTAGCCTATGTGCTATTCCAGACTATAATCTATCTCCATGCCAAATTTCACCCAGGTCCATTCAGCCGTTCTGGCGTAAATGAGTAAAAAACATACATCCATCCATCCATCCAAACTTTCACATTTATATTAGTAGGATGAGTGCAATATTTGAGTAAATAAAAATACATAAGAAGTTTAGAACTCTACGGTATAGGAAATAAAATAACTGTTTCTAAACTATTTTTTTATATTTTTATGCGCTAAAACTCGTCGAAAGAATGCATTTATAACACTTGTAAATAATGTCTTACCACGTGGTTTATTCGTCCAAGCCATAGATAGCTACATCTGTGGTCCAAGCTTACCATAGAAACGGCTCATCCAATTTTATTGAGACTTTCACTAAACTATGCCTAAGATAATACTAAACCTCCCTGCGAAAATGCCATCAAAAATGGATGATTATATGTGTTAATTTCGTGATAAGCGCATTAATAGCTCAGTGGTAAGTGACGTCGGATACCAACGAAGGTCGTGGGTTCGAATCCTACAATGAGCTTGAGCTTTCGGTGAAGGAAAACATCGTGAGGAAACCATAGCACGGTGGTAGGGTACTTTGTAGTACCCGACTGGCTGGCTACCACTCTGAAGTTGAAAATCTGTCGCCAAGCACCTATAGGTGTGTTCCAACAGCTGCGCTTGAGAGTCAGTTCCCATCTAGGCTTTGTGTGCTTACCACCTTCAGCCACATCATCACTTACCAAGGTGAGATTGTGGTCAAACACAAGCTTGTCCAGAATAAAAAATAAAACAAAAAAACTTGAGAGGTGTCAAGGGACACCCGGATGGAACGAAGTTATATAAGTTATATAAGTCAAGAGAGTATATATATATAAGAAAAAAAAAGTTTTTTTTTTTAAATATCTGGCTTGCTTTCTATAAGAGAGAGAGAGAGAGACAGACAGAGAAACATGCGCACGCCGCACAGCTTACAATAGCTTACTATAGCAAAAAGTGTCGTGACAACCTTTCGTAAGATTTTTTTCCGTCTAGCCCCCTTTCACAACACGCGATAAGGAACTTCGTTCCAAAATTACAAGTGTCATAAAAGCGTTCTTTGAGTGGCCGCACTGTAGCTCGTTGCTCGCCAGCTTTTAGACGGTGGTACAGATCCTTATTGAAGGGTGAAGTAGAAACGTTTTAATTTATCCATTGTAGCCCATTATCTCGTTCAAATATTTACTTCTCACTTAAATACGAATTAATTAAATGGCTGCGTTAATTTAAACTCGCGTGGAGTTTTGGGGTTACGTTCAGGACTTTAGCGGCCTTTGCGTGCGTAAATTATACATTTTGAGTACCTACCTACACGCGGGCGTTAAAAACTGCTCAAGTGTGAGTCGGACTCTCGCATCGTGGGTTCCGTAAAACTTATAGGTATGTAAATAGTTCGTTCGTCACTGTAATCTATTCGCGAAGTTTTTTTTTTTCTATTAGTTTGTTTTTTGTTTTCTGGTGTAATTGCAAATTTTCTTATTTATTCCTTTACTTATACTTCTTGCCCATGGTTCTAGTCTAGTTCGACGGTTAGTACCCTATAGGTTTTGATTTCCTTGCGAGAGTCAAAATTATACGACATAAACGAAGCTTAAACGGACGTATATTTTGATTGCGGTGACTTAGAAGTTAGATCTTTTCACTGCTCCTAGGGTTTGCAGACCTGAGTATTAGGTATTCAACAAGATACTTCCAAGCGTCCCTGAGAAAAAGGGTCTTGACAGACGGACCACAAAGTGATCTTATAAGGGTTCCGTTTTTCCTTTTGAGGCACCCTAAAAAGATAGAAAGTTCTCTACACTAAAATACATTATAGAACTTTGGGGTAAAATTTCGAAAAACACCGATAAACGTGTAAAATAGGAGATCGTGGTTCTAACCATAGAGCAGAAAACCAGTTAACATAGACAATAAATGTTGCTAACTAATTGCATGTGTAGCTTAAAACCTTCTTAAGTTATAGGGTAATAAACACCACAAAAGGACGTGTTTAAAGTTAGCTAATTGAACACGATGCGTGTTGGAAAAAAACTTTTTTTTCGACATAATTATATCCTTGCCAGTCTCGAGAGGTCGTTATTTTTTACATGCATATACGAAGTAATGGATGTCCTATTTTTATTAAGCTCGTGGTTTTTTTGTTTGATTTAGTAATGTGAATTAGTCTCTAGATGCCGTACCTCAAGAGGAAAAAACGGAATCCTTATAGGAACACTTTGTTGTCGTTGTAGAAATTAATATCAAGCATCAGCTCCCAAAATGCGGCAACTCAAAATTTTCGCGACATTAGAATGGTGTCATTTCTTGCAACGACACTGGGCTCGGTTCGGCTCGGGTACGCTTCGGGTTCGATTTAGGCGTAGTATTATATTATTGACGGGCCAGTTGGCGTGGTTGGTTAACACACTACCTATCACGCCGCAGGTCGTGGGTTCGATTCCCATCCAGGACACACATTTGTGTGCATGAACATGTCTTGTTTTTGTTTGTCCTGAGTCTGGGTGTAATTATCTATTTAAGTATGTATTTACAAACAGTATCAGTGATCTGGTTTCCATATTACAAGCTCTGCTGAGTTTGGGATCAGATAGCCGTGTGTGAACAAATGTCCGAGGATATTAAATAAGCTATGGAATACCATATCCTTCGTACTGTGACTCCTGGCTACACACCTCAGCCCTGAACGCAGCGCTTTTGTGCGGGTGATTGATGAGAGAGCATCGCGTGATTCCATCTATCAGCACTACACTGCAATATATTTACACTACACTCTGTATTATCGGGGAGATGAAGGGATTTTTGACGATGGAAGCTACGAACCATAGAAGATAACAGAGCATATAAAGCTGAAGAGTTTGTTTGTTTGAACGCGCTAATCTCAAGATATTTTTATACCACTAGGTGGCAAACAAGCTTACAGCCCACCTGATGGTAAGCGGTTACCGTAGCCTATGGACGCTTGCAACACCAGAGGCGTCACGAGCGCGTTGCCGACCTTGCATAAACCTTCTTACTCCTCTTTTGGAGAACCCCATGCTGTAGTCTCTAGGGAACACCTCTACAGGGAGCTCATTCCACAACCTGATTATGCGCGGGATGAACTCCCTGACGACGGCGGGCGGTGCGATGGTAGAATCTCAGGTACGAATTGAAAAATTGTTCTAGTGTTGGATAGGCCATTTATCGAGGAAGGCTACTGGCTATATAACATCACGATATGTTGCGAAAATCCTACGGAAACGCGGGAGACAGCTAGTAACTATAAAGGTTACATTTATTTAAATAATATAATTAATCTAATAATAAACACTTCGCCAGGTAGATGCAAGTGTAGAGAGAAGCAACAATCATATATTTTCACTCCTCCTGCTCAAAAAGACCGTCACTGTGGCGTACCAGAGAGAGCGAAGAAAAAATTGCAATTCTTCCTCTAGGGGAAAAAGGTTTTTTTTTTATTTTTGTGTGTCAAATGACAATGAGCCTACAAAAACGAAAAAGTCTTTAGTCATAAGTAGAATAATCATGAATAAAGACTCGACTTATTACTGTTTCATAAAAAAAGAACTTCATTTTAATTTTGAAAATGGAACTAAAATCGGTCTAAATAGTAAATCGATCTCTGGTAGAATGCATGCAATGTGTTGCGGCTACAGAAGAAACAAAAAAAAGACATTATAAACTACATATTTCATATTGTATTGGATTGTTTTATTTTCTCGCAATCGTAGTGAAAAGTATAGTGTAACACACGGCGCTAAAACCCATTAAAACTCGGTTTCTATTTACTCCCTCGCTAAAGCTCGGGAGTAAAACTATCTCGTATATAATGGGTCATTTTAGCTCCTTGTATAACAATCTACTATTGTGTCTTCAAAAGAAAAACATACATATTCGAGATGTTATTTTATCTCTTATATGAAACTCGGTAGAGATCTGTATTCGTCTACAGATAGGTACATATCTTGCAACAGTGGCGTAGCTACCGGAGGGCTAGGCGGGTGCCGTGCACCGGGCCCCCAAGCTCAGGGGGCCCTCGGACCCTGACCAGCAGACCTCGTATAGAACTATCTAATCATTCTCCCACCTTCGGAATGTAAATAAGCTGCAATACGACTTTAATATTTAAAAGAATACCTACAGGGGAATCCCCCTTTCAAATATTTAGAGCTGATGATGAAGTAGCTTTGCGCCTTTAAAGTATTTATATAATTATATTTTGACTTGATAAACTAAACAGTTTAGTTAGGGGCCCAGTTTTTTTGCACCAGGGCCTTCGGTTATTGAGCTACGCCTCTGATCTTGTATCAAAAAGTATCGACGAAATATCAATAAATACTTTGTAATATAATACTCAAGAAAGATTGAAACGTGAAACTTGTATAGTTTCCAACAGCGCTCCGAGAGTTCTCACCTCTGGGGTATAATACGTCTAGTTGTAATAGTCATATATCATCTTATTACCGCAAAGCTTACCGTACACCTTCCATAATAATTAGATAACATTTTGTGCTGATTCTTTTGTCTTCTGTACATATATAAAAGGCAATCTTGACTGACTGACTGATCTATCAACACACAGTTCATACCACTGAACGGATTGCGCTGAAATTTGTCACGCAGATAGTTATTATGACGTAGGTGTCCGCTAAGAAAGGATTTTACAAAATTCACCCCCTAAGGGGATGAAACTGGGGTCCAAAGTTTGTATTGAGAACCGGGATCGAGGGTGAAACCGCGGGGGACAGCTATTCATTATTGTAGCTCAAAAGAAATCATTTGAACCGAGTAACAAGAAATTAACAGTAACCTAAACTCACCCAAGGTAATAAAAGCGAGTATTTATCAAGTATCAAGACTTTTAGCAACAAACGGGATCGCGGGAAATTTAATATCTGGGTTATCTTTTTTATTATTGTCCCAAAGGGTAAAAACGGAAATATGACTAAGTCTCTACTGTCCATCTGTCTGTCTATCCGTCTGTCTATCACCAGGCTGTATCTCATGAACCGTGGTAGCTAGACAAGTTGAAATTTTCACAGATGATGTATTTCTGTTGCCGCTATAACAACAAATAATTTAAAAAAAACTCAACAAAAAAACTACAAAATTTGTACGGAACCCTCGGTGTGCAAGTCCGACTATCACTTGGCCGGTTTTATAGCAAATAGAACCAAAAACAGTAATCGTACCAATTTTTCTCACAGAAAGAAACAACGTAATCCTTCGACACGTCAAAGTAAACACATAACTATTTACATACGAGCGAGCAGATCATTTAATGCGATGTCCCGCGACCTAGTTTGGACTTGTTCAATATGGACCCATGTGGGATAAAAAATCTTTTGTATAAAAACAATTTTTGCAAATGATCAATTTTACAAGCTTTATATTAACTTGCAATGTATGTATGTTTTTCCGGGGTAAGTCTTGCAACTCAATTTTGAAGCAGACATCTTTAACCGATTGAACTGAAATTTAGTATACCTACACATTTAGTTTAGATGATAATGCATGGTCAGCTGTGTGACGTCATTCTAATTACAACATTTTTTTTTTATGTCACAAGTGACAACGAGGCAGGCGGGTCACCTGATGGTAAGTGACAACCGTCGCCTATAGACATAATGTGTTGTACACCTTATTAAGGCGAACTGGCTCTCAAGTGCAATTGCTGGAACACACCAACAGGTGCTTGGCGACAGATTTTCAACTTGAGGGTGGTAGCCAGCCAGTCGAGTACTACAAAGTACCCTACCACCGTGCTGTGGTTTCCTCACGATGTTTTCCTTCACCGAAAGCTCAAGCTCATTGTAAGGATTCGAACCTTCGCCGCGTTATCCGACGTCACTTACCACTGAGCTATCATCGCCTTGAACATGGTGGAACACCTAAGATAGCGGACTATTATTTGAAATGAAATGAAATTGTAATGAAATGAAATGAAATGAAATGAAATGAAATGAAATTAAATTAAATTAAATTAAATTAAATTAAATTGTTTATTCATCCAAATAGGCCTTCACAGGCACTTATGAATAGTCAGACTCTAAATGCTCGGTTCGGAAGGTTGTTTTTGCTGAGAAGAGCCGGCAATAAACTCAGCAATTACTCTTTTCAAAAACAACTTACACCTATTACATTCAATAATTATTATTTATCTAGTCTCACTGACAATATTTGCGTGTTATGGCGGCAAAAATAGTAATCTATAGAATTTAATTATGACTGACTTAATAAACAACAAACTCAAGCAGACCAGCCCCCACAAGCAGCACCTGTTCACAAGTATGACGCGCGTGGCAGCCATCGCCCTCCTCGCACATTTTATAGGGAAGTGAGCGACCCGCCACACGACGCCGCAGCAAGCAAAGGCCTTAAAGCGAGCATGACTAACTTAAGCTTGCTCCAAACAAAAAAGAAACAAAACGAATTAAAACACACAATATGTTATCACTGTTACTACTAACACGGTTTGTAAAATTAGGTAATATAATAGTGTATCTAACATTCCGCGACATAACAATATTCAAACGCACAAATGTTACAAATTTACCAAGCATTATCATCATTAAAATATTCATTTATATTATAGTAAGCCTTTTTTACCAAAACAGTTTTAATACAATCCTTAAATTTTTGCAAAGGCATATCTAAAATTGCAGTTGGGATTTTGTTATAGAAGCGTGCACCCAGTCCTAAAAATGATCCTTGCACTTTCTGAAGTCTATAAGCAGAGGTCACAATTTGGTGCTTATTTCTAGTATTGATCGAGTGCATATCACTTTTTTTTACAAAAAGATTAATATTTTGATGCACAAATAATATATTTGCATAAATATATTGAGATGCAACCGTGAGTATGCCAGTTTCTTTAAACTTATCTCTGAGAGAAGTTCGAGCTCCCAAGTTATAAATAGCTCGCACAGCGCTCTTTTGCAAAACAAAAATTGTTTCTATATCAGCAGCTTTACCCCAAAGCAAGATGCCATAAGACATAACACTATGAAAATAACTAAAATATACAATTCTAGCTGTATCTACATCAGTAAGCTGTCTAATTTTCCAAACTGCATAAGCCGCCGAACTGAGTTTCCCTGCTACAGATGATATTTGGGTCCCAAATATTGCATTTTTAATGCAATCCTACAATATGGGTATCAAATTAAAGGGCTTGCTGAGAATAACTCAAAAAAAATAAAGTGACGTCACTCTGAATTCAAAGCTTGTTTTTAAAGAAGTTTTTTTAACTTATAATTTATTTATTAATGTTTTGTCTACTTTATTTTTGTGTATTAGTCTGTGTTATATGTGAGGACTTTTAAATGGCCTTCATGTTTTAATTAATAATACCTACCTTACATAACATAATAAATGTACGAAATAAATCTACCCACAAACGCTAGTGTTAAACAAATACACAAGAGTCATTCCAATCCGTGTAAAAAATGGGCCAAGCTTCATTCATTCGTCACGGTTTCAATAGAAAATTGTTTTTCGCACAATTCTAAATCGTTTTTTGCCGTATTTTCGTAACAGAATGATTGATTCGAATATTCGTTGGATGCCCACGCTGTGTGACACACGGCTGCTACGTTCAGTTTACTTGTAAGCGAACGTGATGGTAGTGGACTACTTAATTTTTTGTTATCAGTAAAAAGTTACTTAAGATTAGCGCTATACATTCATATTTATCAACGATTACTCTAAACTAAATATATAAATTCGAATCTTTCCTCTGAATAATTTAACCCACTCTATTATATTATGTAACACTAGTCGCTTCTTTTTAAGCCATTAATGTTATTTTTTTAATATATATATAATAAATTCTTCAAACTTCTTTTTAACCGACGTCTAAAAAGGAGGCGGAGGTGTTTCTTTATAAGTCGGTGCCCAATAAATTATATATTTGTAACTTATTTGGCTTAGCAGCGCCTTACGAACAGGTCAGTAGTTAAAACGAAATTAATCAAAAATAAATATAAAAAGTGTTACGGTCATTTTTGTCTCTCTGATTAAATCTTTATTCAGTTATTTTTTGTTTTTTGTCTGGTTTAGAAGTGGGTTTAAATTTTTATTTTTGTTATTGATGTTAGGTAGACAAAGTTATTAATAACTTGAATCGCGGTTCCTGGAATTCATTGTTTTTAGGTAGGTTAGGCATGACCATCTAAGGGGTTAATTCTTTGTTAATAATGTCTCTTGGCCTACTTATAGGCGAATGCACTAATTAAAATTGATACCATTATTTGCACTGTACACGGATAGCTTTTAAGCCGCTTGTCTGTAACTTTAGAGCAATCAAATGTTCGACGAACACAACAACCGTGTGTCACACGACAAAATACGATGGAAACCATTGTTATTTCGCCGCCATACTCGTAAAACATTACAGTATTCATATTTAAGCAGAGAAAAACGATCCCGCTATGGAATAACGACAATTTGATTCTATGGTGCGTTGAATTATTCTGAATCAACATGGGATTCCAAAGCCATGTCGAATTGTAAAAAAAAATATAAAAAGGTTTTGTTCCAATTCTAATATTGATAAAAAAATTAAAAATTTTGACATAATATCCGCCATTATTTTACGTCAAAAATGTCAAATGTCACTTTAAAGTCGGAAGCGCGAATATAGGCACCCGATTAATCAAATTAAGTTTGATGGTTTGTTCCTATTAATCAAATTAAGTTTGATGGTTTGTTAAATATTTATTCCATAATAAGTAGAATATGTTTTAAGTCTTTTCGCCCCTTAAATGGTACGTTTTTGTCTAATCTTTGTACTTAACTCTAAATTCCTTGTTCTAATTTAGAACGTCTGCTCTATGCTTCGTATAAGTAAGTACCTATCTAAGTCTAGACAGTACATTTTGTATTAATCAACTGCTTTTGTGTTGAACTCTGGAAACAAATCGAATAAAAGATAATTATTTTACGCCTATTATCTCTAGAGAGATTTAGATTATTTGATCCATCAGATGTTATCATTTCATATTGATCGTAAGGCTGAATGGAGAGTTACTATTGCCTGGTGAAAAAATAAAGATGACTGTGTGTTTTTACGGCGGTAACGATAGAAGGAAAGATATTATATTTTGATCATAGAGATTGGGAATAGAACTGACTGCCGAGGTAAGTTTTTAACATAGATAACAATTTATAAGGCTTGTGATTCCATAAGTAGGGATGATTTATCAATCTCAGGTTATAATTTATTTTTGTAGACAAAGAAACTTCATCGGTACTAATTATGTTGATAAACTAAACCAATTTAATATCAGTACCTACGTGACACCACCATATTATTATAACTCGGATCAAAATTATGTAATATTGTCAATGTTATTATTTTATTATATTTTTGATAATTTGTTTTTTTATATATTATTATGTGATTTATTTTTATTATATTGTATGACCACTTTTATAAGATTAATTGTAATAATGTAATTGTATTTTGAATTTAATGTTGTGAATGTTAATTTATATTATTATTAGGACTAACTCTAAATTGCAAACACCCCTACAGGGTACATGTAGTCAATATTTAATATAATATGTAAACATGAATGCAATAAACATGAATAAACATGAATATGAATATCACTAAGTACATGTCTTTTTTTAGGGTTCCGTACCCAAAGGGTAAAAACGGGACCCTAATACTAAGACTTCGCCGTCTGTCCGTCTGTTCGTCTGTCCGTCTGTCTGTCACCAGGCTGTATCTCAAGAACCGCGATAGTTAGACAGTTGAAATTTTCACAAATTATGTATTTCTGTTGCCGCTATAACAACAAATACTAAAAACAAAATAAATATTTAAGGGGAGCTCCGATACGACAAACGCGATTTTTTTGCCGTTTTTACGGAACCCTTCGTGCGCGAGTCCGACTCGCACTTGGCCGGTTTATTATTATCCTGTGTATTTCGCCAGTATCAAGTAGGTATGTATGTATATAATATTCTTCTTATATGATATATTATAGTCACGTTACATTACATTTACAGTGAAGTCTAATCCACTAATCCTCGTCCGTACAAGTCCGGTCAGGTTTTAGTGAGATTGGCGGCTGTTCCACTAAAACTTTTCACGGACTTTTTGGGACAGCCTGAAAAGTCACGATACACGCTTTCATTTCATTTCACTTCACTTGTGCACTTAGATTTATCTTTATTGGACAAAACACCGCCGATATTATTCAATAAAACTCCAAATACACGAATTTAATGAAAATAAAACAAAAACACAACATCACTTCGCAAGTTCCCGCCAAAAAGTATATCTATGTTGATAACTGTCAATTTGACAGTACTAAATGGATTAATAGAGATATTCCTAGTAGTGTTAACAGAATCATCACCATTGTCGAACATAAACAACGAAATAACGACCAAATTAAAAACACCTGTAACTACCTTTCGACCCCGCGGATCACCCACGTTCCCGAGGCAATTAAAATAAAATATTAGCCCATGGCTATTTGCTGATGCTGTAGCTTTTTAAATGTGTTTTTTTGAATCGGTTACTATATTTTATATGTTTATCCTTTACAAAAATCTTTATAATATTAATTTAGGTTAGTTCACGATGAAAAATATTTGCAAAGAGTTCATATTCTAATAATACTTTGAGTTTCATCACAAGCCATAATATTTTTAACCTATGAATTTCAGTTTAATTGAATGAACTTACATTAACATCATTTGATCCATTGTTAATTAATTTCATAGAATGTTCGAGAATTCCTTCAATTTCTATACTTTTTTTCTGTATTTCATCTCTCAAATTAACCTCAGTGCTGGTTGGTATTTCTGTACGTATGTACGTATCTTCGTTGGTCGTATCTTTGTAAAGTTCAACGTAATCTATTATAGGATAATCAGTGGAATTATCTTCACGAGAATCGTAGTACATGTCATCTAATACATCGCTATCAGATATTTCATTATCTCGGACATTTTCTATTCCTTCTTTGAGAACATTGTCCAATTTGATTTTCTCATTTGCTTTTATATCGTCAGCAGTTTTTGATTTATTCAAATTTTCATTTGATGCGAGATTGTGTTTAATAAGGTCGTCTATCGCAGCATCAGTGTTCACTTTATTTTGGATATAGTTCTTTACGTTTTCTTTGTCCAAGTCAAATCTTTTAACAAATATTTGTGTTTCATTATTTACATTACGGAAAACTGTATTGGATGGTTTAAATTTCGATTCGAGATCTATTTTTAGCAAGTTTGAAACGTCAGTTAAAATTTTATCAACTTCACTAAAAGTCACATCTTGTATTTGAAGAAAGTCCTTAGGTATATTACTTAAAGTTATATTTTCAAGTGTTTCATTTTTATCATCAACGAAATAGTTCTGCACAAAATCAGTTAAACATTCGAAGTAACTATCACATTCACATTTAACAACTATAACATGTAATAAACACAATAAAACTGAATATTTAAAATTCATCTTCCACTACAATATTGTTTATTAACAAAAACGTTAACACTGCTAGTCTGTTCGTAAACAAATGCATGCGAGATGAGATATACTTTGTAGTATTTAAAAACAAATTTACCATTGTTGTATCTATCACTCTTATTTTCAGCGTCATAAGCTTTAGAATCGTCTAAATCTGTTATTTCATCAAACACAACGTCGTTACCTTGAGAAATCGTGGCTGTATTGACTTTGACGAATGACCGCAGACAATTAGTGTGCTTAACAAACGATTTGGGATCAAAGCTTGTTTCTTGAGCTTTCGCAAGTTCATCACGAACCATTAAAGTTTAATTGTCCCTTACTTATTTAATGATTCAATCGTGCTATTCAAGTTTGTTAGCTTGATTTGGCAACTTGATAACTTAAGTTATGATTTTCATTCATTCATTCTGCTTCAGATGAATGAAACATGCGAGGCGAGTCACCCGAAGGTAAGTGAATGTTGCATATTAACATTGGCAAGATTAGGTGACTTGACCAACTCTTAGAAACATTTCTTATTAATAAATGTGAAAGTTTGTTAGCATGTGAATATGTTTGTTACAATTTTACGCAAACTCCTGGATGGATTTTAATGAAACTTCGCAGACATGAAGATCATATCCCGGAATAAAACACGCGGGTAAAACCGCGGGGCGGAAAACTATAAAAAACGTTAGATGAGCCTAAAATTCAAAAATCTTTCATAAACCCATTTGTTATTACAAAACAACATCAAAATCATTTCCTATAACTAAAAAAATACAATTTGCCCACTTGAGTATGTTTAATACCCATCAGATCTATAATTAAGTAGTATGCCGATGTTGTAAGGCCAATTAAAATAGTAATTAGTCAAGTTTAGATCATATCTTTATGCATTATAATTATGAAATTCGTTTATTCCCACGTGTTGTTCGATGTACTCATATATTATCGCAATGTTGTATTGCAATGGTGACTAATTAATTTTTGTTGTTGTGATATTCGCTCACAATAATTTTTACATGAAACCATCCTAACTAGGGAATGCAACCTCGATCTCGCGAGATCCCGCCTCATTTTTCGAGATCAATCTCGAAGCATAAAATTACGAGATCTCGGCCGAGATTGACGAGATCGAGAGAAGACACTTTGAAAGCATGTAAAAGTCCATTCACGTGGGTTACTACGACTACAGACAGGCTAGAGTCTACCGACTCTCTATGAGTGTGGAGGATCGAGGGGTTTTTTTTTGCAATTTGTTTACAACAGCTTGCTCACGCTGATAACAACTAGTGTTGAATCTGAGAGGGCGTCTTCAGCCGTTGGCTACATAGCGACTGACATAAGATGCCGTTCATCCGACAGCACTTTGTTTTTTAAGGAGCTATTTCCAAAATCACTCCTAAAACCGTTTGTTTCTTGCTTGTCTCACATTCATTATTTTTACGGGTCTGAATAGGGATTTGTGTGTTCATTAACATAAATAAATAATTATAAAAATAAAGACTTTTCTTCAATAATTTAATGTTCAATCATGTTTCACG
Organism: Ochropacha duplaris; assembly: GCA_951361185.1. Classification (NCBI taxonomy): domain Eukaryota; kingdom Metazoa; phylum Arthropoda; class Insecta; order Lepidoptera; family Drepanidae; genus Ochropacha; species Ochropacha duplaris. The sequence goes on along the minus strand of OX592712.1, from coordinate 1,104,256 downwards.
TTATTTTTAAATTTTTTGGACTCTTTATTTGTATTTAGTAATTCTTTGCGGATCTTTTTTCAAACCTATTTTATAAATATATTAAATACATTCCTAAAATATTTAGATCATTCAGTATTATAATTGATACCGAATATTATCAATATAGATGATTTAATTTATTATTATAGATATGTGAATTTTAAACTAACATAGATATTTAGAAATTAATTAGAAATAGAAATATGTTTTATTACTGCAAAATACAAATCAATCCACATCTCATAAAGTTTACAAACGTTAATTATAAAGTATTTATAGTAAATATTATAACTACAATTTAAAAAACTAATCTAATCTAAAAACTACCTAAAATAAACTATTGTTTCACTTATCTAAGTAAAACAATACTTTTTGAAAACGATTCGAGATCTCGAAAATGCCGAGATCTCGCCGAGATCGAATTTCTAATCCCTCGAGATCTCGACTTGGCGATCTCGTCTCGAGAAAGATTCGTATAAACTTAAAAACTACTGGACCGCAGTGGCGTAGCTACCGGGGGGCTAGGCGGGTGCCGTGCACCGGGCCCCCAAGCTCAGGGGGCCCTTGGACCCTGACCAGCAAACCTAGTATCGAACTACCTAATAATTCTCCCACCTTCAGAATGTAAATAAGCTACAACAGGACTTTAATCATGGCGACTCATTTGAAAGAAGTCTTTTTTCATCTCTTTTCAAGACTTTGATAGTTTTATTTTCATAATTTATTATTAGGTATTATAATTTTATTACTCATTATTAAAACAAATATCGGTGTTAGTAGAACAGGCATACTCTCCCGATAAAAATACAAATAAGTAAGGCGATGATAGCTCAGTGGTAAATGACGTCGAATGCCGCGGCGAAGGTCGTGGGTTCGAATCCTACAATGAGCTTGAGCTTTCGGTGAAGGAAAACATCGTGAGGAAACCATAGCACGGTGGTAGGGTACTTTGTAGTACCCGACTGGCTGGCTACCACCCTCAAGTTGAAAATCTGTCGCCAAACACCTATCGGTGTGTTCCGACAGCTGCACTTGAGAGCCAGCTCCCATCTAGGCTTTGTGTGCTTACCATCTTCGGCCACATCATCACTTACCATGGTGAGATTGTGGTCAAACACAAGCCTATCGAATATATAAAAAAAAAAAAGTTTAGATCAAGACACCCATAAAAAAAGTTATGGTGACTAAAAGTTTAACTTTCGGCAAAAAAATTATAATTTAAAAATTCTCGAAAAAAATAACGATAAGGCAAGAAAAAGTTTGTTGGGCCAGAATACATAGTTAATGACCTTAGCTACTGACCCCTACCGTTTGGCACACGTTCTTTCTAACACCCTGTATAATTACCTATATTTAAACAGTTTAGTTAGGGGCCCAGTTTTTTTTTGCACTAGGGCCTTTGCATTCCTCATACGCCTCAGTGGACCGATTTCAAAAATTCTTTCATCATGTGAAAGCTACACTATCCCTGAGTAACATAGGCTATATTTTTATCCCGGAAAAGATACATATAATTTACATGTAAGACCGATCACGCTCAAATTTGGCACATTTATGAATAACTATCTGTCCTCCGCGGTCTCACTCGCGTTTCCGTGGGATTTTATCTTTTCCTGGGATAAAAATATAGCCTATGTTACTCAGGGATAATGTAGCTTTCTAAAGGTGAAAGAATTTTTAAAACCAGTCTAGTAGTTTTTGCGTTAGATCGTAACAAACAAACAGACAAAAAATCAAATCTTTCCTCTTTATAATAATATTATAAAGAGGAAAGATTTGATGAGACTAAACCCGGCCACGCCTTGCAGTGGCTTTTCATATTCATTATTAAAGAAAAGAAATATAACCGTTGCCATGGTAACTGAAATTTATAACTCGACCCCACAAACCTTCCAGTATTGCGGACATAGGTACGGATGCTTTGATATATTATTTTCTTCGTTTGTTAGAGAAAAAAAAACAATGAAAAAATCACAGATGATGTAATTGTATTTTTTTTATTTTTCATTCAGTAATGCATTTGGGTGTCAAAACAAAACAGCTCTTAAAAAAACAACCCCTAAAGAAATGCAGATGAAACCGGGCTCAGATAGTATTGTACAAAATAATCAATCAGAACTTACCAAACTACCAAACTGCAGTTTACCAAAAACACCTGTCACCATTTCAACATCTTTAGAATTGCTCATCGCCAGCTCGCTTTCGTCTATCAAATCTTTAATTACCTTCGTCGCATCTTCAAGCTTTTCATTGTCTTCACGTATCAAATCTTTAATTGTCGTTTCACCATTATCAAACACATAATCAATTACAACATTCCCATTGGATAGTTCACTATAATCCTTCACATCTTCAATTTCGATTTGTTTTTTCTTCCGCGTACCTGCTTCTATATCAAATAGATTTTTAAAATCGTTTGCATCAATTTCGTACTCTCCCACAGTAGACGTATCTATTTCTGTTGTATAGATTTCCGTCGTATATTCTCTTTCGACAACTTCAATTATTGTTAGATTTAACTCATTGATTGTTGGTATTCTTTTTATCGTTATATTTGCGTTTATATAATTATAAACATCAGGCCAGTATCTTGCACTGAACAGCAAGACTATGATTAAGTATACAACAGTTATAAATATTAGGAATAATAACATTTTTATCACCAATTTCAACATTGATTGACTCAACTGCATTTTCACTGTTTTTTAAAGGTGTTGCAAGTAAACAAACTGAATGACGACTGCAAAATATTATGATAATATTGTCGTTGGATTATATAGGTAGGTTTATTGTCTCTGTATATGGTTAGTATAGTAAACAATAGGTAATATAACGCGGGTGACTATTATTTGATGCGTTTAGAATTTAAATTGCTTGTTGAAGATTATCCTTGTCATTCACGATGGAATGTATAGTTGTCGGGTTTCAACCGCGTTCCGTGAAAATCTTGATGTAGTTAGAGACACGGCGATGATAGATCAGTGGCAGTGATGTGGGATACCACGACGACGTGGGTTCGAGTCCTACAATGAGCTTGAGCTTTCGGTGAAGGAAAAATGTGGTTGCGCCTTAAAAATAACTATGGGCAAAAGTCATTTTATTCATCGCATTGTAAAGCCGGCAGGAGTCATACTAGAATCATATTTAATATATAGATATAGATTTGTCATTAAAGCCAGATATTTTATGGTAGGTAAAACATTTCAACAAGTAGTTTATAGAAAAAATCTTCATCATAGACAGCGTAGGCTTAGTAGCTGGATCCATTGGGTAACAATGTGTAAAAATAATTGAATGTACGCATTAATTAACGCAAAAGGTTATTTGTTGTTTCGAAAAACATTGTACACGGCAATTAAAATGACTATTTTATTAATGAACTTTTGTGACATTTCAAATTTGGTAACTGCAAGTTTGTGTTGACCTGAACATGTAAAAATGTGTGTATCAACATTGTGTGTTTAAATATCTCTGGAGTATTTTATTGTATACAATGGACAAATGCCATGATTTACGCCAGGGTTCATACCAAATGTAATCGAAGTCTGTTCAGCCATTTATGCATGAAAATCCAGCAGACAGAGCTCCTTCGATACTTCGTATATATTTATGACATTATTAGTATAAAATTAAAGTAATATATTAGGAGAAGATAGTCTTTATTCAACTTAGAAACTAAATAACAACAATATTTACAAGAAAGCACACACACAAACACACAACACAACACACAGCAAACAACAACGGTAGGACGAGATAGCCATATGTACTAAAATAAGTAATTTTATAGTTTTTATAACTGTATATAAAACACAAGACAATATTTTTTTAAAGAATTGAATGCCACCAAAATCAGTTAATATGTCTATGGTAAAACAACGGAATACCCAATATATATTTTCATAAATAATATTTTCAAATAAATCATTTACATCTTATACGAGCCCTTCTTAGTGTGAATAATCGTTTCATAAACCGGTACTTTGAACGGTACCGGTTTTTCAACCGGTACAATAATGTGTTTCACAACTTCAAACGGGACTTCCTTAATTTTCGGTACATGCACTACCTTTTCAACCGGGTACGGTACAGACTTCTCAACCGGTATAGAAACCTCTTTTATAATCGGTATGACTACAGCTTTAGGTACGGGCACTTGAATCGGTACAGGATGAGGCACTGGAATCAGAATAGGATGGTGAACTTTGAATTCCACGTTCTTCGGGATTGGTACAACAACTTCCTTGTAATGCTTTATTGGTTCTGGGTTCTCTTCGTCCACGTGCTGATGTACTGGGTACGAATGGGACTGGAGCTCGTGTCCACCGAAATTCTGGCCACCAAAATCATGGCTGTCTTGGCTCTCGCCGCCACCGCCGCCGCCGTGACCACCGAAGTCATAACCACCAGAGTAGTCACTCGCTTGGAACTGGAAATACGAAAAAAGGTGTTTAATTTATGAATGCATATATGTTATTCTAATGTAAGTATATATATATAGGATTTTAGGCGTAGGGCCTTGAATACGTTAAAATTTATTGATTATGTCACGGGATACGGAAATACATAGACTACTACTACTACATAATATTTAAAGTATAGTACCGCGTTATGCATCTCTAGCGCAAAAGAAACGTCGATCTATTTTTTTTTCTGGATAGGCTTGTGTTTGACTACAATCTCACTATGGTAAGTGATGATGTGGCCGAAGGTGGTAAGCACAAAGCCTAGATGGGAACTGGCTCTCAAGTGCAACTGCCGGAACACACCAATAGGTGCTTGGCGACAGATTTTCAACTTGAGGGTGGAAGCCGGCCAGTCGGGTACTACAAAGTGCCCTACCACCGTGCTATGGTTTCCTCACGATGTTTTCCTTCACCGAAAGCTCAAGCTCATTGTAGGATTCGAACCCACGACCTTCGCCGCGGTATCCGACGTGATTTACCACTGAGCTATCATCGCCTGAAAAAATTGATTTATTCTCAACGCAGTTTTTTTTACTTTGCTTAATTAAAAGTGAACGGAGAAAGTGAATCCAATATTTTTTTACCTGAAGCCAGTTCGCGCCAAATTAAATAACAAAAACGACAGTAAAAAAAGAAATAAACAACAATGGCGGATAGCGGCGCCGCGCCCGATGCGGATGCGGTGTTGACTCTATTACCTTGTTTTTTTTTTTTTTCCAATTCATAGCTGTCGTTTTTATTGTGCAACTTTTATATAACATATTTTGTAATAATTACGTATTTAGTTACTAGTGAAATGAGTTTAGAAGTATCGCGCGTTGTGAAAAGGGGCTAGACAGAAAAAAATCTTACGAAAAATTGTCACGACACTTTTAGTGTCAGTGTCACTTTATTGTAAGCTGTGCGGCGTGCGCATGTTTCTCTGTCTGTCTCTCTCTCTCTCTCTTATAGAAAGCAAGCCAAATATTTTCATTTCTATTTATATATTATAAATAGTTTTTTTTTTTTAATAAATATATATACTCTCTCGACTTATATAACTTTTATATATTAGACTAGTTACTTTCCCGCGGCTTAAAGTTTTTTAAGATAAAATTATCCTATGTTTTATTCCAGTGTATCTTTTGAGCCAAATTTTATCCAAATCCATTGAGTTACGGCAGAGTATTTATTATTCGATAATTCTTATGATGAACTGCTTTGCAGATGCAGGTGGTAACTTCTGTAATTCGACCTTCATAAGTGCCCTTCTAGGGCCTAAACTGAATAAATGGTTTTGACTTTGACTTTTGACTTTATCATGCTGTGGTGTGAATATAAAATTCGAACATACAATTTTCAAATATTAATTAACATGTAATAAAAAGCTATAATTCAATAATTATTATTTTATACTAACCAGTGTATAAAAGAACTAAAAACACGAAAATTGCGAATAAGGAACGTTGTAAAATTCCTCCATTTTATGGTTTTTAATTACCAATTTCACAACGAAGTAGAAATTTTATGGTCAATATTTAAGACGTCACAAGCCAGTATTTCATTCAAAATGAATCACTCAAAATACATAATAGATACCTAAGTCATTCCAGTGTTTTAGTCTACAAAAAATATTCTACATTTTATACCTGGAAAATTATTTTACGCAGGTAAAAACGGACTCTAAAATTCACGGGTGTAAAACCCAGTGGGCTTAATAATAAAACAATACAGGCTATACAAAGTCGTAATGTTCTTTTACGATGTTTCATATTTTCTGTTAGAAACAAAATACATTACGGCTTTCCTTTTCAGGGTCCCGTGGTATATACAAAGAAACCATCATCATATGACGGGCCGGTGGAAGTGGTTGGTTAACACACTACCTATCGCGCGGCAGGTCGTGGGTTCGATTTCCATTCAGGACAGACATTTGTATGCATGAACATGTCTGTTTGTTCTGCCTGAATCTGGGTGACAAAAAAAGTTGTATATGTAGATCAGTCATCTGGTTTCCATATTACAAGCTCTGCTTAGTTTGGGATCAGATAGCCGTGTGTGAACAAATGTCCGAGGATATTTATATTATTTTATTATTATTAAAATGCGAGATTGTATTATTTGTTCACTTACGTCGTAGGTAGTGACGGGTTTTTTATAAATTGGCTTATAGAATTCAGTCTGCTTGAGTTTGTTGTTTATTAAGTCAGTCATAATTAAATTCTATAGATTACTATTTTTGCCGCCATAACACGCAAATATTGTCAGTGAGACTAGATAAATAATTATTGAATGTAATAGGTGTAAGTTGTTTTTGAAAAGAGTAATTGCTGAGTTTATTGCCGGCTCTTCTCAGCAAAAACAACCTTCCGAACAGAGCATTTAGAGTCTGACTATTCATAAGTGCCTGTGACGGCCTATTTGGATGAATAAACAATTTGATTTCATTCATTTCATTTCACGTTTTTTTAGGATAATAGGTAGGTTCTTGACTAGAGAGAACTATAGTTTCATATTTGTAACATTTACTGGGTTTCGCTAGCTTTTAAAATATCCTGGGACATCCCACATGGACATAAACGTCCCGGAATATTCTGATCCCAAACGAAGCAAAGCTTGTACTATGGAAACCATATAATATGTAACTGATAAAGTACTTGAAGCCTACTCATTTTACTTCCATGTTTGTATGTTTGGATGTTTGTTCAAGGCGATGATAGCTCAGTGGTAAGTGACGTCGGATACCGCGGCGAAGGTCGTGGGTTCGAATCCTACAATGAGCTTGAGCTTTCGGTGAAGGAAAACATCGTGAGGAAACCATAGCACGGTGGTAGGGTACTTTGTAGTAACCGACTGGCTGGCTACCACCCTCAAGATGAAAATCTGTCGCCAAGCACCTGTTGGTGTGTTCCGGCAGTTGCACTTGAGAGCCAGTTGCCCTTGCCCTTAAGGCATTGTAATAAGGTGTACAACACATTGGCAATCCCCTTGGTATTGCTAATGTCTATAGGCGACGGTAGTCACTTACCATCAGGTGACCCGCCTGCCTCGTTGTCACTAGTGACATAAAAAAACACACACACACAAAAATGGCTAAACGGATTTTGATGTAACTTGACACACAGGTAGATCTTATCCTTAAATAAAACATAGGATACTTTTTATCCCGGAAATAGAAAAGACCTGTCGGGAACGCGATTGAAACCGAGGGCGTAAACTAGTAGATACTAAATGGTAGGCTAACCAATGACCCATAGCTCATTTTCATTTTCGTAGTTAAAGATTAATAGATCGCAATATAAAACAACTTAATTAAATAAAGTGTTGAACTAACAAAATATTCAACTCCACTGCACAAATTTTAATATTTTCATTCCAATGCTAACCCTAAATTTAATGAGTAATTATTATTCTAGACAGACGCTATAAAAACTTCAGTCTAGACTTAGATTAAATTTTAAACAGATAAAGTGAATGTCCCGCTTTCAATTGCTATGGCGGTCGTTAAGGTCTAAAGCCTATTTAAAAGCTAGAAAGGGACCCTAATCTTTGAAACCAGGAATTACTGAGTTTAAAAGCTATATTTAAATACCTAATTTAATTTATGGACGCACATTAATTAAATTACTAATAACGTGAGGCGTTTTTGGGGATTTTCAGACCCCGTCTCCCCCCCTAGTGAGATGTCGTGAGATTCGGCTCAATCCCCTCCCGCATCTCCCAATCTCACGTGAGATTTTTAAAAATGCGTTTATCTAGTGTAAATGCGTTGGATTAATTCTAAAAAATAGGTACTTTTATTTAAAGTAGTATTTTTTTACTACCGAACTTTCTCTCAATTTTACTCTGAAAACACTTAAAAATAAACGAAATATTACGACTTTTAATTAAGTAGCCGTGGTTGGTAAGATACTACCGGTCACATCACATGTCATGGGTTCGATTCCCATCTACGACAAACGTTTGTGTGCATGAATATGAGTAATCTATAAAAGCGAAATACCACTCACTGATTAATCACGAAATTTCAGAAAGAATAAATGTTACAAAGTTGAAATTTGGCAGGTCCTCATAGAAATAAAGTATCCGCTAAGAAAGTATTTTAGAAAATTCAACTCCAAAAGGTTACCTCGGGATAGCGGGTGAAACCACGGGATAAAAGTTATCCACATAAGTACCTATATTTTATTTATTTAGATTCTATTGTAGTAGTATTATATAGATAGTAGTAATCTTCCAAGATTACTATTGTACCTGTTGATCTTGCTGTAGATTGAAGCCTCCGTAGCCCTGCATCAGTAACTGTTGCTGCATGTTGTATGGCATCCATTGCTGTTGGTCGGCTGTTGTTGCTGCGATCAGCAACCCGCTCACTACCTGAAAAAAACAACATACATTCAAAACTTATAATAGTCAAAATGACGTCCAGTACCTATACTGTCCTTTACCATGATCTAAACCTGTCGCTCGGAAACCTGTACCTGTACGCTGTATAGCAGTTTTGTGACAGTTTTTATGGCGAACGACAGGTTAAACTCTCTCATACAACATTTTAAACACTAAAGTAATAATTTACTTATTAATCTTAGTTCTACATAAAATGCATCTTATATTCATCAAAAATAACATCAATAAAAACGGTTCTATTTTTAAAGTTAGCAATCCGGTAGACATCCAGGAAAACTAAAATTTTTGGAGGATTTTATTAATCAACATTTATTCATTAATCAGCAAAACAATATTTATTATTAATCAACAAACCTAAAATTTAAATTGCAGAAAAGGTATTTAATGCGAAACATGAGCATGTTTAATTGAGCATAGACCGTCTAAATTTAGAAAAATCTTTGACATGAAAGCAGCCCGCTCTCATCTCTTCGTAGAACATCCTGACGCGTTCCTTTTTTTTGGTTTTTATGGTGGTATGAGTCGAAATTCCTAATTCACACAAATAGGTCGTTGCAAATGGCAAAAGTATTGCATTAGCATGCTTAGAAAACAGAGTTTATTTATTTTTCACACACAGCCAACGGTACATACACACTTTGCGGAACACTGCGATTAGATGACTAACTTTTATCACGACACTGCGCTGTATAGAAACCCCACAAAAGCATAAAACGTCCCATACATTAGTTCCACAACACAGCAGCCTGTAGTCAACTGATAAGGCGCTTTAAGCGCTACATATGACCACTATACAGATCATTATATAAACTAGTTGTTCGCTTGAATTGCTAAAGGCGTTTGTCTCGAAAGATTGCAGCTACCAGCGAATTCTGGTAGCTGCAATTAAGCCTTTATATATTTTTTCACGTACGTTAAGACAGGTCGGGTATATACAACTTTTTTAGGGCTCCGTACCTCAAAAGAAAAACGGAACCCTTATAGGATCACTTTGTTGTCCGTATGTCAATACCCTTTTTTTCAGGAACGCGTGAAGGTATCAAGTTGAAATTAATATCAGCGGCGAAAATGTATTAGATAACTTTATGAGCTTTCATTGTTTTATATATAATCTTTATGGGGTGTATAGAGTTTTGTATAAATACTAAATTAATGTTGCATTTTGAGTGAGTTTTTATTCTATAAAATATACTTTATGACAGCTCTTATTTTCGCAATTTCTCAGCTGGTCTAACAACGTTTATGTCTATATTAATATTATAAAGAGTAAAGATTTGATTGTTTGTTTGCATTGAATAGGCTCTGAAACTACTGGACCGATTTGAAAAATTCCTTCACCATTAGAAAGCTACATTATCCCTGATGAAGATAGGCTATATTTTGTCCCGGGAAAAGATAAGATCCCACGGGAACGCAGGTGAAACCGTGGGGGACAGCTAGTTCATAATTCTTCACACTTACACCACAACTTTTTGCGCGCTGTCTAAAAAACGACCTAAAAACTAACCTATTAGAATAGACGTTTACGTAACAGTGACGCAATAGCAACAATGAAGCGTTCATTCATTTGGTGTGATTTTATTTTATGAAAGTTTGCATCGCGCTCTGAACGCTTATTTTTTTCGATTTGTACTCCGCGCCGTCAGTGTTTTAAAATTTGGATACATTTTAAAACGAAAATGAACTAAGCTTTTGTTTTATTTTAGCACATAATAGTAAATCCTGTGATCACTCGACCATCTGATCACAAACTACTGAAACCAGAACTTGTACTATTGAAACCAGATAACTGATATACTTTATGTGTAATATTTTATTAATTTAACCTATATGTATTATTGTTGCTGTTTGTTTCTTAATAAATATAAATAAAAATCAAATAAAATACTACACATAATCGAAACATCCAGTTTTTCATAGAGAAGTAGAAAATCTAATACTATATTCTACTAGTGTAACAGTGGCACTTGAGAGCGAGTTTCCTTTAAGGCTTTATGCTCACCACTTACGGACAGATAAAAAAATAAAGTAGTAAATCAGTTATCTGGTTTCCATACTACATGCTCTTGGGATGAATATAATTATATTATCGTTATTATTATTAATAGTACCTACACGTAAGTAAATATACAAACAAACTTAAAAAAGTTTCTATTATTACTCAAATGAACTGAAAAACTTAACTGAGCGAGCGAGCGAAACGTCTCGTGTCAGCTTGGGTGTAAATGTTTTCTTATGTCTGTCCGGCTGTTCTTCTAAAATTTTGTGAGCAGGTTCGATAATTATATGGACTTTTTTCCATTTTTTTTTTAATTCCAAAAGTCGAAAATTCGCGAGATCCACAGCTTACAGAGCCACTAGTATAGTTTAATTAAGTAAACAAACTTTGTTTAATGATTAACTTCTCGATACGAAGTGGAAGTGAGACAATAAATAACTTTAAATGCTATTAAAGTGGAACAGGGATATATTGGTGCTAAGTCGTTGGAAGATGTACAACTTTAATACAATACATAATAACATATGGGGGAGTATTACGCACGGCGCCGCGGTCGCGACTCGCGAGCCAGTTTCATACTAAACGAAGCACGTCCCTATTCTGGATGTCAACGGATAATGAAGTCTTGTTGGTAAATGCTGTCCAGTATTAAGTATATAGCCTTAATATGTCAACCAATTTTCCGATAAATAAGTTTAAAGTTAACTCAAGTTGCTATATACAGAGTGGTGACGACGTAACGACATTAAATTAAAACACGGTCACTACTAGTCAATCAAAATACTTTGTGATAATTAAATCTGGTATTACATCAACAGACAAAAAGCGAAATTTTCAAACAAACTAATTCCGAAAATAATCTAAACGAAACACAACACTCTTTATTAATATTACCTATTGACCTCAAATGACCTGTAGGCACTACGGGCACAGTTTTAGGCAAAGACCGGCCGCCCCGGTTCCTTTGTAGGTGTATTATTTCATTCATGCAAGTAGGCATCGACGCCCGCGCAGCGCGCTAATAATGATTTTAACGCTATGGTTATAAGGTCGAAATTTCATCAACCGACGATTTCTCAGCCGCACATTTTATTTGGTTGTGTTTTAAGCATGTAGGTAAAACTGAATTTTGTTCCGTCTAGCTACTCTAGCTAGGTGCATGACTTCGTTGCGTAATCGTTATGAATTCACAGCATGTGTTAAAATGATTAAAGTGAAAATAATTTCCTGTGGCTATACCGTTCAATGTAATTTGATGAAACTTGGTGTACGAACTACTAACGCGGTACCCAATATGTGGTTTAAATTAATGTCGTTACGTCGTCACCACCCTGTATACTAAATTCTATTGTTATCGCATTGTTTAAGTTGGACACGCGTCCCTCGGCATACCCAACAGCTTAATAATCAAAGACTATCTAATCTTAAAATAAACTTTTAATTTTGAGTTGACACAAAATTTGGAAAAAATATCAATCAATTTTTTATTCACTAAAATTACCACCATCATTCTTTAAAACGTTTATAGCTTAACTTATCTCAGGCCTTGTGCACTGTATGTTACTTTCTACTATATTTGATGACACACTCTTCTTTACTATAATGTAAGTATTTGCTTTATTTAAAAAGAGGTGATAGATAACTATTACAAGCAAACCTGCCTAATTCATCAGTAGCTGCTTATAGACATACGTAATCTCAGAATTCTATAATCATTAAAAACCATAGCAGCTACGTTCATAATTCCATAGCGTATGTTACACTCACTACATCATTTTAACCTTTTAAAAGCGGACAAGATACGTTTGATACATTGCGCTGGTCACAAACTATTATTTACAATGTTACCCCACTATTGCAACACTTTATAATGCCTTAAGTCTTTTAAATGATCTAATATAGCTTTAGTGGGGTTGTAGAGGCAATAGTCATGTCTTACGCGCCTGAAATTCTATTTGTGAAAGGGGGCTAGAAGGAAAAAAATCTTACGAAAAATTGTCACGACACTTTTAGTGTCACTGTCACTGTCGGTGACAGTTGTGTGTAATAAGCTATTGTAAGCTGTGCGGCGTGCGCATGTTTCTCTGTCTGTCTCTCTCTCTCTCTCTAATAGAAAGCAAGCCAGATATTTTCATTTCTATTTATATATATATATATATATATAAATAGAAATGACTGGCACCGACTCCAAAAAGAACTGTTTATAAATATTAAATAGATATATAAATATCAATAATTTTGTTGATTGTCCTTTAAGACTCTTGCTTTGAAATTAAAATATTATTCTTTACTTTTTAGTTTATGTTTGTACATAGGTATAGGTTACAGTTTTGAAGTCGGTTTTTGTTTTTTATTTTTAAAAATAATGTTATGTTTATAAAGTGATTAAAAATTTCGAATCGGTTATTCAGAATGTCCGGTATACAGGATATTATTGAATCGAAATATAAGTTACAGTGACGATTATATCATTGTGACCAAAAAGATTTATTAACGAAACTCTTTTTTTCATTATTTTACTCCATTATTCGTTATTGGGTTTTATTAATATGAATTCTAATATTAACATAAGTAGATGTTTCGCATCTGCCGGGCGTCCCGAGACGGCGTTTTTATGGTAGTTTTGGGACGACCGTCCCATCCGTGAGCCAAAGGGCTAAAACTCAGTTTCGATCGAAACATGATCGTCCACTAAGTCACATTTTTAAAGATATTTTTTGCTACACTACATATCTTTTGCCCCACAATAACTTCACAAAATTAAATTATTAATCCACAAAAACTCACATATGTTATTACTGAGCACATTTTGATGCAACTCCTTCCTTCACACAGACACTAGTGATGTCACAATAAAGTATCCAAACCATTTTATAGTGAAGTGACAGGCCTCAGATTTGTACGCACACTTACCGCCATTTTAGGGGTCCTTAACGAAATATAGATCTTTCCTCGCTGTTTTGGCATGTTATTAAAAATAAATAAATAAATAGATAGATAGATAGATAGAAAACTCTTTATTGAAACACCACATAATAACAAAAAAACTTAAACTAGAACTAAACAATAACAATTTGTGTCGCAATGGGCGGTCTTATCGCTTAGAAATATGCCCTTAATTCCAAAAAAAAAGTTTCCATACCTTTTACCTAACTAAGTGATATATCAATCAAGGTAATTCATAAAAAACTTCCAAATAAATAAATAAATAAACTAATAGCTATTATAAAGAGTAAAGATTAGATTTTTTTGTTTATTACGATTTAACTCAAAAACTTCTCGACCGATTTTAAAAATTCATTAGAAAGCTACATCCCTGAGTAACATCGGCTATTTTATCTCGGGAAAAGATAAGATGCCACGGGAACGCGGGTGAAACCGTAAAATTATAAAGAGGTACCTAAAGTTTTTAAGTTTGGATGTAGGGGGTAATCTCCGAAACTACTGATCCTATTTTGACAATTCTTTCACCAATAGGTAGCTACATTATCTCTGAGGTGCTATACACTACATTTCAGCACTTAAACTCAGGTAAAATTAGCGTCAGGAGACATTAAAATCAGTATCGGATAATTATTTTACATGCAAGTAATCAAAGTGTGTGTAGGCCGAAGCTTGCCCTCAGCGAGCCGGATGATCCTATAACTTTAGCTCATATTAAGCATAGGGAGGTTCGCGCAGCCCTGAAAAAGACAACACAGAACCGCCCTCGCAGGAAAGGCCCGTCGCGACGTCCCACTCAATCTCAGTTTCTTCCCCCGTAATTAGCGGTCCGAGCTGCTTTTCAGTAATCCGACCATACCCTAAAACTCCTCTAAATCGCTTATGCGAAGTCCCACTTTTGTGCCCTGAGCGGTAGCGCCGGTCAGTTGAGAGCCCTAAGCGCTCGCCGAATAGTTCGCGTAAGGGTGTCTATCTGTGGTGTCTATGGTCCCTCAGACCGCCACCTCTAAGTCCGTCCCTCTCCCAAAAAAAAAAGAAGCATTAGAAATAGCTACACATGACTTAGCCTTTTTTAATATATTTTTATGAACCGCGGAAACATATTTGTATACTTTATGTTGAAAAAAAAAAACTTATTTAATTATTTTTTTTAATTAAGTAAGATACGAATCACTCGTCGTAATGACCAAAACTCACACTTACCCATTTACACATAGTAGAATGAAAGTGAAAAAAGAAATAAATAAACATATACGGAACCTAAGCTCTGAACCAAGTTCCTATAGGATTTTTGCTTTTATTTTGTTCTATATTTTTATCTAATATAACTTGAGCCATATAACCCTGAATACTTACCTATTTGAAAGCTCCATTAAATTTGGACGGTTAGAACGCTCGTTCCACATTACAATTCGAAAGTAAAAGTTTTATAATACGCTGTATTTTTTTAAAGTACATTGCACTCTTAATAATGATGATAGTTTTTCAAGTGGTATAGAACGGGCAATGTACTTGATGTATTACTGTAGTGTCGCTTTACAACTTTACATCTTCTTTTTGGTCGTTTCTTTATGATTCGATATTTTGCTTCGAACTGTACAGTTGTTCACATAATTTCAAATAAGTTATCTATTCAAATAGGGAATATGCACGTGACTTCAAAATGGTCGTTTTTTTTATGTAAGTAATTCTTATGGTTACAAAAACATACTTACCTACACAATTATTACCTATCAAAAATCATGATTCAATAGCTAAATTTAATCATAAACAATATATAGATATTGACATTTGTGTAATCCTGACGTCACAAAATAAAGGCGCCAAAATAGCCGCGTTTAAATCACCCGAAAATGATATTGATTTTAATAAAAAAAAGTTTGCTTAATGGTTAAGATTTTGGATGTGTTATATTTTTTTTTTTGTAATGTAATTAAATGTAATTAATAAAAACCCATAGAAAAACAACAACAAAAAATACGTGCATATTCTCTATTGTAGGTCTAGTAGGTTCGCCCCTTAATGAAATTCGACCTCAAAGTTTTTTTTATAGCTGTCAAACGCGTGGTAGTGTGTGTAATTTTTTATTCATTTAGTTTATTTCTATTTTATAAAAATCTTAGCTTTCTGCGTTCCTTCTCCATATAAACTTTAACTGTGCCAAATGTCATACTCCTCCGTCCGCTTAATTTTCGAAAACAAAGTTTTTGCTTCACGTATTATAAGTGTCTGAAACATCTTTTTTAACTGTGTAGTAATATAGACATGTAACCTTGCTGAGTTTCTTGCCGGTTCTTCTCAGTTGAAGGCTGACTTTCGAACCGGCGGTAACTTCTGTGATTCGACCTTCGTAAGTGCCCTTCTCGGGCCTATACTGAAATGGTTTTGACTTTGACTATGGATGGGCAATAACTTTTCGCAAAACTGCTATCGCTTGATTATCGTTAGTTTCGGTACCATTAAATAAAAAAAAACTTATAATTCATTCAATATAAGAATTTAAATATTCAATCCCAAAATTGTGATAAAAATTATGTCAGCCCTCTCTACTCGATACATAAAAAATACAAAATATTTGTCAAGTAAGTGTTATCGCCGTTGCCGACTGTACTACATCGAATGAGTTTTGAAGATCGTATCGGATATTATGTTACATTAGTAGAGTAGAGTTATGTCATATTTTTATAATGGGACGGAAGTTTCAATAGTACCTAACATCAGAATTAGAAATATAAATTTTAAGAGCATTTGATATAGTTTCACAACGTTCGCTCACGCTTAGCTAAAAGTTTATACGAATCAGTAGTTGCATTCGTTTTCGCAAATTTTCTGCTTGATCTATAGTTAAGGCGATGATAGCTCAGTGGTAGTGACGTCGGATACCGCTGCGAAGGTTGTGGGTTCGAATCCTACAATGAGCTTGAGCTTTCGGTGAAGGAATACATCGTGAAGAAACCATAGCACGGTGGTAGGGTACTTTGTAGTACCCGACTGGCTGGCTACCTCAAGTTAAAAATCTGTCGCCAAGCACCTATCGGTGTGTTCCGAGAGCTGTACTTGAGAGTCAGTTCCCATTTAGACTTTGTGTGCTTACCACCTTCTGCCACATCATCACTTACCATGGTGAGATTGCGGTCAAACACAAGCTTATCCTAAAGTTAAAAAAAAGAATAACTGTTTTATCTGGTCCACTGAAATTTGCGAATCGTTAATCCAAACGATTTGTGCATCAATTCCGTATGCTATTTCATTCGCTTCACATAGGTATATCGCTTGACAATAGAGAAACGTAGAACGCTTTGTAAGATTATCATCGACATAGCTTCTCTGGTTGTTCTGTAAGCTTTGAAGAAAATCATTTGCTGACCAATAGTATATTTTACTTCGGAATCGACGTAGTTTAATAAAAGTAGTTTTTTGTCATACGCAAAGATGGTGCACTTCGTTTTCAAATCAGCAGTCTAATATAAACAATGTAGGGGAAGGCAGGGTAATTACGAACACCAAGGGAGTTTTGAAATAAATCAAAAGATTGTATATGTAGGTTAACTTTAAAAGTTTCTTCTGAACGGTCAATTATCATTTGTAACAATAATGATTTGTCTTTATATAATCAACTTTTGTAATCAAACCTTTAGTGTTCGTGTTTACCTGACACTGGTCGGGCAATCACGGACACCTAGTGGGGTAATTACGATCGTTCACAATTGACCCAGACTAGCCTTGAATGAGACTACGTACGGCATATTTTACTGAGTAACTTAAAAAGAACTTGACATTGCCGAGCACCTGATGGTAAGTGACTACTGTCGCCAGGACTTCAGCCAGCCACGGTATTACAAAGAACCGAAAGTAGCATAAACAACTGAATAATAGTTTGCACAACTATTTGCGCGGAAATAAATCAGTGGCATAGACTAATTGCTCTACATTGTCTCGTACATAATGGCGCGAAGAACAAAGCATCTTGTTGTACGTCACATCCGGTAAGAGGTGCATTATATGCGCGAGTTTCAACGGGACATGAAAACAAGGAGGTAACTATGCGCATGTGTGCTATGTATTTCTGACAGTAATTGAAAAATTGAGTTTTGCTATTACTTTTAGATATTTACATAAAAAAAAATGATTGAAGAGACCGGCTGTTAATATCATTAGCGCAAATAGAGTGTTTTTTTAAATAGTATTCTTTTGAGGTGGTCCTATTGTCACCAAGTCAGGATCAGATGAGGGGATCCGATGGAAATCGATTAAAATCCAATTTTTTTTACATATTAAGAACTCTTTCAAATGAACTCGGTTTAGTAGATTGTTATACAAGGAGCTAAAATGACCCATTATATACGAGGTAGTTTTACTCCCGAGCTTTAGCGAGGGAGTAAATAGAAACCGAGTTTTAATGGGTTTTGGCGCCGTGTGTTACACTATACTTTTCACTACGATTGCGAGAAAATAAAACAATCCAATACAATATGAAATATGTAGTTTATAATGTCTTTTTTTTTGTTGCTTCTGTAGCCGCAACACATTGCATGCATTCTACCAGAGAGCCGATTTTAGTTTAATTTTCAAAATTAAAATGAAGTTCTTTTTTTATGAAACAGTATGAATAAGTCGAGTCTTTATTCATGATTATTCTACTTATGACTAAAGACTTTTTCGTTTTTGTAGGCTCATTGTCATTTGACACAGAAAAATTAAAAAAACAAAAAACTTTTTCCCTTAGAGGAAGAATTGCTATTTTTTCGCTCTCGGTATCATCGCTCTGGTACGCCACAATGACGGTCTTTTTGAGCAAGAGTGAAAAATAATTTTATTATTCATATTACATTTCACCCCACACACCGTGCTACATCTCTTTGTTTTTATGACCTGCGCCATCTTATTACATAAACGATCAAGATATGTCTACGAATGCTGCACTGGTTTTGTTGCATGACAAAGCAAAATACAGTTTTAACTATCATTATGTAACAATAACTTAAAGATATCATTAAAGTACCTTTTTTTGTGCGAATTTCTAACAGTTAGACGTAGTTAACTCGTATTCGAGAGCTTATGGAGTTCCGGCTTAATAAGATTATCATTTGTGGGCTTATTACTTTAAAAAAAGCGGCCAAGTGCGAGTCGGACTCGCGCACGAAGGGTTCCGTAAAAATGGCAAAAAAATCACGTTTGTTGTATGGGAGCCTTAAATATTTATTTTATTCTGTTGTAAGTATTTGTTGAGTTGAAATACATCATCTGTTTCAACTGTCTAGCTATCGCGGTTCTTGAGATACAGCCTGGTGACAGACAGACGGACGGAAGGACAGACAGCGAAGTCTTAGTAATAGGGTCCCGTTTTTATCCTTTGGGTACGGAACCCTAATTATTATAAATTCGGACCTTTCAGTGAATGTCTTACTCAATCAAGTTAATGACGTAACAGATTTGTTTTAATGGACGTTTTTAGTGAAGGCTTGTCCAAACGAAACCAGATAACTTACATACTACATGTACGGTCGGCCAAGAAAGTGGTGTACCACTCTAAGGTTGAATGCCGCTTGCAGATTCATAGGATACAGATTAGTTTCGCTTGCAGATCAAATCTGACAACTTATGACAACGTCATTATTATGCATCTCTTTCAGTGATATCTTTTTCGTTTGAACCTTGTTCTAATTTTCGATGACTAGGAAACTAAATCAAAACTGGTACACCACTTTCTTAGCCGACCGTACCTACCTACTACGTTGTTTTATTCATATTTAAATAGATAATTTCACCCAATTTTTTTTAGGCGATGATAGCTCACTGGTAGTGACGTCGGATACCGCGGTGAAGGTCGTGGGTTCAAATCCTATGAGCTTAAACTTTCGGTGAAGGAAAACATCGTGAGGAATTCATAGCACGGTGGTAGGGTACTTTGTAGTACTCGACTGACTGGCTACCACCCTCAAGTTGAAAGTCTGTCACCAAGCACCTATCGGTGTTGTCCGACAGCTGCACTTGAGAGTCAGCCTTTATGGCATTGTAATAAGGTGTACGACACATTGTCAATTCCCCTGGTATTGCTAATGTCTATAGGCGTCAGTATTCACTTACCATCAGGTGACCCGCCTGCCTGGTGGTTAAAAAAAACACAAATCAAATTAAACTTAATACTTTATTGTTATTTATGTACAATTTGATGTAAGTTAGAAGTGAGCAGTCAGTCTATCGATCTCGAACAGATCGGCCATAATTTCTTCCACCTTTGTGCCTATTTTCTTTGCAATCTGTAAATAAATAATTATAATTAGAATGCTGCCATCTAATTTTACTCGAAATTAGCAAGTACGTTATAAAATTCATCCTTTTTGCGATTTTTATTTTAGTATCCAATTCAAAGACAAAGACTATATTTTAATGAGAAGACGTCACAAGACAGTAAAACAAAACTCCATAATAAACTATCGTTTTGACATTTAATAAAAAGGAGCTGATTTGATGTAACTCAAAATCGTGTGTGAATTTTGGTAAGTGTACCAGCCAAATGAAATCGAATATCGTGACTATGGTTGTCCCAAATGGTCCATGAAAGTTTTATTGGAACAGCCTCGCCTCCAATTCCACTAAAACTTGTACGGACGCTGACTAACTTATCTGTGAATGTGATATAACTTTAACATAGAAGAATAATACAACATTGTCACTGGCAAAAAAAAATTATAATCCTTAGTCATGACCATAGATACAAAGTCTTTCAGTCGCATACATTTTCTTCAGTTTTAATATTCTTCTTTCATGTTCTCGTCACATTCACAGTAAAGTCTAGTCCTCGTCAGTATAAGTCCGGTCAGGTTTTAGTGAAATCGGCGGCTTTTCCACTAAAACTTTCCTCGTACTGAAAAGTCACGATACACGCTTTCATTTCACTTCACTTGTGCACTTAGATTGATCATTATTGGACAAAACACCACCGATATTATTCAATAAAACGAAACCGCCTCAAGTTCCCACCAAAAAGTCGTGGCAGAAATATTTTAAAGGAAGATTGCCAGCTAAGAAAATAAATGTGTACTCACGTCGTTTTTCTCATGGTTAGGCATGGTGGTGTAGAGTGCTACCAGGTCTCCATCCAGGATTCCACGCGCCGGCCCGCCCGACCCAAGGCGCCGACTCGTCTTGTATGTCCTGCACATGAAGAAATGAAATGTTTATTCATCCAAATAGGCATTCACAGGCACTTATGAATAGTCAGACTCTAATGCACGGTTCGGAAGGTTGTTTTTGTTGAGAAGAGCCGGCAATGAACTCAGCAATTACTCTTTTCAAAAACAACTTACACTTATTACATTCAATAATTATATTTCTAGTCTCACTGATAAAATTTGCGTGTTATGGCGGCAAAAATAGTAATCTATATATCTATAGAATTTAATTATGGCCGATGTTGCCGACCTTGAAAAGCTCTTTTTACGCCCTTTTTGAAGAACCCCGAAAATCATATCGGTGGACGATGCGGCTCGAGGACATGAGGATTATCTATTTAAGTATGTATTTACAAAAAAAATGTAGTATATCAGTTATCTGGATTCCATATTACAAGCTCTGCTTCGTTTGGAAACAGAAAAATGACAGATAAAAAAAAACAGGCCAAGTGCGAGTCGGACTCGCGCACGAAGGGTTCTGTAAAAAAGGCAAAAAAAACACGTTTCTTGTATGGGGGGCTCCCTTAAATATTTATTTTATTTTATTTGTTAAAGTATAAATACAACTGAGTATTTTGTGAATATTTCAAGTGCCTCCTACGTGTTACCATTATTGATATCGAGCAAAAAGGGCAATAAAACACGTTTGTTGTATGGGAGTCCCCCTTAAATATTTATGTTATTTTGTTTTTAGTATTTGTTGTTATAGCGGCAACAGAAATACATAATTTCATTTGTGAAAATTTAAACTGTCTAGCTATCGCGGTCCTTGAGGGACAGACGGATAGACAGCGAAGTCTTAGTAATAGGGTCCCGTTTTTACCCTTTGAGTACGGAACCCTAAAAAGGAGGTTAATAATCATCACGTTACCTATAAGCCCTGGGATTGAGTCCCGCTATATGACAGCAGTAGTTGTTCATCACATTCTGCAACATTAGCAGACGTCGATACATTTTTTCTGACAATGGAAGAATGTAGCCGACACTGCCGTCCAGGGTAGCTGGAAATAATAACAAGAAATGCTATTATAAGTTAATAGGTTACCTACACAACATTCAATGAGCAAAAATTAATGAAAATGCAAGGCGATGATAGCTCAGTGGTAGTGAGGTCGGATACCGCGGCGAAGGTCGTGGGTTCGAATCCTTCAATGAGCTTGAGCTTTCGGTGAAGAGAAAGCATCGTGAGGAAACCATAGCACGGTGGTAGGGTACTTTGTAGTACTCGACTGGCTGGCTACCACCCTCAAGATGAAAATATGTCGCCAAGCACCTGTTCCGACAATTGCACTTGGGAACCAGTTTCTATCTAGGCTTTGTGTGCCTACCACCTTCGGCCACATCATTACTTATCATAGTGAGATTGTGGTCAAACACAAACTTATCCTAAAGTAAAAAATTTTTTTTTTAAAAAACTAGGCTAATTAGCCAGGTTTTAGCCTACAACTAGCGGAGCGCTTATCAAATTCAAATATATCTTTATAAAGTAAACTCATTACAAGTATTTATCCTTAACCTATCTACTACTGACCCGTCCATGAAGGACGAAGACGAGGCCTAAGATGGAGCACGCTTGCCCAGAAGGTGCCTATTCATTCTGGCCTTGAAGATCACCAGATTATAGGAGTCTGGAAACTAAACTAAACGCCACAGGCACAGTCATCTCTTATTACAAATATTCATCATAACAAATATATCAGACAGAAAGAGAGAGACAGGAAAAGATCGCCTGGAGCGTAACGCTTTTTTCAACACACCTGCTCATAAAGTGGCTCTAATTTCACCGCAATTAGGCACGTAATGACACCTATAATCAAACAGTGACTTTTTCATTACTATTATTCACAACGTGAGTTATAATAGTAGATTGTATCATAAGGGAGCAAAATAATATTTTTAAGTGTGGGATTCTAGAGTAGAATCCTGAACGTAGCGAGGGATTCAAAGTACGTCGCCCGAGCCAAATATATTTGCACCCGGCGTACTTGCAAAAAAAAAAGTCTATCCGATTTGAAATGGCCGATCCGATATTTTCTTCACAAGTGTGTTGCAAAACGTCGTATGATACTCGTGTGTATTGATGATTACCGTCCTCGGCTCTCTTATGACCCTCACCGCGGCACTAGCGGCTCGGCTCTCAATTGCGCCTCAGCCGTAATGACCAACTTTACACACTTATACCATAATCTACTATTTCTTACGTAAAGCCGCTAAAAAGAACTTAATTCCAAAATGTATACAGACTGTATATAGTGACGTGTCTCTTATGATTGTGCGTGTTGTCCCCGGGCGAGTGCCGCACATCGATCCGGAACATGCCGTGTACTTGCTGCCCGAGGTGGTAGTCACACTTGCGGATTAAACGTTGGCCTGGAACCACCAAGAATTAAGAATAAAATTGTTAAACATTTGAAAAAAAAGAAACCAATATAGTCAGATGGTCCAAAAATTTAAAAAAAAATGTAACCTTGCTGAGTTTTTTTTTTTTATTTGGTCTACAAAACTGAGTACAAATAAAAAAAAACCGGTCAAGTACGAGTCTGACTCGCGCACCGAGGGTTCCGTAATGGAGTCTCGCGGATTGTTTTAATTTTTTTCGATTATGTTTTCGATTACCTTATTTGAGGTTGGTCCCAATTAAGCTAGACCTCTAAATTGTATGAGCGCCCATACAACTCAGAGGTCTATCTTAATTGGTGAAACTATGTATGTATGGGGACTTTAATTTTCAACTTTTTGGAATTTTTCCTTTATTTATGCTGTAAGACATTGCTTTTTGCCAAATTTCGTGATTCTTGATCAACGGGAACTACCATGTTGGTTGGTTGACCTAGAATTGTCAATTTTGGTTTAAAGCATGTTCTTACAGCACAAGTAAAGGAAAAATTCCAATCAAAAAAAAGTTCGGTCGTACTAGTACCAAATATACTAATTATACTTATTATGTAGGTAAAATTTTACAAAACATTTTTTTTAATGAAAATGAAAAGAAAACTAAGCAAATAACACAAAATTAAGTTACTGGCCAATTTCTTGCCGGTTCTTCTCAGTTGAAGGCTGACTTCCGAACCGGTGGTAATTTCTGTAATTTGACCTTCAAAAGTGGGCTTATGAAGGGCTTCTAGGGCCTAAACTGAATAAATGGTTTTGACTTTGACTTTGACCACAAACATTTACTATGCATATATCAATGAACATGTGACACCATTATCGATATTTCTTTATGTTATACAGGATGTCCGGTCAGTAGTACGACAAACTTATGGGGGAGATAGGTGGGGGGGGGGGGGTCACCTACCAACATATACACAAATCACATAAGTAAAAAGATCACCATTTTCGAGATATTTAATATCAGAAATACAAAAATCAATCTGAAATTTGGAAATATCTCGATTTTTGTATATTTGTTAGGTGACCGGCCCGATATTTAATTATGAAATTTTATAGGTCACAGTTGTTTTTGAAAAGAGTAATTGCTGAGTTTAATGCCGGCTCTTCTCAGCAAAAGCAACCTTTCGAACCGTGCTATAGAATTTTGATAAATCAAACATATGACATTTTGAGTTTAAGTTTAGGCATACATACATTGAAAGTTAATTTATTTAACCAATGATACTCAGTGGTAATAACTTCGGACACCACGACGATGATCGTGGGTTCGAATCCTACAATGAGCTTGAGTTTTCTGTGAAGGAAAATATCGTGAAACCATAGCACGGTGGTAGGGTACTTTGTAGTACCCGACTGTGGGTGTGTTCCGACAGTTGCACTTGAGAGCCAGTTCCCATCTAAGCTTTGTGTGCTTACCACCTTCGGCCACATCATCACTTACCATGGTGAGATTGCGGACAGCTTTTTTTTTATTCTGGACAAGACTAGCAAGACTGATGATGTGGTCGAAGGAAGTAATCACACAAAGCCTACATGGGAACTGGCTCTCAAGTGCAGCTGTCGAAACACACCAATAGGTGCTTGGCGACAGTTCAACTTGTGTGTGGTAGCCTGCCAGTCGGGTACTACAAAGTACCCTACCACCGTTTCGTCACGATGTTTTTCCTTCACCGAAAGCTCAAGCTCATTATAGGATTCGAACCCACGACCTTCGACGCGTTATCCAAGTCACTACCACTGAGCTATCATCACCTTATCCTAAAGAAAGAAAATCTGACCTCCGTAGCTCTCCCGGGCCTGTGGCTGGTACATGAAGAGTGCCAAGTTCCCCTCGGCCTCGCTCACCATGAACCCGAGACTGGTGTTATCCACCATGAACTCCATCTCGTATATCTGTTACATTAACACTTAAATAAATAAATAAAAAAAAACTTGAGAGGTGTCAAGGGACACCCGGATGGAACGAAGTTATATAAGTTATATAAGTCGAGAGAGTATATATAATAATAATATAATATATATAAAATATTTATAATATTACCACTGAGCTATCCTACCATGAGCTTGAGCTTTCGGTGAAGAAAAACATCTGTTGGTGTGTTCCGGCAGTTGCACTTGAGAGCCAGTTGCCCTTGCCCTTAAGGCATTGTAATAAGGTGTACAACACATTGGCAATCCCCCTGGTATTGCTAATGTCTATAGGCGACGGTAGTCACTTACCATCAGGTGACCCGCCTGCCTCGTTGTCACTAGTGACATAAAAAAAAAAAAAAGGATTCGAACCCAACCTACCCCTTATCTATCATCGCCTTTAAGCTTGTAATATGGACAACCAGATGACTGATATACTACATATACTACTTTTTTTGTAAATACATACTTAAATAGATAATTACACCCAGACTCAGGACAAACAGACATGTTCATGCACACAAATGTCTGTCCTGGATGGGAATCGAACCCACCACCTGCGGCGTGATAGGTAGTGGTGTTAACCAACCACGCCAACCGGTCCGTGCAGTTATATCTCGACTTAGATATTATCCGTTCTTTCACTAGTCGGGGTTTAGTATGTATGTCTGTCCGTCTGTTCTCCTCTACAGGACGCACTACTAAACCGATTCTCCTGAAATTATGTGAGCAGTTTGAAATGTTTTGTAGATTCAGTTTTTTGTTTTTTTTTTTTTTTTCAATATGTCAAAATTTCGAAAAATTTCACAATACTTTCGCGAGGTCTACAGCTCTCAGAGCTACAAGTTTATTAAAATAGTTAAACGAATAAGAAATAACACCCATAATACCTCAGACCAAAAATAATGGTAGACAGAGTGCCGCACAGTAAAGGAAACCGAATTTGAAATGTTTGTTAGGACATGAAGATGTTTAAAACTCTTTCACACAAAAAGTAGCGAACGGATTTTGACGAAACTTGGCACATAGGTAGATTATATCTTGGAATAAAACATAGGATACTTTTTATCTAGAGAAAAGACAAGATCCCTCAGGAGATTAAACCCGCGGGAGACACAAATAATATACAGGTCCGGTAAGTAGTAGGACAAACTGAAGGGGGAGATAGGTGGTCGGCTCACCTACCAACAACAACAAATTGCCCTCAGGAAAAGTGTCACCATTTTCGAGATATTTAAAATACAAAAATCTAATATATAAAATTCTCGTGTCACAGTTTTAGCTGCCGTACTCCTCCGAAACGGCTTGACCGATTTAGATGAAATTTTTTGTGCTTATCCGGTATCTATGAGAATCGGCCAACATCTATTTTTCATCCCCCTACATGTTAGGGGTAGTCCACCCCTAAATTTATTTTTTTATTTTTGAGACAAAATTTCTAATTTCTATTTTTTTATGATACAACATACAAAAATACATACAATCCCCAATTTTCACCCTTCTACGATCAACCCTTATTTTTTAATAGCCATTTTAGTAATTTGAGTAATCGGTCAAGCCGTTTCGGAGGAGTATGGTAACAGGACCGATTTGGATGAAATTTTGTGTGTGTATTTCAATGGGTTCCTCGATGATTTGAAAACAAAATTGGACCCGGTAGATGGCGCTGGAATCGGGTTCTAAGTTTTGTTTTAATTTCAGGGCAGGACAACGTCTGCCGAGTCCACTAGTATTAATATAAAAATAAGAAAATTTTAAATATCGTAATATCTCGATATTTTTATTGAGGTCATTGTTTGTACTACCAACATATGGTAGGTGATCCGCACACCTACATCCCCCTAAGTTTGTCCAACTTTTTTTTTTTATTCTGGATACGCTTGTGTTTGACCACAATATCACCATGGTAAGTGATGATGTGGCCGAAGGTGGTAAGCACAAAAAGCCTAGATGGGAACTGGTTCTCAAGTGCAGCTGTCGGAACACACCGATAGGTGCTTGGCGGCAGATTTTCAACTTGAGGGTGGTAGCCATACTACAAAGTATTCTACCACCGTGCTATGGTTTCTTCACGATGTTTTCCTTCACCGAAACCTCAAGCTCATTGTAGGATTCGAACCCACGACCTTTGTCGCGGTATTCGATGTCACTTACCACTGAGCTATCATCGCCTTTACGCCCTTACTACTTACCGCCTTTATACATAGACCTGCCAACTAAAATGACTTGGACGCTCACCTGCGCAGTCCTCAGGTCCCTGGAGACCAGCGACAGCGTCCGGTGCTGATGCTGGTACCTCAGTAAGGATATAGACTTGTATACATCAGCCACTAGTACCAGGTTCTTGACGGCCAGCATACGATGTACGTAGATCTGAGTATCGATGAATGCAACACCCACTAAATCGTTGTCTTTTAATTGCCAGATGTATATCTGTAAATAATAAAAAGATATATAGAATTAAGTGGTGAAATCTGACAATTAAGCAAGCGGGTCACGGTAAGTGAATACCGTCAAACAAAGTCAAAAACATTTATTCAGTTTAGGCCCAAGAAGGGCACTTATGGAGGTCAAATCACAGAAGTTACCACCGGTTCGGAAATCAGCCTGCAACTGAGAAGAACCGGCAAGAAACTCAGCAAGGACCATAAAGGCTTTTATTAATTAAAATGTTAAACAATTTATGCTTAAACTAAAACAAAAAAATAAAAATGTGTTGTACACCTTATTACAATGACTTTAAGGTGCTGCTAAGAAGTGCAGCTGTCGGAACACACCAATAGTTGCTTGGCGACAGATTTTCAACTTGTGTGTGGTAGCCAGCCAGTCGAGCTACAAAGTGGTTTCCTCACGATGTTTTTCTTCACTAGGGTTCGAACCCACGACCTTCGCCGCGGTATCCGACGTCACTACCACAGAGCTAACATCTAACTACTATAACGTCAATTGTATACTAAATGATAAAATGTGTAAATACAAGATCGTAATGTGGTGAAGTAGTGATGTAGTGATGTAGTGTTGTGGTGATGTGGCGATGTGGTGATGTGGTGATGTGGCGATGTGGTGATGTGGCGATGTGGTGATGTGGCGTTGTGGTGATGTAGTGTTGTGGTAATGTAGTGATGTAGTGGTGTAGTGTTGTGGTAATGTGGCGATGTGGTGATGTGGTAATGTGGCGATGTGGTGATGTGGTAATGTGGTGATGTGGCGTTGTGGTGATGTAGTGTTGTGGTAATGTGGTGATGTGGTGATGTAGTGATGTGATATTGTGGTGTTGTGGTGATGTAGTGTTGTGGTAATGTGGTGATGTGGTGATGTAGTGATGTGATATTGTGGCGTTGTGGTGATTTAGTGTAGTGGTAATGTAGTGATGTAGTGGTGTAGTGTTGTGGTAATGTGGCGATGTGGTGATGTGGTAATGTGGTGATGTGGCGTTGTGGTGATGTAGTTGTTGTGGTGATGTAGTGATGTAGTGTTGTGGTGATGTGGCGATGTGGTGATGTGGTGATGTGGCGATGTGTTGATGTGGCGATGTGGTGATGTGGCGTTGTGGTGATGTAGTGTTGTGGTAATGTAGTGATATAGTGGTGTAGTGTTGTGGTAATGTGGTGATGTGGTAATGTGGTGATGTGGCGTTGTGGTGATGTAGTGTTGTAGTAATGTGGTGATGTGGTGATGTAGTGATGTGATATTGTGGTGATGTAGTGTTGTGGTAATGTGGCGATGTGGTGATGTGGTGATGTGGCGATGTGGTGATGTGGCAATGTGGTGATGTGGCGTTGTGGTGATGTAGTGTTGTGGTAATGTAGTGATGTGATATTGTGGTGTTATGGTGATGTGGTGTTGTGGTGATGTGATATTGAGGTGTAATGGTGTAGTGGTGACCTTCTGTCCAACGGCGCTGATGAGGTACCCCAACACCTGCGTGAGTGCAGTGACGGGACCCTTCTGTTCCTTGGCATATAACTCCTTGAATCGGTTCTTCGTGAGCGGCTGTCCAGGCTCCGGGACTACATCGATTATGTCGTAGATTATTATCTGCAAGTTAATATTTTTTTACTTGGTGAGTGATGAAGTGGCCGAAGGTGGTAAGCACACAAAGCCTAGATGGGAACTGGCTCTCAAGTGCAGCTGTTGGAACACACCGATAGGTGCTTGGCGACAGATTTTCAACTTGTGTGTGGTAGCTAGCCAGTCGAGTACTCAAAAGTACCCTACCACCGTGCTGTGGTTTCCTCACGATGTTTTCCTTCACCGAAAGCTCAAGCTCATTGTAGGATTCAAACCCACGACCTTCGCCGCGGTATCCGACGTCACTACGTCGTCACGAGCTATCATCACCTTAGGGACATAATATTTGTAGCTTACTACAATTATGCAATCCTACTTAATATCATAAATTTGTATGTATGGATGTTTGTTAATCAATCACACAAAAATGGCGGAACGGATGAAACTTGGCACACAAGTAGATCATATCCTGGAATAAAACAAAGGATACTTTTTATCCCGAAAGAAGATATGATCCCTAATGACACCTCATATGTTGAAAGCGGTCTGGTTAAGGCTTTAGAGCGTGCCAAAGAAACATACTCTCCTTCTCCTTCCAAAAATAAAGAGACACAAGACTTACCCTTCCTCTAGACGTGATATCCTCGCTGTAATTGTAATTTGTGCCTATCGCTATATACCCTCGGAGACCTGATCTGAAATAAATAGAAACGAGCGAGCTTTACAGTAGTAGCATATGATGTGTAACATCTGACTTCACCTTGGTAATACCATACATGTACAAACCTCTCGGACAATGTGTTGGTACCATCTGACAGACAACTCTACCACCGCAAGCGATCTGCGCTCTATAAATTACGTTTTTAGTATGAGGCTGTATGGGCTAAAACCCTTTGCCTATAAATACTGCATTAGAGGAAATAAAATTACACACTTCCGCCCCATTTCATGAAGTCACTCCCATAGATTGCAGGAAAGCGAGAGGAAACATGTAAGACATAAATAAATAAAAATTATAAGTAAACTTTTTTTAAAACAAGCTTCTATTTAAATGCGTTAAAAATTATAAAACTCAGCAAACCCTTTCATTTGATACCCATATTGTAGGAGTGCATTAAAAAATAATAGTCCGCTATCTTAGGTGTTCCACCATGTTGGATTTAGAATGACGTCACACAGCTAACCATGCATTGTCATCCAAACTAAACGTGTATACAACATTTCAGCTCAATCGGTTAAAGATATCTGCTTCAAAATTGAGTTGCAAGATTCACCCCGGAAAAACATACATACATTGCAAGTTAATATAATGCTTGTAAATAAAAGTGTATATAGTCAGGTACGTACCGAGTGCCTTCGTAGCTGAGTGCGACGTTCTTGAGACACGTGACGTGCTCCCACTCGTCGAGGTCGATGCGCGTGTTGGGTATGATCTCCCAAGACACAGGAGAGAATAAGGCCACGCAGAACCTCTCCTGTTGCGGGTATGGGAACCTGCAATCAACGCGCTCAAGACATAACTCCTCTCTTTCTTAAAGTTAGAGGATGGTTGGACAAAAATTTTTCCAACTTTAGAGCCGTAATTAGACCAATTGGCTTCTCTCTTTCCCAAAGTTTAGAAGTGTATAGTTCACCAATTACAGGCTTAAAGTCAAATTTGAAGACATCCAAAGACATGCCACAGCATGGTGGTAGGGTTCTTTATAGTCGACTGGCTGGCTACCACCCTCAAGTTGAAAATCTGCCGCCAAGCGCCTGTTGGTGTGTTCCGATAGCTGTACATGAGAGCCAGTTCCCATCTAGGCTGTGTGCTTACCACCTTCGGCCACATCATCACTTACCATGGTGAGATTCTGGTCAAACACAAGCTTATTCAGAATAAAAAAAAGTGCTATGGTTTCCTCACGATGTTTGAAAGCTCAAGCTTATTGTAGGATTCGAACCAACGACCTTCGCCGCGGTATCCCACGTCACTACCACTGAGCTATAATCTCCAAGTATTCAAAATAAAAGTCAAAACTATTTATTCAGTTTAGGCCCTAGAAGGGCACTTGTAGGGACACAATGTTTTATTGTTTATAATATTTTACGCTGTGACAAGTATGTTTGAGCGACCAGTCAGCCAGTCATTGTTACACTCGGATCGTAGACGCACGGTTTGGTAATAAACACCAGTAGTGCATAATATCCCTTATTATTTTATACCCATACGAAGAACACAATAGATAGACAATACTTATTAGTATTTATTAGTAAGGTATGCAGACTGATACTTCACAGTAAGAATATAATTTACTGTGGTTAGTGAATCTTTATAGTAATTTACCAACACATTACACACTTATGGAGGTCGAATTACAGAAGTTACCACCGGTTCGGAAGTCATACAGCAACTGAGAAGAACCGGCAAGAAACTCAGCAAAATTACATTTTTTTAATATTTTTGGACCATCTGACTATATTGGATCTATGTTCTGTGGGGAAGTAAAACTGGACTGACCTGTCTCCCTTGTTATCGGTGGTCTTTTCCTTGTCTTCCCCATTAAACTTGTAGTATGTGGTGGTTGGTGCTGATGCGGAGGCTACGAGGCAGTATGTCTTGGACTCGAGATGGTAAGTGACGTAGTGTGGGGTCAGACGGAGCGGCACCTTTCGTACGGCACACCACGCGTCGTACGATAGGTGGGTTGCCAGACTGCAGATACGCAGCTCCGACTGTACAAGACACGTTTTTCGGGTTCCGTAACCAAAGAGTAAAAACGGAAACCCTATTACTAAGACTCTACTGTCCATCAGTCTGTCTGTCACCAGGCTGTATCTCATGACCGTATCTCTTCTTTTATTTAAAGTCTCGTTATATCACATTCACTGTAAAGTCTAGTCCTCGTCCGTACAAGTCCGGTCAGGTTTTAGTGAAAATGGTGGCTGTTTGACTAAAACTTTTCACGGATTTTTTGGGATTATGACGATACACGCTTTCATTTAATTTAACTTCATTTGTGCTTACGATGATTCCATAGTATGGTGATAGTGGTAGGAAGTTTATTGTTCTTCAAAAAGAACAGACAGACAGACGGACAGTAGTCTTAGTAATAGTGTTTCAGTTATTACCCTTTTGGTACGGAACCCTAAAAATAAAGAAATGGCTTAAAGGTCCAAGCCAAAAACATTTTTGGTAAACTTTAATATACCAACCTTAGCATTGAAATACAGGAAACCTTGGGGACAGTTGGTGTTGTTGAACGGTGCGAAGGTAGGCACAGGCGCTTCCTCGATACAGAGCGGATGGACGCGAAGTTCGCCGCGGGACGTCAGGAATATGAAGTAGGGGGTCTGACCGCATATGAACACACCGTTGTACCCACCCACGTTACCTGTAAGGAGGGGGGAGGGGGGGGTCATTACATCATTTAAGGCGATGATAGCTCGGTGGTCGGTGATTTTACCTGACCATCCGAAGACTTACCAAAGTATCTCATATGTCGTACGTTCTCCCTCAATTGTTCAGTCTCGTAGTTATCATCTCCACCTCCGACCGTCCCGCTCTTGTACCCGAAGGGAAACGAAACGTGCATCCGAGAGAAACGCATTTTTAAGTTGCCACGTGGGTATTTGTAGGCCTGAAAAAGTTGGTCATACGTAAAATTCGTTAAATTTCACCAGTTCCTAAAAAAAATCTAATTATGGCAACACATAGTCATTTAAGGCTATGATGACTTTTTGGGGTGAACATGTGAAGTGACGTTTTCGTTTTATTTTCATTTAATTCGTGAATTTTTTTTTTGGTTTACCAGTGTTTTCGTGAATTTTGAGTTTTATTGAATAATTTCGATGGTGTTTTGTCCAATAAAGATTAATCTAAGTGCACAAGTTAAGTGAAATGAAAGCGTGTATCGTGATTTTTCAGGTTGCCCCAAAAAGTCCGTTAAAAGTTTTAACTTGTACAGACGAGGACTAGACTTTACAGTGAATGTGACAATATAACGTGACTATAACAAGCAGATATCCTCACCTGATATATCATGAGCTGATCATCATCGAACCGCATCAGCATTAGTACCCTGGTACCCTTATGCCCCACCCCTACCACCAGCAATTCCTTCAACTTCTCGGCTTCAGGGTTTTGTATGGTCGAGTTCAGGTCCTCGTCTTCCATCGGGTTGGGGATCACGGGGACCGACTCTAAGCTGTCTGCTAGGATCTGAGGAAGAAATAACCAAAAATACATGTAAAAGAAGCCCATGTTCATAATAAATTTAATTTTTCAAAGCAAGCGTCACGATTGTTTCTTACGTGACGAATTCTACCAGTTCACTCGCCGGAAGCCGCGTAAAAGAACTTTGTTCCAAAAAAATGCGATAACGACTTCGCCAATAATAAAAGTGAGGTGCAACTGGATACCAAGTTTTTTCGAAGTTTTCTAAATCATTGCTCCTGTCATGTATATCGTTATTTGTTCACTTCAAAAGAAAATTTTGTAACGTTCTTTGTAGAGCCGCAAGTTACATAACATTATTTGTAAATTACAATATTTGTAAAATTGATTTTCGTGTTTTAGTTTAAAAAAAACATGTGCAGTCGGGGACCCCTTCAGCAACGAAGTTTAAATATAGTAGTACTGCTTTCAGGATCATCGCCACGATTCCTTATGCCGATATACCGTCCCACCCACCGCTCACGCCAACCAAGTCGTCTGCATCTACCAGCAGTACATGGCATAACACTATTTTCTTACGTGACGATTACCGCCAGTTGACTTTACCGTAAGCCCAGTTACTGTAAGCCGCGTAAAAGAACTTCGTAAACAACTCACCCTGTCCCCACTGCAGACGTCTCTGATCAGGAAGCTAAGCCTCATCTCAGGTAGCGAGTACAACTCCAAGTTCCCATTGTGCCTGAGAGCGAGTAGCCAGTACGTGGGCTTGTGTTCCACTAGACGCTTCCTCCACCAGCGGGACACCCGCCGCGGCAGACCTGCCGTTCTAGATTGTTCTGCTAACATTATCTGTTGAATTCAAGACCAGTTTGTGGGGAATTTTTCAATGCTAAATTTCACGCCTAAACCGTTGAACCGATATTTATGAATTTGGGTATATATGTTACCGGCTAGACCCGATTTCAGGATAAACTGGTTTTGCCTAGGCGAAACTAATTCTTCCTATACGCGGTCACTCACAGTATTTTTCTATTGAACATCGACATGGCTTTATTAGGTTAAAAGTTAATTACAACTTTGTTGTGATTTTGTTATGTTTATCAATTCTTAAGATTTTGAGTGAACTAAGATGAAGCGATTGAAGATTTAGCCTAGGCAAATCTAGTTTGTCCAGAAATCTGGTTTGGCCGGTAACATATATAGATAGATGGGTCCTTGTAGAATGACATACGATAAGAGTATGGTATGTAAAATAATTATTTCCGAAAGGTCTTTGAGCATACAAGATTGTCTTCTTTTCTTCCTGTCCTTATGCCACGCTAGGTGTGGTCAGCGCAACATGTTTTCCACTCTTAAGTGCAGCTGCCGATACACACCGATAGGTGCTTGGCGACAGATTCTCAACTTGAGGGTGGTAGCCAGCCAGTCGGGTACTACAAAGTACCCTACCACCGTGCTATGGTTTCCTCACGATGTTTTCCTTCACAGAAAGCTCAATCTCATTGTAGGATTCGACCCCACGGCCATAACCGCGGTATCCAACGTCACTACCACTGAGCTATCATCGCCTTACAATTACGCCATAAACAAACACTCACGCTAGCCATAGACGCAGGAGTCTGATCTCCACCATAGAGAAGTTCATCTTCGTCGTTCAACTCGTACACCGCTCCTGGTTTAAACCCTTCCGCTTTTACGTTCTTACCTTTCATCTTGCCAGTAAACTCGCCTTTAACCTGTTAAAAATAAGGTTTCTTTTCATCAACCGGGATGTGAATGTCCTGTTTACCAAGTTCCCGACTGACACTTTACAGGTGAACCTTATTGTAAGGCAATAAGGTTCATTGTCATTTAACTCTGATATGTATAGTTTTATAGGTTTTTGGGGATGCTGATTACGAATTTGACACTTATTTCCAAATTGGCGAACGCGACTTTTTGAATGAAATCTATATGGGTGATTTTCTTAGGTCTCTGGGGAGGTTCTTGTGTCAAAGATACCTCTAAAACCAGTCCTTTACAAAACAAACATACAAAAATCGAACTATTCTCTTTATTGACCCTTTGAGCGAAGCGTCTCCGTTTCAGTTTGGGCAAAAATGCTTTCGTATGTTTGTCCGTCTGTTCTCCTCTACAGGTCGCATTTCTCAACTGATTCTCGTGAAATTTTGTGAGCAGGTTCTATAATTATAATGGATTTTATTTGTCGATTCAGTTTTGAAAATTTTCAAAATGGCGGGATTACGATTAAAAAATACGAAAATTGTAAGAAACATTCTTGAGGTCTACAACTATCAGTCACTAGTAGGTAATATTCGTGTCGATAAATAATAGAATTCCTTTCTTTTCAAAGCTTAGAAGGAAACTGTCTCTCAAGTGCACCTCCTGGAACACTCCGATAAACATACCTGGACATGATCAGCATCAGGCGGCGAGAACAGTCCACTGAGGTCCCGGTACAGAGTGACGCGGAGCAGCGCCGGCCGGTGCGGCACGTGCTGCCTCGTCGGTGCCAGGCGACCTGATTGCTGCAGTTCACGGGTACAGTCAAACCATACATACATACAAAACAATATCTCATCAATATTATCAACTGGGTATCGCCCCCGTTTTCGGCTTAAAAGGTAGTTTAATGATTTTTGGAAAATTCAAAGCCCCGCAGGTTTCCTTCGAAAACGCGGGTAAACCCGCGGGGGAAATATAACAATGATAACAAAAATAACATGGGTCCAAGGGAAATGTTGGTCTACGATGAATTTTGAAACTTCTGAACCGACCGTGATGAAAGTTGCAACACTAATAGATTATATCTCAATTTCAATTTATTTATTGCATGACTACACAATACACTTTTTTTTTACATTTTATAGGCTTGCGTTTGGCCACTGACCCGTCCATGAAGGACGAAGACGAGGCCTAAGATGGAGCACGCTTGCCCAGAAGGTGCCTATTCACTCTGGCCTTGAAGATCCCCAGATTATAGGAGTCTGGAAACACAGACGCCGGAAGCAAGTTCCACTCCCTTGCCGTTCGCACCAATGGTAGGGGAGGCGAATAGGGGATTTCGGGATTTACTCGAGCGCGGCAGATTAACATAAGGGGGGCAACCTTGCACCTTGTGAAGTACTCTCACCAAATCTGAGCCCTCTATGTAGTGTCGAACGCCTAGGGTAGCCCGTCAGATTAGTAAAAAAAAATCGATGGTTTGAAATACTCGAGCGCGTCAGATTAAGGTAAGGTAAGTTAGTTACATGCAAAATAGTGTACATTTCAATAATCTGACAAATTGGGCGTGACGAAAGAAAATTGGAGACTCGCAAAGTTGCAAAAAAAAAACGTCACCTGGATTTTCTCGAGCGCGATTAGTTTTTTTTTTATTTTGAAGGAAATTAGTCACGAATCACGGAAATATCTTAATCTGCCGATTTGCACAAGCCGAAGTAGCTAAAATCATTATTAAGTGTATAGTCCAGGAATATTATGAGTTTCACCTCAGAATGAGAGATAGTCAGCTATTAACTTGTATAAACCTTTATTTTGACACCCTAAAACTTGTCTCAAAAGCTACTTATCTTAGGGTGCCCGCGACTACTGATTTTTCAAGGTCAAAGGTCAAAAAATGATTTATTGCAAATATCTCGTTTCCTATGGGTTTTTTGGTATATGTATTCTTAATAAATATTGTAGAACATTAAATTCTCTACAACTTTTGTACAGATATTTTTTCGATATCTTGAACCATTTTCGAGATTTCGATATTTTTTATATATTTTTTTTTTCAAACCGTCAGATTAAGGAAATCCCTCAACATAATTGTCAGATTATGGGTCAGTACAACAAGGCCATCAAGAAGAACCGCCTGTATGAAAATCTGACGCGCTCGAGTAAATCAAGGTCACGATTTTTTTTTGCATTTTCAAAAATCGGCCCTGACTGATGGTCGCGTCCAAATCGTCAGTCTTTAAAATAGGAGCTACTGGAGGGTTCACTTAACATCCCTTATCAATGTCTGACGCGCTCGAGTAAATTTTTTTTTTAAATATTTTCAACCCCTTCGTACGGCCACCCCCACCACGCAAAACGGCAGATTATTATTTTTCCGTTATCAGACAGACGTGGCGCGACTACCCTATTAATATCTGACGCGCTCGAGTATTTCAATGTGACTGTTTTTTTTTACATTTTTGAAACCCTGTAGACGCTCCCCCCACCGCTGAAGGGGAAAATATCACATAACCTTTTTTTCTTTATTCCACCTAATCTTCAAATTCCAGTAGGTCCCAAAGACGCTCGAGTAACTACAAATTTAGCATCATTGCCTCCCCTACCACAAAAAAGAGGACGCAAAACGCTGCGTCCGCATGGTCGGCATGTCAACGACGTACGGGTGGAAATTCTCCCGGCGCCTTGTGCGCAATATTACACAAACACAATTATATAAATAGTTAAGAGGTAGGTACATCAACCCTGATAGGGTGTCGCAATTTATCAAAAGAGTTAGCTGTATTTATGTTATATGGGGTATATGGGTATAGGGGGTATATGGGTATAGGGGGTATATAGATATAGGGGGTATATGGGTATTAAGGTAAGTGTTTACTCACAGAGCCATCCTTAGAGCGGAACTCTCTGAGCGCAAACACGAGCGCACGGCCGCACATCGACAACACGCACAGGTAGGGGTCCGCCGTCGAACTGTACGCAGCCGTCCACTCCAACTGGATAGACTGGATCTGATTACCGTCTGAAACAATCATTATATATATCATTATATTATACTTCATTCATTTTTTTTATATACCACAAGTGACAACGAAACTGACGGGTCACCTGGTGGTAAGTGACTACCGTCGCCTATAGCAATACCAGGGGATTGCCAATGTGTTGTACACCTTATTACAATGCCTTAAAGGCAACTGGCTCTCAAGTGCAACTGCCGGAACACACCAACTGGTGCTTGGCGACAGATTTGCGACTTGAGGGTGGTAGCTAGCCAGTCGGGTACTACAAAGTACCCTACCACCGTGCTATGGTTTCCTCACGATGTTTTCCTTCACCGAAAGCTCAAGCTCATTGTAGGATTCGAACCGACGACCTTCGCCGCGGTATCCGACGTCACTACCACTGAGCTATCATAGCATTTAATTCAATTTAGGGTCAATTATGGATCACTTATTGAGATGTTCACGTCATGAGAAAAAGGGTCTTGACAGACAGACAGACAGACAGACAGACAGACAGACAGACAGACAGACAGACAGACAGATATATTTATTCATCCAAATAGGCCTTCACAGGCACTTATGAATAGTCAGACTCTAAATGCTCGGTTCGGAAGGTTGTTTTTGCTGAGAAGAGCCGGCAATAAACTCAGCAATTACTCTTTTCAAAAACAACTTACACCTATTACATTCAATAATTATTTATCTAGTCTCATTGACAATATTTGCGTGTTATGGCGGCAAAAATAGTAATCTATAGAATTTAATTATGACTGACTTATTTTTTTTTATTAACTTTAAAAGCTTTACTTACTTTTAATAAGTCTGATAGTGGTAGTGGTGACTTGCACCATAAACTTGTTGTTCCCCAAGTTGCCAGCGAAGATAGTGGGTGCCCCCGTCATAAACCCACTGCTGTCCACTTCGTTGATTTCCTCACCTGTTTGTAGCACCTGCAACGTTAAAGAAAAGAAGTGTGGTATCATAATATTAATACATGAAGAAAAAAGTACCCGTTTTTACAAAAAATCCGCGGACGGAGTACAAAATTTGACACAGTTAATGTTTACATGGAGAAGGGGTGCAGAAAGCTAATATTTTGATGAAATATGCTTTAGAAATTAATTAAATTAATAAAAAAATCATTACACACACTATCATGCGTTTAACACACACACACATATTACGGTTTACACCATCCTTTAAGTGATATATATAAGGCGACGATAGTTCAGTGGTAGTGACGTCGAATATTGCGACGAAAGTCGTGGATTCGAATCCTCCATCTTGAGTTAAGGAAAACATAGCACAGTGGTAGGGTACTTTGTAGTACTCGACTGGCTGGCTACCACCCTCAAGTCGATAATCTGTTGCCAAGCACCTATCGGTATGTTCCGACAACTGCATTTGAGAGCTAGTTCCCATCTAGGCTTTGTGTGCTTACCACCTTCG
Source organism: Ochropacha duplaris (assembly GCA_951361185.1). Taxonomy (NCBI): domain Eukaryota; kingdom Metazoa; phylum Arthropoda; class Insecta; order Lepidoptera; family Drepanidae; genus Ochropacha; species Ochropacha duplaris. The sequence goes on along the minus strand of OX592712.1, from coordinate 1,064,621 downwards.
GCCACATCATCACTTACCATGGTGGAGTCTTCTTGCGTCAGTATGAGGTAGGCGTGTGATCCGTCCGCGTCCCTCGACCCTTCAGCACTCTCACCTAGGACCGACCACATGTCGATACAACCTACGACAGAACAACACTATTATTTAAAAAAAACTAGCCGACAGACGTTGTCCTGCCCTAAAATTAAAACAAAACTTAGAACTCGATTCCAGCGCCACCTACCGGTTTCAATTGTGAATTTAAACCATCAGTAAATCCGATCTCGAGATATTATTGTCAAAAAAGTCGTTCTAACCAAACACATTTCTTCATAATTTATATAGGTACCTATTTCTATTAATTTACTAGGTTTTAAATTAATTTTAATTTCAAATGGTGTGCCTTTATACTGCGTTTTATAATATCCTGGTATTTTCAATACAATATTTACCAACTTTAATTTATTTAATAGGTTTATTTGAAACTATTGTAAGAACTCACGTACCACCACGTGCTTTAATCTAAGACCCAACATCTAAGACCCTGGTATACAACGTAACGCTTTTTTCTTACGTGACGATTTCTGCCAGGTCCCTCTACCGCGTAGAAGAACATTCCAAAAAGCACCACTGACCTGGTAGATTGAAGGCAGTAATGAGTTGCGGTCGCACGGAGCGCTGCAGCACGGTAAGCGCACCGTTCTTCCCGCGCCCGCTGCACACCACCAGCTCAACCACCGGGGCACCAGTACCATCGTGGCGCGGCAACTCCTCAGACAGCAGCTGAGGCTCGCCCATCGACACGTCGCCGATGGGACAGATGTTGAGGAGGGAGTCGCATACCTGGACAACACAAGTTTCTGGTTAACTTGTTGTTGTCGTATTCAAGAGGGTTCAAGAGGGTATTTAAGTAAATATGTTAGTGCTATGAGCTAGCTTTCTATTGAAAGACTATTTTCATCCCATCTATTCGAAAAGGACGACTTGGTTCGCCTTTAAGTGTACCCAAAGGTGGTGATTTCTATAAGAAACTTTTAGCGGGCAGTAATGAGTTTTTAATCCTGTTTATTTAATAAGTGCGCCGGAATCTTTGCCGCGCACTTATTGAATTTGGAACATCTTAGTTTTCAGCGCCAATGAAATCGAACGCAAATATTGTTGAAAAAATTTAACACAATTATCGTTGGACACGGTATTTTTTGCAAGTACACCCAGTCACGAAGTAGGTACACTAATAGAGGGTTATGAAAAGTTGGCTCGGGCGACGTACTTTGAATCCCTCGCGACGCTCAGGATTCTACTCTGGAATCCCTCACTTTGTTCTGGATTCAAAAAAGCGCCCTCGCCGTAAAAATATCGATACAATATACTAATATTAATGGGCGCCATTAGACGCTAACCAAATACATAGCAACAAAAAGAAAAAATAATAAAGTAGAAAACAAATTAAACAATATTGTTGGAGATTTGTGCGTCGTATGTGCGCAAAAATATGGGTCACTAGCTTTCCGCCACGCAGTTTCACCCGCGTAAAAAGTAGCCTATGTGCTATTCCAGACTGTAATCTATCTCTATGCCAAATTTCATACAGATCTGTTCAGGCGTTTTGTCTTGAATGAGTAACAAACATACATCCATTATATAAACACATTTATAATATTAGTGGGATTGCTCAACATGATACTGAGACGTAGGACGAACCTAATATCTGCAGCGCTGATTTGGTGAAAGATTTTCTTTGCGGTTGAGTAATTTTTGAGTTTTTCTGTATAAGATGGTATTACTTGCCAAATTTCATAGTTCTAGGTCAACAGAAAGTACCCTATAAATTTTGATTCCCTTCAGAGTGTCAAAATATACGTTTTTTACGGCATAAACGGCCGTATCTTTTGTTTTACGTTAACTTAGAAATTTGATTTTTCACAATTTCGAAGGTCTACAACCTGAGTATATTGTTTTAATTTCAACTCGATACCTCCACGCGTTCCCGAGATCTTGATAGACAGACGGACGGACAACAAAGTCATCCTATAACGTCCTTCAAGGTCGGCAATCACCCTGGTATTGCAAATGTCCATAGGCGGCGGTGACCACTTACCATCAGGTGGACCGTCTTTTAGGGCCCCTTTTTTATGACATAAAAAATCGGTCAAGTGCGAGTCGGACACGCGAACCGAGGTTTCCGTACAAATTTAGTAGTTTTTTTTTTTAAATAGTAGAAGTATTTTTGTTGTTATAGCGGCAACAGAAATACATCATCTGTGAAATTTTCAACTGTCTAGCTATCGCGGTTCTCGAGATACAGCCTGGTGTCAGGCAGACTGACAGCAGAGTCTTAGTAATAGGGTTTCCGTTTTTACTTTGGGTACGGAACCCTAAAAAGGGGGCCCTAAGAATCAGGAAAGATTTATAATATTAGTTTAGATTCCATTGACATACCTCGAACACATAGCTGGTCAGTTGCGTGGAGGTCCGTATGTCAGATCCGTACACTTCCAGCTCGTCTTTATCACTGATCTCTATCACGTTGGTGGCAACACAGTCGCTGATCGTGTCCAGTCTACGTTTCTTTGTGGCCGGGTCTGAATCCTTCTGCAATTCCTTATCCTTCTCACGATCTGGAAAGATTCATTTTATTTTACACTTTTTAGTAAAACACCATACAAGCAAACGAGCCAGCCTTACAGTAGTAGCATATGATGTGTAACATCTGACATCTCACCTACATGTACCAACCTCTCGGATAATGTGTTGGTACCATCTGACAGACAACTCTACCACCGCAAGCGATCTGCGCTCTATAAAGGACTTGGGTTTGAGAGGCTGTATGAACTGAAATCTTTTGCCTGCACTAACAACAGATGAAATAAAATTACACACTTCCATCCGTATTTGACAACCCGGCGTCCTGTTACAAAATTTTCGCAAAATCACTCCGACAAATTGCAGGAAAAATTTACCTTTCCAGTACCAGCTGTCTCCGGTCTCACGGTAACTTACTTACTACAATGAGCTTTCGGTGAAGGAAAACATCGTGAGGAAACCACAGCACGGTGGTAGGGTACTTTGTAGTACTCGACTGGCTGGCTACCACCCTTAAGTTGAAAATCTGTCGCCAAGCACCTGTTGGTGTGTTCCGGCAATTGCACTTGAGAGCCAGTTCGCCTTTAAGGCATTGTAATAAGGTGTACCATTAGCAATCCCCTGGTATTGCTAATGTCTATAGGCCATACCATCAGGTGACCCGCCTGTCTCGTTGTAACTTGTGACTAGGGAATGCAATCTCGATCTCGCCTCATTTTTTGAGATCAATCTCGAAGGATAAAATTACGAGATCTCGGCCGAGATTGACGAGATCGAGTGCCCGTAGAGAAGAGACTTTGAAAGCATGTAAAAGTCCATTCGCGCGGGTTACTACGACTACAGACAGGCTAGAGTCGGTGATTATAAAAGAGATGGATCTCTATGAGTGTGGACTTGAGGAGGATCGAGGGGTATTTTTTTGCAATTTGCTTACAACAGCTTGCTCACGCTGGTACCAACTAGTGTTGAAGCTGAGAGGGCGTCTTCAGCCGTTGGCTACATAGCGGCTGACATAAGATGCCGTTCATCCGACAGCACTTTAAGCACAATTTGTTTTTTAAGGAGCTATTTCCAAAATCACTCCTAAAACCATTTATTTCTTGTTTGTCTCACTTTCATTATTTTTACGGGTCTGAATTGTTATTTGTGTGTTCAGTAACATAAATAAATAATTATAAAAATAAAGACTTTTTTTCAATAATTTAATGTTGTATCTTACTCACACCAAACTCACATCTAAGCAGTTTCAATCATGTTTCAATTATCTAAGTAAAACAATATTTTTTGAAAACCATTCAAGATCTCGAAAATGCCGAGATCTCGCCGTGGTCGAATTTCTAATCCCTCGAGATCTCGACTTGGCGATCTCGTCTCGAGATTGCATTCCCTACTTGTGACATTAAAAAAAAAAAAAAAAGTGCAACTGCCGGTACACACCAACAGGTGCTAGGCGACAGATTATCGACATGATTGTAGCTAGTTAGTCGAGTACCAAAAAGTTTCCTTCACCAAAAACTCAATCTCGTCACAAAAAAAAAAGAACTGAACATACCCGCTTCAGCGCCAGTCAAGTCGACAGTAGCCTCTAGTGGCTTGTCCACAGAAAACAACATGCGATTCTCCCTCTCTGTCACACGCAGCAACAAGGAATTGCCCAGACGAGATCCGAGGAATAGGAAGTCCTCTTCTATTACGCACATCTGAAAGATTCATGATAAGACTATAGTCAAAATCTTAAGTGATGAGAGCTCAGTGGTAGTGACGTCGGATACCGCGGCGAAGGTCGTGGGTTCGAATCTTACAATGAGCTTGAGCTTTCGGTGAAGGAAAACATCGTGAGGAAACCAATAGGTGTGTTCCGATATCTGGAATTGGGAGTCAGTTCCCATCTAGGTTTTGTGTGCTTACCACCTTCGGCCACATCATCACTTACCATGGTGAGATTGTGGAAATAAAAAGGAAAGGAAATCCATTTTTAGAACGACGAAGTTTACAAGAGTCTTCTTTTACGCGGCTTACAGTAGAGGGAACTGGCAGAAATCGTCACGTAAGAAATGAGCGTTACGTCGTATACCAGGGTCTTAGAAGTTTACAAGAGTCTTCTTTTACGCGGCTTACAGTAGAGGGAACTGGCAGAAATCGTCACGTAAGAAATGAGCGTTACGTCGTATACCAGGGTCTTAGAAGTTTACAAGAGTCTTCTTTTACGCGGCTTACAGTAGAGGGAACTGGCAGAAATCGTCACGTAAGAAATGAGCGTTACGTCGTATACCAGGGTCTTAGAAGTTTACAAGAGTCTTCTTTTACGCGGCTTACAGTAGAGGGAACTGGCAGAAATCGTCACGTAAGAAAAGAGCGTTATGTCGTGTACATGTATGGTATAGTTACACAAGTAGTGAGCACGGAGGCGGCGGCTCGGTCCAGATGGAAGCTCCGGACAGTCCGGACGCTGTCGGACAGCAGCGTGAGCACGTACAGCTGGCCTCCCTTGAGTGACAGTGCGAGTCTGCCCTCGGCCACGGCGGCCACGCAAGCACCGTCCAGTGTTATACACACGCCTTCTTGTATCCCTGATGATACACTCTACATTAGAACACATTCAAGTCCTACAAAATCATTACGGTGCAGGGCCGGGTTTAGAAGTGGAGGTCCTGGGCCAACAAAAGAGTGGAGGCCCTGGGCCAACAAAAGAGTGGAGGTCCTGGGCCAACAAAAGAGTGGTACAGTACCTAAATTATTTTGCGAATAGGATAAATAATACATATATTTCATGCAAGTGTTTCACGTTATATAGCGATAGTCGCATGTGCGACGACACTTCTAGAACTTTATGAATATATATATATATAATTTATGTCGGCCCCCCCACATAAATTTTAGAGGCTTCGGGCAGTTGCCCCGGTTGCCCTCCCTTAAAAACGGCCCTGACGTATGTTGTAGTGCGGTGTGAATGACCTGTCGCGCACCCCGGTCACTGAACCCCGCGCCAAGGGCACAGCTGACTACTTAGAACGCTAAGAGCTACTATCACTATTTAACAATAAAAAAGTGATCAATCAATAGGGTATTACACCCATTTTTGAAAAGTGTCTCAATTAAATTCTATAGTCCTAATAAGCCACAAAAAAACTCTAAATTCTTATTCAATCGATAAGTGCCATAAAAATGCATTTTAATTTTACATTTTCAAATTTCGCGCGTAATTTGACGAAAACGCTGATCTCAGCAGTATATAGTGTATTATCTATGAACACAGCTGTCATGACGTCAGAGGGCTTGGTAAACAAATGTTGACACGTTTTAGTTTGCTTGCTTCAAGTTTGCTTACATAGCCGGATGACGTAATAACATGGCGGCTACTATTTCACTGTGTTAAAAAACAGATTAAAAATACTGAAAACTTTAGATTGAATTTAAAAATCTATTTTATAATTTTATGAACTAAAACTGACATTTCCCGACACCCTGCTTTTTGCCTAAGCTATCTCAATAATATATTTTTAGTTTTTTTTTTCTAAACAGTAAAATACCCTATTGATCACAATTAATATTTGTATAGTGTGAATTACAAATCTTGATACTATTTAGTATAAAATTAAGTATAGTGTAACACACGGCGCTAAAACCCATTAAAACTCGGTTTCTATTTACTCTAAACTACCTCGTATATAATGGGTCATTTTAGCTCCTTGTATAACAATCTACTATTTCACTATGATTGCGAGAAAATAAAACAATCCAATACAATATGAAATATGTAGTTTAAAATGTCTTTTTTTTGTTTCTTCTGTAGCCGCAACACATTGCATGCATTCTACCAGAGATCGCCGATTTTAGTTCCATTTTCAAAATTAAAATGAAGTACTTTTTTTATGAAACAGTAATAAGTCGCGTCTTTACTTATGACTAAAGACTTTTTCGTTTTTGTAGGCTCATTGTCATTTGACACACAAAAAAAAACTAGAGGAAGAAATTTTTCTTCGCTCTGGTACGCCACAATGACGCCATCTTTTTGAGCAAGAGGAGTGAAAATACAGTTTAGTCTACTAAATACTTACTAAGTGGAAAATTCGTTGTGTGAGTGGCAACACTGTTTAGGGACACCCCATAGGGCGGTACCGACTGATTTAAATATATCAGTGAATTCACAGCCATTATTAGACAACCACCTGTAAACAAATAATAGTGTTACTAGTGTAGAAATAAATATAAAAACATTAATTTGGTTGTGTAGGTGAAAGTATGGTGTAGAGTTTTACAAGTCACGTGTGGTGAGGTGTGGTAAGGTGTAGTGTAATGTGGTGAGATATGGTGAGTTACTTTTTGATAAACTTGTTTTTGACCGCAATCTCATGTCAATGAGAACTGACTCTCTAGTGCAGTTGTCGGAACACACCGATAGGTGCTTGACGACAGACTTTCAACTTCAGGGTGTTAGCCAGCCAGTCGAGTACCACAAAGTATCCGACCATCGTGCTATGGTTTCCTCACGATTCACCGAAAGCTGAAGCTCATTGGAGGATTTGAAACCACGACCTTTGCCGCCAAAGTCAAAGTTAAAACCATTTATTCAGTTTAGGCCCTAGAAGGGCATTTATGAAGGTCGAATTACAGAAGTTACCACCGGTTCGGAAGTCAGCCTTCAACTGAGAAGAACCGGCAAGAAACTCAGCAAGGTTACATTTTTTAAATATTTTTGGACCATCTGACTATATTGGCTTTTTTTTTTTCAAATGTTTAACAATTTTATTCTTAAAGTAATACAAAAATACATATCCGCGGTATCCGACGTCACTACCACTGAGCTATAGCCTTAGACGAAATGTAGTGAAATGTGGTGAGGTGTGGTAGGGTGTGGTGGAGTGTGGTGAGGTGTGTTATGGTGTGGTGAGGTGTGGTGTACTTACCGAGTGGCTTTTGCACGGCCACGGCCTGCAGACAGTCGAAGGGCAGGCCGGCGGTGGCCCAGATGACGGGGTGGACGCGCGCACTCATGTTGAGACTCACGCCCGCCATCGCGCACGTGTCGTTACGTACTGCCGTGCGACTGAACACACACACGCATACATGGGACACGTAAACATAAGATACACAAGATTCAAAGCTTGATAAAATTCAACTGATTTATTTTAAATTATCCAAATTAATACATATCATAAAGAGAAAAGATTTTTGTAATAAATAAACTAAAAAAATATTTAACCAATTTCTATAGAAAGCTACTACTTAAGATTTTAACATGGGCTATATTTTATTTTATTTCCCTAGGGAATGCAGGTAAAACTGCGGAGCGGAAAACTAATCAGAGAATAATCAACTGAATACAAAATTTCTTGTATAAAATCAATCAACTCGCCAAAAATAAACTTAAATACACACTTTGTGAACTGGAACTGTCACTAAGCACCAAAAGGTGTGTACCGACAGCAGCACTAACTTTTCTAGGCTTTGTATACTCACCACAATCGACCACATTCATCCAAGATTGTGGTCAAAAACAATATACCCAAAAAAAAATTTACTCACCCAGGGAAAGTACGAACTGGTTCATACAAAAGCAGCAGGGTAGGTTCATAGTACCCATGCAGGAACTGCAGGTCCAGAATATTGTCTATCTTATCGTCGAGGTCCTTTAGCACTATCACGTAGGAGGCTAGTGTGGGAGCCCGAGTTATAGGTTGTGGTGGTTGCTGAAATAAAGTGTTATTTGTTATGAAATTGGGTCTGCAGAATCTTAACGCATTCACAGGAAATTGTACAATCTTAGACAATATCTATCTTATCGTCGAGGTCCTTTAGCACTATCACGTAGGAGGCTAGTGTGGGAGCCCGAGTTATAGGTTGTGGTGGTTGCTGAAATAAAGTGTTATTTGTTATGAAATTGGGTCTGCAGAATCTTAACGCATTCACAGGAAATTGTACAATCTTAGACAATATCTATCTTATCGTCGAGGTCCTTTAGCACTATCACGTAGGAGGCTAGTGTGGGAGCCCGAGTTATACGTTGTGGTGGTTGCTGAAATAAAGTGTTATTTGTTATGAAATTGGGTCTGCAGAATCTTAACGCATTCACAGGAAATTGTACAATCTTAGACAATATCACAGTGGTAGTGATGTCAGATACCACGGCAAAGATCCTGGGGCAAAGATCCTGGGTTCGTATCCAAAAATAAACTTGAGCTTTTGGTGAAAGACTGCTGGCTGCCACCCTCAAGCTGTAAATCTGTCAGCAACCACCTATATATATTACATTTGAGAGCCACTTGCTTTCAAGACATTTTAAAAAGATGTACAACACATTGGCAATCACCCTGGTATTGCTAATGACTATAGGCGACAGTAATCAATTAACATCAGGTGATCCACCCTGCCTGTCGCCAGACTGCTGGCAAAAAATAACTGATATTCAACTTACATTCTTCTTACTATCAAGTGGCTTGGCCTCCAAAGGGTCACCTTCCTCAGAAGCTATGTCTTTCCTGAATGGCAATACTGCCAACTTCTTCCCGTAGAGCAACATAACAGCACATCTGCATTCCGGGTCCACTCGGATCCATGGTATATGGGGATGCGTGGTCCAGCCGCCCTAAGTGAGAAATCAATAAGTTTACTTAATATTTTATAGTTAAAACTATCTTCTTCCAACTATCTACTATTATTACAAATGTGAAAGTTTGTTACTCTTTCTAAAAAATCACTGAACAGATTTTGATGAAACTTGGCACACCAATCATATCCTGGAATAAAACATAAGATACTTTTCATCCTGGGAAACCATGAGATCCAAAACAAAACAAACAAACCATGAGATCCCTGGATGAAACTGCTGGGTAATTTGTTTGGCCAGAACTGTGATACTTCATAGAAGCAAACTAACACATTTACCTACACTCTAATCTAATCAATTTTTAAGCTATTGTAACTGTTAAAACACACACACTGTGTTAGATAATATTTGTATTTTCCATTTCAGCATGGGCATGCTTTCTATGTCTGTCCATTTATTTTCCTCTACAGGTCGCATTTCTCAACCGATTCTTGCGAAATTTTATGAGCAGGTTTCGAAAAATATTCAAAAATTACATTAAACTTTTGCAAGGTCTTTTTTTTTATTCTAGACAAGCTTGTGTTTGACCACAAGCTTGTCTACAGCTCAGAAAGCCACTAGTTATTTAGTCAAGTGATTTGTTAAGGTATTTTAGAAAAAAATTAAGTACCTTCATATCATCCTCTTCAAAGTAATGCATGCTCAACGTAATTAAATTATTAGTCTGCGGATCATACTGTAGTACAGACAGCTTGGCTTCCCTGAAGGACACCAGCAGGAGGTCCCGTCCTGTGCTTGGATATCGGACCGAAGCCATGGACATCACATTACCCCATAATGTGTATGTTGCTAAGCATTCCAGCTTCATTTTTGGAGGGATTGGTTGGCCCGCTAAAAAAATTTATTGGAAGATATTTGTGTGTTTGAGATGACCATTCCAAATGCAGGCCAAAGGGTTAAATTTAAGACAATTGCACATTGTCTACGTAGCATAATAATAGCATTTGGCTTATTGAATGATAAGTAGCCAATTACCATCAGGTCTGCCTGACAACATAAATATATATACTAATATAAAGAGGTAAGGTTTGTTTTTGTTATTTGTTTGTATTTTTTGAACTACTGATAATAATTCTTTCACCAATGGAAAGCTACATCACTAGTTAACATAGGCTATATTTAATTAAAATTCCCTCGGGAACGCCGTTGAAACCGCGGGGCGGAATCTAGTTACTTAATATTTTTTAAACTTACCGGCATTCACTTCTTTTGTGGGTCCTTCAGGCAACAGCCGAAATACTTTGATAATATTAGCTCCAGCGGTAACCAAGCACACATCGTCATTATCAAAAAAGCAGCAGCTCACTGTATGCTCGATCCCAGTCGCAGGATGCGTTTGGCGGCAGATAGAAAACATTTTAACAATGTTATTCACTACCCGCGTCTGTGCTTTAGGTTATGTTTAAAAAACTCACAGATTGAGATCAAATATCCAATTAAAACAGGGTTCAATGTTTATAAATTACATTTCACAATATATTTTAAAGTTTTTATCATACAAAATTATTTTTTATCGATATATTTATATTTTGGCGATGTAAACTGCCTTTTGCGGTTGAGACCATGGGTCCGTGGGGGTCTGAAGCTCGTCGTTTCGCAAATATTTTATGTAAAAAATTAATCGAGGCCTCGGGTGACCGGCGGGCGGGGAGCTTTTTCCGCCAACGCATCAGCTTGGCCATCCAAAGAGGAAACGCTGCCAGCCTTCTGGGAACCTTGCCAATCGGCAGCAGCGGCAGCCTCGAAGATGTTTTTTATGTATTGTAATTGTACATTTGCATGTATATTTTGTACATTTGTTGTAAATATTAAATAATACTTTCACCTCCTGACAATATTTTTTATTTGTTTATTATTTGTTATGTATTTTAAAGGCTTTAGTTACAAGTCTATCAAGCCTACCCCATTTCTTTATTTTCAATATTCTTTTTTTATGTTAAAGTCACGTTATATATATAACATTCACAGTAAAGTCTGGTCCTCATCTGTATACTTAAGTTCAGTTAGGTTTTAGTGAAATTGGTGGTCGTTCCATTAAAACTTCACGGACTTTTTGGGACAACTGAAAAGTCACGATACACGCTTTCATTTCACTTCACTATTAATCTTTATTGAAAAAAAAGGAAAAAACACCATTATTCAATAAATTCACTCAAAATAGACGAATTTAATGAAAATAAAATGAAAACGTCACTTCGCAAGTTTCCGCCAAAAAGTCTACAGTGTGTGTACGCTTGGTGTACACCGCAGTACACAGATACAGTGCTGCCAACAATGTATTTTATAATTTTTGTCAACTATAATAAGAAATTCCGTCAAAAATCTGTTATACATTTTCAGTTCTCTGCCAATATATGAGTCAAAACATTTCCAGCAATTTTTTTCACTGCTGATAAGCTACTATCAAATGCCTCTGGCTACTATCAAAGATAATATAATGGCCACTATCTCGCCTGATGATATGTGACGTTGTGGTCTAGAATGGCGAATGGGCTAAGCCTAGAATAGGCTAAATAGGCTTCAAGGACAACTGCCGGAACACACCGTTAGTTACTTAGCAACTAGAGACTTTTAACTTATAGTATCAAAAGTCTTTGGTATTCAATATAAATACTTTTTTTATAATAAAACTAAATAAATCATTAAAACAAAAATCGAATAAAGACGTATTTATTTAGACCATTTATTTACGTACTACAAAAAAGGCATGAGCAAAATATGTTCAAATATTCTAAAACTAAATTAAAACATTCGATATAATTAACTAGGATAAAATAATATCAGCTCAGTTTCTACTAGTACCAACTATTACTGGCAGAAACAATCTACACATAAACCACTCATAATTTTAAAATACCAGTATAATATGTATCCGTGATTATTCTAAAATTAATGAAATCATCCTGATAAATATACCTAAAGGATACTAGTAGAAAAACTGGTTGGTACTAGTAGAAAAAGTCATAATTTGTACACAAATTAGGAATATAAAGATAAATATTATTTGTTTAAAAATTACATAATTTATTTGAGTTCATTAATTTAATTATACACAGTTAAATAATCTTAAGGTGGCTTTAGACTGACAGACATAATTTGTATAAAACTTAATGGCATATTTGCAAGTATTTGTACGCAAGTTGTAGGAACAATGTCAAAACTGGATATTTTGGATCTTGCAACATTTTATTTAAGGCAGTCAGTTGTAATCGATGCTGTGGGAGATAATGCCATACATTTTCACCACAAAATCATGGTTTCACTTATTCTGCGGCAATTATAACATATTTTAAAAGCAATTATGATTTGTTCTGTTTGAAAAATGCATGAATGCCAGTTATGTAAGTTTAGTAAAGGTCAGCAACACATTGGCAACCTCCTTGGAATAGCAAAAGTCAATTTTTCCGGTATATTTTTTCTTTTGTAACCTTATTTTGACACCTATTCCAACAACATAAAGTCCATTATACAGTTAAACATGCCACTGGCCTAGATTTAAAACAAAAGGTATACAATATAGAAGCTAATATACTTAATTTCATCAGCCTTCTTTGCCAAACATAACATTTGTAAGAACATTCAAAAATCATTTCGTTATAAAAAAATGTATTTACATTATAAATTGTTAACGTGATACTTGAACTTTAAATAAAATGTATATTATATTATAGCTAAGAAAAAGCTGCTAGGGTTTGGTAAAGTAGAGACAATATCTACAGATACTATATAGTATTCGGGCTATTTTTAAGACATCAGATAAAATGTATCATGTGATAAAATCACAAAAGGGCTGCATTATCTTTAAATGATATATCATATTACATTTGATAAACAATTTTTCAATACTAATACTATATCTTTAAAGAATCTATTTCATTATCTATGTTAGTATAGTTTTTATTACTGAATCACGTTAAGCAACAGTAGAGTATAGACAAACAATTAAATTCATAAACATCATCGGTGACAACAAAACAATCATCCATATAAACAAATCAGTCTTTATCCATTTTACAACCACTATAAATTGTTCCCACTAATTACCGCTCCATTCTGCCGACCGGCACATATCAGCTAACAGTTCATCAAATTCTAGCAAAGAGCTCTCATATATCTCCAAGTCTTTAGATAATTCTTCATTCGTCATTTCAACGTCTTTTATGGACTCCGTACTTTTGGATGTCGACCTATACAAGTCATCTGATAGTTTCAAATATGGTGCATTAAAAAAGTCCTGGTAGAATTCTGCCAATTCTGTTATCGGATGATTATCAGCGAACGGGAAATGTAACATTTTTAATGGCGGTTCATTCTCGTTACGAAATCCGGAAAATTTCTTCGGTGGCATTTCAAATGATGTCGGGCTTTTCGATATAACATCAGTGTCTAAGTCTTGTGTACTCTTTGATTCGGCTGGTTTATCTTTTATGGGAGTTTTTGGACGAACCCGACATTTCGGAATGGGTATTTTACTAAGGAAATCCTCAAAGGCCTGTTGAACGACTATCTCGTCTACAAATGCAGCCAATCGCAAAGGTCTATTCAAATTAACTGGTTTCACCGGTTTGAATTCCTTTTCCTTTGCCTCTTTCTTCTTCTTCGATTCGAATATCACATGTTTTGGACTCAATTCAAAATGATCGCTCTTTAGCAATAACAGTTTGTTCTTCTCCGATCTATTTGGTGATATAGAAAAGTTTGTGCGATAGGAAACTGAGAAACATATGCCGCCTAACGGAGTTTTCAGCATACCCGCTTGGATTTTCTTCACAGATTCCCCTAACGCTTTAACTTTTGGTTCGCCATTGTAAACTCTATAAAATATAGTAAAGGATTCCGTACGCTGTTTCCGCGATAGATGATATGCTGGTGTTATTCTTGTGATAGTTATGAGAGACTTTAAAAGAATGCCCATTCTAAAGTATACTGTATTCATCGCTTTCAGCGACGTATCGAATTGGGTCTCGTCTAGTTCCAGTGTCCATAATTCTAATACCATTTCGTCACCATCTTCTGTCTGTACGGATATTTCTACATGTAGTTGTGCCCTGATAGTTTCAAGTACCCTATCAGATGGTAGAGCATTTTTTGTCGCCTGATTGACCTCGGGAGAGTCCGGTATTTGTAAGTTAAACCAATCGGTGTCCGAAGATTGTATTTTACTATTAACTTCAATTTTTACTCCTTTTCTTGATTCAACTATAACTTGGACCCCTTTGTAGGCTAAGAATTTTGTGAACTTAGTAAATTCATTTTTGTCACTTATGTTTGAAAATGCGGCGTCTGGAGCCATTGCTACTCTATGGTTTGTTTTATGTCTAGTTACAATTTATTCTTCTTCAGCGATGCAGTTTTCGACGAGATTTCTTAAATTGGGATTCTCCATCGCGGCAGCAATTCTTTCTTTGTCATTGATCTGCTTGTTGACTGTAACAAATGGAAACATATATTAGTTTAACTCTGATCCCGAAACTATAAAAGTTACATAAAGTGAGTTTGCACCACAAATCTGTCTGTAACCCAGACAGATGTACTGTTGCTGTACAGCAAAAAAAGCGGTCATAAGGTACCGATATACAACTTCAGCTTACTAACTCTAAGAGCTACCCAAAGCTTGTAATATGATGTAAATAAATATGACATTAATAAAATGATAAGAGAGTTCATTTCTCATAAGCACAGGTCAAATATTGTTTCATAATCTCGAGTCACTGTTATCTAAACAACATGATATTTTGATGTCATTATAAGTCGCTCTCCAGAATGCACGAAGGAATTTTCAGAATCTGTACTGTTATAAAGCCGCTGATAGCTTAGCATTCACTTGTATTTTCATCGAGATTTTTGTTGAGCCGAGCAATTTTGTCGTTGCTCCGCCGCTGTCCCCCTTCAACCTTCGTGAAGAATACATTTTTGACGATTATCTACTAGAGGGTTCGCTGGAATGATCGTGAAAATTTTTGGCTCTATGCTTGGTTTTGTTCATTGATCAGTTACACAATTTAAAATTTAAAAAACAGCGAATGCTTGATGTTCTTTTAAAGTGAATGCTCAATCTATCAGCACCTTTATATGCGAAAGTAAGCCTGCCTGTCTTGTCTGTTTGGTTGTCATGTATAAACGGCAGAACAGATTTTGATGATGATGATAATTTAGTTTGAGGCACAACCCTATTGCAGCAATTTCCTGGGCAATATAGTGGTACAAAATTACCCAAAGTGGTCTTAGCTATGTAGATTAACATTTTGAACACATTCAGTGCTAAATATTAAACCTTATAATCCCAAGTACTACTCGACGCGTATGTGAGTGCGTGGCGGTGCGCCGGGTATAGATAGTGCCATCCACGAAGACGCACCCCACTCTTTTTCCTAATTGCTTAAAAGCGTAGCGGTTACATTCTCTTTGATCGCTTACAGTTCAAGTCTGCATCCCTTCGCTACTATTGACTGTTGGTTGTTGTTGTTATCGACATATACTTATAGAAATATCGATTACACTACAACACTAGCAAAAGGATGCACACTTGAACTGTAAGGGAATAGGAAAAAGAGTGGGGTGCGTCTTCGTGGATGGCACTATCTATACCCGGCGCACCGCCACGCACTCACATACGCGTCGAGTAGTACTTGGGATTATAAGGTTTAATATTTAGCACTGAATGTGTTCAAAATGTCTATCACATGTATATGGCACTATCTAGGTATAGCAATGGACAGTGTATAATTTTTTTTTGCCTAAACTCACCTATGCGTCGAGTAGAACATGGGATTATATGGATTGACGCTTATACGCGTTAAAGACAAATTGGACAATTGAACAAGGACCAATAAATAAGGTTAAGTTTAAATGATGTACAAAATAAGTAGATACCAAACTAAAGCTACTTTATTTGGAAAGGCAGATTCCACAATAAACAAATTTCACCAGACATAGTCGCATGCAATAGCTAGTTGTATTAGTAGAGAAAGATATCAACATTATCTTGTCTATTACTTTTGAACTTAGATAATATATTACTATTATGTACTATTTGTTATTCTGCAATATAATATTATTTAATCTATTGACCTATAGTGTTATGTACACAAAGAAAGTTTATTATCTGTGTTAGATCTGTCCACTGTTGTCAATGACTAAAGAGGTATCCAAAATCAACAAAACTTATACCTTGACAGATTGACACAAATACATATAAATGAATTATTGAATCATTGCTTGAATTTCATTGGGTGAAACCACAGGGCATAACTATAGTACAATATTATCATTAGCTTTGCACCCTGCATTTCCCCATTACCATAAAAAGTCACCTATGTTATAATCTAACTGCGATAACATATTTTTTTATTAATTTAGCTGTTAGTATTTTTGGAGCCAGTGGGGACACAGTGCCAGCATGGGCAGGCCTCCGACATGGTGTACCAATGATCTTGTGAGGGTTGCGGGAAGTGCAAGACCAGCCATTGTGAAGATCCTTGAGGAGACCTTTAAGCAGCAATGAATGTCTAGCTGACATGATATTTTTTTTTTATTCTGGATAGGCTTGTGTTTGACCACAATCTCACCATGGTAAGTGATGATGTGGCCGAAGATGGTAAGCACACATAGCCTAGATGGGAACTGGCTCTCAAGTGCAGCTGTCGGAACACACCGATAGGTGTTTTGGCGACAGATTTTCAACTTGAGGGTGGTAGCCAAGCCAGTCGGGTACTACAAAGATACCCGACTGGCAGATGATGATGATGATATTAACCAAGTTTAGAAAACATGTTACAATTTACATCCATATTTCATTACTACTACAGGTTCATATTAACAACACCTTCTATAACCCAATATATTGAGGATAAAGATGTCTGGAAGTAGCTGCACTCTGTACAAGTACCTACACATTGTTTTTTTTTTTACTGTTAATTACCATTTTTTTTTTATACGCTGTTATTAGCTTGGTATTTTTTGTTTTAGTTTACTATGTAGGTAAAACTAATGCGGGTTATAATTTTTTATGTATTTTTGTATTACTTTAAGAATAAAATTCTTAAACATTTGAAAAAAAAAAGCCAATATAGTCAGATGGTCCAAAAATGTTTCTTGCCGGTTCTTCTCAGTTGAAGGCTGACTTCCGAACCGATGGTAACTTCTATAATTCGACCTTCATAAGTGCCCTTCTAGGGCCTAAACTGAATAAATGGTTTTGACTTTGATTAACCCCAGTGTTAGACTTTGTTATCAGAGCATCGTGGATAACTACATATAATGAAAATGTATATTAATTTAAGAAGGCTATACTTCATATTATAAAAGTAAAGAAAATCATACAACACTTGCATCTTACCAATACTGACATATGGCTGCCAGACCTGGGCGATCGCTCAGAAAAAAATACAAAAACTGGGGATATACCAAAGGAGTATGGAAAGGAGTGCACTAGGATACAAGAGGTTGGATAAGAAACGAGCCACAAACATAAGAAACATCACTAAATGGGAAGACGTAGAAACGACGGTCAAAACATTGAAGTTGAGGTGGACGGGCCATACGCTAACAGGGAAAGAAAAGTGGACTAAAAAACTAATGGTTTGGACATCTCGATACAGCACAAAAAGAAAGATAGGTAGACCACTCATGAGGTGGTCTGATGACTTAAAGAAAGTCACTGGCCCACTATGGCAAAGACTGGCGAGAGACAGGATGAGGTGGAAGGCTATGGAGGAGGCCTTTGTGTCAAAACGACACGCTGATCAGGAACACTAATTTAAAAAAAAAAAGAGAAAAAAAAGCAATAAATAAAGGCTATTCAATTCAATTCAATACTTCATATTATTCACAATTATAGTTTACTAGCTGTCGGCCCCGCGGTTTCACCGGTTTCACCCGCGTACAACTTATTTCTCTCCCCTCCCGTACTCCAATGACGCCTACATCGCATAGCCGAGCGGGGTGAGCGGCGACAGACAACGCAACTTTTTTTTATTTTTTTTTATACTTACATTTCTAAACTCGTGATATCTCTGAATGGAATGTCTGGAATGTCGGAATTGAATAATTCAAAAAGTTATATAAAGGTATTGAAGCAGTCTTGAATATGGAGTAATTTATTTTGATAAGCATTAATACCAAGGGACAAAATAAAGAGCATTTTCTCGGCATTTCAATTAAGTTTTTTAAATAAAAGAACACTATTGTGACCTAACTATAATAGATAGACATATACCATCGCTGACTTTTTTGTTGACCTTTTTAAGGTGTACAATACTGTAGTACATTATTTTGATTTATCTCGTGGGGTTCAGCCAGCGTTTGCAATGTAAGGCAAAAAAATTAGTTTATTTACGACATCACATTAGAAACCTCTAAATTTATCAGTGTTTCTCTACAATATTATGTGTGTATTATACATATAAACTTTCCTCTTGAATCACTCTATCTATTTAAAAAAACCGCTTCAAAATCCGTTGCGTAGTTTTAAAGATTGAAGCATACATAGGGACGGACAGACAGCGACTTTGTTTTATACTATGTAGTGATAGTCACACTAACATACTAATCTTAACTTGCCTTTAAACTTTACTTAAGTATTATTAACCGCTTGCTTACTAACCTCCCAATTGTGTAGTTGTATGTTTACTTGTCATGATGTGTACACATGCTTAGGAATGCAATCCTGCATGAATGCTTAGTTCTTATTGTTTCTTATTATTATTGATTGTATTCTGTTTTGTCTAATAAATAAAATAAAAAAAATATTCCATGCTGTAAGTACAGTGTTATGGAGATAAGATTGATGAAACAACTGAGTACTTTACTCACTATTGTTAAGATTATAATTATTATGAAATATAAAATGATTTCATAATTTAATCTTAACTCCAAAATCGTGAAACCAATTCCAATTGTAATTTAAAATAATGATGCTTTAATTATTAAGGTACTGTCATGGCCATAGAAATAAGTGTTCAATAGTCTTTTATTTTAGTAAACTGTGAAATTTTAACTGTATCACCCAAACATTTAAAAAACTTTGAGTATATAGACAATACTGACGATATGTAAATAAGTCCAAAGAAAACTACAATATTCGTTGACCACTGTTCAATCAAACCAAACAGAATCAGTATTAGAGTTGACAATATCAGAGCAGACCTTTGGGGATCTGGAATACATCAAAGAATAGCCTTGAAATAATATAATAACAACTTACTTTCATCTTCAGTGGTATGAGCCCCTTTTTTGATATAAATATCAAGTTTCACAGGATGATGTATAGACCGCTGGATTTTAATCCTTATACACAGTCCAATCAGCGTCGCCAGCGAGCAGTGAGGCACTGTGGGATTATATTCAACCCTCAATACAGGAACTTTGTCATCAGTAGGCTCCAAAACAAAAATCCCTTCTTCGTACACCACCTTCAGATCTTCAAGAGTACTCGGTTTTTCAGGATCTCGAATCGTCCGCAAAAAGTCTAGAACACCACAACACACGATAAATATCACAAGAATATAATCACAGTGTAGAAAACAACACGATATTAGTTGATCAAAACAAACCATATATTGTCTCTCTCAAGTCATTTTCATCTTGATAACCAAGCTCTTGTAATGTCGCACTTTTGTCCATATAAGCTGGCTTTGCGAGTTCAACAGGTTTTGGGGTGTTATTCAAAGAGAGCTTCGAAAAAAACGATATCATATCGTTTGCTTACTCACTTATATCACTTGATATTTGGTGAAGGTTGCAATTGCAAGGCAGACATATTTGTTTTGTTGGAGTTAGTGGTGCCAGCCTCTTATTGTCAATTTCAGAATTTTCCGATAAAAAGTAGCGGTAAAGTGTGGTCTAAAATAGGACGGTAATGGAATGACTTTAATAAATTATCTAGTTACATTGTTGTTGTGATCTCTTCACTAGCGTTGATGCTTTACTACTTGGATTTTCAAAATTATAAATTAATAATTAATCTTTTTTTAAGTGTTTATAATATACCTACTCTCAAATTACAACTCACTACCAATTAAACCTTTAATTACAGTTTATAATTATTTTTATAGGCAACTAGGTGGAATATTTCAATACATATTATTATAAAAAAAAGTCTCACCGTCGCTTCGCGTCTGTAACGTTACGTTACGATGTAAAATCAAAGACTGAACTGAACGAATCTACATACGATTTCCACAAGTGGATAGAGTGATTCACAAAGAAGGTATAAGTGTATAATACATTAAGGTTTTGTGTAATTTACACACGATAAAATATGTATATGATTGTTGTAAGGCTACTATCGACATCTATTACATAAACTTAATATAAATCTAAATGCTCTCGCGCTAAATCTCTCAGAGAGGCCATGGTTGAGCGCTTGAACTTGTCCTTGAAAGCTGTCTCCGACTGGGGTGACGCTAATTTGGTCAAGTTCAACGCCACCAAAACCCAAGCGTGTCTCTTCTCTGCTAAACGGAGTCGATTCCAGCTGACTCCTACTTTCCGTGGTGTATCCGTGCCGATAAACGACAACCTTGAGCTTCTCGGTGTCAAATTAACGGCTAGTCTCAATTTTGGCTCCTACATTGAGTCGAAGGCTCAACTTGCAGCCAAAAAGCTGGGCGTCCTCTCGAAGGTCAGACGGTACTTCACACCGGAACAGCTGCTCAATTTGTATCAAGCGCAAGTTCGGTCGTGTGTGGAGTACTGCTCTCATCTTTGGGACGGTTCGGCCAAATATCAGCTAGAAGCACTGGAGTCAATTGAGAGACGAGCCAAAAGGCTTATTGACAACGAGGCGCTGGTCGAGGCAAGGCTTCAGAGCCTTGAGCATCGACGCAGAGTTGCTAGCTTATCGGTATTTTATCGGATACATTTTGGCGAGTGTGCGACGGAATTGCATAACTTGATTCCACCAAGCCCGTTCCACCATCGGACAACCAGACGTACGGCGATGCGCCACCGTTACATGGTGGACATTCCATCTCTGCGCACGAAGCGATTTGCTTCATCTTTCATCATGCGTACTGCAAAGGAGTGGAACTCCTTGCCTGAGTCTGTGTTTCCCGATAATTACAACCTGGTAGTCTTCAAGGCTCGAGTGAACAGGTTACTTCTGGGTAAGCGTGCACCATCGTAGACCACATCATCACCTAAGATCAAGTGAGATGTGGTCAAACGCAAACCTATTGAACAATAAAAAAAAAAATGCTGATGTACGTGCAATAGCACTGATTTACAGTTGTTTTATTTTATAAAAAAAAATATTTTGGATAAGCTTGTGTCTTTAATGATGTGGCCGTAGGTGGTAAGCACACAAAGCCTAGAGAGAAACTGGCTCTCAATTGCAGCTTTCGGAACACACCGATAGGTGCTTGGCGACAGATTTACAGATACTACATAGTACCCTACCTACCACCGTGCTATGGTTTCCTCACGATGTTTTCCTTCACCGAAAGCTCAAGCTCATTGCAAGATTCGAACCCACCGCGGCCGCGCCGCGGTATTCGACGTCACTACCACTGAGCTATCATTGCCTAAGTTTCAAATGACGCATATCGAAGTAATCCTCAAAAGCCCTGGTGCACGTCTACACAAACGTAGTGATTATATACTCTTTGGTCTACACTTCTACACTATACAAAGAGAATATGCGAAGACGAGTATGAAACGGGCGGGTCACTGGTTAAAAATAAAAATCCGAGGTATGTTTTTGCACCAAAATTTTAATTATTACAAAAACTTGTCACATATACATAACTTTAAGGCTCAACACTATTTCTAATCCAATCAACATATTTGAACACTTTAGTATACACATCGGGAATGTCTGTTTTGTTACACGGATAAGGTCCGAAGCTTAAGATACCGACGATCTCAGTGGTTTGTCCATTCTGGAACATAAGGGGACCACCAGAGTTACTATTGCAGTTGTCCATGCCTGGTTGAACACCGGCACACACCTGACTGTCCCAAAGTTCTATAGATTTATTATAGGCTGCCTGACATTTCTGCAAACAGAATAGGAAATCGTAAAGTACCGACGTTAATAGAGTACTCTGTAGTACGTGTCTGATGAAGTTTAATATTGAGGTGCGCAAAATACTCTCACGCACACACACTCATATCACAGTCTATATAATCATTTTATGATATAAAGAGACAGATAGAGTTATTGAAAAACAATATAAAGACGACGGAACCGAACGTCTCGAGGGGGCGTAATGCTTTTTTTCTTACGTGACGATCTCTTTTTACCAAGTAACTTAGGAGTTAATGTGGAACTTCGTTCCAGTAAAAATATGCATAATACACAGGAATGTGAATGAATTGTTGTATTAATTATTATTACCTCTAAACTTTGGAAAGGTACATTAACATGTTTTTTCAGGTTACTTGAAGCTTTATTGATGCTCAATCCCCATCCGGCTGTTATGAACGTCAAGTGGTCCAAAGGTGACTGCGTGATATCGCTCGTCGGTAGGCAAATGGGCTGGATGAAATCTATAAGGTATTAATAGTACTCTGTTTTTTAATTTAACCTAAGATTCTGATACTAAAGAAAATGTATGTAAAAACTAAAAATCATTACATGAAAGTAAATTGCACCTTCCTAAACCAAATCCTAAATCCGCGCCTGCACACACTTATTCGCAACCGTTATCTCTAATTCCGATGTAAGAATTATGAATTCCTGGAATTCTATTTAATATCTAGTTTTGGGATGACAGTCCCATCAATAAGCCAAGGGGCTAAGAGTGTACGTACCAGTAAAAGGTGCGGCCTGTTTCATCCTGATGAGCGCAATGTCGTTTGTCCATAGCTTATTATTGTAGTCTGGATGGGGTATAATGCGTTCAATAGGTATGCTAATTACACCATCAGTACAGTCCTCGCCAGAACCATATGAAAGTACGCAATCTTTACCCTTGTTGCCTAGGTCATATTCACCTAGTAGGACATTTATGCTGAGAAACAAAAGTGATATCGTTTTAGGGCAATGATAATGCAATGGTGAATGTAGGCTCGAATTTTACAATGAACTCAAGCAATAGAAAAACTGAAACATAATATAAATATCTCCTTCGTTGATATAGCACTTGGCATCCACATGTTGGCGAATCTATATAAATAAAATGGATCATCAAAATGTATGTACGCTATAACTTTCGAATGACTGCACCAAATTGGATGATTCTTTTCGTTTTCGTTTTATGTATTCGTTATTGTTAGGACAAGGTTTATATGAAATTAAAATTTTGTGAAACTGCGGGTGACAGCTAGTTTGAAATATGTATCACTCTCGATTTGAAACGCAGTAGCCTGGCACTTACCGGTTCAGTAGTACCTAGCACTTAAAATGTTAACATCTACACTTTGTATAGGTCACCATTTACGGCCACATCGTTACTTACAGAAATAAAGTGGTGAAAAGCAAGCCATGATATAAAGGTACAGGGATAAATACTAGAAGTGATGAAGAATTTTAACTCACGGAAGACTATATCTAGTAATTGTTCCAGTCACACAGTATGCGGCAGTGAGCACGTATTTCCCGCTGATGAGCGCGCCCCCACAAGACAAGTGGGTCTTATTTTGATGTATGTATTCTATGATGGCCAGCCACGGATATTGGTCGATCAATGTTACTGGACCACCTAGAATCAGGCAAAATATTTATACTTTGATCATTTAGTTTTTGCTGCTAACTAATATTTTTAATATACGATCAACTTTGCAAACAAAAACTAATTTTGTAATGATGTAAAAGTACTTCGGAACTTTATGGTATACATGATCTTACATGCAATAGGCCGGTATTTTAAATGTGTTTATTATTATTATTCTCTTGTTATTTATTCCATTAATATAACGGTGACGTAGGTACTCAATGTCCGCAGGATTTACTCTAACATTATGTGGAAAAAAATCCCTATGTCTTTTTGTGCCGAAGTTTACGTATTTACTCCGCTGCACCCACTTATTCAAATTCGATCAATTATTAGAAACTTTGGACAACATGATCAAAATTTCTCTTTCTAAAATCCTAAATTGTTGCCTAGACGACAACAAAGTGTGGTCTCAAGCCACCCTACCCGTACGATATGGTGGCCTAGGAGTGCGTAAAATTTCTAGCGTATCACTGCCGGCATTTCTGTCCTCGGTATACAGTGTGAATCTGTTTTGGAACCATCTATTGGATCTGTTGAGGTTTCTTATCTATCCGATGCCAGAAATGCTTGGCAGGTAGCTTGTCCAGGCACAAATATTCCGACTTTGAGTCACTCTCAGAGAGAATGGGACAATCCTCTTTGCGAAAAAACTTGGCAAATTTTATTTTCTGATTTTTCTACTGATTCGGACCGGGCACGTTTGTTAGCTGTCTCTCAGAGTGAATCAGGTCACTAGTTGCAAGCCATTCCATCTAGTAATATCGGGACTTTGTTAGACCGCATAACATTAAGCTTGTGCATTTGTCTTCGTCTTGGTTCCAGGTCCAATCATCCTCATCGCTGCCGCTGTGGGGATCTTGTCAATGAGCTCGGCCATTATGGGCTTTCGTGTTCTCAAAGCGCCGGTCGTATTTCACGCCACGTGGCTCTTAATGATATTATCCGTAGGGCTCTTGTTGTCGCCGGCGTGCCTTCTGTACTCGAACCAGTCGGTATTTCGCGTGGCGACGGCAAGAGGCCGGATGGTATGACTTTGATCCCGTGGAGTGTCGGCAAGCCGTTGGTGTGGGATGCCACTTGTGTCGATACACTTGCGCCATCTCACTTACCGGTGACTTGTAAAGCCGCGGGAGCGGCTGCGAAAGGTGCGGAAAATTCAAAATTCAAAAAGTACGCCTGTATTGGTCCAAATTATCAATTTATGCCTTTTGCGGTTGAGACCATGGGTCCGTGGGGGTCTGAAGCTCGTCGTTTCGCAAATATTTTATGTAAAAAATTAATCGAGGCCTCGGGTGACCGGCGGGCGGGGAGCTTTTTCCGCCAACGCATCAGCTTGGCCATCCAAAGAGGAAACGCTGCCAGCCTTCTGGGAACCTTGCCGATCGGCAGCAGCGGCAGCCTCGAAGATGTTTTTTATGTATTGTAATTGTACATTTGCATGTATATTTTGTACATTTGTTGTAAATATTAAATGTTTATGATCAATAAAGACCAAGTTTGAGGTGGATTGATTGGGAGCCACGCTCTAATCGCTATGAGTCCATGTTACTTGAAATAAATTAATTTTAATTTTAACTAGACTATTAGACCTAATGCTTATTGTATTAGAAAGTTACGCACTTAACACTTTGTCAATAACGGTGCGACCGCAGCATTCGGTTCTTGAATCTGGTGGGAAGGCAGTAACACTTGATTCGCAGTTACCAATAGCTGGTTTGATCGGAGGTGACCCGCAGCACACGCTGTACTGGTCTTCGCTTTGGCATCTGTTATCAAGAGATATTATTTTAGTAAGATTTCTTCAGTGTGTCGATCACAATTCAGTAAGATATGGATATGTTATAAAAGCTTTTGACCGCGACAATGTTCGCGTGTAATTTGTTTATCACGGAATAACATTTTACCCCCTATTCACCCAATAATATTAAAAGAAGCAAGTCTTTCTCCAAGTTTCAATGTATTTTCCATACCTAGATGTAAATTTTTACCTGGACTGTTTCACATAGAGTTGGTTACTATGGAGAACTGGAGCCTTCAACATGTCTGCAAGATGAGGACAAGAGAAAATGCTTATACATTCTCCAGGCTTACCCTCAGGAGTGCTGCAGTTTTTCGGACAGCAAACCTACAAATGCGTTTTTTTTATGATGTGTAGAAATTAGATGCGAGAAGGCACGAGATGTCAGTTGATAGTAATGTAGGAAGTTAGAGAAGATATACCTACAAACATAGCTGGGCGTTAACTCATTGATCTGTTAATTAACATAGTTAACATTTTGATAAACGGATTAACTTTTTAAAATGTTAACGGACATGTTAACTTCCATTAATATGCAGAAGTCCGTTAATCGTTAATCCAATGCCTAATAGTTACCGCACGGCTTGACGGCACTGACAACTCTGACTAGTGCCGGGCGGCGCGTGGCAGCGAGTGAAACAAAAACAAAACTAGATATATTTTGCCGGCGCGTGTGAGTGAGAAAGAAAACTGCGAAGAGATTTGTTTCGTTTGATCATTTCATTACTTAGCGCAGGTGCAACACGCAAATGATCACTGATAGTTATTATAAATTAATGTCAGTGATCATTTGCGTGTTGATAATTGATAAAGAAGAGTGCAGTGTAATTTAGTTAGATAGAAAAAGTGTACTGTGTAGTAATTAAAATAAAACCATATGATGGATGTTGGAAGATATGGAATCGGATCGGATTCCAGCGAATATTAACGGATTAACGATTAACGTTAACTTGCGTTAATTCTTCCGAAATGTAACGCTTTAACGTTTAACGAAGCAATTTTTTTTTGTAGCGGATTAACGATGTTAACTAATTGATTAACAGTGCCCGGCTATGCCTACAAATAACCTAGTCTGAGTCTCTGCTGATCGGTAAATGAAATCTATGGTAGGTAGCTTACTGCATACTTTTTTGACTGTAGGAGGCCTGCTAGATATCAATAGTATTTAATTAAAAAGACGTACCTTCGGAATTTTGCCATCGAATCCACAATGCGACTTTTTCAATAACTGAGCTTCATCCAATGTAGTATTTTTCTTATTGAAAAGAATTTGCAGCGATCTACAGTTGAAGATGGGGATGCATTCCCCTTGACTACCGTTGGGAGTATTGCATGGTTCTATAATGAGTACATTATATTAGTTGAAAATATTAGTATAGACAAAATAATGAAACAGGTAGACTTTTAACTTTCGCTCAGCATTCTTATTACTCATTTTTTATTTTCCAAAAGTTTATACCTATTCAACATTTAAATTCCTTTCTCTCTTCTCTCTGGGGCAGTAGAAGCAGTAGGAGTAGGATGCGAGAGGATATACATATACGGGTATATAAGACTACAAGCGCACTCGTTATCGTGCTCACTAAACGATTATATAATTATTTATTTATTATTCATCATTTATACAACTTTACTATTATAGAGCTACAATAACAGTGATTTTATTCAGAAATATTATTTCATTTAATTCGTAATTTTATTAATCGTACAAAGTATTTAATAAACTTAAAAGTCGGGAGACGACTCCGTGAAAGGTCAAAAAACCTGTTTACGGTTGTCTGATGTTTTTTAGTCTTGCAGCCCTAATGTCAACTCAGGGACACGAACCAAAAGTTCAAACAATAAATCGCAGATTATAAAAATACACAACCCGAACAAATTCTAACTTTAAATCCGTAGTTTGAATCACCTTTTAATTCGATTTTTTATAATCCGCACTGACATTATAAAATGCAACAGTACCTAACTGTCTTTTTTGAATCAACCAGGCGATGATAGCTCAGTGGTAAGTGACGTCGGATACCGCGGCGAAGGTCGTGGGTTCGAATCCTTACAATGAGCTTGAGCTTTCGGTGAAGGAAAACATCGTGAGGAAACCACAGCACGGTGGTAGGGTACTTTGTAGTACTCAACTGGCTGGCTGCCACCCTCAAGTTGAAAATCTATCGCCAAGCACCTGTTGGTGTGTTCCGGCAATTGCACTTGAGAGCCAGTTCTCCTTTAAGACATTGTAATAAGGTGTACAACACATTAGCAATCCCCTGGTATTGCCAATGTCTATAGGCGACGGTTGTCACTTACCATCAGGTGACCCGCCTGCCTCGTTGTCACTTGTGACATAAAAAAAAAACCCTCTTTTCATGTACTCGACTAGAAGATGTTAGTGAAAATGGCAGTTACACCCTTACGCGGAATTTTCTGCGAGCGCTTAACTTATGGTTTTACTTACAACTCGGGCGAATATTCGTAAACCGTGGGTTGGTAATTCGTTTGTGACGGACGGTAATCAAATTCTATTCGCGTACATGACAGTCGAGGGTAAAATCTAGGTATAATATTTAGGTAAAAGAATCAGGAAAAAATTTTGTCCACTTACGTCCATCCGCATATTTCAAAGTTGCGATGACTATGGCTACAACCGAGTAATATGGTATCATGTTGTTAATAACAGGCTTTAAATTTTAGTTTATATAATTTTACGACTACACGCATCAACTCTGGTCTACTTTGTGAACAAAAATCAGTGGGATATAGATATAAAAATCCTATTGTGCATAAGTCCTCAACACTGCAAATCATTCCCACCTTTAAAGTGGTTTTTATTGAACGTATAATCGCTTGGTGAATTAAGGCAGAAGCTACAATTTTATAAGCCATATATTTATCTAACCGGTATTGCGAGTCCGAGTTTATTTTCCTGTTTGTTTGGATTTTGCATGCGTGAGAATATTATTAGGTTGTTATACCTAAAGATGGGCGCAATATACAAAATATTGTATATTTCAATATTTAGTATGTATCCTGGGATATAGTTTGTTCATATAGCAATCCAGAACTAAACAGAGATTATAGTATGGAACAGATAACTGATATGCTAGGTTTTGTTTTTAAATATGTACCTACATACCACATAGAATCGAACCCACGACCTATAGCGTGCTACGTAGTATTTCAACCGACCGACCCGTCAATGTTTGTGACTTTGGATGCCGCAGCGAAGGTGTTGGAAGAGCTAGATAGAGCAGAGCATTCCGTGAAAGAAAACATCATGAATCGGCAGTACTTTAGTACCAGGAGTACTGCCTGCCACGAATGATCATGTAACGTCATCGATATTCCGTAGTTTCAGTAGTCTTCGAGTAATCGGGGAACACAGGTACATAAAAAACCGACAAACTACGAACCAACCTCTTTTGATGTCGATTAAAAAGAATTACCTAGTTATTCTTTTTTTTTTTTTGTTACTGGCAATCGTCCTTTTAGGATATTTCTGCCAATGTCAAAGTATTTGAAATGGTCTTAGTCTATTTGTCACTCCTTTAATTCCTTTTTTTATAATTTTTAGTCAATACAAAGTCTTTCAAACGCATACATTTATTCAGTTTTAATTTCTTCTTTTATGTTTAGTCACATTCTCAAATTCACTGTAATGTTTAGTCCTCGTCCGTGCATGTCCAGTCAGGCTTTAGTGAAATTGGCCGTTGTTCCACTAAAACATTCACGGACTTTTTGGGACAACCTGGAAAGTCACGATACACGCTTACATTTCATTTCACTTCACTTGTGCACTTTGATTGATCATTATTGGACATAAAACCACCGAAATTATTCAATAAAACTCAAAATACACGAATTTCATGAAAATAAAACACAACGTCACTTCGCAAGTTCCCGCCAAAAAGTCCTTAGTTATTCAACTGACAGAAAAAATATGCACTACTAACGCCATCTAGATAACAGTATTATCAATATTATACATTAAAACCTGATGGTAAGTGACAACCGTCGCCTATAGACATTGGCAATACCAGGCAATTGACGGAACACACCAACAGGAGGTGCTTGGCGACAGATTTTCAACTTGAGGGTGGTAGCCAGCCAGTCAGATAAAAAGTACTCTGTGCAGCCAGTCGAGTACTACCAAACCAAGTACCCTACCGCCGTGGTTTCCTCACCGAAAGGTCATTGCAACGCCATCTAGGCAATAGAAACATCAACATAATCAGCTCTTAGTGGAAAGGCAGCCTTTCTCGTAAACACGTAATCTGTGGTAAAAGATGATGTTCTATATCTGAATTTTTCGGGTTCCGTACCCAGAAGTAAAAACGGAAACCCTATTACTAAGACTGCTGGCTACTAAATCATTATCATCAGTGGCGGATTTACAAATTTTCCGCTAGTAGGCTATTCTAGTTTGCCGCTCTAGTTTATGCACAATCATATTTATTCTGAGATTGCAACTTTATGATTTGTGTTCTATCGTCCTCATTACGTCGGCTTTTTCCTGACTAACTAGGGGATAGTCGTGTCAGTTTCTAGATTATTTTTGTAACCCACGATTTAGTGAAGAGTATACTGTTTAGTGAAGATAAAATAAAATTGGGTGATTTAGTGAAGATAAAAAAAAAAAAATTTGCCGCCCCTAAAATCTGCCGCCTTAGGCTCCAGCCTACTCAGCCTACTGGTAAATCCGCCACTGATTATCATACATAAAAGCCAGTCACTAATCATAGCCAATCAATAGTCAGTGGCGTAGTCAGGTAAAATGAAACATGAAAAATACTTAAAAAGTAATTTTATTAGAACTTCCTGAAAGATTTCTTGGATCCCTTGCCCTTGGAAACTTTCAGCACGTTGAATCGCACTGTTTTGGAGAGCGGCCGGCATTCACCAATGGTGACAATGTCGCCGAGCTCAACGTCTCTGAAAAAGATAATAAACATATTTAAGATAAAATATTAAGTATTGTATTTTATTCTTAGAATTTGTACATTCAGATTTTGGGTTAGAAGCACGATTTTCGTCAAATAGTGTTCGGAAGACCGTCGTGGGTGTATCATCATTTGAAAATGGTTTAGTTTTGTTTAACCACAATCTCACCATGGTAAGTGATGTGGCCAAAGGTGGTAGCTCAAAACGCCTAGACGGGAACTGGCTCATAAGTGCAGCTGTCGGAACACACCGATAGATTTTCAACTTGAGGATGGTACCCAGCCAGTTGGGTACGACAAAGTACTACCGTGCTAGAAGAAACCTCACGATGTTTTCCTTCACCGAATGCTCAAACTCATTGTAGGATATGACTAGTTTATAGATAGGCTTTTACTTATTATATTTGATTAGGGTACCACTCTGTCGCCAAGCACCTGTTGGTGTGTTCCGGCAATTGCACTTGAGAGCCAGTTCAAATACTATTTTAATTGTAATAAGGTGTACAACACACTATCAATCCCCTGGTATTGCCAATGTCTATAGGCGACGGTTGTCACTTACGATTAGATGATATGCTTGGGTGTCACTCGTAAAAAAAAAAAAAACCTCACCTGAAACACGGTGACAAATGCACAGACATATTCCTGTGACGTTTCTCGAATCTGTTATACTTGGGCAGGTAGTGTAGGTAGTCTCTGCGGATGACAATGGTCCTTTGCATCTTCATTTTCT
The DNA here is from genome assembly GCA_951361185.1 of Ochropacha duplaris. Lineage (NCBI taxonomy): Eukaryota > Metazoa > Arthropoda > Insecta > Lepidoptera > Drepanidae > Ochropacha > Ochropacha duplaris. Next base: position 1,033,330 of record OX592712.1, on the reverse strand, counting down.
GCACAACACCGGTGAGGATTCTTCCACGGATGGAGACGTTCCCAGTGAATGGGCACTTCTTGTCGATGTAGGTGCCTTCCATTGCCTGGAATATGTTAACAAAGAGGTTGGTATGTGGTATTGAATTTTCAGTTTAGTGTCATGGTTAATATAAGCTAAGCTATGGTTAGTTAGGAATGAGTGATGCGATTGTGATAATTTAGTATTTTTATTGGGATTTCTCAATTATATCTTATACTCAACTATATCTTATAGAAGGTACATTTAGCTTCCATCTAAAAGATTAAAATAGCTCAGGGGGAATTAGAGCGGATTCGGAACCAGAAGTCCGCCGGATCGAGTTCACATGAATGTTTTTTATTTCTAGTTCCTTCTTTTGTGAAAAACTATTAAAATTAAAAAACGAGCAAAGCTCAGTCACCCAGGAACTCTATACTAATACGAGGTAAAGGTTGTAGGGGGTAATCTCTATATTTTGTATCCCGGGAAAAGTTAAAACCCACGGGAACGCGGGTGAAACCGCGGGGGACAGTTAGTGTGTTAGTATGTTTGATTGAATCAAGCAAATTAATTTTAAACCAACTCTATAAAACCGACTACTTTTATTCACAAATAAAAAATTGTCGTTTTGGGAAAGGTTTTTTTTTTAAACACAGGCATATTTTTTATATTATTTTTCATAACAAAGTTAAATGTAAAATTCTAGGTTTGGATTGAACTGTAATCAGAATTTGGGTTTAGGAACACAGTCTTCATCATTTAGTTTATCAGAAGACCGTCGTGTGAGTATCATCATGTACAGTCAATCACAAACTGGCATGTTTCAAAATTATCATTCTGAAATGGACCTTATTATTAAATAATTATGAACCAGATTAATTAGCTTTTATAGACATTAACATGCGTTTATTGACGTAAGCATGCAAATGATTCCTTGCATTGAAATGGAAAGCTTTAGATGTTAGGAAGACTGTATAATCAAAGTATTTATATTGGTAAAGAATCATGTACTGGAATGATGTTATAGTTAGGTACTTAAGGCAAAAATTGAGGCATTTATAATATTTTTTGAATCTCAGAATTAATTACATGAAATTGTATATCCTACTAATATTATAAACGTGAAAGTATGTTTGGATGGACATATGTGAAGATGTTTGTTACTCTTTCACGGGAAAACGGCTGAACGGATTTTGATGAAACTTTGCACACATGTAGATCATATTCTGGAATAAAACATAGGATACTTTTTCTCCCGGGAAAAGATAAGAATGCCGTTGAAATCGCGGGGCGGAATACTAGTAAGCAATAAATATTTTACTTCATCAAACCATCTAAAATTAGCATATCAATGTAAGAATCTTGCTTTTTTATGCCCTTAGTTTACATAAAGTTTATAATTGAACTAAAACCCGATTAACAAAATTAACCACCTACTAAGAACCATTAAATTCTAGAGAAAAGTTCCTTATTTCTAACATAATTTGAAACCATTAATAATAATTTTGTTAGCCAAAAAGTTGTTAAAACACCCAGTGCATACCCATGTAGAAATGTTTTATAAGCATGTGATTCAATGAGGGTATGTGATTTATAAATAATTTTGAGACCAAATGAATGTGATATTTAAAATGCCAATCAGGCATAATAAATAAGAGATAAAGCAAGCAATATTTTAGTCAAAGGAACTTTTTCCAATGCATGTAATGAACTGTGGGGACTAAATAGTGAAATTTTAAAGACTATAGTATGAGCTTTAATATTTAAGATAACATTATTATGAAGATAGAAAATTGATTGAGTAACTTTTTTTTTACATCAGAATGATGACTTGAGAGATAAAAGGAATGCTCTCAAATATAAGTTAGCGAAACTCTTTATAATTTTGTAAAGGTAACTGGCCGAAATAATTTCTCAAGTACAGCTTCCCGTAAGTGCTTGGTTAAGGATTATTATTAGGTTTCCTATCCCACAGTCCATTACATAATAAGCCATACAACAACGTAGCCGCCACCGCTTGCAGTCCCAGCGTTTCCAGCGTCCCAACATTCAACGTAGAACAAAAACAGACCTCAAGGGGAGTCTTGAAACCTAAACCGACACTCTTATGGTGCCGCATGTCCTTCTTCTTCATGACCCCCTTCCGGTTGAGGAACACGGTGCTCTGTTTCTGAAACGCTTTCTCTGTCTACGGAAAAAAAGATTAGCATTAGTCACACTCATGCCTGTTACCTCGCGTGGTGTTTTGAAACCAAGGCCCACATCTTTGTGGTACCGTAGCGGTTTGCGACTACGCTTCACACCAATGCCTTTCTTACGGTTAAGGAAGACCGTCGGTTGCTTTTGGAATGAACGTTCCGTCTGGAAGTTTAACAGACATTAGTAAAGATCTAACTACAAAACTTATGCGATAGATGAATTTAATTATATTCATTAACATTTTAACTTAGCAAGGATATACAAAAAAAAAAAAACATGTGGGAGCTTCATATCCCTTGATCTCTTTAAATTCTGGATTTGTTCCAAGTAAAGTAGAATGAGAGTTAATTCTATCAATTTTAGCGCTGTGAAAATAGTAGTGAAAGTAGTGCCTAATGCCCAGCTCAGTAGGTAGAGCTGTTTCCGCCAACACATCAGCTTGGCCATCCAAAAACACTGCCACCCTGCTGGAAACCTTGCCAATCAGCAGCAGGGGAATATATAATATGTATAAAAGCTTCGAGGAAGTTTATATACATATTATAGTTTGAATATTTGTACATTTGTTGTTAATAAATGTATGTTGGTATTTATACTAAAAATATTGGGACCAATTATTATATAATCATTATTCTCCGTATATTATTTATGACAATCAAAAGCTGTAATAAAAATTCATTTAATGTGTATAACTTTTCAACTAGACTCAGCTGAACTTTAAATTGAAAAAATTTGACTAAGTTAATTTAAGATGCAGCCTATCCAGCAAATTATATACCTATAGACATCAAAGGCAAGGCAATAATACTCCAGAGTAACTTTGAATAAATTTTTGGATTGAACTGCAATCAGAATTTGGGTTTAGGAACACAGTCTTCATCACTTTGTTAATCAGAAGACCGTCGTGTGAGTATCATCATGTACAGTCAATCACAAACTACCTACATACAAATGAAAAGAATGGAAATCTATCTTATTTGGAGTTTAGAATAAGTCTATCGGTAATGTGTCTCAGTCAGACAGTAGCATTATTTACGGGCGGTAATATCAGTTGAATGGAAAACATCGATAAAAGTAACATCATCGGTAAAACTAACCTATTTCTACATCATTTTGAAATAAGATTTTGATAGTGTAAACACGTAACTAATATCGTATTTTAGACACTCCGGAGCGTTACGTGTCACAATAATTATATTGAAACTCATTTTCGTGGTAAATATAGCTCAGAATCGAGTTGTAAACGAGTTCCCACGTGCACGAATGTTGATGCCACATTTTCACAATAAACACTTTGTTAATACACAAAAATTATTATTATTAAATATTTCCACTTCTTTTGGCGACACTTTGGCGATAAATTATTGCAGAATAATACAAAATTAAATTATATTATCAAGAAATTCAGCACATACCTGGTCCGCCATCTTGCTGCTTGTCAACGAAAAGAATCAATGTTACAAGAGTACTACCGAATTGAAGAAATATTTTATTTTTTACTGGCAATACTGAATACATTCGGTGGTTAGTGGGACTTTTTGGCTGGAAGTTGCGAAGTGAAGTTGCGTTTTCGTTTTATTTTCATTTAATTGGTGTATTTTGAGTTTTATTGAATAATATCGGTGGTTTTTCGTCCAATAAAGATCAATCTAAGAGCACAAGTAAAGTGAACTGAAATGAAAGCGTGTATCGTGACTTTTAAGTTTGTGCCAAAAAATCCGTGAATGTTTTAGTGGAACAACCACTTTCACTAAAACCTGACTGGACGTGTACGAACGAGGACTGGACATGTATGAACGAGGACTAGACATTACAGAGACTTAAAGTTATTAATTAGTTAGTTTGTAATCTGTGGTTAGTTAGTACCAAAGAGTATATATAATTTGTTAGTACGGCGCGTATGTACGGCTGACTCGGCCACAAATATTTCACCTGAAAACGGATATTTTACCGTTTATTTAAAAATCCAAAAACGCTCATATCTAATGCAAACCTACTTATTTGTATATATGTTCATCGCACATATGCGTTAAAAGCGCGCAGCGCGATATGACAAATGTTAAGTCATTGTTTTTTAGTGATTTTACTGTAACTCTTGTATAGACATTGAATAAAAACAGTATGACTATGTGCATTTAATCGGGCATTCGTTATTGGCTTTTGATTATTAAACCAACCTTATTGACAGCTTTCGTTTACCGACCGGACCGTTTCCTACCGGACAGTTCTCTAATATTTAAACCAGCCTTAGTTATTATTTATCTATCCATGCAACATTTGTAAACAATACTGTCATAGAATTAGAAACTGTCAAAACGCGATTTGTTATGAAAATATTTCGTCAATTAATTTTTCCAAGTTTTCGCTAATTATTGCGTGCTTATTTGAATTCATTATATTCACTAAAATATATCATTTACTTCGTGATAAGGATGAAGGATCAAAAGTCCAAAACATGATTAGTACGCGACAGTAATGTGTCCTGGTTTTTCTTTTTGTTTCGTCCAGAAAATTTTAATTTCTGGTTGATTTCAAATGGAGGAAGTGAGGCAGCTGGTTCAAGAGGAAGGTAGAGAGGCGAGGAACCTTGTCGCATTCCATGTGGCTGTAGATACCCCAGGTAAATATATTGTTATATGTGTGAGACGAAGTAGATAGAAAACCGTGGGCGGTGAATCTTTTAAACCAACTATTCATGTGCGATACCCTCTTTAACTGCCTCATTAAACGACTAGGATCTTTTAACCAACTATTCATGTGCGATACCCTCTTTAACTGCCTCATTAAACGACTAGGGAGTCGTGAGTACATATTTCCATTGCTTGTACCCACCAGTTGGCAAATAAGTGAGGTGATTTGATTGGGAACAATAGATTACTTGTTATGGAGTGCCCTGTATTGATTGGAAGTGAGTTATATCGTAAAATACTGACTATGTTTAGTCTATGAGCTTTTATAGGAGCATATGTTAATGTACATTGCATTTTGTACATGTAAATATTGTTGGGGATATTATTTATTTATGAATCTATCTGTTTTTGAATGAATGAACTCATTATAATTGTAAGTTGATTGAAAGGATTATTCAGATATGTTAGTTTAACAGTTTTATAAGATCTGTTTAAAAATTTACTATATAGGGTTGCTTTGTTTCTGTAACTCGAATTGTAAAACTTGGAATATTTTTGGGACAACCACCCACCTTCTTTAATGACTATGCTTCTATTTGTTTGTTAAGTGTATGGGCATCGCACTTAAACAATAAGATAACAATGAAATCAAAAATTCTGCGAGACAACTTATTAATAACTCGAATTGCGTTTCCTGGAATTCTATTTTTTATGCTAGTAATTTTGGGACGGCTGTCCAAATCGGCGATTAAAGGGTTTATTTTACTTTTAATATCAGTAGTTTTGCCATGATAACGTAACATATAGATAAATTGACTAATTTTCAGGATTCTATGCTCAAATGATGCCCAAAAGGATAATTATTTGGCCTTCACTGTTTGTTTGTTATAAGGATTTGCCTTTTTAACCATAATAGTTAGCTAATAAATATTTTCACTAAATATGTACAATACTTTGGCCTCTAAGCGTGAGTAGGGGTTCCCATTTTTGATGAAATAAAATTCAGTTGTCAATACCGTTTAATTAATATAGGTCCTAGGAGGGTGTAGTGTTCGGTATCACCACAAAGGTGTTCGCTTATCTATTGGTATGACACTGGCTCACTACTACCACTAGATACGAGCGCAAGCGCACGTCCGACCCGCACCGTGTCTATCGCCAGACTGCCCGGTTGACGGTACGCCCTCTACTAGTGTACATGAGACAATGTATTGTATCTATTGTATAGATACAAACACTACAGAGGGCATTTATGCAGGTTGAGCTGAATGTTACCACCAGTTGAAAGCTTGGCAGACAAATACTTCTTATCTGGAAACAAAGCCGTTGATTTTGAAAAAATAAACACAGCTTGTATTAATACACCATCTGATAGTTTTGCTAATAAAGATCAAATTCTTGCAAGTACAACTTACCATACTTAGACAACATATTTAGTATGGTAGGCGAATAGGGGATTTCGGGATTTACTCGAGCGCGACAGATTAACATAAGGGGGGCAACCTTGCACCTTGTGAAGTACTCTCACAAAATCTGAGCCCTCTATATAGTGTCGAACGTCTAGGGTAGCCCGTCAGATTAGTAAAAAAAAATCGATGGTTTGAAATACTCGAGCGCGTCAGATTAGACTACAAAATAGTGTTCATTTTTTTTATTTTAAAGGAAATTAGTCACGAATCACGGAAATATCATAATCTGCCGATTTGCACAAGCCGAAGTAGCTAAAATCATTATTAAGTGTATAGTCCAGGAATATTATGAGTTTCACCTCAGAATGAGAGATAGTCAGCTTAGAAACCTTTATTTTGACACCCTAAAACTTTTCTCAAAAGACGGTGCCCGCGACTACTGATTTCTCAAGGTTAAAGGTAAAAAAAACATTTATTGCAAATATCTCGTTTCCTATGGGTTTTTTGGTATGTGTATTCATAATAGATATTGTAGAAGATTAAATTCTCTACAACTTTTGTACAAACATTTTTTCGACATCTTGAACCATTTTCGAGATATCGATATTTTTTATATATTTTTTTTATCAAACCGTCAGATTAGGGAAATTCCTCAACATAATTGTCAGATTATGGGTCAGTACAACAAGGCCACCAAGAAGAACCGCCTGTATAAAAATCTGACGCGCTCGAGTAAATCAAGGTCACGATTTTTTTTTGCATTTTCAAAAATCGGCCCTGACTGATGGTCGCGTCCAAATCGTCAGTCTTTAAAATAGGGAGCTACTGGAGGGTTCACTTAACATCCCTTATCAATGTCTGACGTGCTCGAGTAAATTTTTTTTAAATATTTTCGACCCCTTCGTACGGCCACCCCCACCACGCAAAACGGCAGATTATTATTTTTCCGTTATCAGGAAGACGTGGCGCGACTACCCTATTAATATCTGATGCGCTCGAGTATTTCTTGGTGACTGTTTTTTTTACATTTTTGAAACCCTGTAGACGCTCCCCCACCGCTGAAGGGGAAAATATCATATAACCTTTTTTTCTTTATTCCACCTAATCTTCAAATTCCAGTAGGTCCCAAAGACGCTCGAGTAACTCCAAATTTAGCATCATTGCCTCCCCTACCATTAAGTATGAGAGCACTAAATTAAATCCTCCTGCGGTTATCAATGTAAAATTAATCGTGAAGACAAACACTGCTCACCATTTCCTCAACAATAGAGTAGTCCAGTATTGGATTCGGTTACTTGATGATGTGATATCAGCGACCTCAACAACGCTGTTACTCATTTACGCCAGAACCGCTGAATGGATCTGGATGAAATTTGGCATGGAGATAGATTATAGTCTGGAATAGCACATAGGCTACTTTTTATCCCGGGAAAACATAAGATCCCTCGGGAACGCGGGTGAAACCGCGCGGAACAGCTAGTTTATAATATTAGTAAGATGCCTATCCACTTGAAAAAATCATTCTGTATAAACAATGTTCTCGCAGCCCGTGTGTCCCGCAAGCCGCCCCGCGCGTCGGGCGCCGGGGTCGCTGGGGTCACCGCGGCCCTGGTCCCGCGGCGAGGGGCCCCGCGCGGCCCCACGCGCCTCCGCTCGGCGTCTGCCGGCCGCGACAAGCGCTCCGAGCTGAGGGCTCGCTACTGGGCCCTGCTCTTTGGAGATCTGCAGAGAGCTGTAAGTATACCATACATTAAGCTAGTGCTTTTGTTTATCGCGAATTCGTGTCTTTTTTTATTATACCTTTCTTTCACCTAGGTTTGATATTTAGGCGATGATTGCTCAGTGGTAGTGACGTCAGATTCCGCGGCGAAGGTCGTGGGTTCGAATCCTACAATGAGCTTGAGCTTTCGGTGAAAGAAAACATCTTGTGGAAACCACAGCACGGTGGTACCCGACTGGCTGGCTACAACCCTCAAGTTGAAAATCTGTCGCCAAGCACCGGTGTGTTCCGGCAGCTGCACTTGAGAGGCATTTCCCATCTAGGCTTTGTGTGCTTACCACCTTCGGCCACATCATCACTTACCATGTAAAAAATATAATATAATCTACAGATCCCACCAGTCTGTCTGAAAAAGTTAAGCCCTTAATCCATGACTTTACTAACCCTACACCTTTATTTTAAAAGTATAGCTTGGCGGTTTCATAAATCTATTTCATGTCATACACTAAAGACCTGTCACGTAATTTCCTACCGTAAATAAGTCCATCGAACTGAGGAATTAAGATTAATATTATCACAATATCGTAGTCATAATCTTAATTAGATTGTCAAAATTTTAGTTTGAGAAAAAGTTAAAATAACTCTTTCAGTTCCTCAGCTCCTGATAAGTGAAGGGGATTGTCTTAAAACCATCGCATCATGTTATAAAGTATAGGTTCAACACTTGTTTTGACCGTTTGTACAGGGATACTATGCTCGTTTCTAAAAAAAAACCTCTTAAATTGCGTAATTTACATGCTCTTGAGTCCGGCTGTTGAGAATGAGATGCAACTTGCTTAAAGGGCAAACATATCATGGGGTAATGTAAACAAATCGTAGGTTACCATGTTTTATTCATGTGCATCGATTGACAGCCCTTACAATATACTGCTTGCACTGTATCGATCGCAGATAGCATCGACTATTTATAGTTGTCGCGCAATATGAACGTTGTGCAACCTTTGTGGAGAAGCTGTAACACCGCTGTGGATTCCTAACATGTGCAGAGGCGTAGCTAGTTACTAAAGGCCCCAGTGCCAAAACTGGGCCCCTAACAAGGTGTTAGGAAGAATGTGTGCTAAACGGTAGGGGTGAGTAGCTAGGGTCATTGGCTATGTATTCTGGCCCCAGCCAACCCTTTCTTGCCTTATCGTTTTTTTTTCTTCGAGAAATTTTTAATTTAATTTATATTTTTAAGTCCTATTGTAGCTTATTTACATTCCGGAGGTGGGAGAATTATTAGCTAGTTCGGTACGAGGTTTTCTGGTCAGGGTCCGAGGGCCCCCTGAGTTGCCTGAAGTTGCTAAAGTAGAAAAACTTTCCGTAAATTTTTGAATCGCAATAACCTTTGAACACTTGCTTTTGACTGGTGTGTTTGTATTTGTAATTTGCTAAGTTAATAACATGCTTAAAAGTTTTATTGCGAGCTCTAATAAGCAAAAAAGACCTTCCGAAACGGTGTTAGAGTTGGATTTTAAGTGGCTTAGTTGAATTACGTGTTATCATTTAATTTTGGCCCCTCGGTTGTTTATTAGTTTTTGGACTCAATTTTTTTATTCTGTGTAAGTTTGTGTTTGACTACGGCTGAAGGTGGTAAGCACTAGCCTAGCAAAAGGCCTAGATGGAAACTGGCTCTCAAGTGCAGCTGTCAGAACACATCGATAGGTGCTTGGCGACAGATTTTCAACATGAGGGTGGTAGCCAGCCAGTCGGATACAACAAAGTACCTTTGGGGGCTGCAGGGTCAATGTAATAAAAGCACTGACTGAATGCAGTCCACACAATTAGTAATTTATTTTCAGAAGGAAAATATCATATATTAAATCAACAAATTATTTGATAGATAGAAGAATGAATGACAGCTTCAAATGTTTTTTATGCCTGACGGCAGAACCTAAAGAACACGCGACCGAAGAGTATGGATATGATTTGTGTGCCTACATCACTCCCCCCCAGAGACCGTCCTACGGGCGATAAAAATCGGGAAAATGAACTTTGCGACCAGCACGTGTCGTTCTGTCTCTGGTGTTAGTGATGTTAGAATGCTGTGGTGATACATAACCTGGTGATGATGGTTGATTTGATGGTGATGGTTCATCTGATGGTGATGGTTGATCTGATGGTGATGGTTGATCAGATTGCAATGGATCAACTAATATATATGCTGGCTTTAGGCGATCTATGGAGACAGTGACAGGCTTACCTTTGACTAAAATTTTAAAAGTTTTGTCCCCATTTTCAATAACCTCGTAAGGGCCATTGTAAGCAGGTTGAAGTGAACTTAGAAGTGCGTCTTCTCGCAGGAAAACGTGTTTCGAGGTGGCAAGATCCTTATAAATAAATATTTTGTCTTTGCTATGACGTGATGCAGGAGCAGGCTGCAACTTCACAGCAAATGATCGCAAACGGGCTATGAAATCTGTGATATCCGTGGTACAGCTTACATTGCTATCAAAAAAATCTCCGGGGAGTCTTAAGGGTTCTCCATACAAAAGTTCAGCAGAAGAAGTTTTTAAATCCTCTTTAATTGCACTCCGGACGCCCAGTAATACTAAAGGCAGGGATTCTGTCCAGTTGTTATCAGCGTGACACATAATTGCGGTTTTCAGTTGTCGGTGAAAACGTTCTACTAGGCCATTGCATGCTGGATGATATGCTGTGGTTTTACGGTGTCTGAATCCCGCTATTTTGGCCAGATATTGGAACAGGGAGGACTCGAACTGACGTCCGCGATCTGTCACAATATCAGTTGGGCAACCAAAGCGTGAGATCCAACCAGACAATAAAGCCTTTCCCACAGTTTCAGCAGTAATGTCTACAATAGGTACTACCTCAGGCCACCTAGTAAAACGGTCGATCGCGGTAAGGCAATATCTATATCCCTGTGATGGAGGTAGTGGACCAATGAGATCAATATGAATAAAATTAAATCTGGCGCGGGGTAAATTAAATGTGCCTAAAGGTGCAGACACATGACGATTTACCTTTGCGCGTTGACAAGCTAAACATGATCTAGTCCATTCCCTACAGTCCTTACGAACCCCTGGCCAAACGTAGCGCTCTGCAACGAGTTTTGCAGTTGCGTTTGCACCAGGGTGACTGAGGCTGTGGAGACTGTTGAATATCTGTTTGCGCAGTGACTTGGTGATGAATGGTCTCGGAGTTGTAGTACTCACATCACATACTACTTCTACAGAACTGTCACCTACTTTCAACTTACGGAGACGGAGTGAAGAATCTTCACAAAGAAGTTGTAATTCAGGATCGGAAGCTTGTGATTTGGCTAGAACTTCGTAATCGACTGGAGCTTGCAACGCATCGACGCGAGACAGTGTGTCGGCAACAACGTTGTTTTTGCCGGAGATATGCTGTATGTCGGTCGTAAATTGTGATATGAAGTCGAGATGTCTATACTGACGTGGAGAACAGTTGTTCTTTCTCTGTTGGAAAGCGTATATTAACGGTTTATGGTCAGTATAGATAGTGAAGTGTCTGGCTTCAAGCATATGGCGAAAGTATTTAATCCCCTCATAGATTGCGAGAAGTTCGCGATCGTACGGCGAGTACTTTTGCTGAGGTGAGCTTAACTTACGCGAAAAGAATGCCAGAGGTTGCCAATTTCCGTCCTTGAGTTGTTGAAGGACTGCACCCATAGCCAGGTCAGATGCATCAGTGACTAATGCTAGTTTGGCCTGGTGATCTGGGTGAGCAAGTAAAGCAGCATTGGCAAGACTTATCTTGCACTGTTCAAAAGCAAAAAATGCTTCGCCAGTCAGGTCAACTGGATGTGAACCTTTCACAGAACCGGTTAGCAGAGCGTTGAGAGGGGCTTGAACTTGTGCGGCTTGAGGAATAAATCGCCGATAAAAGTTCAGCATGCCAAGAAAACGTCTAAGCTGTTTGACAGTTTTTGGTGTGGGGAAGTCTTTGATAGCTTCGACTTTTACGTCTAGCGGTTTGGTGCCTTCCTCAGAAATCTTATAACCTAAAAACGTTACCTCCGATACAGCAAAAACACATTTGGAAGTGTTCACTAAGATGCCATACTTTTTCATCCTGATGAAGAGCTGATGAAGATGATCTTCATGGTCGACCTGGTTTCTAGAAAAGACGAGAAAGTCATCAAGATAACAGTAACAGAAATCCAGGCCTCGAGTTACTTCGTCTACGAACCTTTGGAACGTTTGACCGGCGTTCCTTAGACCGAAGGTCATGTAAGGGAACTCATAAAGGCCAAATGGTGTGGTTATCGCTGTTTTAGGGATATCCTCTTTACTAACTGGGATCTGATTATAAGCCTTCACCAAATCAATGGTGGAAAAGACTTTGCAGCCAGCTATGCTGTGGGCGAAGTCATGAATATGGCGTATTGGATACCTGTCAGGGATGGTCCGAGCGTTCAGTAGCCTGTAGTCTCCACAGGGACGCCAACTGTTGTCCTTTTTAGGTGCTAAATGAAGAGGTGATGACCAAGGACTCTGTGATGGACGTGCTGTTCCATTGCTGATCATCATGTCAAATTCCTGTTTCGCAATCTTAAGTTTGTCAGGAGCTAATCTGCGAGGGGAGCATGCTATTGGAGGACCAGGTGTAGTATGAATGTGGTGAAGTGTGTTGTGTGTAGTGATGCGTGGTGTGCCGGCAGGTCGCGTGATCTCAGGATATTGATCGAGAATCGCGTGGTACTTACTGCCGCCAGTCATAACTTTTACAGAAAAGGAAGATTCGTTACACGTCTACCACCGTGCTATGGTTTTCTTACGATGTTTTCTTTCACCGAAAGCTCAAGCTGTTTTATGTGTATTTCTTAGGTTCTCAGTATCGATCTTCATATCAGGAATGATGTTAAGGTATTAGACAAAGGTGACAGTGGCCTTTTGGACTCTAGTAAATATTTATAATGAATAGGAAAGGGTAATTAATGGAATTAACTGAAATGATTATCCAAATGGGACATCACAGGCGCTTATGAATTGTCAGACTCTAAAGCACGGTTCGCAATGTTGCTGAGTAGAGTTGGCAACAATCTCAGCAATTACTCTTTTAAAACAAACTTTAATTTATTATATAAAATGTGTCCTGCAAGAGCGAGCGTTACCAAGCATTATCGTCATTTAAATATTCGTTAACATCTTACTTAAAATGTATATGGCTTAACGTTTTGTTATTTAAACGTGCACTTAGTCCATTTATTTCCTATCTGCAGAAGCAGTCGCAAAAAGCTTACCCCAAGACATGATGTTTAGGTCCCTCTTTGATTTTTTGAGTCAATATTAATTGTACGTGTTCTTAGGATGACCGTTTTATTTATGCTAGCTTGCTATGATAATGTGGGTAGTTTCGTGTCGACCATATAGTTTGTTTTTAGTCGTTATATTTCGAAAAAGCTTGCAGTTTTGTATCCTCCTTGGTCGAAAATTTGTTCAGGTGTACCTCCGACTCTTTTCTTGGCTTTATAAATGTTTGCAACACATTGGCAATCACCCTGGTATTGCTAACTGTGACTCAGCTTTGTCTTATATATAAATTATCGGCATATATCTTATTCTAGTAAGAAACGAAGCCCTCAATGTCGCTTGTTAACTATTCAATGCCGAAGGTACATAAAAAATTTATGAATTTTCCAATCAATTTGACAATAGACTAAAAATGATATTTAATAAATACCGTAACTTTGTGAATATTTTATCGCTTCTACGCGTTATATGATTGAAGCACGTTTTAATACATCAAAGCAAAACCTGACGATAAAGATTTTCTGCTCGGAGAAAGCCATTTCTAAATATAGAAACGTATTTTTAAACGAGACGAAACAATAATCATATTTATGGAGTTATGTTCGTCTCTAACCGTGATGGCTGTGTTTTGATGCTCTTGTGATTATACCAATAAACATCCTGATGATGGAAAAGAACTAGGTTCATATGAGATTAAGAGGACATTACCGCTAGCCTTTTCCATTCAAAATGAAGTATGCTTCTAATTTAGACATATCTAAGGATATGATAGCGCAGTGGTAGTGACGTCGGATACTGCGGTGATGGCCGTGGGTTCGAATCCTACAATGAGCTTGAGCTTTCGGTGAAGGAAAACATTGTGAGGAAACCATAGCACGGTGGTAAGATTATTTGTAGTACTCGACTGGCCGGCTTCCACATACAAGTTGAAAATTTGTCGCCAAGCATGTCCCGACAGCTGCACTTGCGAGCCAGTTTATTTCTAAGCTTTGTATGCTTACCATCTTCGGCTACATCATCACTTACCATGGTGAGATTGCGGTCAAACACAAGCTTATCCAATAAATATACTTCGATTGGTGGCGATGATAGCTCAGTGGTAAGTGACGTCGGATACCGCGGCGAAGGTCGTGGGTTCGAATCCTACAATGAGCTTGAGCTTTCGGTGAAGGAAAACATCGTGAGGAAACCACAGCACGGTGGTAGGGTACTATGTGGTACTCGACTGGCTGGCTACCACCCTCTAGTTGATAATCTGTCGCCAAGCACCTGTTGGTGTGTTCCGGCAGTTGCACTTGAGAGCCAGTTGCCCTTGCCCTTAAGGCATTGTAATATGGTGTACAACACGTTGGCAGTCCACCTGGTATTGCTAATGTCTATAGGCGACGGTAGTCACTTACCATCAGGTGACCCGCCTGCCTCGTTGTGACTAGTGACATAAAAAAAAAAGATTACAATTAAGGGCTCAAAAATGTGAAAGGACTCTATGGGTTTAATTAGATTCCAGTTAATGGGCCACATTCAATGAACTTTGAGAAAGAAAGAAAAACATTGATTTTGGACTCGGACAGTTTCATTTACATCACAAATTACACACAGAGACTTCATCATTTCCGTACGCAGTAGCCCCATTGATGTAGCTTGCAAAAGCAATAAGCTCAATGCAATCTCATCCTTACAATAACGAGACGGATGCAAATCGTGATACACATGCGTCATCCTTATGACTTGTTTTTTTTAAATTTAAATTATTGAGCAACACTTCGAATTAAAATGTATGTATAATTAACTGAAATGTTACCTTATTAGGATCGAAAGTATATTCGCCTGTCGATCGATGCTTAGGTTGTAAAGATCCGATTTATAATTTTTACATGCTCCGCTGTGTCCTTTGTCTGCTTAATTCTATAATCGTGAGCCTTCCTTATTCAAAGTTTCTCGTTGGCCATTGCGATTGTTAGAATAACCCCGGTCATCGGAATTATCGTCTTAATACTTATAAGGTTTTGTGTTACAGATTGGCGAAATATACAACACGGTTGAAGTCCACGAAAACTTAAACGAGTGCCAAGAAGTTATATTAGTTCTAGAAAATTATACACGTGATTTCAAAGCTTTAGGCGAGTGGTTTAGATTGAAATGGGAGTATGACAATACGCCACCTCCGCAGAGACCCCAAAGCCTCGCTTGGGAGATACGAAAGACTGATTTTGTCCGCCCAGAATCGAGACGTGGGTATTCCGTAAAAAGTTCTCCGTCAGTATCAGGCAAAAATAGCCCTTGTTTCTCAGGACATAATACTCCAAGTGGCAAAAACAGCCCGAACCTGACTGGCAAGGCCAGTCCAGGTAGCGGGAAGATTAGTCCAAGAATTTCTTCGGGACATTCCAGTTTAAGCCCTAAAGGGAACATAGAATTCTTCAGCAGCAAATTTGCAGCTAAAATTACTGCGAAACCCGAACCGAAAATTGCTAAAGAATTGTCCAGGCTTTCTGATATTAAGGAAAAAGATATTAAGGATGTTTTAGTTGAAGATGATACCTCTAAAGAAGGGAACAATGTTGTATCAAAAGATAAAGATGAGAAATTGGGCAAAGCCGTCAAAAAAATGCCTGCTGTTGAAATAGGTAAAGCTAAAGAGTGCAACAATACTTGTCCTAAACAAGTTATTATAAAATCTCCTAAGCGTTCTATTCCATCAGACGGCTCAAAGAATTTAAGCACTGAATTATCCAGCCAAGCTAAAGCAACCATGTCAAAATTGGATGCAATGGAGAACGAATTTCTCACGAAACATTTGATCGAGAATGCAGCTAAAAATGAGAACATACTAAACCAAGATAAGGATGCAGAAAATTCCCCGAAAACGACTGAAAATAAAAAAAAAGAAAAAGTTGATGATAAAGCAAGTAATACCACTGAATCTCCAGTTAAATCTGAAGACAACTTTGCAGATATATCTAGTGAAAGTTCTCCTAAACCTGATGAAAATACCATAGCTATACATGAAATCAATACTGAAAAACCGGGCAAGGATTTAACCGACAATGAAAAGGCAAAGTCTGACGTAGTAGAACCCAAAATTGAGTCTACAGAACCTGCAGAAGTTGAAATAATAGTAAAGGTTGATGATAAATCTCTTATTGAAAGTATCAAGGAGACAGTTAAAGAAACTCCCAAATTCAAAATAGAGCCTAAAACAAATGAAGTCAAAGACGAGAAAAGGGAACAAGAGTGTAAAAAAGTAGAAACAAAGCCGCCAGAACCTAAATCTAGGCCGGCGTATTCGCAAGCTGCTGCCAAACCAAAGCCTATTCCAGCAAAAACTGAATTAAAAACCCCAGCAAGATTTACTACTTTAACTAGAAGCAAAACTGTCGTAGAGATTCGATCAAATACCGCTCCTAAAACTCAAAGGCAGTTCCCGAAAAGGAATCAAACTAGTAAATGCAGTTATCCATTTAACTTAACAACTGGACGCACCAGTCTTTTCGATTCACCGGCTAATAAGGGTACAGTTTCTAAGAAACCAGTCAATCGCCTTCAAAATATGGCTTCCGGTGATAATAAAGTTACACAAAATAAAACAGACCTTGATAAACGTCCGCCAAGACCGACATCATTGAAAATTCTTGAAAAAGGTGATAAGAATGAAAATATAAATCCAGTATTAGAAAAAGTGAAAGATTGCGATGAATACAGCAGCTCAGATACTATTGTGACGCAAATTGATATGTCCAGGATTGAATCAAGTGAAAGTTTAAAGACTTTAGTTCCAGAAGAACTACTTTTGATCCAAGACGTTGCTAATTCCATTGAGGTGTTGAACGTAGATGGTAGTAAGAACGATGACGAAGGCTGGTTGACTGTGAAATCTAGGCGCCTAAGTCGAGAATCGAAGAAGCAATCGAAATCTCACTGGGCGAATAGATTCCACCAACCATCAGCAACCACAAGCCTGCCGACATTAAATATGATCGAATCACCGAAACAAGAAACAAAATCGATCATAAACAGTGCCAAAACAGATCGAGCGAAATCAGAACAGCCTCAAAATACACTTGAAAAAGTTGTTAAAGTTGCATTTAAACCCAAAACTGTATCAAAGATTAAAAACCCAGCAATGATCCGTCAAAAATCTGACGTCACGGGCTTGAAAACACGTTCGTCTAGGAACAAAGCTTTGAAGAAGGAGATATTCAAAGACATGTCTGAAGACGATGGTGACTTGACTCGCAATCGACTCCATTCCTCTTTAGAAAGTCTCACTACAGGCTTGGCAAGATCTCAGGAGAGTACAGAAGAAGCTTTTGACTTTGACAAATGGAAGGATGAATTCAAAACGACGTTCAAATACATTGATGATGATGAACAAATAACGGATCACGATGAGATCCTAAAGGCGGCAGATCCGTCGGAGATGTCTGAGATTGCCGAAATGACGTCACAGATCGAGGAGAACGAAAGAAAGATCAGTTGGGCGTTAGATTTCCAGTCGGAAGTTGATCAGAGGAAATTGTGCGAAGAGGAAGACTTGCTGAACAGACAGATCATGGAGTTGCAGCAAGTTTCCGATATTGATTTGGATACAGAAACTGATGATACTGAGGTAAGGTTTCTTTTCTTCAGGTTTGAGAAAAAAAAAACTTCGAAACCTCTAATATTTTACACTATTTTATTATGATATCCCTACAGACTGACGCAGAAATCCAGTGCGAGGGCACGTCCACAGTGCGTCCGATGCGGCATTCGAATGAGCACCTGAGGTCGCTATCGGCGAGTCTAGAACACCAGTACGAGACGGCCCTCGCTGGCATGTCGTGGGCCGAGCGAGTCGACACGTTGGGGGCACTGGAGGCCTTGGTCGCAAGGGATCCGGGTGAGTCATCATATTCAAATGTTGTCAAACAGAGCAAACATAACAAATTTTCTTTTAAAGCAGTAAAAATAAACTAAACAAAAACAGGGGCTATGATTTAGAGAACATCGAAATAATTTGGTATCCAGTTAGATCTCACTTCTTTAGATTTTTTTGTTTTTGGTGGGATATTTATTATCACAAACAAACAACTGTAATAGTCATATTTAATACAATAATCTGAGAATAATATCAAGAGGAATAAGGCTGCGTGCAAGGCGCTAGTTTGTGACATATCGATAAGATGTTAAAGTAAATTTTGGTGGGAACTTGTAACGTTGCCTTTTCATTTTATTTTGAGTTTTATTGAATAATATTGGTGGTGTTTTGTCCAATAAAGATCAATCTAAGTGCATCAGCTAAAAAGGCCTTGAAAAGTTTTAGTGGAACGGTCGCCGATTTCACTAAAACCTGTCCTGACTGGTACGGACAAGGACTAGACTCTACTGTGAATGTGATATAACGTGACTATAACATAAAAGAAGCATATTAAAACTGAAGAAATGGCGAATGGGCTCGCCGTGGATTTAAGTAGAGACAGAAGTGTCGGTTGGTTATTGGTTGGTGTTCGTGTAGGTCGTGCACAACAGGTGCACGCTAAGCTGTCGGCGGGTCGGGGGCGGCTGCAGGACGCGCTGCGTCGTCTGCACGCCAAGCAACAACGTGCCGAGCGACAACGTGCCGACCACCACGCGCAGCGAGCACGACGCGTGCGTCTCCTGCTCGCCAGGGTGCACGAAGTGAAGGTACAGTACATACTACTAGCGATGGTAATTAATGCGAATTCACAATAATATCATGAGCATGTGAATTCATGCTAATTGCTATTGCTATGCTATCTGGTAATAATATAAACGAATTAAACAATCGAACGCATTCATTCAATACTTTCTTACTTCCTCCATTGGCTCAGCGACCCAAAATGTGTCTTGGCCTCCGATACGAGAGAACGCCACTTAGCCCGATCTTTGGCCACTTCTCGCCAATCACCAGCTTGAAGCTCCCTCAGATCCATTTCCACTGCATCTTTCCAGCGGTATCTGGGTCGATCGACAGGACGACGCCCTATTGGTCGACCCCCTATTGGTCGACCCAATTACGCTCTCATTCATTCAATATACGACCCTAAATACGAGCGAATCAGAGATAATAATTGCTTAACCTCATTTTTAGCATCACCTGCTAATTTCATACTCGAACGTGAAACAGATGGATTTAGTATTCTCGTGGTTGCGACGGAGAGCGCACACTGCCGGCCGCTGATGTATAGCCGAAAGGCCGAAGAGAGCGATGAATTCGCTTCACAATTCATAGAATTTCGCAACTACATTTAATTTGTGAAATGCTAATGAAGCATTCACGTGCTAACAATGAATGTGAATGCTAATTAATCAATTACTACATACTAAATACATACAAAAGTACACACAGACACAAACGAAGCAACATTTAATTATTTTTTACAGGTAGCTAAGGAGCAGCTAATTGAAGAGAAGAGACTAAGAATGGAAAGGAGATTACAGAAGGCAGCTGAAAATCGTGATCAACATTTGAAGGTAAATTATCATCGATATCATAATCATAATCCATACTTAATATTATAAATGCGAAAGTGTGTCGGTCTGTTTGATTGATTGTGTCTGAAATTTGGCATAAAGATAGATGGATCCTTGGAGAAGGAGATAGGATACTTTTTATCCCGGGAAAAGATAAGATCTCTCGGGAATGCAGGTGAAACCGCGGGGTGAAAGCTGGTCTATTATAAATCTTATTACAAAGTAATAAATTCCAAAATGCTATACAATATTAGTTCAAGCTCTGTTAGTTTTGAGTCCAACAATGAACTTAAGCTTTCGGTGAAGGAAAACATCTTGAGAAAACCAGAGCATGGTGGTAGAGTTTTTGCAATACTATAAAGTACTGGCTACATTCAAGATGAAAATCTGTTGCCAAGCACCTATCGGCGTGTTCCGGCAGCTACACCAGAAAACCAATTTCCTTGTAGACTTTGTGTGCTTACCATGGTAACATTGTGGTAAATGGAAGACAACTCAATAACCATTAAACATAATCTCCAGGACATAGTCCGCAAGGCACACGACGAAGAAGAGAAACTTCGCGAAATAGCGTTCATAAAACAACTAGAAGCAGAAAACAGAAGACATGATTTTTTGGACCAATGCCGTGCTCATACAAAGAGACTGCGGCAGATGAGGAGGGAAAGACTTGAAAAGTTGGTGAGTTCCTTTTAGTTACTATTCAAATAGAATGAAGGTTTGTTTTCTTTTATCAATTTTAAATATAGTGTTCTGTGTGAAAAATAAAACAGCAAGAATTATCAGATTTCTGTCATAAGTTATTTTCCCAAGGCCTTTGACTATGTTAACCACGACTTACTTGCGCCTTCTTGTCAACTTGTATTTTAATGGAGTGTACAGAACACTCTTCGAGTAGAGTTATATAATTTAAGCCATATAGTGACGACTTAAAACAAAGAATTGTCTAAATTCAACCCATTAAAAATGGAGTTCCCCAAGGAGCGCCATTAAAACCGCTTAAACCGCAGACTGACTATCTATCAACACACAGCTCAAACCACTGAACGGATTGCGCTGAAATTTAGCACGCAGATAGATATTATGACGTAGGTTACTAAGAAAGATTTTTCCCAAATTCACCCCCTAAGGGGATGAAACGAGGGACCAAAGTTTGTAAAACAACCGTTGAAAGCTAGTAAATAACGTGTCTATTGTAGGAACAAAAGGCAGCTCGTGAAGCAGCAGTAGGGGCTAGAAGGCAAGCGATACAAGAAGCTCGGGCGTTACACGTGTTCACTATGATGGAGCGTCGTCGGCAAAGGGACCAGAGACAACAGCAGCTCAAGCAACTCAAACAGCAGGAAAGGGGAGATGCTGCCAGAGAAAAAGTACGATACCACAAAATCATAATTGTTTTTTTTTACACCACTAGGTAGCAAACAAGTATACGGCCGACCTGATGGTAAGCGGTTACCGTAGCCTAAGGACGCTTGCAACACCTTGCATAAACCTTAAATCTTTTATTACATTATTGGAACGAAGTTTTGTAAATGAATTTAAGAAATATTCACTGCAAAAAAAATTGCCTTGCTGACTTTTATATCTAATAACTAAAGATACACAGTCAGCGATAAAAAATGGCCTTACCGATTGTCTACTCACTCCGAACATTTGGGTGGTCTTTTAATCTAGTAGCATTCGAACGCTCCGACGGTAGACATGCCTCAGTGCTCGTTTAAGATATATTTTGGCTAGCAGGTATGAGTCGTAAAATTTTATTGCCTTTAAATAACTAGTATTACCCAACACAATTTGGGACACTTTTGAGAGAACTTTTGCTTGGGATTGTTTATCTTTAGTTATTAGATATCAATGCTTGCTGAGTTTTTTGCCGGATTCTTCTCAGTTTAAGTGTTTCTTGAACCGGTGGTAGAGTCAATTGTAACGTTCATAAGTGCCTTACCAGGGACTAAACTGAATAAATGAGTTTTTATTTTGGAACGTAGTTCGTTGACCCGGCTTGCAGTAGTCATCGTCACGTAAGGTGTTATGGCCCCTCTCGAAGTTCGATTCCGTCCGGCGTAGTTTGAATATTATCATCAAACGCTGGCCATAATTGTTTACATCATGTGTTAGTTAAGTGAGACGTTTTTTTGATGGCCAGAACATACTCCCGTTAATTAGAATTGTTTTTCAATAACTCTATCTATACTTCTATTCTAATATTATAAAGAGGTAAAGTGTTGTGAGGTTGTAGGGGGTAATCTCTGGATCTACTGAACCGATTTTGAAAATTCTTTTACCAATAGAAAGCCACGTTATTTGTGAGTGTCATAGGCTATATTTTTATCCCGGAAAAAGATAGGATCCCACGGGAACACAGGTGAAACCGCGGGGGACAGCTAGTCTACGAGTATCGAGCATTTTGTTGCCGCATACAAAAGGGTCTTAATTGATCCTATTCGTTAATAATTTTCCAAACATCATCAAGACTCCATTTCAAACCATTGTAGTATGAAATGTATTCCATCAGGCAGAAGGTGTAAAGTCGCGCTTATCGGCATTAGCAGCAGCTGCGGAGTTGGAAGCTGTCGCCTTGAGGTCTAGGATAAGGGACAAGCAAGATGCGAGCCAGCAGAGATTAGAGTCGCATTTACAGGCTATTAGAGAGAAGGCTACTGGGCCCAGGCAACTGGTATGTATTGTTTTTTATTTAATTTGATTTTTTTTTATTGTTGTTTTTTTTAATCTGGATAAGCTTGTGTTTGAACGCAATCTAACCATGGTAAGTGATGATGTGGCCGAAGGTGGTAAACACATAAAGCCTAGATAGGAACTGGCTCTCAAGTGCAGCTGTCGGAACACACCGAGTACTACAAAGTACCCTACCACCGTGCTATGGTTTCCTCACGATGTTTTCCTTCACCGAAAGCTCAAGCACATTGTAGGATTCGAACCCACGACTTTCGCCGCGGTATCCGACATCACTACCACTGAGCTATCGCCGAGTCACTGAGAAAAAGCTAATAAATGTATATTTAAATAACGATATTTTAAAATACCTACCACAGACTACATCAGAAAGCCAAGACCAAAGCTCCAAAGAGGAGAAGGAGTTAGCAGAAGAAGCGGATCGATTAGAACAGGAGAGGAAAGACAGAGAAAAGCAGAAGGCTATCAAGAAGAAAGCTAGGAAGGTCCGACAGAAGTTAATGTCTTCGTAAGTATATAATACTTGATGTTATTAATGCTAATAGATGGTTTTAAATATACAGGGTGTCCGGTAAGTATTAGGACAATCTTATGGGGGAGATAGGTGGGGGGGGGGGGGGGGGGGGTCACCTACCAACATATCAGTATCAAATCATATACAAATCACATCAGTAAAAAGATCACTTTTTCGAGATATTTCAGATTTTTACGTATTGATTTTTTTATTCTGGATAAGCTTGTGTTTGACCACAATCTCACCATGGTAAGTGATGATTTGGCCGAAGGTGGTAAGCTTACAAAGCCTAGATGGGAACTGGCTCTCAAGTGCAGCTGTCGGAACACACCGATAGGTGCTTGGCGACATGTTTTCAAATTGAGGGTCGTAGCCAGCCAGTTGGACCGTGCTATGGTTTCCTCACGATGTTTTCCTTCACCGAAAGCTCAAGCTCATTGTAGGATTCGAACCCACGACCTTCACTTACCACTGAGCTATCATCGCCTTAAATATCTCGAAAATGGTGACACCTTTACTAAGGTTTTGTGTATATGTTGGTAGGTGACCCCCCCCCCCCCCCCACCTATCTCCCCCATAAGTTTGTGGTACTACTTACCGGACACCCTGTATGGCATTTTAAATAAGTAAATATTGTGGTAAATTTTGCACACGCGGCTTATAAAGGCCAAAATTATCTGACCTATCAATCTTGCGAATTCGTATCCGCTACTGGGCCAGATTATTTTGTATTAGTTTAAGAATAAAATGGTATGAACATTTGAAAAAAAAAGCCAATTTAGTCAGATGGTCCAAAAATATTTAAAAATGTAACCTTGCTGAGTTTCTTGCCGGTTCTTCTCAGTTGTTGTCTGACTTCCGAACCGGTGGTAACTTCTGTAATTCGACCTTCATAAGTGCCCTTCTAGGGCCTAAACTGAATAAATGGTTTTGACTTTGACTTTGATTAAATTGGTGGCTCCTTATCGGTAGAGCGAGACAGATTTTGCTCGCTTCCTAGGGAAATGAAAGGGATGGGATGCACGGGACAAGCCTCTTGAAACCGGCTTGCCACACACTTGATGCATAGATTTTATTGATGCTATTTTAATTTTTTTTGCGTCAAATAAATTTCGGACACAGTACGTAGCATGCATGACAATAGAAAATTGCTAATTAATTACCTTTGGCCTACATTATGTCACGAAATACTTACGTTATTAAGTTTGTTATTAAGTCAGTCATAATTAAATTCTATAGATTACTATTTTTGCCGCCATAACACGCAAATATTATCAGTGAGACTAGATAAATAATTATTGAATAGGTGTAAGTTGTTTTTGAAAAGAGTAATTGCTGAGTTTATTGCCGGCTCTTCTCAGCAAAAACAACCTTCCGAACCGTGCATTAGAGTCTGACTATTCATAAGTGCTTGTCAAGGCCTATTTGGATCAATAAATTCATTTAATTTAATTTCGTTATATGCCAATTCTTAAAGGGAAGCCGATGGGAATCGGGTTATATGGACTCTTCGCCACATAACTACTATTATCGCCTTATTGCCGGCTCTTCTCAGCAAAAGCAACCTTCCGAACCGAGCATTAGAGTCTGACTATTCATAAGTGCTTGTAAAGGCCTATTTGGATCAATAAATTCATTTAATTTAATTTCGTTATATGCCAATTCTTAAAGGGAAGCCGATGGGAATCGGGTTATATGGACTCTTCGCCACATAACTACTATTATCGCCTTAAAATTGTTTTATTTCTAGTTGCATCGAGGTTTTAGTACACGAGAAGAAATCAGCGTTCGATATATTCACACATCCCCACCCATCGAGTAGACTAACAAAAGTCATACAACAATTAAACAACATCATAATACCGTTACTTGAAAACGATAACACAGAAAAGGAAGAGAACCATAACGGCTTCGATACAGAACATGTGACAAAAAAAAGTAAAAATAAAAAAAGTAAACTTACAAATGGCGATTCGGAAGTGAATTTAAATGAGAACAATAATAATGGGGATATTAGAGATGGTGCTAAGATTGATGAGAAAGCCAAAGATGGTAAGATTGAAACGGTTATTGTTGAAAATGGCAATAGTGAACCTAATGGCAATGTTGTTAAGGTTGATAAGAAAAAGAAAAAGAAGAAGGAGTGTGTTGATAAGCCTAAACTTAGTAAAGCCAGTTCGGTGTGCAGTTCTTTGAGTGATATGAGCAAGACTAGTTGTAAGAGTGATAAGAAGCCCCGTACGGTCATAGATATGGCAGTTTTGGAGAGGGCTCTGAATGAGTTGCATCGCTGCATGGAAAGATTTGATAAGGTAATATTATCCATAGTCTATAGTAATATTATAAATGTGAAAGTGCGTCTGTCTGTCTGTTACCTCTTCGCGCTTAAACCGCTGAAGTGATTTAGATGAAATTTGGTATAGAGATAGATGAAACCTTGGAGAAGGACACATTGATACTTTTTATCCCGGGAAAAGATAAGATACCTCGGGAACGCGGGTGAAACCGTGTGGCGGATGCTAGTGCCTGCCATTTCTTTAGTTATTTACACGTTTGATTTAACTTTTTGTCTGTCTGTTTGTCAGTAAAGTACACTTATTTTGGAAATGCAAAGTAATGAAAAAAAGTAAGAAATATTTAATAAACCGGCCAAGTGCGAGTCGGACTCGCGCACGAAGGGTTCCGTAAAAATGCCAAAAAAATCACGTTTGTTGTATGGGAGCCCCCCTTAAATATTTATTTTATTATAATTTTATTATTTATTATTAAAGTAAAAATACAACTGAGTATTTTGTGAATATTTCAAGTGCCTACCTGTTGCCATTATTGATATCGAGCAAAAAAAGGCAAACATATCACGTTTGTTGTATGGGAGCCCCCCTTAATATGGGGCAACAGAAATACATAATTTGTGAAAATTTCAACTGTCTAGCTATCGCGGTTTTTGAGATACAGCCTGGAGACAGACAGACGGACAGACAGCGAAGTCTTAGTAATAGGGTCCTGTTTTTACCCTTTGGGTACGGAACCCTAAAAATGATATGTTGTCAATCCATCCCCCTGGTATTGCTATAGTCTATGGGTGACGGTAGACCAAAAGTTCAACTGTCTAGCTATCACCGGTCATGGTGACAGACAGACAGACGGACAGTAAATAAATAAATAAATATACAGTAGAGTCTTAGTAATAGGGTTTTAGTTTAAGTGTTGAACCGGTGGTAGAGTCAATTGTAACGTTCATAAGTGCCTTTCCAGGGACTAAAATGAATAAATGAGTTTTAAGTTTGAGTTTACCCTTTGGGTACGGAACCCTAAAAAGTATGGACAGATACATAATTTGTTTGTAATCTATGAACAGAGTGCATACGACAAGGCGACGTTTAGAAAGCTGAACGGCATGAAGACTTTGTGTAAGCTGCTGACTGTCGTCGCTGAGAGAGAAGACCTGGCTCCGCAGTTCACTGCCAGGTTAGTCATGCTTGTTTTTTTTTATTTGGCTAAAATATGATGATGATTATTGTAGATGTTGGAATAAATCGAGCGGCTAGGACTAGCATCGCCATCTATAAATTTAAAATTTGTTTAATGTTCATTTATTAAAAATTCCCACTGTGATAATTTATTTGTATTCTATAGTTTGTACGTGAGATGAAAAGTAGGCCAAATTTCATGAAATTTCGTAAAAAACAAACTATTTAATGCAATAAAAATACATAAGGAATTATAGGGATTCTAAAATCTTGTATGAAGATTGTTAAACCCTAAGGTCAACAATCGTACATATGCATTTATAATTATGATTACCTAATAGAATATTATAAATATCTATTATTGTCTACAGATTTTTAACAACAGCAGTGGTGATAATATCTCGGGCAGTCGGGGCGTGCACTGTGGCAGCCACACGGTTCTTATGCACCAACACATGTGTACATGTCGCCAAATTGCTCAGTGAACAACTGGTGAGTTCAATATACAATATACTAGCGATTTCATCCGAGATCTAATCGTTTCCCGGAATAAAAATTATCCTATGTTTTTTTCCAGGATATGATCTACCTGTGTGTCAAATTTCATCAAGATCTGTCAGTAATTTTTGCGTGGGAGAGTTATAACCTTAAGCGAATGTTAAATTATCGTATAGTGCTTTAAAATGGTTTAGCGCCATCTATTGGCGGGCCATTGTACTAAAATGCTTTTTGAATAATATGGTAACTTGTTGTTTGTATTTGTTAAAGGCTACATATAGATGGCGTTACTGGTATCGATAATTAAATTTTTAACCTTTTAAATATTTTTCCCTATTCTGAATAAAAATAACATATACATACCTATTACTTGGAGAAAGGGTTCCATAAGCTTGTGTTTGACAGCAATCTCACCATGGTGAGTGATCATCTGGCCAAAGGTGATAAGCACACTAAGCCTAAATTGGAACTGGCTCTTAAGTGCTGCTGTCGGATTACACCGATAGGTGCTTGGCGACCGAAGTCGGGTACTACAAAGTACCCTACCACTGTGGTATGGGTTCCTCACGATGTTTTCCTTCACCGAAAGCTCAAGCTCATTGTAGGATTCAAACCCACGACCACCGCCGCGGTATCCGACGTCACTACCACTGAGCTGTCATCGCCTGATCTTCCCTTTTCAACAGAAGAATCTGATATAATAAACTGCCGTTATATTTATAGTTTCTATAGATTACTATTTTTGCCGCCATAACACGCAAATATTGTCAGTGTGACTAGATAAATAATTATTGAATGTAATAGGTGTAAGTTATTTTTGAAAAGAGCAATTGCTGAGCTTATTGGCGGCTCTTCTCAGCAAAAGCAACCTTCCGAACCGTGCATTAGAGTCTGACAATTCATAAGTGCTTGTAAAGGCCTATTTGAATAAACAACATTTTCATTTCATTTTCATAATTATACTTTCCAAAATTACGTAGATTATACGAATGTAGAAAACAAACAAAATAAGAATATCTAAAATAGTTTCGCGTAATAAAATGTTATGTCTAAACTAAACGAATAAACAGAAAAACTAAATTCATCCCATAATCGAAGTAGTACCTTTTAGTTTATTTGTCAACTTTTTTTCTATCAAAGTGAAAGGGGTGGACATTTTTCCACGTAGTTTATTTTGATGTTCGCATTTCAATCAGGAATCGTCAACGTTTGGGATTGATTTTGCCCAATTTAGTTATGTTAGTGATTCGGTTTACTAGGGGCAACGACTAGTTATATAGATACTTTATCGATAAACAAAGAATATCAGACCGAACAATAGGGATGTATACAAAATATTTAATTTTTTATTCGATAGGCTTGTGTTTGACCACAATCTCACCATGGTAAGTGATGATGTGGCCGAAGGTGGTAAGCACACAAAGCTTAGATGGGAACTGGCTCTCTAGTGCAACTGTCGGAACACACCGATAGGTGCTTGGCGACAGATTTTTAACTTGGGTGGTAGCCAGCCAGTCGAGTACTACAAAGTACCCTACCACCGTGCTATGGTTTCCTCACGATGTTTTCCTTCACCGAAAGCTCAAGCTCATTGTAGGATTCGAACCCACGACCTTCGCCGCGATATCCGTTGTCACTACCACTGAGCTATCATCGCCTTAATTTTTTTACACGTAACGCGGATGATGCCGCGGGAACAGCTAGTCTTATCGTAGCCATTATGAAATAAGATGTACATAAATTCTCAACACTGGACGGACATTAAACTATGCCCCTGTAACACTGCACCTACAGTAGACGTGTGGTCCCGTAGCTTTCAGTCATTCGGGTGTGGCACTGACACGACCAATGAGCGGCCGAGACGAACTTAGGGTTGTCACATAGTAGGTTATTTGACAGGTTTTACTAAAGTATCAAAACTTGTTCATTATAGCATAATATATTTGCAATTCGCTTAATTATTTGCGAGTTTCTCTATTTTCTTTAAAAATTACCATCAAAGTTTATATTAATAAAAATGCCACCAAAACGCAAAGACGCCATAATACTAAGTCACGTGATATCATGACGTCACCTGCACGTAAACAAACTTTTAGTTGTCATCTTTCATAACTTTATTGTTTCCATTTTGCTGTTTACAAGCAGGTGACGTCACACTCAGAATCGGCCAGTACCGAGCGTTTTTAATCACGTGGTCAAAAATTAAATGTCTATTATTTCGATTATCGCTATAATCGTCTGTGTATAGTATAAGAATTGAAATATTTCAAACGTTCAGAAACTCAAATGAAATATGATAAAAAATAGCATTAATAAATATCAAGTAGCAACCCTATATTTTACAGTCGGTAGTCGGTGAGTGGGTGGCCGCCCTAAAAGCGATGCTAATGCATCGCTGTCAACCGTTCACACTTACCACTGTACTTGCCTAGCCACTTTACTGGAATCCGTGTTTATATGACTAGCGTGCGGCGGGAGCTTCAATTGTGATGTTCATTTTATGACGAAACAAGTAACGTGGTGTAATAAATCTGGAAATAGTTTGCATATTAAAAAAAAGCCCAGTTCGATCGACAGATATTTACCATAAAAAAAAGATATACAGTTTGTAAAAAAAATCGCTTTAGCAATTTATACGTTGAATTTTTCGTATTTAGTCCCCAAAGGTACTACAATCAGACCCATAAATTGCCGAACGTTTTTAAAAAAAAAACATCATACCTGGTCACCTAAAGAACCAAATTTAATACCACGAACGTCATGTCAGTCGGCATTTTAGAATCACATCGCATCCGATAAGATAGCTCGGAGAACGGTTGAAAAAAAAAACTTATTTTTTTTACGAAACGGTCACAGAATTTGTATAAAAGAGCCGGTTAAGGCCTAATTACAGATGACATTATATTTTTTTATACAACAATAAAATCTCGCGACTGGAATTTTGGTGGTTCTTTTTATTACGCGGTAGCGTTTTCTAAAAACTTAAAGTATTAAAAATAACTATAAAAATATTAATACTTGGCAAGATTGTGTCAGAGATCGTGTTTTTGATGTCGTCATTTGATAATTTTTTGGCGTTTTACTGTATATTAATTTACTTACGCAATTTGAATGCTGGGTCGTACGAATTTATATCTACACTAGCTGTCCGCAGTTTCACCCGCGTTACCGTGGGATCTTATCTTACCCCGGGATAAAAATATAGCCTATGTTAATCTGGAATAATGTAGCTTTCAAATGTTGAAAGTATTTTTGAAATCGGCCCAGTAGTTTTTAAGTTTATTCGTTACATACACACATACATACAAATCTTTCCTCTTCATAATTGTAGAAAGATTGTTGCTTAATACTACTTTGTTTATGTGTCTTTGAAATTCTGAATTCAATCACGCGTTGAAAGAATTCGTGACCCTAAAGCTTTTCAATATTACAAGTGATCTCATGCTCTGTGGTTGACCTGCATTGCGTGGCGAATGTTTTTGCGGCATAATAGTATCTAATGTTTATTCCAAGACGTATCTATCTATTTACTATAAGTACCTATACGACGTAACAGTAATAAAAAACCGGTCAAGTGCGAGTCGGACTCGCGCACCGAGGGTTCCGTACAAACTTGTAAATAGTTCGTTCATATTTTTGTTTCGACTACCTTATTTGAGGTTGGTGCCAAGTGCCAATTAAGCTAGACCTCTAAATTGTATGAGCGCCGATACAACTCAGATGCCTATCTTAATTGGTGGTACTATGTATGTATGGGGACACCCTTTAATTTTCAACTTTTTTATTTTTTGGAATTTTTCCTTTATCTATGCTATACGACGTTGCTTCGTACCAAATTTCAAGATTCTGAGTTCACGGGAAGTACCCTGTAGGTTTTGATTCCCTTGCGAGTTTCAAAAATTTGCTGAAATTTGCGACATAAACGGCTGTATCTTTTGATTGCGTTGGCTTAGTTTGATTTTTTCACAGCTCCAAGGAACAGTAGACTTGAGGATTTGATATAAATTTCAGCTTGATACCTCTTCGCGTTCCTGAGAAAAAGGGTCTTGACACACGGACGGACGAACGGACGGACAACAAAGTGATCCTATATGGGTTCCTTTTTTACCTTTTGAGGTACGGAACCCTAAAAATCGACAAAAACTTTTGTAATATTAGTAGGATTCTTTACAAACTATTATGAGCTTTAATATAATAAATATATCGTTACAATTGATGACTTCACCGGCCATTCCATTTTGAACACATCCTATTCCCCGTAACATCGGTTTGGATGTAATAAAATCACAAATGTTCCGCGTACCCATAACATTGTCGCGGCGTATAACGATAAAAATCGGAATTTTAATCTCGACCACAGTTCCGTAACCGAGTCGAATATTTACTTTATTAGTCGCAATTAAAATGTGCTTATTGAAACGTATAGCGGTCGGCCATGTTAATTGACCCTTATCTCCGACGCCATCTTGTTTTTTTTTCGACCTACCCTTTTTTTCCAGTAAATCTAGTTGTTTATTAGGGTCTCTGGTGCAACAATGTTCAGATAACATCTTGGGGTATGGTGTGGCGACTTTTTTGTATACCTAAATGATTTGCAACAATTTGCGTTTAAAAGTTGCGACTAAATTTATTATAGTACTAGCTAGTTTCCCGCGTTTTTGAGATGAAAAGTTTATAGCGTGAAAATGTAGCTATCTATTGGTGAAAGAATTATCAGAATCGGATCAGTATTTTTGGAGATCCATTCTGACGCCGTCTAAAAAGTTTTAATTTCAATGAAAATGAAAATATTTTTATACAGGCCTTTCAAAGCACTTATGAATAGTCTAGAGTCTAGACTCTAATGCACGGTTGGAAGGTTGCTTTTGCTGAGAAGAGCCGGCAATAAATTCAGCAGTAACTCTTTTCAAAAAGCGGGTTCTAAGGTCGGCTACACATCGGCAATCACTCTGATGCAAATGTCCAAAAGTGGCGTTGGACCGTCTGCCTGTTTGTCAATCTATACACATAAAAAAAACTTAGACCTTAATTACATTCAATAAATATTTATGTAGTCTCACAGATTTTAAATTACTTTGTAGTTACTTACTTGGACTTAAAAAAAAAACTTGAGAGGTGTCAAGGGACACCCGGATGGAACGAAGTTATATAAGTTATATAAGTCGAGAGAGTATATATATATATAAAAATAAATGAAAATATCTGGCTTGCTTTCTATAAGAGAGAGAGAGAGAGAGAGAGAGAGAGAGAGAGAGAGAGAGAGAGAGAGAGAGAGAGAGAGAGAGAGAGAGATTTTTTGTCCGTCTATCCCCTTTCATATTTCATAACGCGCGATAAGGAACTTCGTTCCAAAATTATAATAGACCGTACAATTCAACTCTGGAGTATACTCCGCAATCCTTAAAACACAGTAAGTGGACAGGCAAGTGGTTTAGTACATGTAAACATACCACGCTTCTAATGGCACCGCCCCACCCTTCCTCTAGCTACTCGTATACCGGGTGTATAGTTACACTTGCACCAGGTTTGTAATATTATTGTGTATTATCAAGCGACGTTTTATGACTACCGACGTCAGCGAAAATAACATAAAATCGTTGCCATGGTAACGGAAGATAGCTGTCGTTACCTACCGCTAATGGAATCTTAGGATCAATCTTAGGATTTTGCATATGTATGTATGTTTTTCCGGGGTGAATCTTGCTACTTAATTTTGAAGTAGATATCTTTAACAGATTGAGCTGATGTAAACACGTTTAGTTTGGATGACAATGCATGGTGAGATGTGTGACGTCATTCTAAAACATCGTGAGGAAACCATAGCACGGTGGTAGGGTACTTTGTAGTTCCCAGCTGGCTGGCGACCACACACAAGTTGAAATTCTGTCGCCCATCTAGGCTTTGTGTGCTTACCACCTTCCGCCACATCATGTGGCATCATCGTGGTCAAACCCAAGCTTATCCAACAGCGGCATTACTTTAAAATCTTTTAATATATCTCCATTTTTATCAACAGGAAAAAGATCTATCAGATCAAAGAGAGATGGAGCTAGCCAAACAGTTGAGCGACTGTCTCTCTATCGCGCTCGACTCTGTGCTGTGTTCCGTGAGACTGTTCGACGAAAAGAAAGAGAAGGCCGATCCGGAAAGGGTACCGCTGTCTGCGTTAAGGTCTAGAGCTCATATGCTCATCAGGTTAGTGGAGGAGAGAGATGTATCTCGGTACCTATCAGGTCCCAGATTTACCAGAGTTAATGAAATCGTCATAGTGACATCACTAATTCTTCTATAACTGGTATTGCTAATGTCTATAGGTTTTTTTTTTTTTTTTTTTTTTATTCTCGATAGGCTTGTGTTTGACCACAATCTCACCATGGTAAGTGATGATGTGGCCGAAGATGGTAAGCACACAAAGCCTAGATGGGAACTGGCTCTCAAGTGCAGCTGTCGGAACACACCGATAGGTGTTTGGCGACAGATTTTCAACTTGAGGGTGGTAGCCAGCCAGTCGGGTTCTACAAAGTACCCTACCACCGTGCTATGGTTTCCTCACGATGTTTTCCTTCACCGAAAGCTCAAGCTAATTGTAGGATTCGAACCCACAACCTTCGTCGCGGTATTCGACGTCACTTACCACTGAGCTATCATCGCCTTAGGTGATGGTAGTCGCTTACCATCAGGTGATCTTTTGATTGCTTTGACTTACAACTATGATTTGTTCACTGCTAGGGTTAACAGACCTGAGTATTTGATATTAATTTCAACATGATACTTCCACGCGTCTTTGAGACAAAGGGTCTTGACATACGGACAACATAGTGATCCTATAAGGGTTCCGTTTTTTACAAGCTTTATATTAACTTGCAATGTATGTATGTTTGTTCGGGTGGAACTCTTGTAACTGCTGAAATGTTGTATACACGTTTAGTTTGGATGACAATGCATGGTTAGCTGTGTGACGTCATTCTAAATCCAACATGGCGGAACACCTAAGATAGCGGACTATTTTTTTTTGCAATCCTACAATATGGGTATCAAATGGAAGGGCTTGCTGAGAATAACACGAAAAATTAAGTGACGTCACTCTAAAATTGATTTAGAGCTTGTTTTTATTAAAAAAGTTTTTTTAACTTATGACTTTTTTTTTCTTTTGGCACCCTAAAAATGTCCTCAAATGTGCATTTCCTTCTAATATGATACAATTCCCTTTCAATTACTTGATTTAGTTACGGTGTAGTGTAATTTAATTTATCTAATGCGTAGGGTTCCTTGTAGAAAAGCAATGCGCCGTGACGGGGGGTTTCTTATAAAAGATACGTGGTCGATAATGAAATGTAGGTATGCTTTTTCTATACTTTTATTTCCATTGTGTTTTTTATTTAATTGTTTTTTTATTTTTTTTATTTTTTTTTTATGTCACAAGTGACAACGAGGCAGGCGGGTCACCTGATGGTGAGTGACAACCGTCGCCTATAGACATTGGCAATACCAGGGGATTGCTAATGTGTTGTACACCTTATTACAATGCCTTAAAGGCGAACTGGCTCTCAAGTGCAATTGCCGGAACACACAGTCGGGTACTGCAAAGTACCCTACCACGGTGCTATGGTTTCCTCACGATGTTTTCCGTCACCGAAAGCTCATTGTAGGATTCGAACCCACGACCTTCGCCGCGGTATTCGACGTCACTACCACTGAGCTATCATCGCCTTATGATTGCGTTGACTTAGAAGTTTGATTTTTTCACTGCTCCTAGGGATTGCAGTAAAGTATTCGATATTAATTTCAACTTGATACCTCCACGAAAAATAAAAAAAAAATTAAGGTAAATTTTGGTACTTTTAAGTTTTCGCGAAAATCTAAATTTTGACTCAGGACCTTGATTTTTATACACCTAATAGGGACTATAAACCTCAGTATCTGGTATAAACTACAACTTGCTAGGTCCATCCGTTCCTGAGAAAATCGATGGTGACATACAGACAGACGGACAAGAGAGTGAACTTACCTATAAGGGTTCCCTTTTTACCTTTTGAGGTACGGAACCCTAAAAATTGAACAGTTTTCTAACTGGTGCAAATGACTTATACTTTAAATTCTAATTAATTAAAGCGTTGAAAACAAGGATCCCTCCGCGCTAACTATTCCATATCAATAAGCCTTTATGTCTGTCAGCCGCCATTGTTTGCGTTTGACGCGGCCGCCGCGTTGCGACGACTTTTTAAGTGATTAACTCCTGTTTCCCTTTTTATATAGTAACACAGTTTGATCTAGATATAATGGGGTCATGCTTTAGGTGAAGCCATGTCCAGTACCGGATTAGTCACATAGCAAGACTGGAAAATGCTACTAATGTTTGAATTCAAATATACAGGGTGTCCGGCAAACTTATGGGGGAGATAGGTGAGGGGGGTCACCTACCAAATGTACAAAAATGACCTTAAAAAATATATGCGGTTGAATTGAGAAACTCCTCCTTTTTTGAAGTCGTTAAAAAAGTAAAAGTGTCACCATTTTCGAGATATTTTAATGTCTAAAATTCAAAAATCAATACATAAATAATTAATATCGAAATGATGACCTTTTTATTGAGCGATTTTTTTGTATATGGTGGTTGTGCACGGTGGTAGGGTACTTTGTAGTACCCGACTGGCTGGCTACCATATCTGTCGCCAAGCACCTACCGGTGTGTTCCGACAGCTGCACTTGGGAGCCAGTTCCCATCTAGGCTTTGTGTGCTTACCACCTTCGGCCACATAATCACTTACCATGGTGAGATTGTGGTAAAACAAAAAAGGTGACCGGCCCACCGATGTCCCCCTTAAGTTTGTCCTACTATTTACCGGACACCCTGTATAATGACTTAGCATAAGATAGGTAGGTAGATACCTACAGCGTATTGCTACAACAGGCCAACGGAAAGACGTTAATACTGCATTGCTTGGAAGTTTACCGTCAAACTAACAAGAAAGCAGAACAAACTAAAAGAAAGAAAGAAATTTCTACTAGAAATAAGCTGTCCCTTTGTACTCTTGTATCTGTTCTGTGTTTCTTTCTGTTCTTTTATTGTGTGTATAAACCAATAAATAAATAAAAACAACAACAAAATATACAAAGCAGATCTTGTACGATGGATACCAGGAAACTGGCATTACTATTTATTTTTGTAAATACATACATACCTAAATAGATAATTACACCCAGACTCAGAACAAACAGACATGTTCATGCGTACAAATATCTGTCCTGGATGGCCAGCACATTATCAATCCCCTGTTATTGCTATCGTCTATAAGCGACGGGAATCACTTACCATCAGGTGACCCGCCTACCTGCATATCAGACGGGTATATAAATAATTAGGGGTACATTTTTTCCGCGTCAACTTGCTTCTTGGAAGCTCAATGAAAACACACGGGATTGAATAGTGCACTTATTGAATGGAATTGCACTCACATTCCCCTATTCACGCCATATGTGCATCATTCCGTTTTGTCCACCCTCCGTCACAGAGTAGAGGAACAAAGAGATCGGCGAATTGTTAAAAGGCTTTCCAAAATTAACGCGTATTTTATGATGTTTAGATATCTGCCGCTATAACAACAAATACCTGCTAAAAACTATAAAATTGGTACGGAACCCTCGGTGCGCGAGTCCGACTCGTACTTTACCGGATTTTTTGTATGTTTCATTGTATATCCTATCCTACTATCCTATCCTACTAATATTATAAATGCAAAAGTATGTTTCGATGTGTGTGAACATGTGAACATGTGAAGATGTTTGTTACTCTTTCACTCAAAAACTACTGTATGGATTTTAATGAAATTTGGTACACAGGCAGATCATATACTGGAATATCATATAGGATAATTTTTATCCCGGTAAAATATAAGATCCCTCAGGAACGCGGGTGAAACCGCGGGGCGGAAAACTTATACTTAATATTATAAAGAGGTAAAGTTTTGAGGTTGTAGGGGGTAATCTCTGGATCTACTGAACCGATTTTGAATTTTTTTTTACTAATAGAAAGCCAAACAGGGCTTTCACAAATAACAATTTGTGGCTGTATTTTTATCCCGGGAAATGATCTGATCCCACTGGAACGCGAGTGAAACCGCGGGGCGGAAAGCTAGTGATGAATAAAAACTTACTGTCTCTTTGGATTTCATTTGTTTCATGAAACTCTAGTACTTGTGTCCAACCCCCATTTGATATTATAGTAAAATGCTTGCTTCTGGCATTTCTCAATGTCATCAGGCCAGTTGATCGGACTAGTCAATATAATTAATCTGTGACGCTCAATGTTAGGGTCATGTGACATCGATGCTCGGTAGATTACAGCTGATTATATCCCAAAACAAAAATGTGAAATTGGAGCCAAGTTCGCTACAAACGACGGGTTCAAAGTTCCATAGTAGTTCCATAAATAGCTATGTGAACGTTTTAAATTGTTCTAAAGAATATTTTCTTCGATATTGAATTTATAACGCTGCCAGTTTTATTTGTCAACTAGCTTTCCGCCCCGCGGTTTCACCCAAGTTGTGGACGAAATTTAATAAAAAAAAAAAATTAACTCTCTAATTATGTAGCAGGTTTTGTGTTTATCCATAACAAAAAGAAACTTACAAATATATTTAAAAAAAACTGGTCAAGTGCGAGTCGGACTCGCGCACCGAGGGTTCCGTATTAATTTTGTAGTTCATAGTGGCAACTGAAATACATCATCTGTGAAAATTTCAACTGTCTAGCTATCACGGTTCATGAGATACAGCCTGGTGACAGACAGACATACGGACAGCAGAGTCTTAGTAATATGGTTTCCTTTGGGTACGGAACCCCTAAAAATCAAATCTTTTCTCTGTGTCATATTAGTTTGTCAATAAATTACATTTGAATTGTAACCTCTATTTAATTTCAATACTACAAACAGATTAATTGGATATAACACTTGATAACTACTAATAATAAATACCCATATATAGTATACTAGCTGTTCCGCGCGGTTTCGCCCGCGTTCCAGAGAGATCTTATCTTTTCCCGGTATAAAAAGTAGCCTATGTGCTATTCCAGACTATAATCTATCTCTAAGCCAAATTTCATCCAGATCCCTTCAGCCGTTCTGGCGTAAATGAGTAACAAACATACATCCATCCATCCATCCATCCATCCATCCAAACATTCACATTTTTAATACTAGTAGGATTAGTTTGTCAATAAATCGCATTTGAATTATAACCTCTATTTAATTTCTATTAGTACCTACTACGAACAAATTAATTGGATATAACACTTGATAAGTACTAATAATAAATACCTATATTTAGTATATATAATATTTTTTAATTTTGGAGATTTTGATAGTAGCTCGAAATCATTCGTGTTGCGTCCTCATTTCTTCGAGCTTGGCGGACACACTGCCGTGCGTTTGGTCCAATGACATTAGTTCCATTATACTAAAGGGTGAGGGGCCATCTAATCAGATCTCTTTGGTAACTGCATTCTGTTACTTTTCCATGTTAAAATTATGAAGAAAGATACATGATATACGTGTTTTAATTCTGGATTAATAAATTACGTGGTGAACAAATGTATAAAACTGTCCCCCGCGGTTTCACCCGAGTTCCCGAGGGATCTTATCCTTTCCCGGGCTAAAAAGTATCCTATGTGTTATTCCATGATATGATCTACCTGTGTGCCAAGTTTCTTCAAAATCCGATCAGCTGTTTTTGCGTGGTTGAGTAATAAACATTCATCCATCCATCCAAACTTTCACATTTATAATATTAGTAGGATTCCCGTGACACATGATGTTGGTCCGCGATTAACTCCGGAACTACTGAACCTATCTTAATGGCTTAACTTGGCACACAAATAGATTATATACTGGAATAAAAGATGGGATACTTTATCCTGGGAAAAGAAAAGATCTTTCTGGGAAGCGGATGAAACCGCGGGGGACAGCGAGTAATCAATTTCAACTGTAGGTACCATGTCCTTTTTAATACCAAAGGGCAAAACTCTCCAAAGCTATAATCAATCATTCCACAGCAATCGAATCGAGAGCACTTCCCCGAGTATTCCCGACCACTCGGCGACAATAGCCGATGCTTCACGAAGAATTAACCACTCTGTTTCTATTCTAGTGGCATTGTAATTGATCCTCGATAATGTTATTATGCTCTCGATATGCGAATGTTTGATGGAATGCGTTTGAGTACATGAATACTGCCTTCTAGGTATTGTAATAAGGTCTACAATACATTGGCAATGTCCCTGGTATTGCTAATGTCTATAGGCGACGGCAGTTACCATGAGGTCACCTGACTGCTTGAAATAAAAAATCTGACTCTAATATAGGTCTTGAATTCATTTGCTGTACAGAATAGTTTAGAATAAAAGATTTAAAATATGCTTTCAACGCCCGCTTTCCCCAAGGGTCTTATTTTTTCCCTGGCTAA
Organism: Ochropacha duplaris; assembly: GCA_951361185.1. NCBI lineage: Eukaryota > Metazoa > Arthropoda > Insecta > Lepidoptera > Drepanidae > Ochropacha > Ochropacha duplaris. The sequence continues at coordinate 993,985 of OX592712.1, read as the reverse complement.
AAAGTATCCTATATCTTATTCCAGAGTATCATCTATGTATATGCCAAGTTTCATCCAAATATGTTGTTGTACTTGTATACACATACTTTCGTGTTTATAATAATTTATTACATACCATATTAGTAAGTAAAAAAATATCTAGTACACGGCCACCAAAAGCTGCACCTGTTCACAAGTATGCCGCGTGTGGCAGCCACCTCTCTCTTCGTCAAATTGGAGGGTAGTTAGATTTCTTTTCGGTTGGATACTGAAAACATTGCAGTTGAAAGCAGATTAAATAATATATCATACAATGTAAACGAAGGGTGGTTGGTTAACACACTACCTATCACGCCGCGGGTCGTGGGTTCGATTCCCATCCAGGACGGACATTTGTGTGCATGAACATGTCTGTTTGTCCTGAGTCTGGCTGTAATTATCTATTAGAGTATGTATTTAAAAAAAAACTAATAATAAGTAGTATATCAGTCATCTGGTTTCCATATTACAAGCTCTGCTTAGTTTGGGATCTGATAGCCGTGTGTGAACAAATGTCCCAGGATATTTACGATGACCTATTTACTAAAACGAACTTTCAACACCATAATTTTCCTACAAATTTATAGCACAGTATAATATCTTTATACTGTGTTTATAGTTACCTGCACGCTTGCCAAAATTTTCCTCTGGCTGTATTATCCTAACAAATCAAAGAGCCTGAAATAATGTACGTTGTAAATCGTTCGAGTGGCACAAAGCCAATGAGCCGCTTTATAATTAGACAGCATGTCGCCAGGCGCGCGCGGCGTCCAATCGCAACGCTCCGCCCACCAATTCCGAAATTAAAAAGTCGCGTTCTTAATTCGTAAATGAAAACGGCCAGTGCCCCGTGGCGTGAGTACATCCCTGAGATGCGGCGTCAGTGATAGCGGTGCCATAAGCGGAGCGGGTTGATAAGCGAAGCGGTATTAGGTTAAAGTATTTTCGCTTAGATTATTATGCAGCATTAGACTTAGTTTTAACCTCTCAATATTAATTTGTTTTTCAACTTTTTTGATATCAGTAGGACAATTTCAAAATCCCTCCGCGCTATGATATGGGTTTCTTCAAAATGGGCGTAAAAAGAGCTCTTCAAGGTCGGCAACACATCGGCAATCACCCTGGTATTGCAAATGGCAATACGCGGCGGTGACCAATTACAATCATGTGGACCGTCTGCCTGTTTGTCAACCTATTGACATAAAAAAAAAACAGTGAGTCGAATTCTCTAATCTTTTCCAGGTACCTAATAAGAAACACTTTTATCAATTAAACACCGACGTCCTTTAGTAAAAATGTTTTTGAATTTAAAAAAAGTATCATTTCTTGAATGTCAATCCTGACAATAACACGTCTGAACTTCGCAGGGGAACTCGAAAGCTGTAATGTTATGTTTCGGTCACATAGGGACCGCGGCCTTACCCTATAATTTTACGGGGACATTTTTAATTTATTAAAATGGCGGGGGCTCAATGATTATTTGATATTCAAAGTCAATATTTATTTTTTATTAGCGCTCACATCGTGTTCCCCTGCGAAGTTCGTCGTCCGCTTTTCATCTTGTTTTTGTATTACACGTGTTTACGCTCATATTTTTATTTCGAATATGTTCCGTATCTGTTCTGTGAATTTGTATATGCTGTCTATATTCGATAAAAAAAATATCTGACTTAAACCAGTTCATAAAACTTGAAATATACTAAAAAAAATAGCGAGTGCTGTAAAATTCATTCTTTATACGATTTTTAATTACAATAAAGTCTTCCTTATTTTTTTTGTAAACATGGTTTGATCCAAGTTGTTATAATATTGTTTACAGTTCTGAGAGACAGTTGCTTTTAAGGCATTGTAATAAGGTGTACAACACATTGGCAATCCCCCTGGTATTGCTAAAGTTTAATAGGTGACGGTAGTCACTTACCCGCCGTCTGGTTGTACCTTGCTGTATTAATGTAGCACAATTTTAGCCAATAAATCTTTAACAATGCAGTCGCAATAATTTAATTTATGAACACATCTAAATATTGAAGGAAATCTCTCGTATTTTATTGAACAACAACAAAGAATACTCAATTCAGTGGAGAAACAATATTTATTCAATAACCCGACACCCGAACTGCGCTACAGGGGAGTGCACTCCGAGGGTCGCATCGCATTCAATTTGGGCTCACTCAATGATGCGCGCCCGATTTAATGACAGGTGACGTTTATCGCGACTCCGGCCCTAAGAGCGTACAATATGACCATATTAAACGGGGACTGCGTAAAGTTCGTCGTATACAGAGACGCTAGGTGTAACTGGCAGTATGGTCTGAATGCGGACAAAAAGGCAACGGGGCTGATTCTGTTGTTTTTAATCTTTTATAAAAAAAAAACTTGAGAGGTGTCAAGGGACACCCGGTTGGAACGAAGTTATATAAGTCGAGAGAGTATATATATATTAAAAAAAAAAAAACAAAATCAAAAACCAAAAAATGAAAAAAATATCTGGCTTGCTTTCTATAAGAGAGAGAGAGAGAGACAGACAGAGAAACATGCGCACGCCGCACAGCTTACAATAAAGTGACACTGACACTAAAAGTATCGGACAATTTTTCGTAAGAATTTTTTCCGTCTAGCCCCCTTTCACAACGCGCGATTGAAACGTGTAACGACATCTATCTACAAATAGATTTAGTTCGCACGACTCATAAATAGATGACGCTCCAATAATCTAAATCGCGCTAACGAAGTTTTCTATGCGATCTGTATATATACAAGATTCCAACAGTTACAGTTGAACAGCGGTCCACAGGCACGATGACCTAGCCTGGCGGAGGAGTCTAACATCTCGCTCCACCATAAAAGTAATTTAAAGCTGTCAAATTAATCAAAGCAAAATGAAAACTTGAGAAAATTCTTGATAAACTTAATCTACTTGTTGACAAAAGCTCTGATCCGATCGCGACGACATTTAACCAAATATACACTAGAGCCTGGAAAAGAAGATAGTAGGTACTCATAGCGTGCTATTTTCGGTATTAAAATTTACAGAAAAAAGCACAATAAATGAATTAAACGCCAACAAAGTCACTTGCAAATAGGTAAGTGACTTACAACACCCGTTAATACTGTGACAACACCTTACTGGTGCATCACATTCAACTCTACTAGAGTTGCCATCCGTTCCGGTTTTCCGAGTTGTCTTAGTTTAGAGGGCATCCTGGGAACGTCAGGCAGGCTTCAAAATATTTCTTAATATGTACAATATTTGGTTTAAAAAAAACACTATCTTTTTTTTATACCACAAGTGACAACGAAGCTGGGTCACCTGATGGTGAGTGACTACTGTCGCCTATAGAAATTAGCAATACCAGGGGGATTGCCAATATGTTGTACACCTTATTATGCCTTAAAAGCAACTGGCTCTCAAGTGCAACTGCCGGAACACACCAATGCTTAACGACAGATTTTCAACTTGAGGATGGTAGCCAGCCAGTCGAGTACTACAAAATACCCTACCACCGTGCTATGGTTTCCTCACGATGTTTTCGTTCACCGAAAGCTCAAACCCATTGTAGGATTCGAACCCACGACCTTCGCCACGACCGTTCATCTGTTCACGATCTTGTTGCTTGCCAAATTGTAGAGGTAGCAATTTCAATTTCAATTTCATTTATTCAGTTTAGGACTTATGAACGTTACAATTGACTCTACCACCGGTTCGGAATACACGTTCCATACTGAACGCTCGAGTGATAAATGTGCGTTGACCTTTATTGTTGAACGGATAATGTTTGTTTTGGATTACCAACGTCACATGCTTACATGTGTCGAGCGGGGACTACATTAAATTGTCATTTATATAAAAGGTGTGAGGGATGAAGCTGAGCGATCAGCAATACAGATGTCCGTCTGAATCTAGAAGGATCCCTCTTTAGGGATTGCAAGTCAATGAACCATTATAGTTTTGTCATGTCAAAGTCAAAACCATTTATTCAGTGTAGGCCCTAGAAGGGCACTTATGAAGGTCGAATTACAGAATTTACCACCGGTTCGGAAGTCAGACAACAACTGAGAAGTACCGGCAAGAAACTCAGCAAGGTTACATTTTTTAAATATTTTTGGACCATCTGACTATATCTATTGGTTTTTTTTTTTCAAATGTTTAACAATTTTATTCTTAAAATTATACATAAAAACATGTCTATCCGTCACAGCTTCTATTTGTAATCTATTAGGCCTATGTCGGTTGCCACACGAAGCTGAATTTTTGATAGAGCGAGCGAAGCGTCTCGCTTTTGGCCAAAAATGCATTTGTATGTCTGTCCGTCTGTTCTCCTCTACAGGTCGCATTTCTTAACAAATTCTCGTGAAATTTTGTGAGCATGTTAGATAATTATGTATAATTGTAGGTAATATGTTTTTTTTTGTCGATTCAGTTTTTGGAATAGGGGTTGAAAACGTAAATAAAATACCGGTCAAGTGCGAGTCGGACTCGCGCACAAATTTTGTAGTTTAGTTAGCAACAGAAATACATCATCTGTGAAAATTTCAACTGTCTAGCTATCACGGTTCATGAGATTCAGCCTGGTGATAGACAGACAGACGGACAGTAGAGCCACTAGTAATACAATTATTTAAGTAAATAATTTCCAAAAATTACTAGACACGTGCCAGTATCATGGCGAAAATTGTGGCCAACCAAATATCTAACTCGTGAATCAAACCAAACCATCAACTACTTTAATTCAAACCTTATTACCATTGCTATAAAGTTCTCAACTATATGAACAACATAAAGCATTCTATTGGTTCCTATAACCCATTCTAATTTCACCGTAAGTGACGTCGGATACCGCGACGAAGGTCGTGGGTTCGAATCCTACAATGAGCTTGAGCTTTCGGTGAAGGAAAACATCGTGAGGAAACCTTACCACGGTGGTAGGGTACTTTGTAGTACCCGACTGGCTGGCTACCACCGTCAAGTTGAAAAACTGCGGCCAAGCACCTATCGGTGTGTTCCGACAGCTGCACTCGAGAGCCAGTTCCCATCTAGGCTTTGTGTGCTTACCACCTTCGGCCACATCATCACTTACTATGGTGAAATTGTGGTCAAACACAAGCTTATCCAGAATAACAAAAAAAAACCTCTATATCAAGCGTATTAAAAGTTACAGTTTATTCACAAAAGTTGTGTAAAGCCACGTGTATGTATGCCGTATAATGTAGATGACACAAGGGATTCGGTCGGGAATCGAACCGTGTACCCATGAGGATTGACGGTAGCGGCACGCGACTTGAGGGCACAGCTTGCGACGATTTTCCCAGAAAAGAAAGATATTAGTTACTAGGTGTTCCCGTGGGATCTTATCTTTTCCCGGGACAAAATATAGCCTATGTTCATCAAGGATAATGTAGCTTTCTAATGGTGAAATAATTTTTCAAATCGGTCCAGTAGTTTCAGAGCCTATTCAATGCAAACAAACAATCAAATCTTTCCTCTTTATAATTTTAGTATAGATCGACGTAAAGTACTAAAAAATAAAGATGACATTCGTATCAAAGAATCAAGGTAAATATCGACGGTCCGGTTTGCGTGGTTGGTTAACACACTACCTATCCCGTCGCAGGTTTTGGGTTCGATTCCCATCCAGGACAGAAGTTTGTGTGCGAACATGTCTGTTTGTCCTTAGTCTTTTTTTATTTTTATTCTGGATAAGCTTGTGTTTGACCACAATCTCACCATGGTAAGTGATGATGTGGCCGAAGGTGGTAAGCACACAAATCCTAGATAGGAACTGGCTCTCAAGTGCAACTGTCGGAACACACCAATAGGTGTTTGGCGACAGATTTTCAACTTGAGGGTGGTAGCCAGCCAGTCGGGTACTACAAAGCACCCTACCACCGTGCTATGGTTTCCTCACGATGTTTTCCTTCACCGAAAGCTCAAGCTCATTGTAGGATTCGAACCCATGACCTTCGTCGCGGTATTCGATGTCACTTACCACTGAGCTATCATCGCTTTAAAATCTGAATGTAATTTTAAGAACTTTTGACTAAACCAAACGCGTTGGCTCATTTTGATGATTCCCACGTCAATCGATTTGCCTTATTATTAAAACGGTAGTTTATATGTAGTTTTGTATGAAATACTGCCTTGATTCGTCATAAATATATCATCAAAAGATCTATTACCTATTTGTCTTTAAATTAGTAATCATTTTTTTTTACATGCGTCAGTTTATACCCTGGTAAGGCACTTATGAACGTTTACAATTGACTCTACTAACGTTTCGGAATACACTTAAACTGAGAAGACTCCGGCAAGAAACTCGGCAAGGCAACTTTCTACAGTGGATCTATTTTTTAAGGCAATATCTCTGTTGGACGCATAAGCATCAAGTACTGTTCCTAATCTGATTTTCTGCCAATTAATGTATTACCTCGTCTGTATTTTACACAGTTGAAGGCGATGATAGCTCAGTGGTGGTGACGTCGGACACCGCGGCGAAGGTCGTGGGTTCGAATCCTACAATGGGCCTGAGCTCTCGGTGAAGGAAAACAACGTGAGGAAACATAGCACGGTGGTAGGGGACTTTGTAGTACTCGACTGGCTGGCTACCACCCTCAAGTTGAAAATCTGTCGCCAAGCACCTGTTGGTGTGTTCCGGCAGTTGCACTTGAGAGCCAGTTGCCTTTAAGGCATTGCAATAAGGTGTACAACACATTGGCAATCCCCTTGGTATTGCTAATGTCTATAGGCGACGGTAGTCACTTACCACCAGGTGACCCGTCAGCTTCGTTGTCACTTGTGGTATAAAAAAAAAAAATAAGTTGTCATGCTTGAATACTATTAGGAGACAAAACACTAGTCGTACGTATATAAGGGTGCGATCAAATGGACCGTGCCATATTAGCGCGCATGATTTTTTACATTAGAGTGTTTTGATTTCATTTCGCAGCGTAGTGAACGCGCATATGGCGTCGCTAAGTGCGAATTGAATTAATTATTTGGAACTAAATGTTATTGGTATGATTAAAAGCGCTTATTGCTAGCTATTTGACTAATGGGAACAGAGCTAAGATGAAAATATTGTGCAATCAATGTATACACTAAAAGTATTGCGGCGACCCATGGTCTTCCATTCTGAAAAAAATCCCAAAAACCAAATTAACAAATAATAATCCATATTCAATCTAACTTGTTCATAAAATTTCACGTGAATCGGTTGAGAAATGCGACCTGTAGAGGAGAACAGACGGACACTTGGACAGACATACAAAAGCATTTTTGCCCAAGCTGAAACGGAGACGCTTCGCTCGCTCGGTCAATGAGTAGATGTTTGAACGACTTTGACTTTGAATGAAAAAATGGAGATGACAAAGAGATTTTTAATAGAAATGGAGCCAGTTAATCAATTGCTGCATGATAAAGTGTTTAAAAAGTCTTCCAAAAAACACAAGTGTGTGCATAATTGTAGCTCAGCTAAAGTGGGTTGTGTCAAAATGGTTTAAAATTCAATTGCATGATTCCACCCAAACATACTAAGTGATGAAGTTAAATGAAATAAGCATGCTAAAATTTTGAGGCAGTTAAATTCGTCAAAGATAATGTATCAGCTAAAAAAGCAATTTTTGAAAATTAATCCTCTGTCCTTAGAAAGCGCGGGGTATAAACTTATGAATAGTCTAGACTCGAAACGCACGCACGGTTCGGAATTTTGATTTTGCTGATAATGATCAGCTCCCAAAAGCAGCACCCGTTCACAAGTATGACGCGATAAAAGAAAGGACCACGGATGGTTTGTCCTCTATAATGTGACCCAAAAGAATTCTCACGCCCTCAGAAACTTTTAATGACATAATTGGCCCAAACGCGAAATTATCAACGGCACGCGCTCCGCAAATGTGGTTCTGATGTATCCGCAAGGGAACGGGTTCGGTTACCGGCTCCACCGTCCCTTGTGACGTGTGGCTGTCACGGAACCATGACATGTTATGATACAGCTAGGGTGTGTCATAAGGCGAGTTTTTGAGGAGTTACAATAAGCCATTGCTGTCGTGTTTTTGCTTTTGAACAATGGGTAACTTTCCCCCGCGGTTTCACCGATCTTATCTTTTCCCGGGATAAAAGGTATCCTGTTTTATTCCAGGCTACGATCTACCTGTGTGCCATGTTTCATCATAATCCGTGCAGTAGTTTTTGCGTGATTGAGTAACAAACATTCGGTGTATATTTATAAATATTTTGGAGTTGATTTTTCCAAATTCCTTTCGTAGCGGATCTATTTCTGAGATTTCGCGATTATGCAGTGAATGGTGGGGAACTAACTCTATCTGTCTGTTTGTCTGCATAGTTTTAACGGCTAAACTGCGGAACAGGTTTTGATATCATTTCGTATGCCCTGAACTGTTAGGAATTATAAGTTTCTTTTTTTTATCGTCTCCTAAGTAAACGATTTTCACCCAGCTGCAATATAAACCTCTTCTCTGTATTATATAAAAAGAAATAGAGAGAGAACAAATAGCTATAATCTTTATCAGAAGCCCGCATGACATCTCTATCGGCTCGGACGCCCCGCGGCGTCGACCGTGCGCCCGCTGCGTTGTTGTGCCCACTGCATTACGAACGACTGCCCATTGTGGGTAATTATGAGCTTTTGTTTGTTTTGTCATGGATTAAAAACAGCGAATTTAATTCGTAACTAGCGTTTTGGGGATTAACTTGAACGCATTAAGTTTTGAGCGTCAATTTGGTGGTCGAATTATGAATTTAAAAAAATGTCTATTGCTGGAGATATGTTGAATTGACTCCAATAAAATTGTAGTGTTGCTTTATGCTATGTTAGGGATCTTTTGACTCACTATTTAGTTTGTCTATATCTTTCATAGATAAGCTGGTGATAGGCGTGCCTGAAAAACACCTGTCACTCACAGGCCGTGGGTTCGATTCCCATCCAGGACAGACAATTTTGTGCATGAACATGTCTGTTTGTCCTAAGTCTGGGGGTAACTTGTGTCATGATGTTGGTCTGCGATTAAATCCGAAACTGTATACTAAACTGATCTTGATAAAAATTGGCGCACCGGTAGATTATATGCTGAAACAAGAGATAATACTTTTTATCCCAGGAAAAGAAATGATCCCTCGGGAACGCGGGTGAAATGAAATGAAATGAGTTTTTCTAAATTAATATAAAATGAACTAAACTAAAAAAGTCCTATTTGAAAATGTAAGATCTAAATTATTAATGAACTCCAGCGGAGTTGCAAAAAGGTTACTTTATCTTGTGGGGGGAGAATAGGGTAACACTGACACTTCACGTTAAGTGCCGTGCGACCGTCCAGGTGCGTACCTCACTCCCGGACTCTATTCCCGTTTCCCGTTCTCAGCAACGTGGGAGACGTTGCACTTGGCTCGGGGTAAATCGGGGGTGAAATGAGCAGTGTTGTGATTCCATAGGGTTGAGGTGTTGATCTTTGTGATTGTTCCATTAATTAATTTGATGGAATTGTAGATTTTGTTATTGGGGTACAAGGAAAATAATCATGGCATATTTCGTACTAGTTTCGTAATAGTTTTTAACATAAATAAGCTTGTGTTTGAACGCAATTTCACCATGGTAAGTGATGATGTGGCCGAAGATTCAAACCCACGACCTTCACCGCGGTATCCGAGGTCGCCTTAAAAGATTTATAGAAAACTAAATTTCCGCCTTATTTTTAGGAATGATTTTAATGATCTTATCTGTTCTTGAGATAAAATCCTATGTTTTATTCAAAAATCCGTTCAGCCGTTTTTGCGTGATTAAGCAACAAACTATTATCTATTTAAGTATGTATTTACAACAAAAAAAAGTAGTCTTATGTAATATATCAGTCATCTGGTTTCCATATTACAAGCTTTGCTTAGTTTGGGATCAGATAGCCGTGTGTGAAAAAATAAAAAAAAACATTAAAACTTTCACATTTGTAATATTAGTAGGATAATAGGATTTTAATATTGACTTTTGTCATTGCAATAAATCGTTAATAAACACACAAGATAAAACTACTTAACAAATTGACATCACTTGTGAAAAAAACGTAATAACCGTATTGATTCCCAACATCAAAGTCATGAAATAAATCAAGTAATCAAACCTGATTGCAACTCGAGACCATTGTTTTTTTTTTTACCGAATAATCGAATCGGACAATCGAAAACAATCCAATGGGACGCAACAAACGATTATCGCTAGCCCATTGCTAAGTAGTCGCGACAAGCATGAGTGGGGCATTCGAGACTGGGGTGTGTGATAGAGACGGCTATATAAGATTGTTTGTTGTCAAAGAGGGATGGAAGAGTGGCGTTTCAGCGACAGATTGGCGCGCACATGTCGAGTTGCGATGCTCTTTTTGCTAACTTTGTCATAGTGTTGTTTTTGTTATCGATTCTTTGAAATTGATGGAATATTTTTTAATTCAAAATAAGTGCAATAAAAATTGTTTTAGTATAGTTTATTGGTCAGTATTTGTTAATCAATCATAAATATCTATTCAATATAGATTACTAGCTTTCACCCGCGGTCCCGTGGGATCTTATCTTTTCCCGGCATAAAAATATAGCCTATGCCACTCACAAATAACGTGGCTTTCTATTGGTAAATGAATTTTCAAAATCGGTTCAGTAGATCCAGATATTACCTACAACCTGAAAACCTTTACCTCGTTATAATATTAGTGCGGTGTATTATAAAAAAAAAAAAATATATATATATATATAAATAGAAATGAAAATATCTGGCTTGCTTTCTATAAGAGAGAGAGAGAGAGAGAGAGAGAGAGAGAGAGAGAGAGAGAGAGAGAGAGAGAGAGAGAGAGAGAGAACATGCGCACGCCGCACAGCTTACAATAGCTTACTACACACAACTGTCACCGACAGTGACACAAAAAGTGTCGTAAGATTTTTTTCCGTCTAGCCCCCTTTCACAACGCGCGATAAGGAACTTCGTTCATCGTCATCGTTTCAGCTGTAAGTCGTCGACTGCTGGTCATAGGCCTACCCCAAAGTTTTCCACAACATGCGATCGTTGCTCGCATCTAGCGGTTTAATAAAGAATGTTGTATCTAAACATCATTAAAAATAAGTCAGAAGGTCCAAAAATATATAACCTTGCTGAGTTTCTTGCCGGTTCTTCTCAGTTGTTGTCTGACTTCCGAACCGGTGGTAACTTCTGTAATTCGACCTTCATAAGTGCCTTTCTAGGGCCTAAACTGAATAAATGGTTTTGACTTTGAAAACATCACGAATAATTTCCATTCTTATTAGGATTTTTAATTTTCTTTCATCCATCGATATCGAGCACATCACTACTGCAGCTTTCAAGAGGACACACGAAAGGGGAGCCTCGGGGCGAACGGCAGCACTTGTTTGTGCGATTTAATTTCATTTATCAACGCATTACTTACTGAGACAGAATTACTTACCCGGATTACCCGGCTCTGCCCCCTTTCGTATGTAAATAACGCACTCGTATTTAGAGTTCCTTGTGGTAATAAAAATAATTTCGCCCGGGCGCGGACATCTCGCTTTGATCCTGTGCCAACCGACGGTTAATTTAATTTTTGACTGCAACGTATAAGTGAATGATTATTATAGTATGGATGTTTGTAAAACATTTTCTTTGTTGTCATTACTGTCGGAATTTTCGTAAATCTGCCTCGTGAAATTAATTTTGTTTCTTCATATTCTTATTTAAATTAAATAATCTAAATTTTAAGGCTTGATGCTCAGTGGTAGCGACGTCGGATACCGCGGCGAAGGTCCTACAATGAGCTTGAATTTTCGGTGAAGGAAAACATCGTGAGGAAACCATAGCACGGTGGCAGGGTACTTTGTAGTACCCGACTGGCTGGTTACCACCCTCAAGTTGAAAATCTGTCGCTAAGAACCTATTGGTGGTCTGACAGATGCACTTGAAAGCCAGTTCCCATCTAGGATTTGTGTGCTTACCACCTTCGGCCACATCATCACTTAGCATGGTGAGATTGTGGTCAAACACAAGCTTTTCCAGATTTTTTTGCAAATGCAAACCGGTAGTGGTTCATGGAAACATGACGAAACGATTACAGGTTTTTTTTCTATTAGGTAAATTTAAATAAACTTTATTTGCATGCTAACTGTTCTCCGCAGTTTCACCTGCGTTCCCGAGGGATCTGTTTTCCGGGATAAAAATATAACCTATATTACTCAGGGATAATGAAACATTTGTAATGGTGAAAGTTTTTTTTTTTATAAACCTTTCCTCTTTATAATATTAGTTTAGATAGCGTACTCCTGCAAAAACAAGCCCTACATCCAAGCATTACATTCGTATTTGCAAAGACAAAGTCTAAAACAATCATTAATATTTTAAAAAAATTATGAAAACAGTTTTCAATGCACAAAAAAAACCATAAAACGTGTCAATAAACTCAATAATAGCTTACTACAGAACCCTACGTATGCTATTTAAATTCACGCTCAACTAAATCTATTTTTATATAAAAAGGGCGCGCCTACCGATGAATTTGTTTAAAGAACATTTGCATTTTTATTCGTATTTTATTAAATAGAAATAAAATTGATGTCTCAATTTATGGGTAACGTTATTATGTACGGGTTAAGTCTTAATATGGGTTAAATTTAACGAGGTTAACACCTGTTGTGATTTGTATGGTTAATTTCGTACTACAAACTAGCTTTTGCCTGGTCTACATTTCTGTGTTTTTGTGGAATCCTGTCATTTAACCACTTAGGGATCAAAACGTCAAAACCATCTATTCAGTTTAGGCCCTAGAAGGGCACTTATGAAGGTCGAATTACAGAAGTTACCACCGTTTCGGAAGTCAGCCTTCAACTGAGAAGAACCGGCAAGAAACTCAGCAAGGTTACATTTTTTAAATATTTTTGGGCCATATATTGTGACTATATTGACTTTTTATTATTAACCGCTAACTAACCTGACCATTGTGTTGTTGTACGTTTACTTGTCACGCTGTATACACATGCTCGGGAATGCAATCCTGTATTAATCCTTTGTTATTATTGTTTATTTTATTATTATTGATGGTTTTTTTTTGTTTTTTTTTTATACTGGATAAGCTTGTGTTTGACCACAATCTCACCATGGTAAGTGATGATGTGGCCGAAGGTGGTAAGCACACAAAGCCTAGATGGGAACTGGCTCTCAAGTGCAGCTGTCGGAACACACCGATAGGTGCTTGGCGACAGATTTTCAACTTGAGGGTGGTAGCCAGCCAGTCGGGTACTACAAAGTACCCTGCCACCGTGCTATGGTTTCCTCACGATGTTTTCCTTCACCGAAAGCTCAAGCTCATTGTAGGATTCGAACCCACGACCTTCGCCGCGGTATTCGACGTCACTTACCACTGAGCTATCATCGCCTTTATTAACTGTATACTGTACGGTATTCTGTTTTGTGTGCCTAATAAATAAAATGTCCATACTTGTGCAGTTATAAGTTTGAGGGCCCCTGGATACCAAAGTTCATAGTCTTTGTATAAAGTCAACACCTCATAATTTGTACTAAAATGTAAGTGCGCGTCGTTTGACAGCCACTCAGATCACAAGCCGAGGAAAAAACAAGCAATATTTAAACGAATTGGACTCAAACATCAACTTCCTTTCATTTCCTACTTCCCTCAATTAAAATAAATCTACGCACTAAAATTAACATACCTCGAACACTTAAAATGCCGACGGATTTAACATCGCTGCCAGTTTACCCTGACCTACCCCGCCGCCCCGATCGGAACAACCAGTCATCTTATTTGAGACGTTTAAAGACATGTCAAAGATCCTGATTAGCTGGACGTTTTAGGCTCCAGAAAGTATCAAACCGTAATGGGCATGCGTATATCACATTGTAAAAGGCGCCGAATGCGCCCGCGTCGTTTATCTAACTGAAATTAAGAACGAAAACATTTTAAACGAGCCATAAATATTTCTATGGTGAGTGCTTTCCTTTGGTGTAGCCATTGTGGAGACAGATTTTGTACTTAGTTTTATTTTCATGTGTAAATTTGTGGAGTAATTGTGTGTTAAATAAATGTTTAATAAAGATCTTTTAGACGGTTGCTTTTTCATTTTCGTCCGTATTAGGTTTTTTTTTATTTTTCATTTTTTCATTATATTAATACTGGTAAAATAAAACCTCTTTAAATGGAATGAAAGGAGAAAAGAAAATGGTATGAAAATATTATTTTTCTCTAATCGTAATCGTAAATATTCCATTCAAAATTTTACGGTTACACATATTAAATCAAAATAATTTTACAGCCAAATTTAAAATTACCAGAAAATAAAAGAAACTAACACACCTGGCAACACAATTGGTGTAAAAGCGCAGGCGCCGCTCGTAACCTCGCCTTCCATTAGCGCGTTTGTATTTAGAACTTGACACGATTGGCTTCACGGAGGCAATGAATCATTGGCGCCAACTTTTGTATTTTATACAGGTTGCGTATAATTCTCTACTATAATCTTTTAAAATCAAACACGGTATGTGTTTGATTGCGACAAGTTAAGACTTAAGAAAGTAGTCAAATAAAAAATTCAAAAATCTCTTTATTAAGTAAACTCATTATAAGTATTTTTGATCGTCACATGTTTGATATATGACAAAATATTTTTTTACTCTTATGCACGGTTCTTAAGGTTGCTTTTGCTGAGAAGAGCCGGCAATAAACTCAGCAATTACTCTTTTTAAAAACAACTTCGACTTATTACATTTAATTCTTAAAAAAATAGTTTCACATGGTACAAGATATGAAACTCATAAAATAGCTTGTGAAGCGAGCAATTCATTTAAATGCATTCTTGTCATCTACAAAATCAGAAACTTTATAGTACCCTTTCAAACATAACTTTTGTATAACTAACTTTTTAAATCTATACACAGATAGTTTTGAATTTTTTTGTGTACCTTGTTATAGAAACGTATACATTGCCCCTTGAAAGAGTCCCTAATTTTGCTGAGCTGAGTTTTTGGTACATCGAGATTGTCCTTATTTCTAGTGTTCAGGCTATGAGTGTCGCTGTTCTTAGGAAAATTATGGATGTTTCGAATGAGAAGTCTGTTTAAAAAGATGTCCAAAATAAACACGTCCTGTCGTAGATTAATAACGGGTCATCGCGCCACTCTGACGTAAATGCTGCGCTTCCTTTCCGTGACAGCTCCGAAAATGCAGCAACTCAATATTTTTGTGTGTATTTGCAAGGATGCTAGTGTGCGTGAAAAATTGCGTCGCGGAAACACTGAATGGTGTCATTTCTTGCAGCGAGACTGGGCTCGTTTCGGCTCGGGTACGATTTAGGCGTAGTATTTGTTGCCGCATTTTTCAAATATGACGGCGGCATCTAGTCGGAGCGGCGCGCGAGGACCTATTAAAAATCTATGGCGTCCTGTATACGAAAGATCAAAATAACCGCGATGTACTAAATGACACGTATCCGAAACGTAGTCTACTTATATGTATATTCGGATAATTTATCTATCACTTAAGATGTATGCAAGTACAAATTATTTATGGGTAAATATTTACATTTTACGATAATCTTAGCAAATTGTATTTGCCTATTAATACTTTTTTCGTTATAGAATGAGAATATTAGTCTTTTTAGATCCAATTAATATTTGAAATGCGTCACCGTTACATGGTGGACATCCCATTTTTACGCACGAAGCGATTTGCATCATCTTTCATTATGCGTACTGCTAAGGAGTGGAACTCCTTGCCTGAGTCTGTGTTTCCCGATAGTTACAACCTGGGAGTCTTCAAGACTCGAGAGAATAGCTTACTTCTAGGTAAGCATGCACCACCGTAGACCACATCAAAGTGAGATTGTGGTCAAAAGCAAACCTATTTAACCATATAAAATGTAGTATAGTTTAGCTATAATAAATACACCTTTTAAAAATATAGAAGAAAATCCGACCAATGCACATGTATGCAATTCGGTTTTGAACTACTTTTACTTAATAACAATTTTAGTGTTAGATCGAAAAGTTGTTTTATTATAGCAGAACTATAAGACTCATTGGACTTGGTAGTTCTCCTTGTAACATCAGTCCTTGATCTAGGGATGCAGATTTACAGTTTTAACTGACGGACGAGTCTAAAAAGGCATTATCTAAACCCTTAAAATTTCGTTACCACAAATTTCATCATCATCAGCCCGTGTTGATGGACACAGGCGTCTTCTAAGGCGCGCCACTGAGCCCGGTCTTCGGCGATTGTTTTCCAATCGTCACCAGCCACTTTGCGTATGTCATCGCTCCACTTAGCTGGAGGGCGCCCTACACTACGTTTACTGAGTCGTGGTCTCCACTCAAGAACACGTCTACCTCAACGGTTATCAGTTCTACGGCAGATATGACCAGCCCACTGCCACTTCAGCTTACTAATCCTTTGGGCTATGTCGATGACTTTAGTTCTCTGTCGGAACACATCATTTCGGATGCGATCCTTCAGAGACAAAATCACACCATAAATTTACTTCGGCGTAATGACCTATTTAACGACTTTTTTTTCAAGTCTCGAGATTCCAAACTTTCGTCTCTTCATGCCCCCTCAAGATCGAAATATATATCGTAATGAGACCATTATACTATGTTAAGTATTATCTATTTCCAGTTGATTTCAGACAAACTGACCTTTACGTCAGACGTCTCGAATATTTAAGATTATATTATCTTAAACTGTCGCCTGTGAGGAGGTCCTCGCGTCGCATTATCACCGAATACAAAATCATGTCCCCAGTTTTCAACTCTATGTTTAATGTGCTAAGGTTGATAGTCAAGAACATAACAGTTAAAGTTAATTTGTATCAAAAAAGTCGCTACACGAGTGTCCAATCGCGAGACGGTGATTCAAATTCCAAATTCGAAATTCCTGACGTTCCACTGGCGCCATGTTTTTTTTTTTGTAAAAAGGATTAAAATATAGCTTGAAATAATTGTTTCTAATTGGTTTGTTAATGCGTTCTTTTCATCCCCAATCTCCTATATAACTTCTTTAGGTGGTCAATTGCCTACGTTAAATAAGGACCCTCAATGGAAATATTAAAATTTCTAGACGCAAAAAAAATAAAATTCAAAATTCGTTGAAAGATTAGTCAGTCAGGGTGGGCCTGTTTATTTTCTTAGTGTTTCATGACGCTTATTAATTGAAAGATTTAAAAAAAAACCCAGTGCATATTTTTTAGCTATGATGGGGCGAAAGATGGTAAATACATAAAGCATATAAGAGAAATGGCTGGAAAGTGCAGCTTACGAGACTGTCGGAACACACCGATAGGTGCTTGGCGACAGATTTTCTACTTGAGGGTGGTAGCCAGCCAGTCGGGTACTACTAAGTACCTACCCTACCACCGTGCTATGGTTTCCTCACCATGTTTTCCGTCACCGAAAACTCAAGCTCATTGTAGGATTTGAGCCCACGACCTTCGCCGCGGTATCGACGACACTACCACTGAGCTGTCATCGCCTTTTTTTATTTCACCGATAGTAACCTTTGAAAGTATGATCAGCTAGTCGTTTAGTGTTAAAATTATTATCCCACTAATAATATTATAAATCTGAAAGTTTGGATGGATGGATGTTTGTTACTCTTTCACGCAAAAACGGCTGAACGGATTTTGATGAAACTTGGCACACAGGTAGATCATATCCTAGAATAACACATAGGATACTTTTTATCCCGGGAAGGATAAGATCTCTCGGGAACGCGACTGAAACCACGCAGGACAGCTACTATTTTCTATACTGTACAGGGGTGTGTGTTTCTCCAAAACTGGTGTGATTTTTTTTTTTTTTTTTGAGAACATTTTTGGCCTGGTATCGAGACCTTTAAGCCATTTCTTTATTTTAAATATTCATCTTTTATGTTTAGTCAGGTTTTATTGTCACTTTCACTGTAAAGTCTAGTCCTCGTCCGTACAAGTCCGGTCTAATTTTAGTGAAAGATTTTATTTATATTAAAATATTCTTATCTGGCAGCGCTTACGTTTTAGATTAAATCCGTAACATGGTAAATCCGCCAACGCAAACCATCTATAAGATACCCTTTCGAGATTCGATTAGAACAGTGGCTCTCAAATATTCTGATGCCCCTCGCGTTTAGTAAATAGGATAGGAATTTGTTTCTTCAAGCCTTTTATTTTTATTTTATTATGTCCAAAAAAGTGGACGCTGCTGTCTCTCCCGTATTGGACAGTACATTTACTCCAAGGTCTGCCACAAGGACGCTGTTTAGATCATCTATTTAAGATGTATAAGGCCTTTATTATGAGGCTATATGTTAACCCGAAAAATGAAAAGATCCTACGGAAACGCGGATGAAACCGCGGGGATAAGTTAGTCTTTTATATTTCTGTTTCAATCTTTTAAAGTTTATTTCCATCCGACAACATATTAAGTTAAACGCAAACTGATTTGAGCATTAATAGCGATTCTTCTTACCTTTACCCGACTGCTGAAGGAAGGTAATGTTTTTATGCAGCTAAATGTTCTACACTTTATTATGCCACAGGCAGGGGGTTTACCTGATGATGAATACATACACAAAACACAGTAAACAAGACATAGTTACTAACTGCACAATCTTTACAGGTAAACACCGCTTGCAATTTAGGACATGATTTTACAAAAAGAATTTCTTAGGTACATTTAAAAAGATAACAAAAATATGATTTTGTAAAATTCCATAATAACAGCCAACACCTTAAAAACACAAAGATACACAGCAATATTTTCATGGACATCATGTTATGTTGGGTAAAGTCTGTGAAGATTTTTTGATCTGGCCAATAAAAGTATTTAGGGAGTCTTGAGTTAATGTCCACGAAGTTATTATATTTATTTAACAGGCTGCATAAACGGGGAACCGGTGAGCTTGTGCCAAATTTCGTTTTGCGGAATGGTGGGGTCAAAGGGGCAGCAGGTTTGCGAGGAGGTTTGCGCGGAACTCTAATTTTAAATCTCTCTAATAGTTGCGGGCAGTCTATGTTGTCATGAAAGAGTTTGTACAAGAATTTTAGGTCAAGAATATCTCTACGTTTATCTAGAGTCATTATATTGAAGTGGTTTAGCTTTTGAACATACGACATCTTTTCCGTTTGTCTACAAATACCAGGGGGATGGACAATGTTTTACAAGGTGATGATAGCTCAGTGGTAAGTGACGTCGAATACCGCGGCGAAGGTCGTGGGTTCGAATCCTACAATGAGCTTGCGCTTTCTGTGAAGGAAAACATCGTGAGGAAACCATAGCACGGTGGTAGGGTACTTTGTAGTACCCAACTGGCTGGCTACCACCCTCAAGTTGTCCAAAATCTGTCGCCAAATACTTATCGGTGTGTTTCGACAGCTGCACTTGAGAGCCAGTTCTTATCTAGGCTTTGTGTGCTTTCCACCTTCGGCCACATCATCACTTACCATGGTGAGATTGTGGTCAAACACAAGCCTGTCAAGAATAATAAAAAAAATAAAACAATGTCTTAAAGGCCTGGCTCACTTGCAACTGCTGGAACACACCAACAGGTGCTTAGTGACATATGTTCATCTTGAGGGTGGTAGCCAGCTAGTCGAGTAAAAAGTAATGTGCATAAATGTCCTCATGAAGAATTTCACACCTAATTTGATTAGTCTTCTTAGCGATTAAAGCAATAGGGGCTTTAAAATCTTTGAGAATCTTTGTTTCGTGTACCGCGTGGAGGTATAACAGAAGTAAATATTTACGTAAGTTATAATTGGTTTGCGATGCCGCGCTGTTCAGGGTAGCTTGCGCTTGGCAATTTTTAATTTGCGTTCGTATTATTTCTGCTTTCCAATTGGAGTGGAGATTCCATGGGGGCCAAGATGAACAGTTGCTGAAACATTCGAAAATGTCAGATTTGTAAATACTGTGTGTAAATGCTATGTTTCGTTTATACGTTACATTTCTTTGTAAATTTTGAAATACCTAATTCATTAATTATGCTTGCTCTCTTTTGATGTTGCAGAAGCTTTGCAAACTATCGTGGAGATAACTTTAATTCGAGTTTTTTTATATCTCTTACAATTACTTACCTAAAATTAGTTGATTGTGAGAGCTGTAGACCTCGTTTACGTTAATCAATTAAAAACAAAACAATAACTTAATTGACAAGAAAGTCCGTATAATTATCGAACCTGCTCCAAAATTTTTCGAGAATCGTTTGATAAATGCGACCTGTAGAGGAGAACAGACGGACAGCTGAACAGACATACGAAAGCGTTTTGCCCAACCTGAAACGGAGACGCTTCGCTAACTCGGTCAAAAATCGATGTGGTCATCGTCAAAATGTGCAATTGATGCCGAATCTCTTGTTTTTCGGGAACAAATGCGTAGTTGCAAGAAACAGTGTAAAAATCACTGGCTAATTTTGGCAGTCGTTTTCATGATATCAACAGATTACTTAATTTATACGAGTAATATGAGATTAGAGAGGAATTATTTCTGCATCCAGAATTAAGAATCAAGTCATAAAAGATTTACGGCAAGAATTGGACAAATTATTTTTCAGAGAAATTGGAATGGATAGATAAGATCCATGATTCCTACCTAAGAACTAAGTTTAAAAAATATTTCATTCCATATAAATATGTATAATGAAATGGTTAAGCCAATTTGAAAACTTTCTATTTTTAAAGTGGTTTCAAATAAGCAAATTTATTATGATTTATATACTATTTATACTTTATCTCTTTATAATATTAGTGTAAATTTCATCTATATACATATATGGATTTCGCCATAATTTTACTTTTTTACTCGAAACGCTGTATCCTTAATTTGCGAAACATCATGTTTTACGGATTACGCGATCCTACGGCGACATACAGATTTTTCATCAGTCATACCACTCGACGGACGTGTAGGTGGATCCCACAGTAATCGGATCTGAACGAGACTTGTTTTGCTTGACCTAATGTCAACAGCTATTGTTTGCTTTCCATTCGGATTTACTAACCGCACAGTTAAGGGGTAACGTTTGTTGGCTTTAAAATTGTCTGCTACTTTGCGTGTGGCAAACGTTATTTTATACTCAAACTCTACACCAATTTTAATTGATCATCCGAAGCGTTTGCGCGGTGGTAGGGTTTCTTTGTAGTATTCGACTGGCTGGTACCCTCAAGTTAAAATCTGTTACCAAGCACCTATCGGTGCGTATTGGCAGTTCGATTTGAGAGCCTATAAAAACGACAACACATCTTAGTATTGCTAATGTCTATAGGCGACGGTAGTCAATTAACATCAGGTTAACCGCCTCCCTGCCTGTAAAAAAAACTTCGTAATTTTAATTTTTTTCGCCTTATTTATCTGTTGAGGGAGTTTTTATCAGATCCTCTGTTATATCTTTAATCACACCCTTTCTCATACTCGTAAAACGATATTTAACTAAATCATCTTCCAGTTAATGTCAAACAGTGTGACGGTATTATGTGACCATTTAAACAGTATTGCCTTCTAGGAAGCTTCTAGGCATATTGGCAATCCATCACGTGACCTACCTAGTTGTTATACTACATTCACAATAGTTCATAATGAAACAAATGTATGAAATTAAATAAAAAAAAAAAAACAAATGAACTGAAATTGTTTAATCATCCAAATAAAAAAAAAAGAATTAAAGTTTATTTGAACATAATAGGCCTTCACAGGCACATATAAATAGTCAGGCTCTATTGCTCGGTTCGGAAGGTTGCTTTTGCTGAGAAGAGCCGGAAATAAACTCGGCAATAACTTTTTTCAAAAAACAACTTACACCTATTACATTCAATAATTATTTATCTAGTCTCATCGACAATATTTGCGTGTTATAGCGGCAAAAATAGTAATCTATAGAATTTAATTGTGACTGACTTAATAAACAATAAACTCAAGCAGACCAGCCCCCACAAGCAGCACCTGTTCATAGATGCTTGTTTATCAAAACACCGTTAATACCTCTCTTCATAAACAACCATCATTTTTCTCACCACGTCCATTTGTTCCAGTTACCTGTGCCTCTGTGGCTGCGTGACTCGCGCTGAGAAGGCGGGTGAGGCCAGGGAGTACATTCAGACCCTGCTGACTGTCTGCGCTGATATGTGTCATCCATTTGATCTCGATGTGGTGAGTACACTGGCATCATTATCTGAATTTTTGTTTTAGTTTACTATGTAGGTAACTAATGCGGGTTGTAATTTTTGTATTACTTTAAGAATAACATTGTTAAACATTTGAAAAAAAAAAGCCAATATAGTCAGATGTTCCAAAAATATTAAAAAAATGTAACCTTGCTGAGTTTCTTGCCGGTTCTTCTCAGTTGAAGGCTGACTTCCGAACCGGTGGTAACTTCTGTAATTCGACCTTCATAAGTGCCCTTTTAGGGCCTAAACTGAATAAATGGTTTTGACTTTGACTTTGAGAATCATCCTTAGAATAATCGTACTCTCCTGGCATAAGCGTCCATAGGCTACGATTACCATCAGGTGGGCCGTAAGCTTGTTTGCCACCTACTGTTATAAAAAAAAAACTGAAAGCTTAGCTAGCACCCGCCCTCTATTAATTTATCTTATTTAAAGCCAAAATTTTTCACCACACAGGGTCCAGAACGTGCATCAGCGACGCAATCTCTTCGCTGTGCTCTAGGAACAGGAGTTTGTGGGTCCCGAGCAGAATTCTGCATGTTGTTCGCTCAGGGTGCGGACTTGGGACATAGCGGCGGGTTCGTGCGAGCGGCACGGACGGCGCATCTCTTGCGGGCGCTTGCTGAATTGGACCATACGATTGTGCAGGTACGAGAATATTGCTGGAGGACGTGGATTTCAAAGTTTTATATCGTTTTTATTTCAGGATATGGAATAGAAATCCTACTAAACAGTCCCTTTAAGTACAGTTTTCTCTACCCAAAATTACATCTACAGCTTAGACGGTGCCTCGAGCATACTAAAAATGCGTTAAGGAAGTACACCTCCTAATCCATCTTTTTGGTGGTGGATCCATAATTTGATATTCCAATTTTTTTTTAAACTCTGCTATCCGGAGATTTATCTACACGCGTTATTGTTATAAAAAGTATCCTATGTGGTACCCTAACCTACCATAAGAGGGTTCTTATGTCCAAAATAACCTTCCATCAAAATCTTTATCCGTGAATCGAACAAAATGAGTCCAATTAGTAAAAAAAACAAATCAGCCTTTGAAAAAATCGTTTGAAAATTTCTTTTTCACCATAACAATGGATGAAATAAAATATTCTGTACGCATCTCGTTTGAAGGCATATTTGCTGGAGCTCCTTAATTAACTGGAGTATCGGTGCTTTGTTTGTTGAGAGCAAATAGCGGGTAGCGAGTCAGCGCGGTGCGCGGTGCGGTAGCCGGTATATAGTCGTAGATACTTCTGGGTGGATGTGATACTTGAGTACGTGGGACAGAAAACATGGGACTGTTATAATGCTTCCGAATTTTCATATTTGCAGTAATATAAAGATTCTATTAGCGCACAGAATACTTGTACAACTTGATCGAAACGTCGAGATTATTCAAATTATATTTTGATAATATTCTGTGTATTACTCTAAATATGCATTTAGTTCACGGAAGTTTTAAAAGTACTTATGAATCTTATTGCTGCGAAGACTCCGGAAAAATCTCGTTATTACTGTAAAACTTCACAAAAGCAGATATTTCATATCACGACGAACAGACAGACGGTCTTATCTGGTAAGTGGTAAGTGGTCTCCATCATTTATGGACCATTTTGGTTTGACTCGAGTTTTCGAAAAAAGTCAATAATAATGTAGCTTCCAGACAATGAAAGAATTTTCAAAATAATTTCGGAGATTACCCTCCTACATCCTAACTTTATTTTCTTACTAGCTGTCCTCCGCGGTTTCACCGGCGTTCCCGAGAGATCTTATCCTTTCCCGGGATAAAAATTATCCTATGTGCTATTCCAGTATATGATCTACAAGTATGCTAAGTTTCATCAAAAGCCGTTCAGCCGTTTTTACGTGAAAGAGTAACAAACATCTATCCATTCACATTTATAATTTAGAAAGATTTGTGGGATTTGTATTCAGTAGGCATTATCTTGAATTTCAACACATACCACATCCACAATCGCTAATTGCTTGACGTGCCGTGTCCCTCGTTGATTTGTTTGTCCGTCTGTCCGCTCCAACCACGCGACCACCGCTGACGTTTGCATTACTCAAGTATTAGCTTGGCATGGAGACATTTGTTTTGCAAATTTGTTTGTAAAATAACAGGACTGCAATAATTGTATGCATATAGTAGGATCTTCAAAAAGGGTACTAAAATATGTGGTTCTTGTGATTTTTGGATAAGTATTTTTCCCTATGATTTTCCCAGGTTTTGGGGGAAATTAACCTACAACTAAGCGGTATTTACTACATATAAAGTAATCACCTTTTTCTTTAGGTACCATCTCCTACCTTATTTTTGGTGTTTTTGCAATCTTAAAAGGCTGTTAGTAGCAATATATCACATTGCGGTCAGGCGATAACGTCATCTTAAGCACTGTGTAAGGTCGGCAAGACATTGTCAATCCTCCTGGTATTGCTAATGTCTTAGGGGACGTAGTCACTTATAGTCAGGTTACCAGTTACCAATGGTAACCTGACTATAAGTGACGCTGCTGTCGCTCCCGTATCGGACTGTACAGTCACTCTAAGGCCTGCCACACGGACGCTGTTTAGATCATCTATTTAACATGTATAAGGCCTTTATAAGTTTGAAAAAAAATTGCCTTGCTGAGTTTCTTGCCGGAGTCTTCTCAGTTTAAGTGTATTCCGAACCGGTGGTAGAGTCAATTGTAACGTTCATAAGTGCTACTAGGGCCTAAACTGAATAAATGAGTTTTGAGTTTAAGTTACCAATATTAGACTCGTGCCACCGCAGTTCTCAAGCGGATACATATTTATCATCTTTTCCAAACATTCAATAGTTTTTCCTTTAGATTTGTTTGTGCGGTATTACGTACTGTATAATTGTTTGTTTAGTTGTTCGCTATTTCTGTTTGCTCTGCTCCCGAGTCTGCTGTGTAAATATTATGTGGATCTGTTGTCCTTAGGGGATGTCTTTTGTGAGATGTTTGATGTTTGTTGTGATGGCAAGTTGTGTGAGATGGTTTCGTTCAATACAGTATTGTCAGTTTTTGGGAGATGATGAAGATTGTATTTACTTATTTGTCCTGTTACTAGCTGTCCCACGCGGTTTCACCCGCGGTCCCGAGTGGACTTATATCCGCGGATAAAAATTATAAAGTATCCTATAACCTTCTCCAAGGTTCCATCTATAGGTTTAGGCGTGAAAAGGTAACAGACAGACAAATGGACTTAGTTACTTTGAGAGAAAAGACTATTTCTTTTAGCGACACATTTACACCTTTAAATCCCACACATTTCACACAAAGTCATCAGGCATGTACTAAAAAGAGATTGCTACGTTTTCATAGTCTACCTAATTGATTTTCATGATCATTAACGAACATATAAGACTCTGGGCTTATGTATTTTTTGTTCCTGATTATTCGAGTGAAAATTTATCAGATATGTGTGAGGAACAAAGTGCTATCCGGTATGATGTATTTTATGTCTAAAGAAAAATAGCCGCAAAAGCAATGTTTGGCACAGATTAAATTGAATCAATAAAAAATCCTCGCATACCTTACAAGATTGGCTCGTTGCTTTTAGTTTTTTCGTCTATCTGCATAATTATGAATTTTTCCCATAACAGTAAATTCTAAATCCCCACAATGAATTTGTCGACATTTGTAACCGATCACCCGACATTGCAATTATGCTCGCAATTTCAAGTGATTAAATTAAGTTAGCGACACGTGTCATAAACCCCCTGTGCTGAACACTGTTCACATACGGGCACGTGCAGTATGAGTTGTTTGGGGTTGAATGTTTACATTAGTAGAAGATGTGCTGAAATGACAGTCTTCAATATTTTCAACCATGGTGGCGTCATTTCCTTCGGTGATTCTTTCCGAATATTTTCAACCATAGATTCTGTAGCGTCTTTTCCTTCGGTGATTCTTTCCAAATATTTTCAACCATAGATTCTGTAGCGTCCTTTCCTTCGATGGTTCTTTCCGAATATTTTCAACCATAGATTCTGTGGCGTCTTTTCTTTCGGTGATTCTTTCCGAATATTTTCAACCATAGATTCTGTAGCGTCTTTTCCTTCGGTGATTCTTTCCACAATCTTTCCAAATATTTCAGCTACATTCGTTTTAATGCGATGATAACTCAGTGGTAGTGACGTTGGATACTTTACGAAGGTTGTGGATTCTTTTTATAATCCAACAAAGCAAACTTTCGAAAAAATCATAAAACATCCTCTAATTTTGTGATACTTGTAAATTGAGCTTCAAAGTAAATAGTTTTGAAACTTCTCAAAGTACTTATCTAGTTTCAACACAGCAAAATGCCAATTGCACCAAGTTCTGCCATAGTCCTCGCAGAGTACCAGCAGAACTTAGTGCAATTGGCATCTTTCAAGTACCCACCGCGCTACCGATAGGATTGCGCAAACAGTGTACGGTAATATATTTGCCATCCGCTGCGCAAACAGTCCTCGAGACGTTAGTGAGGTGAACGGTGAGCTCATTTTTTATGCCGGTATCGATAAAAAGTTATTTATATTCTTTGATTAAAACAAAAATGGTATACGGTTCACAGTGGGAGAACAAAACAATGTCTATCAGATTATGCTGTTACTCCGTTACATTGTAAGGTTTTTTTTTTTAACTTTTGGATAAGCTTGTTTGACCGCAATCTCACCATGGTAAGTGATGATGTGGCCGAAGGTGGTAAGCACACAAAGCCTAGATGGGAACTGGCTCTCATACGTGCTTGGCGACAGATTTTTAACTTGAGGGTGGTAGCCAGCCAGTCGAGTACTACAAAGTACCCTATCACCGTGATATGGTTTCGTCACGATGTTTTCCTTCACCGAAAGCTCAGGCAAGCTCATAGTTAAGTTGTAGATGAGCTCACGTGATTTTCATTTCTGTATCTCGTCATCTTTTTATGAATGGGTTTTTACTTTTTAGCAAAACACAAGTTCATACAATGTCAATTTAAGAATCCCTTAAGTCATACATTAAGAGATGACAACAGAAATATCGTTTTATCAGAACAGTGGGTTAATCCTACTAATATTATAAATGTGAAAACTTTTTGGATGGATGGATGTATTTTTGTTACTCATTTACGCCAGAACGGCTGAATGGATCTGGATGAAATTTGGCATAGACATAGATTATAGTCTGGAATTGCACATAGGCATTTATCCCGGGAGAAGTTAAGATCCCTCGGCAACGCGGGTGAAACCGCGTAGCGGAATGTTAGTTTATAATATTTTATCGATATCGATATAATAGTCTACATCACTAGAAACAATACAAGTACAGTGGGCAGGCGCAGATAATAAATTGGCTCGTTGCCTTTTTAAATTGATTGACCTTTAAGCTATTACGATCGATCGGTCGTGACTTATTCATGTTTGCTAATTTTAAGTTTAAATGTTTAAGTAAAAGTTCACATTAAAATGTATTCACCTTCTGCGTGTTTCACTTTAGTAATATGCCTTACAGTAGTTGCATATTGATGTATAACATCTGACATCTCTTGGTAATACCATACATGTACCAACCTCTCGGACAATGTGTTGGTACCATCTGACAGACAACTCTACCACCGCAAGCGATCTGCGCTCAATAAATTACGTTTTGAGTTTGTGTTTGAGGCTGAATGAGCTAAACCCTTTGCCTGAACTACAATAGAGGAAATAAAATTAAAAACTTCCGTTCCTATTTGATATCCCGGCTTCTTGTTACACAATTCCATCCCTTTTCACGAAATCACTCCCACAGATTGCAGAAAAGCGAGATGAACAATATCTATTAGCCAAGCCGTTTATGTTAACAGTCACACAGAGACACAAAAATGCGAGAAATAGAAATATCATTGAAAAAATCCATATTCCAGTAAACAAAGTACCAGGCGTTCAGAAAGCAGTAGCGGTAGGTACCCAATCCATTAGCAGGCAGACGGTGGCCCGGTATCGATTACCGCAGGGACCGCCCATTAGCTATGGCAAAGGATAGCCGAGTATATACGCTGTTTGTTATGAAAATTGTTTGGAAAGCTAAACGTGATGGCCTAGCCTAAGCTTCAAGCATTTAAAAAAATACCATAGACATAGATGAACTAATTCTTAATCTATGACCATAGATTTAATTTAAAAAAAAAACTCGAGAGGTGTCAAGGGACACCCGGATGGAACGAAGTTATATAAGTCGAGAGAGTATATATATATATATAAAAAATTAAATAAAAAAAAAAATATTTCTATTTATATATAAGATTTTTTTCCGTCTAGCCCCCTTTCACAACGCGCGGGAATATAATATAAATACCCAGGGACATTTTTCACACACGACATCTTATCCCAGGGACAGATTTTCAACGTGAGGGTGGTAGCTAGCCAGTCGAGGACTACAAAGTACCCTACCACCGTGCTATGGTTTCCTCACGATGTTTTCCTTCACCGAAAGCTCAAGCCCATTGTAGGATTCGAACCCACGGCCTTCGCCGCGGTATCCGACGTCACTACCACTGAGCTATCGTCGCCTGTAACTCAATGAAATTAGTATTTGTATTCTTTGTTTTATTCTTATCTAAGAATGTCTGTAAACAGAAATCCCGCAGCGGCAAGTTTGCAAATCCGATCTGCCCCCCTAAGCGGGTTCGAATCCCAAGTGACGCCAAACTTTGATGTCTATATAGCGAAGCTCCCATTTTACGCCATGAATAATTGCCGACCCATGGGACCCCATAGATGTTTGTTTGATGGCGGTCGGTAATAGATAATAAATATAATTATTAGTTTATTAGTCAAGCTCTATGGGCAGATGCGCGGTTTTTTTTCTATTTAAAGTAGGGAGGGATTTTTTTGATTGATTGTTTTCGTGTCGTGTTTTCTGGTTAGACTTATTAAAATAAAATGTAATTGTGTCCAAAAGTTTTTTTTTCAATCGAGTTCTTAAATAATTTTACTAATTATATTTGATTTGTTTGTATACACATATTTTTATTATAAATGTGAAAGTTTGAATAAAAAGATCTTTGTTACTCTTTCAGACAAAAACTGATCCCTATTCCCTTTCTTAGCGACTACGAATAGGGAGTCTATTTGGTATCTACCTGCCTGATTTGTAGCATTAATACTTCCTGAGATTTCGTGTAATCAGTGAGCGGTATTTCGCCTATATGTATATATATTTATACATTTTTATATGGTTTAATTATTAACTGGGCTGCAGTACATAATAGTAAAACAATATACTGCTACTAAAGCATGTTGGTGACGCGAACTCATATAAATACGTATCCAAAAATCGCCAGACGCGCCTAAAGATTTCCACTTCAAAAACAAACAACAACAAAGTTACCAAGAGTCACCGATGCGTGGTGAACTAAAGCGCGGAAGTGAAGCATTGGCTGAGAACAAATCTCCGTGCGGTGAATCCGTGCAAACTGTAATGAGGTTGGAACACGCAACGTCGGGACGCCGTGATTGTATTACTGGGGTCGAGACGTGACTTTGTAAAGTTAGGGGTTGGGATGTCCGAATCTTTAACTTTCAACTAAGTAAAAAGCGTAAAACAATGATGTCTGCATATAGTGAGCGATAATTTTCAAAATTTGATCAGTGGATTAAGATAAGAAAAACTAACTAACTTTACATGTACATAATGTTACGGTAAATTTGTTAATAGAGACGATATTTAAGGATATGAAATACCTTTATTGATTGTATGAAACTGGTAACTAATAAATATGATCAAATAGATGGTAAGTAAGCCATAAGTGTATCTGAAACGGAAGACAAATAAAGTAGTGAAAACGAAGATTTTGATGCTAATTATCTTTAAATAATTTTTCCAGTTCTCTCTTAATCCTTTGAAGCTACCCTATATACCTCTATTACTCTTACAAAGGCGCTACGTCACTACATCCGTGCGGATGTTTTTAAAAATTAAACCTATCGATGGATCCTGGAATAACATAGGGTACTTTATTCGGAGAAAATAGAGGCGGAAGATAATTGTAAATATTCCACTGTGTTCCTCAGGAAGCTTTTGGAGAAGGAGGCTGGCCGCTAGAGTTCAGAGCAGCCGTAGCCAGGCTGTTGTCACAACACGCTCCCAATGATAAGGAAGCACCCAGAACCGTAGCGTTACGTAAGTTAAAGTTTTTGAAAGTACCATAAGTTCTGCTATAAGCTGTATAAAAACATGATGTAAGTGCTAAATATACGCTAGCTGGGCTGACAGACGTTGGACCCTAGAACCCGATTGCAGCGTCACCTACCGGGTCCAATTGGGAATCTAAACCATCAAGAGATTCCTCAAATACACGAAAAAAAAAACATAAATGTAGCTCCAGCTGTTTAAGAGGAGTTCAGCGTCAAACATAAGTACAGATTATATTTACAGACATGATTTGTGTGTTTGTCCTGGAAATACCTGGAAGAAAATTAAATTTACAACCTGTTTAGTAATTTTTCGCCCATACCAAAAAACTATTATGAACTAATCTAACTGCTTAAAAATAACATTGTATTGATAAAATATTTGATTGTGCAGGTCTAAGCAATCAAAGGCTCGACCAAACCTTATCAGAGACCATGGTGCTGGACCTCATTGTTCTAGTCGGCTTCGTTGTGGTGAACAACCCTCAACTTCACGTAAGTTTAATTTTGGAAGAAATTTTTGACGTCTGGATGGAGTCGGATTATTTGATCTGTGTACTTTAGATTTGGAACCGACTTCAATCTATCTATTTTTTATGTTTAACTAAACTGAAAAATGTCTTCGTCATTGGAAAACCGTCACAAATTTTATTAAACGTCTTATGAACTGTGTTGTAACTCCTAAACTTGAATATATTGCCTCTGCTTGACCGTTGCAGTTCTCATGCGGGCTCGACACCTGCGTCCTGCACGTGTTGTTATAGTTAAACTATTTACATCTGTTTACATATTAACATGTTCTATGGTTGATTGCGGATGTCTTCTTTAATTGGTTTCTAGATGTTTGTTTATAAATAATTGCCCGTTTATAATTGGCTTGCTTTAAGCCCTGCGATTTCACCCGAGTTTATCTATTGAATAAGAAGCCCCAATCTGTACAATCAAATTGATTCATAAAAAATACAGTCATTTAAATTAAGATTTAGAAAAATCTGTCCTCCATATTGATTGCCCAATGCCAAAAAACCTTTAGTACCTTTTTCTCCCTTGAGGATTACCTATAATCTAAAAACATAATACATGCCTTATTAATAAAGAGAAATTAATACCAAGTTTTAAGATTTGATCATATTTTATCTCCTTTTAGTGTGGACTGTCTTCAAATTGTAGATAATGTTGTAAATTTCACTGTTGGAACAAAATCTCTTAAATACAATCATGTTATATGTAATAAACTTATTAGGTCCTTGTGTATTTATAACATAACACTGGAAAACATTTTAAGTAATTAAAACAACAATGATTGCACTCGAAACTATAAGATATGACTTCAGTTTTTGAAAAAGCCTTTGACATCATACACCACAATTTTTTTTCAACTCTGAACTTACAAACTTCAAAATCCACTTTACCCTCGCTAAATATTCGACGAGCTTCAAAATTAATGTCTAACAACATTCTCACGAGTCACAGGTGCCCATCCGGGCGCAGTTGCACAAGGAAGTGTTTCTAGGCCCATTACTGTATATATTATACATTGGGGGACTTGACCATTACTGTGAATTTTTTATGTTAACTTTTACGTGTTGACAATGGATCGTCTTTTCTAATTGTGCTGAATGGAAGTTATTTATGACTTCCCTCTTACAATTTTGTCTCTTTGGCGCAGGTTTCAGATTATGTTTTTATTGCAATGATTGTTAATTTATTGGCTCGAATCTTAATGAGTTTAATCGATTATATTCTAGGCTTTGTCTTTGTTCCAACATTGACCTACATATTCCATGCTTATATTATGAAGACGAATGTAGGTTTATCTGTCTGTGTGTCTGCTTTTACATGGATGAACAAATTTTGATGAAATTTACTCCTTAACTACCTAAGTACATGTTATGCATCCGCAATAAGCGAATCCCAGCAGATAATGTTTCGGAGGAAATCTAGTTATTAATGAGGTTGAGGCGATGATAGCTCAGTGGTAGTAACTTCGGATACCGCGGCGATGGTCTTGAGTTCGAATCATAAAATGAGCTTGAGCTTTCGGTGAAGGAAAACGTCGTGATTAAACCATAGCACGGTGGTAGGGTAATTTGTAGTACTTAACTTATGCTGGCTACCACCCTCATGTTGAAAGTCTGTCGCCAAGTACCTGTTGGTGTGTTCCTTTAAGGCATTGTAATAAGGTGTACAACACATTGGAAATCCCGCTAGTATTGCTATTGTCTTTAGGCGACGGTATTCAATTACTTAAAAATAAAAAATTGCTAATGAAAATACTGATGATGATGATAACAAAGATCCGATCACAACAGGAAACGATCTGCAACGGCTGGAGTGTGATCAAGACGCTATGCACCCTTCCCGCGAACTGGCTGGTGTCTAAGCCTCACAGCCACGTGTTACTACCGACTTTAGTTGCGTTGGCTGAACGACCAGCAACCGCTGCTGCTATTGCCAGCGAACTTAGTATGGAGGTACGTGTTGTATTTATATCCTGTCAATTATGTGTGAATGAAGGTAATAAAACTTGCAAGATAATATGAATGACGGCTTCGTTAATAAAAGAAGAAAAATGTGTTCTTTGCTACTCAATCGTTCGACTTGGCAAGGTTTTTGTGATAATTCGTGCAAAACCCACGGTCTCTTGGCTGACACGCTATATTATATGCGAAGTTTTTATTTTTGACGTAGTTCAAGATTATTATAATAAATTGCTAACTATCTACTGTGGATGACATAACTTTTGGCTAATTGAAAGCGACTCTAAAGTTAGTTTGCATTAAAAAGTATTGATTTGCGAAGTCGAAACATTAATATGAGGTGTGATAACTGTTTTGAAGTCAGCGAAATATTTGCACGTATTCCATAGAAAATTGCAAATTCTACAAAAATGTTAGTTTAGGATTTTTTCCCTCTATTTTTGAAGTTAAGTAAGAACGTTGAAAACAACTCAAATAGTATACATTGTAGAAGATCAGGTCAACATCAGGTGGCACCTGATGTCGCGCCCAACTCCGACAAGTCAAGTTTGTACAACACAAAGTTGCGCGAACCAATTTGGAACGTTGAATATTTGATGATACTGCGCCAATTTTGCCTGTTACCCGAGCACCAGCTGCTTCTACTTCATAATTAGATTTAGAGGAATATAAAGCTTTTGCTAATGCACATGAGGTCTAAAACAGGGTACGGAAATGAACAGAACATAGGTAGGTCGAAGAATCGGCTATGTCGCATAGTCGCTATATCTCAGGCATATAATGTAAATATAGAGACTTGATTTGTACCTTGCTACATCGTGATAAAGATGTTTAACATATGATAACTTGGTCGGACAAGGCGCAGAAATAAACATGTTTTTGTTTCCAAGCCTTTAATTGGATATAATAGTCTCTTTTTGAGAATAATTGGCGTGACCTTATCACTGTATGAAAAATAAAATGATGTATAGGTACTCTAAACAAATAAACCCATAAATAATATATTTTCATCAGATGCTCGACGAATACATGGAAAGCACTGAAGCTCAGAGCGTGAAACTGGTACAGGTGATCAAACAGGGACGAACCAAGAAGACTTCAGGTAAGAAATGACGCTCGAAATAGGCTCCGAAGGACCTGCTCGCCATGTAATCGAAACATTACTAACTAACATGTAACTGGACTCAAATGAAAGGTATATCTATTTGTAACCAATTTTGTATCGATTCATTGTTAGTTGATAACATTCTATCGGCAACATTAAAATTTACATACTAGCTAGGAAAGGAGATTGGGCATTGTCTTCTACTCTTGCGATCGTATTTTTAAACGCACTTATTTGTCTAGTTTTTCGGAGAATCGAACGTCAAAGGCATGATACTTAACTAGTTTGTGAATAAAGCATTTCATATATTCAAAGATGTACTTTATATAAAGTGCGTGTTCTAACCAACATGGTGGTTACCTTATGTAGGACTTGAATAACCCTAAATAGAGGAGGAGTATTTACAGTTGAAATGAAAGTAACTAGTTTTTTAATAACTTTACTTCAATATAAACGAAAATTTTATGACAGTCTACAATCTACCCAAATGCCCTTCTCCTTTTACGAAATCGACAATGTCGATTAATTAATAATTATATGGGATTATGTAGGTAATTTTACTCAGAAATCGATTGTACGAATAATATACTTTGTCTGTGTACTGTATTTTTGTATGATTGATAAGCGTGTACCGACAAAATTGTATTGACCTAGTGGTAAAACGTATTTCTTTGGAAACATTATTATGAAGCGCATCATTTGAAAACAATTCGATGCACACTGTACTCGATTCGGAAACAACAATTACATTAAAATAGGCGTTTGATTAAATATATACTGGATAGATAGGTTTTTACATTCAACATATATATATTCAAGTATAGAAATATACAGTTGTCAATCTACTGTTGTGTATAGGTTCGAGTCCTAACTTACTCGATTGTCACTTCTAAAACAAGCACTTATAGCTTAGTTTTCAGGAGTTGAATGTAACTTTCTTGTATGCATAAATATACAATTGTCAAAACATGTGTAAAGCTATACCAAGAGTATGTGGCTTGCAATTGTGCCTATCTTCCTTGCGAGATTGCCCCTATCTGGACCTTATGATACTTGGTTGTAAAGATTATTATTGCTTTCGAGTATTGTCAGGATGGTTGTGCGACAAACACACGCCGCATACTTATGGTGTATCTTTACTGTAGTAAAGTATAATGTAGTTGTGAAATTGTACACTTTTTGATGTGTCTATATCTATTTTTCTATGGTTGTAGATTAGAGTTTACACGAAATGAGTAGTAATTTTCTTTTGTCTTGTTTTTTTTCTATTTCCACTCAAACCGTTGTTTGTGTGTCCCATAGACATGTAGCTTTGTATTTTTACCGTCTATAAGCTCCATTATAAATCTGGTTTTTTTTAATCTAAAGAGGTTGAAGGTAAATTTTCATACAATTGGTTAGCATCTATACTTATTTAAAATTTATAAAAATTCTGCTTCTAAATAAATGTATTATGTTAACTAGACTAAATTATGTAATTGACTGACACAATTTCCAAAAGGTCTGAAGTTTTATTGTAAAATCCATTTTTCAAATTTATTTCGGAAAGGACTTGAAATGAAATAAAGTAAGAATAAATTTTTGAAAAAAGTTAACTTTTCGGCATCGATACTTTGTTAGTAAAAAAATTAATTCCAAAAGATAATCTGTTAGCCTTCATAAAATATTCTAACTTAGTGTTTACAAAAAGAATGCGACGGCGTGACTGAGGTAATGAAGGAGTGCTAGTAGTGTGCCTTGAGGAACACTGCCGTAAAAACTTTCATGGAGGAGAATTTAGACATATTTAAGAATTTAGAAATGTTAGGAGCGCTGTGATAATGTGAATGGTATATTTAATCCCTTAAAATATTTTTTTAACCCTAAATTAACGAGAAAACGTTATGTTAACCCAGTCGAAAGCTTCGGTCAGTCATAATTATTTTTTCTATGATTTTCCATGTTGATTTTGTGATAAATTCGAACTATTACTAAAAACTGTGATTTTTTTAAATGTTTATATATATTTTTTATTATTTGTCGTTTGCAATGTACGTAATAATATATACTTAATATTATACCTATATGTTTTTGTTTAGTTAAGTAACGCAGTATCGAGTCTAATGTATTTTATCTGTGATTTTATTTCGTTTAGCGTCGACAACTTCGTATTTAACTTTCATTGTGTATTTTGTGTAAGTGGCGAATAAATTTGTGTAACAATTTATTATTGTTTTATTAACGTCCAGTACCTGGATGACCGAGCTATGATCGATATTTTTTGGTAAAATTTAAAAAAAAAACTTGAGAGGTGTCAAGGGACACCCGGATGGAACGAAGTTATATAAGTCGAGAGAAAAAGAAGTTTCTATTTATATAATGTATATAAATATAGAAATGAAAATATCTGGCTTGCTTTCTATAAGAGAGAGAGAGAGAGAGAGACTGACAGAGAAACATGCGCACGCCGCACAGCTTAATAAACATACATAGTGACATAAAAAGTGTCGGGTCAATTTTTCGTAAGATTTTTTTCCGTCTAGCCCCCTTTCACAACGCGCGATAAGGAACTTCCAAAAAAAGGGAAAAAAATAATCATGCAACTGGACTGGAACCGGGGTCTTCTGGTTTCGGGACCGCTCGATTTCTCCCTGAGCTATTGTAATCTTGTAGACCTTCGTATTCTAATGATATTGTTGCAGTTTTTCATTGCCTGAAAACATGGATAAAACTGCATTTTCTAAAAATGAAACCTAGCTAGATCTATTTATCGCCCCCGAAATCCCCTGCATACTAAATTTCATGAATATCGTTGGAGCTGTTTCCGAGATTCAGATTATATAGGTATATACATACATACAAGAATTGCTCGTTTAAAGGTATAAGATTTAGCTTTTCGATGATAGCTCAGTGGTGACGTCGGATATCGCGGCGAAGGTCGTGGGTTCGAATCCTTACAATGAGCTTTCGGTGAAGGAAAACATCGTGAGCAAACCATAGCATGGTGGTAGGGTACTTTGTAGTACTCGACTGGCGCCATACCACACACAAGTTGAAAATCTGTCGCCAAGCACCTGTTGGTGTGTTCCGGCAATTGCACTTGAGAGCCAGTTCGCCTTTAAGGCATTGTAATAAGGTGTACAACACATTAGCAATCCCCTGGTATTGCTAATTTCTATAGGCGACGGTTGTCACTTACCATCAGGTGACACGCCTGCCTTACTGTCACTTGTGACAAAAAAAAAAATTATATATTAAAATCCAGTAAGCACAGTTTTATAGTGTAATTAATTTTATCTTTAAAACTTGTTGAAATTTTAATTGATGGCCTCTTGTGGCGTATACCGTGTATAACAGAAGTCACATTGTAGGTAATTATATAGTTTACAATATGAGCACTGTAACAACTGTAGGGAAGGGCACTGAAACTTTATATATAACTAGCTGTTCCCCGGCGTTCCCGTGGGATCTTATCTTTTCCCGGGACAAAATATAGCCTATGTTCATCAGGGATAATGTAGCTTTCTAATGGTGAAAGAATTTTTCAAATCGGTCCAGTATTTTCAGAGCCTATTCAATGCAAACAAACAAACAGCTTCCGCCCTCGATTTTGCCCTATTATACGAAATAATTCAATATCAGATCAGTAGATAAGGAGATAACCTCCTACATCCAAACTTTGCTTCATTATAATATTAGGTAATTAGTGTGGAAATATTCATATTGTTAATCAAAATTATGATTTGAATTAACAAACTAATCTTATATAATCATCTTTGTTTGTTATCAAATCATTAATTGTATTTGATCATGTTTTCTTTCACCGAAAGCTCAAGCTCATTGTAGGATTCTAAGTCTAAGATTGCCGCAGTATCCGACGTCAATTACATATTTTGGAGCGATTCAAGTATTTTGTACATCGGCGATACTCCAATTTGAATTATTTCTACAATCGTTGCTCTAAAAGTAATATTTTCCCTTTGACATTAAAGCATTATGCACACACGGCTGCCCAACAATCCGGAACATTTTAAAATCGAGTAAAAACTGCCGGCCGACGCGTCACAATGGAAAATCACTTCCGTTCAACGAAGAGGGTTCCGTACGTATTTTCGAAATGTAAAAATGAGGGTATAATTGAGGGTAGTCAATTCGAAAAAAATCTATAAGCACTTATAGCTAATGGTCATATGTTCGACTTCAAACTCGTAGATATCTTGAGACGTTCTCGTCACTCGAACGTCTGACGCCAAACTAAGCAGAGTTTGTTCTATGGTTGGTACGTACTCAGGTTTATAATAATAATATGACATATACTATTTTTTTAATACATATATTTGTAGAAGAGGGGTTAAATTTCCAAAAATCTTTTCTTTGCGTAAGGAGGAATCTATCTGACGAGTTGCATGATTGTAGCATTTACGAATTTCTGATATTTCATGATTTATCATTGAGTCGTCATACACTTAACATATCCATGATACAGGTTCATTCCAACTTTGGATATAAGAAACATTGAGTACTGATAATGTAAAGATGGATACTTAATAAAATAATAAATAAATATCCTCGGACATTTGTTCACACACGGCTATCTGATCCTAAACTAAGCAGAGCTTGTATATGTAAACCAGATAGGTAACTATAATATTACATAGACTACTTTTTTTTGTAAATACACACTTAAATAGATAATTACACCCAGACTCAGGACAAACAGACATGTTCATGCACACAAATGTGTGTCCTGGATGGGAATGGAACCCACGACCTGCGGCGTGATAGGTAGTGTGTTAACCAACCACGCCACCTGCCCCGTCAACTTTGATCAATTATTTGATTAAAGTCGTTGTTATGACCATCATAAGGCAATAAAAAAGGAAAGACATGTTCATGCACACAAATGTCTGTCCTAGATGGGAATCGAACCTTTGACTTGTAGCGTGACTGTATCATACCAACCACCCGTCAATAACTATGACGAGATTACTACCACAAAAGATGGTCTACATAAGTTATAAACTTTAGAACCTACAGTTCACGATCGTGCTTCGTGACTCCAGCCACTACTGTTTGATAGCACACCTTCTATAAGAGGGGGGAGAAGCGAAAGGGGGGAGCGGTAATGGTACTGTCGGTGGTTCCGCTGAAATACTACGTCAAACGGTAATGGGGACTAAGGAGGGTGTGGACGCGGCTTTATGATGATAAATATTGGTGGTTATATCTTAAAAATAAATGAGACTGTAATTCTACGGGTAGATAAGCAATGCTAAAAAGTAGATTTAGTTATGTTTTGAAACCAAGACCGTTTTCTAAATTCAAATTTTTTGACGCCATTTTTATTGCGTCCGATGTTGGCTGAAAGCGGTGAGGTCCTTTGCTTCACCATGGAAAAAAAAAACATTATGCAATGTGAGAGATACGAAAATTCCAGGACACTATTTGATAATGGAAATGAAAAGACATACAATGCATTTTGGCATCGCTGCACTGGCCTTACTTTACAGTGTATTTGTGAAAAAAAATAATTGGAACAGCCGCTAATGTCACTAAAGCCTGACTGGACTTGTACAGACGAGGACTAGACTTTACAGTGAATGTGACAATATAACGTGACTAACATAAAAGATGAATATTTAAAATAAAGAAATGGCGTAAAAGTCTAGATACCAAACCAAAAACCTTTAAAAAAAAGAAGCAAAGAGTCGCACAGATTTTTTTTAATAATAGAAACAGGAATTTCGAACTTGGAATCAACTTAATTCACATTCCTAGTTCCATTAGTAAAGTTATTGGGTAATATTAGATATGCAGACAGTAGAGCTCCTCTATATAATTTTGTGTGCAGTCGGGCGATGGAGTCGGCGTGACGCGCGGCCTTGTAAAGCGTAGTCGTTTTTATGCAGGACTGAACCATTCAGGTGAAGAATATTCGTATATTCTTCACCTGAATGGAAGAATATACATAGGTAACAATACAATCAACTTGATAAAATGGAATAAATTAGCTACAGAGGGGTACATAATAAAGATAGAAATGTTGTGTTATGTTAGTCGGTTTTTGGCAATTAAAAAAAATAATGCCTAGATTAAAAAAAAATACTAAATATCCATTTACAATAACAATTCAAATAACCTAATAAATAAACTCAAATTATATTAAACAAAATTAATATTAATGATTAATAAAATAAATTAATTTAAAAACGATAACTTACTGAGTTTCAATGGCCGGTTCTTGATGAATTGGTATGGTAGCTTTATCACTTAGAATTACATAATTTCTTTAGGCCTAGAATTAATACGTACTTCGATTTTTACTATACCTTTTATATAACTTTAAGATAATTTTTTTCAAATATTTTTTAAGCTTTTGATTTTTATTATTTTAGGAAGATTAACAGCCAAATATCATTGACATTCAGAATACAGCCAAATGCCATTTAAAAACCTCCTCCTATAAATTTTATGTAAGTACATTTATTTATTTTAAAAATGGAGTGAGTACCAGTAGCAATGTCAAAATATTTACTTTTAATAACAAATTTTCGTCAAATATGATTCTTGATTGTTTGTGATTGTGACATGTCGCCGTCCATAGGTGCCGCTGCTAAAAGCTTTCAGAGAGGCTGACGTCCGCGCACGCATTATAGAATTTTTAGATATACATATATATACCTATGTAGTTAGTGATAGTGTTTTTGTTTTATTTATAGAGTTCCGATCGTGAGGGAGTGAAGTGTCGATCGAACTACCTTTGTGTCCATATTAACTGTTACACAATGACACGATCATAAAACAATGCACTAATATTATAAATGTGAAAGTTTGGATGATTTTTTTTTAAATTCTGGATAAACTTGTGTTTGACCACAATCTCACCGTGATGATGTGACCGAAGGTGGTAAGCACACAAAGCCTAATGGGAACTGGTTCTCAAGTGCAGCTGTCGGAACACACCGATAGGTGCTTGGCGACAGATTTTTAACTTGAGGGTGGTAGCCAGACAGTCGGGTACTACAACGTGATTCCTTCACCGAAAGCTCAAGCTCATTGTAGGATTCGAACCCACGACCTTCGACGCGGTATCTGACGTCACTTATCTACGCTGAGCTATCATCGCCTATGGATGTTTGTTACTCTTTCACGTAAAAACATCTGAACGGATTTTGATGAAACTTGGCACACAGGTAGATCATATCCTGGAATAACACATAGGATACTTTTTATCCCGGGAAAGGATAAGATCCCTCGGGAACGCGGGTGAAACCGCGGGGGACAGCTAGTATAAAATATTAATCTGTCTGAATGTCTAAATGTAAATTTGAACTTTGGGTTTTTTGTTTTAAATACACGATAGTTCTGTGATAGTCACGTCAGTATTGCGATCGTGGATAGTCGTGGGTTCAAACTCTACGATGAACTTGAGCTTTCAGTGAAGGAAAATAAAATCCTGATCTATACTAACATTATAAAGAGGTACCTAAATATCTGAAACATCAGATCAAATTTTGAAAACTCTTTCACTAACACAAAGCTACCTTATTCCCGAAAACTATCGACTATTTCCTCTCAAAAACACGAGTGAAACCGCGGCTCGAAAGCTAGTCTTACTAATATTATAAAGAGGTAAAGTGTTGTGAGGTTGTAGGTAATCTCTGGATCTACTGAACCGATTTCGAAAATTCTTTTACCAATAGAAAGCCACGTTATTTGGAAGTGTCATAGGCTATATTTTCATCCCGGGAAAAGATAAGATTCTACGAGAACGCCGGTGAAACCGCGCGGGACAGCTAGTTCTCTATGAAGCTATAAAACCATTAACGCACAAACCGACAAGCATCGTTAATTCTATATAGAGATGATAAGCACCACGCGTACAAATGTACCCGATATCGTTATCAGTTGTACTAATATTGGTGGCACGTGCCTACTAAGTGGTTCGTATGTGGCTCTGTATTACAGGTAAACTAGTTCTAACCGCGGGATAAAAATAAGAAAGTATTTTTTTTTCTGGATTGTGTTTGACCACAATCTTACCATGGCAAGTGATGATGTGGCCGAAGGTCGCACACAGTCTAGATGCAAACTGGCTCTCAAGTGCAACTGTCGGAACACACCGATAGGTGCTTGGCGATTTTCAACTTGATGGTGGTAGCCAGCCAGTCGGTGTTTTTATTCAAATACTTAGGCCTTTCTAAGCACTTATGAATAGTCAGATTAACGCATGGTTCGGAAGGTTGCTTTTGCTGAGAAGAGCTAGCAATAAACTCGGCAATTACTCTTTTCAAAAACAGGTGTACCTATTTATTACATTTAGTTATCATTTATCCTCATTATTCTGGTCTAATTGATAAAATTTGCATGTTATGGCGGCAAAACAAAATAAATAGAATTTAACTATGGCTTCGTAAACAACTAACTCGCACAGACTAGCCGCCACAAGCAGCACCTGTAGGGCTATTACGTAACTTGTTTCATTCAGTTTCAATCTTGAAAAAAGCCTCTAAATCAATAAAAATATTACAATGGTTCTATTCGCAATGAACTACTGTTTTGTATATGCAAACAAATATAGGTATGCAAGAAAACTGTTTTAATAAACCGTTTTCACGATTGAAACTGATTGAGCGAGTTACGTCATAGCCCCACTGTTCACAAGTATGACGCAACCTACGGTTGGGAAGTTTTCTTTTACTGAGAACAGATACGAAAACGAAGGCCGCGTTTTGCTCTAAGTCCCTCCAGTAAATCCAACATTTTAATTACCCAAACATTACCGAGATGGTAAGATTACACCCCCTAGCATAACGTGTACAATGATTTTATTACTGCATCATCTAATTATTGATGTCCAGATCATTATCATTCACACATATGGCGTGTTCAGATCCTTAGGGTAGATAACACGACCAGCTCACGAAGAACTCGCTTGGCAACAAAAGTATTTTAAATTAGAAGTCCATGAATTTTGGTGGTGGTCGACTGTTGGTGAAAGAGCTTTGATCGTGCAATGAGTAGTCGTTAACGCAGGTCATGTTATGTTGGAGATGATTTTGCAGATGGCATGCGTTCTATGTGCTAATTTGAGGTGCCGTGTGGATTGAAATCAAGTAATATTGTACTTAAAAAGCAGAAAAAGGATTGCGTTTTCGTTGTATTCCTACCTAAAATCGTGTATTTTAATTTTATTGAATAACTACTTAGTTTTCCGCGTTTCACCCACGTTTCCGAGGGATCTTATCTTTTCCCGGGATAAAAAATATCCTATGTTCTATTCTAGGATATGATCTAACTGTGTGCCAAGTTTCATCGAAATCCGCTCAGCCGTTTGGCTAATATGATATAAAATGTAGGTATATATAATTATTTTATTTACAACAAATGTACAAAATATACAAGCAAATGTACAATTATAATATATAAAAAACTTCTTCGAGGCTGCCGCTGCCGCCGATCGGCAAGGTTCCCAGAAGGCTGGCAGCGTTTCCTCTTTGGATGGCCAAGCTGATGCGTTGGCGGAAAAAGCTCCCCGCCCGCCGGTCACCCGAGGCCTCGATTAATTTTTTACATAAAATATTTGCGAAACGACGAGCTTCAGACCCCCACGGACCTATGGTCTCAACCGCAAAAGGCATAAATTGATAATTTATGCCTTTTTATTTTGATATTAAAATTAAGTTTATGTGTTCAATATAATCTATAAACTTATTTCCTTAGTACCCCGCCTTCTTTTTGTTCGTCTTGGCGAT
Source organism: Ochropacha duplaris (assembly GCA_951361185.1). NCBI lineage: Eukaryota > Metazoa > Arthropoda > Insecta > Lepidoptera > Drepanidae > Ochropacha > Ochropacha duplaris. The sequence goes on along the minus strand of OX592712.1, from coordinate 950,322 downwards.
AAGTTCTTGTTACAGTTAAAGTTACTACAGTTAAAAAATCTACCTGAACATAATTTTGACAGTTTTTTTTTAATTAACGTACTCACAAACAGGGTAATGCAAGTGAATCATAAATCCATTAATACACAAGTCAACTATATTATAGGGGGTGTTTATAATGATGGCCGGCGTTAAGTCAGCGCGTGTCTGTGGGCACCCCTGTATAATTAACTAGATGGACATACAGGACTATTGATTTGTATACAGGATGGTTTAAATACGAGAATGCACAAAATGTAACGTTGCTGAGTTTCTTGCCGGTTCGTCTCAGTTGAAGGCTGACTTCCGAACCGGTGGTAACTTCTGTAATTCGACCTTCATAAGTGCCATTCTAGGGCCTAAACTGAGTAAATGGTTTTGACTTTGACTTTGACTTTGACTAAGCGTTTTGGTGTAAGATTGTGGCTATTATAAATATAATCCTATCAAAAACATTTTCATGTAAAATGTTGCCAAGACGAGACCATATAGTTCGCTCTATCAAAAAGAGTAATTGCTGAGTTTTTTGTTGGTTCTTCTCAGCAAATGTAACCTTCCGAACCGTCCATTAGTCTAGACTCTAATGAATTTAATTCGACTCTAGACTATTCATAAGTATTTTTTATGTCATTATGTTGATAGACAGACGGTCCACCTGATGGTAAGTGGTCACCGCCTATGGATATTTGCAATACTAGTGTGATTGCACCTTGTTGTTGACCTTGAAGAGCTCTTTGTGGCTTGTAAAGGCCTAATTAAATTTTCATTTTATTTCATTTGTCCTAAACACCGATTTAAAAATATTTTTCAAGAAATAACATTATATATATTTATTAAAGAAAATATAAATAAAAATTTCACCCACAGAATAAACAGCATCATCTGTGCAAACACTCACATATGTAATAAGATATTTCACAAGCGTCGCTCGTCGTAGGTACTCGTCTCGCGTGTCATTCGCAGTGAAAATAAACAGAACACCCTGTACGTGGCGCGCCGATGACCGGTGTGATGCACCCCTAATCGTTGGGACACACTGTATACGTGAACAGATAACTTTAAGAAACTATATCCGTGGCACCGCTGGCCCTATCAGAATACCAGCGCTGCGGTATCTATGGCCGCAGCTTATGATGAGATAGGTGCCTTTTTTGGCCTCACACAGTGTAGGTATGATTGTATTGTTGTTTCTATATTTGTCTCTGTGTGTAATTTGTGATGTAAATGAAACTGTCTATGTTGATGCTGTGTTAGTCCAAAATAAATGTTTTTCTTTCTTTCTTTCTTTATAGCATTGGCCATGTGCATGTCAATGAACCTAGAATAGTAGTAGTTTAATTACGGATTTTGTCAGATTTGAATTTTACAACTAATTTAACTAAAACCTTACTGGACTTGTACGGACGAGGACTAGACATACTAGTGCACGCAAGACTTTTTGGCGGGAACTTGCAGAGTGACGTTGCGTTTTTGTTTTATTTTCATTAAATTCGTGTATTTTGAGTTTTATTGAATAATTTCGGTGGTGTTTTATCCAATAATGATCAATCTAAGTGCACAAGTGAAGTGAAATGAAATCAAAGCGTGTATCGTGTCTTTAAAAAAGTGCATGCAAGTGTTTTTTTTTTCATTTTGGCGTCCCCGTGGGATCGTATCTGTTCCCGGGATTAAATTATAGCATATGACACTCACAAATAACGTGGCTTTATATTGGTAAAAGAGTTTTTAAAATCGGTTCAGTACCGACAACCTCACAATCCTTACCTCTTTATAATATTAACTAGTATAGATTAAGATTAATCATATTGCTCGCATTTACAATTATGTAACATCAAAAACCTAACCTACAAACTTTGTTCGCCAGCCGCTAAGTCCGTGTGTAGCCCACAAGCTGGCCAACATTACCACCTGGCCAGTGACGTCATCCCCACAGGCAGACAATCACAATTATATTGAGATTAACTGCGTGAATTATAACTAGGCGTGGTTAGGTGCGCCTCATGTTACGATACAAGTCACTGACTTTAACTTGTTGAGCCTGTGTGTAATGTATTGTTTTTAGGGTTCCGTACCCAAAAGGTAAAAACGGAAACCCTATTACTATGACTGTACTATATGTCTGACTGTCACCAGTCTGTATCTCCGCGATAGCTAGACAATTGAAATTTTCACAGTTGATGTATTTCTGTTGCCGCTATAACAACAAATACTAAAAATAACTTTTAAAAAAACGGAACGTTGTACGGACCCCTGTGCACGAGTCCGACTCGCTCTTGACCGGTTTTATTAATAATAAATCCACATTTTTTACTTTTTCAACACCCATGGCACCGCCATTTTGAAAAAAAAACCCATAAATCTGAATAGACGAAAAAAATCAATATAGGTATGTAATTCTCGGAGCAGCTCACAAAATTAATACACAAAATACTACCTGTAGAGTAGAACATTCGGACGGACGGACAGACATACAAAAGGCATTTCTGCCCAAACTGAAACGGAGACGCATCTCATTTTATACCTCTTTCATTTTACATGAAAAATAGGCATAATTTCAGCGTTTCCAGAATTCTGTAGTCAAGCTGAAAATCTGTCGCCAAGCACCTATCGGTGTGTTCCGGCAGCTGCACTTGAGAGCTAGTTCCTTTCTAGGCTTTGTGTGCTTACCACCTTCGTCCACATCATCACTTACCATGGTGAGATTGTAGTCAAACACAAGCTTATCAAGAATATAAAAAAAAAATATATGGGAAGAAACCTAATCCTTATAATTCCATTCTGAAACGCTAATGCACATAAGCTCATAGTTGGTAGAATCTAAGCCACTAAAGTCGTAAAAAAATTACACAAAAAAAAACATTTAAATGTAAATGCACATGCATTAGAGCTCTACCAAAATTAACACATTATAATCTTAACAAACCTAATAAATCCCGGAGATCTAAAAATTTGATGCGGCCACATGAACCGAGTACTGTGCGCCGAACCCCGCTACCCTCGCTAGAGTACTTACATTTGCACCCTCTCGGCCGAGGGAGGGAGGGAGGGAGGGAGGGATGGTAAAAGCATATTTATGTTAGTTTCTGATTGACGATGATGGCTTCCCCTTGGTTAAATGCGGTGAGGTTTCGTTATGACGAATTTTCTGTGCTCGCGTCACCTAATCTTTTACGGTGGTAGGGTACTTTGTAGTACCCGACTGACCCTCAAGTTGAAAATCTGTCGCCAAGCACCTATCGGTGTGTTCCGACAGCTGTACTTGAGAGCCAGTTCCCATTGGCTTTGTGTGCTTACCACCTTCGGCCACATCATCACTTCTCATGGTGAGATTGTAGTCAAACACAAGCTTATCAAGAATAAAAAAAAAATGTATTTATAAAAATCTCGTGTCATTTTTCCGGGCTAATATCCGAAACTACTACTCCGATCTTGATGATCTGATGAAACTTGGCACACAGGTAGATCATAGCCTGGAATAAAATATAGGATACTTTTATCCCGAGAAAAGATAAGATCCCACGGGAACGCGGGTGACAGTTAGTAATAGTAAGTAAAAACCGGTCAACCGGTTCCATACAAAGGGCATTGTTCATTTTCGGCTTGGCGTGAACAGAATTGTTAGAGAAAAACATTTGTACCAAAAAATATCTTTAATTAAACCATGAATATTGGTCATTTTTAGTTGTGTAGATTTACACTGATAAAAACATCAAATAAATAAGTATTTTAAATCATAATTACTTTTTCCTGTCGGCATTACGACTGCGTCACATTGCCAGCATAAAAAAAAACAATTACAACTAATAAAAATCGATTTTAAAATATGTATTTTACATCGATTACAATAATACTATTTTATCTAACTTCATAAGAAGGATGTTTAATTATTCAAAACACTTAACAAAGGCATTAAAATCGTGAAATCACGTTGTACTGCATTCATATATTTACAAGTAAAGAAGTAATGTTACTATTGAATTATTGCATTTCGATTATTCAAGATAATCGATATAATTATTATTTTTATGGCAGCCCTGGTTTAAGCAGTTTGACAGCTTTGACAGAGTTTGACTGAGGTTTGATTTGACTTGTCTGTCATTTCAAGTTATCGTAATCTCTTGTTTTGTTATTATTTATTTGTGAATATAATTATTTTATTTACAACAAATGTACAAAATATACAAGCAAATGTACAACTATAATATATAAAAAACTTCTTCGAGGCTGCCGCTGCTGCCGATCAGCAAGGTTCCCAGAAGGCTGGCAGCGTTTCCTCTTTATTTGTTGTTTTTCCGTTTTATACCTCGAACTTTGCTAATCATAATAGACACCGATGACGCTATTTACGACAACACTGGCATTCCTACTAGAACGTGGTGATTATATCCTCTTTGATTCCTACCGAAACTGTTCCAAGCCCAAATGTTGACTTGATTCCTACTATTTCCTACCATGGATGTAATACCTATGGAAGGTACGTCCGATGCTATGGAATTGAGATGCAACAATTGTAATTCCGACTTTAATCAAAGGAAAAGGCATAACCTTGATCTGGTGGAGGTGATGTCGGTAATACAGTGGATCTCACCCCAAGTGGTAAGTGTTTAATTCGCTATTTGTTATCCAACAAATCTTTGAATAGTATCATGTCCCCGTGCAGCCTATTTTTTTATGGTGTGGTATATTTGCTTTGTCAACAGGTGACTAATAGCACTGTAGTATGGCATTCTTGCTGGACTCTGGCTTTGAACATTTCGACTGTGGCTAATGAAGAGTCTTCTACTAGTAGTGGTTGGCAACGTTGTTTTTGTGTTAGCTATAAATGTTCTTTATTAAGAACAAGATCTCATGTCTACGTACTGATACAAAATGTGAACTGGTGTTCTTGCAAAGATGCATAGATTTGCACTTAATAATTGCTATGTTCTAACAATTGCACACAGTCTCTGAAGCCCTATCAATCATAAAAATGTCTCTAGACTGAAAATATTGTGTAACGGCTTTGATTCATAATGAAATAATTTGATGTGATATTAGCATCTGATGTTGTAGCTGGATAGGGGCTTTATATATCTACATGTTGGTTATAGGCAGATATAAAATTAATTATTGGGATTGGGATTTTGTTAATTCAATCCAATAATGGACTAAATCTTCAGACATGTCTGCTATATGCTGAGCTTTTGTAAGTTATGAATCTGATTAAAAAATAAGATGAGGAAAAAAATATTTTATTTCAAAAACCATTAATGAATGAATGAATGAAATACTCTTTATTCTATACACCAAAATACAAATAATTCATGACACAAAAATAAAAAAATATATAAAAAAGTGAATACAATCTAGGCGGCCTTATCGCTTAAGCCATTTATAAATGTTTCCTAAAAAACTATTAGAAACACCTGGATACAAAACCTTATTATTTTTTATATTCCTACAGGGTAAAGCTACCAATTCTACATATTGTTTTTATTCTCAGTGACTGTTCACTCCAGGCCAAAACCCCATACAAAGTGGACAATGCCCTTTTGTATTTTTTTTATTTGTTGTTATAGCGGCAACAGAAATACAACTGTCTAGCTATCACGGTTTATGAGATACAGCCTGGTGACAGACAGACGGACAGCAGAGTCTTAATAATAGGGTTTCTGTTTTTACCCTTTGGGTACGGAGCTTCTCAAGATTTTTTTTCTTTTAAATTACAGACCCAAAATATATTTTTTTATCCTTTAACAAAACATTAACTCAAGATACATGATATATAATTTTGATATCCTGCTAACGTCGCAAACATGGATAACACAAAAAGTAGTTTAAGTATTATTAAAAAAACTGATTTTATATTACTTTATAAAAAAAAATATGTAAAAAAAATCTATCGATAAGCAGTTTAAGAATACATATTTTTTTATTCTACACAACATTAAATATATTTCATATTCGTCCCTCCACGCGTAATATTCGTCGTATATAAACGGCACGCTACACACTTAACGCGCTACTTCGCAGATTTTCTGCTGGGGACATTATTCTGGGAGGATTTTACATCTCCACTCCACGGACATACATACATACATAAATATTATATTAATTCTGTTTTTACGAGTGCAATAGTATGAATAGTAGACTGAGTATTTGGTACATAAATATATGGTTGTAGTAGCTTCTCTCTGCACCTGCATCCCCCTGGCGTAGTGTTAAATATTTGAAAATGTATCTAAATGTACTTATAAAAATGTAAGAAAGATCCATTCTTAAAATCAATACAATTTAAAGGTACAATTAATGAATTAGAATCGCCGCGAGGCCTAAAAGACCCGCCGACTCCATTGTTGAACCCTTCAAAGCGAACGTTTCGTGCAGGATTATATGACAATTAGTAGATTGCTAGGTTACACGTTTAACCCTTCTTGTTATGACGTCAAAAAGAATAGATTACTTTGTGTCAACTCATGAGTTAATTTGGAGTTACTCTCAATAATTAAGCATTTTGTAGTGAATTCTTTAGGATCGTTGGTCGGTTTTTGGATAGGTAAATGATATGAGTTCGCTTCAAAGACATGTTGTATCTAAAATTGTAGTATATGAAATTGTATTTATAATTTGTGCCTACTAGCTAGCCGACGATGACTAAGGCGATGATATCTCAGTGGTAGTGACGTCGGATACCGCGGCGAAGGTCGTGGGTTCGAATCCTACAATGAGCTTGAACTTTCGGTGAAGGAAAACATCGTGAGGAAACCATAGCACGGTGGTAGGGTTCTTTGTAGTACCCGACTGGCTGGCTACCATCCTCAAGTTGAAAATATGTGTAAGCTTTTGGTAAGCATACCATCTTCGGCCACATCATCACTTACCATGGTGAGATTGTGGTCAAACACAAGCCTATCCAAAAAAAAAAGAAAAGTAATCAATGACCGAAGATTTCAAAACAAAGAGGGAACTCGTTTTATTATTTTCAGCATACCAAAGACAATCCTAACGCGCCTTTGTTTTGTTTTGATTGGCGTCCAATGTTTGACAGCTGGGGACAGAGTGGTTTGTATGGGAAAAGAAAATTGTTATTTTTACTATTTTTCTCCTATTTTTTCTCTCCATATGAACCTTCCTCAGACTTCATCAAACACAACAAAAAAGAAATCATCCAAATCGGTTCAGCCGGTCTCGAGTTTTGCGCTTAGAGCAACACATTTAGTGATTCATTTTTATTTATATAGATTTGTTTGCGCAGCCCAATGATATTATAAGTAAAAAGGTATAGATAGGTTACATACACAACATTCCATCTTAAAATAATTGCCCAGAAATTGCACCCTAACGCACACATGAATGACTTAATATTGCAATATCCACACTACATTTCGACATCTATAGCATTTATGGTTGTATTGAGTGACCTTTACTTTTAATTGCACTCTGTTGATGCCGGCGACGCGACACAGGTCAAAGGAGGCTAATTAGGCAACTTTTTAGCCTCCCGCTTTCAGAGCGCTTATAACTTATCTATACCATTTTACTTATGATATCATTGGCGCAGATGATTTTAAAGTACAAATTATGAAAGAATATGACACTACACCTATTTGAAAATTCTAAAAAATACTACTTCATAGTTTTGGTTTATTTCGTAACAAATTACTTTACGCCATCAAAGTTATTTCCGATTATTACAGTATTACATATAAAATAGTAATTATGTAATTCATCACATGTATGTTCGTCTGTCACATCAATATTAATGGTTTTATGTCATACATCATTTGTTACGAGAGTCATTAGCAGGAAGGGTCGAATTATTTGATCTGTGACCTCAATAATACCTATAAATATTACTGTGATGGGTAAATACCGCTGACCGGTTGAATTAGGGATTTGAAAGAAAGCACCGACAGGTGCTTGGCGACAGATTTTCAACTTGAGGGTGGTAGCCAGCCAGTCGGGTACTACAAAGTACCCTACCACTGTGCTATGGTTTCCTCACGATGTTTTCCTTCACCGAAAGCGGATTAATTGATAATATATAATAATTCAAGCCCATTGTAGGATTCGAACCCACGACCTTCGTCGCGGTATTCGACGTCACTTACTACTGAGCTATCATCGCCTTATCCATCCTTGTCACTCCATTCTTCATCACAACATTCTCATCTCTGCGGCATGCAATTTTCTTTCATCTGACCTTTTTTGTAATTTATAGGGAATAGTATCTTATATCCTTCTCCAAGGTTTCATCTATCTCTATACCAAATTTCATCTAAATCGGTTCAGCGCTCGAAGCGTGAAGAGCTAACAGACAGAAAGACACTTTCGCATTTATAATACTAGCTGTCCCCCGCGGTTTCACCCGCGTTCCCGAGGGATCTTATCATTTTCCGGGATAATAAGTAACCTATGTGTTATTCCAGGATATGATCTACCTGTATGCTAAGTTTCATCAGAATCCGTTCCGGCGTGATTGAGTAACAAACATCCATCCATCCATCCAAACTTTCACATTTATAATATTTGTAGGATTAGTATGGATATTTTTTTTTTGCATACATGTATCCAAAACAATAGAAGACATTTAACCAAGTATTTATATTGACAGCATCTCGTTCGACTGTCGTTTACAAGTAGTGTAGTAGGGTCAAGTAGGGTGTGTAGCGACGCGAACACTTGCAGATATTACTCGCGCGATCTGCTCACCGAGGCGCGACGTAGAACTAGTAGATTGATTTTATGGCGTTCCAGTTTTTACGCTAAATGAGCCGATTGCACTTATAAATGTTAATTTGGTGACATCAATTTATTGTTTTTTTTTTTATCGCGTGCTATTACACTATTACGCTATTACGCTACTCATACAGCCTCAAATTCAAACTCATTTATTGACAATAGTTTTCTATTGTATCTTATGTTTTCCCGGGATAAAAGTACCTTATGTGTTATTCCAGGATGTGAACTACATGGATGCCAAGTTTCATCAAAATCCGTTCACCCGTTTTTGCGTGAAAGAGTAACAAACATCTTCACAAACATCTTCACATACTGAAAGAAACATTTATAATATTACTAGTGGACCCGGCAGACGTTGTCCTGCCCTGAAATTAAAACAAAACTTAGAACCCGATTCCAGCGCCATCTACCGGGTCCAATTTTGTTTTCAAATCATCGAGGAACCCATTGAAATACACACACAAAATTTCATCCAAATCGGTCCTGTTACCATACTCCTCCGAAACGGCTTGACCGATTACTCAAATTACTAAAATGGCTATTAAAAAATAAGGGTTGATCGTAGAAGGGTGAAAATTGGAGATTGTATGTATTTTTGTATGTTGTATCATAAAAAAATAGAAATTAGAAATTTTGTCTCAAAAATAAAAAAAAAATTTAGGGGTGGACTACCCCTAACATTTAGGGGGATGAAAAATAGATGTTGGCCGATTCTCATAGATACCGGATAAGCACAAAAAAATTCATCAAAATCGGTTAAGCCGTTTCGGAGGAGTATGGCAACTAAAACTGTGACACGAGAATTTTATATATTAGATTATTATTATTAATGGTAGAGTTGTCTGTCAGATGGTACCATCACATTATCTGAGAGGTTGTGGTATTACCAAGAGATGTCAGATGTTACACATCATTAAGCACGGTGGTAGGGTACTTTGTAGAACCCGACTGGCTGGCTACCACCCTCGAGTTGATCATCTGTCGCCAAGCACCAATTGGTGTGTTCCGACAGCTGCACTTGGGAGCCAATTCCTATCTAGGCTATGTGTGATAGATTGTGGTCAAAAACAAGCTTATCCAGAATAATAATAAAAAAAAACATATGCGACTACTGTAAGCCTCGCTCGTTTTTTATTTCCATTTTTTTTTAAATGACAAGCTATTTTTAGGTTTAACCAAGCTTTAAATGAAGCCCTCGATTTCAATATTCAAAATTGTCCCAACCCCAGCATCTCGGCTATTGTCCCGTGATTGCACCAATCAGTTGTTATAGCTGTCGAACAATACGCCATTGTTGACAGCTTCACCGTCATGGAAACTGATCACGACTGACAGTTGTGATGAGATTGCATCGGAATGTTGAATGCTTATTGGTATTTGAGTCTAAAGTCACTGTTTTCCATTTTTCACAAACCGAAATAAGGGAAACAAAAGAAACCGGCCGGACTCGCGCACCGTGGGTTCCGTATAAATTTTGTTCGTTGAAAGATTGTGTATTTTAATTAATAATAATAACATATTGACACGGCAGTCATTGTACCAATAGTCGTTTCCGCCCATGGCCTATTGGCAAAGAGCCTCGACAAACACCTTAAGAGGCTCACGTTAGGTGGCTGGATCAAGGGCCAGATTCAGAAGGCAGTACTCCTGGAGACGGCACGCATTGTGAGGAAGTTCCTCTCTCTGGAGTCTTGACCACCGGTCACTTGGACCTAGTTCCCGATGCCGGTTGGATGTTGTTTTTTATAGTTTTAAATATAAATATTGTTTTTTTTTAATATCTATTTGAGATTATAATTAATAGGTTCATGTTTAAATAAATGGAATAATAATAATAATCGTTTATTTCAGATATTCATCCATAATTTTGTTAGTAGACAATAGGGTTGTGTCCTAAAAAAATCTATTTAGTCCGTCAGTTAGATTACCAAAAAATATTGGACACGTATTTTTTATTTTGTTCCGTAAACGAAAAATGACGAGGATACAGTGCGTTGATATTTCGCGTGACGTCACACCGTGGTACAAATTTTACCACGAAGTGACGTCACAAGCCCCCACTCCTATACTTTGATGCACTATAACTTTGTATATTTTTATTGATTTGATAAATAAAAAAATACGTGTCCAATATTTTTTGATAATCTCACCGACGGACTAATTAGAATTCATTTTTATTGACCCAGGACACTACCCTATTACTTATAACCTATGTTAGTAGAACTATGGTAGTAATTAATTTATTCTAAATAATAATCAAGTTATTTTTCTCGTTCAAACCATCATTTTCGTATCGTCACGATATTTTTCTTCACAAATCCTATGCTCATTATAAAACGACGTCGCGAACGGCTTACCTACTCAGTTGAATAAACGTAATCACTCTTCTAAATGACCAATATCAACAAGTTTTTTTATCAATAAACACTGTAATAAAACTGAATCCACCCTAACATTATCATGTAGTACCCCCGCGGCATATGGCGCGATGATGGAGCGTTGCGTGCGCACGCGCGATTGACTCTGATGCTCCAACTGTCGACTGTACGTACGGCTGCTCATCATCACGCTATGTTAAATACCCAGGGACATTCATCACACATGACCATCTGATCATAAACTAAGCAGAGCTTGTTATGGAGACCGATATCTGATATAGTTGCATCCATACTAGAGAATAGGGTATTTGACAGAATTTAAATAAAAAACCGGACAAGTGCGAATCGGACTCGCGCACGAAGGGTTCCGTAAAAAAGGTAAAAAAATCACGTTTGTTGTATGGGAGCCCTTAAATATTTATTTTATTATGTATTTGTTGTTATAGCGGCAACAGAAATACATTATTTGTGAAAATTTCAACTGTCTAGCTATCGCGGTTCTTGAGATACAGCCTGGTAACAGACAGACATACGGACGGACAGACAGCGAAGTCTTAGTAATAGGGTCCCGTTTTTACCCTTTGGGTACGGAACCCTAAAAAGCATAATACATTTGCAATTTGCTGAATTTTGTGTCTTTATCTTTTTTTTATTTTTTTTATTTATACTACATAACATCTATCATTACAGGCTAATAATCCTAATGCGATAGAGTTGCAAAAAAATAAAAAGGATAATAGTTATTTGTTATACAAGAGTGTAAAGTTGCTTATTAACCGCGTGCTCAATTTTGATGACCGAGCAAGCTCAGCGAGCGAGGGAATCAAAAGAGCACGAGGTGAAAAATCTTTGCACTCGAGTGCAACACGTAATTTTTCATCCCACCTCAGCGAGGAAATGACTAAATATGCAAAAAAAAGAAAAGGGCGCGCGCTAAGCAAATTAAAAAAAAGTCCACCAAGAAGGTTCCGAGTCAGAGATTTTATCAAATTAAAAAAGGATGTATGATAAATTCCGCACCATGGAGGGAGAAGTGATGTTTTGAATTCACAAACTTAGTGCACACGATGTTCTATTTACTTTATCCTCAAGTGGATAAAAACGGCTTTTACACTCAGATATCGAAGAGCAAAAATACTCTTTCCTAGATGGGGGGATGAAAAAAAAAATACCATCAATGTTTATATTAATAAAAAGGTCACCAAAACGCTAAGGGTCAGTTCACACCGTGACGCGACGCGACGATACTGGAAGAGGCCGCGGCGCTGCGTGCTGCAACTTAGTCTGTATTCTCACAATGAAATGTGTATCTTTTCGTGTAGTAAATAAAGTTACATTTTGAATGTGCTTCATGACGATGTGATTTCATGACGTCATCTGCTCGTAAACAAACTTTAAGTTGTCAAAATATTTACTTGTGCTACATGCTTTTTTGCCAAATTTTATGGTTCTAGGTCAGACATAATATGCGACATAAACCGAACAAAAACGGCCGTATCTTTTGATTGCTTTGACTTAGAAGTTTAGTGTGCTCCAAGGGTTTGCAGAAGTATTTGATATTAATTTCAAACGTCCCTGAAATTAAGGGTTTTGATAGACGTACAACAAAGTGCTTCTATAATGATTCCGTTTTTCCTTTTGAGTTACGACACCCTAAAAACATCCACTGTAAAAAAATGACAGTTTCTTGCCGGATTGTTCGCAGTTTAAGTTTTCCGGACCGGTGGTAGAGTCAATTGTAACGTTCATAAGTGCCTTACCGACTTAACTGAATAAGCGAGTTATTTAATTGATCGAAGTATTTAATAGTTTTTTTTTATACCACTAGGTGGCAAACAAGCTTACGGCCCACCTGATGGTAAGCGGTTACCGTAGCCTATGGACGCTTGCAACACCAGAGGCGTCACGAGCGCGTTGCCGACCTTGCATAATCCTTCTTACTCCTCTTTTGAAGAACCCCATGCTGTAGTCTCTAGGGAAAACCTCTACAGGCTCATTCCATTTGAGTAAAGCCTAAATTACTATGAATGTTCAAAAAATACTTGCCAGTTGGTCATACCGTTGTCTATGTTTATATAATACTCGTATAGCTATGTATGTACAGGCGTCGATGCAACGCCTCATGCTTTTAATCCTCTTAATGGAACAGGGGGTGAGAACAGAAAACTGTAGAATCTCCTAATATATGCTGAGATGGTTGCGTTTTTTGGCCTCACACAACTGGTTTGGATTATGTGCATATTTGTGTGTATGAGTCCAAAATATATTTTTTTCTTTTTCTTTTCTTTAAATTTTATGTGGCACTAGCTTTTATTCAAACAACGTTCGTGTAATAAGTTTAACGTTGTGTATTGTGCCATTTAACCCAGTTTTTCTTAGGGTTAGTGTCAAATTAGCCTATGTTTTTGGATATAAATCCCGTAGGAAACTTTATTAATATCAGTTTAGTAGTAAAGCCGAAAAAAAAAGACAGACAAAGTTACTTTCGCGTTTATATTAGTAGTAAGGAACTGTCAATTTAATTTAAATGGAAATCTTTGGTAAAAAGTTATTTTTATTGTCCTATTTGTATTTTGAAAACAATAATAATTATCCTGGGACAATTGTCACTAATTCAAAACTAAGAAAAGCTTGTAGTAGGTACCTACTATGGAAACCAGATAACTGATATAAAATAAAAATAGAAAAAACAAAACGGTAAAGTGCGAGTCGGACTCGCGCACTGAGGGTTCAGTACAAATTTTGTAGTTTGTTTTTAAATTATTTTATTCTATTCTTAGTATTTGTTGTTATAGCGGCAACAGAAATACATCATCTGTGAAAATTTCAACTGTCTAGCTATCGCGGTTCATGAGATACAGCCTGGTGACAGACAGATAGAAAGACAGACGGACAGTAGAGTCTTAGTAATAGGGTTTCCATTTTTACCCTATGGGTACGGAACCCTAAACATAGATAATTACACCCAGACACAGAACAAAAAGACATGACCTTACCCAACCACGCCAACCAGCATAATACCTTTAAAAAAAACATTTTGGCTTTAGGAGTCTCAATGCATCTCTCTGTTCCCCACAAGCAAGAGCGCGTCCCTTGTTTTTGTTTCGGGAACTCGACGCTGTAAGCCCATGGAAAGAAACACATTTCCACACTCTTCACAGATGAGTATTGTTGCAAGCGTTTTAAAAGGGACAGAATTCTTATAGAAAAAAACCTCCAAAAAGGATAAATATTATATCTAAATATTGTCCCTTTACATTTAATATACCTACACGTAGAAAATTTTAGTTCAAGCGTCGTGCATCGGGGGACCGCTAAGTAGGTACATAAAGTTTAAAAAAACTGGTCAAGTGCGAGTCTGACTCGCGCACCGAAGGCTCCGTACAAACTTGTAAATAGTTCGTTCATCACGGTTCGTTCATCGAGGTTTTTTTTTTTTTCGATTTCGTTTTTGATTACCTTATTTGAGGTAGGTGCCAATTGGGCTTGACCTCTGAATTGTATGAGCGCCGATGCAACTTGGGGGTCTTTCTTAATTGGTGGTAACTATGTATGTATGGGGACACCCTTTAATTTTCAACTTGGAATTTTTCCTTTATCTGTGCTATAAGACGTTGCTTCGTACCAAATTTCAAGATTCTGAGTTCACGGGAAGTACCCTGTAGGTTTTTTCACAGCTCCAAGGGACAATAGACTTGAGTATTTGTATTTGATATAAATTTCAGCTTGATACCTCCACGCGTTCCTGAGAAAAAGGGTCTTGGCACACGGACCTATAAGTGATTGTTCCTATAAGGGTTCCGTTTTTTCCATTCGAGGTACGGAACCCTAAAAACAGAATATCTACATATTGATGTCTAGCTCTAAAATACCTCTATCAATCGTAATACCGTTCAGTAAAGCTATAGGCCAAGGCATATTATCTAATTAGATCCATAAACATGGTTTGTAAATAGAAAATTCGTCATGGACGTTGTTCAAATCATGATATGAAATCGAGCCGAACATTATGACCACAATTGAGCTGTACTGAAAGATTAACAATTCGAATTACATCACACAATTCTTTTAAGCAGCAGTATTTTGAAATCAATTATTTACTGGATACGCCTATATCAATGTGTGTTCAATTTAGAAGTACCTAGATATTGTAGCATATAGCCTAGCATCCGTCGCTCTGAAGGTACGAGTCATGTTCAAGATTCTAATGAACGCACTCGCTGTGTTAGCATTGGCAGTAGGAGACATAAGGCGATGATAGCTCACGGGTAAGTGACGTCGGATACAGCGGCAAAGATCGTGGGTTCTGTGAGAATGAGCTTGAGCTTTCGCTGAAGGAAAACTTCGTGAGGAGACCATAGCACGGTGGTAGGGTCTTTTATAGTACCCGACTGGCTGGCTTGGCTACCACCCTCAAGTTGAAAATCTGTCGCCAAGCACCTATCGGTGTGTTACCACCTTCTGCCACATCATCACTTAGCATGGTGAGATTGCGGTCAAACACAAGCTTAACCAAGATTAAAAACAAAAATGTGTGCATTAGAGTGTCACTTCTCGGCCATATTTAAGATCGATGCCGCTGCATCTGCTGAGAACCTCAGCGCGCGGCGAAAATATAATAGCCTTATAGGTAATTATATTTTCGAGCCGTTTGGGGTTGAAACTCTCGGGTCGTGGGGCCCGAGTGCTCATTTCCTATTTAAGGATATTTCCAAAAGATTGGTTGACGCTTCCCGTGACCAAAAGGCTGGCTTTTACTTTGGCCAAAGATTAAGCATTGCCATTCAACGTGGCAATGCTGCCAGTCTTTTGGGAACGTTACCAGTCGACGGCGATGCGGAGGAATTCTTTGACGCACTTTTATAGTTTATTTTAGGTAGTTTTTAGATTAGATTAGTTTTAATTGTATTATGTTAATAGTATAGATTATTAGTATTAGTAAAGATTTATTATTACATGACCTCAGTAAAAGTTTTCTGGTTTCCGAGATCGATTAGTTATTTAGGTAACCAATCTACCTTTGTATTTTTGATATCATTGACTATAAGGTATCATTTTAGCACCGAGACATAGTCAATAGCAATCTAGTCTTCAAATACAGCGTCAACTGTCAACTGTCAAGTGAGTGTCAAACACTTGAACCGTGGCTCGGATGCAATAACATTCAAATTGGGCATAATATCCGGTAGTCGGGTCGAACCGAGCCGGTTCAAATGGGTAGAAACACTTGGGAAATGCTGAGCCCTTTTATATTCACTGTTTTGCATTTTAATTGTGATTTTAGTGTGTGGGATTTGGTCGGAGAAATGTTGACTGATATATCAAATTAGCTTATTTGTTTTATTAAACTATAGTCAATGGAGTGTTGTATTAAATACTGGCTTGTGACGTCATACATAAACAGTAATAAACATTATTAAAATATTTACTCTTTGTCGTTAAATTGGTATCTAATTAAAAATCATATCAACCAATCTGCTAGAGTAGATTGATTGACATGATAGCAGTTTATGTCAAATTTAAGTTACTCTTAGTCTTTTGGCTAGATTGTAATTTCAATGATTCGGAAAAGTACATTATTATATAAAAAAAACTTGAGAGGTGTCAAGGGACACCCGGATGGAACGAAGTTATATAAGTTATATAAGTCGAGAGAGTATATATATATATAATAAAAATATATATATACATATAAATAGAAATGAAAATATCTGGCTTGCTTTATATAAGAGAGAGGGAGAGAGAGAGAGAGACAGGTCAACGCACTTTTGACACTAAAAGTACCGGGACAATTTTTCGTAGGAATTTTTTCCGTCTAGCCCCCTTTCACAACGCGCGATAAGGAACTTCGTTCCAAAAAAATATCAATCAATCATAAAAGTAATTTATTTTACAACGTAACCTACTGTTTGTTATTTTGGAGTTAGTAAATAGTATATTTAGATGTTTTTGACTATGAAAATATAGTCGTGTACGTCTTCACAAACATATCCGGGTGTAACTCAAACCAATTAAAAAAGGTAGACTTTTCCGTAATCCCTTATTGTTACAGTACAAGTTTGCGTCCTTTCGCTAGTGTTGCAGTTCTTGTAGTGCTGCATATATATATATTAGATATTGATTATATACATATATTTTAAGGCGATGATAGCTTAGTGGTAAGTGACGTCGAATACCGCGACGAAGGTCGTGGGTTCGAATCCTACAATGAGCTTGAGCTTTCGGTGAAGGAAAACATCGTGAGGAAACCATTGCACGGTGGTAGGGTACTTTGTAGTACCCGACTGGCTGGCTACCACCCTCAAGTTGAAAATCTGTCGCCAAGCACCTATCGGTGTGTTCCGACAGCTGCACTTGAGAGCCAGTTCCCATCTAGGCTTTGTGTGCTTATCACCTTCGGCCACGGTACTTCATCACTTACCATGGTCAAACACAAGCTTATCCAGAATAAAAAATAAATAAAAACCTAGACAAATCGAAACCATTTCAACACTAGCGGAAGGATGCACTGTAAGGGATTAGTATTCGTAGATGGCACTGGCTATAAACTATGTAGTCTAAACAAATCTAAATATATGAAGTGTAATTAGCTTAGACTCGTTATAAAACTAGAAAGTGTCAAATAAACTAAATTATTGAAAAAAAAAAACGTAAATAGCAATTGCGTTAAAAATATCAACTGAAAAGGTTAAAACAAGCTCACAACTAAAATTTTTGAAATGGTATTGCAGACTAAGTAGAGACATAGCCATAACCTTTAATAGGTACAGATTCGAGTACCGAACAAGCAAACTCGATGTTTCGATCAAGTTGTATTGACCGTGGTCACGAGTGGACTGAAAATTATATTTTACTAGTGGGCCCAGCAGACGTTGTCCTGCCCTGAAATTAAAACAAAACATAGAACCCGATTCCAGCGACACCTACCGTGTCCAATTTGTGAATCTAAACCATCTGTCATCTGTCAGCCCGATCTCGAGACATGTCAAAAAGTAGTTCTATACTAAATGTATGACAAAAATAATTGTCGTCTACATTATTCTTTTCTTTTTGTCAATCTTTCTTATTTTTTAATAGTTATTCTGCTATTCCGGGCGGAGACGAATCTAACAAATCAAAAACCATGAAAATCGGTCCAGCCGTTCTCGAGTTATAAAAAGTGTAACTAACACGACTTTCTTTTATATATATAGATTTTTATTTTTTAAATTGTATTTTGATTATATCGTGTGCACGAATAGACCCAGTATTTTTATCTACAAATATGAATTTAGTTCGAGAAAGTACTTTTAAAACTTTCGCGAACTTAATTCATATTTGTAGATTATACCGGGTCTATTCGCGCACAGAATATTATCAAAATATAATTTTAACTAACCTCTACTTTTCAGTCCACCCGTGACCACGGTCAATGCAACTTGATCGAAACGTATTTTGATAATATTCTGTGCGCGAATAGACCCGGTATAATCTACGAATATAGTTCGAGAAAGTTTTAAAAATACTATTGTGATGTACCTACTCCGAATTATTTGATTTGCCAGCTTACACGGCATAGGTAGACAAGTATGAATAGGTGAGGCAGAGCACCTATCTACAGGAAACAATCCAGAACCAGATGCAAACAAAACTGAAGATACTGAGTACTTAAAATTCAGAAGCTAAAAATACTCAATAGCTATTTGTGGTGCACTCAAGAAGCCCGCACTCGAGGCTTATCTCAAACGGCGGAACTTTGTAAAAAAAAGTAAGATGGCGCCGGCGCCGGGCGGTGCTTTGATGTACTCGAGACGTGGGAATGCGCGGGCGCAGGCCCTCAATATTGTAGCCGGGTTATTGGTTTCGATTGGAGAACATTGAACGTGTCTGGAATATGACGTTAGTTCTGCTATCAATACAGCTCTGATTCATTTTTATCATCAAATATTCCGATGCAACGATTGACTAGAGAGCTTTCGGTGAAGGAAAACATCGTAGCAAACCATAGCACGGTGGTAGGGTACTTTGTAGTACTCGACTGGCTGGCTACCACCCTCAAGTTGAAAATCTGTCGCCATACATCTATCGGTGTGTTCCGGCAGTTGCACTTGGCCACATCATCACTTGGTGAGATTGCGTTCAAATGCAAGTTTGTTCAATGTAAATAACAACTTACAACAGATTTTCAATGATGAACTTGATGATGGCAGCTAAGTGAGTACCACAAAATTCTCCAAGCAATTGCTTAGGCTAGGAAAAAAACGTATCAAAACATCGATGGAGCAAGCGAGTTAAGACTTCTCGACCTTTAATTCCTTAGCTTTAGCTTAGTCTGATTGCGGAGGGCGATCAATCTATCGACAATAGCAATAAGTTGCCAGCCTTTTACAATGCCTAGAAGACAAGTCTCGTAGAGGATGATAATAATATTTCTGGTGTAATTTGTTTCTCATGCTTAGTCCTCGAGCAAGGCTTTTCAACATTTCTATCACCAATAGTGTCAGTGAATCTGTCATCATCATCATTGCCTGTTCATAATTATTCGTGGTCGGAATGTGCACTTTCTTCCATTTGGCCTTCATATTGGTATTCCATTTAGTCTCCATTAATATTTTTTTCGGTCTCTACCCGTTCCTTCTTCAGTCAGTGAAAATGTTTTTTATTCAAATAGGCCTTTACAAGCACTTATGAATAGTCTAGACTCTAATGCACGGTTCGGAAGGTTGTTTTTGTTGAGAAGAGCCGACAATAAACTCAGCAATTACTCTTTTCAAAAACAACTTACACCTATTACATTTCATCATTATTTATTTATCTAGTCTCACTAATAAAATTTGCTTGTTAAGCGGAAAAATAATAATAAATAGAATTTAATTATGACTGTCTAAGTAAATAACAAACTCAAGCAGACCAGCCCCCACAAGCAGCACCTGTTCATTTCTATCTTGGTACTTATTAAAATATCGATACTTTATGTAGGTACTTAAGGTATGAATATTAATTTCCAAACCATTCTCGTATAGAAGATACAAAAGGGGAATTAAAACTTAAGAAACAATAATTACTGTAAAGGCTGTATCGTTTCGTGATGATGATTGCGTGATGATAAGCTATATGATTAGTAATTGAAAGTGAACTAAGTAATAAGTAAATGTGCTGGAAATATTTATGTCAGCTTGTGCAAGCATATCAGTGAGGCATCATCAGTCGTAAAAGGGTTTTAATCATAGGTCTGCATACATATTTCTTGGTATTATTTTCATGAAACGAAAAAGAAGTAACTATCCAATAATATAACTGGAACGTCTTATTTTAAATTCAAAAATAATATTAAACTTAGGTTAATGAACAAAGCCTAAGTACTATAAGGTGGCTAATTATATAGAAGACCAAAAATTTCTGCTCAATCGGTTATGTGGAACTCAAAATTAAAAAATCAAAACTCGTTTATTCGGTTGAGGCCCTGGTAAGGCACTTATGAACGTTACAATTGACTCTACCACCGGTTCGGAATACACTTAAACTGAGAAGACTCCGACAAGACACTGCCGATAAAGAAACTGAACTGATATAGAATTCAATTGTAAGATTTGAACCAAACGTACTAACATACAAGCTTGTATACGAGCTACTGATAAAGTAACCCTCCATAATTTTCAACAGCAAATCTCTTGCAGTCACAGGCCCCTAGTTATCTCAAACAAGATCACCCAGTTAAAAAAAGTGATACATCATTCGGACCATACCAAATACTTATAACTAATTTTGTTAATAATTACACAATATATCGAAATTTCCAAATCATAAATACGAGGCAATTTAAAGTCCATAAATCTAAAAGCTCGCAAATTATATAGCGCGAGCTGGTCATTTTGTAATTCTTAAATAAGACATACCCACAAAAATATTTATAAAACTAGTTAACACGTTTTTGGACTATATTGAACTTTAGTAAAAGGGAATAAGGATGTAAGATATGCGTTCTGATGGCAAAGTAACAATGGTAAAGGAAAAAATATTTTGACACATCATTGTCTGAGGAACGATTTATCAAAGTTAACAATCGCACCTTATAAAGGTTCTCTTAAACCACGCCCCTTCCTTTGAAGAAGGCGTTGAGCTCCGCTATTGGTCGAAAGCAGCGACGCGTGCGCACATTCCAAATTCAAAAATAAATGTGAGAGCTAATTTTGTTTATGATAGCTTGTAAATATATCGACGGAGGTTTTATGGAAATTATAATTTTAGTATTTTGGTTCGGGGACGCGAGATGGATGCGTTAAGTACATCCATCGTCGGTTCGCCATTAGCTGTCGATATTTATAATGGTTTAAAGATATATTTGACACTGAGTTTAAATAAAGTAATGGATTTGTAACAAATAAACTATATTATAGATGTGTTCGCGTGAATGATGAATACAGGTGTCAGAAACGAAAATGTTTTATGGTTTCTTAAGTGCATTTTCTATAAATAAAACCTAGAAAGTAACAAAGATTCAGGTTTTAGCTCGCTCTTTAAAGTGTTGAAATTAATCAAAGAATTTGCAAAACATGCTTAAAAAAGCACAGTTTACCATAACATAGCACCGCAATGACATTTAAAACCGTTATCAAATGTCAAATCTGACGTTTGGAAGGCAGCCATTGTAGCCGCAGGTTGACCAATGGCGGCTTCCGCTTTGAATCTTGAATGTTTTCTTTTTCTAACTCAACTGCTATTGTTTTCGGTCTGTATCTTTTTATTCGATCTTTTTTAACTTTAGCGGCATCATTGGTACGGTTTCTTTTGTTTCTATGGACGAAATAAAAAGCCTTTTTAAGCTTATCGTATACTAGTTGTCACCGTGGCTTCACCCCAAAAATCCTTCTAGGAATCAATGGCAAATTTCAAGTTTGTAGCATCTATACTTTGTGACATTTCGTGATAAATCGGTGAGTGATATTTCTATATAGATTATCAAGATCTAGCACGATCATGTAAGTTTTAGTAGATCAGTGAACGCACCAAAGATAATCGATTTCTTAAATCTAAAACTGTCTCAATTCAACATAATTTTTATGTCATACTTTTTTGATACAATTTCGATTACCTTGTATAGATAGTGCCATTCACGAAGATGCGCCCCACTCTTTTTTCTAATCCTGCCATCGATTTCTTGGTGGACTTGCGAAGTGACGTTGTGTTTTCGTTTTATTTTCATTAAATTCGTGTATTTTGAGTTTTATTGAATAATTTCGGCGGTATTATGTCCAATAAAGATTGCACAAGTGAAGTGAAATGAAATGAAAGCGTGTATCATGACTTTCCAGGTTGTCCCAATTTCACTAAAATTAGATCGGACTTGTACGGACGAGGACTAGACTTTACAGTGAAAGTGACAATAAAACGTGACTTAACATAAAATATGAATATTTAAAACAAAGAAATGGCTTAAAGGTCTCGAGACCAAGCCAAAAATCTTCTTAAAAAAACCTGCCATCCTTTGAATAGGCTAAACAAATATATAAAAATAACTTGCTCAATAAATGAGTTTGAGTTAGAGGCTGTATGGACTAAAACCCTTTGCCTGTACTACAATAGAGGAAATAAAATTACACAATTCCGTCCCTTTTTATGAAATCACTCAGAAATCGAGGAATATAAGACGTTGCATTGACATCACTATTTGAGACACATCCTGTATGATGCTTTATTTTTAAAAGTTCAACAAAATTACAATAAAAAATATTTCCAAAATTGTTATGGAATAAAAATTAGCTATCACGATGAAAATAGGTCTAATTTTGTGTTAAAAAAATGTATTGAGCAGCTAAAAGCTTTTTGTGCAAACTCACCCTTGGGAGGGTAATTTTAAATTTTACAGTCAGCAAAAAAACTTTTTTTATTAAAATTTGTCTTTTCATAAATTTTAATTGACTAAAATTTAGTGATGAAAATCAAAAACATTACATTTACATAGGTTAAAAGATGTATACAAAAATACACCTATCTAGGAATGATTTCATTGAAAACAGTTCGTTCTCTCTTCGCCTACATATTGTTATGCTGACTGTACAAAAGTACAATTTACCCTTGATGTGGCCGACAATATTTTGACAGGCAATTTTTAGGGTACCGCGCGTCAACTTAAAAGCTTTTTTCTATATGAATGCATTGAAATAACATTAAAGTCCTGACTTGGCTTTTTAAAAGATCAGAAAATAGGTAGGTTTTATATTTTACAAGCTTTTATTTAACTTCACCTGTTCGTATGTTTTGTCCAAAGATTTTTTAAGGCCCAGTTTGCGTTATTGCCGGTTCTTTTTTTTATACCACTACAAACAAGCTGACGGCCCACCTGATGGTAAGCGGTTACCGTAACCTATGGACGCTTGCAACACCAGAGGCGTCACGAGCGCGTTGCCGACCTTGCATAAACCTTCTTACTCCTCTTTTGAAGAACCCCATACTGTAGTCTCTAGGGGAAACCTCTACAGGGAGGTCATTCCACAACCTGATCGTATGCGGGAGGAAATGTCTCTCAAACCGCACTGTACGCGACCAATTTGGTTCTAAGGTGTGAGGATGAACTCCCTGTCGACGGCGGGCGGTGCGATGGTAGAAAGTTGCCCTGGGTTATATCAAACAATTCCTCTGAACACAGCCCATTGTACAAGCGGTAGAACACACATAAGAAGGCAAAGTGGGGGTCTGAAGCTCGTCGTTTCGCAAATATTTTATGTAAAAAATTAATCGAGGCCTCGGGTGACCGGCGGGCGGGGAGCTTTTTCCGCCAACGCATCAGCTTGGCCATCCAAAGAGGAAACGCTGCCAGCCTTCTGGGAACCTTGCCGATCGGCGGCAGCGGCAGCCTCGAAGAAGTTTTTTATATATTATAATTGTACATTTGCTTGTATATTCTGTACATTTGTTGTAAATAAAATAATTATATGTGAAAAAAAAAAAAGGTAAAGTCTCTTATTAGATTTAAAGGTTCGATACAGCTTCTTCTCTGTTGTTGTCTGACTGGACCGGTGGTAACTTCTGTTGCTCGAGCTCCTACAGACTAAACTGAATTTGAATTTGAGATGCTAGAGCCGGCTAGATCGTAGAACATCAGTATTATGAAGTCTCTAGTTATTTATTGTTCTAATTATTGCAAGCTGACAAATAAATAGTATATTTGGCAAGTTGGCGTAACCAAATCACTATAAGGCGATGATAGCTCAGTGGTAAGTGACGTCGGATACCGCGGCGAAGGTCGTGGGTTCGAATCCTTACAATGAGCTTGAGCTTTCGGTGAAGGAAAACATCGTGAGGAAACCACAGCACGGTGGTAGGGTACTTTGTAGTACTCGACTGGCTGGCTACCACCCTCAAGTTGAAAATCTGTCGCCAATCACCTGTTGGTGTGTTCCGGCAATTGCACTTGAGAGCCAGTTCGCCTTTAAGGCATTGTAATAAGGTGTACACCACATTAGCAATCCCCTGGTATTGCCAATATATATAGGCGACGGTTGTCACTTACCATCAGGTGACCCGCCTGCCTCGTTGTCACTTGTGAAATAAAAAAATAAAAATAATATAAAGCAATATATGTAGGTATGTACCTTAAATTATTTTTAACTAGCTGTTCCGCGCGGTTTCACTCGCGTTCCCGAGGGATCTTATCTTTTCCCGGGATAAAAAGCCTATGTGCTATTCCAGACTATAATCTATCTCCATGCCAAATTTCATCCCGATCCATTCAGCCGTTCTGGCGTAAATGAGTAACAAACATACATCAATCCAAACTTTCACATTAATAATATTAGTAGGAGTTAGCCACGCTTGCGTCACAATGTCGCAGTTACTAATGTTATAGTGCTACTGTGAATTATATTATCATTCTAAATCCAAATTAATCTATTGGTACTAAATTATAAAGAGGTTAAGTTTGTGAGGTTGTAGGGGGTAATCTCTGGATCTACTGAACCGATTTTGAAAATTCTTTTACCAATAGAAAGCCACATTTGCGAGTGTTATAGGCTATATTTTTATTACGGGAAAAGATAAGATCCCACGGGATCGCGGGTGAAACCGCGGAGGACAGCTAGTTAAAAATAATTTTAAAAATCTAAGGAAATTAAAAAGGTGCTAATTTTAATCCGTTTCCTCCATTGAGCGTACTCGATGTCCGTGAGAACTCAATTATTGGGCATATTGTGCGACAACCCTATGACAATGTTCGTCAAACGATCGGATTGTTGCTCTACTTGACAATTTATTACTGCAGATGGGCAGTTTGGAAAGAGGAGGCAGTATAAAAAAAACACACTTTTATAGAAAATCAAACTAAAATGTTTTTTTAAATTCTGTTTTTAGTATTTGTTGATGTAGTGGCAACAGAAATACATCATCCGTGAAAATTTCAACTGTCTAGCTATCACGGTTCATAAGATACAGCCTGGTGACGGTCATTAGAGTCTTAGTAATAGGGTTTTCGTTTTTACCCTTTGGGTAAGGAACCCTATAAATCTTTAAAAGGTAAACAATTATGATAGAAATTTTTACTGTAGCATTTTAACATTCTAACATTTTTTTCTTTTTTTTATTCCGGGTAAGCTTGTGTTTGACCACAATCTCACCATGGTAAGTGATGATGTGCCCCCAAGCGCAGCTGTCGGAACACACCGATAGGTGCTTGTGATAGATTTTCAACTTGTGTGTGGTAGCCAGCCAGTCGGGTACTACAAAGTACTCTACCACCGCGCTATGGTTGCTCAAGTTCATTGTAGGATTCGAACCCACGACCTTCGCAGCGGTATCCGACGTCACTACCACTGAGCTATCATCGCCTTAAAAATCATAAATTGAAACTAGTAATAAAATATCGATAACGATAAAGTTATTTGCATAAGAAAAAATATTATTCCATAATACAAAAATTAAAGTAGAGCATACATCCAACCGTGAGTCTAATTTCTCGTGACGTGACCAATCGGCAAACCCGGCAGGCGTGAGTCCGTGGGAACGAGCACCGTCACTAATCTGAACACGTGGTTGTGGTACAATGGAGACGGCCTCATTGCGCATTCATGGCAGACGCGCGATGTAGAACTCTATGAGAATTTGTGTCTTGTAAATTCGTCCATTATAGCGCCATCTATCGAACCACATAGTTTAGGAATAACCGTTTCAGTGCAGCCACGATGGCAATAATGAACTTTAGGGTGTTAGCTAAAAAGCTTGCAGGGATGAAAGTTTTATCACAAATAATATTTTTCTGATCAATCTTGGCATTGACACACGTACGTATTTCAACGGTATTCTAAATTCAATCTCTAACGAGGAGAAGGTTTGAAAACGTTTGTAGTACAGTTAACTGACAGAAATCGTCACGTAAGAAAAATGCGTTATGCCCCCCAGACGAGTTTTTGCTTCGAGAAAATTATGAAAAAAAATGGGTTTACGTCCTCCGACTGCACATTTTTTATTGGGACTTTTCATTACGCAAGCTTTACATTTTTTCCGAAAAGGGATCATGGTGCCACTAGTAAACTAAAATAAATATTGTAATAAGACGTAATGTTACAAATAATTACAGTTTAACTAGCTTGTTCAGTTTATCGTGGTAGCGTTAAATCATTGAACAATGTTAATTACTAGATTTAATATTTCACAGTGTTAAACTCCGTAGCAAATGATGCTTAAATATAAAAACGACAATTAGTGTAATTTGATCAGTATTGGTTGGTGAAGAATAACATCAGGTAATGTAATAAATACTCATCTTGCTGTCCGCTGAGGTTTTACGCGCATTTCTTAGGGATCCTCTTTTTTCCCGAGATAAACAGTATTCTATCTTATTCCAGGATTTACTCTATTTAAGTGCCAAGTTTCATCATGATCGGTTTAGTATTTTCCTAGTTTCTATGTGAACAAGTTTTCCACCCCGCGGATTCAACCGGATCTTTTCCATGTGGTGCATGAATCTGTTGTGTTTTCTTACAGAATGTTACTAGCAGTTGTTTCGTCAGTACTGGCGATATGTTCTGCTGCTCTACCACCCAACCCAGTGGCAGCGTCGAATCGTGATGTTATTCTAACATTGGATTTGATTGACAAAAACTTGTAAGTGACATCATTCGTCCGCAGTCAAGGATTTGTAATGTTTTTTGTTTACTTTAGGATAAGCTTGTGTTTGAACACAATCTCAGCATGGTGAATGATGATGTGGCTGAAGGTGGTAAGCACACAAACCCTAGATGGGAACTGGTTCTCAAGTGCAGCTGTCAGCATCGGTGCTTGACGACAGATTTTCAACTTGAGGGTGGTAGCCAGGCAGTCGGGTACTACAAAGTACCCTACCACCGTGCTATGGTTTGCTCACGATGTTTTCCTTCACCGAAAGCTCAAGCCCATCCCATTGTAGGATTCAACCCCACGACCTTCGCCGCGGTATCCGACGTCACTACCACTGAGCTATCATCGCCTTAATCTTTTTTAACCTAATGGTTTTACCATTATACAGAGTACACGAATATGGTGATTCTAGTAAACAAAAAAAAGCATTCTCACTGATTGCTGAAGCCACTCTTCTATATGTCACTCAATCAGCAGACACTCATGAAGTGATAAGAAAATTGCACGATTTCATGGTTGAACCTGGTGACATCATCGCTGCAGATCCTAAGAAAGATTTGGATTATCTTAGATCGATTATTGCTCAGGTATGTATTCTTTGGAAAAAATTGTTCTGCGATGAATGTCAATGGTGAACAATTTGGTTCATCCACCGGGCTAAGATTAGAGCCTTGGGGAACGCCAAAGGCGAGTAAAAGATTACAATTATTTTGTTGTGCTACAATTTTTTTTAAGTCGGCTATGTATTGGTGGAGGCCTTTGTCCAGCAGTGGACGACTTCTAGCTGATATGATGATGATGAATTGGTGAATCCCTTAGTACTGTTGATAAGCAGCCTGACTCCTGAACCGTCTATCTGTTTCTATCTATCTTCTATCTATCTATATATATAAAAGTCAAAGCTGACTGGCTGACTGACTGATTCACTGACTGACTGACTGACTGATCTATCAACGCACAGCTGAAACCACTCAACGGATTGCGTTGAAATTTGGCACACAGATAGGTATTATGACGTAAGGTTCCGCTAAGAAAGGATTTTCCAAAATTTACCCCCCAAGGGGATGAAACGGGGGTCCAAAGTTTGTATGAAACTCTGTCATTTTTGATTTGAAATGAATGAAATTTGGTATTTAGCCTCTAAATGTTAAATAATAAAACACGTATTTAAGGATTTTTTGAATTTCAACCCTATAAAGGGGTAAAAAGGGGGTTAAAGTTTGTATGAAAAAGAAAAGTTTATTATCCGAATTACTCAAAATCTTCAATCAAATTAAAGATACAAATGTACGGATTTTTTTAATTTCAACCCTTAAAGAGGTAAAAAGGGGTGTTAAAGTTTGTATGAAAAA
Organism: Ochropacha duplaris; assembly: GCA_951361185.1. Classification (NCBI taxonomy): domain Eukaryota; kingdom Metazoa; phylum Arthropoda; class Insecta; order Lepidoptera; family Drepanidae; genus Ochropacha; species Ochropacha duplaris. The sequence goes on along the minus strand of OX592712.1, from coordinate 921,767 downwards.
AAAACTTTATTATCCGAATTACTCAAAATCTTCAATCAAATTAAAGATACAAATGTAAGGATTTTTTTAATTTCAACCCTTAAAGGGGTAAAAAGGGGTGTTAGAGTTTGTATGATTTTGTTTAAAATTTGAAATGAATGAAATTTGGTTTTTAGCCTCTAAATGTAAAATAATAAAACACGTACTACAGGATTTTTTGAATTTCAACCCTTAAAGGGGTAAACAGGGGGTTTAAAGATTGTATGAAAAAAAAATGTTTGTTATCACAATTACTCAAAATTTAGTATTTATACCCTTCAATCAAATTAAAGATACAAATGTACGTATTTTTTTAATTTCAACCCTTAAAGGGGTAAGAAAGGGGGTTAAAGTTTGTATGAAAAACAAATTGTTTATTATCAAAATTACTTGAAATTCAGTATTTATGCTCATCAATCAAATAAAAGAAACATGTATTTATGGATTATTTGAATTTCACCACTTAAAGGGGTAAAAAGGAATGTTAACGTTTGTATGAAAAATAAAAATACTATTTTTGGATAATTTGAAATATCCCTCCAGAACTGGAAAAAAGTAATCAGCCAAAATCGTGTAGTCCACGTAGGCGAAGCTGCGGGCGGAAAGCTAGTATTGATATAAAAAGAAAACAGGAGTTAGAGGTAGGTAGCCATAACCCTCAAATTGTAAATCTTTTTTTTAATACCACAAGCGACAACTAGGCAGACGGGTCACCTGATGGTAAGTGAACATCATCGTCTATAGACATTAGCAATACTAGGGGGTCATCAATGTGTTGTACACCTTATTACAATGGCAGTCAAATTGCAACTGCCAGAACACATCAACAGATGCTTGGTGATCAGCCAATCAAGTATATAGGCAGTGTTAGCTCAGTGGTAGTGACGTCGGATACCGCGGCCAAAGTCGTGGGTTCGAATCCTATGATGAGCTTGAGCTTTCGGTGAAGGAAAACATCGAGAGGAAACCATAGCACGGTGTTAGGGTACTTTGTAGTACCCGACTAGCTGGCTACCACCCTTAAGTTGAAAATCAGTCGCCAAGCACGTATCGGTGTGCTCCGAAAGCTGCACCTAAGAGCCAGTTCTCATCAAGGCTTTGTGTGCTTACCACCTTCGGCCACATCATCACTTACCATGGTGAGAGTGCGGTCAAACACAAGCTAATCTAAAAGTTAAAAAAAACTTGAGAGGTGTCAAGGGACACCCGGATGGAACGAAGTTATATAAGTCGAGAGAATATATATATATTTAAAAAAAAAAAAACAAAAAAAAATATATAAATATAAATGTTTTTTTTATAACAACAACAACATACAAACACAAAAATACAACAACAAATATATATATAAATAGAAATGAAAAAAATATCTGGCTTGCTTTCTATAAGAGAGAGAGAGAGAGAGAGAGACAGACAGAGAAACATGCGCACGCCGCACAGCTTACAATAAAGTGACACTGACACTAAAAGTGTCGGACAATTTTTCGTAAGATTTTTTCCGTCTAGCCCCCTTTCACAACGCGCGAAATAGTGGTTTATTGCGCAGCCTCTGATATAAGAGCAGTCATCGAAACCTATTATTTTTCAGCCAATAAACGACATAAAAAGAGCTTGCAGATACGACACAAAAATTGATGCATGTATCGATATTCTTGAATATTACTATCAGCAGCAAGTTGTGAGGTGTCCAGAATACCCCAATCATGTAGAATTGAGAGACCGGGTGGATAAACTGTTCCAAGACGGTGATTTTAAACGTTATCTACAAGGTGCTATAGCTATAAGCAGGAAGGGTATTGATATGGTTGCCATAGCATACTTCATAGAGCACCAGTACGAGGAAGTGTTCGATAAACTACGTGATTTATATAAAGAATTGAGTACAAAAAAATATCCTTGCAGAATTTATGGAGCGTATGATTCTATGATATGATCATTGAAAGTAAATGAATGGTTTTTGTGATATGGTGTATAATTCGACTTATATTTGTGTTTCTATGTATCTGTAATATAATCAATATTTGTTTTTGTTTTTATTTTTTTACCTAACTTCTACGCATCTTCTATAGGTAGGTGAATATAAAAAGAGAAGGACTTACTCATCAACGCCCAGCCATTTTCAAGGTATTGTTTTTAAGACGTAGACGAGGAATTTACGAAATTCAACCCTTAAGGAGGTAATAAGGGGTACGTGGGTGAAACCGCGGGGCGGAAAGCAGGTCTGTCAATATAACAGGGTGCCCGGTTAGTAGGTACACACATATCATCATCCTCCTCTGTTCTGTCAATTTTTTTTTATTGACATATATTCAAATTTAAGGCGATGATAGCTCAGTGGTAAGTGACGTCGAATACCGCGTCGAAGGTCGTGGGTTCGAATCTTACAATGAGCTTGAGCCTTCGGTGAAGGAAAACATCGTGAGGAAACCATAGCACGGTGGTAGGGTACTTTGTAGTACCCGACTGGCTGGCTACCACCCTCAAGTTGAAAATCTGTCGCCAAGCACCTATCGGTGTGTTCCGACAGCTGCACTTGAGAGCCAGTTCCCATCTAGGCTTTGTGTGCTTACCACCTTCGGCCACATCATCACTTACCATGGTGAGATTGTGGTCAAACACAAGCTTATCCAGAATAAAAAAATATTTATTTCAGACTAAGCGTGTCCATATATTGTTAGTAAAACTTATCCTATGTTAGTAACAACCCACAAATAATAACTTCATTAGGAAACCACTTAACTAACATGCAACCGAACTAAATGCCACAATATTGGGCAGTCAGCACGTTTGAAGAGACTTTTCTCCTAAAAACTTTTTGGTCGAATTTCTATCAGAGGGCGAGTCATAGATAAAGGATGTAGAGATAGAATACAGCTGTCCCCCTTGACCGAGTTTTCACCTCATTAAGTTGTTTACAGTGTTTAACAGTTACAGTAGGTAGCAAGTTACAATGGCCACTACTTAACGATCTACCATTGTGTTACAGGTACCGTCTCTACACACAAACACTTTTAACTTAATGTTTCTTTAGCTAATTGTGTAACGGGGATTTCCCCTCGTGTGTTGCCAGTAATTAGAACTTTCTTTTGTGTTGTCAATACATTATGATGATTTTATTTTCATTAATCTGGATTAGCTTGTATTTGACCACAATCTCACCATGGTAAGTGATGATGTGGCTGAAGGTGGTACACAAAGCCTAGATGGGAACTGGCTGAACTAGGTGCTTGGCGACGGATTTTCAACTTGTGTGTGGTAGCCAGCCAGTCGGGTACTACAAAGTACCCTACCACCGTGTTATGGTTTCCTCACGATGTTTTCCTTCACTGAAAGCTCAAGCTCGCTGTAGGATTTGAACCCACGATATCCGACGTCACTACCACTGAGCTATCATCGCCTTAGATTATTTTAAAAATCTAGGAATTAACATTATTATGACCTCTGAATGACGTCGAATCCGAAATAAAAAAATAACAAAATGACGCAAGCACTTTTGAAGTCTAACTGACGCGCCTTTCGGATGGTTTCATGAGGACTAATCTCGGAACAATAACTAACATGGAAGCCGGGCTAAAATAAGAAATGAAATGCATATACTTTACCTTTTTTTACTTTCGACGTTAATAATGCGTGGGAAAGAGACATATAATACCGTTCTGTTTTGTTATTATGCAGGTTGTCACTAGCTATTTTAGTGATGGGCTTATCATCGACATTGTCGTGTCGATATAAGTCATCAAAGCAAACAAGTAAATATAGTTAGTACTAGCTGTGCCCGCGACTTCGCCCGCGTGGAATAGTGACTTTGGGCATATCTTTTGGTTTATTTTGGATTAATTTTGGACGAACATTTGGTTCGACGTGAATCTTTAAATTGACATAACTTTTATATTTAAGAACCGATTGACATGAAACAAACACTAAATGTTAAGTGAAGCTTACCACAATATATTTGTGAAAACCACATCCGAATATGCCGTTTCTGAGATTAGCTTGCACAAACAGACAAAATTCTAACAATCAATGTTTTGGGTGCTATTGTGTTGATAAAGGATCCAATAATATTTTTTCTCATATATCTTCCATGTACAGATAGCGATCCGTTACATTTTTATTATGTGTACCTATAGATAGAATAGTTTTCTATTATATATTTTTTAATTAATATAGTTTATCCTTTTCTTAACATTCCCATGTTATTATAATTTATTATAAGTATAGGCGCTGGCTGTCGACGGATAATCTGCCAAGTGTGGCTGTGGTTTACTAACGCATTTACCACGACGGAACTTCGGCGTCAGAATAACAGTCAAGTGTGGTAGGACACTCTGAGGGAGAATTAGACACAAGTATAAATGAAACTACAATTATTGATTTAATGTCTTTATTAATCATTAAAATCCATACTAATTTACTAATTAATATTATAATTATAAAATATTATAAATGCGAAAGTGTGTCTGTCTGTCTGTCTGTTACTGCCGAACCGGTTTAGATGAAATTCGGATAGGGATTGTTGGAGTCCCGGGAAAAAACATAGGATAGTTTTTATCCTAGAAATCACCCTTTAAGTGGGTGAAAAGGGGGAGGAAGTTTGTATGAGAAAAACCTATTGATGCACTGACTCCATTTCATTTTCATTTCACCATCATTAGGAAATCTGCAACAGTATTGAAATGATTATCGATAACCATTTTTACATCACTTTATTTTTCAGAAAAATCATAAAATAAAGCAAATACGTGAATTCTTTTGAGTAGAGGGCATAAAGTACCTACTATTTTTATTTATCGTCTATCACTTTTTTTATTTCCAATATTGAAAAATATATCTCTAAACTCACTGATGAAATGTTAACGTTTCGTTCTCATTTTCTTTTCTCGAACTATGGGCTTTACACCCTTCAACAACACAAGACATCTTGTCCAGGGCACTGTACACCTCTCGTATATACTTTCTGGCCACGTTCTCAGACAGAAATTAATAATTAACTCGCTTTTTTCACTTAGTAAATTCGTTAAACTCCCGACTCGTATCAACAAAATATAAAACTACAAAATTAAGTTAATAGCCAACGTAAGTATTTTGACGTCTTGGATAGAACTTTTGTATTTGTTAACATAATAAGAGGGCCAAAGAGGACCATTTGACATTTTGCTTGTGACGCGTTCAAAAATAATAAAAACAAACAGACATGTTTTGTTTCATACCCACATTACGATATGCTAATTGACATAAATGAATAAACTGTATAGTACTCGGTTTTTATTTTAACCCGGCTTCCATGTTAGTTATTGTTCCGAGGAACTAATACATTGGTACAGAGATGTTGCATATATTCAATAAAAATTATCTAACACTAACCAGTGTATGAAACACATAAAAATACTCTTAAATAGCAATCACTTAAAATTCAACCATTCTATGATTTTTAATTACCAATTTAACAACAAAGAGTAGATCTTTGGATGGTGTAAATTTATGACGTCACAAGTAACTATTTCATACAAACCTCCACTTGTGAACAGGTGCTGCTTGTGGGGGCTGGTCTGCTTGAGTTTGTTGTTTATTAAGTCAGTCATAATTAAATTCTATAAATTAATATTTTTGCCGCCATAACACGCAAATATTGTCAGTGAGACTAGATAAATAATTATTGAATGTAATAGGTGTAAGTTGTTTTTGAAAAGAGCAATTGCTGAGTTTATTGCCGGCTCTTCTCAGCAAAAACAACCTTCCGAACCGAGCATTTAGAGTCTGACTATTCATTAGTGTCTGTGAAGGCCTATTTGGATGAATAAACAATTTCATTTCATTATAAACGATCGTTTTGACATTTCATAAAAAGAAGCTGATTTTATATGTCAGTCAATTTCCGTATTTTCGTCTTATTGAAGTGGCAACACTTGATCTGTTTGTACTTAATTTTTTTTTTTAAATAATAAAACGTTAATCTTCAAAAGTTGTTTAACCGAAACATATACTATAATATAAATTAAGTAAAGTGAATTTATGTTAAATTGTAAGAACACTGATTACTATATAGGGGGATGTGGCTAATCTTATACAGCGGGTGCATTTATAATAGGACGGTTTTGATGCGTGACCACCTAAAGGCAGATAGGAATTGGGACAGTATTAAAAAAAATGTATATATTAACCTTTTGATAGTGAAAACGTATACCTAAATACACCCAGATACTAATAATTTGTCTATTAGTTGTTATATGCGAATTAAATAAACTTTTTTGAATTGAAAAATCTCATGGTACTTATCTTTTCCCGGGACAAAAATATAGGCTATGACATTTATGAATAACGTGGCTTTCTATTGGTAAAAGAATTTTCAAAATCGATCTCAGATATGACCCCCTACAACCTCACAACACTTAACCTCTTTATAATATTAGTATACAAGATTAAAAGTCAAAGTCAAAACCATTTATTCAGTTTAGGCCCTAGAAGGGCACTTATGAAGGTCGAATTACAGAAGTTACCACCGGTTCGGAAGTCAGACAACAACTGAGAAGAACCGGCAAGAAACTCAGCAAGGTTTTTGTTTTTTGTTTTTTTTTTTATTCTGGATAGGCTTGTGTTTGAGCACAATCTCAATCTCACCATGGTAAGTGATGATGTGGCCGAAGATGGTAAGCACACAAAGCCTAGATGGGAGCTGGCTCTCAAGTGCAGCTGTCGGAACACACCGATAGGTGTTTTGGCGACAGATTTTCAACTTGATGGTGGTAGCCAGCCAGTCGGGTACTACAAAGTACCCTACCACCGTGCTATGGTTTCCTCACGATGTTTTCCTTCACCGAAAGCTCAAGCTTAGCGTAGGATTCGAAACCACGACCGCGGTATTCGACGTCACTTACCACTGAGCTATCATCGCCATAAATTTTGAAAGGTTACATTTTTTTAATATTTTTATAGATTAGAATAGTGCAACTACATACCTAATCCGTCCCTGCGCTGCGATGTTTACTCACAACCAATTTCCCTAATGCACCCCAGCTACTATTATGGTGATCTGATATTTTTTCATTCCGCCACAGTATCCATAAGCACAATTTTCCGCCACAACGCAACGCATGTAACATTCATGTGTATTTTAATCCGATATGATCTATTGATGTTATTGGATGGCGTTATTCAATGCAGACGGCACTATAAAGAGGTAATGCTTGTATGTTTGGATGTAGGTGGTAATCTCCGAAACTTTACCTACACTTTTATTTTGAAAAAAAAAAAATATTTAGACTAACGAGTGGCTAGTCTAAATTTCAAATCAAATCATTTATTTATTTCCAAGAATATGGTACATTAAGATAGTCATGTCATTTAGTTCAGAATATTCTACCAAAGGTGTAGAAATATTAAATAGGTTCATTATTATTAAGTCCCTGGGTGAGCGAGCTTTGCTCGTTTTTTTTTTGTGGTAAAATTTTAATAGTTTTTCTCACAAAAGAAGGAACTTGAATAAAAAGGGGCAAAAAAAATCATTCATGTGGACTCGATCCGGGGTCTTCGGATTTCAAGTCCACTCTATTCCCCCCTGAGCTATTATAACCTGTCATATAATGGCGAAATTTACGTTGGTATTCTAATGATATTGTAGCAGTTTTTCGTTGCCTGAAAATACGGATAAAACGACGTTTCCTTAAAATGAAATCTATTTTTCGCCCCCGAAACCCCCAGCATACTAAATTTCATGAAAATCGGAGCAGCCGTTTCTGAGATTCAGACTATACAGGGTGGTGACGACATAACGACATTAAATTAAAACACGATCACTACTAGTCAATCAAAATACTTTGTAATAATTAAATCGGGTATTACATCAACACACAAAAAGCGAAATTTTCAAACAAACTAATTCCGAAAATAATCTTAACGAAACACAACACTCTTTAATAATATTACCTATTGACCTCAAATGACCTGTAGGCACTACGGGCACAGTTTTAGGCAAAGACCGGCCGCCGCGGTTTCTTAGTAGGTGTATTGTTTCATTCATACAAGTAGGCATCGACGCCCGCGTACCGCGCTAATAAAGATTTTAACGCTATGGTTATAAGGTCTAAATTTAATCAACCGATGATTTCTGAGCCGCACATTTTATTTGGTTGTGTTTTACGCATGTAGGTAAATCTAAATTTTGTTCCGTCTAGCTACTCTAGCTAGGTGAATGACTTATAAAGTAGCCTTGCGAAATCGTTATGTATTCACAGCATGTGTTAAAATGATTAAAGTGAAAATAATTTCCTGTGGCTATACAGTTCAATATAATCTGATGATACTTGGTGTACGAACTACTAACGCGATACCCAGTATGTGGTTTAAATTAATGTCGTTATGTCGTCACCACCTTGTATACATATATATAAGAATAGCTCGTTTAAAGGTATAATATTAATAGAAATTATAAATTGAATGAAAATTATTATAAAGAGAAAAGATTTGATGTTTGTTTGTAATGGATAAACTAAAAAAATAGTTACCCGATTTTAATAATTCTTTCACGTATAGAAAGCTACATTATCAGTGAGATATTTTTTATTTTAATTCCCCTGAGAACGTGGATGAAACCGCGGGGCGGGGTTAGTAACTAATAAACGTATACGTTTTTAATTGTCTCTTGAGTCTGCTATTTTGATGTTCTTTTTTTTACCCCACTGGTTAATCACGAAATCTCTGAAAGTATAAACTGCTATAAAGAAATTAGCCAGGTAGATTCTAATACATATAATACTAATAGGTATCCGCTAAGAAAAGTATTTTATTCAACCCTTAAAGGGATCCCACAGAAATGCGGATGAAACCGCGGGGAACAACTAGTTCTTAATTTATATCTATACTAAAGAGGATTTTTTTTATTCTTGTATGTTCGTAACAAAAAAATTAAATAACTACTGGACCAATTTCAAAAATTCTTTCACCATTAGAATCCCCAAGTAACATAGGCTATATTTATCCCAGGAAAAGATAAGATACCACAAAACCACAGCAGACAGATAGTTTTTCATAAATCTAACATGATACCTAATATGACGATAAAAAATAGAATAAAAATATTTTGAGTTTAATATAATAATTATTTTCTTGGCTACATGTTGCATAACATTAAAATAATTGGCTGATGTAACGTTGCAACTAGAAATATCCATTGACAGATTGGACTGTAATCCGCGGGGTGTGGGTTCGATGCCGTGTTTGTGGTTCTTATTAGCACCTCATTACAATTATTTATTATATTGTAAATTAGAAACTTTGTTTACTTATTAGAGATTATTTAGGTAAATAAATATCCAAGGCGATGTTAGCTCAGTGGTAGTGACGTCGGATCGAACTCATAACCGGTGTTTTTTTTTTTAACTTTCTCTTAAAATTATGTGATCAAAAGGCGAGCCCAAAATATTCTAAACAAGGAAGCCTTTTTAAATCTCTGTTAAACAAAGAATGAACCCTCAACGCCATTCTCCATCCCTCCATTACAACAGGAAGAGGAAGTATTCGCAAATCAATTTATCATCGACGAGAAAAAAACGTGCTACGAAAAAAACCGCCATTTTCGTAATATCTAATGTGAGAAACGCGCGCCGATTTTAATGCAATATGGCGGAAGACGCCGTGGTAAAAATATGTTGGTGTACCTAGCAGTCCTTTTAGCTTTTAAGTGGAATATACCTAATAAAATTAAAATTATCAGTGTTAATATTTTGTATTAGAAATCTGCTTGCCAATTAAAGTTTGAAGAATTTATATTTTTTGAGGTATATTTATTAATCACGTGGTATTTCGCTTTTATAAAGATGCAAATAAATACCTTCTTTTCTTCTTAAATGGTCGACTAACAATAGGAACACACCAACAGATGCTTGGCGACAGATTTTCAACTTGTGTGTGATAGCCAGCCAGTCGAGTACTACAAAGTACCCTACCACCGGGCTATAGTTTCCTCACGATATTTTCCTTAACAGAAAGCTAAAGCTCATTTTAAAGAATACCTACAATCAATTTGTATTGGCAAAGAGATATTTAACGAACATATTCTTAAGGAGAACTTTAAAATTGGACTAATATTTCATAGTCCTACCCTAAACTGAATGCATACAAAACAATAGTATCCATTTGGCGGCACGCGGCGGAACGCGGCGGCACGAGCCACGCACGAGCCATGCACGAGCGCTATCCGCCGACTTCTGACAGCCATTAGAAATGTTTTGTGTTGATTAGATTAATGCACCATATTCACTTTTAACTGAAACTTCTTCGGAAGTGAATGGGTGTGGTAGGAAATTAGTTATGGTAGTTTTTCTGGAAGCAATATGGCAACACTGGCACGCTTCGGTTAATGTTTCCGTTTCGGATGAATGGCGGGCTAATTTTTGGTTTTTGGACGTACGCGATGACATAATGATAAAATAATGGTACCGCATAAAGTATTCATTCAACATTATGTATTTAGTTGGTGAAAAATAAAAAAAAGAGGGATAGATATGGTACCTAATCAATAATAGACCTTGTAGGTAAGTTTAACTAATGCGGGAGGTCCAAAGGAAGCTATCATATCGTGAACACGAAAAATAAACACGGAGGTAAACAGTAAGGTTCGTAAAACTTTATCGACATCTTATACGATTTGACCTTTTATACTGAATAGGTATTGATTTGAATTGAGCCTTTTCAAAGCTTTTTGAATCTTATAAAAACACAAAAATAATATTGAAGTTATATAATACGAAAATCATCAATACAAACCAAAGCTTCAATTAACTATAAATTTTACCTTCGCAATTGCAGCTAAGATTCCAAAAAAATACGTTTTGCTAACCTACACGCTGTGTAGTTACCATATCTTCCCCTTCTTGTATCTAAAATTAACACCACTGCCTATCACGCCGCAGGTCGTGGGTTCGATTCCCATCCAGGACAAACATTTGTGTGCATGAACATTTCTGTTTGTCCTGAGTATGGGTGTAATTATCTATTTAAGTATGTATTTACAAAAAAAAAAGTAGTATATGTAGTATATCAGTCATCTGGTTTCCATATTACAAGCTCTGCTTAGTTTGGGATCAGATAGCCGTGTGTGAGAAATGTCCGAGGATATTTATTTATTTACGCCGGAACGGCTGAACGGACCTGGATGAAATTTGGCATAGAGATAAATTTTTTTTTTTTTTTTTTTTTTTTTTTAACTTTAATATATTTATTATTTACAACAAATGTACAAAATATACATGCAAATGTACAATTACAATACATAAAAAACTTCTTCGAGGCTGCCGCTGCTGCCGATCGGCAAGGTTCCCAGAAGGCTGGCGGCGTTTCCTCTTTGGATGGCCAAGCTGATGCGTTGGCGGAAAAAGCTCCCCGCCCGCCGGTCACCCGAGGCCTCGATTAATTTTTTACATAAAATATTTGCGAAACGACGAGCTTCAGACCCCCACGGACCCATGGTCTCAACCGCAAAAGGCATAAATTGATAATTTGGACCAATACAGGCGTACTTTTTGAATTTTGAATTTTCCGCACCTTTCGCAGCCGCTCCCGCGGCTTTACAAGTCACCGGTAAGTGAGATGGCGCAAGAGATAAATTATTATTCTTGTATCTAAAATTAACACCAAAATGTAAAGAAGCATAAGACTATCACAAACTTATCGGCAACATTGTGATACTGGCACCAAGAGTTGGGCATTTATAATGAGCTAGAGATAAGCGTCTGTCAATATCTTAATCAATAAAGAGAAAAGATATATCGAGAAAAGAAATCGAATTCAGACGAATATAACTCGATTAACGATATCGGGTTATAAGAACACGATAATTATTAGAACAACTACAAATAGATTAAGGGGTTTTTCCCGGGATAAAATGTAGCCTATGTCATTCTCCGGTTTATAAACTATTTATATCTATGCAAAATATAAATACCTATCTCTGTAGATATACGTCGGTCAGTTGCTCCATTGAACGTAAAAGAAGAACAAACAGATAAACCGACAAACACTAGCATTCATAACATGATAAAAATTAAAGTTTTAATAGGAAAAAAACCTACAAATAGATATGAAACTGGTTATCAATTTGCGTCTCATCAAAGAGAAATATACAGGTTGTTTTTTTTTTTTATGTCACAAGTGACAACGAGGCAGGCGGGTCACCTGATGGTAAGTGACAACCGTCGCCTATAGACATTGGCAATACCAGGGGATTGCTAATGTGTTGTACACCTTATTAAGGCGAACAACTGGCTCTCAAGTGCAATTGCCGGAACACACCAACAGGTGCTTGGCGACAGATGTTCAACTTGAGGGTGGTAGTCAGCCAATCGAGTACTGCAAAGTATCCTACCACCGTGCTATGGTTTCCTAACGATGTTTTCCTTCACCGAAAGCACATCCGAAGTTGTTACCACTGAGCTATTTTTATTGGACCCTCATTTTTTTAAGTGACAACGAGGCAGGCGGGTCACCTGATGGTAAGTGACTACCGTCGCCTATAGACATTAGCAATACCAGGGGGATTGCCAATGTGTTGTACACCTTATTACAATGACTTAAAGACAAACTGGCTCTCAATTGTATCTGCCGGAACACACCAACAGGTGCTTGGCGACAAATTTTCAACTTGTGTGTGGTAGCCAGCCAGTCGAGTGCTACAAAGTACCCTACCACTGTGCTGTGGTTTTCCTTCACCGAAAGCTCAAGCTCATTGAAGGATTCGAACCCACGACCTTCGCCGCGGTATCTGACGTCACTACCACTGAGCTATCATCGCTTCTATTGGGGAACCAAATTTAAATTAAATTGTAATAATCATTTATTTAAAATTTGATATTTACCTTTTGCTACATCCTGTGAATCGGTAGGGAATGTAAGTAATTGAGACAAAGTCAGAATTATTGTTTTAACCTATATTGTTCATACATATGTATTTATGCTGCAGGTGTTACTAGGAAATTAAGATAGCAGGTAACTTAAAAGGTTTCAACCATCTAATATATAGAACCAACCCAATTATCCTGAAGATATGACATGAGCACCAATATTAAACTGTAAGAAAAATACGAAAGATTAAAAGGTAACGTTTTTAATGGTTTTTTTTCTATACCTAAGAATATAATAATAGATGCGAAAGTAATTTTGTCTATCTGCTTGACTTCCATTTTAAATCAACCCCTAACTGAGTGAAAGACGAGTTTTATGCGGGCATGATCGGGGCCAAAGGTATTCTGAAATATAGAAAAGAAGAGCTTATAAGTAAGACTCTGAAAACTGTAATGATAAGGTTAAGATAGCATCTTATAAATTAAAGTAATTTAGTATTAGCGAAGATCACAATCTATTTTTCAAAGTCAAAGTCAAAGTCAAAACCATTTATTCAGTTTAGGCCCTAGAAGGGCACTTATGAAGGTCGAATTACAGAAGTTACCACCGGTTCGGAAGTCAGCCTTCAACTGAGAAGAACCGGCAAGAAACTCAGCAAGGTTACATTTTTTAAATATTTTTGGACCATCTGAATATATTGGTTTTTTTTTTCAAATGTTTAACAATTTCATTGTTAAACTAATACAAAAATACATAAAAAATTATAACCTGTCAATGAGCTCGGCCATCATGGGCTTTCGTGTTCTCAAAGCGCCGGTCGTATTTCACGCCACGTGGCTCTTAATGATATTATCCGTAGGGCTCTTGTTGTCGCCGGCGTGCCTTCTGTACTCGAACCAGTCGGTATTTCGCGTGGCGACGGCAAGAGGCCGGATGGTATGACTTTGATCCCGTGGAGTGTCGGCAAGCCGTTGGTGTGGGATGCCACTTGTGTCGATACACTTGCGCCATCTCACTTACCGGTGACTTGTAAAGCCGCGGGAGCGGCTGCGAAAGGTGCGGAAAATTCAAAATTCAAAAAGTACGCCTGTATTGGTCCAAATTATCAATTTATGCCTTTTGCGGTTGAGACCATGGGTCCGTGGGGGTCTGAAGCTCGTCGTTTCGCAAATATTTTATGTAAAAAATTAATCGAGGCCTCGGGTGACCGGCGGGCGGGGAGCTTTTTCCGCCAACGCATCAGCTTGGCCATCCAAAGAGGAAACGCTGCCAGCCTTCTGGGAACCTTGCCCATGGGCAGCAGCGGCAGCCTCGAAGATGTTTTTTATGTATTGTAATTGTACATTTGCATGTATATTTTGTACATTTGTTGTAAATATTAAATGGTATGAAGTTTTGACATAAATATTACAAACTTCCGGTTTTCTTAATAATTTTATGTTATGACCTGCATTAGTTACCTACATAGTTAACTAAAACAAAAAAATACCAAGATAATAAAAGCGTAGGTATAAAAAAAATATTAGTTTTTAAACTTAAAAATATTATTTTTAGTTTTTCGTTCTATGAAATATCTCGAATATTGGAACCTAAAATGAATGTTAATAAAATATTTTGTAACGGTTACAATAATAGCCCTTTAAACCCAAACTGGTCAAACACGTGCCAAACATAATTGTCCCTGCGGGAGTTACAGTAGACGTTAGAAGAGGGTGCTTCTGTAAGTTCGTTCTGCAGTTCCGATGTCACTTCGAACGTTTCTGGATTTACTATTCCAGTCCACCGATTATAATAATTATTGATTTCGTTAATGACTAATGAAAGACAGTCATTTGTGAATATATTTCTGACAAAAAATACAATTTAACTCAGTTGCATGCACAATAATAAGGAAGCGACCTAGGATGCACCCTTGCGGCACACCCCAACAAATTAACGTGAGTTTTAATCAAAAAACCGTGGGTGTGAAAGCCAAACAAACAGGGGACCAAAACTTTCCCATATCGATAATGGAACAAAATGGAAATATAACAAAAACCATGCTTTTTTATGTATTTAACGTGTGCGTTTTAATCAAACGACAATCACGGAAATTATTTCTGTCAATAATTACACTGATTGCGGGGACGCGGTGATTTCTGACAAGCGATAGCAGGCGATGACTTTAGTGATTAATTTTGATTAATGGAGGGTGAGTTTTGTGATTTTGACCATTATCAATCAAATGTTCTGTAAATATAGTTAAAAAAAATTGATATCCATTCTATTCCGGGCGTAAATACCTATATCGAGAATAATACCTACTTCGAGTTACAAATATGACAAATGAGGTATGTATCTACACTAGGTTAGCATTTTCTAAAATCTGGCAAACTGGATAGAAGCGGGAACTCCCCGGATTTTAAGCTTAGAACACGTCAACAGTGTAACCAAACCACCAGTTAAAAATGGTTTTAATTGTTATAAATCATTTTTTTATTTAATTTCATACATTTTTTTGGTCTTCTTAAGAAATATTTTAAACCTGGACTAAAAATGAAACCCCAACCAGACGGTCCCCGGACGAACAAATCCGGGGAAACCCGGGTGGATGACATGTCTAAATTAACACGCTATTAGGACGTCTGGACGAGAAAAAATATTGTAAATATTTACTGTATTTTAATCAAAATAATGTTACTATTTTATACCAGAGCTCGCGTGACCATACATATAAGAATATTAAAACTAAAGAAAATTTATGCGACTGAAAGACTTTGTATCTATGGTCATGACTAAAATTCACAAAAAAAAACAACTACCTAAGTTGTCTATGGTCATGACCTCATGACTAAAGATTACAAAAAAAAACAACTACCTAAGTTGTATCTATGGTCATGACTAAAGATTACAAAAAAAACAACTACCTAAGTTGTCTATGGTCATGACCTCATGACTAAAGATTACAAAAAAAAACAACTACCTAAGTTGTATCTATGGTCATGACTAAAGATTACAAAAAAAACAACTACCTAAGTTGTCTATGGTCATGACCTCATGACTAAAGATTACAAAAAAAAACAACTACCTAAGTTGTATCTATGGTCATGACTAAAGATTACAAAAAAAACAACTACCTAAGTCAGACAAATTTAAAAAAAAATCTATGTCAAAACATAAAACTAAAATTTAAATAGACATTCATAACACGTTTTCGATAATGAAGTGTAATATAATAAAGTGCTGAGCGCATAGCGAGTGCGCGGACAATGCGTGCAATGAGCCGCTCTAAGCTACCGCGCGCCGGCGACAATGTACCACACATATGCCGCTCTGAGCGACCTGGTTGGTGCTAAAAGTCTTGATACTTGATAAATACTCGCTTTTATTACCTTGGGTGAGTTTAGGTTACTGTTAATTTCTTGTTACTCGGTTCAAATGATTTCTTTTGAGCTACAATAATTAATAGCTGTCCCCCGCGGTTTCACCCTCGATCCCGGTTCTCAATACAAACTTTGGACCCCCGTTTCATCCCCTTAGGGGGTGAATTTTGGAAAATCCTTTCTTAGCGGATACCTACGTCATAATAACTATCTGCGTGCCGAATTTCAGCGCAATCCGTTCAGTGGTTTGAGCTGTGTGTTGATAGATCAGTCAGTTAGTAATGATATTTACAGATTATAAATTATATACTGTTAGCGTGATTGGTTAGATCGCTATCGGTCGTGAGTTCGATTCCCATCAAGGATAGATATTTGGCTGTGTGAATGTCCAATGATATAACCTATTATTATAGTGTTTTATATGGCTTCTTGCCAATGTAAACATAATCTATTACAAGATATTATTTGTGAACAATATTTTTGATATCTGCTATAATTTGATAAAAATACTAAAAAAGTATCAACTATAGTGCGACGTACTACAATCCTCACACTAGCACAACACGTTACACACACAAACAAACACGCAGGGGTGTTTTGACAGACAACTAAATGAAAATATCTTACAATGCAATCCATATGAATATTAATTATTATAAAATAATTCTATTCACTAACGATGTAATATTATAATTCGTGTAATACGCACGCTTTGTGTTTTGACGCGAAAAAAATCTGTTGTGCATTTTGCATGTTTTTTTTAATATTTAAATTACTTTATAATGACGTAGGGATATTGGGGTCGGATTAATTTGTTGATATTCATCTGTGTGCAGCTTTTTGTGCTGTGATACATACAGGTGTTCCAAAATGGTAGGGGAGGCAATGATGCTAAATTTGTAGTTACTCGAGCGTCTTTGGGACCTACTGGAATTTGAAGATTAGGTGGAATAAAGAAAAAAAGGTTATGTGATATTTTCCCCTTCAGCGGTGGGGGGAGCGTCTACAGGGTTTCAAAAATGTAAAAAAAAACAGTCACCAAGAAATACTCGAGCGCGTCAGATATTAATAGGGTAGTCGCGCCACGTCTGTCTGATAACGGAAAAATAATAATCTGCCGTTTTGCGTGGTGGGGGTGGCCGTACGAAGGGGTCGAAAATATTTTTAAAAAAAATTTACTTGAGCGCGTCAGACATTGATAAGGGATGTTAAGTGAACCCTCCAGTAGCTCCTATTTTAAAGACTGACGATTTGGACGCGACCATCAGTCAGGGCCGATTTTTGAAAATGCAAAAAAAAATCGTGACCTTGATTTACTCGAGCGCGTCAGATTTTTATACAGGCGGTTCTTCTTGATGGCCTTGTTGTACTGACCCATAATCTGACAATTATGTTGAGGGATTTCCTTAATCTGACGGTTTGAAAAAAAAAATATATAAAAAATATCGAAATCACGAAAATGGTTCAAGATATCGAAAAAATGTTTGTACAAAAGTTGTAGAGAATTTAATCTTCTACAATATTTATTATGAATACATATACCAAAAAACCCATAGGAAACGAGATATTTGCAATAAATGATTTTTTGACCTTTGATCTTGAAAAATCAGTAGTCGCGGGCACCCTAAGATAAGTAGCTTTTGAGTCAAGTTTTAGGGTGTCAAAATAAAGGTTTATACAAGTTAATAGGTGACTATCTCTCATTCTGAGGTGAAACTCATAATATTCCTGGACTATACACTTAATAATGATTTTAGCTACTTCGGCTTGTGCAAATCGGCAGATTAAGATATTTCCGTGATTCGTGACTAATTTCCTTCAAAATAAAAAAAAAACTAATCGCGCTCGAGAAAATCCAGGTGACGTTTTTTTTTTGCAACTTTGCGAGTCTCCAATTTTCTTTCGTCACGCCCAAATTGTCAGATTATTGAAATGTACACTATTTTGCATGTAACTAACTTACCTTACCTTAATCTGACGCGCTCGAGTATTTCAAACCATCGATTTTTATTTACTAATCTGACGGGCTACCCTAGACATTCGACACTACATAGAGGGCTCAGATTTGGTGAGAGTACTTCACAAGGTGCAAGGTTGCCCCCTTATGTTAATCTGCCGCGCTCGAGTAAATCCCGAAATCCCCTATTCGCCACCCCTACCAAAACGGCTTAAAGAACCAAAGATTAGGAAGGTTTATAGTTACTACAAAATAAAGTATAGATTGCCTTGTCAATTTAAATTAAAATCTATTTAAATTCTAATTAAATAAAATAAATAAATAAATATCCTCGGACATTTCTCACACACGGCTATCTGATCCCAAACTAAGCAGAGCTTGTAATATGGAAACCAGATGACTGATATACTACATATACTACTTTTTTTGTTTTGTAAATACATACTTAAATAGATAATTACACCCAGACTCAGGACAAACAGACATGTTCATGCACACAAATGTGTGTCCTGGATGGGAATCGAACCCACGACCTGCTGCGTGATAGGCAGTGTATTTACCAACCACGCCAAACGGCCGTCAAATTCAATTATGGAGTTAAATAAAAAACAAAGAGAGTAATTGGTAAAAGAAAACATCGTGAGGAAACCATAGCACGGTGGTAGGGTACTTTGTAGTACCCGACTGGCTAGCTACCACACACAAGTTGAAATTCTGTCGCCAAGCACCTATCAGTGTGTTCCGACAGCTGCACTTGAGAGCCCATCTAAGCTTTGTGTCCTTACCACCTTCGGCCACATCATCACTTACCATGGTCAAACACAAGCTTATCCAGAATTAAAAAAAAGTCAATCATGGAAACAGCCAGTTCCCATCTAGGCTTTGTGTGCTTACCACCTTCGGCCACAAGCTTATAAAAAAAAACATTATTATGAATAGAATCCTTGCGTAAAATAACATGTTCTAAATAATCTATTATCTCTTTGTATTATCTCTAGGCTTTGATAGTTGTGTACTGATCAATCAGTCAGTCAGTTTCTTCAAAGAGTCTCCATTCATAGTGAGCTATGACATTTCTCGCACCCCTCACTTAAAACATTTAAAATGAATAAAAATAACTGAAGAATGACGAGTTGTTTATAACTAGATCAATGTTCATTTATATCAATTTATTTGTGTGCTTTTTAGCGATCTACGCGCATATGCGATGACTGTGCGCTTTGTTCGCATCATTTTACCAAATCTATTTTTTTATGACTCATACTTACTACAAGAGAATGAAAGTTCAATTTGAAATGAAATATGGATAATAGCCGTTTCCCGCGGTTTCACCCGCGTTCCTAAGGGGTCTTATCTTTTCCCGGGATAAAAAGTATCCTAAGTTTTTTTGTCAGGATACGATCTATTTGTGTGCCAAGTTTCATCAAAATCCGTTAAGCCGTTTTTGCGTGAAAGAGTAACAAACATCCATCCATACAAACTTTCGCGTTTATAATATTAGTAGGATAGTTTTCCGCCCCGCGTTTGACCCACGTTTCCGAAGGATCTTATCTTTTTCCGGGATAAAAAGTATCCTATGTTTTATTCTAGGATATCATCTACCTGTGTGCCAAGTTTCATCAAAATCCGTTGAACCGTTTTTGCGTAATTGAGCAACAAACATACACAATATGTGATGTCAGTCCGTTGGAATCATGCCGTCCACTCTTTATGAGAGTCAGACTGCTGACAATTACCAATCTTTATATCATGCAAATTTGTTAAGGAACATCCAGAAATGTTTGAAACATTAGAAAAAAATAAGTTATACGCCAAGAGAGACCCAAGCAGATTGGGAATGATCAGTAGCAAAAGTGCCTTATACCAAAAAAATTGTAGTGTAATCCGATTGTAGTGTAGTCACTACCACTGAGCTATCATCGCCTTAAAAATAGACTTTAGATTTTGACAAATTAAATATTCCCAAAATTCCGTATAAACTATCCATTATTTGTCTTTTAAACAAACCCGGCTTTACCTGGACAAGAATACGTGTACATATGAGGAGCAGAGAGGAGGACATGGTCCCCTTACGGATAGTAAAGACACAGTCAGTAGTAAATCAAAAACAGTAACTCGACTTTTTTTACTTGGTGGTTAAATATCTATTATGTTTTATCTAGATTTAAATAGGGTTAGATTTTTAGTAGATATGCTTACTATAATATTTATAATGTTTATTGTCGGATCTTCTCAGCAAAAGCAACCTTATGAACCGAGCATTTAGAGTCTGACTATTCATAAGTGCCTGTGAAGGCCGATTTGGATGAATAAATATTTCATTTCAATACCGGCCGTAAGCTCCGTAGACTATAAATGTATTACTATTCATCTTGTAGACAGCGGTTTGTACCTCAAGTACGTACGATTTATTTACTTTTTGCTGTTATTTTCACGAAAATATGAGTTAGACAAGGTAAATCTTACGAATATTATGTGAAAGTTTGTGTGTTTGTATGTTTGTTGTTCAATCACGCAAAAACAGCTGAAAGGATTTTGATGAAATTTGACACACAGGTAGATCATTTCCTATAGTAAAATATAGGATACCTTTTATCCCGGGAAATGATAAAATCCCTCGGGAACCTGGGTGAAACGGTGCAGAGTTTATTGCTAACTTTTTTTGAGTAAAAGCAATCTTTCGAATTAGAGCCAAGCTATTATTATGAAAGTTATATTTTAAAATTACTTTAATCGTGTTCTATACATTACATCAACCTCCATCAATTTGAAAATGTTTTTTTTAAATAATAATTAATTAATTAATAATATTTTTATTGCCCAAAATGTACACAGTTTTTACACATTATAATCGGGTAAACAAAAAAGAAAAACATGTGTTTGATGTTTCCTGGCCCCCAAACTAGGCTAGCCTGTGCTATGGGTGTCCAAATCTGTATCTACTATCTAGTATATTATTTTCAAAGTTTATATCCTAGTTGTTTTACCATCTATTCACATACTACAACAAGGATCGAGTTAAAATTTATTTCCGCGATAACCTCGACGCCGGCGCGGAATGTCGTCCGTCCGTCTGTCCGTCTGTCCGTCTGTCCAAGCTAGTTAATTATTTTTATTACTTATATACTTACTATACCTGTTGATTTAGTATCACAACGAATGTCTTTAGAGATTTATTATATGCTCGATTGTTACAAGGATTGTTTAATTGTTTTACATTTAAGAAATAATAGTATCATACGACGTTTTTCAACACACTTGTCAAGAAAATAATACAAAAAAATCATTTTAATTATTAGATAATACCTAGATAGTTTTCAGGTAGTAAACTTTCCATAACGTTAAGGGCTTCACATCTTATATCGGCCGGTGTACAACATAAATCATTTTCTTCATAACTAGTACTTGTAGACATTTTAATTAATAAATAATTATAATTTCAACAGTGAAAACGAGTTGTGAATTTTTTTTCGCAATGGCGGGAAAAATTAATCAGTTTTCCTCAAGAATTATATACCTATCTATTCTACCTGGATAGGACCCTCTCCATCGCTACTTGAAGCAAATACCTATCAAGTGCGAAAGAGAAAGATAACAACTACGTACTATTGAACACGATCTTTTTTGTATCGAAACTTTTTTAAGAACAAAGCAACTCAACCAATAAAATAAAATAAAAAACCCTATAACTCACTTGTGAATAATAGCAATGAAAAAGTCACAGTTTGATTATAGGTGTCATTATGTGCCTAATTGCGGTGAAATTAGAGCCACTTTATGAGCAAGTGTGTTGAAAAGATAGTTATATGTGTTCAAACGAAGTTTTTTGAGTACAAGATTTATAGTCACCAACACCAAAAGTGTGTGCTGGAATTGTTCCAGCTCAGACGGTTGTGTGGAACTGGGTTCAAATTATATTGTACTAGCCGTCTCCCTAGCGGCTACATTTTATCCCGGGAAACGATAAGATCCCTCGGGAACGCGGGTGAAACCGCGCGGAACAGCTAGTATAACATAAAAGAAGAGTATTTAAAATAAAGAAATGGCTTAAAGGTCTAGATACCAAGCCAAAAAGTGAATCCGGAATCTTCACTTTATGTTTCGATCTAAGATTAGGAATAGCCTACTCTAAACAGATTTGAGCACCTCTCAACCACATGTCGTCAGCCCCGTCACATGGTCCTTAGAATGTTGTTAATTTTTTCTACAACTCTGGCACAGTATCAATAAATCTTTGAGACACGCGTCGAGACCGCCGCCATTTTTTTTGTCTCTGGTTTGAATAGGAATTTTATAACGTCACTTTTAGTTCCGCTTGTAAGAGAAATTTGAGTCTATTTTTAGCAATGTTTAAGAGATCTTTTTGTATCAAAATCTTTTTGGGTATAAGTTTTATAAACTAAAAATATCTGGTAAAAAACATAAATGTGAAAAAGGGCCAAGTTTGGTACAAACTACGTTTACAGTTGTTGGCGTCACCGAAAAAAAAGTTGAGATATAATAGACTAGTTTTCCGCCCCGCGGTTACACCTGCGTTCCCGTGGGATCTTACCTTTTCCCGGGGTAAAAAGTATCCTATGTGTTATTCCATGATATGAACTACCTGGGTGCCAAGTTTTATCAAAATCCGTTCAGCCGTTTTTGCGTGAAAGAGTAACAAACATCTTCACATACATCTTCACTCACATCCAAACATACTTGGCACCCAGGTAGTTCATATCCTGGAATAACACATAGGATAGTACTTTTAAAACTTTCGCGAACAAAATTCATATTCGTAGATTATACCGGGGAAAGGATAAGATCTCTCGGGGCGGGAAACTAGTCTCTAATAAATAAAATAAAAGTTAATCTTAATATTGTTAAACATTCCTTATATGTATCGTTATTTTCCCTAAACTTGGCGGACGCACTACCGTGTACCACCTTGGGTATAGTGTCACATATGTCACAATAGGTAGCCAGATACGGTTAATGTAGCGCTTTTAACTTTGTTTACCGACACTTCGATATAGTACAAGAGAATTACGATCCATTGATAACTTACAATCTATATAATAATATTATCTTTGTACGTGTGTTTCTGACTGAACTATTTTTATGTGTAACATCTTTCCTCTCGCTTTCCTGCAATCTGTGTGAATTGCGTGAATGGGGCGGAAGTGTGTAATTTTACTTCGTCTATTGTAGTGCAGGCAAAGGGTTTTAGCCCATACAGCCTCAAACTTAAACTTAAAACGTAATTTATTGAGCGCAGATCGCTTGCGGTGGTAGAGTTGTCTGTCAGATGGTACGTTGGTACCATATGTTGATATGGTGATAATGTGTTGACATTATCCGAGAGGTTGGTACATGTATGGTATTACCAAGAGATGTCAGATGTTACACATCATATGCGACTACTGTAAGTCTCGCTCGTTTCTATTTCTGTACCTATGTTTTTAATTGATCCGTACAATCGGGTTCTATTTTTTTTTTCAGAGCATGATAATGTCGAAGTCTAGGCTGTTGTAACTAGCTGTTTCCCCGCGGTTTCACCCGCATTCCCGTGGGATGTTATCTTTTCCCGGGATAAAAAGTAGCCCATGTGCTATTCCAGACTATAATCTATCTCTATGCCTTTCATCCAGATCCGTTCAGCCGTTCTGGCGTAAATGAGTAACAAACATCCAAACTTTCACATTTATAATATTAGTAAGATTAGTGGGATATTTATATATTCTAAGGTAGGATAATAGTATGGATCTTCCATTCATTGTGAATTAATGTGACGTTACTTACGTGAAAACTTAAAGTATTAAATAGGGTTTTATGAGTACAGATATTTATGATCATAATTATAAGACGTAGATTTCATTACCCGTCATTTTGGTATCATAGACAGTAAAGTGAATAACTGTACAGATACTGAATGCACCTATAAAACTGTAAATATGTCCCTTAAGGATCATAAATAAGGCTTGTGTACACAAAAACAAAAAGCACTTGAATCGTAAAGATAAAGCCGTGTTTACAAAACGTTTCAACTATATTATCGGCAGTGTGCGCCGGGCATTATTATCGAATGACGCAGTGTGTGCTCCGCCTTATCAACCTGATATATTCTGACATAGATAGAAGAATTTATAGATATACGTTATATAAAATGCGAATGTATGCTTGGCTTTCACAGCTAATTTTATGGCTTAAAGATTTAGATACCAAGCCAAAAACCTTAAATAAAAGGAAATCTGTTTTTTTTGTTTTACTTTGGATTGACCGCAATCTCACTATTATTACCTACCTAAGTAATGATGTGTCCGTAGGTAAAGGTAAATCAGGCAAAGCTTAGATGGAAGCTGGCTCTCAATTAAGGGCAGCTGTCGGACAGACTTTCAACTTGAGGGTGTAGCGACATCCCGAACTCACGCAGCGGTTTACAACCTCTCAGCCTTCGGAGAGATATTGGCTCTCTCTGTGTGTTCTACCGTCTGTATAATGGGGAGTGTTCTCAAGAGCTTTTTGTCTTGTTGCCATCGTCACCATTCTACCATCGCAGCGATGTGGAGCTCATCCTCATATCCTCGAGCCGCCTCGATCGTCCACCGAACGATTCAGTCGGACGTTCCTACTGCGGACCATTAGGATGTGGAATGTGCTCCACATTACGGTATTCCCCCCACTCTATGATATGGGGTTCTTCAAAAAGGACGTAAAAAGAACTCTTCAAGGTCGGCAACACATCGGCAATCACCCTGGTATTGCAAATGTCCATAGGCGGCGGTGACCACTTACCATCATGTGGACCGTCTGCCTGTTTGTCAACCTTTTGACATAAAAAAAAACTTTAACACAGATATAGTTCGTGTGACTCCGAGATAGATCGGGCTCCAATATCTACATCGCGCTATCGAAGTTTTCCATACAAGCAAAAATCAAAATCAAAAAATCATTTATTCAGTTTAGGCCCTGGTTAGGGACTTATGAACTTTTACAATATCAAGTAAGGTATATCTATGCCTTTATAGATCTATGTAAGAAACGTATGCTCAATAGGGAATATAGCTCTTAAATAACTTTTAATAAAGACTACATATACTGCAAACTTAACATCTACATATACTTACATGCATATATTATATGTATCAGAATATTTGTTGGTTAATTCGATAGTTAGCTATCTGAATGATAATTTGGTAGATAGTACATGATGTCTGGAGGTAAGAGCATGTAATCCTTACTAATTTTATGCAGGAGAAGGTACCTTACTGTATATCTGCTCTTTTTTACTGCTAAACTAGGATTTAAATGTTTGTAAGGATCCCTTGGCAATTTTGTTTTTAATCAATTTATGACACAAATAACGTGGCTTTCTATTGGTAAAATAATTTTCAAAATCGGTTCAGCCATTTTTGCGTGATTGAACAACAAACATACAAACATTCTCATTTTTAACCGACTTCAAAAAAAAGGAGGAGGTTCTCAATTCGTCTGTATGTTTTTTTTTTTTTTTTTTTTGTATGTTTGTTACTCGATTTCTCTGCCAATTATGAATAGATTTTGATGATTCTTTTTTTGTTTGGTAGATCCTACTTCAGAGGTGGTCCCATTTAAATTTTGTCGAAATTGATTAAGCACTTTTTGAGAAAATCAACAAAAACGAAAAAAATTATATCTCGTTTGAAAAACTTTAGTGAATCAAACTGAGTCGTTGAGCATGACTTTTTGGATTTGGATGAAATTTCGTGTGTATACTTCAATGGGTTCTTCGATGGTTTTAAAATACAATTGGACCCGGTAGGTGGCGCTGGAATCGAGTTCCAAGATTTGTTTTAATTTCAGGGCAAGACGACGTCTGCCGGGCCCGCTAGTTATATATTATATTTTACCGGCCAGACCCGATTTCAGGACAAACTAGTTTTGCCTAGGATCACATATAATAAGGAATAAACTTTAAAAATTAAAAAATAAAATTATTTTTAAAAATAAAAAACAAAAACCGACTTCAAAACTGTAACCTATACCTATGTACAAACATAAACTAAAAAGTAAAGAATAATATTTTAATTTCAAAGCAAGAGCCTTAAAGGACAATCAACAAAATTATTGATATTTATATATCTATTTAATATTTATAAACAGTTCTTTTTGGAGTCAGACAATGCCTTAAAGGCGAACTGGCTCTCAAGTTCAATTGCCGGAACACACCAACAGGTGCTTGGCGACAGATTTTCAACTTGAGGGTGGTAGCCAACCAGTCGAGTACTACAAAGTACCCTACCACCGTGCTGTGGTTTCCTCACGATGTTTTCCTTCACCGAAAGCTCAAGCTCATTGTAAGGATTCGAACCCACGACCTTCGCCGCGGTATCCGACGTCACTTACCACTGAGCTATCATCGCCTTTAGCGTTCTCGACATCTAATCCACCTCTGATCTTACTAAAAGACAAGCATAATCTAGTCATTCAGTCACGAAAGTGCATTTAAATTTAAACCAAGTTAAATAGTATTCTTTGTCACTTGAAAAAACTCAACAATCAAGTCTTTGTTCCAAAAACACATGTTCTTAAGTTATAAAAATCATCAGATAAGCTTCGATATTATTATGTCGTGAGAACGAAATGTCAAATTTAATGTCTTAGTAAACATGATTGATTATAACTTTTTTTAAACAATCTAGGTACTCGTATATAGTCAGTTTTCTTTTTAATAATTTGCTGAGTTTCTTGCCGGAGTCTTCTCAGTTGAAGTGTAAGTATTCTGAACCGGTGGTAGAGTCAATTGTAACGTTCATAAGTGCCTTACCAGGGCCTAAACTGAATAATTGAGTTTTGATTTTTTTTTTTTTTTTTAAATAAAATGCTAGATTTCCCCTGTGGATTCAACCTAAGGAACGGCTTAGGTGACCCTTTAGGGGTTGAATTTTCAAAAATCCCCCATGGCTCGGTCATTTTTAAAAATTTGCAGAATCTGAATCGATAAAAAATCTCCATAAACCTAATTATCGAACCTGCTCACAAAATTTCACGTGAATTGGTGGAGAAATGCGACCTGTAAAGGAGAACAGACGGACAGACGTACCAAAGCATTTTTGCCCAAACTGAAACAAAAAAATGGAATCTTCAGATTTTTCCAACTTAGCTTTCCTAAAATTAAATAAATATATATTATACCTAGCCGAATTTCGACCAGTGGGAAAACACTGCATCCATAATAACCTATGAAATGAAATGAAATTGTTTATTCATCCAAATAGGCTTTCACATGCGCTTATGAATTGTCAGATTCTAATGACTCTAATGCTCGGTTCGGAAGGTTGCTTTTGCTGAGAAAAGCCGGCAATAAGCTCAACAATTAGGTACTCTTTTCAAAAACAAATTACACCTTACATTCAATAATTATATTTATCTAGTCTCACTGACAATATTTGCGTGTTATGGCGGCAAAAATATTAATCTATAGAATTTAATTATGACTGACTTAATAAACAACAAACTCGCACAGACCAGCCCCCACAAGCAGCACCTGTTCACACACAAGTATGACACGTGTGGCAGCCACCGCCCTCCTCGCACATATTATAGGGAAGTGACCTATCAGTTTCTTATGGATAGCTTAGAGCTACCATCTCACCCTGGTAAGCGATAATGAGGCTGAGGAGTCATTTTGTACCAAAATAAAATCATTCTGTCATTGCTAGGATCAACTAAAAAGTTACATAGTTGTGTAAAAATATGATTAATATATCCCCAATATAAAAGGCCCAACACAACACGTCACAGAAAAGCTACCGTTTTCCGCGCCGGTGACTTTTAAAAATGCCATAAGAATCCGGAGCACGCATTACGAACATAAAACTGTAATGTATCCACAGAGAAAAGAGCAGCGTTCCCCGAAGTGGGTGATTATCACTTGCAGGCACAATGGGACTAGTGGGGATGGGTTTTTAATCCCTTACGTCACGCAAACGGTTGGGAAAACGCCGCGGTTATTGAGTGGTTTGTCCGCAGACGGCCTAACCGCTCAATTCTGATCTGATCACAATCTAAGCAGAGCTTGTATCGTAGTCACTAGTCGACACAACTTGATTAAATGTCGAGGTTAGTTAATAATATTTTGATAGTATTCTGTGAGTGAAAAGACCCGGTATTTTACTAAAAATATGAGAATTTCTTTCACGAATTGTTTAAAAGAAGATTGCTGTTGTACTATCTATATAAACTGTTTGTAAGTTATATGTTAATTATCAACACATGTAATTAGTGTAGTAGTACACAAAGGCAAACTTATTATTATAGGTGGGAATCGATCCTATGACCTGTGGCATAGTAGTCAGGGTACCTAAACTCTTCACTCAGTATCATCTTGCGCAGTTACTAGTTTTCTAGTTGTACAAGCTTGTGTTTATCTGTAAGAATCACTATTATTTTTACTATCAATAATCCATGTCAGGTTACAATCTTTCTTTAGTAATCGATAATGTAATAAAAAACAGAAATAAAGCCTATAAGAAAACCGTCGCGTCAAAATAGTATAGTGCGTCGAATATCATAAAAGCGCTACTACACTCGCGCTAACCGGCTTACGCGCGTGGTCGCGTTGACGCATCAAAGTGACAGGTCGCCATATTGTACACAGACTGACGACTTGAGATCATCTGACAGAGCGTTTTGTCTCTCTCTTTTCGTTGTTTATCAGGCAGGTTTTTACTAGTTTTAGTTTTCCTTGTATAGATAAAGTATATTCTGTGTAGGTATACTATTGAAAAAGAGAAATATTGTTTTCCACATTTTAATATTGGAATTAATTTTCGGGTAGTGCTTTTTGAAGAGTATTTTCTTTAATTGGTTAGGTAATAAACTTTACTATTTTACGAATGCTGTAGGTACTTTTAATCGGTAAAATGTATGTAAGTTAAACTTACCATGTCCATTTAAAATGAAATCTGATCATCAGTACTAATACCGACCGCAAAAAATGTAATAAGACCATCACAAAATGACCAACAAAGCAGTTGCTAACAATAAATAAACATTTTTTCATAGTGGCAACACTACACTAAGGCGTGGCGGCAACAAGATCAGATTTACGCGGGATTTACGCTAATCGTATCACGGGAACGCGGCGAGCGTAAAATCCGCGCCACCTTGTGTGCAGGGGACCTTATAATACGCTACGTGGACAGCTTAAAATGTGGAGAAAATGTGTTTGTGTACTCCCCATTATACTTGACTGACTGACTGTATTATTTTGGACATAATTTTTTCGTATAGCGCTTTCCAATTTCCAAACTTTAACGAATATACTTAGTTCTGATGCGATAAAATTATTTAAAAAATATCAACCCCTAAGGGGTGAAAGGATCATTAAAAATAAGGTTTGTCTTACGAAAAATCCATCGTTAAATCACCTACCGGTTTACCTTTTCCCACTTTCCATATTTTCATTTGAGAGCCAACAATTAAATACAGTTTCTAAAATTTTAATTCCCCATAGTTATATCAATAAAAGCATGATAAAAAGATAAAATTCCTTTAAACTCACATTGATAGCATCTCAATCTAGAATGACGTCCAATGGCGCCAAAGGAAGTGTTAAACGCGCCCTGTATTTTGACAAAAGAGGTTTTAATATAATCCCCAATTTTTTTTGCAACTTTTTTTTACAATGGCAAAGGTGTTTTGTCATTCTGCCGGCATCTTTAGCTCTTTTGTCGGCTACATATAATGTGATATATCCACGTTGTATCTTAACTTGATAAAATACAATGAAGATAAATTTTCTTAGTGTCTATGCAAAGGATACTTTTTCGTTTATAATGGAATCTATGAATCTATGTTTTAGGGCCTAGGTAGGTAGTCTATAACGTAAGAAATATTCAAAATAATGAAATGAAATGAAATTGTTTATTCATCCAAATAGGCCTTGACAGGCACTTATGAATAGTCAGACTCTAACGCTCGGTTCAGAAGATTTTTTTTGCTGAGAAGAGCCGGCAATAAACTCAGTGAAATGAAAAGTCTTATTGTAGCGTTCCATTCCCACCGAGTATAAATATTTGCGTGCATAAACAATGAACATCTGTTTGTCTTGAGTCTGGGTGTAATTATATCTATTTAATAAATTAAAAAAAAATCATAGTTTATGTACCTAGTAAGGGATAAGATGGCCGTGTGAAGAATTTCCTAGGATATTAATTAATTCAAAATGACGCTCAACTCTTGACCGCTATCATGTCTAAACGAGATGACATTGACCTCGCACGTTGATCACGACGTTTCTACATCTAAATTAGACCGAATGGTTTCCATTAACAGGACAATTAACACTTTTTAACAAGGAACCTCCAAGGAACGTAGAATTAAATGTTTAGGGTTCTGTACAATACATTACGGAATAGAGATGATGCCTATAATCAAGAAAATATAATTGAAAAACTTGAGAGGTGTCAACGGACACCCGGATGGAACGAAGTTATATAAGTTATATAAGTCGAGAGAGTATATATATATTTAAAAAAAAACATTTCTATTTATATATATATATATATATAGAAAAATATCTGGCTTGCTTTCTATAAGAGAGAGAATGAGAGAGAGACAGACAGAGAAACATGCGCACGCCGCACAGCTTACAATAGCTTACTACACACAACTGTCACCGACAGTGACAGTGACAGT
Source organism: Ochropacha duplaris (assembly GCA_951361185.1). Classification (NCBI taxonomy): domain Eukaryota; kingdom Metazoa; phylum Arthropoda; class Insecta; order Lepidoptera; family Drepanidae; genus Ochropacha; species Ochropacha duplaris. The sequence goes on along the minus strand of OX592712.1, from coordinate 890,936 downwards.
GACAGTGACACTAAAAGTGTCGTAAGATTTTTTTCCGTCTAGCCCCCTTTAACATTAAATGAATATCCTAATAAATATATTATTGTATAATATGGGGAACTCCAAAACATAACATCTCATTCTTTCATTACCGAAAGATCGTTCATAACAATAGACTGCTAATTAAATTAGCCCCTCCGGTGTGTCTATGTGTCTATGTTTTGTTCTTCCCATGGGGTTGACAATTAACTTCTTTTTTTTTTTAGGATAAGCTTGTGTTTATATGTAGGTAACTAATGCAGGTTATAATTTTTTATGTATTTTTGTATTACTTTAAGAATAAAATTGTTAAAAATTTGAAAAAAAAAAAGGTCCAAAAATATTTAAAAAATGTAACCTTGCTGAGTTTCTTGCCGGTTCTTCTCAGTTGAAGGCTGACTTCCGAACCGGTGGTAACTTCTGTAATTCGACCTTCATAAGTGCCCTTCTAGGGCCTAAACTGAATAAATGGTTTTGACTTTGACTTTGACTTTGTTTGACCACAATCTCACCATGGTAAGTGATGATGTGGCCAAGCACACAAAGCATAGATGGGAACTGGCTCTCAGGTGCAGCTGTTCGAACACACCAACATGTGCTTGGCGACAGATTTTCAACTTGAGGGTGGTAGCCAGCGAGTCGAGTACTATAAAGTACCCTACCACCGTGCTGTGGTTTCCTTATGATGATTGTAAGATTCGAACCCACAACCTTCGCCGCGGTATCCGACGTTACTACCACTGAGCTATCATCGCCTTCAATATAATTCAAGGAAATGAGACTATACTATCTATCCCCCCTCCCACCTCCATCAACGCGATCGACGCAATGAAATGAATTAGCCACAATCAATAAGACGATCCTACGTCACTTCCGTCCGGTCAGCGGCTTCCGGTCCGTTTCCGTTTCCCGTCCAACCCTCGCTTCCGTTTCCGTTGGACGTCTGTCGAGAGCTGGCCATTTAGAAAACCGAGGGAAATTATAATTTTGTTCATTTCATTTGTTTTTACACTTGTAATGTATGTATGTTTGTCCGGTGTGAATCTTGCAACTCAGTTTTGAAGCAGATATCTTTAACCGATTGAGCTGAAATGTTGTATACACGTTTAGTTTGGATGACAATGCATGGTCATTTGTGTGACGTCATTCTAAATCCAACATGGCGGAACATCTAAGATAGCGGACTATTATTTTTTAATGTAATCCTACAATATGGGTATCAAATGAAAGGGGTTGGGGAGAATAACTCAAAAAATAAAGTGACGTCACTCTGAATCCAAAGCTTGTTTTTAAAAAACTTTTTATTACCTACACAGTCTGGTTGGCTGAATCGAAGGTGAGGCGTCCGGAAAATTCCTGACGTCAGCCTGAGAATTTCTACGAAAATGTCTGGAATTTTGTAATGAATAGATATTTTATTTTAATGTAATTTTTAAAGTTCTGCCAGTCTGGCTGTCAGGCTTTAACTCATGAACCGTTATAGCTAGACTGTTGTTTTTTTTACAGATGATGCCGAATAACAATGAAGCCGCTATAATAACAAATACTAAAAACAGAATAAAATGATTTAAAAAAATATATACTAATAAATTTGTACGGAATCTCGGTGCGCGAGTCCGACTCGCACTTGACCGGTTTTTTTGTATTTACTGTCCCGGTTCCTGTTAGATAAAATAGGTACTTCTTTTTAATACTTACAAACTTTTGTACCTAAATCCGACTATTTTTAGTAAATTACGACGAATTCCAAAACCTCAAAAATCTGCATCTTAATAACAAATAACACTCGACCCGGGAACCGAACCCAGAACAATAACGATGACACGCTAGACCAATTAATTAACAATGTCACCAAAGATCTTTCACATTTTACGAGCAAAAAATATAAGGGTCACCTCACACACACGCGGCGCCTGGCGCGAGCCTCAGGCGCCGCGTCCAGATGTGTCCGATAACAAAAGTAGCTGAAATTTTACGGCAAGTTTAAAACTAATAAAAAAAACTCGATAAAGTTATGTAGGTAACCTATCTAGAAGTTATTTGCAATCTTTCTTGTGGTGCAAATTATTCATAGATATTATAAGTTAAAATTAATAGCCTATCTAATAAGCGAAAGCGGGAGGCTTAATAGTGGCTAAGTAGCCTAACTTGAACTGTGGCGCATCGGTGGTATCAACAGATTAAAAGTAAAAGTGACCCAATACAACCAAAAATGCCAAACCTACCTATTGTATGAAATACTGGCTTGTGAAGTGGATAAGCTGTGTTTGACCAAAATCTCACCATGGTAAGTGATGATGTGGAAACTGGCTCTCAAGTGCAGCTGTCGGAACACACCGATAGGTGCTTGGCGACAGATTTTCAACTTGAGGGTGGTAGCCAGCCAGTCTAGTAGATAGGTAGGTACAACAATGGTACCTACTCTACCACCGTGCTGCGGTTTCCTCACGATGCTTACCTTCACCGAAAGCTTAATATCTACTTGCAGTGTGTGAAAACTAATAGGTAGGTTACATAGCCAGAACCTAGTAAGAACAAAATTTAAAAAAAATTGTGAACAATCCGAGTGCAATCTGTGAAAGTGCTCCATTTTTTGCCAAAAAAAAAGCTAAAAACTTCCTTCCTCAATAATTACAATCCCATTATTGTTCTTTTCAATCTTAAAACTAAAGTAATAACGTTCAAAACGCAAGATCAACTGTCCCATTAACACATCTGCGAAGATATCTATCGTCTATGGAAGTATTTTATCTATGGTTGCACTAATGACGTTTGGCGCTAACATTTGGCGCCGATTTTTTTTCCTTTCAACACAAGCCTCACACGTTGAAAAGTTAATTAGACAGAAAATCTTAGATTTTTTGCCAAAAATAAAGGATATTTTAGCATCCATTGATAAGTGAGAGATAAAAGGGGGAATGTGTTCATCTTAAAATAGGTTAATTACCTACTTAGGGAGTACTTTTTTTTGTGAATTTTATACGACGAATGACGTTAGGTACTAGACAATGTTACTAGAATAGGCAACCTATTTACCTACCTACAAAAATAACTTTCTTTTTTAAATCATTTTATTACCTACCTATATCCTACCTAGGTTGTCTAAAGAGGCATGTACCTAAGTATTTGATAATTCAAAAATACGTAATATAATTTAACTAAAAAATATGAATAGAACAATAAAATAAATTTCCATAAAATTTGCCCACTAATGTTTAACCCTACGCATGCGAATGGAAAAAAAACTAAGATCCTGCGAGTGTGGTACAAATGTACCCATCGAGTCAATGTTTAGTTGACATAAATACCTAACGCAAAGTCTAAGTACGTAGGTATACTTAGGTATTTAGGTATCACAATTAATTTCAACGCAAACTTGACTAATAATACACGTAAATTTCTTCTTCAAAGTGATTGTAAAATCACCAAAGTTATATCACGCACAAAGAAACCGACCAAATAATTTGAATAAACCGACAGCACACCGATGACTCGCGACTCGCGGGAGATCAAAGAAAAATCGAATCGCGATTAATCAAAAAAACACCAAAGATTAACATGGCCAGATTAAAAAAGAATATAGTCAGAAAAGGAGCCCACGGATCAAAACCATAAATCATGCTCATTATATTCGAACCGGATTATTTTTTACCGAATAAAATGTTCAAAAAAGCATCAAAAGACTATAGGGGGGCGCCATTTTGTAAGGGTACAGTCGATTAGGGCGGGAAAATGAGAAGCTGCTTGCCAATCAGCAAACCCGTTACAGAAAGGCGTTTCAAAATTCAACCAATGAACGTGAAGGTCGGTCTGATCATGCGCTTTAGAGTCGATCCATAGAATTATAGCTATAATACGGCAGTGTGGGCTTGGCCGCTGACGTGAAAGGACGTGCGTGACCGCTGTCAGACTTTTTTTTGTTGTAAAAAAATATGTCGAAGTGCCTCAGGACCGTAATTAATGGAATATTTGTTTCATTTTAAAACAAATTTTTGGTGTATTCTGTTTGTTGTAGAACGATAGTGTTTGAAATTAGTCAAAATTTTTAGTGTTAATTGACCACAACATATTTTTTTTATAATGTGATGTCATTTCAATAAATAAAAACAGTTACGATAATAGACAAAAATTTGTAATAAATCCTATAAATATAATATAAAATCTATTGTAATAGACAGTTCGCTTGTTAAGGCGTATTGTGACGTGATCATCGGTGAAGAAATATCATCATCAGTGATGGTGATGGCCAGTGGAGGTGGTGGTGGGCTGGTGCAGTCCCCACCTGACATGATGCATCATCACAACATTATGGACACTTCATCACACGTGGAAATGATGCCGAGTGAGTTAATTTGACAAAAACCTCCTTTCAGTAAAAATAGAGTCTAGGACGAATTAGTGCATAAAAAAAAACCATTTTATCTATGGATTATTATTATTATGGTGTTAATTGATTTATGAATACATTAATTAAAATTAAATAAATAAGTACTAGAATACCAACCTAATGTGTTTACCTACTGTATATTTTTCCTGAATCAATCAGCTGCTAATTTGATTATTTTTCCGGCTTCCGCATGGATAATAATGTCAAATACCTACCCATTTACCTCATTTGATAATACAATATAATATTGGTATAAAATATAATAATGTTTATACAATATTGGGCAATTTTAATTTAATTATTTATAATTCCACAATTTAACCTACCTATAAAAATGTAGGACTTGGTACCTACTACCTACTTATCGATAATTCCTACGAAGAGAACCATTTATTGCCTATTAAGCATTGTAAATAGTCAGCCACACATAATTGGCAATCTACTCTTGTTTTTGTGACTAATGTAGGTGCTTAGGAGACGGTAGGTGCCTAATCACTTACCATCACATGATCCACCTTGATGTATTTTTAGGTCTTAAGTCACTTAGGAACGAAAATAAGTAAAAACTTGTAGGTATTTTAATTAGAATTTTCGGTTTGGGGTGTTAAATTATTGTGGTGACCACTTTTGGAGTTCTTTGAAATGTGTTTTGTTTAACTTTTCAGTTTTTTTTTCTTCTTTTTTTTAATATTAACTTGACATGAATATGGTGAAGGTAAATTAAAAGAAAATAATTCCTAAATCAACAAATTAAAATTAATATATAGGTACCTAAGGTGAGGTGGGTAGGTACCTACATATTATTTTAATTTGTATTTTAAGTTTTATTAACAACTGAAAGATTTTGTGAAGCTAACAAACTACCAAAATCAAAATGTTTTATTCAATTTAGGGACACTTATTGAACGTAATTTTTATTGCTACCGTTACCACCAATTCCAAATAAAGACCTGCCAGGAGAAGAAACGGCGAATCGAACTCCCCGGTTTTTTTTACAATAGTCCCAATGATAGTAACAATGATAATATCAATGTTAATCAAATAATAAAGTATCAATCCAATCTCAAATCCCAACTTTAACCAATAAATACTGCAGCAAACGAAAGGGGAGTCTGATTGATTTATAAATCGTTAGGGTCGATTCGACCCCGAGGGCATTATTTTTGCTAATGTAAGCGAAACCAACCATTAGAGGGTTAGACGGAAGATTTATTTATACAGTGTTGCTAGCTTTTCAAATAATTAAGACAAAGTTTTGTTTATCTAAACATACCTATACTATAAAGAGGAAAGATTTGATTATTTGTTTGTTACATTTGAATAAAAAACTAATTGCAAGCGGTGTTTACCTGTAAAGATTGTGCAGTTAGTAATAATGTCTTGTTTACTGTGTTTTGTGTATGTATGACTGTAACAATAGTTGATAAACCAAAAAAAAAATCGACCTATTTGAAAAATTCTTTCACCATTAGAATGCTACATTATTCCTGAGTAACATAGGCTTTATTTTTATCCCGAGAAATGATTATATCCCACGGGAACGTGGGTGAAACCGTGGAGGTCAGCTCGTTTTAATATATGCATACAAAATTATTTTGATGATAAAAAGTTTATAGCCTACTTACCTAATAAACAATGCTGGATCAACCTTTGTAGTTTAACCTACAGCAATTAACTAAATACTTTTTCGGGATATCCAATTTTACCTTTAAGTGGCGTGTTACAATCTAATCATATGAAAATGAAAATATTTTTTATTCAAATGTGCCGTTCCTAGGTACAAATAGTCTAGACTCTAATGCACGGTTCGGAAGGTTGCTTTTGCTGAGAAGAGCCGGCAATAAATTCGACAATTAGGAACTCTTTTCAAAAACAACTTAGACCTATTTGCGTGTTATAGTGGAAAAAATAATATTAATTAGAATTTAACTATGAGTGATTTAGTAAACAAAAAACTCAAGCAAATCAGCCCCCATAAGCAGCAGCACCGTTAGATGGAGAAGGTACTGTAGTGTCTATGCCGGCGCACTGGCTGTGATCTATGGCACTGACGTCGATTTGAACTATTCAAAAAGTTCATTTAAAAAGTTTAAGTTCGTGGAAACAGTCGAAGACGGTGCGCTATCATAAAAATAAATTATTAAAAATATGTAAAGAAATGCTAAAGTAAATATTTTAATTGCAATACAAATGATTGTTTTTATTGTATTTACCACAGTACCTATTAAATATCCACATAATAATATTTTGTATTTATAATATTATTTAATAGCCTACCTACCTAAGTAAAAGTTTGAATTCCCAAAATATCATTTAATTAAAAGGGCATTTATATTTAAAGAAAGGTTAAATTAAATACGTACCTACCTACTCCCACTTTATACCTAAATACGTAATTTGTTTGAAAATCATTTTTTCTGTCTGATTTTTAATTTATTTATTTATTATACATATGCAGCTAAAAGCTGATAAAGTGTATATCACTGCACTTTAACTAGGTACATCAATATAAACCTAAGAGATAATTTAAGCGACAATTTTGCTATTTAATAATAATATACATTCAATGTTAATTATGTCGTGAAGCCAATCCCATTAATCGTATTCTAATTTTGAAACTGTTAATTTTTTTATGTTCGACTTATCATTTAATAGTAATCTACTAAAAACAAAATAACGTATAGGTAAACTTGTGCAGATTTCATTAAAATTTTACTGTTAGATAATTAGAAAATAAAAAAAGTTGTGAATAATCATAATAATATTCCCATCCTTCATTCCTAAATTAAACCCAAGATAACTTTTAAAAATTCCATATTACAATATGTCTAAAAACCATATTTCCATCGGCACAAGCTATAAATACTGAACAAACAAACAGTCAACCAACGAGACAAGCAACTTTCCATGCATGTTTACCTTTTAGCGCGTCGCATCTCGCAAAGATGAATTTTTATTACTGACGTTAGTTCGGCTACGCTCGACCACGTTCGGCTGTGGTACGAACGACCGTCGAGCGCTAAACAGATAAGCAAATTGCACGTCGCATGTTAGGGTTAACCCCATCCGATTTTCTGATATTAGTTGTGTTTGTAGATTTTATATTGTTATCATTATATGGTCTTAGTTTGTTTCTCATGCCAGACTAGGGTGTCCCCCGCTATTTCTCTATTTCGATCGGATTTTATTTGGTAACCAGTGTATAAAACATCAAAAATTTTATTTTTTATTTTTTTTATTCTGGATAGGCTTGTGTTTTACCACAACATCACCATGTTAAGTGATGATGTGGCCGAAGATGGTAAGCACACAAAGCCTAGATGCGAACTGGCTCTCAAGTGCAGCTGTCGGAACACACCGATAGGTGTTTGGCGACAGATTTTATTTGGTAACCAGTGTATAAAACATAAAAAAAATTATTTTTTATTTTTTTTATTCTGGATAGGCTTGTGTTTTACCACAACATCACCATGTTAAGTGATGATGTGGCCGAAGATGGTAAGCACACAAAGCCTAGATGCGAACTGGCTCTCAAGTGCAGCTGTCGGAACACACCGATAGGTGTTTGGCGACAGATTTTCAACTTGAGTGTGCTAGCCAGCCAGTCGGGTACTACAAAGTGCCCTACCACCGTGCTATGGTTTCCTCACGATGTTTTCCTTCACCGAAAGCTCAAGCTCATTGTAGGATTCGAACCCACGACCATCGCCGCGGTATCCGACGTCACTACCACTGAGCTATCATCGCCTTAAAAACTCGTAAATAGCGAACACTTTGTAAAATTCAACTATTTTATGATTTTTAATTACCAATTTAACAACAAAGAGTCGATCTATTGACGGTGTATAAATATGACGTCACAAACATTTCATACAAATCTCCATATAAACTATCGTTTTGACATTTCATAGAAAGAAGCTGATTTGATATGTCAGTCAACATTCCTATTACATTGACGTAGAGTTACGTCAAGAAGTGTCAATGACGTCAAAATAACCATCAGGTGCGAAGTTCAAATGAGTGATTTTTCAATATGGGACGCAACGCAAATTTGGCAAAATTAAATGAGAAATGCCAACTTTCAAACAACAATAAAAGCGGCAAAAATTACACAAAAATCCGCTCTCTTCGTGCGAAAAATGAGTTGGTTTTAGGAACACAAGTATAAGTGATGGAACGATGGGTACGAAAAAGGGTATACCAAAATTCAAACCTTAAGGAGTAAAGTTGTTGTTTTGATGAGTTTTGGTAGGTAGCTGGATTAGGAGGTAAAATAAAGTTTTTCGGGTGCAATTAAACTACTTAATGAATGCTAGCAAAAGAATGTGGACCGCGGTCCACATTCCAATCACGTCGGGGTCACCAATATGTAGGAGCGAGGTGTTAGACTCCTCCATTGAAAAGGGAAGATCTTCCGCCAGGCTAGGTCATCGTGCCTGGAGACCGCGGTCCAACTGTTGATGTTGGAATCTTGTATATATGCAGATCGCATGGAAAACTTCGTAAGCGCGATGTAGGTTATTGGAGCGCCATCTATCTAGGAGTCGTGCGAACTATATCTATGTGTAGATAGATGTCGCTACAGCATTATATAAATAATAAAATATATTTATTTCCCTTCACAAAAAGTAGGTTACTAACTTTATTTTTATTTTTTTTATGTCACTAGTGACAACGAGGCAGGCGGGTCACCTGATGGTAAGTGACTACCGTCGCCTATAGACATTAGCAATGCCAGGGGGACTGCCAACGTGTTGTACACCATATTACAATGCCTTAAGGGCAAGGGCAACTGGCTCTCAAGTGTAACTGCCGGAACACACCAACAGGTGCTTGGCGACAGATTTTCTAAAAGCTTATTTCTAAATACATTTACTAACCTTTATTTGTGAGACTGGTGCCTGAGATAGGTATATAAATATCTGTATTACAGGTCACCAGGCCCCAAATAAACTATTAGTATAACCTTACGATGTATTGCGAATGCTATGACCATATATTATATTAATTCTAGTAAGTGGATGAAGAGAATATTGCATACTTTTACACCGTCAATATTGATTATTTTGTGAGTGTGATAATATTTGTGTGTGAGAGTGAATGTGAGTTTCAGCGAGCTATGTTAATGTAAGAATAATTAACTTAATTTATTTTAAAAAAAAAAAAACTTGAGAGGTGTCAAGGGACACCGATGGAACGAAGTTATATAAGTTATATAAGTCGAGAGAGTATATATATAAAAAAAAAAACATTTATTATATATATATATATATATATATATATAAATAGAAATGAAAATATCTGGCTAGCTTTCTATAAGAGAGAGAGAGACAGACAGAGAAACATGCGCACGCCGCACAGCTTACAATAGCTTACTACACACAACTGTCACCGACAGTGACAGTGACAGTGACACTAAAAGTGTCGTAAGATTTTTTTCCGTCTAGCCCCCTTTCACAACGCGCGATAAGGAACTTCGTTTCAATAGTTTAAATTATAAGTTCAAATAAGTTGTCTCAGTAAATTTTCAGTTTATTGTGATTGAAATACGCAAACCCAATGCGATACTCGTAATTAATGTGATTTGAGTATCACGTATCGTAGACATATAGATGTTACAACTCTCGCAGGCCACGTTCATACACTTGATATATTAAATTCATCAATTATAGATGATCGCATTTTTTATTCTTTTCAGGAATTATGCGTGAAAATATTTTTTAAGCAAAAAAGCAGCTTTAAACAAAAAAATTGGCTAAGAACCTTAAAGAAAATCATAGAAAGAAAACTCTCTTACCTATATATTTCAATTTAACTATTCACATTTAAATTATACTTAAGTTTGGACGGATGGATGCATGGATGTATGTTTGTTACTCATTTACGCCAGAACGGCTGAACGGATCTGGATGAAATTTGGCACAGAGATAGATTATAGTCTGGAATAGCACATAGGCTATCCCGTTAAAAGATAAAATCCCACGGGGACGTGAGTGAAACCGCGGGGAAACAGCTAGTAGAATATAATCGCAAATAAAAAATAAAAAAATCATCGAAAGAGGTTTTTAACAGTTTTCAAATTTGGAATTAATTAGTTTAGCCATCCTTAGATGGATGAATAATGTTCAATACAGAATCTATTATGTTCAAAGCAGTTTATAGTCGATGAGTCGGTGACGCATCGAACGCCACATGTAAAGTATAGACAATTGATCCATGGAGTTTATTAACGTGTGGTGGGGCCATTAAATCGCAGTTTGGAGTTACAGTTTTTGAAGTGAAACTTCTTTATCGACGTATGAGATAAATTTTATAGAAATATTAAAAAACCTCGTCACGTTTTTCTGTTACGCGCCATGTTTATTTCTAAAATTAATATCAGTAGGTATGTATAAATATAATTTCATTAAAACTAGCAATTATTAATTAATACCAGTGTTAATCTAGTAAAACCTAAAAATTTAAAAATCTAAAAAGTTTCACTTCTTACCTACCTACACAATTTTTTAAAGTGTTTTGTAGAAAATACAAATTAATTTTTAGTAAATTGTATCATTGAAGATTTTAACTAGCATAAGTCTAGCATAAATTGTTATTTAGTTTTTTTTTTACTGACTCCAAAGTCCAAGCCAAGATGTACACTTATGAAAGTCAAAGCTACTGAAGCTACTGGTACCGTCAACCACATTTTTCAAATATATTTTGAACTTCGTAAAAAAAAAAGTATCTGGGATTCATGGCTTATCACCTTTGCCTATATTATTACTCTACGATGAGCATTGTAAAAAAACATCATCGATAAATTCATCTGCCACTAAAAACTTCAGTCTGGCAACATTATGACGGGTGTGTAGACCACCATGGATGGGCTTGGGTTCGTTTTATGGCAGTGTGAAGACAGGTAGCATGGCGTGGTAGTACTGGCTCGCACCTACGAGCTAAACTGTCTCTAAGCGTTTGCCACTGTTGTCGACACCAGAATGAAATTCTGTTGTTTTTCATGTTTGTGTGTATGAATTCCGGATGAAAAAGTTTTTTTTTGTTAAAAATCTTTTTTTTTTTTTTTTTTATGTCACTAGTGACAACGAGGCACGCGGGTCACCTGATGGTAAGTGACTACCGTCGCCTATAGACATTAGCAAAGCCAACGTGTTGTACACCTTATTACAATGCCTTAAGGGCAAGGGCAACTGGCTCTCAAGTGCAACTGCCGGAACACACCAACAGGTGCTTGGCGACAGATTTTCAACTTGAGGGTGGTAGCCAGCCAGTCGAGTACCACATAGTACCCTACCACCGTGCTGTGGTTTCCTCACGATGTTTTCCTTCACCGAAAGCTCAAGCTCATTGTAGGATTCGAACCCACGACCTTCGCCGCGGTATTCGACGTCACTTACCACTGAGCTATCATCGCCTGAATCTAGTCTGATTAAAAAAAAAACAAACTGAAAACTAAAATTAACGTGATATCAATAACTTGAATAGCTAATATGAATAATATTTTTTTTTTAATGTTCAGAGTATAGAAAAAGTCCCTAAAAATATGTAGTACCCAATCTAATATGTAGTACCCAATCTAATATGTAGTACCCAATCTAATATGTAGTACCCAATCTAATATGTAGTACCCAATCTAATAACTATAAGTAGTCACATCATTCAAAATCAATCATATCGTGAAGTAAATCTGTTATATTTTCTTATTAAATTAAATTATTTGACCGATAGAACTTTTGCTCCTCCACTTTTTTATTTTATTTTTTGTAATCAAGTTTTTATATTGATTTATTTCTCTACGTGTCGATGTCAATGGACAACACACGCACGTGTCGGCTCCTATGATCACCGGCATTACCAATTTACTGCGTTTTACAACCGGACACCAAAACTGTTGAAACCCTTTTAAAGTTTCCAACGTACTATGGCCGATTAGAATATTATTTTTATGCAAGGATTATGTTTTCTAAATGGATAGGTAACAATAATTACCTACTTGAAGCAAATACCTATCAATTGCGAAAAAGAGAAATAACAACTACGTTGGGACAATCTCTCTTTCTAACCCTACTTACCCTTAATAAAAAAAAGAGAGATTGTCCCAACGTAGTTGTTATCTTTCTTTTTCGTTAATTGTCTATAGCCCCATCTATGGTCATTTTAAAATACTCTATGCTTTTTAGGGTTCCGTACCCAAAAGGTTAAAACGGGACCCTATTACTAAGACTTCGCTGTCTGTCCGTCCGTCTGTCTGCCACCAGGCTGTATCTCAAGAACCGCGATAGCTACACAGTTGAAATTTTCACAGATGATGTATTTCTGTTGCCGCTGTAACAACAAATACTAAAAACAAATATTTATGGGGGGCTCCCATACAACAAACGCGATTTTTTTGCCCTTTTTTGCTCGATATCAATAATGGCAACAGGTAGGCACTTGAAATATTCACAAAATACTAATAATCTTCTTATATTATATAAAAATGAATCCCTATTTCCTTGGTCACGGCATCACGCGTGAACGGCTGGACCAATTTCGCTAATTATTTTTTTGTTGTATTTGTTATTGTATGGAGAAGGTTCTTACATTAAAAAAAATAAGAAAGTTGCTCAGAAACTTCGAAATTTTAAGAAAACTTAACGACCATATTCAAATTTCTAAATATTGTTTAAAATTGATGGTTCCAAGTTTCTTTTTATTTTCATTTCATAGCAGGACAACGTCTGCCGGGCCCACTAGTGAATAATAAAATTAAGATAAAATAAATATTTTTTATAAAACGCCTAGGTATAAAGATAAAATATTGTCATTTATCATGTTTTAAGTCTATAGTTTTAGGATTTATAATCTTTGCTAGTTTCTAAACGGATCTCACTTTAAATTAGCATACCTAATAACCTCAAAATTATATTTCTAATCATAAATAAAATAGAATCCAATATATCGACGAACATAAATGTTTGATTGTATTATTGATAAGAGAATTTGCATTTTACTTAACATTTACTACCGAAGCGTGTACCTTTGTTTACTTGTTAGATAAGGCCTATCTCAGAAACATATGTTCAATTTACTACCCCTGTGTAATACTAGCTTCATATCGTGGCGTTGTTTATTATTTACAAATGGTTTTGGAAAGTCAATTTTTATTTATACCACTAGGTGGCAAACAAGCTTACGGCCCACCTGATGGTAAGTGGTTGCCGTAGCCTATGGACGCTTGCAACACCAGTGGCAACGTCATTTTTGTAATAGATTTAAAAAGTTAGTTAGGTAAAGTCAAAGTCGAAATGAAATGAAATTGTTTATTTATCCAAATTGGCCTTTACAGGCACTTATGAATAGTCAGACTCTAAATGCTCGGTTCGGAAGGTTGCTTTTGCTGAGAAGAGCCGGCAATAAACTCAGCAATTACTCTTTTCAAAAACCATTTATTCAGTTTAGGCCCTAGAAGGGCACTTATGAAGGTCGAATTACAGAAGTTACCACCGGTTCGGAAGTCAGTCTTCAATTGAGAAGGACCGGCAAGAAACTCAGCAAGGTTACATTTTTTAAATATTTTTGGACCATCTGACTATATTGGCTTTTTTAAGGATAACTACAAAGTTTCTGATTTTGTAGATGACAAGAACGCATTGAATGAATTGTTCGCTTCACAAGTTATTTTATATGAGTTTCATATTTTGTACTATGTGAAAATTATTTAAAAAAATTAAATGTTATAGGTGTAAGTTGCTTTTTTAAAGAGTAATTGCAGAGTTTATTGCCAGCTCTTCTCAGCAAAAGCAACCTTGTCTTTAAATAAATAAACACTTAATCTCACTAAAATTCAAAAGCTAATTCATCTGTTTCATACGTCTTTATGTTTCGCCTGTATATAAAAAGCAATCGTTACTGATTGACAGGTCTATCAACACAGCTCAAACCACTGAACGGATTGCGCTGAAATTCTACACGCAGATAATTATTATGACGTAGGTGTCCGCTAAGAAAGGATTTTCCATAATTCACCCTCTAAGGGGATGAAACGGGGGTCCAAAGTTTGCATGGTGAAACCGCGGAGTGGAAAGCTAGTACGTATACAGCATCATATTCCTCATTTTATAACTCTAATGGCACAGAGTAATAACTGTTTAGCGGCGATTTCTTGATAAATTTATGCGCAAAATGTTCATAAACAGTAATTTATAGTTTATAGGCTTTTTATTAACATTATATTCTTGTACTTAGGTATATAAGTGCACTATGGTTATGTATGCTATTTACATTTGATTCTGCATTCAGGCTAGCACTTACACAATAAATAGATAATAGGTACTTGCTATCCCCCGCGGTTTCACCCGCGTTCACGAGGGAACCTTTTTCCCGGGATAAAAAGTATCCTATGTTTTATTCCAGGATATGATCTACCTGTGCAATTATCTGCGCTTTTTTCTTAATTTTTATTTCCGTAAGAACCTTCTACAAGGTATTAGAAAATAATAAAAAAAATAATGAATGAAATTATTAAACTCTTTCTCAAGTTGGCGTGACCAAGGAAAATAGGGGTTAGGGTAAGTCCGTTAAGAAAGAAAGAAAGAAACCATTTTCGTGATATTTAATATCTAAAATTCATAAATACCTTACATAAAAATCGGAAACATCGAGTTATTTCGAAAATGGTGATCTTTTTACTGAGGTGGTTTTTGTATACCTAGGTCAGTTTGTCGTACTAATTATCGGACACTCGGTTTTTCTATGTAGATTAGTACCTACTGGCCTGGCTGGCTACCTTCAAATTGAAAATTTCAGTATCAGTTTCTAGGCTGAATGTCCTTAAGACCTTCGCCCATAATTCACAGTAAAAAAAACAAACGCCCATAAATACCTCTTCTCCAATAATTCCAATTACAAAACTCGATTTCCGGCGGTTCTAATTAAAAGTAAATAAAAAAAAGCTTTACATTTAGCGCCTCGGGTACAGTACAGGACATATTCGGAAGTCGAAGTAAGATGGTCAGATAACGCGGTGAGATCAAAGGGACGTGCTCACACCGACACAGTTTATGAGATTGGATACTTACATACCGTAGTTTACAGGGGACGGGTAGGTAAAGTTACTATGTGAATAAGGATGGTGAATTTTTGCTATTTATTTTATAAATAGTAAACTTAAGATAGTGGGATGTGTAAATTTTTTTATAAAGTATTTTTGTGGTCGTGAAAATGGATTTCGCTTGTAAGTTAAAGGATATTTTTTTAAATTTGTTTTTATGCACAATTGAAATAAAATTTAGCATTTCATTAATTAGGTAATTTTTATTGACGATATTGAATCAGTCGAATAACATTTTTGAAACTACTACCCACCTTTTTATGTGCGACAGGTATGCTTTACAACAACATCTCTTACATTATGCTCATGTTAAAGGTCCAAAAAGAATAACCCATAAAAAATAAATATTGGACCTCTAAACCCCACCCAATAACAGATGACCTTATTATTAACTTAACTCCCAATAATTAATACAATTAAAAACTTATCCACGTATAAAAGTCACCGAAACCATAGATAATACAAATGCCAGAGAACGGGTTTACGTCTACCATCAAAAAAAACCTTATAATCTCGGACGCGCGTTATCAAATGTCCCCCATAAAAGACCTATAACGTCCACAGATACAGAAAAAAAAACAAAAGAAATGCCTAAAACCCGGCGTTATCTCTGGACGGCGCCAGTGGCAGAGAGCGGGAGTGTCGTGTGTTTTTTTTTTTGAGGCAAAAACCTCGGCTCGTTCGGCCTGGTAATTGACAGAATTTACGCGTCCGATAAGAAAAGGCTTTATGCTGACCGGTTTGCTTTCAGGCTTTTTGGGATTTGAATTGTGGAATCGCTTTCGATTTTTTAGACGTACAATATCAAATATAGTAATTGTAACGTAAATATATGAGCCTACAATGTTCACTATGTAAATTAATTGTATTTCAAAGTGACAGAGATTTGGGTTATTTAACTTCTTTTTTTAATTCTGGATAAACTTGTGTTTCACTACAATCTCACCATGGTAAGTGATGATGTGACCGAAGGTGGTAAGCACACAAAGCCTAGGTAGGAACTGGCTCTCAAGTGCAACTGTCGGAACACACCGATAGGTGCTTGGCGACAGATTTTCAACTTGAGGGTGGTAGCCAGCCAGTCGGATACTACAAAGTACCCACCGTGTTATGGTTTCGTCAAAGTCAAAACCATTTATTCAGTTTAGGCCCTAGAAGGGCACTTATGAAGGTCGAATTATAGAAGTTACCACCGGTTCGGAAGTCAGCCTTCAACTGAGAAGAACCGGCAAGAAACTCAGCAAGGTTACATTTTTTAAATATTTTTGGACCATCTGACTATATTGGCTTTTTTTTCTAATGTTTAACAATTTTATTCTTAAAGTAATACAAAAATACATAAAAAATTATAACCCGCATTAGTTACCTACATAGTAAACTAAATGTTTTCCTTCACCGAAAGCTCAAGCTCATTGTAGGATTCGAACCCACGACCTTCGCCGCGGTATCCGACGTCACTTACCACTGAGCTATCATCGCCTTAAATACCTACAATAGTACAATAGATAACAATGTTTTTTTTATGTACCAATAGCGGCAAACTTCAAATATAACCGTAAAATTTTATATGTAGGTATCTTATCTTGATAGAAAATCTCGTTAATGGAAATCAAAAGAAAAGATAAAAACATCTTCAACATTACTATCAACCATAATGCAGGTATACAATGACACAACAGACTGCCCTCTGATCAAAATAGAGCCAAAAACAGAAGATATTTTAGAAACCACAATCCCAATGTGTCAATCACAATTTGCCATAAACAACGCCCACTTTGACAGCTGTCATATTAAATTGACATCTATATTCCCGCGATTTTTTTCTCAGTGACCATGCAGGTTTGTCGAGGTCTTTTGTTAAGTTTGAAATTTTCGGGCAGTGTAGTGACTAATCGGCAAAATATTTGTTGTCTCTTGCCAAAGACTTGATAACGGTGGCGCCTTACCAGCGGAGCTTGTTCGGAAAAAATGTCAACGAGCGTGATTTGTGACGGGATTCCTTTGTTTTGTTTACTAACGAAATGTCGTACAAAATGTGTAATTATTGATACTGTGTAGTACTGATCGAAAATCGACCAAAAAGTTTTTAGGAAAAAAGTCTCTTCAATAACTGTCAATAAAAAAAAAGTTTATCGGTTGACATACAGACGAGGATTATGATAATTATGTGTGTGTGTGTCAAACGCATGGTAGTGTGTGTAATGATTTTTTATTAATTTAATTTATTTCTAAAGCATATTTTATAAAAATGTTAGCTTTCTGCACTCCTTCTCCATATAAACTTTAACTGTGCTAAATTTCATACTCTTCCGTCCGTGTAATTTTCGTAAAAAGGGATACAAAGTTTTTGCTTCACGTAGCAATTACCGAAACGCTACTAAAAATAGGTTAATTTTTGTTCGTTCAAAATTCGCCTGAAAATTTCTAAAATCTTACATTACTACATGCAGACGGTATCCTGCCAATTATAACCGACCAATAAACAAATGAATAGTTCTCAAAACATTTTTTTTGTTAAATTCCAGTAACACCTACCTAGTTAGATACCAAATACTTGTGGTGTTGAACTGTTGACACGTCAATAGATTAAAACATAATATTTATTATAGATATTTGAATTGATTTCTCATAATATTTGAATTTTATTGATATTTAACGCTCTTTTTGGCATACATATTTGTGACAAAGCTTTCGCAACGCTATTTCACTTGTTTTCTCATCTTTCGGATAGAATTTAAAAAATATATATTAACTTATTCAATATGTAGTGAAACCTATATCAGTTATCTGGTTTCCATCGTACCTACAGCTCTGCTTAGATTGGGATCAAAATTTCGTGTATGAAAAAATTAAATGTCCAAGATATTTGTATGATGACGAAAATACTTCACTAAAAATATTTCGGTATAGATGTATTGACGATAATTTAATACAAAAAACATTTAGGTATGTACAATATGATAAATAGCATACTATAAAATTTGTAATGATTGACTTATATAAATTCCATCAATTAATTTGTATAATTTGTATTAATACTACTTACACAAAATTCATCTGTTACTTCACGGATATTTTATCAGTAGGTATTCATGTTAGTACTTACTCTTTATATCCTTTGCATTAAAAACTTTGATTTTCACATAATATAATAGGAATGTTGACTGACAAATCAAATTAGCTTCTTTTAATGAAATGTCATAACGATAGTTTATATCAAGAATTATGTATTCTAAATGGATAGGTTACTTTCAATACCTATTTGAAGCAAATTTGGGACAATCTCTCTTTCTAACCCTACTTACCCTTAATAAAAAAATTAAAGATTGTCCCAATGTAGTTGTTATCTTTCTCTTTTTCGCAATTGATAGGTATTTGCTACAAGTAGGTATTTAGAGTTACCTATCCATTTTGAATACATAATTCTTTGTTTATATGGAGGTTTGTATGAAATACTGTCATGTAACGACATAAATATAGACCATCAAAAGATCTACTCTTTGTTGTTAAATTGATTATTAAATATCATAGAATTCCCTATTTACGAATATTTTTAGGTGTTTGGTTAGTGTTTATTGAATTTAGGCAACATCCTTATTGAAATTCGATCCCCGCGTAATAGACAATAGTCAAAACACCTCGAAACATCAAATGTAATTTGACTAGTTTTTGAAAAAATATTGCTCGTGCACTTAAAATTTTATCACAAGTGCATAAAGTAGTATTTCGTTCAGAATTTTGGGGAAAAATATAGGCGCCAACCTTTTGTCGTAAGAAATGTCGCGTCGTTGATATCCGGTGCGTGAAAAAAAAAAGGATTTTGTTTTTTTCACTACGGACCAGTAGGTCAGTGACCATGGCGTTAAAATATTGAGCCTGTACGTACGTATCCTTAATGATTTATGGTCGTAGTTGCTCCTGAGTTGATGTTTGTGTATTTTTTTCTTTTCGGAAGTGCGGGCATGTGGTGCTTTTTTTTTGTGGCGCCTTGTCCTTTTGTCATTATGAAAATAATGGTAGAGACAAACGAAGTATGCAAAGGCTAGTATTACATTTTAATTAGAAAATAGACGTAGAAAATTTAAGTATATTATCCTACTAATATTATAAATGTGAAAGTTTGGATGGATGTATGTTTGTTACTCATTTACGCCAGAACGGCTTAATGGATCTGGATGAAATTCGGCATGGAGATATATTATAGTCTGGAATAGGCTACTTTTTATCCCGGGGAAAGATAGAAGTATTCTAAGTTTTAATTTTGGGTAATCTAATATACCATATTTTAACCAATTCCACACAAAGTTTCGCTATTAATTATACATCTACTAGCTGTCCCCCGCGTTCCCGAGGGATCTTATCCTTTTTCGGGATAAAAAGTATCCCATGTGTTAATCCAGGATATGATCTACCTGTGTGCCAAGTTTCATTAAAATCCGTAAAGCCGTTTTTGCGTGAAAGAGTAACAAACATCCATCCATCCAAACTTTCACATTTATAATATTAGTGGGATTAGTAGGATAAAGAAATACTCTCATTTTTAGGGTTCCGTACCCAAAGGGTTAAAACGGGACCCTATTACTGATACTTCGCTGTCTGTCCGTCCGTCTGTCTGTTACCAGGCTGTATCTCAAGAACCGCGATAGCTAGGCAGTTGAAATTTTCACAAACTATGTATTTCTGTTGCCGCTATAACAACAAACACCAGAAACAAAATAAAATAAATATTTAATGGGGGCTCCCATACAACAAACGTGATTTTTTTGCCTTTTTTACGGAACCATTCGTGCGCGAGTCCGACTCGCACTTGGCCGGTTTTTTTAATGTTAGATCAAAATGTTCGGCAATTAAAGATCTGTGCCAAACACGACAAAATTTCTCAAAACCGTGAAAGTTTATTTGACTATCTAACCGATTAAGCAGACTGTTTAATCAGATCTATGGGATAACGTTTACGTTTGACTCTGTACAAATTTCTTCACTCGTGTACCATTGATATCTAATAACTAAGATAAACAATCCCATGCAAAAGTTCTCTCAAAAGTGTCCCAAATTGTGTTGGGTAACACTAGTTAATTTTTTAAAGTTTTATTCACAAAGCTATGTACAAAACGCAATAAAAATATAAGTTAAACGAGCACTGAGGCATGTTTACCGTCGGAGCGTTCGAATGCTACTAGATTAAAAGACCATCCAAATGTTCGAGTGGGTAGACATTCAGTAAGGCCATTTTTTGTCGCTGATTGTGTATCTTTAGTTATTAGATATCAAAGCTCGTGTACAAACAAACGTTCACACGATTAGTAAATATAGATTGTTTTATGAACAATACCAAGTGTATTTGATCTGTATTTTCTTCTAAATCATTATCTGGTTTTCATGTACAAGCTCTGCTTAGTTTGGGATTAGGTGGTCTCGAAAACGCCGTTGTTTACTGCATTTTTTAAACTTTTATTCGACTATCATACTATCAGTTTAGCATTAAGCTCTAGATTGCTAGAGAACACCTGGATTTCCAGAACTACTATAGATTTTCAACTTCAGAGTGGTAATCAAGCGGTTATATCGAAGGCAAAGCCATTTGTTCAGTTTATATCCTAGAAGGGCACTTATGAAGGTCACCACCTACTACAGAAGTGACCACTGGTTCGGAAGTTAGACTACAACTGCGAAGAACCGGCAAGAAATTCCGCAAGGTTAACTTGTATATTATGTTTTTATAATTTTTGTTATGCGCAACAAAATTATATTGATTTTTTTGTCAGTGATACTAGATAAATAATTATTAAATGTATATTAGATCTATCATAAGTTGCTTATGGAAAGAGTAACCACCAAAAACATAAATGTAAAAAAGGAGAGCCAAGTTCAATACAAAAATTATTCTCTGCTGTGGGCTTCGCCGCAAAAAGAATGGAGATCTGAGATTGACTGCCAAGTTCTATGCAAAATCCAAATATGTAGTCTAAGGGCTAACTTGGCTGGTTTTCCCTCTCGACTCGGCTTGACACGCTCTCGCGTGTCTAGATTACTCAGTTTATTGCCGGCTCTTCTCAGCAAAAGCAACCTGCCGAACCGTGAAGACGAAAATCTCAAGAATCTAAAAACACGTATGTTAGACCCTCTTAGCGAGTAGACTTGATAATTGTGGCCAAATACAGGAAGATTGCAAATGTGTTACCAACCTACAATAAGCTTTCAATTAGGAAAAAACTGTTATAAATTTATCATTTAATTATGTAAGTATATATTTGTTTATAAAAACATACAATTTATTACGATGGACATAAACGCCTTATTGTTTGTAAAAGCTTAAGCCCTGGTCGCTCTAGCGTATTATATTTGTAAGTTTTTTGTGTTGTCTGTCCCACCGTCCTACCGTCACAATGTCATAAACCCTACAGTAGCAGAGATCTGTCATATCTTTTTTGTTTTATGATGGTGGCACACTGGGTTCTGGTCGTTGTTTAGCAAGAATCATCAAACAATCTCTCTTTCTAACCCTACTTACCCTTAATGAATGAGAGATTGTCCCAACGTAGTTGTTATCTTTCTCTTTTTCACAATTGATAGGTATTTGCTTCAAATAGGTATTTAGAGTCACCTATCCATTTAGTACTTATACATAATTCCTGTTGTTTAGTGCATGGTGTATTTTATATTGGACTATTTAAAAGTATTTTAATGATTGAATTTTTTTTAAGCGAATCTTTAGAAAGAGAAAGTCTTATATTTTACTGGGATAAAAAGTATGCTATCACTTATTCTAGGACATGATCTATTTGTGTGCCAAGTTTCATCAAGATCAGTATAGTAGTTTCGGAGTTCACCGCGGACCAACATAGTGACAACTTTCTGCACAAGTACAAAGTATTAAAATACAAAAAAAAAACTCTCTACCGACGGACAAGTCCGAAAGATTTCTTTTGCTGACAAGAATCGACAAGAAACTCGCATTGACTCTTTTCAAAACAACACGATTATTTATTTGTGATATTTATTACCTATGTATTTTAAAAATGATCTTAGTGTACCACAGTCATAACATAATCTGCCGCCACTTCTCTAATCCGACGTATGATGTTATTAAAAGCTTTTTATCCATCGAGCCATGATGAAGGACGGCTTCTACTGGTTAGTACCTAAGTCAATACCATGGTCACCAATTTAAAAATCGAAATTTATAACTGGCACTAAACACACACTATGGCCTTGATGAAACTAAAAGAAAAAAATGTCACTTAGTCTTTTGTTTATTTAGATTAAATTAGTTATCTCGCTGTATCTCTTTTTTTTGCTAGCAATCGTCATTCAGGACATTTCTGACAATTTCATATTATTATTATTTAATTGGCGGGAACTTGCAAAGTGTTGCATTTTCGTTTTATTTTCATTAAACTATGTATTTTGAGTTTTATTGCATAACTTCGGTGGTGTTTTGTCCAAGAAAGATCAATCTAAGTGCACCAGTGAAGTGAGATTAAAGGAAAGCTTGTGAACTTTTCAGATTGACCCAAAAAGTCCTTGAAAAGTTTTAGTGGGACGACCTCCAATCTCTTTAAAACCTGACCCGACTTGAGACGGTGGTCACTAACTTTATTGTCAATGTTATATTACGAGCGGAAACCATAAAAGAAGCACTAATGCCTTGTTTATTAAATTTTATTAAAAAAATAAAACTGACTTTGAGGTTTGCACTAAAAAGTATATAACAGAGTAGAAGCCAAATAAAATTATACCAAGATGTATGACTGCAGGATAATATTGACTTAAATGTTTGTATGTATTCGAATCAATTACTACAAAATTTATATATTAGTGAGAAATATGAAATAGCTTATATAAAAACTAGCTGTGCCCCGCGGATTCACCTACATTCCCGAGGACCTTATATTTCCCCGCAATAAAAAGTATGCCATATTTTATTCCAGGATATAACCTACCTCTGTAACAAGTTTAATTAAAATCCGTTTATTAGTTTTTGCGTGAAAAAGTAACAAACACGTATGAAGTGAAACTTATTTTTTTGTTTTATTTTTAATTTTTTTTTTTTAGTTTTTTTTTCAATTTTTATGTTTACTAGATTAACAATCGTATTAATTAATAATTGCTAGCTGATACTTACAATCAAAAACTGGAGTTTGTTTCAGTAATTAACATGGCGCGTAAAAAGAAGTTACGCAGTTCGCTGAATAATAATTTTTGTACCCTTTCGAATGGACAGACTTTTCTAAGAAACTTAACGACTAATGACATTATAAACTCCTCTCCCCCCTCTACCCCCTCGTGCGTCACATCGTGAAGATAACAATTAATTCCCACAGATAACAAAGCTCGAACACTAATCTCGGATCATTTGACGCGTCTGTATTTTACTCTTTTGTCTTTTTTTATTAATTTCAAGATGGCGCTCGATATATGAATGTAGACGTCAAATTGAGGCATAAAGGCTTTTATCTTGATCTTTGGATTGGAGCCATGAAATGAGCGTGTTGAATATAGGAGAAAGATGTATCGTATTTAAAAAAAAATACATAACTTGAAATGTGATGACCTGGAATTATTTTTTAAATAGATTTGGGATGGTCGTCTCATCGACGAGCCAAGGGGTTAATTGTGTTCTTTGTGCCTTAAATTATTTTACTTTGCATGCTTTTCATTGCAATTCGATAAAACCAGTGCCGACATCCGAATGTTCATTACCAAATTATACAGGCTGTCCGGTAAGTACTGAGCTCAATAAAAAGGGCACTATTTTAAAGATATTTTGAATTTTAGATATTAAATATCTCGAAAATCATGACACTTTTGCTAAGATCATATGTCTATTTATATGTTGGTAGGTGACCCGCCCACATCTTCCCCTTAACTTTGTCGCGTACTTACCGAACACTATGTACAGTAATAATATCGCTAATAATTTTTTTTGATTTGATTGAAGCCTACAGATTGAATAAAAAAACTTGAGAGATGTCAAGGGACACCCGGATGGAACGAAGTTATATAAGTTACATAAGTCGAGAGAGTATATATATATATATAAATATAAATAGAAATGAAAATATCTGGCTTGCTTTCTATAAGAGAGAGGGAGAGAGAGAGAGAGAGACAGGTCAACGCACTTTTGACACTAAAAGTGTCGTGCCAATTTTTTCGTAAGAATTTTTTCCGTCTAGCCCCCTTTCACAACGCGCGATAAGGAACTTCGTTCCAATGACTGACAGAGCTCAAAAAGTATAATTTATTAATTTTTGTTATTGATTAAAATCGCTGCCGCTCCTCTTACGCTTATCAGTCAGCCCGCTCGTTCAGTGGCCGTACATAGTACAGTAGCATTCCTACAGGCAAGTACCGTTGATATACTGATAACGTTTTCCAATGACTTATCATAATTTAATTCTCACGGCTGAGTCATTATGGTAACGTACATCATATAACAACCTATATATGTATCACCTATGGACGGGCCGCCGCAGGTGGTGGGTTCGATTCTCATCCAGGACAGACATTTGTGTGCATGAACATGTCTGTTTGTCCTGAGTCTGGGTGTAATTATCTATTTAAGTATGTATTTACAAAAAAGTAGTATATGTAGTATATCAGTCATTTGGTTTCCATATTACAAGCTCTGCTTAGTTTGGGATCAGATAGCCGTGTGTGAACAAATGTCCCAGGATATTAATTTTTATTTATTTATCAAATAAATCTGTTCAGTAGTTTAGCCCTGAAAATTGTACAAATAGACGGATAAGTATGACTTGTATGATGTTGTATTTATGCTTATAGTGTTTCGGCAGATGACATTGATGGCTTTGAGTGACAGTTCTAGAGGCTGTATAGGCTTATAACAATCGAAAACACAAGCCTATTAATCGTTTAAAAAAAATGAATTCCTATTTCAAATCAGCCAGTATTTTACCACATCGAAGCAGACCAAAGACAAATAGATCGTCTTCGGTGGGTCAAAGGATTAAATGCTGTGCACGCAAACGCAAAAAAAAAGAAACGTGCCTCTTTGACTCTGAAGGTGGTTTGTAAACAGAGGACAGGGCGATGTTTTCGTTCGGCACCTTTGACGGTGCATGATAAAGGTAGGATTTTTTCCTAACCACGTTTTTAACTTGAAAAGTTTGATTTCATGTTATTTCTGAGTTTGAGGTAAAGGTAATATCTGCTTCTAAATAAATATCCTTAGAAATTCACACGCCATTTAATTCCAAACTAAGCAGAGCTTGTACTATAGAAAACCAAATCTTACCTAATATATTAAATTTCAAGGTCACAAGGTCAGGTTTTAGTGAAATTGGCGGCTGTTCCACTAAAACTTTTCACGGACTTTTTGGGACAACCTGTAAAGTCACGATTTCACTTCACTCTTCACTCCACTTGAGCACTTACTATTCACCAATATTATTCAATAAAACGAAAACTCAACGTCACTTCGCAAGTTCCCGCCAAAGAGTCCTCACACATTAGCTCCCAAAAATGGACCATAGAGTCACAAGGCGCCATAGACTGACAAATCGCTCTACATGTTAACTGACCATAAACACGCTTCACCACAATAAGGTATATTTCAAAATGATATACCTACCTTTGTCTGTATTTACATAAGCTATTACCTCCCGAACAGTTCCTTTAGCTGGAGCCGCGGTAGTACGCGCTAATTTTAACCTCCGTCCTTAACAAATAAACGTTTAAGCCAACATCGTTTTTCTTACTGGTCATAATCGCTTGAGGCATATTTGATTTGTCTGTATAAACTTGAGGAGGTTTTTTGACGGTTAACAAGGAATCTTCGACTTTGCTAACGTGTTAAGATTTAGTTAATATATTTGTTCGGTTGTTAGAGATGATATTTCAATGTTTTACCTTTACTTGAAGAGTGGATGGCGTGTTGTTAATTTTACAGTATGAGACTGATTTTTGACTTGTTAAAATAAGTCGGGAGTTAATTAATAACCTAACAATATATTGTAGCTTTTGACGAGGTTTGATTCCCACCCAGGACAGACTTTCTGATGTATGTATTTAATGGTAGGGGAGGCGAATAGGGGATTTCGGGATTTACTCGAGCGCGGCAGATTAACATAAGGGGGCAACCTTGCACCTTGTGAAGTACTCTCACCAAATCTGAGCCCTCTATGTAGTGTCGAACGCCTAGGGTAGCCCGTCAGATTAGTAAAAAAAAATTGATGGTTTGAAATACTCGAGCGCGTCAGATTAAGGTAAGGTAAGTTAGTTACATGCAAAATAGTGTACATTTCAATAATCTGACAAATTGGGCGTGACGAAAGAAAATTGGAGACTCGCAAAGTTGCAAAAAAAAAAACGTTACCTGGATTTTCTCGAGCGCGATTAGTTTTTTTTTTATTTTGAAGGAAATTAGTCACGAATCACGGAAATATCTTAATCTGCCGATTTGCACAAGCCGAAGTAGCTAAAATCATTATTAAGTGTATAGTACAGGAATATTATGAGTTTCACCTCAGAATGAGAGATAGTCACCTATTAACTTGTATAAACCTTTATTTTGACACCCTAAAACTTGACTCAAAAGCTACTTATCTTAGGGTGCCCGCGACTACTGATTTTTCAAGGTCAAAGGTCAAAAAATCATTTATTGCAAATATCTCGTTTCCTATGGGTTTTTTGGTATATGTATTCACAATAAATATTGTAGAAGATTAAATTCTCTACAACTTTTGTACAAACATTTTTTCGATATCTTGAACCATTTTCGAGATTTCGATATTTTTTATATATATTTTTTTTCAAACCGTCAGATTAAGGAAATCCCTCAACATAATTGTCAGATTATGGGTCAGTACAACAAGGCCATCAAGAAGAACCGCCTGTATAAAAATCTGACGCGCTCGAGTAAATCAAGGTCACGATTTTTTTTTGCATTTTCAAAAATCGGCCCTGACTGATGGTCGCGTCCAAATCGTCAGTCTTTAAAATAGGAGCTACTGGAGGGTTCACTTAACATCCCTTATCAATGTCTGACGCGCTCGAGTTAATTTTTTTTTTAAATATTTTCGACCCCTTCGTACGGCCACCCCCACCACGCAAAACGGCAGATTATTATATTTCCGTTATCAGACAGACGTGGCGCGACTACCCTATTAATATCTGACGCGCTCGAGTATTTCTTGGTGACTGTTTTTTTTTACATTTTTGAAACCCTGTAGACGCTCCCCCCACCGCTGAAGGGGAAAATATCACATAACCTTTTTTTCTTTATTCCACCTAATCTTCAAATTCCAGTAGGTCCCAAAGACGCTCGAGTAACTACAAATTTAGCATCATTGCCTCCCCTACCATAATATTTCTACACCTTTATTGGTAGAATATGCAGATAATGACATGACTGTCTTAAGTATCTACCATATTCTAGGAAATAAATAAATGATTTGATTTGACTTTTTGTTCTGAGTCGCGATGTAAATATATGTCGAGATGTAGATAAAATATAGTCTAGTAGTAAATTAGATATATTTTTTTAAATTCTGGATAAGCTTGTGTATGACCAAAATCTCACTATGGTAAGTGATGATGTGGCTGAAGGTGGTAAGCACACAAAGCCTAGATGGGAACTGGCTCTCAACTGCAGCTGTCGAAACACACCGATAGGTGTTTTGACAGATTTTCAACGTGAGGGTGGTAGCCAGCCAGTCGAGTACTACAAAGTACCCTACCACCGTGCTGTGGTAGCTCAAGCTCTTTGTAGGATTCAAAACCACTCGCCGCGGTATCCGACGTCACTACCACTGAGCTATCATCGCTGCATAAAATAAAAAAAAACCGGCCAAGTGCGAGTCGGACTCGCGCACGAAAATTTCCGTAAAAAAGGCAAAAAATCACGATTGTTGTATGCGAGCCTCCCTTAAATATTTATTTTATTTTAATTTTATTATTTATTATTAAAGTAAAAATACAACTGAGTATTTAATGTCAAAACGACTGGTCGACGCATCTCGTGACCAGAATGCTGGCATATACCTCGCTCAACGAATCAGCATTGCCATCCAACGTGGCAATGCTGCCAGCATTCTGGGTACGTTGCCTACTGACAACGACTTTTTTATTTAGATTTTATATTATTAGATTAATTACCTAGTACGTTAGTATTATTTTAAATAAAAACTGAGTATTTTGTGAATATTTCAAGTGCCTACCTGTTGCCATTATTGATATCGAGCAAAAAAGGGCAAAAAATAGCATTTGTTGTATGGGAGCCCCCCTTAAATATTCATTTTATTTTGTTTATAGTATTTGTTGTTATAGCGGCAACAGAAATACATAATTTTTGAAAATTTTAACTGTCTAGCTATCGCGGTTCTTGAGATACAGCCTGGTGACAGACAGACGGACGGGCAGCGAAGTCTTAGTAATAGGGTCCCGTTTTTACCCTTTGGGTACGGAACCCTAACATAGTTAAGTTGATTAAGGCTCAGTTTGGTGTGACACGGTTCTGCTACCTACCCCCAAAGGCATCGGTGAAGATAAGCCGAGATACATGTAATGTACCTACTGTAGCGCGGTGTCTTTGAGTTCGCGACTCTTTGCCGCACCGCCTCCGAATCGATATTGCTTATAGGGGTGCCACTAATTATATTTATCACAAGGATGACATTTATTCACGAATATTTTTATAGTTGCTCATAATATGGAAGACAAAAATATATAGTAGATTGTAGTAGCTCTCTCTGCATTGGCTTGGTGAAGTGTAAATATTGGAACGAAGTTCCTTATCGCGCGTTGTGAAAGGGGGCTAGACGGAAAAAAATCTTACGAAAAATTGTCCCGACACTTTTAGTGTCAAAAGTGCGTTGACCTGTCTCTCTCAGAGAGGCAGAGAGAGATCTCTGCCTCTCTCTTATAGAAAGCAAGCCAGATATTTTCATTTATATTTATATATATACTCTCTCGACTTATATAACTTCGTTCCATCCGGGTGTCCCTTGACACCTCTCAAGTTTTTTTAATAAGTAGATACTTAAACATAATTATTGTATTATATACTAATATTATAAAGAGGTAAGATTTGATTGTTCGTTTGTTTGCATTGAATAGGCTCTGAAACTACTGGACCGATTTGAAAAATTCTTTCACCATTAGAAAGCTACATTATCCTTGATGAACATAGGCTATATATTGTCCCGGGAAAAGATAAGATCCCACGGGAACGCGGGTGAAACCGCGGAGGTTAGCTAGTTTTGAATAAAGATGTAAGTAATCCAATGCCGAAAAAAATTGCCTGACTGCGTTTTTTGCCGGAGTGTTTTTATTTTATTTTTATTTATTAGGGTCATCAAAAGTTTCAACATTATCGGAATACAGTAAAACTAATAACTATGCATTATTGACTAAACATTAAACTTATTAAAGATAAAAAAAAATACAGTTTAATTATCAAAGTATAGTACAGAATAAATCTTCACTTACCGGTGAGATTGCGGTGAAACACAAGCTTATCCAAAAATTAAAAAAAAAACTTTTCGCGATTGACAACCCTATGAAACAAGCCGGCGACACGGGGCGGCCGCGGCGGGTTCATTATTGACTCAATAAATTCTATCGCACGCGTTTTTAAAACCTCTCTCTCGCACACGAAATAAAATCGAGTGTAAATCACACACACGGATACAAACCGGATGACGTAGAATAGGGATGTTCCCTTTAAGGCGATGATAGCTCAGTGGTAATGACGTCGGATACCGCGGCGAAGGTCGTGGGCTCGAATTTTACAATGAGCTTGACGTTACGGTGAAAGAAAACATTGTGAGGAAACCATAGCACGGTGGTACGGTACATTGTAGTACTCGACTGGCTGGCTACCACCCTCAAGTTGAAAATCTGTCGCCAAGCACCTATCGGTGTGTTCCGACAGCTGCACTTGAGAGCTAGTTTCTATCTAGGCTTTGTGTGCTTACCACCTTCAGCCACATCATCACTTACCGTGAGATTGTAGTCAAACTTGTAGCTTATACAGAATAATTTTTTTTATAGGTATCCAATAAAATATATCTAACCACTGGGCTCGTCCATCAATGAGCCCCACCCCCACCGTGTGGGGAGAGCGTCGATGTTTTCGGCCATCACGGTCTTTCTTGTCACCGTAGCGCTGGTCGGCTGTCCCGACACGCTGCCATTAATGACATTATCCGCAGGGCCCTTGCCACCGCCAACGTGCCGGCTTTACTTGAGCCGAACGGTATCGCACGTGACGATGGCAAGAGGCCCGACGGGATGACTTTAATACCCTGGAGTAGAGGAAAACCTTTGGTCTGGGATGCAACGTGTGTAGACACACTAGCTCCGTCGCATCTTCAGTCCACCTCCAGGGCATCAGGTGCAGCGGCTTCAACAGCGGAGAGTTCCAAAAGGCGCAAATATGCAGCACTCAGCAACGGCTACATATTTGTACCTTTTGGAGTAGAAACTATGGGACCGTGGGGGCCTGAAGCACGACAGTTTTTTAAGGAACTGTCGACGCGCCTCATAGATCTGTCTGGTGACCAGAGGGCTGGTTCTTACCTCGGACAAAGGATAAGCCTTGCTATCCAACGAGGTAACGCTGCCAGCCTTCTGGGCACTTTACCCACGGGCAGCGATTTGAACTCGATATTCTATTTATAATATTATATCGAGTTTAAAATGTATAATAGAATAAGCAAGGTATGTATAATTTGTAAATATTTTTATTTTATTGATTATATTATACATAATTCTAACCAGTGTATAAAACACATAAAAATACTCGTAAATAGCGAGCGAATAGCGAAGCGTACTTTGTAAAATTCAACCATTTCTGGAACGAAGTTCCTTATCGCGCGTTGTGAAAGGGAGCTAGACGGAAAAAAATCGTACGAAAAATTGTCACGACACTTTTCATGTCATTATGTATGTTTATTAAGCTGTGCGGCGTGCGCATGTTTCTCTGTCTCTCTCTCTCTCTCTCTCTCTCTCTCTCTCTCTCTCGCTCTCTCTCTCTCTTATAGAAAGCAAGCCAGATATTTTCATTTCTATTTATATATATATAAATAGAAATATTTTTTTTTATATATATATACTCTCTCGACTTATATAACTTCGTTCCATCCGGGTGTCCCTTGACACCTCTCAAGTTTTTTTTTATGTGAAAGTTATTTTGGATTTGAAATTTATAAACATCTTACACGCAAAAACTACTGAACGGATTATGATAAAACTTGGCACAGAGGTAGATCGTATCCTGGAATAAGACAAGGAATAGAAACCGCGGGATCTTATCTCTCAAGTTGGACCAAACTGTACACAGTTAATTTTAAAAAAATCATTAAAATCAGTTCACTAGTTTAGCTTCTTCGCGAACTTTTTATATATAACATTACATATGGACCTTCAGATAAGTCTTGAGACATTTCCTTCGGCGTACGATCAGGTTGTGGAATGAGCTCCCCGTAGAGGTGTTCCCTAGAGACTACAGCATGGGGTTCTCCAAAAGAGGAAGAAGGGTTATGCAAGGTCGGCAACGCGCTCGTGACGCCTCTGGTGTTGCAAGCATCCATAGGCTACGGTAACCGCTTACCATCAGGTGGGCCGTAAGCTTGTTTGCCACCTAGTGGTATAAAAAGAAGATATTTAGGTCTTCCCATTATAAAATCAGTTGAAAGGAAAAAGTAAAATACTCATTAATTACGGTACTTTAGAGAGAGTTAGAATTAAAGACATCAACGACTATTTGAACATCAAAGTCTTTTATGGTAAACTAGCTGTCCCCCGCGGTTTCGCCCGCTTTTCCCGGGATAAAAATATACCCTATGACACTCACAAATAACGTGGCTTTCTATTGGTAAAAGAATTTTCAAAATCGGTTCAGTAGATCCAGAGATTACCCCTACAACCTCACAACACTTTACCTCTTTATAATTAGTATAGATTAATAATTTTAAGGCGATGTTAGATCAGTGGTGGTGACGTCGTTTCTGATGTGACCTTTCGATTGTAGGGTACTTTGTAGTACTCGACTGGCTGGCTACCACCCTCAAGTTGAAGATCTGTCGCCAAGCACCTGTTGATGAGCTCCAGCCGTAGTAGCACTTGAGAATCAGTTGTACCTTCACATTATCAATCCCGCTGGTATTGATAATGTCTATAGGCGACGGTATTCACTTACCATCAGCTGCTTGGTTGTATTATTTAAGTATGTTTAAAGGCAACTGGCTCAGGACAAAAATAAATGTTCATACATACAAATTTCTGTCCTGGATGGGAATCGAAAACGGTACTTAAAATAAATGATAAATACTTCAATATTTTTATTCCAAGCGATTTGTAAACTCCCGCGCACTTATATTAATTGCCGTCGGTCTATTTATGGATAGACGCAATAAATTATAACTTTTTTAAATAATTTATTGGTCGGTCATGTCTGATTTATTCGCATATGTTTATATATGTCAACTCTTTGTTTTTTAATCATAACAATTAGGTATATAATAGTTTGTTCTGTGCATAAAAACCAGTCAAGTGCCAGTCGGATTCGCGCACCGAGGGTTCCGTACAAATTCTGCAGTTTTTTTTAATTATTTTACTCTGTTTTTAGTATTTGTTGTTATAGCGGCAACAGAAATACATCGTCTGTGAAAATTTCAACTGTCTAGCTATAGCGGTTCTTGAGATACAGCCTGGTCACAGACAGACAGACAGACGGACAGTAGAGTCTTAGCATTAGGGTTTCCGTTTTTACCCTTTGGTTATGGAAGCCTAAAACTAGCTGTTTCTGCGGTTTCATCCACGTTACACTATAAGAAGGTTAGGTACTCCCTGAAAAGTCTGGGCCATTCAATCTAATAGGTACCTACTGATAGAGTGCATGGGATATCACTATTCATTAATTTCTATGTATACCATTGCGTCGAAGGAGAATACTGGAGGAAACCTTAAGGCTCCAAAAGTCTAAAGTCTCTTTTAAGGCGATGATAGCTCAGTGGTAAGTGACGTCGGATACCGCGGCGAAGGTCGTGGGTTCGAATCCTTACAATGAGCTTGAGCTTTCGGTGAAGGAAAACATCGTGAGGAAACCACAGCACGGTGGTAGGGTACTTTGTAGTACTCGACTGGCTGGCTACCAACCTCAAGTTGAAAATCTGTCGTCAAGCACCTGTTGGTGTGTTCCGGCAATTGCATTTGAGAGCCAGTTCGCCTTTAAGGCATTGTAATAAGGTGTACAACACATTAGCAATCCCCTGGTATTGCCAATGTCTATAGGCAACGGTTGTCACTTACCATCAGGTGACCCGGCTGCCTCGTTGTCACTTGTGACATTAAAAAAAAAATGTCTAATTCAAAAACTTTTGCAGCAGTCCCGCATTAGCCAGTTACTTTCTTGTTAAAAAAAAACCATCCACTATAGATTTAAAAAAATGCCTTGCTGAGTTTATTGCCGGAGTCTTCTCAGTTTAAATGTATTCCGAACCGGTGGTAGAGTCAATTGTAACGTTCATAAGTGCCTTACCAGGGCCTAAACTGAATAAATTAGTTTTGAATTAGTCTATTGTCGGGAACACATTCTTAAATAAGATGTACAACACATTATTAATCCCCCTGGTATTTCTTTTTTTTTTAAAGATTTTTGGCTTGGTATCTAGACTTTTAAGCCATTTCTTTATTTGAAATATTCTTCTTTTATGTTATAGTCACGTTATATTGTCGCATTCACTGTAAAGTGTAGTCCTCGTCTGTACAATTCCAGTCAGGTATTAGTGTAATTGGCGGCTGTTTCACTAAAACTTTTCACAGACTTTTTGGGAAAACCTGAAAAGTCACGATACACGCTTTCATTTCATTTCACTTCATTTGTGCACTTAGATTGAACTTTATTGGACAAAACACCATCGATATTAAGTATTAAATAGAACTCAAAATACACGAATTTAATGAAAATAATACGTAAACGTCACTTCGCAAGTTCCCGCCAAAAAATCGTGGGCTTATTTTAATAACAGGCAAACCCATAACAAGAGTACAGTCTCAAACAAAAGTGCATCAACAATAAAACTCTTTGTAGGCATTATTTTGACGGAAATATAAATATTTAATTGCAATAATTGCTGGCACTATCTATACGTCGTTTACTCGCTTACCATCAAAAAATTGCATTGAGTGCATTCGCACCTACGACCTTCACCACGGTTACCGAGTTGATGATGATGAATCATTTACCCTGTACCCAGGAAATCAAATGCCTAATTAAAACAGTTTTATGTGCCATTAAATCCTTTGCCGACGCTGAATTACAGGAAAATGAACTTTATTACCAAACATTATTAAAGACCCGGCGATTTTAATTAATAATTAAAATTTTAGTATCGTAATGAAGTTACTAATTAATTACTAGGATTGGGTAGGTATCGGGATAAATTGTATTTTATGTCGCTTATAGACATAGAAATACCAGGGGACTTTTTGACGAGAATAGCTGAAGGATGCACAATTGCACTGTAAGGGATTGAGTGAGGCGCTTCTTCGAGCACTATCACTGAACGGATTTGGCACAGAGTTTTTTTTTTTTTTAGTTTTTTTTATTACTGAACAAAGGGTATTTCATTAAACAAATGGTAGGTTTTAAGGCGATGATAGCTCAGTGGTAAGTGACGTCGGATACCGCGGCGAAGGTCGTGGGCTCGAATCCTTACAATGAGCTTGAGCTTTCGGTGAAGGAAAAACATCGTGAGGAAACCACAGCACGGTGGTAGGGTACTTTGTAGTACTCGACTGGCTGGCTACCACCCTCAAGTTGAAAATCTGTCGCCAAGCACCTGTTGGTGTGTTCCGGCAATTGCACTTGAGAGCCAGTTCGCCTTTAAGGCATTGTAATAAGGTGTACAACACATTAGTAATCCCCTGGTATTGCCAATGTCTAAAGGTGTCACTTACCATCAGGTGACCCGCCTGCCTCGTTGTCACTTGTGACATAAAAAAAAGGTAGTTTTTATCCCGGGATAAGATAAGATTCCCTTTTAAGTACCTATATATTTTAATGCTCTTTCGTCTACAATATCCAAAAACACAGCGTTACCAGATGCAGTTACCTGATATTGCTCGGTTATAATTTGAAAGAATATTGTTTTAAGTTATTCTCACATAAAAATAACATTAAAGTACAGATTTTATTATATTACGGTAACTTTTCTACTGAAAAAAAGTTTATGAAGACATTGTACCTTCTTATTGATGTTGTTAACTTTGTAACTTTTCATAAATTTTGTATTTAACATTTTTTGGAACGAAGTTCCTTATCGCGCGTTGTGAAAGGGGGGAGCTAGACGGAAAAAAATCTTACGACACTTTTTACGTCAAAAGTGTTGTTTCTCTCTCTCTCTCTCTCTCTCTCTCTCTTATAGAAAGCAAGCCAGATATTTTTTTCATTTCTATATATAATATATATATACTCTCTCGACTTATATAACTTATATAACTTCGTTCCATCCGGGTGTCCCTTGACACCTCTCTAGTTTTTTTTTATTAATAATTAACTTTCCCCGCGGTTTCACTCGCGTTTCCAGGGGTAAAATAAAATATAGCTGATAATGTAAATTTCTATACGTTTTTTATTTTATCGGTTAAGTATTTCTTTAGTTTATTCATTACAAATGAACATACAAATATCTATACAAAAATATGTAAACTTTTTTTTCTGTCACATGTGACAACTAGGGAGGCGGTTCACCTGATGGTAAGTGACTACCGTCGCCTATAGACATTAGCAATACCAGGGGATTACTAATGTGTTGTACACCTTATTACAATGCGGGTGTTCCACTAAAACTTTTCACTAACTTTTTGGGACAACATGAAAAGTCACGCACGATAAACCCTTTATTTCATTTCACTTCACTTGTGCACTTAGATTGATCTTTATTGGACAAAACACCATCGATTATTCAATAAAACTCAAAATACATAATGAAAATAAAACGAAAACGCAACTTCATTTCGCAAGTACGCGCCAAAAAGTCGTGGGCTTATTTTAAATCACAGACAAACCCATAACAAGAGTACAGTCTCAAACAGAAGTGCATCAACAATAAAACTCTTTGTATGCATTATTTTGGCGGAAATATAAATATTTAATTGCAATAATTGCAGACGCTGTTTTTCCTTTCCGACTGTGGATTAACAATGCAAGATGGAACGGTTAAGTTATAAAGTTAACGATATTATATTAATTAATCAATTTAAGTGAATGGAGATTAATGCTCGACCTAATTGCGTGAGACTTTCGTTTTGTAACGGTCTGTGGTTTTGAATGGATAGTTATAACGCTATTTGCGGAGAAAATATTTTTATGTAACTTTTTTTGTTTTTTCTTGACTTCAATATCGTCATGATAAGTGATGATGTGGCCGTAGGTGATAAGCACACAGAACCTAGAAAGTAATTGGGTCTCAAGTGCAGCTTCTTTTTAGCGCTTAGGGCTCTCAACCATGATGCAAAACTTTAGACGACTGACCGCTGAGGGCGCCCCAGTTGGGGCACGAACCTCGACTCAGGGCATCGCCGGGGGGGCAAAGAAGTAGGGTCGGACTTCGCATAGCGATTTAAAGGAGTTTTAAGGGATGGTCAGATTAGGTACTGCTGTACTAAATGGGTCAAATGAGTTCCGATTCAAGCTATATTTTTATAAGTAGGTACATGGGAAAAATTTTGGCCTTCACCTAGAGCCTGTCTTATTATTTTGACTTCTATATTAATTTTTAGCAGCAAGTTTCACTAATATAGCTATTTATTAATTAATTGAAAGAACTTGACACGGATTATGCAAAACACTGGTAGGTACCTAATTACACGTCAAAACATGAATTGTTTAGTTTTACATAACGTAATCCGTCACGCATCTGCACAAGGCACAAGCCATCCCGAGATCCAACAGATAAAATTGATTATTATTATTGTCTGCAGGTTGTAGACCTTACGCCATAACAAATAAATATTATATTCATAAAGCTAAATAAAAATCTGTACAATTTAGTTAGACCTTATATGAGTATACCTACTTATTTTTTTTTAATCATGTTTATTCATGACCATAGATACTAGCCTTATTCATAAAAATCTCGACGGTGTTTAGCATCTGCTTTTACAGATTCTTAATTCAAGTTTTCTATAGAATTTGCGTTGGCGGGGAGCTTTTTCCGCCAACGCATCAGCTTGGCCATCCAAAGAGGAAACGCTGCCAGCCTTCTGGGAACCTTGCCGATCGGCAGCAGCGGCAGCCTCGAAGATGTTTTTTATGTATTGTAATTGTACATTTGCATGTATATTTTGTACATTTGTTGTAAATATTAAAAATTACATTTGAATTTAGAATCTGCTAAACGCCGTCCAGATTTTTATGAATAAAGACAAAATCTTTCAGTCGCATACATTTTATGTTACAGTCACATTATATACCCAAGTTTTTGACTTTTATTAATCTGTATTTTGTGAATGTAACCTGTGTCCTTTTTATGTGTAAACAATAAAGTAGGTATATCCCATTCACTGGGGGTTTATTATTCTGTATAGTCCTCATCCGTATAAGTCAGGTCAGGTGTTAGTGAAATTGGCGGCTGTTCCACTAAAACTTTTCACAGACTTTTTAGGACAACCTGAAAATGAAAAGTCTAACATACTTTCATTTCACTTCACTTGTGTACTTAGATTGATCTTTGTTGGACAAAACTCCACCGATATTATTCAATAAATCTAAAAAATACACGAATTTAATGAAAATCAAAAGAAAACGCAACGTCACTTCGCAAGTTCCTGCCAAAAAGCCTACCTACTTTTGAGCTACACTGGTGTTGCAAGCGTTTATAGGCTGCAGTAGCTAATGTTTGCATCATTAGTGTTCAAATAAAAAGAAATGACTACTAATTACGATATTGCGAAAATTAACTTAATTGCATGTCGATTTAGAGTTCGTTTCGTGACGCCACGCACGGAACTTAGCTATATTAGCTAAATTGTCCAACGTATTCCATGAACGAAAGAGATGGCTCGGTTAGAAAGAGACAACGGGTTCACCTCCGTTGCGTCAGTGGGGTGCGGCATAGTGTAAGCACGCCCTACATTGTATCGATTCGAAGCAAGAAACGATTAATTATTCATAATTTGTTATTAAACAATAAGAAGGGCCATTGCATTTTGTTGGACAGTAATTTTAGCAAGTTTAGAACGGTCGACTGTTTTGTTGCTTTTTAGATAGATAACTTGCTATCCCCGCGGTTTTACCCGGTTTTGTGTTCTCCGGGGATAAAAAGTACCTATCCTATGTTTTATTCCAGGATCTGATCTACCTGTGTGCCAAGTTTCAACAAAATCCGTTCAGCAGTTTTTGCGTGAAACAGTAACAAACATCTTCACATTCATCCTCACATACAAACAAACTTTCATAAATTTAAGTGTAATCTATATCTAGTTATATCTACTTACTAATATTATGAAGAGGAATGACTCAAAAAATACCACACGATCGATTTCAAAAACTCTTCCGCCATTAGAATGCTACATTAACCTTTTCACCCACGGGAACGCGGGTGAAACCGCGGGGGTCAGCTAGTCTAGATAGTCTTTTTTGAAAATTTCTTGAAAATCTGTCGCCAAGCACCTATCGTTGTATTCCGACAGCTGCACTTGAGAGCCAGTTCATCTAGGCTTTATGTTCTTACCACCGGC
Organism: Ochropacha duplaris; assembly: GCA_951361185.1. Taxonomy (NCBI): domain Eukaryota; kingdom Metazoa; phylum Arthropoda; class Insecta; order Lepidoptera; family Drepanidae; genus Ochropacha; species Ochropacha duplaris. The sequence goes on along the minus strand of OX592712.1, from coordinate 851,730 downwards.
CACATCATCACTAACCATGGTGAGATTATAGTCAAACACAAGCTTATCCAGAATTAAAAGTTAGCTAGCAGCTAAATATAGATAACTCAAAAAATACTTAACCAATTTTAAAAATTCTTTCACTTATAGAATCATACATTATCAGCGAAATTAGGTACCTGTAAAAAGCTAGTATTTAATACCTTCCAACCCTTCCACAGAAAAACTCCGGCTATCACTATGCGTGGGCTGCGGCGGTCAGATCCACGACCAGTACATCCTGCGAGTGGCTCCAGACCTGGAGTGGCACGCCGCCTGCCTCAAGTGTCAGGAATGCAGGCAGTTCCTCGACGAGAGCTGCACCTGCTTCGTGAGGGACGGCAAGACTTATTGCAAGAGGGATTATACTAGGTAAGTGGATAGGAAGAGGGCGGTGGCTGCCACACGTGTCATTATGTTCTGGTTTAGCTTGTGTTTGACCACAATTTCACCATGGTAAGTGATGATGTGGCCGGTGGTAAGCACATAAAGGGGAAGCTCTCAAGTGCAGCTGTCGGAACACACCGATAGGTGCTTGGCGACAGATTTTCAACATGAGGGTGGTAGCCAGCCAGTCAGGTACTACAAAGTACCCTACCACCGTGCTATGGTTTCCTCACGATGTTTTACCGAAAGCTCAAGCTCATTGTAGGATTCGAACCCACGACCTTCGCCGCGGTATCCGACGTCACTACCACTGAGCTATCATCGCCTTGTGAACAGGTGTTGCTTGTGGGGGCTGGACTGTTGTTTACTAAGTCAGTCATAGTTAACTTCTAGATATTATGATGATTTGCCGCCATAACACGCAAATATTTATCATTATCATCATTGTGACTTGAAAACAAGTAATGAATATGATAGGTTTGAAGAGTAATTGCTGAGTTTCTTTTTTTTTTTTTTAAATTTTTATTGGCGGCTCTTCTCAGCAAAAGCAACCTTCCTAGTTAGATTCCTGACAAGATTTAGATAGATTGTTTCGTTTATTTCCTTGGTTTTAATAGATAAGAGATTTCTCTGTACGTTGAAATTAATAAATGCTGGCTGAAGAAAAAGTAATTCTCAAAGCATAATCTCAGGATAATTTAAATTTTCGCGCCTTTGCATGTAACGCCATATATTCGTGATCAAAGGCTGAATGATAAAAAAAAACATGTAAAACAATTACCGACGATTTATGTTAATAAAATCATTATTTTCCATTGAATCGCGAGCGATTTATATAACAATACTATTTAGTCATTCGCCTGCAGTATGACAAGTTCCTCAATTACCTTTACTAATAAACAACAGTTAGATATACAGCCTTATTAAATACGTTTGAAAAACATTAAGTTCGTGACTTAATTAAGTCGCAAGTAGCAATTTAGAATAAGTCGCCGATACCATTAAGTGGGTAATGTACGTGAGGCTTTTGATTTCAATTTAGAAATCGTGCATGAGGCTGTAAGTAGGTATAGGTACCTAATAGGATTTCCTTTACTCGTTTTTTGCCACCGTTTATAAAACTTATTTATCTATGGATGGAAACTTTTTTGCGGGAACTTGCGAAGTGACGTTTTGGTTTTATTTTCATTAAAAACGTGTCTAAGTATTTTCTGTTTTACTGAATGATATCGATTTTTGTCCAATAAAGTCCAATGTAATTGCACCAGTGAAGTGAAATGAAAACGTATCGTGACTTTTCAGAATGTCACAAAAGTCAGTGAAAAGTTTTAGTGGAATGGCCACCAATTTCACTAAAACCTGACCTGACTTGTACGGAGGATGACTTTACTCTAAATATAAATGAACGGACGATTGCCAGCAAAAAAAACTGAGTAAATGTTTGTAATAGTTGCATCTGTCAAAAACTTGAATTAGAAATGAAATTTGAAAGGACTTCAAAATTTTTTTTTCTAATGCATAAGTAGGTAGTTATTAATATAAAAATGTTAGCTTTCTGCTTTCCGTCTCCATATAAACTGAAATGTAATGATTTAAATAAGGAGTAGGTATAAGTACCTACATTATAAACTCAGGCGCAATAAACAAATAAACTGCACCTCACACAGTACACTAACCGACAAACGCACAAACATTCTAATTTTAAATCTCATCTAACAATAGAACGTATTGCTTAGAGCCTAAATTCCAAACGAGAAAAAAAAAAGAAAATTCATAACCAAACGTCAATCAAAACCTATAACGGCGCCACTTTTTATACACACAGACACCAAAGATGAATTCACTAAAATAACTTGCATATGTTTACCTTTTCACCCTTCCATTTCTCGCGGTTAAAATATAGAATTACCCAAAGACAAACACAGCTTTGTCTATTGGTAAATAACATTTTTATAACCTCTGAACTTTCACACCGCGACGCAAGACATAGAATCGCACGAAATCTTGTTTGACGATGGAAAATTATGTTTGTCACTCCATACTCTGATGTGCCGAACAGAAAACAAACTGAGTTTGACTGAGCATTATGTATTTTGGCGCCAAAACAAACGTCAGTTTGACAGCGCGGCGGGCGGCGGGAACTCGATATGTCTATGGTATGTTTGTTCCCGTTTACACCGGCCCGGATAAGCGGGTTTTTGATTACATTATTTTTTTTGTCTGTAATGCGTTTTCGATCTTCCGACTTGTCTTGTGAAATTCGTTGGCGGTTGCTCACTAAACACTGGGTGCACACAAACTGACTTATCGACTTTCCAAATCCTATACTAACGAAATCTTTGATTTATTTTGATTTGTATTTTGTAAATGTAATATTATTTTGATCGTATCCTTTTCTAAGTACCTGCTTTAATTTTATGTTACGTCTTAATTAATTAGGTAATGAGATTTTTGGGATAAGTGCCAGTGGATTTTTAATAACAAACAAAATAATGTTAACTATTTATAAAACAATATACAAGCTTCCCAGGCACGATGACCTAGCCTGGCGGAAGATCTTCCCTTTTCAATGAAGGAGTCTAATACCTCGCTCTTCCATAGAACATTAGTTTTCTCCTGAGCAAAGTAAAATTCGTTTTGCGTCGCCTATAACCTAGGATTGTGGTTTGTGGTACACAAAAATCCATCAAAAATCATAAAAATATCACTTCCAATATCAAATCATAATACAAATATTAAAGGCTACCTGTCCACCAAAGCGAAGCTAGGAAAGTGATCATCCAACGCACAAAGCGTCTCGTCATCTTAGCTCCACTTTCAACCGTGCAAATCGATAATCGATTCGATTTACAAATTATAAATCGACGGCTAATCGATTTCCTCGAGACATTTAATTACAAACAGTTGGTACTTACTTAGATCAAATGAATCAATCGTCAATGAATTAACAAAGGAAAGGAAGCGGTAGATAAATACTTACTTAAAGATATAAGTTACGTTCATAAGTAGACTTCCTCTAACATCAATTATTACATGTCTTCACAATGTAAACAAATACTGGATGTTTAGATTTCATATTCCGGTAGTAGGTAAGAGTATTATGTGGCTTGAATAAGAAGTAAAAGAATGAACGCTAAAATGTAGCCAGCTTTTTACAATCCATCCACGAAGACGGCCCCACACTTCCTAATCAAAGAGTACCTATATATCACAGATTACTGATATGTAGCTAGCTCCTAATATCTACCAAAGATATCTATCTACTTTACAGTGCAATTTTTTTTCAAAGGTTTTGGCTTGGTCTCTAAACCTTTATGCCATTTCTTATTTTAAATATTCTTCTGTTATGTTATAGTCACGTCATATTATTATTATGATAGACAGTAGTAGAAACGCAATTTTGGTCCAGATCTTTCGCTGAAAAAATCAACTACGCTCTAAGCTTACAAAATAAACGTACAGACGACCCTCGCCCTACAATTAGCGTTATTCTACACCATCCGCTCATATCGCGTTACTATTTACAGTCTCACGTCACAGAATAGCTATTTACATACGCAGTTGTGCGTTTCGCTTAGAAATTCGTGTAAATAATATCTTTTTGGAGCTAACTACAGGAAAATAGAGGTTAAGGATTTACTAATTGGACTGATAGTGAGACAGAGAGTATGCTTCTATCTTTTGTTCATTTAAAAATATGTTTTCCCGCTGGTTGAAATTCGACCATAATTTTTTTTGTTGTAAAAAAACTTTTTCCTTTTTTTTTATTCATGAGCGGTCATTCATTTAGTATCTAATAATTACGTAAGAATCTAAAGTTAAAAATGTGTTTGTTTTAATTTTTATTTTCCAATAAAACAATTTTAGGAACGTCTTTTTTGCAAGTTACTTATATTACTAAATAAAACTACCATAAAATTGCACGGTGGTAGGGTACTTTGTAGTACCCGACTGGCTGGCTACCACCCTCAAGTTGAAAATCTGTCGCCAAAACACCTATCGGTGTGTTCCGACAGCTGCACTTGAGAGCCAGTTCCCATCTAGGCTTTGTGTGCTTACCATCTTCGGCCACATCATCACTTACCATGGTGAGATTGTGGTCAAACACAAGCCTATCCAGAATTAAAAAAAAAAAAATTGCAAAATAAAGGAAGCTTATAGGTATTTTCTCTGAAAAGCAAAACAATCTGGGTTAATATTTCTCTAGCCTTTTTAAAGACATCTTACCCAAAGGCACACCCTATGATCAAACTAGCCAATGATTCTGATATTCAAATGTTGGTATTCAGGTACATCCCCTAATCATAATACACGAATTCCACACAGTAACAGTGTTACTCTTCAAATATAAGGTATACCTATACCATACCTCCACGGTACCGCGCGCCGCGTTACCTAACCCTACCGATACCTACATCTACCTATAGCCGATGCTTTTAGCGAGATTGCCGGGGGTCTTTTCATTCCCTAAGTGGCGGTCGATGACCGAGAGGGGTGGGGGTGGGGGTAAAAATACACTTAGAGGTAAAACTCTCATGTTTTTACACTCCTATTTTGGTGATCGAATGATTAATATGAACATTTTTATGCGTTTTTTGATAGGGACCGATATTATTCAATTGTTAATTATCGCGGTCAGTCGATGCTTCTGGTAGATAACTATAAAAGTAAATTATTGGGAAGCACTGTACAATAGCGGCCGCTGATTTGGGACTTCACAAAAAGAGTGAAGCCCCAATTCAGCGGGCGCTATTGTACAGTGGAGCCAATAATTGTGTAAAAATATAAATGTTGACAAGATCTTGGGACTTTAATTTAATATGGTTCTAATAATACAATAAAACTCAACATATCTGTGCAACATACCTACACGAATTTAATGAAAATAAAACAAAAACGCAACGTCACTTCGCAAGTTACCGCCAAAGTCAGTCAATTTCATTATTATCTATTGTTTGTTCTGTGGCGCATGCGCGGGGAGTGATTAGTTGGGCGCCATCTTAATTAACAATAGACAGAACTTTATTTGAACATGTTTGTATTCTAATTTACTTAGGTAAGTAGGTACCTGCCTAATACCTACATGTCATAGATAAAATACTTAGTGCATGAAATTGCACATTTGTTTTTCGCCGGATACCGCGGCGAAGGTCGTGTGTTGATCCTACAACTTTATTTTGTACATGTTTATAATAAATAAATTTAAAAAAAAAACTGTCGCCAAGCACCTATGGGTGTGTTCCGACAGCTGCACTTGAGAGCCAGTTCCCATCTAGGCTTTGTTTTCCATACCTACACCATCGGCCACATCATCACTTACCTACTATGATGTGATGGTGGTCAAACACAAGCTTATCCAAAGTAAAAAAAAAAGCACAAATCATTTTCCATTCGTATTTTTATTTAATTAACAATAACCAGTTTATAAGACATCAAAAAATACTCAAAACTAGGAATACCTGCATATTAAAAATTCATCCTTTTTATAATTTTAACAAGCTTATATTTAACTTGTTTATTACCAATAGCTGTCCTCCGGATTACCGTGGGATCTTATCTTTTCCCGGGATAAAAATATAGCCTATGACACTCACAAATAACGTGGCTTTCTATTGGTAAAAGAATTTTCATAATCGGTTCAGTAGATCCAGAGATTACCCCCTACAACCTCACAACACTTTACCCCTTTATAATATTATAGTATTAGTGTAGATTTAACGACAAAGAGTAGAGATCTTTTAATGATGTATATTTATGACAAGCCAGTATTTAATACACACCTCCATATAAACTATCGTTTTGACATTTGATCAAAAGAAGCTGATTTGATAAAGTCAAACTCAAAACCATTTATTCAGTTTAGGCCCTAGAAGGGCACTTATGAAGGTCGAATTACAGAAGTTACCACCGGGTCGGAAGTCAGCCTTCAACTGAGAAGAACCGGCAAGAAACTCAGCAAGGTTACATTTTTTAAATATTTTTGGACCATCTGACTATATTGGCTTCTTTTTCAAATGTTTAACAATTTTATTCTTAAACTAATACAAATAAAATTAAACGTTAAAAAAACATTTCTAAAACAAGCTTTGGATTCAGAGTGACGTCACATTAATTTTTGAGTTATTCTCAGCATGCCTTTTCATTTGATACCCATATTGTAGGATGCATTAAAAAATAATAGTCCGCTATCTTAGGTGTGCCGCCATGTTGAATTTAGAATGACGTCACACAGCTGACCATGCATTGTCATCCAAACTAAACGTGTATACAACATTTCAGCTCAATCGGTTAAAGATATCTGCTTCAAAATTGAGTTGCAAGATTCACACCGGAAAAACATACATACATGGCAAGTTAATAAAGCTTGTAAAATACATAGATATGTCACTAGTAACCAATAGGTATTGTTTGTTAAACAGGTTATTTGGAACAAAATGCGACAAATGCGGCTCATCGTTCAGCAAGAATGACTTCGTGATGAGAGCCAAGACGAAAATCTACCATATCGACTGTTTTCGATGCTGCGCGTGCGCAAGACAACTTATACCTGGTGAGCGAATATACATTTTGTAAGGCGATGATAGCTCAATGGTAGTGGACACAGGATACAGCGAAGGTCGTGGGTTCTAATCCTACATTGAGCTTGAGCTTTCGGTGAAGGAAAAGAGGAAACCATAGCACGGTGGTAGGGTACATTGTAGTCGACTGGCTGGCTACCACACACAAATTGAAAATCTGTTAGCACCTGTTGGTGTGCTCGGGCAATTGCACTTGAGAGGCATTGTAATAAGGTGTACAACACATTGGCAATCCCCCTGGTATTGCTAATGTCTATAGTGACTAACTTACCATCAGGTGACCCGCCGGAGTGGTTGTCACTTTTGGTACAAAAATATCTTTTATGAATAAATCATTTAGTTAGTTGTTGAATTTTCAACGCTCCGTTTTTAAGACGGATAAATCTGCAATACGCTTTTTAATAAAATTGGGCACAAAAATGTTCATAAAAATAATATTTAAGTTATTTAAATCGACTTGAAAAACCTTTTTTAATATTTGATCTTACTTTCTCCTTAAAAACAGTAGTTAAGTTTACATTTATTTTTCAGGCGACGAATTCGCGTTACGAGAAGGCGGCGCTTTATATTGTAAAGAAGACCATGACGTATTAGAAAAGGTAAACAACCATTTTAACTATAACTATACATATATAACACTAGTTGTCGCCAAGCACCTATCGGTGTGTTCCGACAGCTGCACTTGAGAGCCAGTTCCCATCTAGGCTTTGTGTGCTTACCACCTTCGGCCACATCATCACATACCATGGTGAGATTGTGGTCAAACACAAGCTTATCCAGAAAAAAAAACAATGGTCCGTGTAAACTCAAACACAGAAAAAAAACATCAAAATCGGTCCAGCCATTTAGAAGGAGTTCTGTGACAAACACACGTTCTGAAGAAATAAGAAAATTAAGAGTGTAAAAAAGACCCAAAATAGTTCGTTTTGAAAGTTTTATGCTTAATTTTTAGGGTTCCGTACCCAAAGGGTAAAAACGGGACCCTATTACTATGACTTCGCTGTCTGTCCGTCCGTCCGTCTGTCTGTCACCAGGCTGTATCTCAAGAACCGCGATAGCTAGACAGTTGAAATTTTCACAGATAATGTATTTCTGTTGCCGCTTTTACAAACTAACTAAAAACAGAATAAAATAAATATTTAAGGGGCCTCCCATACAAAAAAACGTGATTTTATGCCGTTTTTACGTAACCCTTCGTGCGCGAGTCCGACTCGCACTTGGTCGGTTTTTTTTGTATGTTTTGTTTTCGTTAGCTCACGATTTATCCACGTATACAAACATAAGTTCAAGTGTTCCAAACGGTTCCAGAGTGCTAACACTAGCAGCAGCAGTGCTGGCAACACTGAGAGCAACAACAACACCACACTCAGCAATAACAACTCGCATCATCCTCACGAATCTATGTCAGGTAAGCTTATTATATAACTAGCTGGCCCCCGCCTTTTGACCCGCGCTCCCGTGGGATCTTATCTTTTCACAGGTTAAAAATATAGCCTATGACACTCACAAATAACGTGGCTTTCTATCGGTAAAAGAATTTTCAAAATCGGTTCAGTACATCCAGAGATTACCCCCTACAACCTCACAAACTCACAATTTTTACCTCTTTTATTACCTAATATAAATGTGTTACGCGATTTCACACGCTTTCCCGGGGGATCTTATCTTTTCCCGGGATAAAAAAGTATCCTATGTTTAATTGCAGTATGTATTATGATCTACCTATTTCTTCAAAATCTGTAAAGCCATTTTTATATAATTGAGCAACAAACATCACATTTATAATATTAGTAGGATAGATTTCTACTCCGCAATTTCACTCGCGTTCTCGAGGGAATTATAATAAAATATAGCCCATATCAATATAGCTTTCTTTCTAAGAATCCTCTTTATATTTTTTAATTACCAATTTTAATTATCAATATTTATGACATCAGTATTTAATACAAAACATTCGTCTAAGTACAAAACTCTACAATAAACTATAGTTTTGACATTTAATAAAAAGAAGTTGATTTGACTAGTCATTAAAAAACCCATAATGGATAACCCATAGAGATTAATAAAACGTCGCGCCGCTCCTTCGTAGATGGAGCGCTCCCTTTCCGTGACAGTTCCGAAAATGCGGAAACTCAATATTTTAGTGTGTTGGCAAGGATGCTAGTGTGCATGAAAAATTGTGTCGCGACAAATGAATGGTGACATTTCTTGCACCGAGACTGGGCTCGGTTCGGCTCGGGTACGCTTCGGGTTCGATTGAGGCGTAGTATTTGTTGCCGCATTTTTCAAATAGATACGACGTTGGTATTTAAAGGAGCGGCGCGACGTTTTATTAATCTATGGGAAAACCCTTCTAATTTCAGTGTCCCCTTTTTAATAACCTTTTATATTACTGTACTTTTCATACGTTAGATAAATAGATAACCGTAACAATCATATTAGTCAGAAAACTGCTGTTATATACCGACACGTTTAAGGTTCAATTTATCGTTAACATCCGTAATTAGTTTTAGTTTATCACAGATACATGTACCAACATTCGAGTGGGCATCGATAGGCGTTTCGCGATCGCTGTGATTGCGCGATAACAACTTTGATGTTGACCGACAAAGGTGCCGCGGCTTTGATTTTGCCGCCGAAAATGATTCAGGCCGATCCTTTTTATCAGAAGCTATTTTTGATGCACTATTTGATGTATAAACTGGTTGACAAAAAAAAATTTGAAGGAACGTTTAATATTTTTAGGGGTCCGTTAACTCAATTTAGAAATCAACTAGTTAGATAAAAGCTTGTTGAAACGTGGATATTTAACATTGTGATGTACAAATATAATAGCATCCTTAAAATATGTATTAAAGTGTAGAAAAAGAGCCTTACAGTAGTAGCATATGATGTGTAACATCTGACATCTCACCTACATGTACCAACCTCTCAGATAATGTGTTGGTACCATCTGACAGACAACTCTACCACCGCAAGCGATCTGCGCTCTATAAATTACGTTTTGAGTTTGAGGCTGTATGGGCTAAAACCCTTTGCCTGCACTACAATCACCTACAATAGAGGAAGTAAAATTACACACTTCCGGGCCATCTGACAATCCGACTTCCTGTGCCTTTTCACAAAATCACTGCCACAGATTGCGGGAAAACGAGAGGAAAGATATTTACACATAAATGTTATTAAAAGGAGTGAAATTATTTACATAAGAAGATATTTTTATTTATTTTTGCGCAACATATTTCAAATCGTGTTTTAATACCACTAATATTATAAATGTGAAAGTTTGGATGGATGGATGTTTGTTACTATTTCACGCAATAACGGCTGAACGGATTTTGATGAAACTTGGCACACAGGTAGTTCATATCCTGGAATAATACTTAGGATACTTTTTATCCCGGGAAAGGATAAGATCCCCGGTACGTGGGTGAAACCGTGGAGGACAGCTAGTTTCATCATAAATGATTATAAACCATATTACTTTATACCGATACCTCTGTACAAGCCGAAATATAATATCTACAGACAATCACCATGTAATCTTATAAAAGAGATACGATCTAAATGATAAAATCTAATACAAATAGACAAATATCTTTCACACGATATTTGTGAGATAAGTAATAATTTCGAACCTATTCTAGTACCTACGCGGTTTCAAGTCACTATAAATTATGGATACTGAGAAACCTTTTTTACTTTAGACTAGGTGTTCCCGTGGAATCTTATCTTTTCCCGGGACAAATAGCCTACGTTCATCAGGGATAATGTAGCTTACTAATGGTGAAAGAATTTTTCAAATCGGTCCAGTAGTTTCAGAGCCTATTCAATGCAAACAAACAATCAAATCTTACCTCTTTATAATATTAGTAGATATAGAAAAGCTTGTGGTTGCCCGCAATCTCACCATGGTACACACAAAGCTTAGAGGGACCTGGCTCTCAAGTGCAGCTATCGGAAAGGTGCGGTAGGTGCTTGGCGACAGATCAATATGAGGGTGGTAGCCAGCCAGTCGACCTACTACAAAGTACCTGTCATGGCATTGTAATAAATTTCCAAACCGTGCATTATTCTCAGTGGTAGTGACGTCGGATACCGCGGCGATGGTCGTGGGTTCGAATCCTACAATGAGCTTGAGCTTTCGGTGAAGGAAAACATCGTGAGGAAACCATAGCACGGTGGTAGGGCACTTTGTAGTTCGACTGGCTGGTACCACCCTCAAGTTGAAAATCTGTCGCCAAGCACATATCGGTGTGTTCCGACAGCAAAAAAAAAAATTGAAGTAGGTGCATATACCTACAGGTAGATTAACCCTTCCGTTCTCCCTTTCTGACCAAAGGGCAGTCGGCTAATAATGAATGTACAAAGAGATTATCAAATGGGCAGTCGCAAGGATTATAGAGGTGTGAAATGGGATACAATGGCCAAAGGGTTTTGATCCCCTAATCTTCACCGTTGACCCCTAATTTACAAGAGAAATTGATCACGAATTTTATTACAATTTTATTGTTGATGGATTAAAGAGATTGTTATGTTAATTTGGTAATTGTTTTTCTATTGTGTTTGATTACTTACTTACATCAAAAGTCATCACTTTAGTTTTAATATAACTCTAATGGTTATACTATTAAGGATCGAATTTGCTTATTTTTGAGCTCAACTTTTGTTGTGCTAAGTAATAATATAAAAAAACCGGCCAAGTACGAGTTGAACTCGCGTGGAGAGGGTTTCGTACAATGCCAAAGTCTGTGAACCTGTGAACGTATTATATTGAGTTTACCACTTTATTTTCAATTAATATAATTCTTATAGGTTTTCCTGTAATCTACAAGCAATGAACTATATTTTGTACTTTTTTTTTCAAAATTTTAGGCTCAGTATTTTCGGCGATCAGGGATGAAATCAAAACTGTTTATTTTACAATAATAACAAATTGAGACCCTCATAATGAGCCCTATCATTTGATATATGACACAGTAAGGTTATTGTTCCGTTTTTGTTTTTTTTGTACGGAACTCTCAAAATCACTTAACAAAAAAAACACAACTAAATGTCATGATATTGTCTATTCCAGACTCCGGCAGTGAATCGGGGTCACATAAAAGCGGGCGGGCGCGCACCACAGCCGCTGCCGACGGAAAACCGACTCGAGTTCGAACAGTCCTCAATGAGAAACAGCTGCATACCCTTAGGTAAGAACACCTTCACATCAAGAAATATGTATACTACCTGGATAGGTAACTCTCCATACCTATCAATTGCGAAAAAGAGAAAGATAACAACTACATTGGGACAACTTCTCTTTCATTTGAGAGCTTCCGTTGCGTAAACGGTTAAAGTTCGTAACAATCATGTTATATACCTATGACAGAATTGTTCCTCTAGTTTATATCCTGGAATAAGGATACTTTTTATCCCGGGAAAAGATAAAATCCCACGGGAACGCGGGTGAAGCAGTAAATAATAAAATACCTATGTCGCACCATCAAGTAGAGTTAAGAGGTATTTTTTTTCTTTTATTCTGGATAAGCTTGTGTTTGACCAAAATCTCACCATGGTAAGTGATGATTTGGCCGAAGGTGGTAAGCACACAAAGCCTAGATGGGAACTGGCTCTCAAATGCAGCTGTCGGAACACACCGATAGGTGTTTTAGCGACAGATTTTCAACTTGAGGGTGGTAGCCAGCCAGTCGGGTACTACAAAGTACCCTACCACCGTGCTATGGTTTCCTCACGATGTTTACCTTCACCTCAGCTCAAGCTCATTGTAGGATTCGAACCCACGACCTTCGCCGCGGTATCCGACGTCACTTACCACTGAGCTATCATCGCCTTAAAAATCCACTACCTACATTTATTTTGTTTTAAACATTGTTAATAAACTTTAGTGTTTTGCTTTCACAAGAAACATGTGAGTATTGAATTATCGATTCATGATACCAAACGTATAGGGGAAACCCGGGCAAAGCGTATAAGCTAAGGAAAATTGAATAATAAACATAGAAAATAATCAACTTAGGGTCAGTTCACACGGAGACGCGACGCGACGATACTGGAAGAGGCCGCAGCGCTGCGTGATGCAACGTATTGTGTATTCTCACAAATTCACAATGAAATTAATGTGTATCTTTGTGAATAAAGTTTATGTTTTGAATCGCTCTATTAAGGGGCCGTCCATTAATCACGTGATGTTTTTTTGCATTTTTTTAAACCCCTCCCTCCCCCTTAGTGATACGTGGTGAGGTTCAAGACTTACCCCCCGCCCCCACCCAAAATCGCGTGTATTTTTTTGTACCTACAAAGAATCATATTTTTTTTTACTTCGTTCGTTGCCTGACAACGGCGAGTCAAGGTCACACGACTACACGCCGCTTTTTGGTTTAAAAATCACGCGTTTGACGAAAAAATAAATACAAGTGATATCTCGTGATTTTTGCCGAGCCCCCCCCCCCCCTCACGTGATTCACGTGATTAATGGACGGCCCCTAAAATGTGCGCGCAGCGTCGTGTTGCGTCGCGTCTCAGTGTGTGCTGACCCTTAGTATTTTTGTGACACGTGACAAAGTATCCTATTCCGATTTTGAGAAACCTCAGTTATTCGCTTTGCCCGCACTTCCCCTTTTAGTACATCATTATCTAATAATAACCGTGGTGTACTTCCAACAGGACATGCTACGCAGCTAACCCGAGACCAGACGCCCTGATGAAGGAACAGCTCGTAGAGATGACGGGCCTCAGCCCTCGCGTCATCAGGGTGTGGTTCCAGAATAAACGGTGCAAGGACAAAAAGAAAACTATTCAGCTTAAAATGCAAATGCAGCAGGAGAAGGTGGTAATTTATCTTTTGGTATACTGGTTTTTACTAATTTTAGGAACTAACACTGCACTGTTACAAATACATTAAGGATTTTAAATCGCATGCATGATTGTTTAAATTTGTTTGGATGAAGATTCGATACAGAATCCTATAATTAAGTTTTTTAAACTAGTGATGATGGAGAGTTAAAAATACCGTCACTTTTCCCAAAAAAAAATATGACAGATATAAAAATCCTCGAAATATTTGTATTTTTTTTTAAATTATGCTGGTAACTTTTATTATTGTTATTGTATGGAATCAATGGTTGGTTTTCTTTTTATATAAAAAATCCAGTTGCACTTTATGAAACAGTAAGAAAACTATAACTGGAACATAATAAACCATCTTTTTAAATGATAATTCAGGTTTTCTACCAAAAACTTAATATTTTTTGACCTGGCAACACCTAACCCAAACGGCGTCCAACAGGAAGGCCGCCGCATGGGCTACATGTCAATGGGCGTACCTCTAGTGGCGGGGTCCCCGGTGCGGCACGAGCCGGCGGGGTCGCTGGCGCTCGAGGTGACCGCCTACCAGCCGCCGTGGAAGGCGCTCTCAGACTTCGCACTTCACGCCGACCTCGACCGCGCGCCGCACCACAGCGCTGCCTTCCAGCACCTCGTCAACCAGGTATCTAACTATATACCTACTTGTATATTTATGCTGCGCTATAGCGTATCCCATTAGGCCAAGCCTTAAACAGCACATTTAAATATAGTAGAATTGACAATAGTTGAGAATGTTACGTCGGATACCAAGGCGAAGGTCGTGGGTTCGAATCCTTAAATGAGCTTGAGCTTTCGGTGATGGAAATCATCGTGAGGAAACCATAGCACGGTGGTAGGGTACTTTGTAGTATCCGACTGGCTGGCTGGTTGAAAATCTGTCGCCAAGCACCTATTGGTGTGTTCCGAAAGCTGCACTTGAGAGCCAGTTATCGTCTAGGCTTTGTGCGCTTACCACCTTCGGTTAAACACAAGCTTATACAGAATAAAAAAAATGTGAGAGCCAATGCCTTTCTTGATGGCTTGAGAATGTGTTTTAAGTTTGTTTTTTCAAATTTTCAACAATTTATATTTTTTATTCCAGATGCACGGCTACGATGTCCCCTCCCTCCCCCCGCCTCGGCCTCCACACGGAACTGAGGACAACTACGTGACATACCTTGAAAGTGATGACAGCCTACCCCCTTCACCCTAGTGTCGTCTATCCTAACGCCCTCTGTTAGAGAGCGATTAAATGAATTGAAACAAAAGCCTAATGTACATTTTCTACGTCGATTAACTAATACCTACGTTTTAATTGTAGAAAATAAAGTAAATTAATCGAATAATAAATACAAATCGTTTCGATTCTAACAGAGGGCAAATCTTTTTTTGTTATAGAATGAATAAATATGTCGTCTATGAAAAAATCTGTGTTAAATCTATGCTAATGTTTACCTCACTTTTGTATTATTTTAATTCAGTAACAATTTTAATTAACTATAGATGGAACTAACGAAATCTAGTTATTTTAATAAACACTACTGTGACCTTATGCATTATTCAATCTAAATACAAATCTTGTGATCCTTAAAACCTACCATGATAGTACTTGCATTATTTTGCTTAGGTATATGTTTTTACATAGTTTTTTTAATTTCCTTTGAAACAATGGTGCTTCTAAATGTTTAGAAGTCCGTTAATTTGAAAAGAGTACAACATAGTTGTAATGCGAGAATTCATTTGTTATCAATCATTGTATTAGATATAAAAAATAGCGTGTAATGTAAAAAAATATTACTGCTAATGAATTATGTGAATTGTGATGTTTACCATTACTTTATGTTATTAATTTAGATTAAAATTGTACTTATTTTACATATTTTTTTAAGTTTTTATTGAGATCTGTTAGCGTTTATAATGTATATAATTTTTTTGTGTATAGCAATGTATAAATTTGAATATAAAATTATAAATATTTACCTACTAATTATGATGCGTACGGATATAAATGTAAGGCCTTCGATAAATTTCGTGTACCTTAAAACGCAGTCAGTCACTTTTATACTGTAGGTATTATTTTTAATATTTTCATATACCTAATTATTATATTGTACATAGTTCTCATACAATCTGGTGTTTTATGATTTAAACATAAATGTTTATTATTATAAAAATATATCAACATTTTTAATGTAAAAAACAAGGTGATGTAATATCTTAATCTTTGATAGAGATTACCAGATGTTAATTTATTCAGTAGTTAAACACTGTAATTAGATTGTGAGCATACCTAATATTAATAAAATATTGAGTACGTATACGTATTTCATTGAAAACATATTTCATAATTCTATTGAGAATTTGAGATTTAAAAAAATATATTATTTTTATACCACCAAATATTTGGTAAGTTTTAGATCTTCAAAGAAAATTAAAACACGATGAACTTCTTATTCTAACTCAAAGACATCTATTCAGTTTAGGCATAATAAATGGTGGGAATAAAAAGTTAACGAAAACAAGTTACAGATTTTGGTAGTTTTTTTATTTCTTACTTGACAACATCCTAATTATTAGTTAATAAAACTACCAATAATAAAGCCAAAGGTCGATTAAAAAGTTGCCAGAGTTTCATATTTATCAGTAGATCTACAGTAATACAACCTAACATAAAAGGTTGTTTGAGCTGAAAGCCGAGTTTCTTGCCGGAGTCTTCTCAGATCAAGTGTATTCCGAACCGGTGGTAGAGTAAATTGTAACGTTCATAAGTGCCTTACTAGGGCCTAAACTGAATAAATGAGTTTTGAGTTTGAACAAAAAACATAAATGTGAAATATATATTTTTTTCAAATTGTCCTATGCAAAAAGAATATACGTATATTAAAAAATAAATTCTACGTAAAAAAAAACTATTTACAGCTTTTTGGGAAGGATTTTTTGGGTTGGCTTTTGAATCCAAGCGCAGAAATTGGGAGTTAGTAAGGATTGTAATTTGTAGAGATTGGTTCCCTCTTTCATTTGTGATATATCTTGGTCCGCGGCGATGCTTGGTTTTTTTTCATCATTATTTTAGTGTGCGTGAAAAGGAAAGTAATTTTGTTCCAAGTAAAAGAGTTTTTGATTGATTCTTTAACTTTGATTTATTTTCAAATAGATGTGACTGCAATTAAATAAAATATTGAGCAAATAATGAAATTATTACAATTAAAAATAAGATTTGTCGTAAGTGAATATTTGTAAACTCGTTTTAAATAAAAATAAAAAAAATTGTGAAAACGCAAATTCTGGAGTCATGTAAGTAAATGTTGCTAATTTTTGACAGCTGTTGTCATTCATCAATATTTAGATTTCTTTGAACTTTCATATCATATTAATTAAGTAATCTTTTCTATTCAGAATCAACATGGCTATTAGGTTAGAAGTTCAATTCAATTCGTGGTTATTTTTTTTTCATCTACCAGGTAAATATTGAGCATTTCATCAAACTTAACTTCAATCTTCGCGGCGCGGGAGTGGTATCAAAATTTACTCCTTCCCCCTTCCCCCCTCCAAACCTTATGCTCCAACTCCTGCGCTTGGATTCAAAATATTTCCCGATTTTTTTATAGCCCGTTTTCTACGAGTATTTCCAGGCAATTGCCTGCTGGTATGGTAACTCCATATGAAATAAATAAATTATAGAATAATTGATACGAAATTATAAGAGTATTTAGCGTCACCTTACCGGATTCTAACAAACAGTTCTAGCAACACTGTCTGATCTGTCATCTATCTATCTGTCAATGTCTTTCATTTAGACATTTAGTTCGCCAGAGAGAGTTCGTCTGGAAGTCTCACTCGGTGTGTTTCTTCGGTGTTTGTTGATTTGAATAAAAAGAAATAAGTTCGAATACACCTAATAAAACTCAATATTATATTAGCCAGTGATTAAATTACATTTAGTTAGTGTTATGAATATATTAATAAGTATGTAAATGTAGATCTTTATTCAGTATCATTTAATTTTACCTAAATAAAAGTTTTCCTGCGAAACAACTTTCTATTAAAAGTTTAAAATGAGTAAAGCCGATACTCATAGTTTGCAAAGAAGAAGGGGAATATCTACGGTAAGTAAATATCATTATATCACTTAAAAATTGAACATGTATTTATTTGTATGTAAAATTTAAAAGAAACCGGCTTGTTGTGTAGTCCACCGCTCTAGCGCAATATCAACAGAACTCTTTAATTGAGCAATACTTTCTACAAGGAAGTTTATTAATTGCAATTTATACCTAAGTACCTACTTATATTTTAAGCTTCATTTACACCATCTACCTATCTCACTAATATTATAAATGTGAAAGTTTGGATGAATGGATGTTTGTTACTCTTTCACGCAAAAACGGTTGAACGGATTTTGATAAAACTTGGCACACAGGTAGATCATATCCTGGAATAACACATAGGATACTTTTATCCCGGAAAAGGATAAGATCCCTTCCGGAATAAAAAGTATCCTATGTGTTGTGGTGCTTGAGCTTTATAAATGTCATTCACCTATGGAAAGCTGCACCTTTTTTATTTTTTATTCTGCATAAGCTTGTGTTTGACCACAATCTCACCATGGTAAGTGATGGATGTGATATGACCGAAAGTGGTAAGCACACAAAGCCTAGATGGGAACTGTCTCTCAAGCGCAGCTGTTGGAACGCACCAATAGGTGCTTGGCTACAGATTATCAACTTGTGTGTGGTAGCCAGCCTACAAAGTACCCTACTACCATGCTCTGGTTTCCTCGCGATGTTTCCCTTCACCGAAAGCTCAAGCTCATTGTAGGATTAGAACCCACGACCTTAGCCGCGTTATCCGACGTCACTACGACTGAGCTATCATCGCCTTAAAAGCACCCCATAGCGTAGTAACAAATAAATAATTATCATGTTTGTTAAATAAATAAATTACAAAATTGTATATCATAGCAGGAAGTTTTATAAAACAACTACATAATATGTACTTTGATCTAATAAATAAATAGTATCTCATGCAATAAAACACCTAGCAACATTTTTATTTATTTATTGCATTTGATCCTTATGTTATTGAAGATAAGGTGATTGATTTTAAGGTGATGATAGCTCAGTGGTAAGTGACGTCGGATACCACGACGAAGGTCGAGGGTTCGAATCCTACAATGAGCTTGAGCTTTCGGTGAAGGAAAACATCGTGAGGAAACCATAGCGCGGTGGTAGGGTACTTTGTAGTACCCGACTGGCTGGCTACCACCCTCAAGTTGAAAATCTGTCGCCAAGCACCTATCGGTGTGTTCCGACTTCCGACAGCTGCACTTGAGAGCCAGTTCCCATCTAGGCTTTGTGTGCTTACCACCTTCGGCCACATCATCACTTACCATAGTGAGATTGTGGTCAAACACAAGCTTATCCAGAATAAAACAAAAAAAAAGATAAATTTATAACTTTATTGTATTCAGTTTGTGTGATAAGCTGTTAATGTTGCAGGTATAGTGTTAAAATCATATTTTTACAATGAGCTCAGATTGTAGGTAATTCATGAATGAAGAATGTTAACTAATTTTGAATAATCTCTCCATATTCTCTGTCAAAAATAAAAATTACAAGTGAAAGAATTACTTCGCTACGTCAATTAGTTTCCGATTTATAGAAGTAAACGTGCGATGCGGACTCGTACTCGTTTTTTTTTTTATATAGGTTGACAAATAGGCAGACGGTCCACATGATGGTAAGTGGTCACCGCCGCCTATGGACATTTGCAATACCAGGGTGATTGCCGACCTTGAAGAGCTCTTTTTACGCCTTTTTTGAAGAACCCCATATCATAGCGCGGAGGGAAAACCGTAATGGGGAGCTCATTCCACATCCTAATCGTCCGCAGAAGGAACGTCCGGCTGAATCGTTCGGTGGACGATCGAGGCGGCTCGAGGATATGAGGATGAGCTCCACATCGCCGGCGAGCAGTGCGATGGTAGAATGGTGACGATGGCACCAAGTCAAAAAGTTCTTAAGAACACTCCCCATTATACAGACGGTAGAACACACACAGAGAGCCAATATCTCTCCGAAGGCTGAGGGGTTCTGTACCGCTGGTGAGTGCGAGAATGTTTCTAGTTATGCCAAATCGGTTGAAAGTTTGTTAAAGTAAAGCTTTTATGTATACAAATACACTAGTTTTTGTTGTAGTCAAAAATACCTATTAGTTTAGATTTTACAGGCATTTTTACGATAAAATAGAGTCCCGCTAACAGTCACATGACCGCATGTGACGTCAATTTGCAACGCTCCGCTATGAGCGAGTGTTGCAAGATAACGTCACACCGTCTCACGAGTACGTCACATCGAGTACGAGACCGCATCGCACGTTTACTTCTATAAATCGAAAACTAATTGTATTACAAACCGGTGGTAGAGTCAATTGTAACGTTCATAAGTGCCGTACCAGGGCCTAAACTGAATAAATTAGTTTTGAGTATGAGTTTGAATTGAGGTAATTCTTTCACTTGTATTTTTTTATTTTTGACGGAGAATATGGAGAGCTAACATTCAAATTAGTTAACATTCTTCATTGGATGTGCCATTGAGGGATGACGAATTAACAAACAAGCATTTGATATCATTCAATGGAGGCATTTTATAAAATGTCTGATTTTATTATTATACCTGCAACATTGTTGTTTTTGAGAAAATTCATATCTGTTACTTAAGATTGATACAGAAACTTATTCAGATAGCAGACCACATGTAGGTATCAGAGGATTTGCATTTATCTTATAACTATTATAAATGCGAAAGTTTCTTGGGTGATGATGTGAAGATGTTTGTTGCTCCTTCACCCAAAAACGACTGAACTGATTTTGATGAAACTTGGCACAGAAGTATAGGGTCGTTCAATAAATCCTTGATGTTTTTAGCAACTTTTTAACCCCTAGTGATATGTGAGGTTTTAGACTCAACCCTCCTCCACCCACGTTGTTATAAAAAATCGGTCAAGTGCGAGTCGGACTCGCGCGCTGACGGTTCCGTACAAATTTTGTAGTTTTTTTTATTAATTATTTAAAATATATTAAGTAAAATAATATAATTAAGTAAATTACATAAACATAAGATAAATATAAAATAATTCTTATAATGTCATTTCTTTCTAAATTTTTTATTATTATATAAAATATAAATGCGAAATTTTATATTCTATTATCTTTATAGGCTTTTTATATAGGGAAAATCCAACACAAAATGTTTAGATAAATAAGTCTACACGAAAATTTGATAATTAGGATAATCTATATGGATTAAAATAGCTGTTTTCATCAATTGATTCATCTGACTCATTAATTAATTAAACTTAGTTGATAATGATAGTGGGGATTTATTTGATAATGATACAAAATATTGTCTGTCTGCATTAGATTAGACACGGAATTACGGTTACCAGATACAAATTTTGAAATACCTGATTTACATTTAAAACTCCTGATGGGAGTGGCATCTTTTTCCAGATAATAAAAATCCATACCAATATTATAAATGCGAAACTGTGTCTGTCTGCCTGCCAGTCTGTCTGTCTGTCTGTTACCATTTCACACTTAAACTTCTAAACCGATTTAGATGAAATTTGGTATAGAGGTAGATGGAACCTTGGAGAAGGACATAGGACATTTTATCCCGGGCAAATATAAAATTCTTCGGAAACGCGGATGAAACCGCGGGGGACAGCTAATTTATAATTAACAGAAGTTTGTATGTGTAAAAAGAAGCTGGAATATTAATTTGTTTTGTATTAAGAAAAAACATTTAAAATTCCTGACATTTTCGTATACCGGCCGCATTACTGAAAAAATCCTAACGTAACCTAATCCTACTCGGCATCGAAGGTCGCGGGTTCGAATCCTACAATGAGCTTGAGCTTTTGAAGGAAAACATCGTGAGGAAACCATAGCACGGTGGTAGGGTACTTTGTAGTACCCGACTAGCTCCTCAAGTTGAAAATCTTGCCTTTAAGTCATTGTAGTAAGGTGTACAACACATTATCAATCTCCCTGGTATTGCTAATTTACTAGTTATAAACTCTGAACAAATAAGAAAGTTAGATGAAGCCCAAAAATTTCAACAAGGAAGCCGATCGCGTTCCTGTGCGACGCGAGTGGATCACGCACACAACTTGGTGCACGTTGCTTCACTTCATTGGAGACTATTGTTTACGTACGCTCCTTCTACCTTTTATATTTGTTCTGTGGTTATAAAGTCAAAATTAGCTACATGACTGTTTGGCGGGAACTTGCGATGTGACGTGTTTCACGTGTTTTCGTTTTATTTTCATTAAATTCGTATATTTTGAGTTTTATTGAATAATTTCGGTGGTGTTTTGTCCAATAAAGATCAATCTAAGTGCACAAGTGAAGTGAAATGAAATGAAAGCGTCTATCGTGACTTTTCAGGTTGTCCCAAAAAGTCCATGAAATGTTTTAGTGGAATAGCCGCCAATTTCACTAAAATTAGACCGGACTTGAACGGACGAGGACTAGACTTTACAGTGAAAGTGACAATAAAACGTGACTAAACATAAAAGATGAATATTTAAAATAAAGAAATGGCTAAAAGGTCTCGATACCAGGCCAAAAATTTTCTGAAAAAAAAAATTGCTACATCAAATGTCCTTAAACTCATTAACATTTGTCATATTACAGGACGTGAATCTGACATACATCGGCGTCCCCACAGAAGAGATCGACAAATATGGAGACGAAAAGCCCTGTCAACGGGTTAATTAACCATTATATCTCGAATGCTTTCTCATTTGCATGTCATCATTGAGATCTGCACTGTATCTCACATAGATTTAAGGCCGAACTTACACTTTAAAGTTGCTTTCGTAAGTTTTATGTAAGTAACTTACGGCTGCATTTAAAGTAGTAACGATCTAAGCTAAGCTTTGTGTTACCACATTCGGCCACATCATCACTAGGCTTGCAATGGTGAGATTGTGGTCAAACACAAGCTTATCCAGAATAAAAGCTTTGAAAATGTATCGTAAGTTAATTACGTAAGTTACTTACGTGAGTAAAACTTACAAGTGTAAGTGAGGCCTACCTAAATAAATTATCCAAAATTTACGAAACTGATTTATAATGAAGGACCTTATTTTATAGGATATACAGTTCATATTAACACTTATTTTGCATTATCATCAACTTCACCAATTTAGCTATTCATGAGTATTGAACCAATATTTGTCGCGTCTTCAAATATTTGTCCAAATGCTTCATCATTGCTAATGACTTATAGTGTTATAAACTTTTATCATTTATCTCGTGACTATCATCAATATTCATAGCTTTAATAACAGTATCTAGAACTAATACTGGGCATTTCATTCAAATACTTTGATCTTTTACATCTTCTGTGTTTCCATTCTGCTCACTTTCTTTCATATCTTCTAGTTCTTTAAATTTACCATATTAAGTATACTATTCCTGTTTTTTTTTAAATGATTTAAGATGTCTTATGTGTAACATCTTTCCTCTCGCTCTGCTGCAATCTTTGTGAGTGATTTCGTGAAGCGGGAAGAAATTGTGTAATTTTACTTCCTCTATTGTAATGCAGGCAAAGGGTTTTTGCCCATACAGCCTCAAACTCAAAACGTAATTTATAGAGCGCAGATCGCTTGCGGTGGTAGAGTTGTCTGTCAGATGGTACCAACACATTATCTGAGAGGTTGGTACATGTAGGTGAGATGTCAGATGTTACACATCATATGCAACTACTGTAAGGCTCGCTCGTATGAGCTAATACTTTGATTCTCCAAATGTCGTTTATAAAATTTCGAATAACTTGATGTTATTATAAAATTTTAGGTAATTTACAAGATCACTAAAAAGGGAACGCATTTATACGAACCAGTAAAATCTGTAAGTGCATTTTTATAGCGGGTTTCTAAATGTTCTACCTGATTTGGGATTCAATGTTTTATCTTGGTTTTTTTTTTGTAAATGTTTTAAGGGTTGTGGTGATTTGGGTGCTCTTATCTGATTTATATGTTACAAAATACTACGCAAATCTAGTATAGACATAAAATATGTAATGTTTTTTTTTATCTAATGTGTCTATAATCTAATTATGAGTCTATGTTACTCAAAATATTTTTTTTTTATAAAAGATTAATGCAAGTAGGTATTAACAGTTGATTAAGGAAATTTCTTTTGCCGAAAATATTTCAAAATTAATGTTATCGGATAATTTAAGTAAACTAAATTACTGAGCTAAATGATAAACTGTTTTGATATTATATGTATTTTTTTGTGTTTGATATACATAGATATACATTACTTTTATCTTAATTAAAACATGGGGTAGTTTTTATGCCGGGAGTAGCTCAAATCCCTTGGGAACGAACGTGGTGTTCAGTTATAAGTCTTTCATGTATTTTATGTAAGTGTGGTGTACATTTTTTTGTTGTCAAAGTCAAAGTCAAAGTCAAAACCATTTATTCAGTTTAGGCCCTAGAAGGGCACCTATGAAGGTCGAATTACAGAAGTTACCACCGGTTCGGAAGTCAGCCTTCAACTGAGAAGAACCGGCAAGAAACTCAGCAAGGTTACATTTTTTTAATATTTTTGGTCCATCTGACTATATTAGCTTTTTTTTTTCAAATGTTTAACAATTTTATTCTTAAACTAATACAAAAATACATAAAAAATTGTAACCCGCATTAGTTACCTACATAGTTAACTATGGTGGTGATTAACGTTGGTGATTTTATTTCATATTTTTGCTTGTGTTTGAGCACACAAAGCCTAGATGGGAACTGGCTTTCAAGAGACGCTGTCGGAACAGATTTTCAACTTGTGTGTGGTAGCCAGCCAGTCGGGTACTACAAAGTACCCTGCCACCGTGTTATGGTTTCCTCACGATGTTTTCCTTCACCGAAAGCCCAAGCTCATTGTAGGATTCGAACCCACGACCTTCGCCGCGGTATCCAACTGAGCTATCATCGCCATATAGATCTGAAACTGCTTTTACAGCACGTACAATATTTTCAAGGAAGACGGTAATTTATAGTTATTATTATTATTATGCCGTTATCAATTCGTGCCATATCGATAAGGTATTTAATCTCGTTCATGACATTGGAATGTCTTATAATACCTGATAATACTTACTATTTTATTGAAAGATTCTGATAATTCGGATTAGAATTTAATGGCAGTTTGCATGTTTTGCATTTCACATATAAGCTAAAGGCGATGGCTGCTGATTCAATTGTTTAATATCTAAAATTCGAAATTCAAAATATCCAAATATCTCGAAAATGGTGACACTTTTATTGAGCTCATTTTTGTTTATGTTGGTAGGTGACCCCCCCCCCCCCCCCCCCCCACCTATATCCCCCTTCAGTTTGTCATGCTACTTACCGGACACCCTGTATATACAGTTAATAAAAGCTTTTTATGGCAATATTGCATATCATTAGAAAGAAGATAAACCAGATATTTTTTTAAAAGAATTCTAAGAACATGATCTTTTATAGTTTTTTTTTTTAATTTGATTTTGATAGAATTGCACAACATTACACATTACAGTTATTTTTTAATTTATGTTTAAAGGCTGACTTTTGGGGTTTTCAAAAGTTACAAAAAAAATTAAAAAAAAAAAACTCAAGGGTCCAGAATTTTTTTTGAGGGGCTGAAGAGATTGCAATTGACTCTTCTTATCCACAGTTTTCATTTGGCACACGATGCGCCAAACACCCTGTATATTGATTGCGGCGATGACAAAAAAGAAGGGTTTATTAAAATATTATCTTCTTTTTCTATACTTACATAAATTATTACGTAACTTTTTTGGAGTCAGTTTCAATTAAAAACAACCTCTAAATCACCTACTGTTTGTATACATATAGGTACATAAATATGCAGTTACTAGAAAGAAAAAAAACAGAAAGCTGTTTTAATAAACCTTTTTCAATATCGAAACTGGTTGCAACAAGTTAGGTGGTTGACTCCATTGCCTCAATACTTAACAATATCATTTCGATCGATATCATATACTTTTTTTTTTTATGTCACTAATGACAACGAGGCAGGCGGGTCACCTGATGGTAAGTGACTACCGTCGCCTATAGACATTAGCAATACCACGGGGATTGCCAATGTGTTGTACACCTTATTACAATGCCTTAAGGGCAAGGGCAACTGGCTCTCAAGTGCAACTGCCGGAACACACCAACAGGTGCTTGGCGACAGATTTTCAACTTGAGGGTGGTAGCCAGCCAGTCGAGTACCACATAGTACCCTACCACCGTGCATTTAATTTCTTTAACTATTTCTCCATAACCAAATCAATCTTTAGAATCAATGATATCATAAGTAAAAATGTGTAGATAGGTTATACCGCTGGGGTATGTTAAAGAACTAGCTAATTAGCCAACTTTATCTTATGATCGCCCGGCGCCAACTGATACACTCCCCGCAGGTACCAAGTCCAATTAAAAGTAAAAGTGACCCCAAAACAATAAAAAAAATGCCATCGTGTGTTACGAGATATCGTACTGTAGTGTGATCACTTATATTGACGGGCCGGTTGGCGTGGTTGGTTAATACACTGCCTATCACGCCGCAGGTCGTGGGTTCGATTCCCATCCAGGACACACATTTGTGTGCATGAACATGTCTGTTTGTCCTGAGTCTGGGTGTAATTATCTATTTAAGTATATATTTACAAAAAAAAAAGTAGTATATGTAGTATATCAGTCATCTGGTTTCCATATTACAAGCTCTGCTTAGTTTGGGATCAGATAGCCGTGTGTGAACAAATGTCCGAGGGTATTTATTTATTATTTATTTAGCTCGGTGGTAGGATACTTTGTAGTACCCGACTGGCTGGCTACCACCCTCAAGTTGGAAATCTGTCGCCAAGCACCTATCGGTGTGTTCCGGCAATTGCACTTGAGAGCCAGTTTGCCTTTAAGGCATTGTAATAAGGTGTACAACACATTTGATTGGCAATCCCCCTGGAATTGCTAATGTCTATAGGCGACGGTAGTCACTTACCATCAGTTGACCCGCCTGCCTCGTTGTCACTTGTGACATAAAAATAAAGTTAATTATGTGTGCGTTAGTACTTATTTTAATATTGGACGTTGTGTAGGTAACCTATCTACATCTTTTTACTTTTTATATCATTGTTTACAATCCATTATTTCCTCTACAATTGCTTTATTCGTTATTTGACGGGCCGGTTGGCGTGGTTGGTTAACACATTACCTATCACGCCGCAGGTCGTGGGTTCGATTCCCATCCAGGACACACATTTGTGTGCATGAACATGTCTGTTTGTCCTGAGTCTGGGTGTAATTATCTATTTAAGTATGTATTTACAAAAAAAAATGTAGTATATGTAGTATATCAGTGATCTGGTTTCCATATTAGAAGCTCTGCTTAGTTTGGGATCAGATAGCTGTGTGTGAAAAATGTCCGAGGATATTTATTTATTTTATTATGTATCTTATATCCCTGTTCAACACTATCGGTAAGTTTTCTACTAATTGTTATGTTTTTGTCATTGCTTTTGTAAATACGTTCGCTATAATTCGTTTTTCTTGTACTTTTCGTATGCTTCGGTGCTGGCTTGATAGACCCTACTCTTCCGAAGCTTCTCCAACTTCGAAGGTAGGTAGCTTAGAGCATTAAGCCAGCCGGGAGGGGGCACTGACAGGCGTTCCCCACTGCCAAATGTACGTGATTACCAATCATCGGTTATATAAAACTGCACGCACTGCCACGTTGTCCCTGTTTTTTGTCGTGTGCATGTGTGCGTTGCCTCGTCCCCCCCCCCCCCCCCCCTCAAAGTAACAGACTTTATTGCATAGACATTACTTCGTGTGACGTCTCCAGCCTGGTAGTAAGGTTTGTTTTTAGTTTAACATTGCAATATAAAACAATACTGTACACATTAGAATAACAGTGCAATATAACAATGTTATATAACCATTGTCGCAAACGTAGATGCTGGTATAACATTGTTGTAGATATTAATAACATGTTATTATAACATTCAGTGTCCACATTATCTGAAACATGTTATATAACAATGCTGTATAACATGTTATGTTACATAGTCTGTACGCACCTTTAAGCTACATTATCACTGTCTAACATAGGCTATATTTTATTTTAATTCCCTCGCGAATAATGGTGTAACCGCAGTGGAAGTTACCTTAACCTTTGATATCTAATAAATAACTAAAGATATACAATAAGCGATAAAAAATGACCTTACCGAATGATTGCCCACTCCAACATTTGGGTACTCTTTTAATCTAGTAGCATTCGAACGCTCCGACGGTAAACATGCCTCAGTGCTCGTTTAACATACATTTTGGCTAGCAGGTATGAGCCGTAAAATTTTATTGCCTTTTATTTAAATTTGTGAATACAACTTTAAAAAAACATTAGTAAGTATAAGGTACCCAACAAAATTTGAGACAGTTTTGAGAGAACTTATGCTTGGGTTATTTTTTTTTATGTCAATAGGTAGACAAACAGGCAGACGGTCCACCTGATGGTAAGTGGTCACCGCCGCCTATGGACATTTGCAATACCAGGGTGATTGCTGATGTGTTGACCTTGAAGAGCTCTTTTAACGCCCCTTTTGAAGAACCCCATATCATAGCGCTTTCAGGGAATACCGTAATGGGGAGCTCATTCCACATCCTAATGGTCCGCAGAAGGAACGTCCGACTGAATCGGATTGTTTATCTTTAGCTATTTGATATCAATGGGCGGGACTTATAAAACGAATTCTGTGTCATCGAAATTTTTCCATTGATTTTTGTGCGAAAATGCGCTTTATACTTCAAGAGTTAAAACACACATTTGGTTCAACAGGTACCAAGTACTTTAATAATATTGCTACTAGGAGTATATCTGCTGCTCGGATACCTCACTCAGCTGGTGGAAGATGACATGCCGAAGGTCATCAACGATGCAGATATCACCAGAGATGTAAGATGAACCCTTGTCTTTTTAATAATTGGACCACAATCTCACTATGGTAAGTGATGATGTAGCCGAAGGTGGTAAGCACACAATGCCTAGATGAGAACTGGCTCTCAAGTGCAGCTGTCGGAACCGATAGGTGCTTGGCGACAGATTTTCAACTTGAGGGTGGTAGCTAGCCAGTCGAGTACTACAAAGTACCCTACCACCGTGCTGTGGTTTCCTCACGATGTTTTCCTTCGCCAAAAGCTCATGCTCATTGTAGGATTCGAACCCACGACCTTCGCCGCGGTATCCAACTACCACTGAGCTATCACTGCTGAGCTACACTTCTTCCGCGCACGGTCAGGTTATGGAATGAGTTCCCTGTAGAGGTTTTCCTTAGAAACTACAGTATGGGTTTCTTCAAATGAGAAGTAAGAAGGTCTTTACAACGTGCTCATGACGCCTCTGGTGTTGAAAGCGTCCACTTGAGAGCCAGTTGCCTTTAAGGCATTGTAAAAAGGACGATAACACATTGTCACCTCTGGTATTGCTAATGTCTATAGGCGGTATTCACTTACCATCAGGCAACCTATTTTTAACTAGGAGTTACCTCTCCCCAGAATGGCATGGTATTCAGTGAGGAGTCAGCGTGGAGGTACCTCACGCAGGTGACGGGAGACCAGCCCCGGGTGGCCGGGACCACAGAACACCTCCTCAAGACTCAGGAGCTGAAGGCAATCGTTGACACCATAGCAGCACACGCGACGTTACCTGTGCGTACCGATTGGCAGATTGTTTCTGGTATGTAGTCTTCTGATATCTATACTAATATTATTAAGCTGAAGAGTTTGTTTGTTTGTTTGTCAGGAACTACTGAAAAATTATTTTAGCGTTGGATAGCTCATTTATCGAGGAAGGTGACCCAAGGTAACACAAGTAATAACAAGGCGGGTCACCTGATGGTAAGTGACTACCGTCGCTTATAGACATTAGCCAGTCGGGTACTACAAAGTACCCTACCACCGAGCTATGGTTTCCTCACGATGTTTTCCATAAATCAAGCTCATTGGACGACCTTCGGCGCGGAATAGAATTCCTCCATCCAATTCCGCTCTTTGTATGTTCTCAGGGGACTACTTTCTAGAATCTTCTGCGCCGTTTGTGAACTTCTATCAGAATGTGTCCAATATAATAGCGGTACTAGAAGGTAGCAGCGGGTTCTACGACAATGGAACGATCGGGTCATCTATACTTGTCAACTGCCATTACGACTCTGTACCTTATGCCCTTGGTAAGTAGGTTTAAGTTTAAGTAGACCACGGACCGGAAGACGCAGCGTGGGCAAGCCTCCAACATGGTGGACCGACGATCTTGTGAGGGTCACGGGAAGCCACTGGATGTGGATACCGCAAGACCGGCCATCGTGGAGATCCTTGGGGGAGGCCTTTGTCCAGCAGGGGATTTGTTCCAGCTGACATGATGATGATGAAGTAGGTTTAATACATTGTGAACAGGTGCTTGTGGGGGCTGGTCTGCTTTAGTTTGTAGTTTACTAAGTCAGTCATAATTACATTCTACAGATTACTATTTTTGCCGCCATAAAACGTAGTGAGACTAGATAAAAATAGTAGATTGTTATACAAGGAGCTAAAATGACCCATTATATACGAGGTAGTAAATAGAAACCGAGTTTTAATGGGTTTTAGCGCCGTGTGTTACACTATACTTTTCACTACGATTGCGAGAAAATAAAACAATCCAATACAATATGAAATATGTAGTTTATAATGTCTTTTTTTTTGTTTCTTCTAACGGTTTTTGGTTCTTCGGTAGCCGCAACACATTGCATGCATTCTACCAGAGATCGAATTCAAAATAAATTAAAATGAAGTTCTTTTTTTATGAAACAGTAATAAGTCGAGTCTTTATTCATGATTATTCTACTTATGACTAAAGACTTTTTCGTTTTTGTAGGCTCATTGTCATTTGACACACAAAAATTTAAAAAAAAATCTTTTTCCCCTAGAGGAAGAATTGCTATTTTTTCTTCGCTCTGGTACGCCACAATGACGGTCTTTTTGAGCAAGAGGAGTGAAAAATATTAAATGTAATAGGTGTAAGTTGTTTTTGAAAAGAGTAATTGCTGAGTTTATTGCCGGCTCTTCTCAGCAAAGGCAACCTTCCGAACCGAGCGTTAGAGTCGGTATTCACAAGCGCCTGTGAAGGGCTATTTGGATGAATAAACATTTCATTTCTTTTCATATCGCCAACTGTCCCTTGGATTCCCGAGAAATGTCCCAAAGTTTTTGCATTTCGCATCCATACAAACTCACTTTTTATTTTTACTTTAGTATAAGCTTGTGTTTGACCGCAATCGCACCATAGTAAGTGATGATGTGGCCGAAGGTCGAAGGAACTGGCTCGAGTGCAGCTGTTGGAACACACCGATAGGTGCTTGGCGACAGATTTTCAA
Organism: Ochropacha duplaris; assembly: GCA_951361185.1. Lineage (NCBI taxonomy): Eukaryota > Metazoa > Arthropoda > Insecta > Lepidoptera > Drepanidae > Ochropacha > Ochropacha duplaris. Next base: position 820,433 of record OX592712.1, on the reverse strand, counting down.
CTTTGGTGTGGTAGCCAGCCAGTCGGGTACTACAAAGTACCCTACCACCGTGCTATGGTTTTCTCACGATGTTTTCCCTCACCGAAAGCTCAAGCTTATTGTAGGATTCGAGCCCACGATCTTCGCTGTGATATGCGACGGCACTACCACAAATCTGTTGAACTAACATTACAACTGTTAGCTAGACAATATAAGATTTATTTACGCGTTGTTTAGGTGCATCTGACAATATGGTATTCTGTGCGGCCATGTTGGAAACCCTGAGTAAAATGTCCCAACGTGAGAACAAGTTGGTGCACAACCTGGTGTTCCTGTTTAATGGGGCTGAAGAAAATCCTTTACAGGTGAGTTCAAGATCTGGACCATCATTATTTACTAGCTGTCCCCCGTGGTTTCACCCGCGTCCCCGTGGGGTGTTATCTTTTCCCTGGATAAAAATATAGCCTATGTTCATCAGGGATAATGTAGCTTTCTAATGGTGGAAGAATTTTTCAAATCTATTCAGTAGATCCAGAGATTACCCCCTACAACCTCACAAACTCACAAACTTTACCTCTTTATAATATTAGTATAGATGTAAACTAGTTTTCCGCCTCCAAACTTTGGACCCCGTTTCATCCCCTTAGGGGGTGAATCTTAGCGGATACCTACGTCATAACTATCTGCGTGCCGAATTTCAGCGCAATCCGTTCAGTGGTTTGAGCTGTGTGTTGATAGATCAGTCAGTCAGTAACAATGAAGAATGTTACCTAATTTTGAATATTAGCTCTCCATATTCTCTGTCAAAAATAAAAAATACAAGTGAAAGAATTACTTCGATAAGTCAATTAGTTTCCGATTTATAGAAGTAAACGTGCGATGCGGACTCGTACTCGATGTGCCATACTCGTGTGACGGTGTGACGTCAATTTGCAACACTCGCTCATAGCGGAGCGTTGCACATTGACGTCAAATTCGGTCACGTGACAATCAAAAATTTTTATCATACGTTTAAATGCCTGTAAAACCAAAACTAATAGGTATTTTTGACTACAACAAAAACTTGTGTATTTGTATACATACAAGCTTTACTGTAACAACACTTTCAACCGATTTGGCATACCTATTAACATTCTTCATTGCCTTTTATATTTACAGAAAAGTGTAGGTAAGTCATTTTTTTTTTAATTTATTGTGATTATTCTATGTATGCATCATCATGTATAACTTGTTGGGTACCTTTTTTTTGTTATTTGCAATTGTTTATAATTTTCATTGATTGGCATTTAACATTTATTTGTTTTTCTTTACTTTAACAATTTATTTTTAAAGTAAGTATTTTAATAGTACGACTTGGGGACCTTAAAAAAAAAGAGCGTATTCCCATTTAAAAGGCCGGCAACGTACCTGTGACCCCTTGGGTGTTGCGGGTATGCATGGGCGGTGGGGATCACTTTACATCAGGTGACCCGCATGCTCTCTTGCCCCCATTACATAAAAAAAAGAAAAAAATTATATCAGTAAAGAACTTGTAATTGGTGTTTATCCTACAATAATATTTTATTTTAGGCTGTAAGTTTTTCTTTGAAAAATAAAATATTTTTTTTTTTTTTTTTTTATACCACTAGGTGGCAAACAAGCTTACGGCCCACCTGATGGTAAGCGGTTACCGTAGCCTATGGACGCTTGCAACTCCAGAGGCGTCTCGAGCGCGTTGCCGACCTTGCATAAACCTTCTTACTCCTCTTTTGAAGAACCCCATACTGTAGTCTTTTCCATATAAAACCTTAATACCTACCTACTACTCAACCAGAATGTATGGAACAGCTATCTTTTTTCCCGATTTCAAGGCTGGTCCCACAGTAAAAGTTGTTTGTATTAGTACCTGCCGACCCTGAAAGTTATGCGAGTCCTATTACAATTAAAAAGGGTGCTTTATTCTTTGTTTTTGATCAGGCGAGCCACGCGTTTCTTCACCACGAATGGTCCAAGGGCATCACTAGTGTGGTCAACTTGGACGCCGCCGGTATGAATGGGAAAGCTACCATATTTCAGGTAATTCATCCTGCCCGCCAGAAGTTCAGCCATACCGTAAAATGTCTTAAACAAATTAAAGTGCCTTTTTGGTAAGTTTTACTTAATTAGTATCATTGTACTTACATTGCAGTTAACGACTTGTGACTGTACAAGAAACTGTACACTATAATAATGTACCTCCTGTATGCAATACTTTGTACACTACTGTACAGAGTAAAGTGTACATTTAAAACTTTGTACACAAACTTTACAGAGTACCGCACACACACACACACACACACACGCACACACACACACACACACACACACACACACACACACACACACACACACACACACACAAGCACACACACAACACAATAATTTTAATTTAAAGTCATTTAATATTCTCACTGTAATTAATGAAGCAACTTTTTCATGTTATTTCGTGGAAGCCAATTTTTGGCCATACATTTTGTTTTTTTTCTATATTGTACAATCGGAATCGATGTTGGTTTCCCAAATAAAAAAACGAAAAGATATATTGTACACATAATACTTTGTACACTACACTCTGTAGTGTATTACTACTATACTATACAGTATACTCTGTAAAATGTACTTGACACGCTGTAATGTACACAATATTCTGTACACTGTACCGTACTGTATATTGTACACAATATTCTGTACACTGTACCGTACTGTATATTACACACTACACTCTGTAGTGTCTTACTACTGTACTGTACAGTATACTCTGTAAAATGTACTTGACACGCTGTAATGTACACAATATTCTGTACACTGTACCGTACTGTATATTGTACACAATATTCTGTACACTGTACCGTACTGTATATTACACACTACACTCTGTAGTGTCTTACTACTGTACTGTACAGTATACTCTGTAAAATGTACTTGACACGCTGTAATGTACACAATATTCTGTACACTGTACCGTACTGTATATTGTACACTACACTCTGTAGTGTCTTACTACTGTACTGTACAGTATACTCTGTAAAATGTACTTGACACGCTGTAATGTACACAATATTCTGTACACTGTACCGTACTGTATATTGTACACTACACTCTGTAGTGTCTTACTACTGTACTGTACAGTATACTCTGTAAAATGTACTTGACACGCTGTAATGTACACAATATTCTGTACACTGTACCGTACTGTATATTGTACACTACACTCTGTAGTGTCTTACTACTGTACTGTACAGTATACTCTGTAAAATGTACTTGACACGCTGTAATGTACACAATATTCTGTACACTCTACCGTACTGTATATTGTACAGTATATAGAGTGTAGTGTACACTATATTGTACAGGTGACAGACCCGCGAGTGCTAGCGGCGTACAGAAGCGCAGTGAGTCGTCCCACGGCTCAGGGGCTCGGGGAGTTCCTCTTCACCACAGGCATCATTCCATCCGACACCGACTTCAGGATATGGAGGGACTTCGGACACTTTCATGGTCTGTCCACTATCCAGTACCCAACATTACTAATATTTGAGCTCAGTGGTAGACGTCGGATACCGCGGCGAAGGTCGTGGGTTCGAATCCTATAATGAGCTTGATCTCTCGGTGAAGGGAAACATCGTGAGGAAACCATAGCTCGGTGGTAGGGTACTTTGTAGTACCCGACTGGCTGGCTATCACCCTCAAGTTGAAAATCTGTCGCAATTTAGGTAACCAAAAGAGTACAAATATTGATTTGACATAAATATTTAACTTAGAAGTGAGGCCAAGAACAGGTAACCCCTTTTTAACCAACTACAGTGGTAGAGTACTTCGTAGTACCCGACTGGCTGGCTACCACCCTCAAGTTGAAAATCGGCGCCAAGCACCTATCGGTGTGTTCCGACACATCTAGGCTTTGTGTGCTTACCACCTTCGGCCACATCATCACTTACCATGGTGAGATTGTGGTCAAACACAAGCTTATCCAGAAAAAAAAATTAAAGCGGTGATAGCTCAGTGATAGACGTCGGATATCGCGGCGAAGGTCGTGGGTTCGAATCCTACAATGAGCTTTCGGTGAAGGAAAATAATTTGAGGAAACCATAGCACGGTGGTAGGGTACTTTGTGGTACTCAAGTTGAAATTTTTTCTCCAAGCCAGTTTCCATCTAGCTATGTGCTAACCACCTTCGGCCACATCATCACTTACCATGGTGAGATTGTGGTCAAACATAAGCCTATCCGGAATAAAAATAAAACATTGCTAGGTTATTATACAACGTGCTACAAAATACCCCGTAAAAAATATAATTAATTATCAAAGCCAAAAATTTTGTCAACCCTAGTATGCTGTCATGTCAGGGAACCAGATTATTTAACAGAAAGGCCTACGTACCTATTTTACCTAATAATTGTCTACTTTAATAGTTTTGAGGGTTCCGTACCCAAAGGGCAAAAACGGGACCCTATTACTAAGACTTCGCTGTCTGTCCGTCTGTCAGTTATCAGACTGTATCTCAAGAACCGCGATAGCTAGACAGTTGAAACTTTCACAAATTATGTATTTCTGTTGCCGCTATAACAACAAATACTAAAAACAAAATAAAATAAATATTTATGAGGGCTCCCATACAAAAAACGCAATTTTTTTGCCCTTTTTTGCTCGATATCATCACCAGGCTGTATCTCAAGAACCGCGATAGCTAGACAGTTGAAACTTTCACAAATTATGTATTTCTATAGCCGCTATAACAACAAATACTAAAAACAAAATAAAATAAATATTTATGAGGGCTCCCATACAAAAAACGCTATTTTTTTGCCCTTTTTTGCTCGATATCATCACCAGGCTGTATCTCAAGAACCGCGATAGCTAGACAGTTGAAATTTTCACAAATTATGTATTTCTGTTGCCGCTATAACAACAAATACTAAAAACAAAATAAAATAAATATTTAAGGGGGCTCCCATACAACAAACGCAATTTTTTTCCCTTTTTTGCTCGACATTAATAATTGCAACAGGTAGGCACTTGAAATATTCAGAAAATACTCAGTTGTATTTTTACTTTAATAATAAATAAAAATAAATATTTAAGGGGGGCTCCCATACAACAAACGTGTTTTTTTGCCTTTTTTACGGAACCCTTCGTGCGCGAGTCCGACTCGCACTTGGCCGGTTTTTTCTATTTTTCATTCATAAATGTTTGCTACCTCAATACAAGGATGTCATAGTCTCAAGTACTGGCTTCAAAAAATGACAAGTTGGAAAAAAAATATGTTGTCAATTTCAAATCTTCTAATCGATATCCAAAAAAAGTAAAAAAGAGATGATTTTTGTCGTTCCGCGAATAGAAATGTAGGTACTTTCTGCGTAGTTTACTCTTTAATTTTACTGAAATAGGGTTTGCAAATCCAGCGTTACTACGGTTCTTAAATATTGTGAATGGACTCGTTTTAAGGCCCTATTTAACCTCGTTTCGGCTGTACGGGTAGTTTTGTAACATCCTGTATAATCAGTTTATTTTTGTATGAACAGGTATAGACATAGCGTTCTCAAAGTGGGGGCACGTGTATCACACTCGATACGACCACCCATCTCTAGTGCGCCGCGGCGTGCTGCAGTGGGCGGGGGACATGCTGCTGGGGCTCCTCGCGGGGCTGGGGGACATGCCCCAGCTAAGGGACAAGGTTAGTGGGGTCACTTGAACCACATAAGACCCATTAAATTATTCGATTCTGACGTTTGATGTAGATCGATACTAATGAGACTTTTTGGCGGGAACTTGCAGAGTGACGTTGCGTTTTCGTTTTATTTTCATTAAATTCGTGTATTTTGAGTTTTATTGAATAATTTCGGTGGTGTTTTATCCAATAATGATCAATCTAAGTGCACAAGTGAAGTGAAATGAAATGAAAGCGTGTATCGTGACTTTCCAGGTTGTCCCAAAAAGTCCGTGAATGTTTAGTGGAACAACCGCCAATTTCACTAAAGCTTGACTGGACATGCTCGGACGAAGACTAAACATTACAGTGAGTTTGAGAATGTGACTATAACATAAAAGAACAAATTAAAACTGAGGAAAATGTATGCGATTGAAAGACTTTGTATTGACTAAAAGTACTACAACTTATGTAAAAAAAAATTGTGACGAAATAGACCAAGACCATTTCAAATACTTTGACATTGGCAGAAATATCCTAAAAGGATGATTGCCAGCAACAAAAAAAAAATACTATACTAATATTATATATGCGAAAGTGTGTCTGTCTGTCTGTCTGTCTGTTACCTCTTCTGAACCGATTTAGATGAAATTCGGTATAGAAATAGATGGAACTTTGGAGAAGGACATAGTCTAATTATTATCCCAGGAATAGATAAGATCCCTTGGGAACGCGGGGCGTAAAAGTATGATATATACCAAGCTTATGCTGAGTCGGGACCTTTTTCTTGGCATCACGCAACATAACATTATTATTTGTCATTTCGTTTTTAGGGTTCCGTACCGAAAGGGTAAAACGGGACCCTATTACTAAGACTTCGCTGTCTGTCCGTCCGTCTGTCTGTCACCAGGCTGTATCTCAAGAACCGCGATAGCTAGACAGTTGAAATTTTCACAAATTATGTATTTCTGTTGTCGCAACAAATACTAAAAACAAAATAAAATAAATATTCAAGGGGGGCTCCCATACAACAAACGTGATTTTTTGCCTTTTTTACGGAACCCTTCGTGCGCGAGTCCGACTCGCACTTGGCCGGTTTTATGTTTAATGTAATGTAATGTTATGTGTTGTCGGAAATAAATGTATTTTCTTTCTTTCTTTCATATAATGATCAATTTTAGATACTTTTCTAAAAACTCCAAGAACCGTGCGTTATAGTTTTAAGGCCTATTTGGAATAGGTGGAGCCAGAAGCGGCGGTATACTTCGACTACCTGTCATGGTTCATGGTGACGTGTCCGCTGTCTGCTGCCGCCGCCGTGGATGTGCTGGTGGGGCTGTTCGCTCTCATCACCGTGGGGTACTACGTGTGGATCGTTGGGGCTAGTCAGTACCATTTTTACTTTTTTTATTATTTTATTCTCGATAGGCTTGTATTTGACCACAATCTCACCATGGTAAGTGATGATACCAAAGTCAAAACCATTTATTCAGTTTAGGCCCTAGAAGGGCACTTATGAAGGTCGAATTACAGAAGTTACCACCGGTTCGGAAGTCAGCCTTCAACTGAGAGGATCCGGCAAGAAACTCAGCAAGGTTACATTTTTTTAAATATTTTTGGACCATCTGACTATATTGGCTTTTTTTTTTAATGTTTAACAATTTTATTCTTAAAGTAATACAAGTTAAGTTACCCATGTTCGCTTTAAGGCCTTGCGGCAGCGTCGTGTGGCGGGTCGCTCAATTCCCTACAATCCCAATATTAACGTCGGCTAACGCGGCGAAGGTCTTGGGTTCGTATCCTACAATGTGCTTGAGCTTTCGGTGAAGGAAAACATCGTGAGGAAATCATAGCACGGTGGTAGGGTACTTTGTAGTACTCGACTGGCTTGCTATAAGTTAAAAATCTGTCGCCAAGTACCTATTGATGTTTTCCGACAGCTGCACTTGAGAGCCACATCCTCACTTACCATGGTGAGATTGCGGCCAAACACAAGCTTATCCGGAAGGAAAAGGGCGAGCGGTGGCTGCCACACGCGTCATACTTATGAACAGGTGCTGCTTGTGGGGGCTGGTATGCTTGAGTTTGTTGTTTACTAAATCAGTCATAATTAAATTCTATAGATTACTATTTTTGCCGCCATAACAGGCAAATATTGTCAGTGAGACTAGATAAATAATTATTGAATGTAATAGGTGTAAGTTGTTTTTGAAAGGAGTAATTGCTGAGTTTATTGCCGGCTCTTCTCAGCAAAAGCAACCTTCCGAACCGTGCGTTAGAGAGCATAATATATCAAACATGCAACGATTAAAAATAATTGTAATGAGTTCGTTTAATAAAGATATTTTGTGTTTGTGTATTTAACTATTCATGTGTCTGTGCTGGTCTGTTTGAATGAATAAACATTTCATTTCATATCTAACCTCTATTTTTTTTACCGATACAGTGATTTGACATTGCATTGTTAAACGTCATAAAAAAGCCAATATAGTCAGATGACTAAATTATTTTGATTTTGAAATGTTACTAGTTTTTTCGACGCAAGCAATATTGACTGATAAATATTTGTATAATAGTTTTAATTTTCGATCAACAATAGCTATAGATTTAGGGTCGGCACAAAAAATACGTCTCGGTAAATAAGAGCGCACTTGAAAAGTGAGCTCTTATTTTGTTTAGTTCGCTTGAACACAGCCAATATAAACACGTCTCACAATGCCGCAGGGTGTATTCAAAAGTTGCAAAAATAATGCTTGAAAAAGCAATTTAACGGTCGGAGTATCTTACTTTCGGTAAGAACATAAAGAATAAGAGATATTTTAAGCTTTAAACTAACAAATAATATACAATTTTGAACAAAATTACATATTTTAAACCACGCTACCAACGTTACAAATGATTGGCCAAACTCGCCAACACACGCATAAACTTCGAAGAAGAAAAAATAAACGAAACAAAACGATGTAGCTCTCAAGGCAATAACGGGAAAACATACTTTATTTGTTGCTCTTTAAGGTCGATTTCACACTAAATGTTCTTTAACTTATGTCTTTTTCTTTTAAGTGACAGGAGTAGTTTATTGCTTTGCTCGTTATATGTGACTATATAATGATCGTAAGTATTAGAGAATATTTTGAAGATTTGTGACTTTATTACTGGGTGCTATGGTTGTAATTAGGTTGAACTTAAAACTGTTTTAAAACATTTCTCTCCCTTTGTTAATAAACGAATGTAACTGTAAAAATATATACTCACGCGGATAGCATTTAGCTTGGATTTTGTACGTGACCCGATATCTATGGCTATACCTATATCTATGGTTTTAATATAATATTTGATGTATAACATCTTTCCTCTCGTTTCCCTGCAATCTGTGGGAGCGATTTCGTGAAAAAGGACGAAAGTAGTAGGCAAGAATTATGTATAGGTACTATCTGGATAGGTAACTCTCAATACCTACTTGAAGAAAATACCTATCAATTGCGAAAAAGAGAAAGATAACAAATACGTTGGGACAATCTCTCTTTCTAACCCTACTTACCCTTAATGAAAGAGATATTGAGACTTTATTGTCATAAGCACATATTAAAACTTCTCGCCATCCGGTTGGTGGCGCGTCGATCGCTTTCAAAAAATTCGATTCGTTAGCGACGACACGTATGTCGCCCGGTCTGCTCAAAATAAGTGAAAAACTATCTAAAGACATTAAAAACTTCAGTGAAGTGCCAAGAAACAGTTACCCATGGACTTGACCCACCGATTCATCTAATTGTGGACCCTATTCTTCAATTTTGGACGCAGTTGGGAACCATCAAGAACATCGTGGCGGGTGACGTACCTAAAACGTTTGTCTATTTATTCCGTAGCCCTTTACTGTCTAATATTTTGTCTAGTATTTTCAAATTATATTATTCAATCTCCAGTTGTGTTCCGTACACAACATTTTGGTCATTCGAACCAAGATTAACCAGTTACAAAGTTAGGATTCATCAAAAATACTCAACAAAAATACCTACCTTACAAAATCATACCTATTTGTATCAAATACACTTAATCTACAATAGGTACATGCTTTTTACACACATATACATACTCTAACAAGACTGTTTGTTATATTTTACGTGTGTAAATTAGCTAAAAAAGCATATTTTCAAAGATAGCTAATTATTTTTTATCATACATTGTAGAGATGGGTAGTTATTCTAATAACTAGCCAAATACCCGCTACTGATCAAATACCCACGGCTACGATATCCGTCAAAAATATACTCGGCTGTTGGCTATCGAATGGCTACGGCTTCGAATAACCTATACGTTTATGACGTAACACGCTGTAGCGAACAACCACGCCAGCCGCCGGCAGCCGACTAACTAACTAACCAACTAGTTGAATGAACAGTTGTGGCTACTCGTAGCCGTAGTATCCAAACTAACTAACCAACCAGTAACCAACCAACCAACAACGCGGGAGCGCGCTGTCACCGCGCTCACTGCTATTAACGATTTTGAACTTAATCGTGTAGTCGGTTAAGTTTAGAATTGTAAGACAAACAGATTTTCGAAATTTTCTTAATGAATATCCGTAGATAGAGATAACGCTAAACCCATGATATCAAAAGCTAAACCAAATAGATAGATAAATCAGTTTTCTATTAATTATAGTAAAATCATAAATGTATTAACATTTATGATACGAAGAATGAAATTGTTATTTCTTTTACAATTGAATAAATTTTACATAAAAAGTACTCGTGGTTATAAAATTAGACTAAGTGAAATGCGAGTGCAAATTGAACGCTGTTTCTAGTTTCTTTAAAACGTGGTATTTGAATTATCAGCCTTCTTCTCTTCCTTAGAGAAGAAGAAAAGAAGGGTGAATTTGAATTATCACCCAGACGATTTAAATCTTAATAGCACTCGTGATTAAGCTTAGAATTGTACGACAAAACAAACTATCATTAGAGATAAATTCATTACGCCAAATGGATTACCACGACATCTGTAGTTTATTTGTAAAATAAAAGACAGCTGACGTAAAAATAAAATATGCGCTCCATAAGATCCTAGTCTTGTCGATAGACAGGTTATTAATTTATTAATTCACAGCAGTTGAAAGAGATGGCGCCAAATCAGTAAATGGATATTTAACAATTTTCTATCATTCTTTTTATTTTTAGTTTTTATTATCATTACGAAAAAGGAAATGCATATTTTCTTTTCTAGGAAGTGTAACAAGTAATATTTTTTTTAAATTATGTTATTTAATCTAAACTTATTTTATTGAATTTGGATAGTTTTGACTTTCTATAAGGAAGTCGATTATTTATATTCAAAGATGGCGTTCGATTAATATATAGATATTCGTCATTTTTTTTATTATAGTTAGTAAATTTTATAATACGTACGTACGATAAGTCATTTCAGTGAAGTATAAAATAGGTAAACAGAATATAAAAACATATCATCTAAGTTTATTACCGCCGCGGCTAGTATGAAACTGAATACTTGCTGGCAACAGGGTTTGAACGTTACTTCCTTTTGGTATAGTTACTATACTCTTTGAGCGTTACTACTTAGTTACGGTTATCCTAGACTATTGGATAGTGACAATTGATATCTAATAACTAAAGATAAACAATCCCAAGCAAAAGTTATCTCAAAACTGTCTCAAATTGTGTTGGGTAATACTAGTTATTTCTTAAAGTTTTATTCACAAAGCTATGTACAAAAGGCAATAAAAGGACATCGTTCAAAATGGCCCCAGAACCAACAAGCATTATTGTTTATATATTTTATTATATTAGTTTCAAATATCTATATCCAACGGACAAGCTGCCTTCCGAAATGATTTTTTAAAAGTATTGTGACTATTTGTGACGACTACGCCATCATCTTTACCATAAATCAATATTTTCTTTTTCTTTTTTAAAGGTTTTTGGCTTGGTATCTAGACCTTTAAGCCATTTCTTTATTTTAAATATTCTTCTGTTTTGTTATAGTCACGTTATATTTTCACATTACCAGTAGACACATTTACCCAATAGCTGAAATAGCCGGGTATCAAACTGGTTATTGCACCACAAATAGCTGGCTAGCTAAGATATTGAAATTTCGGCTAGTTACCCATCTCTAATACATTGTGCTGACGCTCGCTCGCGTACGCGCCGGCCGGTCTCGGTCCGCGCCGTCGCCATTACGCGCGAACGCCGATTTCTATTGCATTTATTTTAATTTAACATTTTGTAAAATTTTGTTTATTTTTTGTTTATGAGCCTATTTAGAGGTGGAAATATTCAAAATGTCTCGATCTCAAAGTGTTAAAGCCAGTAAAAGTGATCCCTCCGATGATAATGATGATTTCGATAAATTGTTACAACCACTTGTTATTTCCCAGGAAATGTTGTTTATGCGATTACAGTCACTATTCGAGATGTCAAAAGGTGTTGTTGAGAAACCAGAATTGTGTGATATTTTTAATGCACGAGTGCGTGATCTTCCTATGATTCGTGATAAGTTCGAACAAAATATAGGACAAATTATTGGGATTAAAAAGGATTCGAACCCGAAATTTGTACCTACTTACAAGGAGATTGACGCGTTTGATCAAATGTTCTATAGTATTCAATCTGTTGCTGCGAGTATCAACACACAACAACCTCAGGGTAGTAGTCGCGTGAAAACCAGATTACCGAAATTAGAAATATATCACTTTGATAGTAAACTTGAGAATTGGCCTACATTTAGGGATACTTTCACCAGTTTAGTTCATAACAGTTCTGACATTTCTAGCATCGAAAAGTTTTATTATCTCTTAACAGCTGTCAGTGGATCTGCCTTGACGATCGTGGAAAAGTCACTGCCGGTCACAGCTGATAATTACCCTTTAGTGTGGAGCGCTTTATTCAAGCGGTACGAAAATAAGCGAGCGCTTGCAACTACTTATTTAGATAAATTATTCAACTTCAAACCTTTGACCGTCGAATCGGCCTCGGGTTTAAATTCGTTTTTACAGACATTTCAAGAAAGTGTAAAGGCTCTTCAGTTATTAAATATACCTGACTTAGCGAGTTTTATATTGTTTTACATTTCGTTACGTAATCTCGACCCTACTACGAGACGCGAATTCGAATTAAACTCGAAGCAAGGGGAGGTACCTGCGTTCAACGATTTAATGTCATTCATCGAAAACCATGTTAAGGTTTTGGAAATGTCTGATTGTAAATCTAATGCAATAAAAAATTTAAATATAAATAAAACAAATCAAAATAAAATCAGTTCAAGTACAAATTATTCCAAACCTATTAATTTTAATAAATCAAATAATCAAAAAACTACCTTGTCATGTACGTCTGTCGGTACAGCCAAACCTAGTGAATCAATCAAATTCAGAGATTGTTTGTATTGTAAAAAACCGCATTCAATTTACAGATGTAATGAGTACATTGACCTTTCGCCGGAACAACGTCTTATCAAAATCAAGCAACTAAAATTATGTGAAAATTGCCTTCGTGATCATGCTTTCAAAGACTGTCCATCGAAGGTTCGCTGTACTATTTGTAAAAATATGCACCATCACACTTTGCATATTGACTCGGGTTCTAGTGCGGGTTCAACTTCAAGTTCGAATTGCAATAGTGACGCTGCACGCGCTGTGTCGCTTACTTGTTCGACTGAATCAACAGTGTTGCTTGGTACTGCTATTATACACGTCGCAGATAGCTGGGGTCAATACCACACCGTACGTGCTATTATAGACAGTGGTGCCATGACGGGTTACATGACTCGAGACTGCGCGAATCGACTTGGACTTACGCGACGCAAGTGTGACTTTCAACCAATAGGTTTAGGTGGGAATCCAGTATAAGACTTCGGTGTCTCGACTTGTACTATTAAACCTCGAAATAGTGATTGTCCTATTTTGACTACTGATGCTATTATCGTGCAAAATATTGCCGGTAATCTACCGACTGCGCATTTATCTGATACAGTTATCAATCAATTTCAAAATCTCGTTTTGGCTGATCCATGTTTTTATAAACCAGCAAATGTAGACATGCTGATTGCTGCTGATTTATTCCCTCATATCTATAGCGGCGAACGCATTTTCTCACAAATCGATGCTATTCCTGTGGCCATGAACTCTATCTTCGGATATGTAATTGTAGGACAGACGTCGGTACATAGTTCAGATCAGAATGCCACGGCTGCTTGTTCGGAAATTAGTCAATCAGTTGACACTAAATTCTGTGGATTGTCAACGAATATTGATCAGATCATGTCAAACTTTTGGGAGCTGGAAAACATACCGTCTGTTAAAGAACAGAATCCAGACGATGTTTTGGCTGAGGAGTTGTTTGCATCTAGTTACAAGCGCGATAGTTCTGGTAGATATGTGGTTCAATATCCTTTTCGACCATTTTTTGAGTTGGGTGATTCTCATCAGATGGCGGTTCGTAGGTTTGTCAATCTCGAGTCCAAACTTGAACGTCAACCGCTACTTAAGTCTGAGTATCACAATTTCATGAGTGAATATGAATGTCTTGGGCACATGACTTGCCTAGGTAACATGCAAAACGTGGATTCAAAATATATTATCCCGCATTTTTGCATTTTCAAACCATCGAGTACGACCACAAAACTTCGTGTTGTATTCGACGCGTCAGCTAAGACATCCAACAGTCTGTCCCTGAATTCGGTCGTCCTACCAGGTCCGAAGCTTCAGGCAGATTTAAATCAACAGTTGATCAACTTTCGTTTGAATGAGATCTGCTTGTCCGCGGATATTTGTAAAATGTACCGTCAGATTCTCATCGATCAGACTCAACGAGAGTATCAGCACATTCTTTGGCGGGATTCACCCAATAAAGAAATTCAAATTTTTCAACTCAACACCGTGACATACGGGGTGGCCAGCAGTCCATACGTCGCTATCAAAGTTCTACAGACCCTCGCTGAGAACGAAGCAGAGAGATATCCAAAAGCTTCTTCTGTACTGAAGCATGCCTTTTTTATGCATGATTTTCTTTGGTCCGTTTCCTCAGTACAAGAGGCTGCTGAGTTACAGGACGAGCTGATGGCACTCCTGCAGAGTGGTGGCTTCACGTTACGAAAGTGGTCTAGTAATTGTGTGGAAGTTCTGCAGCGATTGCCAGCAGATCATCGTGAAACCCCGGTAGAATTCACTGATGATCAGAACCTTTCTATCAAGATCCTCGGTCTTCAATGGTTACCAGCTTCGGATTCTTTTTCATTTTCAACGACTCCGTCAAGCCCCGTTGTAACAAAGAGGTCTGTTTTATCTCAGATTGGACGTCTTTTTGATCCGCTTGGTTTCGTTGCACCTTGCGTGTTCTTTGCGAAATGTTTCATGCAGAAACTGTGGTCACTGAATTTAGGCTGGGACCAGAGTTTACCTGCAAATTTGGAGGAGCAGTGGTTAACCTTTGTTAACGAACTACCTCTTTTATCCGACTTCAAGCACGAACGTCATGTCGCTGTCCCAAAAGAAACTTACTTTCAGATTCTAGGTTTCTGCGATGCGTCAAGTCACGGTTACGCTGCCGTCGTATATTTGCGTTCTTCAAACGATGCTGGCAAGAGTAAAGTCAGTCTCCTCATTGCCAAATCAAAAGTAGCTCCGTTGAAGACAATTTCTATTCCACGGTTGGAATTAATGGCAGCACATCTTTTGTCAAAATTAATCAAGTATGTCAAGTCTATCTTATATCCAATTAATGAGACACTGTTGTTCACCGATTCATCGGTAGTCTTAGCGTGGCTCAACACTCCTTGTTACCATCTCAAGGTCTTTGTGGCAACTCGTGTGGCCAAGATATTGGAAGCGGTATCTACAGATTGCTGGTACCACGTGAGTGGCGCATGTAACCCAGCTGATATCTGCTCCCGCGGCGCAGCCCCGTCTGCGTTGTTGGCGATGCATGAATGGCTTAACGGACCTGATTGGCTTTCTCTAGTCAAGCCGCTCTGGCCAGTTAAGACCATCGATGATTTCAAGGATGTCAATCCTCCAGAACTAAAGCCTCAAACCACTTTAGTTGCTGTGGATACTCCTCATTCAAAAAGTTTTCTCTACAAGCTGACTGAAAAGTATTCTAATTTTGACAAACTTATCAATGTCGTTGCTAGGTGTTTTCAGTTTATTCAAAACTGTAAGGTTTCAAAAACTGAACGGAGAGCACTCTCACTCAGTGATATTAGAAAAGCACATGAAATCATAGTTAAATCTGTTCAAAGTCATCACTTTTCGGCAGACATTACAGCCCTGTCGAGAGGTGAGCAGTGTTCCCAACCACTGAGAAAGTTAAACCCTTTCGTGGACCTCAAATGTTTTCTCAGGGTGGGGGGCAGACTTTCCCAGTCCAATTTGACTTATGATAAAAAGCACCCTCTGCTTCTGCCTAAATGTTCTAATTTTACTAAAATTCTAATTGACTATTATCACAAATTGCATCTGCATATTGGTCCAAGAACACTTCAAAGTATTATAAGTCAAAAGTACTGGATCATATCTGCTCGAAGTGCAATTCGTTCTCGTACGATTCGATGCATATCTTGTTTCAAAGTATCACCGTCAACTCGACAACCCCTCATGGGTCAGTTGCCCAAGTATCGATCTCAAGATACTCATGTATTCCACACTGTTGGAATAGACATTGGCGGTCCCTTTTATTCAAAAGAATCTAATAGAAGGAACGCTAGTATTTCCAAATCGTATTTGTGTGTGTTCGTCTGTTGTTCAACCCGAGCGGTACATTTGGAAGTTCTATCGTCCCTGAGTACGGAATGTTTTATGGCAACATTTGACCGTTTTACGGCCAGACGCGGCCTATGTCATTCTATAATTTCTGATAATGCCACGAACTTCGTGTCAGCCGGCAAGCATCTCGCAGAAGTTTCAAAGTTCCTTAATTCAAATCATGATAACTTGAAAAGTAAGGTAACTAGCCGTGGAATTGAGTGGAAACATAATCCTCCCACAGGAAGCCATTTTGGTGGGTTATATGAATCTGCCATCAAATCGGCGAAAACACACTTAAAGCGTTCAATAGGCACTAGGGCATTATCCTTTGAAGAATTAACGACAGTCTTCTCTCGTGTTGAGGCTGTATTAAATTCCAGACCATTGTGTCCGTTATCAAATGATCCTACAGAGTTTGAAGTTTTAACTCCATCGCATTTTTTAATAGGTCGAGACCTTCTCTCTGTACCAGAATATGATCTCACTGGTCTATCAAATACTTGTCTTGGTCGTTGGCAGGCCACCCAGCAGCTTTCCCAGCAGTTCTGGAAGCGTTGGAGACTAGACTTTCTACATACACTGCAACAGCGACAGAAGTGGTTTAGCAACTGTCAAAATCTCAAAATCGGAGATCTTGTTCTTTTACATTCTGATGCTCCACCTCTGCAGTGGCATTTAGCTAGAATAACAAAAATTCATCCCGGACCTGATGGCGTTGTTCGCGTTGTCAGCGTTCGCACAAAGAATGGCGAGTTTACTCGTCCGGTTGTCAAAGTTAGCCCTCTCCCTTTGGAGCAGGACTTGCATTAACTCAATTTAATCATTTATTTTGCTCACATAGATTTTACTGTAAACCTATGTGAGAAATTTCTTTAATATACAGTCCACACTCTACCACATGACACATTTACTACATATTTCAAAATAACATTTTTCAAAACACTACATACATATTTCAACCTCCTGGTTTGGTAACTGGGAAATCCTGGTGGATTTCGGTGGGGGGAATGTTGGGTTTTGGGCTTTCAAAATTTAAATTCACCCGCCAATTCATCGACTGTGCTACATGTCATAAGCACATATTAAAACTTCTCGCCATCCGGTTGGTGGCGCGTCGATCGCTTTCAAAAAATTCGATTCGTTAGCGACGACACGTATGTCGCCCGGTCTGCTCAAAATAAGTGAAAAACTATCTAAAGACATTAAAAACTTCAGTGAAGTGCCAAGAAACAGTTACCCATGGACTTGACCCACCGATTCATCTAATTGTGGACCCTATTCTTCAATTTTGGACGCAGTTGGGAACCATCAAGAACATCGTGGCGGGTGACGTACCTAAAACGTTTGTCTATTTATTCCGTAGCCCTTTACTGTCTAATATTTTGTCTAGTATTTTCAAATTATATTATTCAATCTCCAGTTGTGTTCCGTACACAACAGTATGTATGTATGAATGTTTGTTACTCTTACACGCAAAAACGGCTCAACAGATTTTGATGAAACGTGGCACACTGGTAGTCCATATCCTGGAATAAAACATAGGCTACTTTTTATCCCGGGAAAAGATAAGATCTTTCGGAACACAGGTGAAACCGCGGGAGACAGCTAGTTTTAATAAAAATTCGTTTCAGGATGGTCGACAGTTGTCGAGCTGCTGTGGACATGTGTGGGTCGGCTGGCGGCCATCTTGTGTGGAGTAGTACTCACAGCGATACTCGTACTCATCATGGTTGCTACTACTGTACAAATGAGGTAAATATTACTGTTTTTATCAACCCCATGACTCCAAAGATATCTGATAAGTTTTTATTTTATTCTCGATAAGTTTGTGTTTGACCACAATCTCACCAAGGTAAGCGCTGATGTGGCCGAAGGTGGTAAGCACACAAAGCCTAGATGGGAACTGGCTCTTAAGTGCAGCTGTCGGAATACACCGATAGGTGCTTGGCGACAGGTTTTCAACTTGAGGGTGGTAGCCAGCCAGTCGGGTACTACAAAGTACCCTACCACCAAGCTATGGTTTCCTCACGATGTTTTCCTTCACCGAGAGATCAAGCTCATTGTTGGATTCGAACCCACGACCTTCGCCGCGGTATCCGACGTCACTACCACTGAGCTATCATCGCTTTAAGTGTAGCGGATATAGTACCAGCACTACATGCGAGTCGAGTCAGGGGAAAAGTAGTAAAGTAGAGGATTTCCCTAGAGACTACAGCATGGGGTTCTTCAAAAGAGGAGTAAGAAGGTTTATGCAAGGTCGGCAACGCGCTCGTGACGCTGGTGTTGCAATGAAGAATGTTACCTAATTTTGAATATTAGCTGTCCATATTCTCTGTCAAAAATAAAAAATACAAGTGAAAGAATTACTTCGCTACGTCAATTAGTTTCCGATTTATAGAAGTAAACGTGCGATGCGGACTCGTACTCGATGTGCCATACTTGTGTGACGGTGTGACGTCAATGTGCAACGTTCCGCTATGAGCGAGTGTTGCACATAGACGTCAAATGCGGTCACGTGACTGTTAGCGGGACTCGATTTTATCGGAAGTTTAAATGCCTGTAAAATCAAAACTAATAGGTATTTTTGACTACAGCAAAAACTTGTGTATTTGTATACATACAAGCTTTACTGTAACAAGCTTTCAACCGATTTGGCATACCTATTAACATTATCCATTGTGAAAACACAAGCTTATCCAATATAAAATAAAAATGGGGGTCAACCATAATGGATTTCGATTGCTCTTGAACAGACGAACAAAAAAAATGGTCGTCGGATGGTAATTCGCGACCTGCGTAAATGAAATTCATTATCGTTGATCTCTATTTACAGCTCATCGACCCCCAATTTTATTTCGCTGTCTATATAGATGTTTAATTGTAGGTACCTGACAGAACCATGGATAGTTGTACCAATATTCTGGATGCCGTATCTCCTTGCTGCAGTGGCTACCTCACAGGCCTTCGACGCTTGGAGGACTAAAAAGGTATCTATGTATTATATATCTATCTTCTATACTAATCATAAAGAGGAAAGATTTGATTGTTTGTTCGCATTGAATAGGCTCTGAAACAACTGGACCGATTTGAAAAATTCTTCCACCATTAGAAAGCTATATCATCCCTGATGATCATAGGTTATATTTTGTCCCGGGAAAAGATAAGATCCCACTTGAACACGGGTGAAACCGCGGGGGACAGCTAGTAAGATATAAAATTCACAATGTACGCGATGAACTCCTTATCCGATCTTAATGAAACTTGGCACACAAATAGATTACATCCTGGAATAAGAGATAGGTTACTTTTTGTCCCGGGATCAGAAAAGATCCTACGGGAATAGGGGTAAAATCGCGGGGTACAGCTAGTATTTTAAAGTATATAAAAGCGAAATACTCGATAAGTATTGTAGCGACATCTATCTACACATAGATATAGTTCGCACGACTCCTAGATAGATGGCGCTCCAATAATCTACATCGCACTAACGAAGTTTTCTATGCGATAAAAAAATATATAAATATATCCTGGCATATTTGTTCACACACGGCTATCTGATCCCAAACTAAGCAGAGCTTGTAATATGGAAACCAGATGACTGATATACTACATATACTACTTTTTTTTCAACTACCCTCAGTTAAGGCGCCAAAAATGCGGACGCTACTGTCGCTCCCGTATCAGACTGTACAGTCTTACTAAAGCCGCTTCACGGACCCTGTTTACATCACCTATTTAAGATGGATCGAATCCTACAATGGGCTTGAGCTTTCGGTGAAGGAAAACATCGTGAGGAAACATCGTGTGTTCCGGCAGTTGCACTTGAGAGCCAGTTGCCTTTAAGGTGTACTACACATTGGCAATCCCCTTGGTATTGCTAATGTCTATAGGCGACGGTAGTCACTTACCACCAGGTGACCCGTCAGCTTCGTTGTCACTTGTGATGTATAAAAAGATGTATATGTGTTATACATTGTTAATCAGTTCGTAAAGCTATATATGTTTTGGCATAACAGAGTGGCCTTAACCGTTCGATCCGCACGTTGCAAGCTATGTGTGCCACCCGGCTACTGTTGGCTGTATCTTTGCTGGTAATGGCTTGTATCAAGAGCTTGGCCACCATGCGGTACTTGGTGACGGCGCCACTGTTCGTGACGTCACTGGCGGCGCTAGTGTCGCTCACTATAGTTAGATGTGTGAGGTTGCAAGGTTAGATCTTCATTTATCCTACTTCTATGATATAGAGAGTGCCATCTACGAAAATGAGCCCACTCTTTATCTTAAAATAGAGTTGTAGTGCTGCATATCGATATATACAAATCGATATAAACATATCGACAACACACTTGCACTGTAAGGGATTAAGAAAAATAATTGTGCGCGTGCTGTTTCTTTATGCATTTGCTACTTAGAAGCCGAACTTTGTAGGAAACTTAACTAATAGATTGGAAGGATAGGATACTTTTTATCCCGGTTATAATTTTAGAGTTTGTTTCTCTTTATGTATCTCATGCATAGAGTTTTAATAGAATCGGGCCAAGAATTGACCCTTGTGGCAGCCCGTGGATAACTTTTTTCTAGCTTCTTGTTGTAGTTCAAAATTTACCTATTATTTTTTGATATGCAAGGTTGTTTTTGGCAATATTTATTAAATTCATCAGTTATCATGTATTATCAAGTATTTGCAACAAGGCTTCCTGATTAATAGAGTCAAAAGCCTTACTTAAGTCTTTTACAATCATTGATATGTTATCTGACTTGGCCATGGTTTCTGTATTCTGATAATCAGTCCTAGATAATAATATGTGGGAGTTCACGCAAGAAGGGTCTAGTGGTCGTTATTTACTCTCCGATATTCGCAGTTTCGAAAATTGGGTAGATCAGATTGGTCGGTTATGTCTAAATATTTTGAATTAAATGCATTTCCATCTGTATTGTAAGTATGTAAACTGTGTAAAATTCTAATCTAGGACAACTTTCTTGTTAACTTTGGCTACTGGTACTTTTGGCTACAAACTTAAAAAATGCTTCTTCTCAAATTAACTTTTTCAGAGATTCCAATTTGAAAAGTATCTATACTTTCGCCAATTTCGATATTATTTTAATTTCAATACGGATATTTTTTTAATCCCTATTATCAAGTGAAATACCGAATCTATTCTCTTCTCGATGCCCTACTACTAGACCCCTTTTTGCGTGGCCTCCCACATTATGTGCATTTACTCTAAAAACTGCTGTTATAAGAGAAATAACTTTTCTGCTTCAGATATTGACTTGCTCCTTTTGCCCTATGCGTTGAATGTACTGGTGTGTTTTTTTTATGAGATAATGAGGCAATATATATTTTTCTTTTTTTTCATTAATTCATTTATTTTTTCATTCATAGTATCCTGTGCTTTCGACCCAAATGAGACACAGTCAAAAATCAATTTTTATTTAGTAATACTTTCCTACAGCATGGCAACATCTACTCCTAGAGTTGGTATTGTCTCTTCCGTCAACGATGTTCACGTACACACTAGCTCTTCGACTAGACGCGATGATGTTGCCCATCATGGGTAGATCTAGCTCCGACACCCCGGACTATACCGTCGCTATCCTCAACGTGGGTCTAGCTATCATTGTGTCCACTACTGTTGTGAGTATTTCACCACATTTTACTTCACTGTATTACTCTACACTTCACTGTACTTCACTACACTACACTTCACTGTACTTCACTACACTTAACTGTACTTCACTGTACTTCACTACACTTAACTGTACTTCACTTCACACATGTTACTTCTTTTCTTGGTTTATTTTAGCCAGACGAAATGAAAGCTTTTGGTTGGTGTGTTGGAAAGTTGTAATTAATGAATTAATTTTAATTTCTGTTCTGGTTTATATTAACTATATACAGACTTGGCTCAAGTCTAGTGTGCTGTGATAATATCACAAACATCAGTAATGATTGACCATACGAAAAGACGAAGTTATGCTGTATAACACTACAGTCACTGTACTACACTACTCTTCACTTCTCTATATTACAGTGCACTTCACTGTATTTCACTACACTACACTTCTCTATATTACGGTACAGTTTACTGTACTTCAATACACTAAAATTAACTTCACTGTGTTACGCTTAACTTTACTGTCCTATACTTAACTGTTCAACACTACTCTTAACTTTAGACTTCACAACATTTAATTTTACTACACTACACTTCACTCCCACAAACTCCAAAAAACAAATTATTATTATTATTTATTGATCAGGCCGGCGGTTGATTCAACTGATAAGTGCCTATATCTTGTTGTTCTTCTCTTTGAGATGCTTGTCGAGCCGGTTTTTAAACTGGTTAATATTTTGTGCTGTTACAACGTCTTCTGTCAATTACAAGTCAAACAATAAACCAATACGTCTTGTCACCAGTCGGGCATCGAACTGCTGTTCTCTCGCAAGCGTCTCTGGATGGTGCTGAGCCTTGTGGGTGTCGCTAGCCTCATCATCATGTTCATTCCGTTCAGCCCCTACAGTGATGACGGACCCTCCACTCAGAGACATTACTGGTTTGTAAGTACATTATGTATTTCGAAATTTGACCATAAAGTTTATTGGAAAAAGTCTGTTTTCAGTTCCCCCCCCCCCCCCTTAATATTGTACTACTTACCGGACACCTGTATATCAGAAGCCTCAGCCAAACCTAAATAAAAAAAACTTGAGAGGTGTCAGTCAAGGGACACCCGGATGGAACGAAGTTATATAAGTTACATAAGTCGAGAGAGTATATATAAAAAAAAATAAAAAACAAAACAAAAAAATTATCATTTATATAAGTTATATAAGTCGAGAGAGTATATATAAAAAACAATAAAAAAAAACAAAACAAAAAAAAACATTTCTCATCAAATGAAAATATCTGGCTTGCTTTCTATAAGAGAGAGAGAGAGAGATAGAGACAGACAGAGAAAGATGCGCACGGCGCACAGCTTACAATAGCTTACTATAGCAAAAAATGTCGTGACAACTAGCCCCCTTTCACAGCGCGCGAATTGTAAAAACTTTTTTTTACTAGTTTTTTTTTTCATAGCACACGCAAATAACAACATACAACTCCTCTCATCACCCCGTATCCCGTACGTCTGGGGTCCTCATCACCAAGTACGACCCATACACCACGGATAACGTGGAACAAGCTCTCATCACCGCCGGACTGAACATCAACACTAGGACTAACTTCACCTACGACTGTACACATAGTGTTTTCTGCGACTTGCCTCTCTTTAGGAGTAGTACGGCTAAGTCTCTGTAAGTATAAATATCCTACTAATATTATAAACTAGGTTTTGCCCCGCGGTTTCCGAAGCATCTTTCTTATCTTTTCCCGGGATATAAAGTTTTTTTTTAATTCTGGATAAGATTGTGTTTGACCACCATCTCACCATGGTAAGTGATGATGTGGCCGAAGGTGGTCAGCACACAAATGATAGATGGATAAAAAGTATCCCATGTTTTATTCCAGGATATGATCTAAGGCGATGATAGCTCAGTGGTAGTGACGTCGGACACCGCGGCGAAGGTCGTGAGTTCGAATCCTACAATGGGCTTGACTTTTCGGTGAAGGAAAACATCGTGAGGAAACCATAGCACGGTGGTAGGGTACTTTGTAGTACTCGACTGGCTGGCTACCACCCTCAAGTTGAAAATCTGTCGCCAAGCACCTGTTGGTGTGTTCCGGCAGTTGCACTTGAGAGCCAGTTGCCTTTAAGGCATTGTAATAAGGTGTACAACACATTAGCAATCCTCCTGGTATTGCTAATGTCTATAGGCGACGGTAGACACTTACCACCAGGTGACCCGTCAGCTTCGTTGTCACTTGTGGTATAAAAAAAAACTTGTGTGCCAAGTTTCATAAAAATCCGTTCAGCCGTTTTTGCGTGATTGACCAACAAACATTTACATTTATAATACGGGAAATAGGAATAGGATAGGATGTGAAAGTTTGTATGTTTGATGCTCAATCACGCTAAAACAGCTGACCTTATTTTGAACAAATTAAAAACAAAACATGCATATACTCCATACCATATGGGTCGATATGTTTCAGGTCAGCTAGTATTTGTGACGGATAGAGGTTAGGTCAGGATAATAATAATTAATTTGTTAGCACAAATTAACTATGACAACAAGTGTATCGTGCCACGCCCGAGCAAAGACTGCGCTCACGGTTTGTTTTTTGGGGGGACCATAGACACCCTTACGCGGAATCGCTCCGTCTATTTATAAAGATTACAGAGTGGGGGCATCGAATGACGCGCTCGGTGGCGTTATGCGTTGTTTACAAGATATGTAGGAGCGAGGTGTTAGACTCCTCCATTGAAAAGGGAAGATCTTCCGCCAGGCTAGGTCATCGTGCCTCGGGACCGCGGTCCAACTGTTGATGTTGGAATCTTGTATATATGCAGATCGCATAGAAAACTTCGTAAGCGCGATGTAGATTATTGGAGCGCCATCTATCTTTTTTTTTTGTTGCTGGCAATCATCCTTTTAGGATATTTCTGCCAATGTCAAAGTATTTGAAATGGTCTTGGTCCATTTGTCACATATTTTTTTTACATAAGTTTTTTAACGCAACGTCACTCTGCAAGTTCCCGCCATCTATCTAGGAGTCGTGCGAACTATATCTATGTGTAGATAGATGTCGCTACATACATGTGTATAAAAATATATTTGAATGATACAGGTCTCGCAGCTTGTTTCTATATACTGGCCCGCCGGCTTCGTTCGACCCGCCCGCCTCGCTGCTCGCTAACAGAACTTGTGTTGGAGAGATTTGTACATATCACTTCTTAATGACTGGTTAGTTAACATTTTTATTATCTACTAGCGGGCTCGGCAAACGCCGAAATTAAAATAACACTTATAACCCGATTCCAGCGCCACCTACCGGGCCAGGAACTCATTGAAATATTCACACAAAATTTCATCCAAATCGGTCCAGCAGTTTAGGAGTTGGGTTACAAACACACGTACAAAATAATTATATATACCGATATTAGGATATAGAATTGTGTTAAACATACTTACCAAAGGCGACGATAGCTCAGTGGTAAGTGACGTCGGATACCGCGCCGAAGGTCGTGGCTTCGAATCCTACAATGAGCGGAAACATCGTGAGGAAATCATAGCACGGTGGTTGGGTACTAGGTAGTACCCGACTGGCTATCACACACAAGCTGCACTTGAGAGCCAGTTCCCATCTAAACTGTGTGCTTACCACCGGCCATATCATCACTTACCATGGTGAGATTGTGGTCAAACACAAGCTTATCCTAAAGTAAAAAAAAAACTTATGTTCCCCACAGGTGCAAATCACAACACTCTAACAATATGGCCTCATGAAAACGTGACTCTGACCTCATGGTCACTCTCAAGTACTCCCAGAGTGTCGTTCGTACAGAACCACCGACCTGTCTACGTTATAGGGCACTCGGTCGCTACATTCACAAAACATGTAGTACCCACTTCAATTAGTATCACCTTTATTGTAAGTATTTATCTAAGTAGCTTTTATAGCTATTAAGGCGATGATAGCTCAGTGGTAAGTGACGTCGGATACCGCGGCGAAGGTCGTAGGTTCGAATCCTACAATGAGCTTGAGCTGAGGTGAAGGAAAACATCGTGAGGAAACCATAGCACGGTGGTAGGGTACTTTGTACCCGACTGGCTGGCTACCAGCCTCAAGTTGAAAACCTGTCGCCAAGCACCTATCGGTGTGTTCCGACAGCTGCACTTGAGAGCCAATTCCCATCTAGGCTTTGTGTGCTTACCACCTTCGGCCACATCATCACTTACCATGGTGAGATTGTGGTCAAACACAAGCTTATCCAGAATTTAAAAAAAATATATAGCACATAGCATATTGGTTCCTTACCCAAAGGGTAAAAACGGATACTCTATTACTAAGACTCTACTGTCCGTCTGTCTGTCACCAGGCTGCATCTCATGAACCGTGATAGCTACACAGTTGTAATTTTAAAATTTAACAACTAATACAAAAACAGAATAAAATAAATTTTAAAAAATTGCTACATTTAGCTCAGTGGTAAGTGACGTCGGATACCGCGGCGAAGGTCGTGGGTTCGAATCCTACAATGAGCTTGAGCTTTCGGTGAAGGAAAACATCTTGAGGAAACCACAGCACGGTGGTAGGGTACTATGTGGTACTCGACTGGCTAGCCACCATCCACCCTCAAGTTGAAAATCTGTCGCCAAGCACCTGTTGGTGTATTCCGGTAGTTGCACTTGAGAGCCAGTTGCCCTTGCCCTTACAACACGTTGGCAGTCCCCCTGGTATTGCTAACGTCTATAGGCGACGGTAGTCACTTACCATCAGGTGACCTGCCTGCCTCGTTGTCACTAGTGACAAAAAAAAACATTTGTACGGAACTTTTTTTTTTGTTGCTAGTTCTTGGTACGACCGTCCCACCTTTTCAGGTGGGTCGTGGTGCAAGCCTAGAGCCAATAAATGTAGAATACTTCACTCCACATTCTATTTTAATTTTACATAAAACTACTATTTTTGTAACTTATAAATCCCACTAATATTATAAATGTGAATGTTTTTATGCATGGATGAAGTTTGTTACTCATTCACGACAGCACGGCTGAACGAATCTGTATAAAATTTGGCACAGAGATAGATTATAGTCAGGAATAGCACATCCCACGGGAACGCGAGTGAAACCGCGGGGGACAGCTAGTACTTAAAATACGGGGATTAAAATACTTAAACTAAAACTGTTTTAATATTTCAGGTGCCATTATCGCTTCAATCTCAACCAGTGTTATCAGTATCTCACCATTCTCACAAAATACATCATCCACAAGACTATACGGACGAATTCAAAAACATATTACAAGCAATGCCCAAATACTTTAATATAGCCAACTTTCTAAGTTTCAGAGATAACTACGAATTTTAAATGCAATTTATTGACGCTGAATTGTTGGGTTGTAGAGTCGACTGATATGTTGTAATTAATTATAATATTTAGGGATCAATTATAATTGCTCGGTGGTAGGGTACTAATCTGAACAAATTAGTCAGTAATTTCGGAGCGATGTGATACATATGTGTAGGATAAGTAATTAAGATTATAATATTTATGTGAAGGCAAATATTTTTATATGTATTCACATACATAGAAGATGTAATTCTTGTGACAGTCGTTGCGCTGCGGCCTAGTCCGTAATGCATTATATCAATTTTAGTATTTTTATTTATTTATTTAATATAATAATGTGTAAGTGAATAACTTTTCATATTTGTTTTGATACTTAATTTTGGATAAATTCTTAGGTATTTTATGTTTTCTTCGGTACTTGTACTTGTTATGTGATAACGCTGTTTTCTAATGTTATTATTGTTGTTAAAATTGATTGTTTTAATAAATGTATTTTTATTTATTTAAAACGAATAACACTGAAAGCCACACCACAAGCCACACCACACAAGCCTACAGCCTGGTGACATACATACAGACGGACAGTAGTCCTATTACTAAGACTGCTGTCCGTCTGTATGTATGTCACCAGGCTGTATTGAGAACCGTGATGGCTAGACAGTTAAATTAATCTTAATAGCAATTAAATTAATCGCAATTATTTTTTAATCAATTAGTTATGAAATTTTAATTGATGAATGCACAACACTAGGAGGTACTCATGGAGAAAACACGTACTTTCTCTGATGTGAATGAGATACCATTAAATTTGTAGGTACTTAATTAAAATAAAAAACAATATTATTAAGGAAATATTTTATTTCAAATTCAGTCTTTCTTTAACGTCAAACTTCAAAAATGTCAAAAAACATGTCAAGTCCGACTTACTCATGATAAAAATAAAAAAAAAAAACAACAAAAATATTTTTCACACGAAACGACATTTTAACATTTAAATCGTATTTTCGTGTGAAATTTTTACTTAAAACTAATATAATACATATTTACAGGGTGTACACAACTAAAGTAATGTATACAAATTAAAACAACATTTTTATTAACCCCCTTTCCACATTTTATTGAGATCTGTACAATCACTGGTTTAGTATAAAAAAAAACAGGATAAAATAAACACATTTTTGCATACTTATTTTATTAGCCTTACAAGACAGTAACCATGGTTTTAAAATAAAAACAAACTTATCTATAATAGAATATAATGCAAGAAAATATACCTATTTCAAAAGTCTTACAATATTCGATTGCAAGGGATTATTTAGAATTTGGTGTATAATACACCTTATAGCATGTTATATTAGTAAAAAAACAAAATAGCATAACATTAGTTTTAGACAAAACATCTAGATAACTTTTAAATACCATATAGGTTTTAATATACGCTCAAACCTATTTAAAAAAGAAAACATGAAAAAGAAATCCTATTAAAACTTACCTTCTTAATTCAAACATTTGCATCGAGTTAAAGAATTTTAATATCTAACATTTAATCAAAGATATAACCAAACGAATTGGAATATCTTATATACATAAAAATATCTTAACCCTAAAAATTAAACTAAAAAGAAAAAAATCAAGTATTAGTATTAGTACTAAAATCAAAAATATCTCGAAAATGGAGACATTTTTACTGAGGTAATTTTTGTATATTTTTTTATTTGGTAGGTGACCCGCCCACTTAAGTTTGTAAGTACTTACCGGACAACCTGTATAACACATTTTTAACTGATGGTTAAATAGAACTTAAGTCACTATAATATCAGATTGCTTTTCAAAAGTGCATTGCAACTAAACAGGACTTGTAACATACTCGAGTTCAAGGTACTGTACTCTAAAATGTATGGGACAGCTGTTGGTCCCATAGAAATATTTTGTATTCATGAGTTAATTTAACCCTGAAAGTTTAGCTAATGAATACCTCTTCTAATATTTCTTCGATTGCAATTTTCAAGGTATGTAATAAGTGTAATCATTTGAATTTTTGATTTTGTAACTTATGTATGTCTAAAAATTTACTGTACATTTCTCTATAGTAATAATAGTGATATATTTAAAATCATTTTGACTGTCCCTTTTTTATCGAAACCATTTTCAATGTCCTAAAGTATGTTAATTTTGCTTTTACACATAATGAGAGAAGAGGCGACATATTTACCATGATTATTAGCTAATTTAGGCATCTCACGACATTATTTAGTCGAAATACAGAGATAAATGAAATATAGGACATTAGACTAAATTCTCTAAATCCTGAGCAAAAGTAGTAATAATACAATCAGTAGATAGGTTATATGCGCTCCGAAAGAAGGAGGCTAAAAAGTGGCTAATTAGCCTACTTTCTCATCTCATAGTGTCTCATCGCCGGCATCAATTCAAATCAAATCAAAAATCTCTTTATTAAGTGAACTTATTTACAAGTATTTATAATCGTCACAAGTTTGATATATCATGTTTTTTTTTTTACTCTAATGCGGTTGAAATGTTGCATTTGCTGTGAAGATCAACAGATGCACTTACATACCGAGTGCAATTAAATATAAAAAGAACCAATAATGCCATCGTGTGTTATAAGATATCCTAATGTAGTGTGGATATTGCAAGTTATTTATGTGTGCGTTACAGTGACATTTCTCGGCCATTTTTTTAAATCGAATGTTGTGTAGGTAACCTATCTACAACTTTTAACTTATAATATCATTGAGTAATAATAATAAATATATTACATAGGATAATTTTAATTGGGTATGTCATGCCGATAAAAATACATAATCTTTCTAATATTATAAAGAGGAAAGATTTTTATGTATAACGAATAAACTCAAAAACTACTGGGACGATTTCAAAAATTCTTTCACCATTTTAATGCTACATTATTCCAGATTAACATAGGCTATATTTTTATCCCGGGATAAGATAAGATCCCACGGGAACGCGGGTGAAACTGCGGAGGACAGCTAGTTATCAATAATCCTACAAAATATTTTGAGCCTAAGAAATACCATTAATGTTATGATAATTAAATACAGTAACACTAAAAACGTAGTGCTGTGGCAAGCTAGCAATTTGAGTACTCGAGAAACCCCAATATTATTTAATATTGTTTAGAGTTAAACTAGAATAATTTACTTGTAATTTTTTTATATTTTATGTATTTTTGACTTATATAAGGTATGTTTAAATGCTCTTTCATCCATACCCAGTCAAAATCAACCTGTTTAAGTTATTGTTATAAATTAAAAACCAAAGGTTACATTATTCAAAATAATTAGAACAATTTGACGAAGAACCTAAAGAAGTCTTATTGAAAAAAATCAGTTCACATATTATATTTTTAAGGCATACAATATCTAGTTCGGTAAGGACCGGTAAGTAGAACGACAAACTGAAGGGGGAGATAGGTGGGGGGGGTCACCTACCAACATATACTAAAATGGCCTTAGTAAAAGTGTCACTAAAAATCAAAATATTTCAAAATTGGTGACCATTTTACTGAGTTAATTAGTCTCAAAAAAAAATACATATTTGGTATAATAACATTAATTCATGTCACTTTTTAAATGAATTCAAATTAACAAAACTAATATTATAAAGAGAAAAGACTTTCTGTATGTTTCTTTTTATGGATATACACAAAAAATACATGACCGATTTTAAAAAATCTATCTCCTATAGAAAGCTACATTATAAGTAAATAACATGGACTATATATTATTTTGATTCACTAGGGAAAGGTTTTAGTTTAAATTATACAGAAATGTTACTAGTTGAAGAAAGTTTTGGGCATGAGATATTCCTTTAAGATAATCAGATATTAACAGATTACAATTTCACCCAACATAACAGTTGAGAAACAGATTGCATAAATATATAATGTCGATGTCTTTTTTTATATTGTCCGACCGAAGTTTCGAATTCGGTAGGTTTCGGCAAAAAAAATTTCGCCCAAAGGTTCGGTTTCGGATCTCGTTCGTCTCATTTGTTAAAATTTAAACTGAGAATACAATTTTTTCGACTTTTATAAGTGAACTTGTTTTATTTGAAACCACCTACACGACGTACAAGTGGTTCATTGTTCCATAGACATACTAGAAATAACGGTCCACAGATTTTTTAATTCATAATATTCAATTTTAACACATCTATAAAAGTTTCGGTTTCGTTTTCGGCCGAAACTAGAACCAATACCGAACCTTCGGTTTCGACTTGGGCAAAAAACATGTTTCGTTCAGACACTAGCTTTTAGCATCATAAATGAAACTTACCTTTTCACAAACCAAAACGATAAAAACATAGTCAAGTTTATAATTACATATATTGAATAAAATATATACAGTGTCCGGGATGTAGAACGCCAAACTTAAAGGGAAGATATGGGCGGTTCTCCTAACAAATATACAAAAATTACCTTTGTAAAAGTGTCACCATTTTCCGAGATATTTAATATCTACAATTCAAATATCTCGAAAATTCTGACCTTTTTATTGTTTTAATTTTTGTATATTTGGTAGGTGATCCGCCCGCCTATCCCCCTCTTAAATTTGTCCTACTAATTTAACTAGCAAATTTTATTGCTAAAAGATACAGTATTATTTCCAAATTATTGTTTCCATACAAATACGGACTTCTTTCTTTTAATAAATCAGACTTAACTTTACATATGTTTATATAACATAAAAAATAACTTAAAATTAGATTGCTATTTAAAAAAAAAACAAATAACTGTATTTTTGATACACCGTCCTGTGTCTTAAATATATATTTTGACCTCGGATCATAAAAACAAAGAGATATACAATGAGTTAATGAACGCCGCAAAAAATTATAGCTGTTGAATTAAGACAATAAGGTAAGGTATGAGTAAATTAAATTGTAGTAATAAGTTATTAAAAACTAACTTAATAAAAGGATTAGTTACTACTACACTCTTTTTCCTAATCTCTTACAGTGCAGGTGTGCATCCTTTCGATAGTTTTGTAGTGTCGATATGTCTATATACAGCACTACAACACTAGTAAAACTATGCACAATTGCACTGTAAGGGATTAGGAAAGAGTGGGGCGCGTTCGTGGATGGCACTATCTATAAATTTTAATATTTTGTTATGTGTTTGCTTCTTAGAAGCTGAACTTTATAAGAAACTTAACGAATAGATAGACTTTTTATCCCGGTTAAACCAGTGTCATATCTTAATTTTAGAGTTTTTTTCTTAATATGTATCTGATACATAGTTTGAATAGAATCGGGCCAAGAATTGAACCTTGTGGCACCCCGTGGATAACTTTTTTCTGTCGTCTTGTTGTTGTTCAAATTTACCTATTACTTTTTGATGTGCATGGTAGCTTTCTGAAATATTTATTAAATTCGTCAGTTATCATATATTATCAAGTAACTAGTGTCCGATCGAAACCTGTTTTTTTTACATAAACCGAAACGGCACATCTATGATGAGAACTCACCTCTTTGTTTTTATGATCTAAGTAATTTTTACAAGCATTTTTATTTAATGTTAACATACTAATAGTAATGTCATAATTATCAACGCAACGTGACTGTCAAACGACTGGCGGCAACCATTTTGTGATTGAATTTCTTCTTGAAACTTTCCGCGGCGACGGTCGTTTTGAACGTTATCTTCGCAGTTCGCTCTTCTTTATCCAAAATTAAATTCTGCAACAATTCCTTGAATTTTTTTTATACTATCACGTTTGACTTAGTACTAACTTAATATTTAGTTTTGTTGTACATTTTGCTGGTGAAAAGTGAAGAAAAAATGTTGAGTAACTATGTAATTATTTAAATGGAATATGGAAAAACACATAACAGAGATATTTATACAACTTTGTAGGTAAATAAGTCACTCATCATATTTTATTTCACAAGTAATTCAAATTCAATATATTTCTTTATATCGCAGCATTATAGCGTCAATAAGGTATTTGACTACACTGAAAATATAAATAAAACTGTTTTTAGCTTAACAGTAAACATTCTAAACCAATTTAGCCATCGTAATATTTGAAAATATGTATGTTAATAAGAAATATTCATGTTTGACCGCGTGATTGAGAAAACGCTCGGTACTGATTCTGAGTGTGACGTCACCTGCTTGTAAATAACAAAATGGAAATAGTGTAATGAAATATATTTTGACAACTAAAAGTTTGTTTACAAGCAGGTGACGTCATTATATCACGTGACCTATGCATTATGGCGTCTTAGCGTTTTGGTGGCCATTTTATTAATATAAACTTTGATGGTAATTTTTAAAGAAAATATAGAAAGTCGCAAAGAATTAAGCAAATTGCAAATATGCTATAATGAACAATTTTAAATACTTTTCTGAAACCTGTCAAATACAGGCATATAGGTATTTATAACAATCGAAAATCGTTTCTATGTACCAAAAAACAAGACTGTTTTTGGTATTGATTCCAAAATTGTTTCCGACAAGCAAAATACCGACAAAGAAATTAATTTTATACTTTTTGTTATATATTGAAAATGAATTATATACTTTATTACAGTAAAAATAAGACTTATAATAACGTAGGTACATGCATTTAAAAGATGTTATGCTATTGATTAATATCTAAAGGATAAACAAGTCCTTTTTTTCAGTCATTCGTAATTTTTTTGACATAAGTAGGTATAGATATTTTTTATGTCAAAATTATATTATATAAACATTTTAAATATAATTTAGGTATGTATCATATCATACAGTCATACATAGAAAGAATAATTTAAAATTTATACAAGGTTTTATACTTATTCATACGTGAAGTAAATATTTTGTACCCCTTTTTTCTGGTTTATTTGTCAACCGATTCTCTTTTTTAGAAAGAATAATTTAAAATTTATACAAGGTTTTATACTTATTCATACGTGAAGAAAATATTTTGTACCCCTTTTTTCTGGTTTATTTGTCAACCGATTCTCTTTTTTAGAAAGAATAATTTAAAATTTATACAAGGTTTTATACTTATTCATACGTGAAGAAAATATTTTGTACCCCTTTTTTCTGGTTTATTTGTCAACCGATTCTCTTTTTTTTATATCTTATTAATGAGATTTAGTATTATCAATAAAATATATTGGAAAGGGTTACCTAGTTGTTCATTCCTAAAAAAAATAAGCCTTCACAGAAAAAAACTGACAAAATGTCTCCCTATTTAACATAAAATCTCTTGAGCATTTCTGTATTTCTAA
Source organism: Ochropacha duplaris (assembly GCA_951361185.1). Taxonomy (NCBI): domain Eukaryota; kingdom Metazoa; phylum Arthropoda; class Insecta; order Lepidoptera; family Drepanidae; genus Ochropacha; species Ochropacha duplaris. The sequence continues at coordinate 785,808 of OX592712.1, read as the reverse complement.
AATATGTTTTATTAACTTATAAGATAAAGAAGTAAGATCACTTGCGAGTTTGTTCATAGAATGTTAACTCCAGAACTAATGATCTACATATATTATTATCTGTGAATGGTTTAGGCTTGATAGACTTATAACTAAAGCCTTAAAAAACAAAAAAAAATATCCGTGGGTGGCAATGGCGAGACTTATCGCCGCGGTAGAAAGTTAGTTTTCATATACAGCATAACCTTGTATAAATTGTCAGACAGATTTGAACTTATTTTAAGAAAGAACAATGACTAGTTTTATTTGAAGTCATATACAAAACTATAAAAATATTATTATAGAAAACTGGATAAATAATATACTTAAGTGATTTAAAATCATGTTTCTTTCCAAACATTTGTCGTAATATACAGACATACAAGTACATAAATAAATAAATATATCACAGAGTTTATATCACAAGAAAATATCTAATTACTATTATGTGGTGCTTTGAATGCGTATGTATATTGAAGATAGATCAAATCTATAATTAGGAATATCTATTATTAGAAATATCCATTTTTAGAAATATCCATTTTTAGGAATATCTATTATTATGAATATCCATTATTAGGAATATATATTACTAGGAATATCCATTATTATGAATATCTACGATTAAAGTATAAACAATCTAATAGGGTCAATTTCACATAAAAATTCATGTGCCAATAAGAGACAAACATAGTGCGACAAGAAGTGACACCCTCTTGTCAAATCGGGCCTATTGGATTTTTTAATAGTAAAGGAATATCTATTATTAGGAATATCCATTATTAGGAATATCTATTTTATATATTTTTAAAATCAATTAATTCACAATTCTACCTATCTAATGAGCCAATGAGATTATAGGGATCCGTAATAAAACAAGGATAACTTCATTATGACCGTCAGTCTGTTATTTAACTTGACACTTGATGTTTCTACTGTGAACAAATTAAATCTCTAAAAAGGTGAATTCAGAAGTTAAGTACCTATTAGAAATTTTGAAATATTCTCACCCAATAATATATTAACTGAACATATTTTGATGAAATTGGCATGGTAACAGAATACATTCCGGCTAAGTCATTTATATCTATATATAAACTAGCTTTCCCCCACGATTTCACTCGCGTTTCCCTGGGATCTTATCTTTTCCCGGGATAAAAAGTATTCCATCTCTTATTCCAGGATATAATCTATTTGTGTTCCATGTTTCATTAAGATCGGTTTAGTCAATTTACGGTTTTCAGATTAACAAATTCTTTACTTGTGCTACATGACATTGCTTCTTGCCATATATCAGGGTTCTAGGCCAACGGGAAGTACCCTATAGGTTTTGATTCCCTTGCGAGAGTCAAAATATGCGACATAAACCGAACAAAAACGGCCGTATCTTTTGATTGCTTTGACTTAGAAGTTTGATTTTTTTCACTGCTCCTAGGGTTTGCAGACCGGACTATTTGATATTAATTTTAACATGATATTTCCACGAAAGGAAAGGCAGACGGACAACAATGTGATCCTATAAGGGTTTCGTATTTCTTTTTGAGGTACGGCAACCTAAAAATAAGATTTTATTTTCCCAAAATTCTTCAAAGTTTTTAAAAAATAATACAATTACTTATAAAAGTTAGTTAAAATTACACGAATAATTCCATACCGCATATTATTATATGTTACAAGCTTATATTTAACTTGCAATGTATGGAACTATGTTTGTTCGGGTGTAATATTGCAACTCAATTTTGAAGCAGATATCTTTAACCGATTGAACTGAAATGTTGTATACACGTTTAGTTTAGATGAAAATGCATGGTCAGCTGTGTGACGTCATTCTAAATCCAACATGGCGGAACACCTAAGATAGCGGACTATTATTTTTGCACTCCTACAATATGGGTATCAAATGAAAGGGCTTGCTGACAATAACATGAAACACGCTTTTACATCAAAAATCTTCCGCATCCAAAGCACCAACCTTAACACAAGGACTTAGAGTCTAAAATGCCATGATTACCTGCACGTCGCTCCCTGCCAACGTCTTCAATCTGGTATCAGTCATTCCGTGTGGTAAATTGTCTACCATCGCTATAATACCAACATCCTCGTTCAAAATATTATCCTCCTCATCGGAATCGTTATCGTATTCAACCTCGGGCTCCTCTTGTTTCTTTATAACGATTCTCGGCTTGTCGGTGCCGATAGCGGTTCTTACCGCCCTGCTAAATATACCCGGGTTGGGTTTTGTTGGATCGCTTTTACCTTCGATACGAGAAAATACAGATTTGTCTTTCTGTGTGATTTTTCTTTGTATGATGACGCGACGGTTTGGGAATTGTTGTGATTTTTTGTCGTCCTCTTTCAGCTTTTCTTGCTGTGGATTGGATAGTAGGTATATATGCTGAGATATTCTTCACAGGGATAGTCACGAGAGGCTCGAAAGGGGGGGGGGGGGAGAGTTTGGGTTCGAATCCTACAATGAATTTGAGCTTTTGGTGAAGGAAAACATCGTTAGGAAACCATAGCACGGTGGTAGGGTACTTTGTAGTACCCGACTGGCTGGCTACCAGCCTCAAGTTGAAAATCTGTCGCCAAGCAACTATCGGTGCGTTTCGACAGCTGCACTTGAGAGCTAGTTCCCATCTAGGCTTTGTGTGGTAAGCACCTTCGGCCACATCATTACTTACCATGGTGAAATTGTGGTCAAACACAAGCTTATTAAGAATAATCTTAGCATATACTTTATAAATTACATGCCTATAAAAAACCTTTAATTTCATTGAAACGGCTCAAAAATAGCTAAAATATACGTACACATATGGATCTCATTATGTTTTGTGGTCGGTCACCACAATCGACCACCACTTACCACAGTGAGTTGACGGTCAAAAGCAAGCCTATCAAACTGTTTTTTTTTATTAAGTTATTTTACCTCTTTCTGTTCGAATATGATCCTTTGTCTAGATTTCGATGTTAAAATTGACGCGGCCGACTCGGCTTTGGGTTTACCCTGTAAATGTAATAATTACCAATGTTTACATTGCATCCGAATTAAAGCTGCCTTTCCACCAGAGTGGTGAGAGGAAAATTTTACCGACAGAACAAAAAAAAAACCTTCCATTTTTAATATTTTCTTCGTTTTTGAATATTTTCTTTCGTATTTTGAAATAAGAAAAAAGGTTTTTTTTATATATTTAATGTTTAAATGATAAAAACCTAGTATAATATGATAAATGTAAAAGTTTGTATGTCATTTTGATGAAACTTGGCACACAGGTATATTATATCCTGGAAAACATAGGAAACTTTTTATCCCGGAAAAAATTATATCGCTCGATAATGCGGGGACTGCGGGGTATAGCATTTTTTTATATTTATAGCAACATCGAGGAAAACAAACTAAAAAAAAAAAACCGATCGAAAGGGACCAACTAACAACTATTTTCTATCAAACAAAAATAATTCAAATACATGTAATACATTAAACTGACTAATTGAAAACCACTTTCTTTTGAAGTTATCACCAACTAGCAGGCCCCCGCGTTCCCCGAGGTGTCCTATCTATATTTTATTCCAGGAGATGATCTACCTGTGTGCCAAGATTTATCAAAATCTGTTCAGTAGTTTTTGGATGAAAGAGTAACAAACGTTACTATCCAAACATTTCACAAAATAATAGTAGTAAGAAGGAACATAGGTACTATTGGGCAAAATTTTCCTAACTCCACGCTCCGCTTTGGTGGAAAGGCAGCCTATCGGTCTATCCAGAAGGACAGAAAATTTATTGTTATTAATTTGGCACAAGTGGACATTTTACCACGTGAATAAGATAATGTAACTATTGTTAGGCTTGTATTTGACCCTACCGTCACAGAATCATATCTTGACAGCACTCGTGACCTGATGGTAAGTGACTACAGTCGCGTGCCGTTTAAGTAATATGTAACCAGAAGGGCTAATGGGGGTTTGATGACATGTTAAGATTATAATTTATGTACAATTTTTATTTAAAAAGCATAGGGGGAGGGTAGGAGCTTTGCTTACTTTCGCTGAAAAGAGGGATTAATTAAAAATTACAAAATTTCTAGTTACGTAAGCAATACTTGAACTTATTAAAATTCTCTCAGATTTCAGAGTAATAATAGTAGAAATATTGTATTGTCTTATTATATAGACATAAATAATCACAAACAATAAAGTAAGTTTAGAGTTTTTATATAAATAACTAGTGGGCCCAGCAGGCGTTGTCCTGCCCTGAAATTAAAACAAAACATACAACCCGATTCCAGCGACACCTACCGTGTCCAATTTGTGAATCTAAACCATCTGTCATCTGTCAGCCTGATCTCGAGACTGTCAATAAGTCTTTCTATACAAAATGTATGACAAAAATAATTGTCTTCATTATTCTTTTTTTTGTGCATTTTTCTTAATTTTTAATAGTTATTCTACTATTCCGGGCGGAGACGAATCTAACAAATCAAAAACCATGAAAATCGGTCCAGCCGTTCTCGAGTTATAAATATTGTAACTAACACGACTTTCTTTTATATATATAGTTTTTTTTTTCGGACATTTGTTCACACACGGCTATCTGATCCCAAACTAAGCAAAGCTTGTAATATGGAAACCAGATGACTGATATACTACTTTTTTTTGTAAATACATACTTAAATAGATAATTACACCCAGACTCAGGACAAACAGACATGTTCATGCACACAAATGTCTGTCCTGGATGGGAATCGAACCCACGACCTGCGGTGTGATAGGTAGTGTGTTAACCAACCACGCCAACCGGCCCGTCACAACACATATATGCACAGAATACAGAAAGATGCAGATTTTCATTAAAAGGCATCATTTTTGCATCTTAAACTATGTTAGCCACCGAATTTGACAATAGTGATTACTTTAATATTTCAACTATTATTACTCTAAAATCTGAGATACATTTCTTTTGCGCCGGGCCTGGGATGATGGCGGATCTCCTTTAAATAACTAGAAGACACTGGAACACCGACAGATGCTAGAAGACAATACCCTGAGGTAGACAACCAGGTGGGTACTCACCTTAACATGTTTCTTGTCTGTGTTCTCTCGATCCTCAGTTTTGGTGGAGCTGGTAACTACGGCGCGTCGTGGCGGCGATTTATCAGCTACAACACAATAATATTGATAGTTTTTTTTATTTTATTTTTATTCGGGATAAGCATGTGTTTGACCACAATCTCACTATGGTAAGTGATGATGTGGCCGAAGGTGGTAAGCACACAAAGCTTAGATGTGAACTGGCTCTCAAGTGCAGCTGTCGGAACACACCGATAGGTGTTTTGGCGACAGATTTTCAACTTGAGGGTGGTAGCCAGCCAGTCGGGTACTAGTAGGATTCGAACCCACGACCTTCGTCGCCGTATCCGACGTCACTTACCACTGAGCTATCATCGCCTTGAAGTTCTACTAATATCAAGTAATACGCCGCAGGTCGTGGGTTCGATTCCCATCCAGGACATACATTTGTGTGCATGAACATGTCTGTTTGTCCTGAGTCTGGGTGTAAGTATATAATAGTCATACTAGCTGTTCCATGCGGTTTCACTCGCCTTCCCGAGGGATCTGATCTTTCCCCGGGATAAAAAGTAGCCTATGTGCTATTCCAGACTATAATCTATCTCCATGCCGAATTTCATCTAGATCCATTCAGCCGTTCTGTCGTAAATGAGTAACAAACATACATCCATCCAAACTTTCACATTTATAATATTAGTAAGATAGTAAGATTTAACTTACAAAAAAGTAGTATATGTAGTATATCAGTCATCTGGTTTCCATATTACAAGCTCTGCTTAGTTTGGGATCAGATAGATCCCCACGATGTTTTCCTTCACCGAAAGCTCAAGCTCATTGTAGGATTCGAACCCACGACCTTCGCCGCAATATCCGACGTCACTACCACTGAGCTATCATCGCCTTAATCGATATCCATACTAATATTATAAATGCGAAAGTGTATCTGGTCTCTATCTATCTATCTGTCTGTCTGTTACCTCTTCACGTTAAACCGATTTAGATGAAATTTGGTATGGACATAAATGGAACCTTGGAGAAGGGCATATGATAGTTTTTATCCCTGGATAAAAGATTCCTCGGGATAGTATAAATGCAACGTTAGCACGTACCTTTCCGTTTCCTATCCTCCTTCTCTTGACCGAACACAATCTTCTGTCTGTTCTGTTTCTTGTCTCCGCTCGAACTCTTCGGCGGTAACTTGGAGCGGAGGTCCACTTGAGATTTAGAAGGTTTTGGTAGCTGCGTTCTGTTAATACATTCATGTTAAAAATTATAAGAAGCATGTCTGTTTATCTATACTAATATTTATTAACCGACTTCAAAAAAGGAGGAGGTTCTCAATTCGTATGTTTTTTTTTTAAAGAGGAAAGATTTGATTGTTTGATTGTCACGATTATATCTTTTCCCGGAATAAAAATATAGCCTATGACACTCACAAATAACGTGGCTTTCTATTGGTAAAAGAATTTTCAAAATCGGTTCAGTAGATCCAGAGATTACCCCCTACAAACTCACAAACTTTACCTCTTTATAATCCCACTAATCTTACTAATATTATAAATGTGAAAGTTTGGATGTTTGTTACTCAATCACGCCAGAACGGCTGAACGGATCTGGATGAAATTTTGCACAGAGATAGATTATAGTCTGGAATAGCACATAGGCTTTTTATCCCGGGAAAAGATAAGATCCCTCGGGAACGCGGATGAAACAGCGGGGGACACCTAGTATTACCTATTAATGTGAAAGTTTGTATGTTTGGATGTTTATTGCTCAATCAAGCAAAAACGGCTGAACGAATTTTGATGAAACTTGGCACACAGGTAGATCACCTGGATACTTTTTACCCGGGAATAGATAAGATCCCACGGGAACTAATATACTGCACTCACTTGGCATTATCCTTGAACCTTCCAGTGTCGTCATCATCAGACAGTATACCGTCGATGTCCCCCAGGATCAGGTCTAGGTCGTCGTCACTGTCGGATCGCTTCGTCCCCCCTGTCACCACTGTACCCGCGGGGGGCAGCGGGGGCGTGAGGTCGCGCTCGGGGGACGGACGCGGGGGCGTCAACGTCTCTGTGGGGGGAGTGATAGATTTATCATTGACTAGGGGGAGAGATAGATTTATTATGCACTAGGGGGGAGAGATAGAAGATACAACAAGATGTGTATGAATAGATTATATTGTTATCTTATTGTTTTCCTGGGACATCTGTCCCTATTATAGCCAAGGGGGATAATACGTGTCAATATCATTAAAAAATAATAATAAAACTGAAGACATGGCTGAAAGGTGTAGATAAGGTGTAGGTAAGCTACCTCGAGAAATTACAGAATTACCTTTTTTAAATTTTAAGCGTGTCATCAAACACAAATTATGTCTAAAAGCTTACTATACAGTAGCAGAATATATGAATGATGGCAAAGCATGGCAATGAGTTGCTCCTCTTAAACGATATTATACAATGTATCCATTATTATAAGTATTTAAAAGAGAAAAGAGGGACTATTGTAAAAAAAAACCGGGGAGTTTGTTTCGCCGTTTCTTTTCCTGACAGGTCTTTATTTGGAAATGGTGGTAACAGTAACAATAGCATTAAAAATAGCAATAAGACATTCAATAAGTGTTCCTTAAGTGTCCCAAAATTGAATAAAATATTTTGAGTTTGAGTTTGAGTTAGATACCAAGCCAAAAACCTTTAAAAAAACAGAAAGTACTCAATATTATTCCTACAGTTTTATGGTCTGTACAATAACTTACCACAAGTAGAATTAACTTCTGCGCTATCATCCTTAACAGGTGATCTGTCTTTTTCAACAACTTTCTCAACAATCTCCTTCTCCGGAGACTTCTTTGTGGTATCAGGTTTTATCTCCGGCTCTGTGCTGGTGGGCTTGTCTATGGTCTGGGTTTGTGTGCTCTGTGGTTTAGGGTCCAATTTGGATTGCTCCTTCTCTTGGTTTTCACGTTCTCTGTACAAACAATCATAGTATTATGGTTTGCCCGCGTTCCCGAGGTAACTTTTGAGGGTTTTATTTTAATATATGTTTTCTTTAGCGCATACCTACTCCCTAAACGGTAGTTTACATGGAGTTTTGTATGAAATAGTAGCGTGTGACGTCATGATATAAAAATGCAATACATCTCTAGGGGGAGGGGGAAACTATACGATCCCCCCCCTTACCCGTGAGGGACAACTTGCACTTACTTGTCCAGTATCTGCTTGTGTAGCGCGACTGCGTTCTTCCTCCTTCTCACTTCCTTGGCTCTCAACACTCTCTCGCGGAGACTCTCCTGCTCTCTTACACGACGTTTGTACTCGCTCTCCTGGACAAGTGCATAATTATCATGTTGCAGGTCGTGGGTTCTATTACCAACTAGGACAGGCGTCTGAGTATATGTCTATTTTGCCTGATTTTGGGTATAAAATTCAACTCTTTTCTTATACCACAAGTGACAATAACTCAGTGGTAGTGACGTCGGATACCGCAGCGAAGGTCGTGGGTTCAAATCCTACAATGAGCTTGAGCTTTCGGTGAAGGAAAACATCGTGAGGAAACCATACCACGGTGGTAGAGTACATTGTAGTACTCGACTGGCTGGCTACCACCCTCAAGTTGAAAATCTATCGCCAAGCACCTTTTTTTATTCTGGTTAAGCTTGTGTTTGACTTATTTATTTAAGTATGTATTTTAAAAAAAAGTACTATATCTGGTTTCCATAGTACAAGCTCTGATTAATTTGGGGTGAAGAATTTACCAGGATATATTCAAAAAAAATCGATGGTTAAATGAGTAGTGTAGTCATATTTACCTCATCATTCCTTGCAGGGGGCAGGTCCCCGCGGGGGCGTCGCTCGGGGGACCGACGGGGGGAGGGGGGAGATCGTCGGGGAGAGGGAGACCGACGGGGGGGAACAGGGGAACGCATCCTACAAAATAAAACATTCTGAAATCAATATGGGAGACCAATGACCAATAGGCCTAAACAAGTAAGAAAAGTATCTAAAATTGTTTATTAATTATAGCATAATACATTTGAAATTTCCTTAACATTTATGAATTTCTCTATTTTCTTTAAAAATTACCATCAAAGTTTATAATAATAAAAATGACGCCATAATGCCCTAAGTCACGTGATATCATGACGTCACCTGCTCGTAAACAAACTTTTAGTTGTCATCTTTCATAACTTTATTGTTTCCATATTGCTGTTTACAAGCAGGTGACGTCACACTCAGAATCGGACATGAAAATATTTATGACTAGCTGTTCCGCGCGGTTTCACCCGCGTTCCCGAGGGATCTTTTCTTTTCCCGGGACAAAAAGTAGCCTATGTGCTATTCCAGACTATAATCTATCTCCATGCCAAATTTCATCCAGATCTATTCGGCCGTTCTAGCGTAAATGAGTAACAAACATACATCCATCCAAACTTTCACATTTATAATATTAGTATGATTTCATATAAACATCGTACATATTTTCAAATATTACTTATAGCTAAATTGGTTTACATAAATGTTATCTATATTTTCACTGTAGTCATATTTGACCTAAAAATTAACCTATTGGATTGTGTTTGACCGTAATAGGGTATTCCCTAATATCAATCGGTCAATGATTTAAAGTAAAAATAAAAAAGGCAAAAAAATTACGTTTGTTGTATATTTAATATTTATTTTAATTTTAATGTTTATTATTAAATTCAAAATACAACGAGTATTTTGTGAATATAGCAAGTGCCTACCTGTTGCCATTATTGATATCGAGCAAAAAAAGGGAAAAAAAAAAGCGTTTTTTGTATGGGAGCCCCCCTTAAATATTTATTTTATTTTGTTTTTAGTATTTGTTGTTACAGCGGCAACAGAAATACATCATCTATGAAAATTTCAACTGTCTAGCTATCGCGGTTCACATGACAGAGTAGAGTCTTAGTAATAGGGACCCGTTTTTACCCTTTGGGCACGGAACCGTAAAAAGTAATAATAGAATATACCTGCGTCTAAGTCCGGCCCTGTTGGCGTGTATGAACTCCTCCTGTCGCCGAAGCAGCTCGGCCTCCTCCGAACGAACAGTCGACGCGAGCTCGTTCGATATCTCTATTGTTGTGTTCGAGATATACCTGACATATACATGCATTGATATTAATAACTAAAGATTACAACAATAGTCAGGTCAGTTACCCGATAGCAAAAATAACTTTGTTTTTCATAGTGTATTTGTGAAATACAAAGTTATATTTGCTGCTCAAACTCAAAACTCATTTATTCAGTTTAGGCACTTATGAACGTTACAATTGACTCTACCACCGGTTCGGAATACACTTAAACTTAGAAGACTCCGGCAAGCTGATTACATAAACGTTGTAAATTATAATCTCTCCCTATGTACAAGTGACGGAATGAAAAGGTTCGTCGATTTTCAAATTGATTCTTTCAACGTATCGCGAGCACATATTACCTTTTGAAACTATGTTACATTCTGTACTCGAATTAGAGAAAATAATATTTAACTGATCGTTAATAAAGCTCAAAATTATTCAGATCAAAGTTGTTTGACTATTAACTTGTCAACAAGATTATTATGTTTGATAAACTAAAACCTTCTTGTTGGTTCAACCTGCCATTATTATTTCAGTTAAAACTATTGTCAAGCGGTCAATGTCATCATTGCTAAATATCATAATTGATTCTTGCAGTAGGTACTAGTGCAAGCGAAAAGCGACTCTAAGGTGACGAACCTTTTCATTCTGTGACTGCACACACATGCTACGTCATTCATGTATCAACAAAATGACATTCGTTTCAAATAACATTATTATGACTGTTCATTCTGCGTTTGGATATTGTCTAAACTCTAATTTTTTTTTATTCTGGATAAGCTTTTGTTTGACCACAATCTCACCATGGTAAGTGATGATGTGGCCGAAGGTGGTAAGCACAAAGCCTAGATGGAAACTGAAAAGTGCAACTGCTGGAACACACCAACAAGTGTTTGGCGATAGATTTTCAACTTGAGGGTGGTGGGCAACCAGTCGGGTACTACAAATTACCCTACCACCGTGCTGTGGTTTCCTCACGATGTTTTCCTTCACCGAAAGCTCAAGTTCACCGTAGTATTCGAACCCACGACCTTCGCCGCGGTATCCGACGTCACTACCCAATGATAGCTCAGTAGCTATCATCGCCATAAATAAGATAAATAGAATTTAACTATGGCTGACTAGAGTAAACAACAAACTCAAGCAGACCAGCCCCCACAAGCAGCACCTGTTCACAAGTATGACGCGTGTGGCAGCCATCGCCCTCCTCGCCATATTGTAGGGAATTGAGCGACCCGTCACACGACACCGATTAATTGAAATCACGTATTTTGAGTTTTTTAGCATAATATTTATCGTGTTTTGTCCAATAAAGTTCAATCTAAGGGCACCAGCGAAGTTAAATTAAAAGCGTGTATCGTGACTTTTCAAGTTGTCTCAAAAAGTCAGTGAAAAGTTTTAGTGGAACAGCCGCCAATTTCACTAAAACCTAACCTGACTTGTACGGACCAGGACTAAAACTATGAAAGTGATCAAAAAATATTAAAAGTGAAGACATGGCTGAAAGATCTAGTATACCTAGCCAAAAACTTGTAAAAAAAAACAAGTTACCTTTGTGGCGAGCGTCTCGCTAACTTCCTGGTGGCAGCCCTGGCTAGTGCGTTCCTTTGTTCCGCTATGAACCGTTCGGCCGCGTCGTCTATGTCTTTTATAGGACCTACACAAAAATAGATCGTATTGCATTGTATATAAAGTTCTAAATAGATGGGCTAGACGGGGTCGTCCATTAACCACGTAACCCCCCCCCTAACCTTTAGCTTACTCCCCCCCCCCCCCCCCCATCTTAAATCATAAACGAAACAACAGGTTGCACCCCGGGAGTGCCGGCAGAAGTGAAAACTTGAACATTAACGTTGTGCATTTTTGAATATTTTGGAATTGTTAGGGAATAATTTCGCACGAATTGCTTTATTTATCAGTATAAAACCTACTCTAATTTATGTGGTAAAATACAATATTCATTTATTGCGCTATCGTACACAAACATGACAATTTATATTACATTAGACCGCCGGCGCGGTAGAAAGAGAGGGGGATATTACTTCCTCTCCTACGCCGCGCCGGCGGTCTACTCTCCCTTCGTCTTACGAATTTTCGATCAGGTCACGTGTCCTGACAAGAGTTTAACATTTCTTACCCATCCCAAAAAAGTGCACAACGAGTTTTCACTTCAATAATTATAATACAATTTTTAAACACAGGTACAATGAAGTCGCTGCGGGGGCGGCACTTCTTGATATTTCGTGATTTTTCCTTACTCCCTCCCCCTTTCGAACCCCACGTAATTAATGGACGATCCCGAAGATATATATCGATAATGCCTAGGCTGCACTCATCGCGATGTAACTAGCCAGATATTCGCGAATACTTCGGCACTTCGGACGAAGCTTCAGGCACATCGCTCCACTGTCGGTAAACTCTTGCACATCAAAGGGTTTTATCGCTTGCGCGGTCACATTCCATTTTGTTTCCTGCGTTTGTACATCGCGATAAACTTTACAACGCGCATGATGCGGCCGCGACGATTCGTAGTAGACCGAAGACGAAGTTTATCGACCGAATGTTATCGCGATGACTGCAGCCTAGGCATAATTATGATTGTGATTTATTCAATAGAAATTTAACTTTCGAACTAATACATACACGATGTTCCTATAAGCTACTTTCAAAGTTCAAAGAAACTGTAGGTACATAAAGTTAACTTAAAAACAAAACACACAAAAAAACACACTACTACAAGCGAAAATTACAAATTACGTAAATACTTGCGTGTGTTTATATTTAACACACGCAGGTATCCAATGATAAATAACGCATTGTCCGTCCCTATATGTCATTTTGGTGGCTGTAATAAGTATAGAAAATATTCTTACTATATATGTGAATTTGTTACTCTTTCTCGCAAAAACTACTGAATGAATTTCGATGAAACTTGGCACACAAGTACATCATATCTTGGAAAAACTTATAGGTAAATGTTTATCCCGGGAAAAGAAGAGATTTTTCGGAAACCGCGTGGTTTTTTTTATACCACTAGGTGGCAAACAAGCTTACGGCCCACCTGATGGTAAGTGGTTACCGTAGACGGTCGCTTACAACACAGTTGGTTCAGCTAGTCCTACGTATACAGGGTGTCCGGTAAGTAGAACGACAAACTGAAGGGGGAGATAGGTGGGGGGGTCACCTACCAACATATACTAAAATGAGCTCAATAAAAGTGTCACCATTTTAGGTACCGGTAGGTCACCGGTAGGTCACCGGTAGGAGACCCGCCCACCTATCTCCCCCTTCAGTTTGTCGTACTACTTAGTGGACACCCTGTATATAAGAATGAATTCGCCGTTGCCTAAACATAAAAAGTATCAAAATTATCAAACAAAACTATATTTTCAGAGGTAAACCACCAAAATATTTTTATTAAAATGTACAGAGAACAAACATAGAATACTTCAAATCCAGAGAAAACGCGAAAATATCAGTATTGTATTTTGAATGCGAAAGTCACTGTTTGCTTGGTTTTGACTGCCAAACTACTTAACATTTTTTTATAAAAAAAATATACATGGTGGAATTTTGTAATGCCACCTGATCGGAAACTACTCTTAATACTGTTGATAGAAAATTTTACTCAAAGAAAACATTCCTTTATTTATGAAAAGAAACAAAACTAAATTCAGATATTTTCAAAAATTCACTTGCCACACCCGGGAATCGAACCGACTAAAATCTATAAAAATGACAACCTGTGTTTTTATTGCATCGATAGTTAAGGTCAATTATAAGAATGAAATCTCTCTAACAAACTTGATAAATTAAAATAAGGAAAACCATGAAATCTTTAATTATTTACAAAAAATGGTTAACTAACTAATTAATTGCTTGAAATGGGCTCCTTTTTCTTGGATACACAAATGTATTCTTGTAAAGAATTCATTTCTAGTAGGTAACCTTTTATAACGTGTTGTGGTGAATATTATAAATCGTATCCTGAACTTCAACTCTCAACTCGATGAAATTAGCATATGATTTAATGTCAATTTTATTTTTTACATATCCCTACAAAAAAATCTAAAATTTAATTTACAACTTAATTTAAATAATTTAAAACTTAATTTATAAAGCAGGTTAGAGAGATTTCATCCTTATAATTGACCTTAACAATTTAAGCAATAAGAGTACAGGGTGTAATTTTTACAGATTTTAGTCGGTTCAATTCCCGGGTGTGGCAAGCAAATTTTCGAAAATCTTTGAATGCCGTTTTGTTTCTTTTCAAAAATAAAGGAAGGTTTTCTTTGGGTAAAATTTTCTATCTACAGTATTAAGAGTACTTTCCCTCCAAGTGGCATTACAAAATTCCATCCTGTATATTAGAATGAATTCGCCATTGCCTAAACATAAAAAGTATCAAAATTATCAAACAAAACTATATTTTCAGTGGTAAACCACCAAAACATTTTTATGAGAGAACAAACATAGAATACTTCAAATCCAGAGAAAACGCGAAAATATCAGTATTGTATTTTGAATGCGAAAGTCACTGTTTGCTTGGTTTTGACTGCTAAACGACTTAACATGTTCAATGCAAAATTTCTACTCGACGCGTATGCGAGTGCGTGCTAATGACAATGCATTATAAATTTTATTGCTTAAACTCACCTACGCGTCGAGCAGCAGTTGACGCTTATACGCATATTTAGCAATGTGTTAAATTTTTTTTTATATTAATTTACCCCTAAGTGGGTAAAAAGAGATGAAAAGACATAAATTTGAAGTGAGAAGTCACACAAAGCTAGTTAAAGCATATGAAACAACTATGAGTGTATTATATAAAATCTATGACTAAATAAGGGTGCATAGACAATCATGCGCATTCAATATAGTATTTACCGAATTTGCTCTCAAACGTAGGGCTGAGCGGTGGAGACTTTTGTATTCTTGTCGGTATGTATGTTGGCAACCCTATGACATTTAATTATTTTCTATTATTATTCATCTATTTAAAGGCTTTAAGTTACAAGACTTTTTGGGACAGCCTGAAAAGTCACGATACACGATTTCGTTTCACTTCACTTGTGAACTTTTATTGATCTTTATTGGACAAAACACGACCGATATTGTTCAATAAAACTCAAAATACACGAATTTAATGAAAATAAAACGAAAACGCGACGTCACTTGGCAAGTTCACCAAAAAGTCCAGATTTAATTACTATGTTTAATAAACTATGATTATACCCTTTACATATTCCATGGTAATCGATAAACATAATCCCTAGGGCTAATGGACGCGTATGTGAGTGCGAGCATTATAAATTTTATTACTTAAACTCACCTACGCGTCGGGAGTATGGACTGATGTATAGGTATACGCGTATTTTTTAAATTAACAAAAAATAGCTTAATTATACATATAGCTTTATTGTTATTCTTCAACATCTTTCTAATATTATAAAGAGGATAGATTTGTATGTATGTGTGTATATAACGAATAAACTCAAAAAATACTGGGCCGATTTCAAAAATTCTTTTACCATTAGAAAGCTACATTATCCCCAATGAACATAGGCCATATTTTGTCCCGGGAAAAGATAAGATCCCACGGGAACGCGGGTGAAACCGCGGGGAACAGCTAGTTATCACTAAAACAATATATACATAAATCTTACCTTCAACAGGAGATTGGAAATTCCCTTTAAAGTGTGGATTTATAAGCACTTTCTTGCCAGCTAATCCTCCCGGTGGTAAATTAGGGGGCAATTGCACTGGCAACATTCTCACTTCTTGTTCTCTTCCCAACGGTGGCGGCAATTTCGACACAAATTTATCCTTATCCATAGACAATCCTTGACGTATAGTCACTTGTGGCTGATTTACGTCGTTTGGGGCTATCTCGCGACTCGGTGGGCCAAACGGCCTCGGGGGAAAGTTAGGCCTATAGAACATAGGCCTCTCGAAGTTGGGCCTAGGCCCGAAACGAGGCTCGTCCATGTTGGGCCTGAATTGAAATCGAGGGTAGTTTTGGAACGGAGGCCGGTTTTCCACAGGTCGGTATTCTGGTATCCTCTCTGGGGATATTTGGGGCATTTGCGGCGGGGGTTCGAGTCGAATGTCGGGAATATCAGGTCGTAAACCGGGACGTATATCTGGTCGCATCTCTGGTCGCATCTGGGGGGGATTATGTCGCATTTGTGGCGGGGGGAATGACGCACGCAACGAGAAGTTGCCCTGAAATTAAAACGATAAAACTTTTAACTTATAATCGCATTGATTCAAAGTCAAAGTCAAAACCATT
This sequence comes from Ochropacha duplaris, assembly GCA_951361185.1. Classification (NCBI taxonomy): domain Eukaryota; kingdom Metazoa; phylum Arthropoda; class Insecta; order Lepidoptera; family Drepanidae; genus Ochropacha; species Ochropacha duplaris. The sequence goes on along the minus strand of OX592712.1, from coordinate 769,327 downwards.
TATTCAGTTTAGGCCCTATAAGGGCACTTATGAAGGTCGAATTACAGAAGTTACCACCGGTTCGGAAGTCAGCCTTCAATTGAGAAGAACCGGCAAGAAACTCAGCAAGGTTACATTTTTTATATATTTTTGGACCATCTGACTATATTGGCTTTTTTTTTCAAATGTTTAACAATTTTATTCTTGTAAAATGTGAAATATTACACTTGGAATAAAAATGTTTTTCTGAATATCAAAATTAGAGTTTATATTGAATTTTCTATTAAACACTACATTTTAACGTCAATAGATTTAATCTTTTCTTGAATACATGCAATATTCTAATGTCACAAGAACAATAATCATCAAAGTGGTAAACTTACCCGGTGTGGTCGCATGTGGTGGTTGTTGTGGTGGTGGTAGTTGTGTCTGTAGGGGTGTGCGTGTGGGTGGTAGGCCCCTGGGGGACGCCACCGGGGGGCCCAACGGGGTACCACCACTTTATCTGTTATAACACAATAATCAAAGTCAAAAGGCGATGATAGCTCAGTGGTAGTGACGTCGGATAACGCGGCGAAGGTCGTGGTTTCGAATCCTACAATGGGCTTGAGCTAGGTAGGGTAATTTGCAGTACCCGACTGGTTGGCTACCACCCTCTAGTTGAAAATCTGTTACCAAGCACCTATCGGTGTGTTTCGACAGCTGCACTTGAGTACCCATTCACATCTTTCACTTACCATGGTGAGATGAGGAAGTAAAATAAAATTACCAAAGTTACCTAATAAAGAGTCTACAAATTCAAATCTATGGTTTGCTCCCAATGTTTTCTTTCAACAAAAATAATTGGTTTGTGGTGACTATCATCCATGTTAAAATAAACTAAAGTCGTGATAAACAAAGTAACACTCACCTAAGCTATCAGGAATGTCTCTAACTTGCGGCAGTCTCTGAGCCCCTGGTGGTCTCTCCGATATGAATCGCTCTCGAGGTCCCATCTCCTCATCATCTGGACAATCATTCACACGTACACATTAAATTGAAATGGTTATTCCAGTCAGAATACAATTCTTTTTAACACGCTTTTATTAGCTTGGTATGTATCTATGTAACAGAATATTTTTTTAAGATATTTTCAAAATTACTACTTCTACCTATTTCTTCAATAAAATATTTATAACAATTGACATCAAGCACCCCACGCGTTTTTTTTTTTTTGCAAATCTTACTATCCTTAAGTTAAATTTAACGAACATTATTTTTTACCTTTTAGTTTGTTTTCTATTAAAGTGTGTTTTTTTTAGTATTTTCAATTTTTTTTTTTGTATTTTTAACTATTATTTATTTTTACTACGTAACTTTTACTAGTGTTAAAAATATATAATTTAACGCAGGGGCATCCAAACGTCAACTAAGGTTGCCGCTGAAAATCAGCGTTGCCGGTTTATTCCGCAACTATTTTGCTGAGCGGTTGCCTTTTTTTTTGGCAGTATATTTAAATAATTTTAGTATTATTATGTAATAGTTTTGGATTATTATTATAATACTGTCAAATAAAAAACTATTCTATTCTAGTTTCTACATATGTAACCTCTTGTGTAGAGGTTACATATGTAGTATGTAAATAAAAAAGGGAGAAAAAAATCCTGTCATTTTCGTATTATGGCCGCATTCCTAACAAATTGCCAAAATTCTCTCAAAAATATGACCCTACTTCAGCAAAACTTAATCACTAAATAGTGGATGTACAACACTTACTAGGCATAGACAATGGTACGGTCATCTCTGACGGCACTATCTGTGGAGACTCTAATGGCGCTGCTGGCTGGAATAGGAACTAATTTAAAAAATAATCTATTCCTTAGTAACACTGTAAGGGGGGTATTTCACCATTATCTCATTATATTAATACATGAAACAAAAACTTTGTTAACCTTTTAAGAAAATTACATGGACGATAGATTATGAAGAAACACATGGCACAGTTAAAGTTTATATGGAGGAGTGCAGAAAGCTTTTTTTTTTTTTTTTTTATTAATATTTTTTTATATAGTACTAGCTGTTCCGTGCGGTTTCACCCACGTTCCCATGGGATCTTATCTTTTCCAGGGATAAAAAGTAGCCTATGTGCTATTCCAGACTATAATCTATCTCCATGCCAAATTTCATACAGATCCGTTCAGCCGTTCTGGCGTTAATGAGTAACAAACATCCAAACTTTCACATTTATAATTTTAGTAAGATAGTAAGATGCATTTTTTGACAGCTATATGACGAGCTTTAGTGTTGAAAAAAAAAAAAGAATGCAGGCTTCTTTGCAGTATAACCAACATGGTTGAATATTACACTAGTATTATGAATGTTATCTATAACTACAGGTATTTTACCTTTTTCAGTTGTCCAGTGATTTCAGACCAAGAGAGAAATTAATATGCTGCCAGCAGTCTATATATTATTAATTATAAAGGCAGAAAGCCTAACTCACTGAATCATTAACTACACACACCAAAGGACCTAGTTACTTTCTAATTTATAATATAGTATTAAAACTTACAATGGGCGGTGGCACCACAGCATGTTCCGGTTCATACACAGGCTCATACGGAGCATACGTGGGATGTTCTGGAACGGTTGAATTGGGCACCTCCACTATTATGTTGGGCACTACACATTCAGTGTCCGTCACTACTTGGTATGGCATTGGCTGTAGAAAAAGAGGTGTGATTTTTTTTGATCCGATATTTTCAATTATGTATAGTTTTTTAAGGTTAGTATAAGAAAAGCATCAGTTTAATACTTTCAGACATTCACAGCGGGGCTAGGCCATTGATAAAACATGCTACACCTTCTTTAACTGCATCTAAGTGCAATGATTTGCAAGTCACAATCTCATTATATTAATTATGATAAGAAAGACAAGTAGACACTAACCTGTCCACTATACTCGATGCCATGTTCGGGGTACTCCACAGGGACCATAACAACAGGTTCCCTGAATTGAGGTGAACTCGTTGGCACATTTTGAGGGCCGAAACTCGATGGCACATTCTGTGGGTCCCCACTTTCATAGTCATCGGCCAACAGCTGCTCCTCTTCTTCATTGCCAAGGTTGTAGTCAGCTAAGCTCTGATCACCAATATCATCAGCTAACAAATCTTCACTGCAAACAAAAACAGTTTTATTGATTAGCTCGCAACGCATGGGGTATGTTTAGAACGCATATTGATTCACAATATTTTTAACACTGTCTTAGCATAAACTTTCATTTCATATGTAGATTAATCCATTCAAGAGGAATAATTATCGTATTTATATGTATTTTGTTGATGTTTTAAAAGAAAATACGATAAAATAACAAAATTACTAACTTGTCCGACATGTTGTCAAAAATATAATTTATCTAGTGAAGCGACTTGTGTGTGGCGTGTGCGTACGTGATTGACTAGCGATGTGCTAGTCGAGTTATTTGATTCGATGAACTCGACTAGAACCGTTGTTTATCGACACTTCGTAAGATTATACGCAGTGTATGTACGTATTCCAGTAGCGCAACGTACCCCCTCAACATGATAAAAAAAATATTATACTCACATATGAATTTTTTTTTATCAGAATAGGTGTGATCAATCAGCCTTACTCTGATTTGGAATAATCGTATGAATTAATCATGAATAATATATCATAGTTAACGCGTAATGTATGTTAAAACGAGCGAGTACTCTATAATAGCCTAAATATTGGGTAGGTAATACATTCATCAATGGCACACTAATTTCATAGGGGCATACCAAGGGTCAATATAACAACAACTATTTCGTGAAACGAAGAATGGAATATTGTTTTCTTTGGAGTATTCAGTCAAACTCAAAATTTTATTGATGGCTAGTTATAAAAAAAATATGGCTTTTGGATGCCACACTCACCCAATCTCGGTACCTATCCAATACTCTTGGCATCAAAGAGAATGTAAAGTGCTTGGCATGTGATATTAGTTCTATGGTTCACACAGCTGCAAATTGCGTGAAAGACGAGTGAAATCAAAGAATATCATTTAGTGTTAAAATCAATGATAAATAAGAAAATATTTTGAAATTACGTATTTATTCCAAGAAAATACATTATTATAATAAGTACTAAAATCTAATCATATCAAGAATTAAAAACTGATAATAGCTAAATAGCGTCCCCCGCGGTTTAGCCCGCGTTTCCGTGGGATTTTATCTTTCCCGGAATATAAAATTATCCTTACTCCAGGATATAAACTATTTGTGTGCCAAGTTTCATCACAATCTTACGCAGCGCACGCAACGGAAGCTCGCAAAAGGAATAAATTTTCCCCGTTTTTGCAACATTTTTCATTGATACTCCGCTCTTATTGGTCATAAATTTATATTGGCTATCCCACACTAATAGAATTTATCAATTTAACAAACAAACTCTTCAGCTTTATATATTAGTTATAGGTATGTCATTAACTGAAACTACGTATTACACAGCACCTTTAGCGCGACGATGTTTTTGATTTATTACGTGTACCATATATAACGCCATAGTGATAAACACTACCTGAAAAAAAAAACGTAAAAAAAGATTATTTTATGGAAAAATAGACTATGCATGACTTATAAACATAAATAATTTACCTCCACAACAATTATGGCTATAACCACGTTACTGGCTGTATATCCTAAATCCACAAAGTAATCTGACAAAGCATCAGCGCACCCAACTTTGAATGCATCTTCTTTGTTACATTCAACATAGTTATTTGGATCATAATAGTTTGTAACATTATCTTGGGATAAAGGGCAGCACGTTGGTGGTAGCGCAGGCAACCTGCCGTCATAAGAGTCTGGTCCGGTAGTTCCGCAGCATTTCAACTGAAATTGTAATTTATTTGATAAAACATTCTTCTAGATTTCTGATAGTCCTGTTGCAGCGCCAGCAGTGCTTTGAGGCCGTGTGAATTGTTTTGGTTTTTCGTTTTTGTATCTATTTCGTGTGCGGGGTAATTGTGTGTATGGGGGCAATAACGTCTAGTTAGGTAGAATAGTACACTGAGTATACAATTTTCATGTTACTAATTATGTTTTTTGCGGCATAAACGGCCGCAAGGAACTGTAAACCTGAGTATATCATTTTAATTTCAACTGATACCTCCACGTGTTCTCGAGATACAGGGCCTTGACAGACAGATGGACGGACGGACGGACGGGCGGGCAATAAAGTGATCCCATAAGGGTTCAGTGTTTTCCTTTTTGCTGTACGGAACCCTAAAAAAGAGTTGTCACTTACATATGCCTGTATTGCGTAGAAATTCTCAGCAAAGCTGTAATCCTGAAATAATTCTATTACCCAATCCTTTATTAATTGTCTCGTACTGTTCATCTTTCCTAACAATATCGCTACGAAAATAATTTTTAATACTGCAAATATTATTGTTACGACTGCGTACTGAAAACAATTGAAATAAATATACATGTTTTATGTAAGTATAATATTTTACTTAGTCACAGTCATGCTAAGCTAAAAAGGAAATTCAAGGGCAGCTGTCTAAATGATCTTCCACTTGATTTCTAGTCACCTAAAAACTCACGATAAAATATTTTTTTGTACTTTTTGGATAAGCTTGTATTAGACCGCAATCTCACCAAGGTAAGTGTCCAAAGGTGGTAAGCACACAAAGCGTAGATGGAAACTGGCTCTTAAGTGCAACTGTCGGAACAACGTGCTGTCGGAACACGGTCGGAACAAGCCAGCCAGTCGGGTACTACAAAGTACCCTACCACCGTGCTCACAATATTTTCCTTCACCGAATGCTCAAGCTCATTGTAGGATTCAAACCCACGACCTTCACCGCGGTATCCGACGTCACTCACTACCACTGAGCTATCATCGCCTATATATTACTTAAAACTCTTTTTTTGTTTCACAATAAATTAATTTAAAATTAAGGCAAATAAAAAGTCCAAGCAAATAAGATATATTTATTCGGAGCTCATCGTAGACCAACATCGTGACGGGAAACACCGTGTGGCAGGCTTTAAAATGACTGTACAGTCCGATCCGCGAGCGACAGTAGCGTATGCAATTTACTCGTACCAATATAAGTTGCCATCTTATTTCCATAATAGAACCCCAGCATCCAGAAAACGCGACGCAGACCACAAGGCACCCGATAAAAATAACGGGTATCGCAACATTGCTAAGATCCAGTGGGAGGTCACCATAATTCTGCTGTAACTCCACTTGAACTATGATCCCAATAGTTAAGATAATTATGCCTATTCCCTGAAAATAATAAAAGAACGTTTCGTTACTACAAAAACTATTGTATAACAGACAAGTAATGAACAGGTAATCGATTTTTCACTTTACGCCCATTTTAATGTAGCGAAACGGCCAAGCTACATATTTTGACTAAGGTGTAGAGTTTGTGAAGTTAGGGCGTGTAGAGTTAGAAGTTTGGCTCTACATGAGATCTGATAACTTTTTTATAGTGCGAACCATATGAGGTGGTCTTGGCAACACTTTACATGAAAAAGTTTTTGGTGGGATTTTTTTATTTCTATCAGTAGGACTCTGCCTGATGAACTAAACAGTTATCACCTACATTGTTATATTGGAGATACTATTGGCTACATAAAATGTTTAAAAATTAAAAAAAAACTCACCGTAATTATTAAATTAAACAAAAACAAAACTGATTTCACAATTTGAAAAATGGAACAAAAACCCGCCATTTTATAATTTCAGCTATTCTAGGTATTTTAAAAAGATACTGTCACGAAACTGCAGTCTATGTTCAGCATATATTACAAGAATATCGTAACTATTTTACATTAATTCCTATGATGAAGCTTCAACTTTCAAGTGCTACTTTAGATACTGCAATAGATAAAATTTTAATCACTACTCGTAACATAAATTATGATTCATTTCATATATATTGGAAAACATGGTTTGAAATTAAAATAATACATTAATAACAACACAACTTTATTTCATTTTCATACCCAGATCTCAGTGCGGCATTTTGGGTTGAGTATTAAGACGTTGAAAGAATGAGACCCCGACTAGTCGCCAACCACTTATCGGTGTTTTTCGGCAGCTACATCTGCGACTCTTAGAAGGAAGGAGGAGAAGGAAGGAAGAAAGAAAGAAAAATATTTTATTAATAACATTCGATGCAAACCAAATACATAGCAACAAAAAGAAAAAATAATAAAGTACAAAACAAACTAAACAATATTGTTGGAGATTTGTGCGTCGTATGTGCGTACAAATTAGGTCATTGCTCAGCATAATACTGAGACTTAGGACGAACCTAATGTCTGCAGCGCTGATTTTCAGCAATAACCGATGAACGACGATTCCCACCAGTGGAAAATCGATATCCAGTAAGTCCCATTAATATAACTATCGAACTAAGTATTACATATTAAATAGTAACTAGTGATTGAACAAAACTTCAGAATGCTAGTGCTCCATTTTAATAAGCAAAGCAAAAAACAAATAAAAATAAACGTTGTAAAGCTATTACAGATTGGGTAATTATCTCTCCAATATTATAAAGAGGAAAGACTTGTATGTATGTGTTTATGCATGTAACGAATTAACTCAAAACGAGGCCGATTCCAAAAAAATCTTTCATCATTTGAATGCTACATTATTCTAAACTAACACAGGCCACATTTTTATCCCGGGATAAGATATTATTATATATTATAACTAAATGAAGTACAGACAGTTTGTAAAGAGTACAGACTCCCCGCTTAAAAAACTTGGTGTAACTCCCATTGATAAGATTTAAATGGAATTACAAAATACAGATTACAGAGATAGTATTGGGATTTATAATAAAGTAAGGCATATCTATCACACACTACGTAGATACGAAACCTATTAGACCTGTTTTTACTGCGGATTGTTTATACAGAGCGTGACTAAAATGACATAAAAATATTTTTGTTATATGATGTAACTAAAAATTTACGGTTTTCGCAATTTTTCCTTTATCTGTGCTATAAGACGTATTTATAAAAAACCGGCCATGTGCGAGTCGGACTCGCGCACGAAGGGTTCCGTAAAAAAGGCAAAAAAATCACGTTTGTTGTATGGGAGCCCCCCTTAAATATTGATTTTATTTTGTTTTTAGTATTTGTTGTTATAGTGGCAACAGAAATACATAATTCGTGAAAATTTCAACTGTCTAGCTATCGCTGTTCTTGAGTTACAGCCTGGTGATGATATCGAGCAAAAAAGGGCAAAAAAATGGCGATTTTTGTATGGGAGCCCCCCTTAAATATTTATTTTATTTTGTTTTTAGTATTTGTTGTTATAGCGGCAACTGAAATACATAATTTGTGAAAATTTCAACTGTCTATCGCGGTTCTTGGGATACAGCCTGGTAACAGACAGACGGACGGACAGACAGCGAAGTCTTAGTAATAGGATCCCGTTTTTACCCTTTGGGTACGGAACCCTAATAAGGGTCTTGACAGACGGACGGACCACAAAGGGATCCTATAAGGGGTCCGTTTTTTCCTTTTGAGGTACGGAACCCTAAAAAGAATAAAAAAACGCGTGTCCATCCTGTATGTATCCGCAGCTAAAATCTTATGACATGTTTCCATCTGCAGATTAAAATCTTATGACATATGTGCATAATCGGATAATACTGTCACCATCTTTCGATATCGGTCAGTGTGTGTTAGTTCTTGAATTACATAGACAGCGATTTTGAAAGATATGCGCTCAGATTCAGATATCTTATCGTATCTGCGTAGTGTGTGACTACTATGTACCTATTGTATCGACATAAGTGTAAGGTTGATCGATATTATCAGTGTATCGTTTCTTTTTTTTCCATTCCATTCCATCCACAAATTACTAATACTAAACCAAACCACCCACAGACAGCGCAACACTAGACTAGACATGTCAATATTTTTTATTATTTATTTATTTATAAGGCTTTAGTTACAAAGACTATCAGCCTAACCAAGTGTTCCCAATCTGGGAGTTTTCCTCCTAAACTAATGAGTAAATACGTCAGCTGGGATTTTTAACCAAATCTAGCCAATCATATTTATTTGCTGACCTAGCGACACGTAATTTTGACATTACGAGCGATTCCTCGTTTCTAAGAAAATACAACTAAACAAAGGATTTTTATTATTTTTATATCTACGGATATTTTTAGTCAATATATATGAATTAATAGCTTGTAAATAAAAATATTTTAAAACACTTTTTTTTATATACCCCCTTGTACGCAGTTGTTAAACTTATTTATTGAGATAGGTAACAGGATAGGTGCGGGGGATTCATTGTTTTAATTATAATGAAGAATGTTAACTAATTTTTAATATTAGCTATCCATATTCTCTGTCAAAAATAAAAAATACAAGTGAAAGAATTAGTTCGATAAGTCAATTAGTTTCCGATTTATAGAAGTAAACGTGCGATGCGGACTCGTACTCGATTTGACGTACTTGTGTGACGGTGTGACGTCATCTTGCAACACTCACTCATAGCGGAGCGTTGCAAATTGACGTCACATGCGGTCACGTGACTGTTAGCGGCACTCGATTTTATCGTAAGTTTATGTGCTTGTAAAATCTAAACTGATAGGTATTTTTGATTACATCAAAAACTAGTGTATTTGTATACATACAAGCTTAACAAACTTTCAACCGATTTGGCATACCTATTAACATTCTTCATTGATTAGTGTAATAATTTTTACTTTAGGGGAATTTTCAATTAATTGTGGCAATTTTAGGGGTTTTTGACTTTAGCTTAAGTTGGGTAAGGGTTAAATATGTTTAGTTAGAGTTGGTAACACACATTTTCAATTTCAAAAACAGTAAGTAAACACGACACACGATTTCAATTCACTGATTTTGTTTGTTTGTTTGGACTTTTTGGTTTGAATTTGTTAGGCTAATTCCTAAAAAAAATTAGATTGCTTTTTCATTCATATCAATCATGTCTGAGACCGATTGCGAAATAGAATACTTGGACGAGGATGCTGACATAATTCAGCAATGTTTTCAAACTGAACAAACACCTGAAGTAGAACAGTTAGCATGGGAACCTAAAAAAGAACCCGAGTCAAAATACGAGGAAAAACAGACACCTCTACTCGTCGAGCGCCCATCCGTCTCGAAATCTAGAAAAAAAAGAAAGCGGGAAGAGGATGATTCCGATTATGATCCGAGCGATGATGTCGTGCCGCCGAGCCCGCCAGAGAGCCCGCAATTTAAGAAAAAGAAAATTCCAAAGTCTGTGAAAATTTTATATCGACCGGGTAATATTGAGAATAAAAACAACCCTCCGTCAAGACCCATGTTGAAATGTAATCCACGAATAGTCGATCGTAGTTCAGCAGTTGCCAGCCTAGTTGATAGAAAGAGGATGAACATACGGATTCCAGATTATGATGACCCTCTTTGTTTGCCAGTTAAAGCTCTCATGTTTCAGGAGAATGATTTCAAGAAGTTAGAGAATTGGAACAATGTTTGTATGGAGCATTTTAAACTTTGCGACGGTATGCTGAAGCCTGAGAGAGGAGAAACCAAGAGTTCTGTGAGGAGTGTGGTATTAAGGAATGTACCACATAAAAAAACAGGTAAATTATGTTTCCTACATATTAGTTTAGGATATTTTTTTTGCCTCTTGTGACAACGAGGCAGGCGTGTCACCTGTTGGTAAGTGACTACCATCGCCTATAGACATTAGCAATACCAGGGGGATTGCCAATGTGTTGTACACCTTATTACAATGCCTTAAGGGCAAGCAAACTGGTCGCACGGTGGTAGGGTACTTTGTAGTACCCGACTGGCTGGCTACCACCCAAGTTGAATCACTTACCATGGTGAGATTGTGGTCAAACAAGACTATTGAGATATAAAAAAAAAACTGGCTTCAAGTGCATTTGCTAGAGATGGCTTCTTAGCAATCAGACCCCTATTGTACCACTTATAATAATATTCTATTATTTTAGTGTTACAATAAATCTATCTATCTGAATTACAGGCAAAATAGAGACAACAATATGGAGTAAAACATCGGTACAAAACGAAGATGGGGACAAAAAATCGGAGATATTCCAGTGTGTATTACCACGTTACATAGAGAAGTCATTAATGAGTGGCATCGCATTCAAAAATAAGAAGTCCAGTCCTATACATGTTACCGATGAAGTCATACTGGCCAAAGAGCAGCATAAAGACGGTGAAGTTCTTGTGGTTTATAAACCAAAGGAAGCATTGTCCGCTGTGTACAAGCTGTTTGATAAACGAAGGTAATTAATGACTGCTAGGTTCATATGGATACTATGGATGCTTTTATGTTATGCCTAGCCTAGATGGGAACTGGCTCTCAAGTGCAGCTGTCGGAACACACGACAGCTTTTGGCTTGGCGACAGGTTTTCAACTTGAGGGTGGTAGCCAGCCAGTTGGGTACTACAAAGTACCATACCACCATGCTATGGTTTCTTCACGATGTTTTCCTTCACCGAAAGCTCAAGCTCATTGTAGGATTCGAACCCACGACCTTCGCCGTGGTATCTGACGTCACTACTACTGAGTTATCATCACCCATATGTAACCTTGTTTAGTGGTAAATAGTGGTAACCCTCAGTAAGTTTAAAAAACCGGTCAAGTGCGAGAAGGACTCGCGCACTGACGGTTCCGTTAAAATTTTGTACTAAGCCTTTTTTTTATAATTTTTATTCTATTTTTAGTATTTCTTGTTATGCTGCAACTGAAATAGATCTGTAAAAATTTCTACTGTCTATCTATCACGGTTCATGAGATACAGCCTGGTGACAGACAGACAGTAGAGTCCTAGTAAGGAACCCAAAAAAAATGCCATTATAGAAAAGAGTAATTGCTGAGTTTATTGCCGGCTCTTCTCAGCAAAAGCAAACTTCCAAACCAAGCATTAGAGTCTAGACTATAAGGTCTATAAGTGCTTGTTATAAGGCCTTTTCATTTAATTTCATATGAATGTATACCTACTACAGTGAAGAAGAGAAAGATGCAGATGAAGAGAAGATGTACCTGAAGGAGGCGACGTGCTGCAAGGTGTGCGCTCGATGCTTCCAAACCTCATGGAGAGGGATCAAGAAGAAAAATAAAAAGTCCAGTGAGTCCATTACTATAGCATCATCATGTCAGCTGGAAGACGTCTACTGCTGGACAAAGGCCTTCCTAAAGATCTCCACGATGGCTGGTCTTATGCTACCCACATCCAGTACTCTATTATCACGCTGCAGGTCGTGGGTTCGAGTCCCATCCAAGACACGCATTTGTGTGCATGAACATGTCTGTTTGTCCTGAGTCTGGGTGTAATCTATTTAAGTATGTATTTACAAAAAAAAAGTAGTATAAAATATTAGTTTCCATATTACAAGCTCTGCTTAGTTTGGAATCAGGATGTCCCAGGATATTTATTAATTTTTTATTTATCGGTTTTATTTAAGTACCGTATATACTCTCATTTTGTCCACTAGTAGCAACCAGGCAGGCGGGTCACCTGATGGTAAGTGACTACCATCGCCTATAGACATTAGCAATACCAGGGGGATTGCCAATGTGTTGTACACCTTATTACAATGCCTTAAAAGCTGACTGTGTTGGAACACACCGATAGGTGCTTGGCGACAGATTTTCAACTTGAGAGTAGCAGCCAGTCGAATACTACAAAGTACAAGATATCGTTGGGTAAGTCGTGGGTTCGAATCCTACAATAAACTTGAGCCCTCAAATTGAAAATCTGTTGCCAAGCACCTATCGGTGTGTTCTGACAGCTGCACTTGAGAGCCCATCTAGACTTTGTGCCACATCATCACTTACCATGCTGAGATTGTGGTCAAACACAAGATTATCTAGAAAATATATAATTACAGAAACGATCCTGTGCCCAATATGCGGTCGTATGTATGTGACAGTATATCATCTGCTGTCACATTTGAAGTCTCATTCCTCTGAAGATATGAAGAAGTTCAAGAAGGTCATTTCCGCCGCACTTTCCGAGGTATTTCATATAATATTTTTCCGCCACGCGGTTTCACCCGCGTTGCCGAGGGATTTTATCTTTTTCCGGGCTAAAAAAGTATCCAATGTTTTATTCCAGGATATGATCTACCTGTGTGCTAAGTTTGATCAAAATCGGTTCAGTAGTTTATGCGTGAAAGATTATAAACCTAATATTAGTAGGATCAGTACGATTATAAATGTGAAAGTTTGTTACACTTTCACGCATAAACTACTGAACGGATTTTGATGAAACTTGGCACACAGGCAGATTTTTACCTGGAAAATATAAGATACTTTTTTTATCTCAGGTAAAGATAAGATCCCTAGGAAATGCGGGTGAAACCGTGGGCGACATCTAATCCATATCCGTCCAGTCCGAAGAGGTTGGTTAAGACACTACCTATCACGACGCAGGTCGTGGGTTCGATTCCCACCCAGGACACACATTTGTGTGCATAAACATGTCTGTTTGTCCTGAGTGTAATTATCTATTTATGTATGTATTTACAACAAAAAAAATAGTATATGTAGTATATCAGTCATCTGGTTGTCCATATTACAAGCTCTGCTTAGTTTGGGATCAGATAGCCGTGTGTGAACAAATGTCCGAGGATATTTATTTATTTATATTACTGTTGCGATTTGGAGTTTTGGAAGCGAATCAAATCATTTATTTATTTCCTAGCATATGGTACAGAAACAGACTAGTCATAGAGCTCTGCATATTCTACCAATAATGGTATTCTACCATTAATTTTATTATTGACTGAACTGATTCCAAATATCGAGATTAGGATTATTTTTAACTATATACTACAGCAAATATTGAATTAACATTTTATAGAGTAAATTATATTTGTCGAAATGTAAATTATGGTTGATTAACGCTCTAGTACGTTATCACAGAGTAAGCTTATAGTTCCGCTACTCGATACCAGAGGGCGGTAGTAGTGTGATGTAGTTCCGCTATTCAGTAATAGATGGCGCTATTTTAAAATTTTATTTATCCTGCGTAACTATGTTATAGAATAGAGACGGGTCGGTTGGCGTGGTTGATTACACAATATGACACCATAGGTCGTGGGTTTGATTCCCACCCGAGACAGATATTTGTGTGAAGAATGTCCTTGGATATCTATTTATTTAATTCTATAAAGTTTATACTACTTAACGATTGAATAGATTTTGATAAAATTTGGTAAGGTGGTCCCATTGAAGTTTTGATCAGTATTAGAAACAGGATCGATTGCCATAAAAAAAAACATTTTGTGTAAAATGGCTATTTTCTTGCTAACTGTACATTTTTTTGAAAATCTGTGAATGGGGATCAAAATTCCATAAAAAATTATGGGTAGTCTCCTAATACCATTTTCGTGTAGCTGCAACGGATAAGGTACTTCCCCTTATTGCCCCGCTGAAAGTTTCCACCCTGTATATTATAGTGATGAGATTGTATGTATGTTTGATCGGGAAACTAAGGAACAACCCGATTCGTAAAATTATTCTAGCCATAGATAACCCGTTTATAGAGGAATGTTATAGAGCCGGGAACGCGGGTAAAACCGCGTGGCATAGCTAGTTAATAAAAATATTATAAAGAGGAAAGATTTGTATGTAAGTTTGTCACGAATTGGCTCAAAAAGTACTGGACCGATTTTAAAAATTCTTTCATCATTTGAATGCTACATTATTCCAGATTAACATAGACTCACGATAGCTCAGTGGTAAGTGACGTCGAATACCGCGACGAAGGTCGTGGGTTCGAATCCTACAATGAGCTTGAACTTTCGGTGAAGGGAAACATCGTGAGGAAACCATAGCACGGTGGTAGGGTACTTTGTAGTACCCGACTGGCTGGCTACCACCCTCAAGTTGAAAAACCTGTCGCCAAGCACCTATCGGTGTGTTCCGACAGCTGCACTTGCGAGCCAGTTCCTATCTAGGCTTTGTGTGCTTACCACCATCGGCCACATCATCACTTACCATGGTGAGATTGTGGTCAAACACAAGCTTATCCAGATTAAAAAAATAAATAAATAAATAAACTATTCGTAGATTATACCGGGTCTATTCGCGCACGGAATAATTCAAAATATAATTTCGACTAACCTCGACGTTTCGATCAAGTTACATTGACCGTGGTCACGAGTGGACTGAACTGGCGCCTGGCGGGTATCAGCGTCTTGGCCCCTCTCGCAATTGGTCTTGTGGAATATGAATTTAGTTTGTGAAAGTTTTAAAAGTACTATAACAGGCTGTGTGTTTTAATTCGTTTTGTTTCTTTTTGTTTGGAGCAAACTTAAGTTAGTCATGCTCGCTTTAAGGCCTTTGCTTGCGGCGGCGTCGTGTGGCGGGTCGCTCACTTCCCTTTAAAATGTGCGAGGAGGGCGATGGCTGCCACGCGCGTCATACTTGTGAACAGGTGCTGCTTGTGGGGGCTGGTCTGCTTGAGTTTGTTGTTTATTAAGTCAGTCATAATTAAATTCTATAGATTACTATTTTTGCCGCCATAACACGCAAATATTGTCAGTGAGACTAGATAAATAATAATTATTGAATGTAATAGGTGTAAGTTGTTTTTGAAAAGAGTAATTGCTGAGTTTATTGCCGGCTCTTCTCAGCAAAAACAACCTTCCGAACCGAGCATTTAGAGTCTGACTATTCATAAGTGCCTGTGAAGGCCTATTTGGATGAATAAACAATTTCATTTCATTTCATTTCATTTCATTCATTTCATTATATTTTATTTTATCCCGGGATAAGATAAGATCCCGAAATGAAATGAAATGAAATTGTTTATTCATCCAAATAGGCCTTCACAGGCACTTATGAATAGTCAGACTCTAAATGCTCGGTTCGGAAGGTTGTTTTTGCTGAGAAGAGCCGGCAATAAACTCAGCAATTACTCTTTTCAAAAACAACTTACACCTATTACATTCAATAATTATTATTTATCTAGTCTCACTGACAATATTTGCGTGTCCCACGGGAAATAATAATTGTTTTTGTTAACAGATCGTCAGTTACCACTACAAGTGCAGAATTTGTCAAGATAAATTCTACAATATCAATGGTTTACGGCAACACATAGACAACACACATAAATGTAAGTATTACACATTTATGTGGGGAAAGGTAGTGTGAATGGGACACGACCCTCAAACCCTCGTACTGAGTTGTTGACATACAAACAGACATACGAAACGATTTTTATTTTGCCAAAAAATTTAAGTGTCCCTTTCATTACGTGGCGATGATAGCTCAGTGGTAGTGACGTCGGACACCGCGGCGAAGGTCGTGGGTTCGAATCCTACAATGGGCTTGAGCTTTCGGTGAAGGAAATCATCGTGAGGAAACCATAGCACGGTGGTAGGGTACTTTGTAGTACTCGACTGGCTGGCTACCACCCTCAAGTTGAAAATCTGTCGCCAAGCACCTGTTGGTGTGTTCCGGCAGTTGCACTTGAGAGCCAGTTGCCTTTAAGGCATTGTAACAAGGTGTACAACACATTGGCAATCCCCTTGGTATTGCTAATGTCTATAGACGACGGTAGTCACTTACCACCAGGTGACCCGTCAGCTTCGTTGTCACTTGTGGTATAAAAAACAAAGTGTACCTTTCGTCACGTGTCCCTTTCATTACGCGTACCTTTCATTACGCGTCCCTTTCATGCCACTTCTCACCTATATACTGCGGTGTATGATCCGTTTCTTACAAATTAAACTACACTATATCTCTTTCTAATAGAGATGAAAAGAAAAAGATAACCGCTGAACCGATTTAGATTAAATTTAGTATAGAGATAGATGGAACCTTGGAGAAGGAAATTGGATACTTTATCTTTTCTAGTTCTTTGGATATCCCGGGAAAGGATAAGATCCCTCGGGAACAGCTAGTTGAATATAATAGGGTTGTGTCCTAAAAAAATCTATTTAGTCCGTCAGTTAGATTACCAAAAAATATTGTACACGTATTTTTTATTTTGTTCCGTAAACGAATAATGACGAGGATACAGTGCGTTGAAATTTCGCGTGACGTCACACAGTGGTACAAATTTTACCACGAAGTGACGTCACAAGCCCCCACTCCTATACTATGATGCGCTATAACTTTGTATATTTTTATTGATTTGATAAAGCAAAAAATACGTGTCCAATATTTTTTGATAATCTCACCGACGGACTAATTAGAATTCATTTTTATTGACCCAGGACACTACCCTATTGTTTGTTTTATTTTCAGGTACGGAACAGTTCAAATGTGAAGTAGGTAACCATATCACGCGCTAATAATGTTACATTTACATAAGTAGTTTATCTTAATTGTATAGAGTTAAGATCTAATTTTCATTAAAGTTGTCAAAGATTTTTTGTAAAAGCAGTTTTTTTATTGGTTTATCATAGACTATAACTGAAAAACAACAGTATATCTATACAGGGTGAATTAGTATATTTATATACACAGTGATTTTTTTAAGTGGGCGTGGAAGGCCAAATCCTAAATTAAGGGTTTGGAGAAAAATGTTGAACGTAGACATGGAGCCGATTTTGATAAAAATTAAAACTGCATCATCAGATTTTAATAAACCTAGTTAAAGTTTCACTATATTAGATATGTTTAATATCTAAAATTAAAAATCAATACACAAAAATAGAAACAGAAATATCTCGAAAATGGTGACCCTTTTATAGAGGTAATTGTTTGTATATGTTGGTAGGTGACCCCCCCCACCTATCTCCCTCTAAGTTTGTCGTCATACTTACCGGACACCCTGTATATTGACTAAGTAAGCCTTTAAATCTGTTGAACTACTTGTGATGCTGACTGTACTTGGGGAAATGTACGAGTACTGGATGTCCAAAAGAAAAAAAAATGATGTCTAAAAGTACAAAAAAAAAGGATGTCCAAAAGTACAAAAAAAAATGATGTCCAAAAGTACAAAAAAAAAAGATGTCCAAAAGTACAAAAAAAAGGATGTCCAAAAGTAAAAAAAAAAGGATGACCAAAAGTACAAAAAAAAACATACAGACCAATTGAGAACCTCCTCCTTTTTTGAAGTTGGTTAAAAAGAAAATTGTGGAAGAAATTGGAGGAGGAGAAATTGGACTATACTCACAAGGAGATCCATACCTCGGAAAACATTAAAAAAAACTTACCTTACACCAAACAACTAGCATAAAAAAAACAATAATTATAATAAATAAAACTACTATCAATACTACTATCTTATCTTACGTGGGATCTTATCTTTTCCCGGTATAAAAAGTCTAATCGCTATTCCAAACTATAAACTATCTCTGAGCCAAATTTCATCCAGATCCGTTCTGCCGTTCTTTCGTGATTGAGTAACAAACATACATCCCTCCAAACTTTCACATTTATAATATATTCCGCGCGGTTTCACCCGCGTTTCCGAGGGATATTATCTTTTCCCTGGATAAAAAGTGTCCTAGGTGTTATTCCAGGATATGACCTACATGTGTGCCAAGTTTCATCAAAATCCGTTCAGCCGTTATTTCGTGATTGAGTAACAAACATACATCCCTCCAAACTTTCACATTTATAATATTAGTAGGATTATTAAATGTGATCAACTATTACAGCAGGTAGGTAATACGGGAGGCAGACAGGTCAGTAAGGATGGGCTCCCTGTTCCCATGACTACCGATCAATAATCACAACGCCATTTTGTAAAACGATGCAATTTGAGAGTATTGTACAGTACCTGGATGAGCGAGATATGCTCGTTTTTTTTTTGGTAAAATTTTAAGAGAAGGAACTTGAAAAAAAGGAAAAAAATTATATTATTTGGTCTCGAACCGAGGTACTTTGGTTTGGTTGTCGCAAAGAGAATATAAACACTACGTTTTAGATGTCGACCTGTCAATTAGTAGCGAAATTTAACTTGGTATTCTAATGATATTGTAGCAGTTTTTCGTTGCCTAAAAAAACGGATAAAACTACGTTTTCTAAAAATTTAACCTAGCTAGATCAATTTATCGTCCCGGAAACAATACTACTACTACCCCTGCATACAAAATTTTATGAAAATCGTCCAAGCTGTTTCCGAGATTCAGATTATAGATATATACAAGAAATGCTCTTTTAAAGGTATGAAATATACACTAGACTGCGACCGCAGGGAGAATGCGTGTAAAAGTTGTAAACAATGCGCTTATCACAGAAACGGCTAACCCAATTTTGTTGAAACTTTCACTAACCTCCCTGTGAAAGAAAAGTTGTAATTATTAATCAGTGGTATTTCGCTTTTATAGATGTCACAATGTCGGTCCGCAATTAACTCCGAAACTACTTAACCGATACAGATGAAACATGGCACACAAATAGATTATATCCTAGTTTAAGAGATAGGATATTTTATCCCGCGGAGGCCAGCTAGTATATACAATGAACATGTTCAAACGAAATGTGCGGATGTAAGACAACAAAATATCGATAAAAATCGAAAAAAGAAGTTTCATAATCAACTTTTCCTTTTCGCTTTTTATCGATAATTTTTCGTCAAAGATCCGCACATTTGATCATTACATTGATCTTTGGCGGTTAATATCTTAACAACGAAAAGAGATAGACCCATAGTTATTTTAATAAAACATGCAAAAAAGTTTACCTCAACGACCCAGTTTTAAAGATACGGATCACAAATGAGAAATAAAACAGATTATTTTACAAATTTTTAATAGTTTAGTTATTTTGTACCAGGTTTCTGTTCGATATAGTAATTTATTCTATCTTGTCAGCTAGGTGGACTTTCTAATGACACTACTTTGAAGAAAATACATAGTTTACATAAAAAGAAACAATGACAAAACTCGACTAAAAATGTATTGAAAATCGGAATTGGGTAAAAAAATTAAAAGAAGTTATAACTCGTAAATTACTAAAAATGAGTGATACGGGTACCTCTAAAGGTGTTCTACCTCTGGGCTTCCGCTTGACACTATTTTCTAGGACACCCTGTATACGAATGATTATGTCAATGTTACATGTTATAAGATAATAATCTACAAAACCGACCCCCAATAATGAGGGTCGTTTACCTTTTTGGCACGAGCCAGGGGTTGTCGGGTTCAATGACCTTACCCCTGTTTACGTCACGGTCAAATATTTTTGGGGGTCCTATTTTGAAGGGTCGCAATGTGAATTATGGAATTGGTTTCCAATATTGCTCGTAAAAAGAAATCTCTCATGTAATCTTAAAAAAAACCGGCCAAGTGCGCTTAAATATTTATTTTATTTTAATTTTATTATTAAAGTAAAAATACAACTGAGTATTTTTTGAATATTTCAAGTACCTACCTGTTGCCATTATTAATATCGGGCAAAAAAATAGCCATTGTTGTATGGGAGCCCCCCCTAAATATTTATTTTGTTTTTAGTAAAGTCAAAGTCAAAACCATTTATTCAGTTTAGGCCCTAGAAGGGCACTTATGAAGGTCGAATTACAGAAGTTACCACCGGTTCGGAAGTCAGCCTTCAACTGAGAAGAACCGGCAAGAAACTCAGCAAGGTTACATTTTTTCATTTCATTTCATTTATTTCATTTATTAACTTACTAGAAGCATGGTACATAAGATGTCAATGGTTACAATTTAAGTGCTGCATGTTTCGCCTTATATAATGTAGGCATGCAAGTACATAATTATAGGGTACAAATACACAAAAACTTTAACATGTCAATAAGATACACAAAAAAAAAAAAATTAGAAATAATTGCCATATGTCAACAATAATAATTAAGGAAAAAAATCATTCAGGCTATAGAAACATTTCCCACTCAACCACTTGTACAGTTCTTTCTTAAAAGTTATTAATTTTAGCTCTCTAATATCTTTAGGAATCCTGTTAAATATCTTTATCGTCATACAATAGCAGTTTTTTTGGTATAAGGTAGTCTTACAGGTGGGTAACATTAGTCGAGTTGGATCCCTCTTTCGGATTATACAGTTTTCCTTATCATTATGGCTAAACAAATGTTTGTTCTCTTTTACAAAAACGCCTGCTTGGAAAATATAACAGCAGGCAAGGGTGAGAAGGTTTAGCTTTTTAAACAGTGGTCTGCACGATTCTAGTGGACCCACGCCGCACATAGCACGAATACATTTTTTTTGTACAATAAAAGTCTTGCAAACATTTGTAGAGTTACCCCAGAGTAATAACCCATATCGGAGAAGTGACATTACATAACCGTGATAAGCAGTCATCGCTGATTTGACGTCTGAAAGCTGACGCAGTCTCCTAAGAGCAAAGACAAAACCGTTTAGTTTTTTACACAGGTAATCGATATGTGATTTCCAATTACAATTTTCGTCCAGCATAAGTCCCAAAAATTTAATGTCCTTTACTTTATTAATTATTTCATTACGATATGTCAAGGGAAATTCAATTATGTTTTTGTTATTAAAATTATGAAAGTGTATAAATTTTGTCTTCGATAGATTGGCACATAAATTGTTGTTTTCTAACCATTTTAGTATTGATTCAACTTGTTGGTTAAGTGCTTGTTTATAAGTTTCCTGATCACCTTTTTGAGCTACGACTACCGAAATGTCATCTGCAAACAAGACGCATTCCTTTGTTACATTTGGTAAATCATTGATGTACAGTAGAAACAATAACGGTCCCAAGATACTACCTTGGGGAACTCCATATTTGTTTTCCACGTATTCTGATTGGTATGATGTAATCACTTTATCTTTATTGATTCTTTTTATTTCTACGCACTGTTTCCTGTTACAAAGGTAACTTTCTAACCATTTTAAAGCTGGGCCTCTAATTCCATATGATTCGCATTTTTTTAATAGTATTTTGTGATTCACGAAATCAAATGCTTTAGTCATATCAAAGAAAATTACTGACACAGGAATGCTCTTGTCAATATACTCGGTTATAGTTTTCATTAAAGTAAATGCAGCCAGAGTTGTTGATTTTTTCTTCTGGAAGCCATTTTGTTCGTGCCTAATTATTCCGAATTTATCTAAAAAGCCAGTAATCCTACTATGCATCGACTTTTCAAACACTTTGGCTAATACTGGAATTAGTGTAATAGGACGATAGTTATTAAGATCAGTTGTACTGTCTTTTTTATGGAGAGGGCGAACTACAGAGTGTTTCAATTTATTTGGGAAAGACCCCTCAATTAAAGAAAGATTTATTAAGTGACTCAAAATAGGACTTAAAATTTGATAACATTCTTTGAGAATGTGGGTTGAGATACCATCAAAACCGACAGATTTTGTGTTATTAAGCGACAGTATTAATTTTACGACTTCAAGTTCGGTGACAGGTTTTAAGAAGATACTATTAAAACATGTACCCTCTACTCCACCAGTGTTGATGTCCTCATCACTGGTTTCGCACTTTTTATTAGTTAGATCAATAAAGTAGTTGTTAAACGATGTTGCAATTTCTAAGGGATCTGTAATGCTGTGACCACCTACATTTATTTCCTTTATACCTTGTATCATTTGTATCTCATCATGTTTGTCCTTTATCACATCCCATGTAGCCTTACACTTCATCTTAGAATTCCCTATACATTTAAAATTAAAATTACGTCTGGATTTAATAATACATTTTTTCAAAATTCCACTATATTTTGTATAAACTAATTTTGCTTCCGATGATTTTGATTTATAGAACTTAAAACGTAATTCTCTCTTTTGTCTTGAGGATTTTCTTATTCCGGTAGTTATCCATTTCGCTCTACTTTTATTGGAGTTTATTTTAACATTTTCTATTGGAAAACACATATCGTAGAAAAGACTAATTGTGTCATGAAAAGAGTCGTATGCAGAATTTAAATCATTACAGCCAAGAACATCAGACCATGTTAGTGCAGAAAGAGATTCCTTAAACTTGATAACATTTTCCCTATCATAATTCCTAGTCTTCACGTACCACTGTTGCAATTGTTCAATTTTACTGTTAATTGGGAATGTTAATATTTGGCAAGTATTGTGGTCTGAGAGGCATGTACCATACACACAACCTTTGGCGTCTTTGATATTGCTAAGTATATGGTCAATGCAATTGTTCTGTCTCGTCGCCTGGTTTATATGAAATGTCAAATTATAGTTTGAAATAATATCTTTTAGACGCAGTGTTGCATTATTATCTTTTAGAGTATTAATGTTAAGGTCCCCGGTAATGACAATTTTCTTAGCTTTCCCAACTTCTAGCCTATGCAATAAGATTTCTAATTTATTAAAAAATACATCAATATTACTATTTGGAGTCCTATATAAACATATTAAAATACATTGAATGGATGGAATATAGGCGCCACAGCATTCAAAGCTTTTCTCTACCGACATATCCGTACACATATTCAAAATGTTAAACTCTAAACCTTTTCGTACTAATATGCATACTCCACCACGCTTTTCATTTTGTCTCGAGAAGTGTGTAGCTAAATTATAATGCTTTATTTTAATGTTAGACTCATTTCCACACTTTATAAAGGTCTCTGATAAACATATAAAGTCAATTTTATTAATTTCGTGTATGCATATTTCCAATAATTCTTGTTTATTCAGTAGCCCGGCGATATTCTGATGAAGAAGTTTTATATTAGCTTGCTCGAAAAAACGTTTCCGTTTTAGTGAAGTAAAAAGGAATTGTACCTTTCTTTAACATGCTTTTGGGGTTTCCCTGGGCAACAATACAAGTATCAGCAAAAGCTTTCCTCTCCGCCATAAGCTTAAAAAAATATGGTATAGTACCCTTTTTTGGTTCCATTGAAGTACATTCACGTTTTTTATTAATACATGCGCGCACGTTTGTTAAAAATGTCTCCCTATAGTATCGAGTGTCGACAATAAAGTTAATAATCGTACTAAGGTGATGAATATACTCTGTATGATTCAAATACGTGTTACCATGCAGAGATAAAAACTCACAGTTAGAAAATTGGTTACAAAGATGTTTGATAGAACTATTCAGCATAAACTCATTTAAAGAAATATTCTGCATGATACCAATTACAATTATATTACATAATTTCAAACGTTTTATAGTTGCAGAAAGCTCATAGATTAGTTTAGTTGGGTTGGTATCATTTTCACCAACACAAAGTAAAATTTGATCCTCTTTAGTGAAATTCATTGAGGAGCATGTCTTGAGTATCTCTTCGGTGTCTGCGAACGGTTTAGTAAAAGACAGTATTTCATAATCTCCGTATTTGTTTTTTATTTGTTTAAATATTTTTGGACCATCTGACTATATTGGCTTTTTTTTTTAAATGTTTAACAATTTTATTCTTAAACGAATACAAAAATACATAAAAAATTATAACCCGCATTAGTTACCTACATAGTAAACTAAAACAAAAAATACCAAGATAATAAAAGCGTAGGTATTAAAAAAAAAGTATTTGTTGTTATAGCGGCAACAGAAATACATAATTTGTGAAAATTTCAACTGTCTAGCTATCGCGGTTCTTGAGATACAGCCTGGTGACAGACAGACGGATAGACGGACGGACAGCGAAGTCTTAGTAATAGGGTCCCGTTTTTACCCTTTGGGTACGGAACCCTAAAAACATTACTTTTGTAGATCATGGTAAATATATTTTATATTAAAATATAGCCTATATAAATATACTGGGACAGTCTGCATCTGCAAACACTGCCATCTGATCCCAAACCAATTGATATAAAAATATCAATTGAAATACAGACTAGCCTTTTTCTACCTATATTTAAAGTTTGTTTTTAGCTTTTCTCTTTTTTCCTATTAAACAATGATTTTTTTGTTAATTTTACTGCCAAATAAGCCAAATATAACCAGTTTTCTGCCCACGGTTTCACCCGCGTTTCCGAAGGATCTTTATCCTATGTTTTATTCTAGGATATGAACTACCTGTGTGCCAAGTTTCATCAAAATCCGTTCCGCCGTTTTTGCGTGAAAGTGTAACAAAAATCTTCGCACACATATTTTAACATTTAGTAGTAGGATGTTTCTAATCCTGGCCTTAATTCAATGACATTTAGACGAGCAAAAATACTTACTACATAGTATATACTTACGAATTATACTGTAGTCAGCCTTCTGCCTGATGGAAGATCTGCTCCTCTGCTGATTTCTGGTCGAGGCGTAAGATACCTTATTGCTTTATGAATAAGGTTCCTATTCTATTAAGTAGTCCATAACGTTTATTTTAAAAGTTTACCAAATAAAGGTAGGTACTAAGGTACGATTCACAGGATGTTTCGTTTATATTTGGAACATGGGCCCTTTTGAAACGAAACTGGGGCCCCAAAATCCTACTAGTTTATTTTCATGTACAAACAAGGGGCCGTAATGAGTTTTGCTACACCTTTATGTAGATTGATTGTAAAATTCAAGGATGGGAAAATGAAAACTACTGTTTAGCGATTTTTTTTATGATTATCACAATCACTAGCTTAAAAGACATTTACTGATGGACAGAATGCCTTTGACAACGTGTATTACGTGTACGACATCCAGTATTCAGCCACTTAATGTCATATTACCCGTACGCGGTCTTTCAAGAAAATTGATTTTATTATAAGCATTATTTTACAATTATTATTAATTATTCCTAGACCTTCGTCTTCTGGGTAAGTTGGTGACTCCTGACTCTTCCCTCTTCACCGCTGGCCTGGCCTGGCTCACAGGAGGTATAGTGGCGGGCCTGTCCCAATAAAAAAGAACATATAAATATTCGAAAGCTTTTTAATTTAATCTTTGCTTTTATTGAGAAACCTAACGAAACATTGCTTATTTTTTGTCCAAATTCTTTAATATCATAACGCAGTATTGAAGGGGACAAGTATTGGAGAGCAGCCCTATCTATAAATGAAACAAAGACCCCTGCTACCCCTGTTTATACAGGCTGTTTCATATTGGGGTTTCGATAACATGTCGACTTGATGTCATAAATTGACACTCAACTGTGACATTTTACGCATAGGGGAGTTAGATTACATGTATGTTAGATTTCAGACGATTTTTAAAAGTGAATTAGTTTAGTAAGTTTCTAAATAGTGTTCTGGACTCGTACCTTGTACCTAAAGTGGTTTTTAGAAATTACTTTTGTGTAATTTAAGGGTCGTATTCTTGAATTTTCGATATTAATATATTTTTTGATATATGATATTATTTATTTGGCAGATATTTTTTTTTCAATAAAAAAATATTGTGATATTAATATCGAAAAATTGAGAATCAGGCCTCAGGTTCCTGTCAAAATATAGATAGAGAGATACACTTAGAATTAATAATTGTAATTATAGGTGAATGTTCAGGGTCTTAAGACAATAAAGTAAACATAAATCGGGTTTTTTTTATATATTTAGAACAAGAAATGTATAGTTACAACCATTGAGGATATTAAATATCATATTGTAAAAACTATTGTATAAAGTGAAGAGAATGTGACATTTTTCCATATTTTTTTTTTTTAATATTCAATTATAACTAATTCCAATAAATTAATAATTATAGACACATAAATTACTTGAAAATATTAATTAATAATGAATAAATTACTTAAAAACAGCCAATTAACCACTACGGATGTAAATATATGGTTATTAATGCTTAATTTTAGGAATGAGTATTCTTTTTAATTTCTATTCCGTACTTCAAAGTAAGACGGCGTGTAGTAATTTTCCAAAACTTAGTTTTAACGAGCGTTTAAACGCAAAATTCGGTCCTAACGGTATGAGAACGTATTCCCCTCGCTTACTTCACTTCTTTCAAGCAAAGAAACGACGGAAATAGACGCCGCACTCATCCTGTCAGGATTTAGTTTTGGAAAACTTTTACAAAAAACCTTAAACGATTCTTATAAATTATCGGGAACAACATTTAAGTCTAAAGACGACACTAAAAACCATTGTGAGACTCCGTGAATACGTCAACTGTCAACCTAATGTCAGTGTCAGTTGTGACGTGTGACAGTAGTCCTGATAGTTGACGCATGCGGCCCACTTACAATATAGAGACGCTTCCTCCTCTCGGGAGCTCCGAGCTGACGGTATTTTGATACCATTGACTGAGAGGTCGTCGAGAGGGTGACGTTTCTCCTGCGGTTGCTGCCTTAATTCCACTACTATTTCTTGTGCAAATGAAACGTTTTTCTCACAAAAGCTATAATGTAGATGTAATTATTAACCGACACAATAAGTATAATAGAAATACCTAATTTTTAGGTACAATATCAACTAAATCGGTTTATACGACCAACACAGACAGACACCTACCTCTTAATTTTATAATAATTCATAAAAAGACAAAAATGAAATTTTTATTAACATTGATTTTACTATAACCGGAAGATCTTAAGTGTTTTTAACTTTTTTTGCATTTTTTTATTTTATAAAATACGTATTTTGTATCAAAGTGAAGTCAGCTAGCACGTACAAGGAGATCAGCTGACCGTCTCATTATCTCATTTCATTATAAATATCATTGCTTTCATTGTCTAGTACACCTTAACGTTGAAGTTGGTAAAATACTTATTCAATACTTTTTATTTTGAGACTTATTATCTTACGATGCATTTTGTCTAATTTATCTAGCCTTAAGTCCAAATCTGGCGGAAGTCGGGTTGATCTTATACTCTTAATAGATCACGAAAAGTACGAATAACCCTACTTTCCTTGACCTCGAATCTATGGCATTATGAGTTGATTGAGTATTATTCTACGAGTATGTTCTAGGAGTATCACATGCTACTCTGCAATGTTATAAGTTTATTCCCATTACGTTATCTATGACACAGTTAAATACACAATCTGTATATTGTCAGACTAGTGATGTGCGATTATTGGATATCGATTTAATAAGTCGATCATTGTACCTTGAGGTGACTATATTAATATATGTAGTAATGATAGTTTAGTAATTGATTTGATGATATTTCAACATTTAAAATACTCTTTAGAGCATTGGAAGTTTTCAACTATTAAAGTTTAATAATCGCAAGCCACGGATGGAACACTCCAGTAACTTAGTATATTATTATATCTTATTACCACTACGTGGTGGGAACAAACTTTCCTTCAATGCAGTTTAAAGAGGAATCAACACCGAAAACGAATTCTAATAAATAGACAGTGAAATTGATATTACATGATATTACTTTTTTATTTATTTTAAATTCGAAACTATTGTTTTTTTATTTATAATTCGCTTACTCGAAGCTGGACCGATGCCGTTTGATGTTTATTTACATATTTATTGCAATCTGTTATTTACCCGACAGCGTCGTGCCAAAGCTAACTCGTTACTAAATAAAGCCTTTATTTTATTTTTATCGTAATCGGGGTTTATAAAGGTTTCTCGCTTTATCTCGCTCCGGTGTCTTTCACTGTCTATAATGATTATTTGGAATCAAAACGCACTGTGCTGTTATGTCCAAAACATTCAATAAGTGTACGCGAACTGAAAATATCACAATGCGTCTAAATCCTTAGTGACGATGATCATGCGTTTTGAGGAAGCTAATTGCCGCAAAATGGCTGCATTTTTATAAAACTACCATGGGACATACCATCTATCTAACACTAGAAACGGATCCAAAATACATACGTGGAAGTACGCGGTGAGCAAATAATGTATTGTTTCATAAAAATACAGCCTTCGCGGCTCTAAAGAGTGTAGGTAGTGTCTGTTATTTCACTAGACTCTTGTGATGTATGTAGTAATAGTAACATTTAGTCGATGTCTCGATATTTCTGCTACGTGAAAAATATTTCAAGTGTTATTTTATTTCGTGTCCCAACACTAAACGCGTGACTATTATTGAGCATTTATTGGCATCGAATATCGAAACACGATTCGATTTTTGAAATATTTTTCGAGTAGATTTTTAAACTTACGTATTTATTTCTATGGAAGATTTCATTTCTTCAATTTGTGTCTTACCTATAGGAATCGCGTATGGCTCGGCCACTTAATATCGCTTTGTGCCTGCGCCCGAGACTAAGGCAATTCCGTCTACACCGCAATCAAAATGTTATAACTCTATATGCTTTTATCCTTCCGTACAGCTATTTTCTATCACCATTTTTCAGTTATTTGGACAGTAAACAGATCACGCAATATGGATTTTTTTCAATTGATTTACTTATTAAATATGGGTCATTAACCATTTTTGTACGCGTGATTGCATGATTCCAATCGCTGGACAGAGAAAATGAATAACAATTTTCATTGGAAATTATTCGACTCTTATTAGCCTTGTAAGTAAGCATAACATCCGTAAAATTGTTAATAGCAAAAGCTAGTGCTCGTACTCCGTAATATAATAGCATCGATACCTTGTCGAATGCGTCTCTACTGAAAACTGTTATCGACATTTCGATAAATAGCGTTTCTCTGTCCGACGACCCACCCTTATTCTTTAACTTTATATTTATTAATTAAGATCAATCGTCACGTGTATTTTTTAAACATTTTTATTTTTTGCTAATTTCACAGCCTCATTGTCAATTAGCCTATGCGTAGAGTATTGTTTCTGTGTTGCCAATTAATTACGTTTTATTATAATATTATTTATTTTTTATTTCATAAAAAATGCATCAAAACACCGTTCAAAAAGTAGCCGTTATGCTATTGATAATAGGTCTGATTATCCTTTGTCACTTACTGGGGTTCGTTTAGTCAACGATTGTATCCACAACCCTATATTATAGTATTGTAGATATAATTGCGATAGTTGAAGTTGTGGCACCCGATAATAATCAGCAGGGGTCCGATTCTCTCTGCGTATCTATTCAAAGAGTCACATCTCAGCACATATCTGATTTGTTTGAACAGAACTATTCGATAAATATCGAATTACATTTTAATATAGAACACGTGTTAATTAGCCCCCGTAATATTTTTCATCCGTACACAAACAGAACACTCTGTATAGTGCCAGGGGCCCTGCGGCCCTGATTTAAAATGAATTAGTCAGATACTGTCAGTGCCAATACTTCAACAACTATTTAAGTGTTTAGTAGAACGTTTTGCACTTCGGCCGCTTACACCTATGAAGATATGATTTATAGTACAATTATTTTAAAATACATATAAAAATATTACATTAAGTATATACCCGTGTGTCATGGATTTACAAACCTCACAAATTATTGCTTATATCGTGTTTACATCACTAGAGAGGACGCACGTCCGTCTAAGCTATTGAGCACTATTATTAATTTATTATTATTTTTCATTTTAATAATTATTACCGAAAGAAGGGGGAACGCACAAAACATTCTACTAATACGCGAAAGTGACGTTTCATTACCTTACCGTAGATACGCGATACGCGATACGCGGCGTTATCGAAAAACGCGAGCGCCGCTTCAAAATATTTGCATCTTACCCATTATTTAATATCTAAAAAGTCGATGAGTTCTCAGTTAAATATTTGGTGTTTTATGTTTCGATTCACACGACGACGTTACAGGTTAATTTTATATCAAAATAAAATATATAATAACGAATCGAAACCCATAGTGAAACGAATTCCTTGAAATTATGTTTGATATTTTTTCTAAATTTATTTCGCGCGGTCAAGCTCCCAGCAGATTAATCGCCCGATATATTTTCCTAATAAATAAATCAATTCAGGTCGTCACCGAATTATTCCGAATATGAAATATATAATTACGTAAGATTCGGTGAACAGCAACGCCGAGGTGATTTGATGCGTTTGTGCCCGCCCTTCCGCGTTCTCTTTACTGTACCTATCGTTTTGTTTCCAACTCGGTTGCCTTACACCGAAAATTGTCGTAACAGAAATAAGATTACACACCTACTATTAAATTTAAATATACACGTAAAATACAATTGCACATATACTAAATTAATCATATCTCTAT
Organism: Ochropacha duplaris; assembly: GCA_951361185.1. Taxonomy (NCBI): domain Eukaryota; kingdom Metazoa; phylum Arthropoda; class Insecta; order Lepidoptera; family Drepanidae; genus Ochropacha; species Ochropacha duplaris. The sequence continues at coordinate 738,434 of OX592712.1, read as the reverse complement.
AAACAGATAATACGTGGAATTTAAATATTAATTAAGATTAATTTATTTCCCCCATTGCAACACGCAATTAATGTTTAATTATCCGCCATACGGCGGTATAATATATAATGACTAGTGATTTCACCGTTAATGAAAACCGATACAACACAACAATTATTAAATATAGATAGTAAACTAAGAGACTAGGTAAACTTTACACTTGTAGGATTAGCAAAATTGTGCTCCATACTCCCACCTACTTATCGGTATTGACGATGTTGCCAACCGTACGTTAATTAAAATTAAATCAAACATTTATCATTGCATTCCTAAACGTCACTGCGATATTAAATTGACAGCTCCATAAGATCTCTTGGCGCAGTATTGCATAACAACGCGACATTTTGACATTTGATTTACTTGTTGGCTATCTTTGCAATTAAGTAAAAACGTATAATGCGATGACGTTTAGAATGCAAAGGTTGTTAACACAATGTTATCTACAAATGCAATAATTAAAAAACGTAATTCTAAGGAATGTTTCAAAGCATATTAAGCTGTATTTAAATAAAGCGATGTTAGAATAATTGAAGTGAAAGTTGAGTGAGATCCCTCGCGCGGATAAATAAATGATTTACAATAAATAAAATGTAAACAAACTGGCGCTTACATTCATTGACGCAGACACGCAGTCGTCTACCAACACCTCTTCGAGTCATATCGTTTTAATATATTTTTTATTAAATTACTGGCTATTAGTTATTGCACGATTTACATTTATAATAATAAATATATAAATACTTGTAAATTTTATTCTTCATCTTTGGTATGTAATGAGTACCTATTAGTTAATATCTGAAATGTTACAAAACTGTTTTTACATATAATTAAGTATATAATTTTTTTTTACAAAAATCGTAGGGTCGTTAGGACGGCACGATATTATATCTATTCAAGTTCGATGTCCAGCATAGGTCTTTGTAGGGTCGTAGTGACGTCACCGCCGAACGCGACGTCAAGATTGGTGGGCGTGTATGACGCGGCAAAGATTCACTATTTCTTTTTACATTATTTTGTTTAAACATTTTTTTTCTATTTACAAATTTCCATTTAGACTAAGACAATTAAAGCCTACTTTCGAATAGACGCAGGGTCGCATCCATACATAATTATTATTAGAGCAGGTACTGATCATGTTTTGACATCGAATTTCTCAAACGACATCGTTTTAGACTAGAGTACCTATGCACCATTGTTCCGCGAACGGACTCTCCCATCGCCACCGAGTGGTGACCTCGGCAATACTCGGCATGAGGCTGACGTGCTCGTGCGCTCGATGGAGCGCGTGCGTGCGAGCGAGACGGTGCCCGATCCGCCCCTCGCGCTTTGCCCAGAACTAGCTCGATCGATTTTCCTCGCGCTTCCTACGTGCGGCCCGTATCCGTTCATCTGTCAAATCTACGCTCACTTGACACCGCGGCGGTAAGCGTAATCTCAAAATGTATCTCAAAAATTCCTAACCTAACATACTCGGGCGCGCGGCGGAACTGGCCGAAGTCCCCCGAGCTACTCGCCGCTGACGCCGACACACCGAACTCACGGGTTACGCGCTGATCTCTTTTTTAAAATTTTATCAAAACCTATCACAGTTTTTGATTAGTTTTCATCCTTAAGTTTAATATTATGTTTAAAATATACGTATAGATAATATATATTTTTTTCCAATTCTTTAACAATATAACACTATTTTACTTCGATAAGTGTTTCGGGGCCCGCGAGGGAGGCCCCGCTCGTCGTGTTCGGCCGTTCGTACGTATTATAGTTTACAGTAGGTACGGTACGGTACCTTCCGGGACGATATGGTACGGTACGGTACGGTACGGTACGGTACGGTACGGTACGATACGGCTATGTGTGCGAGTAGAGTGTGAGTGACAGAGATGAACGACTTGGGTACATTTGGCAAACGTTTATTGATCAGAGACCGCGGCTTCGCGCTATACCGATTCCGATGCCGGCCCAACAGTATGCTTACGTACGCAAAAGTACTTAAATACGATATGATCGCATATAAAATTGGAGCATAGCAATTAGGCTATTATTGCTAATATTATTTTTATTATAAATCGAAAACTATTTCACGATAACCACAACCGTTCATAAGCGAAGTTTAATATCATTATTTTGTTATTGACTATTACCAATATGTATGTTAGTTCGAGTCTGGCTAGAGAGTTATCAATTATCGGCATTTGATGCCGTATCAAAGTTCTAAATTTAGTATTATTGCATGCTCGAGGCGGCTCTTCATTCAACGTCCGCCATTTTATCCGGACATGCGCGACGCCCGCTAAATCGGGTTGTACAAATCCGCCATTTTGATTTCCTCAAACACACTTAACCCAATTTCGCCGAATATACATAAGTACAGAGTACAGAGAGCGCGAGGCACGGCGACGGCGAATAAAGAGCCGCCGCACAAAAGAGCGAGTCAAAAACATTGTCTAGGTAATAATTAATGTACAAAACGCCCGCCCCAGCGCCCTAATCGGTAGGGCGAGCCGTCTCATCGGGAAGACGTAGTCTCTCAAGGTCAGGTCTTCGTGTGTGGGCGCCCGCAGCCGCTGCGGCTAGTGCGGCTAGTGCGGCTGCGGCTGCGGGCGGCGCCATATGTAAGTACATGTGTAGGATGTATGGGTGCGCGCCTGCTGTGCCGTCCTAGCGTCCAGCTAGGCCGTGTCCGTATCCGGGGTGACCTTAGATGGTCTTGATTTTATTAGTCTTGAAGCTGACCTGCAGCACTCTGTTCCCGAGTGTGTACCCGTTGAGCGACTGGATGGCGACGACCGCCTCGTCGTAGTTCGTCATAGTAATGAAACCGTAGCCCTTGCACTTATTGGTCTGGAGGTCGCGGATCACTTTGACGCTCTGGACGGCGCCGAAGGGTCCGAACAGCTGCCAGAGTACGTTCTCCTCGGTCTCGGGCGCCAGGTTGTACACAAAGATGCACCACTCGGAGCCCACGGCGCCGGGCAGCACGCCGCCCAGCAGCTCGCCCGCCAGCGGGCTGTAGCGCTGCAGACCCTTATTGATCGCTAGGAGGGACTTGCCTGAACTGAACCGGCCCAGCGGCGCGGGGAAGCGGAGCGCGGCCGGCAGGTAGGCCGCCAGCGGTGCCAGCGCCTTCCCATTGTTGCTCGGGTTGTTCGCGAACTTGACAGTGATCGGCTCCGTGGCTCCCTTGGGCACGGTCCCGTTCAGCTCCTGGATGGCGCGCTCCGCCTCCACGCGCTGGTCGAAGCGGATGAAGCCCACACCCTTGGACAGGCCCTGCTCGCCGCCCGTGAACGGTCTCCCGCCCGAGTTCTCGCACAGAATCCGCGACGTGATAATCCTTCCGTACGGACTGAATAGCCTCTCTAGTTCCGTCTGCGTCATCGTCTTGGGCAGCCCCGACACGTATAGGTTGGCGCCCTTGATCGCCTCGCTGCTGGGGCGCGCGTACGACACTTTGATAGTCTTGTTCTGGAGGCGGAGTCCGTTGAGGGTGGTGATCGCTTTCTCCGCGTCCTCGGGCCGGTGGTAGTTGACGAACGCGTAGCCGAGGCTCTGACCGCCGCCATGCAGCGCGTGATTGAGCGCGTCGGGGAACGCGGCACCCTTGTTGCGGATCAACTTGCACGACTCCACCTCGCCGATGCTCGAGAACAAACTCCTGATCTCCTCCTGCGTCATGCTCTGTGGCAGGTAGTTGATGATCAGGTTGGTCTTGGACTCCTCCCCCGACCCGTTTTGCTGTTCACCGTCGCCCTTTGACATGGTGGCGGCTTAAATCATAAACGGAAAGAACGAAAGGGAAACGAAAAACGCGGTAAAAGAAAACGGCACGTCCGTAATGATGGCGCGCGCGAACGGTATTGCGAGGGGTGAGCGCCGGGCCGAGCCAGGGCGCATGTCCCGACGTATCGACCCGGGCTTACATAACTCGGTTCGTTCACCCTCCCGGGTGGTATAGTGTCCGAAAAAACCAGATCCGCCCCGCGCCATCGATCCGACAGTCCCGGGAAGCGAGCGAGCTCTCCCTAACTAGGTTCCCTTCTGCTTATACACGGCACCCACACACTCACACTGCACCCTTTACTATTATCAATTAGGATAGGTGCTTTGATATTATGAGGGTATCATATTTCAAAAAATTTATGTCGAATAATTTTGTTCTCTTTTTTTCCTATCAACAAAGCCTTCGCTACTTTCGAATATATTCGCAAGTTTCCTTGTTTCCTTTGTTCTAGATAGCGTTCTTGGTTCAGTACCCTCTGTGTAGCGACTTACTTACCACTCCACTAGGTTAGTGAGCTTGTGCATTGAGGTTGACAGTTTCATGTTCTCCTAAAGCTGGACTATATATTTGTAAGAAGTAGGACTAGAATTAGTACATCTATTCTCTTGGGTCCAGAAAATGAGCCTTAGCTTTCTCATGTCTTTTTATGTGTCCTGTGAAGTAAGCATGCGGGTCACCTGATGGTAAGCGACTACCGAAAAAAATGTTGTCGACCTAAATTGCCTTTAAGTCTTCTAGATCTCAAATGCAACTACTAGAACATATCTTTAGGTTCTTGAGATAGATTTCCAACTTGCTGAGTTTTGCTTCTGAGGGTAAGTGTATGTTGAACCGGTGGTAGAGTCAATTGTAACGTTCATAAGTACCTTACCAGGGACTAAACTGAATAAATTTAAGGCGATGATAGCTCAGTGGTAAGTGACGTCGAATACCGCGACGAAGGTCGTGGGTTCGAATCCTACAATGAGCTTGAGCTGAGGTGAAGGAAAACATCGTGAGGAAACCATAGCACGGTGGTAGGGTACTTTGTACCCGACTGGCTGGCTACCACCCTCAAGTTGAAAACCTGTCGCCAAGCACCTATCGGTGTGTTCCGACAGCTGCACTTGAGAGCCAGTTCCCATCTAGGCTTTGTGTGCTTACCACCTTCGTCCACATCATCACTTACCATGGTGAGATTGTGGTCAAACACAAGCTTATCCAGAAAAAAAAAATAAAAAAATTAGTTTGGATGTTGATGGTGGCTTGAGAAGTGAGAACACACTCTAGTAGACCCTACCTTACCTGACTTAAAGGATTCACAGCACGACCTTCACCGCAATATCCGTTATCACCACTGACCTATCATCGCCTTTTTATTCGTAACTAGCTATGCCCCGCGGTTTCACCCGCGTTCCCGTGGGATCTTATCTTATCCCGGAATAAAAATATAGCCTATGACACTCACAATTAACGTGGCTTACTGTTGTTAAAAGAATTTTCAAAATCCAGTAGATCCAGTAGATCCGGTTCAGTAGATCCAGATTTTTAACTGACTTCAAAAAAGGAGGAACGCGAAGTTTGTTACAAAGGCAGAATTAAACTGTCCTTCTTGGCTGGCACCGACTCCAAAAAGAACTGTTTATAAATATCATTAATTTTGTTGATTGTCCTTTAAGGCTCTTACTTTGAAATTAAAATATTATTCTTTACTTTTTAGTTTATGTTTGTACATAGGTATAGGCTACAGTTTTGAAGTCGGTTTTTGTTTTTTATTTTTTCCCCTAACAACTTCACAAACTTTATCGGGATTCAGGTATAAATAACTTTTCAGTAACGTAGAGAGAATATATCGCTATGAAGACTCTGAACTTGCTAAACGCGGACGGAGGAGTATACATTTGGCACAGGTTTACATAACGCTACGGAGGTATGCAGATAACTAATCCTACTATCTTACTCATATTATAAATGCGAAAGTATGTTTGGATGTGTGTGAAGATGTGAAGATGTTTGTTACTCTTTCACGCAAAATCTACTGGATGGATTTTAATGAAACTTGGCACACAGGTAGATCATATACTGGGATAACATATAGGATACTTTTTATCCCGGGAAAATATAACATCCCTCAGGAACGTGGGTGAAACCGCGGGCGGAAAACTAGTGTTGTTATAAATGTGAAAGTTTGGATGTTTGTTACTAATTTACGCCAGAACGGCTGAATGGATCTGGATGAAATTTGGCATAGAGATAGATTTTATACTGGAATAGCACACAGGCTACTTTTTATCCCGGGAAAAGATAAGATACCTCGGGAACGCGGGTGAAACCGCGCGAAACAGCTAGTATCCATATTAATATTATAAAACTGAAAAGTTTGTTCCCTTATCATCAAAAAATATACCTCAGTTCTCATTCGAGGTAGTTTCACCAACTCTTTTGCAAGTAAAATAGCTTTGATAACCTGGCATTGCAGGGTTGCCACAACGAATTACACTTATGTATAATGTTCGATCTACGATGTATTTAATTTACGATCTTAGAAAATATCCTTAATTAAACTAATAATTTACTTATAGATATAACCAATAACTAAAAAACTCAGAAAGGTTATATTTAAAAAAAAAACAATATAATTCCCGTACAAATGTGGCCCATTTTCTATACTAATATTATAAAGAGGAAAGATTTGATTGTTTGTTTGCATTGAATAGGCTCTGAAACTACTCGACCGATTTGAAAAATTCTTTCACCATTAGAAAGCTACATTATCCCTGATGAACATAGGTTATATTTTGTCCCGGGAAAAGATAAGATCCCACGGGAACGCGGGTGAAACCGCGGGGGACAGCTATTACATAGTTTTTCCTCTCTGTCAAAGAGTGCCAACCCTGATAAAGAATGTTGGAGCTAAAACAATTTAAATTCTAATTAGTTGGACGGTAGCAGCCCTTTGATGCAATTCCCTCAAAGGCTTATTGCATAGCGTTCTTATATAGTCAGGTATATAAGAAAGCTAATATAAATTAGACTTTGTATCTCAAGCCTAGATGGGAACTGGCTCGCAAGTGCAGCTGTCAGAACACACTGATAGGTGCTTGTCGATAGAATTTAAACTTGAGGGTGGTAGCCAGCCAGTCTACTGAGCTTTCGGTGAAGGAAATCATCGTGAGGAAACCATAGCACGGTGGTAAGGTACATTGTAGTACCCGACTGGCTGGCTACCACACGCAAGTTGAAAATCTGTCGCCAAGCACCTATCGGTGTGTTCCGAGAACTACACTTGAGAGCCAGTTCCCATCTAGGCAATGTGTGCTTACCACCTTCGGCTACATCATCACTTACCATGGTGAGATTGTGGTCAAGCTTACCAGAATAAAAAAAAACATCAATATTGTTCCAAATCCCGAGAAACAACAAACAAATATGCATTACTAGTATTCCGCCCCGCGTTCCCGAGGGATCTTATAATTTCCCGGGATAAAAAGTATCCTATATGTTATTCCAGTATATGATCTACCTGTGTGCCAAGTTTCATTAAAATCCATACAGCAGTTTTTGCGTGAAAGAGTAACAAACATACATCCATTTATTCAAACTTTCACATTATAATATTAGTGGGATAATTTTAACTATCTATAGATGTACCTACATATATAGATTTAGGTATATACATATCAACCTGCGTGAAAAAAACATAAGTAGATCTCGTAAAGAGAAATAAACATGGCCGCTTCGTATTGCGAAACTGTCCATACACTGGAGTTCAGGAAAATGTTACTACAAAACCTACCTTAACACGTTCAGATAAAGATTATTTCAGTTTGTGCTTGCTTTGGTGAAAATTTGAACACGTACCAAACTGATTTGAACATAAAATATAAGGCATTAATGTTTAAAGTTGCGTGAGCTGTCTACCAAAGTTTTGCGTCATAAAATTACTTAAATATGCACCGTATTGGTATCTGTTAGGGTGGAATTTACGATGAGGGATGGTTTTATTAGGGGTTCTTACCGGTTGTTCTTTTTCAGTCGCGACTCTAGGGTGGGAGTGCGTTTTCATTGTTTCGGCTATAAATAAATATCCTGGGACATTTTTTTCACATGGCTATCCGATCCATGAGTGCGAGAGTCGCTTCACCAACTCAGCCATCAAGCGACCCTCAGTTTCGGTGCCAAAAATGTGGACGCTGCTGTCGCTCCCGTATTTTTATTTTTAAAGTTGTTGTGAAAGGGGGCTAGACGGAAAAAAATTCTTACGAAAAATTGTCACGACACTTTTAGTGTCATGACAATTTTTCGTAAATCGATGGTTATTTAACTTCTCAAAAGCATATTTATCACTGAAACTTGCTTAAAAAGATAAAATCAAAAACTGTCATTGTAAATCATTTACTAAAACTTACATTGCAAAAATTATTAACCTTCCTACTTATTTCAATTAATATTTAAACAGAATACTTAAAACTTTACTAAATTAGCCCACTTTTAAACATTGAATTGTATCAAACATAATATAATAATAATCTAATTAATTTATCTTAACTTGCTATTGAGTTTCTTGTTGTCTGTGTTGCAGGGTCTGTGGTTTCATGTCTCTAAACATGTTGACTCGCAAGGCCACTGCCCGTGACATGGAGGACAAACTCAGGAAGACCTTACTGGAACTTAAGGCCTCTCAAAACCTTTGTGACAAATTACATCAAGAGCGAGAGGAAAGCGAAGAACAATTTAAAACAATATTAACGCAAAACAGTCAGTTAAAAAGAGAGTTGGCAGAGATTCATACTAGCTGCGAGGACATTATCTATCAGCGTAACCAGCTTCAGGAAGTTGTAACATCCTTTACCTCATGTAGTGAAACTTATGAAAAGGCACTTTCTCGTATCTCTGAGCTTGAGGGCAGTTTAAATCAGGCTCACCACCTCATAAATGTACATGAGCTTGACAAAAGCAATCACCAGGCCAACAACACCATGAGCCTGTATGAGGAACTGATGGGTAATGATCCATGCAAGAGGTCTGTCCAACTCTCAACCTCAACAATAGATTTAACAGATGACTCAATCATCAATCAACCTAGCCATGTAATGTTAAGTCATAATAAAATAAAAAAGTATTTAAGACTAAGTAGATGTATTGAAAAAACTAGGAAGCTTGTAAAAAAGCAAAAATGTTATCATAAAATGAAAAATGAACGCTGTATTTTAATAAGTAAATTAAAAACATGTAATTTAAAACTAAAAAATGCACAAGAATTGTATGAAACTGACACACAGAAATTGCTCTCTGACTTGCAGCATAAAGAGCATTACTTAAACGATTTGGTTATCAAGTATGAGAACTCTCAACAGGAAATAAAAGAGCATATACTGGCTGCGACTCAGTTATTAGATTTGTGTAAATATAATGAGGATAGATTTGAGTCGCTCACCAACAACCATACTTGTAGCTGTAGTAGTGTGCCTGTTGTCGAGTCTTTGCCATTGTTAGCTGAGGTTGGTCAGGCTGAGCTGTGTGTGAGTAGTAATACTGATTGCTCTTTCCCAATTATATATAAAACGGTAGTGTTTACAGATAAAATAGGTATTAATTTTGGTTCAATTCTTAATAAGTATTCCAAACAACCAGTAGTTAATTATTGTATGCCGGGCGCTTCATTCATACAGATTATTAATAGAATTATGAAAATGAAATTTGACAAGTATACCACTATTGTTGTCTTAGTTGGTCAAGGCATAGGTATACATAGAAAGGACCTATTTAATAGTTATGAGTCCCTTCAAAATTTAGGGGTAATGAAAGTAATGTTGTGTGCCTTCCCCTACTCAGTTGACTATACTGACAAACAAAATAGTTATATTATGTATTTAAATAACTCCTTATATAATCTGACATGTCATAATGACAATTTTATATTTTTCGACACTAATAAGTTTGTTAGTGGAATTAAAATTACTCGGGATTCTCTCAATATCCCCAAAAAATACAAAAACTTGATGGCTACATTGATAGCATATAATATTGATATTGTTATAGTTAATATAACAAACAGTAGTTTAAGTGACCAAGCAGTATTATCTAGTCATACTAATAATATTGTGGTAAATTCTTTAAACATATAGTAACGACAATAGAGAAGCCTAGACAGAATATAACCTTATTGCATCAGAATATAAATCGCTTCTCTGGCAAAATACATGATGTTGAACTTTTAACAGATAAATTGAATATTGATGTTTTATGTTTTACTGAAACGTGGTTAAAGCCTGACACGATGGCATTCAATGTAAATAATTTTACGGTCGCCAGTGCCTTCCACAGGATGTCTGCCGTAGGTGGTGGATCTATTATTTTAGTAAATAACAATCTTAAATACAAGAATCGATTTGATATTTGTAGTCATTCTGTGGAGCGCGTTTGTGAGGTGGCATGTGCAGAGATTGAAAGCTCCATCATCGTCTGTGTTTACAGGCCGCCGGCTTCAGACTTTTTGTTATTCTCATCTATCATAGAAGAAATACTTACTAAGCTCTTGAGATCCAAAAAATCAATAATTGTCTGCGGTGATTTTAATATTGATATTCTTGCTGCCTCATCTGATAGAAATAACTTTATATCTTTATTTAAATCATTTAATATGGAATTTTTGTTTAGAGAACCAACACGAGTAACAGCCACGTCTTCTACGTGCATTGATAATATTATAATAAATGGGAGTATTATAGAAAAGTTTTTAATTAGTGGTGTTCGCTCGGATCATTTGGCTCAAGTAGTTAAATTACCTTCCAAGAGAGAAATTATATCGGGAAGTAGAGAATTTAGACAAACAACTAAGAACAGGTTGGATAAATTTAACAATAATTTGGAATTAAACCTTCTTAATATGTCCTTCGAATCTAACGATCCTAATATTACCTATGATAAATTATTTTCAGCGATTTGCAAAGGATACAATAAATTTTGCCCAATTAAATCTATTAAAGTATCTGATAAATTGAAATTTTGTGAGTGGGCAACTAAAGGAATAAGACTGAGTAGGGATAATATGTATGAACTCTATCGCAAAAAATCTTATTCAAATAACGAAGAGTTTCATGCATATGTTAGGAGTTATTCAAAGATATTTAAATCAGTATGTAACAAAGCAAAGGCTATGTTTATTGCCAAAAAAGTATGCGATTCTAATAACAAAATTAAAACTGTCTGGAAGATCATAAACATGGAGACTGGTAAAAATAAAAAGGAAGGTGAAACAATTAATCTTAAAGTAAATGAAAAGCTAATTACAGACAAACTTAACGTAGCTACTACTTTTGAATCATTTTTTTCAACTATTCCGACTGAAGCTACAAAAAATCTTGCATCATCTCCCACTAAAGCGGAATGTCTACTTAAAAAACATTTTTCTAATTATATTCCAAATTTTTCATTTATGTATATTGAAACTAGCGACATCTTGAGCGCTTTTAAGTCTTTGAATGTAAAAAATACTGAAGACTTATGGGGATTATCAGTTAAAGTTATCAAGTCTATGATCACTAGCATAGCACCTGTTCTGGCAGCGGTTTTTAACCAATGCATTGATAAAGGTGTTTTCCCTGACTTAATGAAACACAGTAAAATTGTTCCAATTTTTAAATCTGGTTGCAAAAATAATCCTTCCAATTACAGACCTATCTCTATTCTTCCTGCACTAAGCAAAGTTTTTGAAAAAATAATTTTAAACCAATTATTAGCTCATTTCACACATAACGGGATTTTGCATACTAACCAGTTTGGATTCACTAAAGGGAGATCCACGACAGACGCAGGGGCTAAACTTCTTAAGCATATTTTTGAGGCCTGGGAGAATTCTCAAGATGCGGTCGGCGTATTTTGTGATCTTTCCAAGGCTTTTGATTGCGTGGATCATCAGACCCTAGTTTTAAAACTTCATCACTATGGAATCCGTGACACGTCTCTTTGTCTTGTATCATCATATTTATCTAGTCGGCAACAAAAAGTAGGTATCGGTTGTACTACGTCCCCAGGGTCTTTAGTTAAAACGGGCGTACCGCAAGGATCGATTCTAGGGCCATTTTTGTTCTTGGTCTATATAAATGATCTGCCTTACATGATAAATAACTTGTGCGATATAGTTTTATTTGCGGATGATACTTCCCTAATTTTTAGAGTAGATAGAAAAGACGCTGACCTTACCCATCTCAATGAGACCTTAACAACAGTGTCAAAATGGTTTGCCACCAATAATCTTATGCTTAATGCGTGCAAAACCAAATGTATTAGATTCTCTCTTCCAAATGCTCCTAAGAGCAGCACCAACGTACTAGTTGATGATAGAACACTTGAACTAGTTGACAAGACAGTTTTCCTTGGTATAACTTTAGATAGTAAATTATATAGAAAATTTAGCTAGCAAATTGAGTTCGGCTGCTTTTGCGGTAAAGAAAATTAGACAAATAACAGATATTGCTACAGCTAGGTTAGTTTACTTTGCATATTTTCATAGTCTGATGTCCTATAACCTCTTGCTGTGGGGTTCAGGGACTGATTTGGATACTGTTTTTATTTTACAGAAAAGGGCGATTCGCGCGATCTATTGTTTGGGTCCTCGCGAGTCACTGAGAAATCAATTTAAGGAATTTAAGATATTAACGTTGCCCTCGCTGTACATATATGAAAATATAATGTATGTTCGAAAAAATTTAAATTTGTTTGAAGTAAACAGTAATCATCATAATTTTAATACAAGACACAAAGATAAAATTGTGACCCCTAGATTCAGGCTAGCGAAAGTTAATAAATCTTTTCTCGGGAATTGTGTTCGTTTTTACAATAGGATCCCACGTGAGGTAGCTGGAATGTCTTACTTTAAATTCAAAAATTTTATTAAACTCAGGTTAATGAACAAAGCCTACTATAAGGTGGCTCATTACATGGAAGACAGAAATATATGGTTGTAGTAGCTTCTCTCTGCACCTGCATCCCCCTGGCTAAGTGTAAAATATTTGAAAATGTATCTAAATGTACTTATAAAAATGTAAGAAAGATCCACTGTTAAAAAAAAATTGCCTTGCTGAGTTTCTTGCCGGAGTCTTCTCAGTTTAAGTGTATTCCGAACCGGTGGTAGAGTCAATTGTAACGTTCATGAGTGCCTTACCAGGGCCTAGACTGAATAAATGAGGTTTGAGTTTGAGTCAGTGTCACTTTATTGTAAGCTGTGCGGCGTGCGCATGTTTGTGTGTCTGTCTCTCTCTCTCTCTTATAGAAAGCAAGCCAGATATTTTCATTTATATAGGTATATATATGTTTTATATATATATATATATATATATATAGTTATATACTCTCTCGACTTATATAACTTCGTTCCATCCGGGTGTCACCTCTCAAGTTTTTTTTATCATCGTTGCAAAAAAATCCATCAATGAAATTAAAACAGCATTCAAAAACCACAAAGGTTTGCCACAATGCTGGACTAAACAAGAAAGACTAATGGCCTTATTCATAACAAACTATTAAATATTTAGTAAGTGCTTAGCAGATTCTAAATTCAAATACTCTATAGAAAATTCAAATTAAGAATCTGCTAAAAGCAGTTGCTAAAAATCGTCGAAATCTTTATGAATAAGGCCATAAGTATCGAACTGTACTAGTCACTGTAAGGCCTGCCACACGGACGCTGTTTAGATCATCTATTTAACATGTATAAGGCCCTTTATCTGATCCCAAAGTAAGCAGAGCTTGTAATGGAAACCAGATATACTGATATATTACATACCTATGTTACTTACTAGGGTTCCGCACCTCGAAAGGAAAAAACGGAACCCTTATAGGATCACTTTGTTGTCCGTCTGTCAAGACTTTTTCTCAGGAACGCGTGGAGGTATCAAGCTGAAATTTATATCAAATACTCAAGTCCACTGTCCCTTAGAGCTGTGTAAAAATCAAACTTCTAAGCCAACGCAATCAAAAGATACAGCCGTTTATGTCGCAAATTTTTGAAACTCGCAAGGGAATCAAATCCTACAGGGTACTTCCCGTGAACTCAGAATCTTGAAATTTGGTATGAAGGCACAGATAAAGGAAACATCCAAAATATTTAAAAAGTTGAAAATTAAAGGTGTCCCCATACATACTTACATAGTTTTCACCAATCAAGATAGACCTCTGAGTTGTATGGGCGCTCATACAATTTAGAGGTCTAGCTTAATTGGCACTAACCTCAAATAAGGTAATCGAAAAAAAAAGATGAACAAACCATTTACAAGTTTGTACGGAAACCTCGGTGAGCGAGTCCAACTCGCACTTGACCGGTTTTTTGTTGTAAATACTACAAGCAACAAACATCCAAACACAATCTTTCAATCCCACTAATATTATAAATGTGAATGTTTGGAGGGATAGATGTTTGTTACTCTTTCACGCAAAGACGGCCGAACGGATTTTGATGAATCTTGGACAGGTAGGTCTTTTTATCACGGCAAAGGATAAGATCCCACGGGAACGCGAGTGAAACCGCGGGGGACAGCTAGTCATAAATAAAATGATAACATTTTCATGTTTGACTACGTGATTGAAAACGCTCGGTACTGGACGATTCTGAGTGTGACGTCACCTGCTTGTAAACAGCAAAATGGAAACGGTAAAGTTATGAAAGATATTTTGACAACTAAAAGTTTGTTTACGAGCAGGTATATCATGTGACCTAGGCATTATGGCGTCTTAGCGTTTTGGTGGCCTTTTTTAGGGTTCCGTACCCAAGGGGTAAAAACGGGACCCTATTACTAAGACTTCGCTGTCTGTCCGTCTGTCTGTCACCAGGTTGTATCTCAAGAATCGCGATAGCTAGACAGTTGAAATTTTTACAAATTATGTATTTCTGTTGCCGCTATAACAACAAATACTAAAAACAAAATAAAATAAATATTTAAGGGGAGCTCTCATACAACAAACGTTTTTTTTTGCCCATTTTTTGCTCGATATCAATAATGGCAACAGGTAGACACTTACACACTGAAATATTCACAAAATACTCAGTTGTATTTTTACTTTAATAATAAATAATAAAAATAAAATAAATAGAATAAAAATAAAAAAAATAGAATAAAAATAAAAAAAATATATATATTTAAGGGCTCCCATACAATAAACGTGATTTTTTTGCCTTTTTTACGGAACCCTTCGTGCGCGAGTCCGACTCGCACTTGGCCGGTTTTTATTAATATAAACCTTGATGGTAACTTTTAAAGGAAATAGAGAAAAGGAAATCGCAAATGTATTATGCTATAATTAACAATTTTAGATACTTTTCTAACACCTGTCAAATGCTCTATTATATCGTATCGCAAAACAATGGAAACGCGTTAACGCAATCAGAGGCCAGGGTGGCCCAGGGAGGCCCAGGGCTGCACCCAACCCATCCTGTATATCACGGTCCCCGCACCCGCGCGCTCCCCCCTTCCCCTCTCCTACCCCCCGCCCGGGAAACTTGTCACTGGATAGAGGTCAACGACATCAGCTGGCCGGAATGGCGCAATAAAAGATCCTGCTGGAACAACTTGCGTTCGATACCCACTGATACATATTTTAGGTTATGTTCTTGGTTTGGGAGAGGGAATTGCGTAGATAAGTTTCTTTTTGTTGAGAAAGAAAGGATAGGATTATTCATGACTTACCTACCTACGGCATTTTAAGCTTATGGTCTGCTTGAGTTTGTTGTTTACTAAGTCAGTCATAATTACTTACATTATATTGGTTACTATTTTTGCCGCCATAACACGCAAATATTGTCAGTGAGACTAGATAAATAATTATTGAATGTAATAGGTGTAAGTTGTTTTTGAAAAGAGTAATTGCTGAGTTTATTGCCGGCTCTTCTCAGCAAAAGCAACCTTCGGAACCGTGCATTAGAGTCTGACTATTCATAAGTGCCCGTGAAGGCCTATTTGGATGAATAAACATTTCATTTCATAAACATTCATTTATGTATGAGTAGGTAACTAGCTGGTCTTACGTAGGCATTTTATCTTTTGTTTGACCACAATCTCACCATACTACTTAAGCTCGTTTTGTATTTACTTTTGTGTAGAGAAATAAATGTTTTATTATTATTATTTATTATTATGGTAACTGATGATGTGGCCGAAAGCACACAATGCCTAGATGGGAACTGGCTCTCAAGTGCAACTGTCGGAACACACCGATAGGTGCTTGGCGATAGATTTTCAACTTGAGGGTGGTAGCTAACCAGTCGGGTACTACAAAGTACCCTGCCACCGTGCTATGAGTGCTATGGTTTCCTCACGATGTTTTCCTTCACCGAAAGCACAAGCCTATCATGCATAAAAATAAAAAAAAAGAACGCGGGTGAAACGCGTGGTACATCTAATATTTATATGTAATCTTAGCCGCCGGCTCTATCTAGTCCATCCATTATATATTTGATTCAAATAAAATATTCCCAAATTAACATTTGAAAACATAATTCACAAAGCTTGTTTTCACTCGAACATGTCGCACGGGATTCGAACCTGAGCCGTACAGTGGAGCGACTGACACGAACCCTTCCATTGTAAACTTAATGTACACGTTTTTTAATACACGCCGAATAATTCAACAGGACATTATATTTCAATAATGTAGGGTGAGGGCACAGAGTAATGAAGCAAGTTTCTCTACATTTTTATTTTTATGCATTTGGGGAAGTGATAGTATAATCCAGTGTTCCGCAAACTTTTAAGTGTTGAAGGTACATATAGGAAAACGAGAATTTTTGGAGGTACACCTCAAATTAAAAATCATAAGGCGATGATAGCTCAGTGGTAAGTGACGTCGAATACCGCGACGAAGGTCGTGGGTTCGAATCCTACAATGAGCTTGAGCTTTCGGTGAAGGAAAACATCGTGAGGAAACCATAGCACGGTGGTAGGGTACTTTGTAGTACCCAACTGGCTGGCTACCACCCTCAAGTTGAAAACCTGTCGCCAAGCACCTATCGGTGTGTTCCGACAGCTGCACTTGAGAGCCAGTTCCTATCTAGGCTTTGTGTGCTTACCACCTTCGGCCACATCATCACTTACCATGGTGAGATTGTGGTCAAACACAAGCTTATCCAGAATAAAAAAAATAAAAAAAAGTTTTTAAGTAATATTATTCAAAATTTATTACTTACTAAAAATAAGTTATAAGATAACCTTATTTTTCCGAGACACACCAACTAATGACCACGGTACAACAGTACACTTTACGGAACACTGCTATAATCAATTGAAAATACAAAAGTATCATTCACCTTTCAAATAAAAAAAAAAAAAAACAAAATCAAAATCGGTTCATCTGTTCGGGAGCTACGATACGTCAAACTTATAACACCCCGTCGTTTTTGCGTCGGAGGTTAAAAACAGTAATTTAATTACAAGAATAGTATATTTAATCCTCACTTGTTTCATATCTATTTACCGTATCTATGTTACACCATTATATGGTACTTTTCCGAATGTTGGAGGGCCGGGCTCCTTATGCCGGCGGCTATATGCCGGTGTGACAAGGAGCATGGCCCTCTATGGGGCCCCAATATGGGCGGACAAGCTGTCCGCCCGCAATAGGGCCCTGCTGCGGAGGCCCCAACGGGTCGTGGCCCTCAGGATGGTGAGGGCCTATATGACGGTGGCCCACGCAGCGGCCTGCCTCCTCGCGTGCACCCCTCCGTGGGAGCTAGACGCAGAGGTGCACTTAAAACTTCTCGAACTAAATTCATATTTGTAGATTATTGCCGGCTCTTCTCAGCGAAAGAACCTTCCGAACCGAGCATTTAAAGTCTGACTATTCTAATTATAAATGCCTGTGAGGGCCTATTTGGATGTATAAATATTTCATTTCATTTCATTAGATAATTATACCGGGTCTATTTGCGCACAGGATATTATCAAAAAAAATTTTTTTTATAATCTTGTGCGCAAATCTATTCAGCCAGTTCTCATCTAGGCTTTGTTTGCATACCACTTACCATGGTTAGATTGTGGTCAAACACAAGCTTATCCAGAATATTTAATCTTATTTTTTCGTCCCTTCAGAGCAGGCTATATCCTACTGACCATACCACCTAGCCTTACATATAAAAAAATATGAATATGACTTACCTATAGTTAAAGTTGAGTGATCTTATTTAAAGATAAAAAGACAAATAAATAATTTAAAAAAAATACATTAATGTTCTTACATAATGTGCATTACTCTGTGCCCTCCGCTCCCGACGGACGCGGCGCGTGACGCGTGAAGCGTGACGCGTGTCACAGCGACATGACAATATGCAGATTTGATATCATGAACTCGCACACTCACTATCAAATAGAGTTCGTGTTCATTTTCAATCAAAATCAAGGTGTAACACAGAATTTTTCTTTTGCATATTCCTACCATGTTTATACTTTTTTTTAAATTTGATTTTGAAGTTGTAATTCGGGATTTTTTCGAGAAATACAAAATTCTCAAATATCTCAGTAACGGTCAACATTTGTATCATGCAATATAGGGTTCATTTCGTAGCTTACAGTGTATACTATCACGCCCTTAAAGGAATGTATCGAATAACCAGTAACCCTGTATATATATATATATGTATAGAAATGTTTTTTTTTGTTTGTTTTATATATATATATATAAATAGAAATGAAAATATCTGGCTTGCTTTCTATAAGAGAGAGAGAGAGAGACAGACAGAGAAACATGCGCACGCCGCATAGCGGTCGGTGACTTTTGTCACCGACACAAAAAATCACCGACTTTAAAGTGTCGGTGATTTTCGTAACATTTTTTTCCGTCTAGCCTTTCATATTTCATAACGCGCGATAAGGAACTTCGTTGCAAAAAAAAAAAAACGATATTTCTGACACTTTTACTAATGTAATTTTTGTATAATGTATGTTGGTAGGTGACCCGCCCATCACATTTCTTACCGGACAACCTGTATAAATTTAATTCAATAATCTTATTATTTTAAGTTATCATTGAAATAAAGTCGCTTAAGCGTTCTCAAAAAGGTTAATCCCCCATTTTGATATTGGGTTAATCCACGTGCTTTATTAACAATTATTTGACATTACATATTTTTTTACAGAATCTTTTATAACAAAACCGGTTCTAGCTCCCGAACTAATTTTTTAAAGGGTACCAACCCTATTTCATTTGCATTTTTAAACGGGGGCTACTTGACGCATTACAAAACCAATAGCAACACAAAAATAATCTACAACACTTATTTCATCAAAGTTAAGACTCAGAATCGTTTGATAATCGATTTTAAAGACGTAAAATGATTGTAAAATGGCTCCCTTTAACGCAAAAATGACAGGGCGATGCTTGAGTGACCAAAGGGGCATGTAAGATTTATAGGTCACTTCATAGTGGATATGGCAACAGATTGCCAAGATTATATTATAAAAAATGACTAACCGTTGTTACTAAAATAATAATAGGCGCCATGAACGTATATATGGCTAGTGCGTGACAGACTGATTCTAAAGGGGTATCTGGTATATTTGACAAATACGACTATTAACAATTTGAATTCTACCGAAAAGCGAATACGAATACGCAAACATTCGAAGGCGATGATAGCTCAGTGGTAAGTGATGTCGGATACCGCGGCGAAGGTCGTGGGTTCGAATCCTACAGTGAGCTTGAGCTTTCGGTGAAGGAAAACATCGTGAGGAAACCATAGCACGGTGGTAGGGTACTTTGTAGTACCTACCCGACTCGCTGGCTACCACCCTCAAGTTGAAAATCTGTCGCCAAGCACCTATCGGTGTGTTCCGACAGCTGCACTTGAGAACCAGTTCCTATCTAGGCTTTGTGTGCTTACCACCTTCGGCCACATGACCACTTACCATGGTGAGATTGTAGTCAAACACAAGCTTACCCAGAATCAAAAAAAACACGAACAGCTTCACATGGCTGTTCCTCCCAGTATAAGACTCTTTTTTTACGCAATCAAATTGACAATTTGCCAACAATCTGCAATATACAAGATGATAACCGATGTATTGTCGACCTTGGAGTGCTCTTTTTACGCTCTTTTTGAAGAACCCCATGCCATAGCGCGGAGGGAATACCGTAATGGGGAGCTCATTCCACATTCTATTGGCCCGCTCTTCGTACTCTTGGATATAATAGTTTGTCTAGTAATTTCAGTTCTTGATACAAAGCTGTACATTTTTCAGAACTACTGCCTTAAAGGGCGGGGACACGTAACACACAAAACGGCGGGTTATTCACTTATTAATGGTTTTTTTTAGAATCATTTAACGATACGCCTCTTGGGGTGTTAATCCTACTATATCCTACTAATTCTACTAATCTTACTAATCTTATCTTACTATTATTATAAATGTGAAAGTTTGGATGTTTGTTACTCATTTACGCCAGAACGGCTGAATGGATCTGGTTGAAATTTGGCATAGAGATAGATTATAGTCTGGAATAGCACATAGGCTACTTTTTATCCCGGGAAAAGATAAGATCCCTCAAGAACGCGGGTGAAACTGAAACCGCGTGGAACAGCTAGTAATGAATATATTTTTAGAGATGCAAATCTATCAAAAGTACCGGCTATGACAATAAATAAAAATAGAATAAATATCCTCGGACATTTGTTCACACACGGCTATCTGATCCCAAACTAAGCAGAGCTTGTACTATGGAAACCAGATGACGGATATACTACATATACTACTTTTTGTAAATACATAAGTACTTAAATAGATAATTACGCCCAGACTCAGGACAAACAGACATGTTCATGCACACAAATGTCCGTCCTGGATGGGAATCGAACTCACGACCTGCGGCGTGATAGGTAGAGTGTTAACCAACCACGTCAACCGCGCATTGCTTCTCTTCTCTCCCTGGTCATTGCCTTCACATCTAATTCTACTTAAAAATCGTTATTACAGATTAATCAGTTGCTAATTTTGTTTATTTTTGTGCCTTGCTCTTCCAAAAATACAAAATCGATTATTACGATATCGTCGTTGTAAACTTTATTATTTACACATTACAACCTTTTACGTCCAATGTTAGATCTCTCCCAAGATGTACCACATGTTTCGTGCATCGTTACATCCTAGAATTTGGCTAACTTTTTAATGTATTGCTTATAAAATGCTTTGTTGACTTGATCGATGCATAGATCGACACGTCGCGCGTCGGTGCAATTCTTCAAACGTATCAATTACATATATTTAGGACGCAACGTAACATGCACTTTTGGAACTTTTGGCAAGCAACCACTTCCTCATGACAATTTGCACTGTATCTAACGTGCAAACTAAAATAAACTTTGCTGCATAGATGACAATGTTAACTATCGCTCGGTAGGCATCTGATGACATTTAGCAATATTACACGTGAACATTTTAAGAGCGGAATAATGCGGTCCCAACATGTCGGTCAGATAGTAACTGAATTTAGATTTGTTCAGTCGCCGCCCCGGTTTCACAGTGAACGGCAATAGTTATAAGTTAAAATGAATGCAAAAAAGTCTAAAAACAAAAATCGTAACAAACCCCCTAACCCTAATCCACCGCAAAAAATAGAAATTTCTTCTCCATCAGAAGAAAAGATTGATGATCGACGCGTTGAAGAAACCGCGGATAGTGTGTTAAAGTGTGATGAAAGAGTTCCTGAGATTGTCAGTGAAGTTATAGCAGCCCCTGTGTTTGAAGCAAAGGAATCTGAAAGTGATACGCCAAAAAAACCTAAAAGAAATAGAGGTAAGAAAAAACAAAGCGATAAAATCGATGAAGTTATTGAGAGTGAAGTGGAAAAAATACGAGAACCTGCAATCGAAGAACCAAAATCTATTGAAAATTTGGAAAGTCTTTTATCAGAAATAACTCCGACAGCCCGTAAAAAGAAAAACAAAAAGAAAGGCGATGATAACATTGTCGAACCGAATCTCGAACAGCAAAAGCTAGAAATTGAATCTAAAGATAAAGAGACTATTATAAATGAACCTCAGCAAGTTAGCCCTGAAGTAAAAGAGGATGTTGTTCAGCCTAAAGTTGAAATAACAGAACAGGAAATAAAACATTCTAAGAAGAAAAATAAAAAGAAGAAGCGACATGATTCTGAAAGATCTGATAAAGCTGAAGAAGCCCTTGCTTGTACTGCAGCTTTCCAAAAGTTATTAATTGTAAAAGATGACAATGTAGATGAAAAGAAAACTGACGTCAAAAGTGCGATTGACGACTCTAATAAAGAAGAAAAAGTTAAAATTGATACTACACCTACTATTAGTACTCTACCAAAGATAGCTATTGAAGACTTACCTCAAAAATCAGGAGAAATGTCTCAAGATGACGTTAAAAACAAAAAGAAAAAAAATAAAAAGGAAAATAAGCATCCACATAATACAGAGGAGCCTTTAAAAGTTGAGCCAATAAAAATGCTAGAATCTAATACTGAAATTATCGAACCTCCTGCTATGTCATTTATTATCGACACAGTTTCTGAAAATGTTATAAAGGATGAAAGCGTAAAGATAGAGGAACCAATTTTAAAAGATCCTGTAATGCAAGAAATTCCAAAACCAAAAGCTAAGATAGCAAAACCAGTTGAAAAAAAGCGCAAAGGTAAACAAGAACACTCTCACGAGTCTAATGAATCAGATATGCAGGCAGCAGATCCAATAATATTAAAAAAAGAAAGTTCTGAATCAGTTGAACACAAAATTGAACAAAAAATAAATAAAAATACTCCTAAAACATTATTATCGGAGGGAACATCAGCGAAAAAACGAGATATGAAAAGTAAGTCACCCGAAGTAAAAGTAGTTCCTGATGAAAAAGTAACTCAACAAACATCAGCTGATAAAAAAGAAAGCAAAACGATAAAACTCATTGATTTTACGCCACCTGAAACATCAGAAAAATTAACTGAAACAGATAAACGTCAGGAAATCATAGACACAAAAGCGGCAACTACACATGAATTTTTAGATATTAAAAAGGAAACTACAGATATTCCCACAAAAATAGAAATTGACACCGATGATGATAAAGCTAAAGAATCTAAAATCCCTGAAAAAATTAATACGACTGTGAAATCAGATGTTTTATTTAATCTGGCGCCTCTAAATAAAACTGAATTAGAATTATCAACATCCGAGACTGTACCAGATGTTTATTATCCTCGTTCAACAAGCCAACTACTTCTCGATGATAATAATAACATGGTAATTCAAGAGCTTATTGCCGTAGAAGATGTAAAGCTAGATTCACCCGTATTTGCACCAAATTCTCCACTCATTCAAGGATCCGGGGAAACCCCAATTGCAACGCCTGAAATGATTGCTTCAGGCATAACCGTTACAGAGATGGATGTTAATTTACCCGAGGCAAAGGAAGAAAAAACTGATATAAAATCAAAAATGATGGAAGTGAATCAAGATATGGAAGACTTGAGATTATCTATTGAGAGGTCTTTGGCAGAATTTACGTCTTTAGAAAAAACCGAAGAAGAGGCAGAGAGAAAAATTAAAGACAAAAAAAATCAGCATACTAAGCAACCTAAGATAACTGAGACTGAATCTGAAGTTCCTACTTCAAAAGTAGAATGTGTTAAGACTGAATTGAATAAAACGACTCCTGTAAGTGCAAGTGTACAAGCTAAACCGGAACTAATAGAAACTGATAAGAAGACTGACACTACGCCTGTGACTGAAGAACATACTCCATCTACTGAATCGCCGATTCCAATATGTCCCACAAGAAAAGATCACAAGGGTAAAGGTAAATCTAAGAAAAAAGGTAAACAAGAAGCTGTCCCCATTTCAACTTCAACCCAAAGTAGTTCATCTACAGCTGATAATAAGGATGGTCAAAAAGAAAGTAAAAAAAAAGAGAAAACTGAACAAAAGACTGAAACTACCCAAGAAAAAGGTAAACAACAGAGTGATATTGTCCAAGATAAAAATAATGAAGCATCTGAAACACTTGAATTTGAACCTATTGAAAATTTTGAAGATGCTTTAACTTCAAGCGTTGATGATGTCAATAAAACTTTTGAAATAATTGCGAATGAAGTTAACAAGGCCGAACCAAAGCAGTCTACGCCACAACGAAGCTTAATAAACCCAGAAATAAATATAATAGCGCCAGTTGAAGATACAGATACGGATGAAAAACAAAAAAAAAAACATCCAATTTCGAAGCCAAAAAACTTGTTAGGCCACACAGATATTCCTGTACAATCGAATAAAACTGATTACAAAAAGGAAAAAAATAAAACACCGAATACTCAACAAGCTAAGGTGAAAATAAAGGATTCTGTCGAAATTGAGACTACGAAGCATTCGAAAGAGTCTCAGACAGAGAACAAGCGTAAAGATAAAAGTCTAAAAGAGTCATTTTCTCAAATGATAAATAACAATGAAGAGTATGTGTATAAGTATAGTTTTAGGAAAGTTTTTTTACAAAGCGCTTGTCATGTTTGCAAGAAAGAGTTGACTAAAGTAAGGGTGCCGTGTAATTACTGCAACTTGATTTTCTACTGCAGCATCAAACATAAGGACGAAGACTGGACCAATCATCAAGCCTTGTGCTTTGCTGTTTCTACAATTGTACACCTAAAAGGTAGAACTATTTTTTTTTATCTTGTTTTATTCAAATCAATAGATTAATTATTTGTGCTGATCTCTAGAATTCGTTTCCATTGAAAAAAAAAACCATATTATAAAATTAAATCTGTTTTAAATAGATGAAAAATACATCTACGGCGATGCTAAAAACACAACAGGCCACGACTACCGGCTGATCAGGATGCAGATGATATTGTCTTGCGAAAAGGTGGTGAAGCGGCGACTGGAGCCTTGGGAACAGGAGGTCCTACTATACCCAAGAGTATGTGCTGCTGTAGGGTGCAGGGAGTGGAGGCAGTCCAAGCTTACGGACTGTGAGGGTTGTGGACAGGTACTTTTAGATGATTTTTGTTAAGTTATTTTATTTTTGTCACTGTGGTTCTAGCAGGTGTATGGAATAATTGTAATTTCAGGAGAATTGTTATTTTTTCTATGCTAAAATCATCGCTCTTAGTAAACTCTCTTGTATTACACGCCACGGAACTAGTTGATTGTATCAAAGGCTATTTTAAAATCTAAATTTCAAAATTTTCCAGTATTTCAGGTTCAGATAAAACTCGTTCACAATAATAACATTATTTAGTAGTAGTGTACTATCGTATAAATATTAAGACGAAGAATAGAATAAATATTTCTTTCAGATATCTTTCTGTCTAGCCAACCTGGATCATTTTCCCAAGTCTCACCAGCGCTGGTGTAAGTCCTATAGCCTCTATCAGAAGCTAGTCACCTACCAGCAGACCAAGGGTAGGCTGGAACCGAAGCTGCCCAGCAAGGTGATGGTAGACAAGTATGTGGTACCGGAGAAGATCAATGAAGTCCTTGCTTCTTTGTATGAGGAGAAGATTGGTATGTTTTCGATTCTGTTCCGCATCTTCAAAGATAACCTTATTAGATTTTTTGCCTTCGGTTAAAGTCATTTCATATAAAACACTTTCATAGTACATTATGATAATATCAACGCTTTTTATTGAAAACCTTTTAAATGGGTCTTTATTGGGTAGAATATATTTTTATTGTAACCACAATTTAGCAGTTGTTGTACTCTAGTTTCGTGCTAGTTGCCACACGTTGTTGCAGTCTGACTATCAAGCTATTTGTTCAATACATGTTATTCAATACCCATTGCTGTCTATACCAACTTTCATTTATCATTCGATCATTCATTCTCAACTGATATCATACAAAATACAGGTACTCTTAAAAACCATGTATCTATGTTCTATCAGGCACGCATTCGCCATGGCCTTACAAGTATTTCGTGATACGTTAAGACAATTTAATGTTTATAGACATGAATGATATACAATATGCAGCGTTGACTCAGCTCGCCACAGCACCATTAACAGCTGCGTACTGCCACCAGATGTACAGGAACAAGATCAAGAGCCCTTCTAATGGGTTTTCCAAGGTTTGTGCATTTCAAAACGAGTACCTATTGGGACTATCTTATATCGTTTTTCGGACATAATTGTCAAGTATTCCATTCTAGAGACCATCTTTTACAATACATATTGTGAACGCGGAGTTGCAATTCGAAGCTGATGCTCTCAATAAGTGGGAGATATTCTTCCTTCACCTGAGACCTGATATTAAGGAACTGAAAGTTGTTCTGATCGGTGCTGATCTGAACCCATCTAATCTACCTTTGGATTTAGTTGGGAATATCAAGTAAGTTTTGGAAGAGGAATCTGTTGTAATTTAGTACAGTAAAGTGATGATGATGTTATAGGTACCCAAAGATGGGAGGTGGCTTTCAAGTGCAGCTGACGTGCATTAGTTTCCTCATGAAGTTTTCCTTAATATGTACATCATGAAGAATACGTACCAATGATCTTCAATGTCCCTTATAGAAGGTTGTCTCGAACGTGGACTCTGATCGAGAATATTTATTTTTTGAGTTACAATAGGGATATCATTTTTCTACGTCATAGGTGCATACAATATTCATTCCAGCTTATATTGGTCCACAGCTGGACAATATCTATGGCGTGCCATTTCTCCCGGTCTTCAGCCTTCAGCATACACGTCATCACAACGCAGTATTGAAATTAAACCATCGTTTTGACGATTAATAAAAAGAAGCTGATTTGATACGTCTCTAACATCCAGTCGAGTCATCCCCATTTAGACCATATTTAATGCAATCTTTTAGCAACTGATTAAGGAAACATGTAGTTTTACGACTCTTTCAGGCTGTGTGACAAATGTCAGGGCAAACGCAAAGTCTTATTCAGCTTCCAAGACAAGGTCACCTACTTCGAATACAGATGCAGTGAGGACTACATCAACCCTGACCTTGGTAGGTACCTTTTATTTACCTACCTAGATGATTACTAATGATTACTACTGATAACTGGACGGCTCCACTGGCTGGCTACCACCCTCAAGTTGAAAATCTGTCGCCAAGCACCTGTTGGTGTGTTCCAGCAATTGCACTCGAGAGCCACTTACAACGAGGCAGGCGGGTCACCTGATGGTAAGTGACTACCGTCGCCTATAGACATTAGCAATACCAAGGGGTTAGCATTGCCTATGTGTTGTACACCTTATTACAATGCCTTTAAGGCGAACTGGCTCTCAAGGGTAACTGCCGGAACACACCAACAGGTGCTTGGCGCCAGACCCAAGTATGCTATGGTTTCCTCACGATGTTTCACCGAAAGCTCAAGCTCATTGTAGGATTCGAACCCACGACCTTCGCCGCGGTATCCGACGTCACTACCAGTGAGCTATCATTGCCTTAATCTATCACCAAGCACCGCTGTGTGTACTGGAAGTTGCACTTGATGACCTTCAGCTGCTTAAATGGTCGACAAAACGGAGCGACGGTAGTCACTTACCATCAAGTAATTAATGCTGTTTGTCAAACTTACAACCAGATATAAATATGTTACCTGTCTCTATTTCTAACTGTATAACCCTGTCAATTTCAGTTTGCGCCTTCAATCCCAGTATCCACAGGTCATCAGTATACAACGGCAAAGACCCATGGCCTTCTACCATCAACAGCATTTTGAAACTGAAGTCCCCTTTCATCGTAACATCTTATACGATAACAGAAATGAATAGAGACTTGTTGAGAATCAAAGAATGTACCCCAATCCCATATAATATTATATCAGAACCTCAGTACAATAGTTTTGCAAGTGTTAGACCCGATAGGAATTTTATATCTGATGATGAAATACCCTTGTTGTTCAAGAATTATTGTTATAGCATTGTTTGCGGTGTTTGATTTTGTTTTTTGTATGTTTTGAATAAAGTTTAAAAATATAGTAAGTTTTTTTTTTATTCTGGATAACCTTGTGTTTGACCACAATCTCAACATGGTAAGTGATGTGGCCGAAGGTGGTAAGCACACAAGCCTAGATGGAAACTAGCTCTCAAGTGCAGCTGGCGGAACACACCCATAGGTGCTTGGCGACAGATCCCCAACTTGAGGGTGGTAGCCAGCCAGTAGGGTACTACAAAGTACCCTACCACCGTGCTATGGTTTCCTCACGACGTTTTCCTTCACCGAAAGCTCAGTAGACTGGCTGGCTACCACCCTCAAGTTTAAATTCTATCGACAAGCACCTATCAGTGTGTTCTGACAGCTGCACTTGCGCTACAAAGTACCCTACCACCGTGCTATGGTTTCCTCACGATGTTTTCCTTCACTGAAAGCTCAAGCTCATTGTAGGATTCGAACCCACGACTTTCACCGCGGTATCTGACGTCACTAGTATCATCGCCTTAAAACTTAAGTACCTACTTTTTTACGGCTATTGTTCAATTAGAATTTCTGCCACTAAAACTTTTCACTGACTTTTTGAGACAACTTTGTAAAGTCACGATATACGCTTTCATTTTATTTTACTTCACTGGTGCACTTAGATTGAACTTTATTGGACAAAATACCACCGATATTATTCAATAAAACCCAAAATACACAAATTTAATAAAAATTAAATGAAAACGCAACGTCACTTCGCAAATTCCCGCTAAAAAGTCTCGTCCTCGTGTTTCATTAGATTGATGGCAAATGTAATCACCGCCATCTATTGATGAATATCGGAACTATTTCTACATGAAAACACTTTTATAGCATCAATAAAATATATTTATCCTTACAGAATATAAAATAACAACTATATTTACAACAATTAATGTGAAATTTAACGCTAAAGTCATATCACAGATTTAAATTAAATACAAATTTAATATAGAGGGCGCTAGCAGCTAAGTAGTTTACTCAAAGAAGTTACAGAAAGAAATATAAAGATAAAAGAATGAAGAGCTTGCTCCCAAATGTGGCAGTTGCTGAACCACTCACCTACAAAAAATGTTAATACATATAAACAAATACACACACCCGCCCAATGATATAATAAGTAAAAAAGTGTAGATGGGTTACATACACAACATTCGAACTTCAAAACACACTAACGCACATGGGCAGGTCGTGTTAACCAACCACGCCAACCGGCCCGTAATTGCACCCGGTACGTGAAGTGCAACTGTTGTCATCGACGACGCGACACAGATCAAAAATGGCTGATTAACAGTTTTTAACCTACCACTCGCGGAGCTTATAATCTACTTGTTTCCCCCCCGCGTTCCCAATGGATCTTATCTTTTCCCGGGATAAAAAGTATCCTATGTCCTTCTCCAAGGTTCCATCTATCTCTATACCAAATTTCATCTGAATCGGTTCATCGTTTTAAGCGTGAAGAGCTAATAGGCAGACCGACAGACAAACACACTTTCGCGTTTCTAATATTATCTAGTATGGAAGTATGTATCTACACTTTTTTACTTATTATATCATTGCACCCACCCAGTTAAATACAGAATGCCAGTGACCGTTTTTAGGGCCTCGTACCTCAAAAATAAATCCGAATCCGTTAAAAGATCATTCTCTTGAAATTTGGCATCTCACCCGCGACCGCGAAGCAATATTTTCCCGGGATAAAAAGTATCCCATGTTTTATTCCAGGACATGATCTGTGAGCCAAATTTCATCCAAATCCATTCAGTAGGTTTTAAATGACAAACATCCATCGTCACATCCAAAATTTTCACAGTATAATAAAATAAATAAAGACGCGAGAAAGTGTACAAAGTTATTTAGGTTAGGTGAAACAAAGATAATAAGCTATTTGTGTATTATGCAGTTAATATTAACATTGAAAACCTTTGCTAAAACCAAAAATGATATATTCTAAATGGATAGGTAACTCTAAATACCTATTTGAAGCAAATACCTATCAATTGCGAAAAAGAGAAAGATAACAACTACGTTCGGACAACCTCCTCTTTCTTTCATTTTTTTTTTATTCTGGGTAAGCTTGTGTTTGACCACAATCTCACTATGGTAAGTGATGATGTGGCCGAAGGTGGTAAGCACACAAAGCCTAGATGGGAACTGGCTCTCAAGTGCAGCTGTCGGAACACACCGATAGATGCTTGGCGACAGATTTTCAACTTGAGAGTGGTAGCCAGCCAGTCGGGTACTACAAAGTACCCTACCACCGTGCTATGGTTTCCTCACGATGTTTTCCTTCACCGAAAGCTCAAGCTCATTGTAGGATTCGAACCCACGACCTTCGTCGCGGTATTCGACGTCACTTACCACTGAGCTATCGTCGCCTTTAAGGGTACTTCATTAAGGGTAAGTAGGGTTAGAAAGAGAGATTGTCCCAACGTAGTTGTTATCTTTCTCTTTTTCGCAATTGATAGGTATTTAGAGTTACCAATCCATTTAGAATATATCATTCTTTGCTAAAACTATGGTCTCCATCACTCGTGCAATGCAGCGTTATAAACGCCTACCAGCAGTCAGTATCCCGTCATAATAGTCCGCGTAAGGGTGTCGGTCTGAAGGACCATTCCTTCAGACCGCACCTTTAAGTCCTCCTCAAAAAAAAAAACTTGAGAGGTGTCAAGGGACACCCGGATGGAACGAAGTTATATAAGTCGAGAGAGTATATATATATATATAAATAGAAATTAAAATATCTGGCTTGCTTTATATAAGAGAGAGAGAGACAGACAGAGAAACATGCGCACGCCGCACAGCTTACAATAGCTTACTACACACAACTGTCACCGACAGTGACAGTGACAGTGACACTAAAAGTGTCGTAAGATTTTTTTTCCGTCTAGCCCCCTTTCACAACGCGCGATAAGGAACTTCGTTCCAAAAAAAACATTTGAGATTTACAAGTGTTAAGATGAAGTAAAACAAATAACAAATTAAAAGACAAAACATAACTCAAACATTAGTTTTAGTAGATTAGGGCGGATTGTGAGATTTGTTAAGGTGGGTATTAAAATTCAATAGTTAAATTGTCTGTTAACCTGCAGTTGAAAACTAACTATGAGTTAGTGTTAAACTAAACTTAATAATATAAATATAATAAATCATGCAACCCGCCCTTAATGAATAATACATTTAACAATTTTACTAATGCGATTGAAGTCTGAATATTATCAAATAAAATTATCTTAATGCAATCTATGTATATGTGTCATTGGTGAATCATTCAGCACGAATTATAAACAAGAATTTAATTATAGTAATTGTTTACAAACAAAAAAAACATGACGCCATTTTAATTATTTTTAAAGTGTGGTCATGTCATCATGAAGGCCAGTAGGCTGAATACTGTTAGGTCCTTTGCTTCACCACAGAAAAATAATGTTGGGGGTCTTTATAAGCGCAATAGAATTCAAAACAAAGATTTTAGGATTTTTGTCTGTGCGTTTGTGAGCGCTAATCTTATAAAAGGTTTAACCGATTTGTGTGTGATTTTCAGTAACATATAACTTTTTTTTCAATCTGTTCATAAATAAAAATCACATCAAACATTTATTGGAAAAACTGAAAAAAAACATGCTATGGAAATACTGTTTAGTTGATTTAAGTATTGAAATACCCATATTTTTAAGCCACAAAAGTATTAAAATTCAAAAGATTTAAAAATTGAATTATTATGCCTTATTGAGAGTATTTATCGCATTTTTTTTGTGACTTGAGCTTGGGCTTGGACTTGACCAAGGCTTGGGCTCTTATTATTCAGACTTCAATAATTAATGTTAAAAATTAGATATAATTAATAGAATTATCACACAAGTGCAGTTAATAAAGGAAACAGGGAAAGCAATATCTCATAATACTAAGACATTGACCTGATCAGTCGCTGTAGACGGAAGACTTAGTGCTGTAGCATTGACCATCTCTTCAATATCATCTTCATTTCTACTGTCAATCACTTCCAAAAAGTTTTCATCACTATAGTCTATGGTTTCTGTTTCTGTTACTGTACTTGTTTCTGTACTTATATCTCTATAATACTCTGTGGTTTGTCTATCTTCACCAGTTGTACTTTTGTCTATGGTAGATTCTGTAGATACGTCATTGTAAAAAGTTGAACTTTCATTAATAGTATCGTAATCGTAAAATATATCGATGATAGTCGATTTAGTATCGATTTTATTTGCAACCGTCGAATATTCGTTTGTACTTTCTGTGCTCATTGTAAATCCTAAATCTGGAATAACGTATTTCTTTTCATCTTTATTTACTTCTAAATTACTTTTTGTGGTTATGTTATTTCTATCTGTAGTGCTAAAATCTGAATATGTCGTGGTTTCGGCAGATTCAGTGCTAACCAGTAAACCTTCATTAGATCTCATTTCAGTTTTATTACCAGATATTATATGCAGCAAGAATTTCAACATTTCTTTATTTGTCAAAGTATCATTCTCAACATCTTCATTGAAATTAAGATTATAACCAGTCTTTTTCATTATTTCCTCTTCAACGTTCTGTTCTATGTCTTGGGTGTAGTTTTCTGGTGGATCCCAATGATAATCTGGATCCAGTTGTAATTTAGTATCATTACTTACAACGTTTTCATCTAAATTTGGCTTGACAGTTGTATTTTTATCTGTTTCTATATTTAAAATAGGTTCAACAGTAGTTCCATAAGTGATATTATCTATGCTTATTATACTATCTATAGGTTTGACAGTAGTCATGTTACTATCTATCATAGTTTTATTACTATCCATAACGTTCATTTCATCTTGTACTGTGGTAGCAGGCTTTAAATACTTAGCAATAGCAGGTCCAAAGACATCTTTTACGTAGTTCTGTAGTTTATTGCATTTGGCAACTGTATTCACATCGTCAGAACTTCCCCATATTATGAAGCCTGATGCCTCAGACTCGTACAGTGTTTTTAGCGCCGTATCCAAATCTTTCTGTAAACAAAACAAAAGTTCTTATTTGCCTCACGTTTAACTTGGTAACTTCTAGTAATTCGAGTGCCCTTCTAGGGCCTAAACTGAATAAATTTGACTTTCAAATCAAAATGTTTTATTTAATTTTGGGACACTTAAGGCATAGCATTAAAAGATAGCATCTTTTAATGCTGTTTTTACCACCATTTCCAAATAAAGGTCTGTCAGGAGAAGAAACTTTGGTTCCATTAGCCAATGCCTTTCCAATTCATCGAACATACTTTTAAATGTAGCTGTAAAAATAGTATCAACAGACAGATTTGCAGACATAGTGCATATGTTATTCCTAGATCAGTTCCTTGATTGTCGATTTTTTTTATCTGTAAGTATCTGTTACTGAACTCCTCCTAAAGTTTGATGAAATTTTTGGTAATGATTGACACAATTGGACGCGTTAGTTGGTGCTAAATGGATATAGAGGTAGAGAAAGGCCCAAGAAGGTATGTATGGACTGCGTGAAGAATGATTTGTCTATGAAAGTTGTGAGTACTGAGACGACTAGTGATAGAGCGGAGTGGAAGAAAACATGTTGTGCCGACCCCACCTAGCATGGGATAAGGACAAGAAGAAGCAGTCGTCTGATATTTGGTTGAATATCAGACGTCTTAATGAAAGCATTACCTACCACAGTCACTATCACACAATGCTTTTTTTATGTCACAAGTGACAACGAGGCTGGCGGGTCACCTGGTGGTAAGTGACTACCGTCGCAATACGCCTTAAAAGCAACTGGCTCTCAAGTGCAACTGCTGGAACACACCAACAGGTGCTTAGCGACAATGTCTTATGTTGTCAGTGTTTTTGCTGTTCTTTTTATTGGAGCAAATAAAGCTTATTATTCCGAACCTCGGTCAAGTACCCTCCATCTCGGTACCGGAACCACAGGTAGGGTAGTACTGTAGTACCCCGCGCACCCGCCACGCGAGCCGCCTCCCGGACTCGACCACGCACCAGCGCGCTCAGCTGCCGCGACGACAACGTCTGCGAGCTATACACTGACGGGTACAGAGCTGATGACTCCATCCACAGCCAGTGGGTGCTGGAAATAGTTACACAAATAACCGTAAATTGCGTGTGATTCAATTTGATCTTTGTGTCTTCTAGAAGGGTGTAAAGAGATTTTTACTAGGTCGGCAATGAGCGTCGGTACCCCTGGTGTTGCAAGCGTCTTTGTCTTACCGTCAGGCAGGCCGTAGGTATGCTTGTATTATTCTCTTGGAGACTCCCCGTTATTACCATCCTTATCTTTTAACATCAAACAACAAAGGATAGCACTCTTGGTCTATTTCGGCGAGCTAGCAGCGTCGATATATGAATATCAATAGATCAAAGCTATTAAAGAACTAGTTCCATTGAGGTCTTAAAAGGTTCTTGATAGACAAATTCCTGAATCAACCACAGGTTCGGAAAATAATCTTTAATAATGAGAATGTCGAAAGGCGATGATAGCTCAGTGGTAAGTGACGTCGGATACCGCGGCGAAGGTCGTGGGTTCGACTCCTTACAATGAGCTTGAGCTTTCGGTGAAGGAAAACATCGTGAGGAAACCACAGCACGGTGGTAGGGTACTTTGTAGTACTCGACTGGCTGGCTACCACCCTCAAGTTGAAAATCTGTCGCCAAGCACCTGTTGGTGTGTTCCGGCAATTGCACTTGAGAGCCAGTTCGCCTTTAAGGCATTGTAATAAGGTGTACAACACATTAGCAATCCTCTGGTATTGCCAATGTCTATAGGCGACGGTTGTCACTTACCATCAGGTGACCCGCCTGCCTCGTTGTCACTTGTGACATAAAAAAAAAAAAGTCTGAATTTAAGAGGCCCTTGAAATCTTAATTTTAGATGAGAAGTTTTCAAGTCTCACCTTTTTGGTTGTTTTAAATAGCAGGCAGGCGAGGACATTAGCAATGTTTTGCCGACCTCCTACAAAGCATAGACAACAAAATGCTATAATAAAGCTGATAGCTCAGTGGTAGTGACGTTGGATACCACGGCAAAGGTTGTAGAAGCTTGAGCCTTCGGTGAAGGAAAACATCGTGAGGAAACTATAGCGCGGTGGTAAATACTTTATGCCACCGTCGAGTTGAAAATCTGTCACCAAGCACCTATCGGCCAGTTCTCATCTAGGCTTTGTGTGCTTACCGCCTTCAGCCACATCATCACTTACCATGTTGAGATTGCGGTCAAACACAAGCGTATACTAAACTCAACTACTCACCGATCATTCTCCTCTGGTACTTTGTCAGCACAGCTTTCCCTCAGGTTATTGCTGGCCATGTTGAAACAGTAAGGGAAGCCGTAGTACCCCCACAGCGCGTTGGGTCGCATCTGCTTCGCCACTGATATCGTGGTCTGCATGAACTGGCGTGCTGCCTTCTCGAACCGCTGCTTTGCCTGGAATTTCATTGTTTACTTTATTAGCTGTAATTCGTTTCTTTGGTAATGTGTTTTATTGATGACAATAATTCTTTAAGTGCGTTGGGCGGTTTGTGGATGCGTAAATCTTTCTGCTAATTTATCTATTGATGTATGTACAAAACAGATTACTAACATTAAAAATACTAAATCTAAGTAATATTAATAAAATATTTACATTATTATAACTATATTTCCTATTTAAGGATATTTCCAAAAGATTGGTTGACGCTTCCCGTGACCAAAAGGCTGGCTTTTACTTTGACCAAAGATTAAGCATTGCCATTCAACGTGGCAATGCTGCCAGTCTTTTGGGAACGTTACCAGTCGACGGCGATGCGGAGGAATTCTTCGACGCACTTTTATAGTTTATTTTAGGTAGTTTTTAGATTAGATTAGTTTTAATATAGTTATAATAATGTAAATATTTTAGTAATATTAATAGTCAAATATATCTTCATTACAAGTATTTTTAATCGGAAGGTTGCTTTTGCTGAGAGCCTGCAATAATATGTGTCATGTGTCCTTTTTTTTTGTGTTGTATGTGTCTAATTATTTTAATCTAATGTGTGATGTACAATAATCCAATTATGAGTTTATATTACTTGAAAATAAATGAATTTTATTTGATTTTGATTTGAATAAACTCAGCAATTACTCTTAAACAAAGCAACTTAGACCTATTACATTTAACAATTATTTATATAGTCTTACTGATAATATATGTGTGTTATGGCGGTAGAAAAGGAATAAAGAAATTGAATTTTACGAGTGATTTAGTAGGTAAACAAACTCAAGCAGACCAGCACCCACAAGCAGCACCTGTTCACTAGTATGACGAAGTAGTCTGGTCAGCATAGGTACCCACAGAATTTAATTGTACATAAACAAACACGCAACCTCAAATAAAACTATAGTTACAATTAGTTCTAACCGGCTAACGACGATCATACAAATGGAGACGGACATCTTGCCATTCACACTTAACCTAGTATTCATCCTTCACACAATTTAGCAGGATTATATTAAACCTGTTAGTGTGTTAGTGTAGCGGCTATAGTAGGTAAGTGTTTTATATCGCGCTTTGTGAAAGGGGGCTAGACGGAAAAAATTCTTACGAAAAATTGTCACCGACACTTTTGCTATAGTAAGCTATTGTAAGCTGTGCGGCGTGCGCATGTTTCTCTGTCTGTCTCTCTCTCTCTCTTATAGAAAGCAAGCCCGATATTTTAATTTCATTTTTTTTATATGTATATATATATACTCTCTCGACTTATATAACTTCGTTCCATCCGGGTGTCCCTTGACACCTCTCAAGTTTTTTTTTTTTTTTTAATGTCACTAGTGACAACTAGGCAGGCGGGTCACCTGATGGTAAGTGACTACCGTCGCCTATAGACATTAGCAATACCAGGTGGACTGCCAACGTGTTGTACACCATATTACAATGCCTTAAGGGCAAGGGCAACTGGCTCTCAAGTGCAACTGCCGGAACACACCAACAGGTGCTTGGCGACAGATTTTCAACTTGAGGGTGGTAGCCAGCCAGTCGAGTACCACCTAGTACCCTACCACCGTGCTGTGGTTTCCTCACGATGTTTTCCTTCACCGAAAGCTCAAGCTCATTGTAGGATTCGAACCCACGACCTTCGCCGCGGTATCCGACGTCACTTACCACTGAGCTATCATCGCCTTATGACAGATCATCAGCTACTTTATTGATATTAAATTCGACTTCATTTGCGCATTTTAAAACTAGACCCTGAGTTATTCGGCTTTAATCACCCGTGATGGAACGAATACCTGACCTACTTAGGTACCTGAATAACTCCATCATCCAGTAAGTAAGCTAAGCAATTTTCGACTTTCTCACACTATGAATAAAGATGGCAATAACTTCTGACGCATCAGCTAATTCTAAGAACAGCAAAGATCTATAATTCTCTGCACATCTCAAATCGATTTAAATGTGTGTGTGGTGCAACGATATTAATTAAGCTGTAAGCGCACGCGTTGTAGAGCTATTCAGGACGGCTGGGTTCCGCATTACATTGCACAATAAATCGATTAGACACAGCATAGAAAAAACGCAGTAATACCATTGTTAGTTTTCTTTAGTTTAATATCAGGTAAGGTTGAAAAGATGTTTGATTTTCTTGGGATATTTATGTGATTTTATATTTCAACTAGTGGACCCGGCAGACGTTGTCCTGCCCTGAAATTAAAACAAAACTTAGAACCCTATTCCAGCGCCATCTACCGGGTCCAATTTTGTTTTCAAATCATCGAGGAACCCATTGAAATACACACACAAAATTTCATCCAAATCGGTCCTGTTACCATACTCCTCCGAAACGGCTTGACCGATTACTCAAATTACTAAAATGGCTATTAAAAAATAAGGATTGATCGTAGAAGGGTGAAAATTGGGGATTGTATGTATTTTTGTATGTTGTATCATAAAAAAATAGAAATTAGAAATTTTGTCTCAAAAATAAAAAATAAAATTTAGATGTTGGCCGATTCTCAGACCTACTGAATGTAAATATAAAGTTTCATCAAAATCGGTTAAGCCGTTTCGGAGGAGTATGGCAACTAAAACTGTGACACGAGAATTTTATATATTAAGATTTAAGCTTTTTCCGCCAACGCATCAGCTTGGCCATCCAAAGAGGAAACGCTGCCAGCCTGGGAACCTTGCCGAGCGGCAGCAGCGGCAGCCTCGAACAAGTTTTTTTTATATATTGTAGTTGTACATTTGTTGTAAATAAATATAATAGTACGATTTCAAAAAAATATATAAAATAGGAACGTGTTAAGAAATAATATAAATAAGGAACGTGTTAAGAATGTTTTAGTACAGAAGGCGTACTACCATATTAACGAATATTTAAATGACGACAATGCTTGGGTGCGTTCGCTCTTGCAGGACATCTTGTTGTTTTGAAAAGAGTTATTGTTGAGTTCATTGCCGGCTCTTCTCAGTAAAAGCAACCTTCCGAACCGAGCATTAGTCTGACAATTCATAAGCGCCTGTGAAGGCCTATTTGGATGCAATAAACATTTCATTTCGTTTAATTGTTTATAGATAGTGCTATCCACGAAGCTCCACTCTTATTCCTAATCCCGTGGAAATATGCATCCTTTCGCTAGTGTTGTAGGACTATCGATATGTCTATAAGTAGGTATATATCGATATGCAGAAATACAACACTAGCGAAAGGATTTACACTTGCACTGTAAGGGATTAGGAAAGAGTGGGACGAGGAAAAAGAGTGGGACGAGGAAAAAGAGTGGGTCGAGGAAAAAGAGTGGGACGAGGAAAAAGAGTGGGACGAGGAAAAAGAGTGGGACGAGGAAAAAGAGTGGGGCGAGGAAAAAGACGAGCCAATTTGCCTTCACATCATCACTAACTTACACAAATATTATATGTGTAATAGAGACCTAGCTATTGTGTAATATTAGTAGGTTAGATACTTTTTAGGGTTCCGTACCCAAAGGGTAAAAACGGGACCCTACCTATTACTAAGACTTCGCTGTCCATCCGTCTGTCTGTCACCAGGCTGTATCTCAAGAACCGCGATAGCTAGACAGTTGAAATTTACACAAATTATGTATCTGTTGCCGCTCTAACAACAAATACTAAAAACAAAATAAAATAAATATTTAAGGGGGGCTCCCATACAACAAACGTGATTTTTTGCCGTTTTTACGGAACCCTTCGTGCGCGAGTCCGACTCGCACTTGGCCGGTTTTTTATTTATTGGAACGAAGTTCCTTATCGCGCGTTGTGAAAGGGGGCTAGACGGAAAAAAATCTTACGAAAAATTGTCCCGACACTTTTAGTGTCAAAAGTGCGTTGACCTGTCTCTCTCTCTCTCTCCCTCTCTCTTATAGAAAGCAAGCCAGATATTTTCATTTCTATTTATATATATATATACTCTCTCGACTTATATAACTTATATAACTTCGTTCCATCCGGGTGTCCCTTGACACCTCTCAAGTTTTTTTTATTATTATCATACAATCAGTTATCTCAATAGAAATAACTGCAATGTAGAAATGGTAGCTCAATCAATGCTGCCGAGTTTTAGGATCCTGCAACGTTTCAGACGATGTATAGAGTCGGGTATAGTAAGCTGTGAGACTAGCTGATTAGGGTGGAGGTTAAATACTTAATAGGATGTTGTTGGTGATATTATTTCAGTTCGGGTACGAATACCCAATTCATCACGATAAGTAAAGTTCAAAATACTTATAACAGCTCGAAATGGTGGTTTAATAAACTCGTTAAACAATAAAGTCGAGTTTGTTACAAAGGAAATTGTTGGTATTGCGTGGATAACACCGGATCTAATGAATGCGGAATGAGGACCGGTGTGCTAAAGGGATACATGATAATCTTAATGTGTTTATAAACTTGGTTTCGCGAATGGAGTGTAAAGCTGCAGATAGTGCAG
Source organism: Ochropacha duplaris (assembly GCA_951361185.1). NCBI lineage: Eukaryota > Metazoa > Arthropoda > Insecta > Lepidoptera > Drepanidae > Ochropacha > Ochropacha duplaris. The sequence goes on along the minus strand of OX592712.1, from coordinate 698,826 downwards.
GGCAGTTTAAGGCGATGATAGCTCAGTGGTAAGTGACGTCGAATACCGCGGCGAAGGTCGTGGGTTCGAATCCTACAATGAGCTTGAGCTTTCGGTGAAGGAAAACATCGTGAGGAAACCATAGCACGGTGGTAGGGTACTTTGTAGTACCCGACTGCCTGGCTACCACCCTCAAGTTGAAAATCTGTCGCCAAGCACCTATCGGTGTGTTCCGACAGCTGCACTTGAGAGCCAGTTCCCATCTAGGCTTTGTGTGCTTACCACCTTCGGCCACATCATCACTTACCATAGTGAGATTGTAGTCAAACACAAGCCTATCCAGAATAAAAAAGCTGCTGTAGCTGTCCGCCACCGATTCAACCGGGCTCAAACGGCTCTCATCTTAGTAGAGCCACAGTCTATATAAATACACAGTGGTCGAACTATGTGTTAACAAACATTTACGACTTTTTGGCGGGAACTTGCGAAGTGACGTTGTGTTTTCGTTTTATTTTCATTAAATTCGTGTATTTTGAGTTTTATTGAATAATATCGGCGGTGTTTTGTCCAATAAAGATCAATCTAAGTGCACAAGTGAAGTGAAATGAAATGAAAGCGTGTATCGTGACTTTCCAGGTTGTCCCAAAAAGTCCATGAAATGTTTTAGTGGAATAGCCGCCAATTTCACTAAAACTAGACCGGACTTGTACAGACGAGGACTAGACTTTACAGTGAAAGTGACAATAAAACGTGACTAAACATAAAAGATGGATATTTAAAATAAAGAAATGGCTAAAAGGTCTCGATACCAAGCCAAAAATCTTCTTAAAAATAAAACAAACATTTACACACACATACATTAAAAACTTGAGAGGTGTCAAGGGACACCCGGATGGAACGAAGTTATATAAGTCGAGAGAGTATATATATATATATATATATATATATATATATATATATATATATATATTTAAAAAAAAAACATTTATATATATATATATATATATATAAATAGAAATGAAAATATCTGGCTTGCTTTCTATAAGAGAGAGAGAGAGACAGACAGAGAAACATGCGCACGCCGCACAGCTTACAATAGCTTACTACAGCAAAAAGTGTCTTGACAACTTTTCGTAAGAATTTTTTCCGTCTAGCCCCCTTTCACAACGCGCGATAAGGAACTTCGTTCCAACACACACACATACACAGTAGGAATTAGGATAGTAGGAATTAGGATAGTAGGATTCCATCGGAATCTCAATAAGGGCACAATGTGTCAAACAGTTAATTGTTCCGTTACATAAGTCGAACAATTAGGTTGAGTTGCGCACGCGCCGGCACAATTAAACGCGGGAGATAAAACAATTGAGCAATTACGACCAACGGGACGAGCAATGTGTATAATATTATTTAAGTATTATTACAAACATTCTGCGGTAATTAGAATGGGTAATGTACACTTATGGAATACTGGTTTCTTTCGCGTTTGTTTTTGAAATTGTCGTCGAACGGGTAGTCAGTTATGGCGATGATTCGTTGTGGGTTCGAATCCTACAATGAGCTTGAGCTTTGAAAACATCGTGAGGAAATCATAGCACGGTGGTAGGGTTGCTGGCTACCACCCTCAATTTGAAAATCTGTCGCCAAGCACCTATCGTTGTGTTCCGACAGTTGCACTTGAGAGCCAGTTCCCATCTAGGTTTTGTGTGCTTACCACCTTCGGCCACATCATCACTTACCATAGTGAGATTGTGGTCAAACACAAGCTTATCCAGAATAAAATAAAAATACTCTGTGAGTGACCTTGAGTCTAATGAGGTCAATCTTAATTAGTACTTTGGAATAAATACTTTTTTTTTATGTCAATAGGTTGACAAACAAGCAGACGGTCCACATGATGGTAAGTGGTCATCGCCGCCTTAAGACATTTGCAATACCAGGGTGATTGCCGATGTGTTGTCGACCTTGAAGAGCTCTTTGTCAGTAAGAACAATAAGACACGTAACTCACCTCAGCCTGGATCCATGTCTTCGGCCACCACCAGTGCAATTTCTTCTCGAGCTCGTATGACACATCCTTGTAAGGCACCAGGACTCCGAAGTTCTGTCTGAACATGGGCCGCCAGGATTCGAAGTCTATTATTCCGACACCTGCAGTATATTCAAACTATGTTACGCCAGCTGTTTCACGGGATAAAAATTAGCCTATGAGCTATTCCAGACTATAATCTATCTCCATGCCAAATTTCATCCAGATCCATTCAGCCGTACTGGCGTAAATGAGTAACAAACATCCATCCATCCAAACTTTCACATTTATAATATAAGATAAGTTTATAGTAGGATTAGAAACGTTCCTCGAGGCTGCCGCTGCTGCCGATCGGCATCTTCGCATCCTAAGTAACTTTCACATATAATCATTATTATAATTAATAAAAGATTAAGATTAATATCAGGCGATGATAGCTCAGTGGTAAGTGACGTCGAATACCGCGACGAAGGTCGTGGGTTCGAATCCTACAATGAGCTTGAGCTTTCGGTGAAGGAAAACATCGTGAGGAAACCATAGCACGGTGGTAGGGTACTTTGTAGTACCCGACTGGCTGGCTACCACTCTCAAGTTGAAAATCTGTTGCCAAGCACCTATCGGTGTGTTCCGACAGCTGCACTTGGGAGCCAGTTCCCATCTAGGCTTTGTGTGCTTACCACCTTCGGCCACATCATCACTTACCATGGTGAGATTGTGGTCAGACACAAGCTTATACGGAATAAAATAAAATAAAAAATTTTCACGGCTATCTGATCCCAAACTAAGCAGAGCTTGTAATATGGAAACCAGATGACTGATATACTACATATACTACTTTTTTTTGTAAATACATACTTAAATAGATAATTACACCCAGACTCAGGACAAACAGACATGTTCATGCATACAAATATCATATTCTGGCGATGATAGCTCAGTGGTAAGTGACGTCGGATACCGCGGCGAAGGTCGTGGGTTCGAATCCTACAATGAGCTTGAGCTTTCGGTGAAGGAAAACATCGTGAGGAAACCATAGCACAGTGGTAGGGTACCATGTGGTACTCGACTGGCTGGCTACCACCCTCAAGTTGAAAATCTGTCGCCAAGCACCTGATGTTGGTGTGTTCCGGCAGTTGCACTTGAGAGCCAGTTGCCCTTGTCTTTAAGGCATTGTAATAAGGTGTACAACACATTGGCAGTCCACCTGGTATTGCTAATGTCTATAGGCGACGGTAGTCACTTACCATCAGGTGACCCGCCTGTCTCGTTGAGACAAAACATCTGAGTTTCTTGGCGGAGTGTTCTCAGCTTGTCAATGGTAACGTTCATAAGTGCCTTACCAGGGCCTAAACTGAATAAATGAGTTTTTGACTTGATTGATTTGAATCTATCAAGTCAAAAACTCATTTATTCAGTATAAAAATATTTGAATGATGGAAAAATAAAACGATCTTGTTTTCTTGGAATCAAACAAAGTACTGATTATGTTTACATTTCACAAGCTGAAGCAAGATGTGATGATTAATGACATGTGTATATTTCCAAATGATCGATACAATACAATAACATTTTGATTATTGCACCTGGCGGGCGCAAACAAAGAAGATAATGGAGAGTTCCATCAGTACCAGTAAGTACCTACTGCCGAATCATCCCACTAATATTAAAAATGTGAAAGTTTGGATGGATGGATGTTTGTTACTCTTTCACGCAAAAACTACTGTATGGATTTTAATGAAACTTGGCACACAGGTAGATCATATCTTAGAATAAAACATGGGATACTTTTTATCCCGGGAAAGGATAAGATGCCTCGGGAATGCGGGTAAAACCGCGCGGGACAGCTAGTATAAGATAATTTTAGATTTGAAGATATGTTTTACTCAATCACGCATAAACTACTGAACGGATTTTGATGAAACTTGGCGCAAAGGTAGATCATATCTTAGAATAAAACATAGGATACTTTTTATCCCGGGAAAAGATAAGATCCTCGTCAACTAAATGAAACCGTGGATGACAGTTTGTAGTACTTTTTGAAGAGTTTCAGTCTCCTCACTTCTATAATCTTGCAAAACTTTAATGCGGGCAAAGGTTTAATTACAAAGTGAGTAAAACAGATTAATAAACTAGAAGTTCTGACTAGAAATTATTCATTGAAATGCGGGTCCATTCCATTATGAATTTGGGTCAATAATTTACAAGATTTCAGCAAGATTATAGCAAGGACACCCCTATGTATTGAAATATCTGGTGCGAGTTTAGTCTAGTCAATGATAGCTCAGTGGTAGTGACGTCGGATACCGCGGCGAAGGTCGTGGGTTCGAATCCTACAGTGAGCTTGAGTTAAGGAAAACAACGTGAGGAAACCATAGTTAACCCATGTGACTACTTAAAAACCTCAAGTTGAAAATCTGTCGCTAAGAACCTGTTGGTGTGTTCCGGCAGTTGCACTTGAGAGCCAGTTTGCCTTTAAGGCATTGTAAGGTGTTGACAATCACCCTGGTATTGTTTATGTCTATGGGCAACGGTAGTCACTTACCATCAGGTGACCCTGGTTGTCACTTATGGTATAAAAAACTTAAAAATATTTATCTTCTCTTTAAAGTTTTTAGTTATTTTTATTTTTACAACGGCAAATAGCCCATAGTTATTTCATGAAATTAACATCCAATTGGCGGCATTGGCGGCTTACGTTTTACGCTAAACTTCTGAGTTTCGTAATCTTAATGATACCTAGTGCTCAAGTAGACACTTGTATATATAATTTGCAGTACTTAGATAAGTACATTTAATAAACAACTAATATTATTAGTCCGCAGACCACACAACCTCCCACATCGTGTTTTATTCATAAGATTCGCAGCTTGACTTCCTGCTTCACTTGTATTTAAGTACAAGTATTATAATTAATAAGCATGCTAGGCATCAAAAGGAAAGACAGACAGAGAAACACAGAGGTAAGAAAAGGAACAAAACTGACGGACGTAGTAGTAAAAATTAAAACCTTAAAATGGAGATGTTCTGGCCACACATTGAGAGGCAAGGATAAGTGGAGTAAAATGGTCACCGTTTGGTACCCAAGAACTGGGAAAAGGAAGAGAGGACGGCAGAACAAGAGATGGAAAGATGAGATAGAAAAAACGGGAGGAAAGCTATGGACGGAAAGGATAGGACGAAATGGAAGGACTTGGAGGAGGCCTATGCCAAAGGGCACACAGACATGATGGCCGGTGTCTAAACCACTAATGTATTTTGTATGTTATTTATGTATCGACACCATTTATAACAATTATTATTATTTTAGTTTGTACTTATGTCTGAATAAAGGGCTTAATTATTAATTATTATTATAATTATCGGCATTAGAGCCTAGAAACATAGACTATTATATCTATGGACTATGGTAAATATAAGTATCTTCTTGATTTCTTTATTTATCTTTATTTTGGCATCAAACACTCATTACGACATAACATATTACATATTACATAGAATTGTAGCGACATCTATCTACAAATAGATATAGTTTGCACGACTCCTAGATAGATGGCGCTCCAATAATCTACATCGCGCTATCGAAGTTTTCCAAGCGATCTGCATATATACAAGCTTCCGACATGAACAGGTGTGGTGCGGTCCCCAGGCACGATGACCTAGCCTGGCGGAAGATATTTCCTTTTCAATGGAGGAGTTTAACATCTCACTCCGCCATTGTATAATTTCGACAAGGAGAAAATTCTATAGAGTTCCCTCACTATATAGTTCTGAGCAAAGCTCGGTTACCCGCTGAAAATATAAGTATGACAACACAATGTCAAGGTCCTGGTATTGCTAATGTCTTAAAAAAAAAAATAGGCGACGGTAATCACTTTGGTACCATCAGGTGACCAGCCTCTCTGTTGTCAGAACTCTGACATAAAATTAAAAAAATACATTTGCAGAAAGCTCCGCAGTGGGAAACGAAAAGAAAAACAAACTAGCATCATCAAAATGACACCACGCAAGATCCTATAACCGTTTACGACTTTGTCAAAGTCAAAGTCTAAACCATTTATTCAGTTTAGGCCCTAGAAGGGCACTTATGAAGGTCGAATTACAGAAGTTACCACCGGTTCGGAAGTCAGCCTTCAACTGAGAAGAACCGGCAAGAAACTCAGCAAGGTAACATTTTTTAAATATTTTTGGACCATCTGACTATATTGGCTTTTTTTTTCAAATGTTTAACAATTTTATTCTTAAACTAATACTGTCATGGGATGACAATGCTTGTATAAGGTAATTAAAAATAAAAAACAAAAACCGACTTCAAAACTGTAACCTATACCTACGAGTACAAACATAAACTAAAAAGTAAAGAATAATATTTTAATTTCAAAGCAAGAGCTATATATATATATAGATAAACAGTTCTTTTTGGAGTCGGTGCCAGTCAAGAAGAAGGACAGTTTTGAACTGGACACGAAGTGTTCATACGAGAAAACGTCTTACGACACCTCTCCTTACGGTAATGTTCCTTAGGTCTGCGCCGTCGCTCCCCTACTTTTCGAAAGTTTGTTACAAAGGCAGAATTAAACTGTCCTTCTTGGCTGGCACCGACTCCAAAAAGAACTGTTTATAAATATTAAATAGATATATAAATATCAATAATTTTGTTGATTGTCCTTTAAGGCTCTTGCTTTGAAATTAAAATATTATTCTTTACTTTTTAGTTTATGTTTGTACTCGTAGGTATAGGTTACAGTTTTGAAGTCGGTTTTTGTTTTTTATTTTTAAAAATAATTTTATTTTTCAATTTTTAAAGTTTATTCCTTATTATATGTTATCCTAGGCAAAACTAGTTTGTCCTGAAATCGGGTCTGGCCGGTAAAATATAATATATGACTAGCGGGCGCGGCAGACGTCGTCCTGCCCTGAAATTAAAACAAATCTTGGAACTCGATTCCAGCGCCACCTACCGGGTCCAATTATATTTTAAAACCATCGAAGAACCCATTGAAGTATACACACAAAATTTCATCCAAATCCAAAAAGTCATGCTCAACGACTCTGTTTGATTCACTAAGGTTTATCAAACGAGATATAATTTTTTACGTTTTTGTTGATTTTCTCAAAAAGTGCTTAATCAATTTCGACAAAATTTAAATGGGACCACCTCTGAAGTATGATCTTCCAAACAAAAAAAGAATCATCAAAATCTATTCATAAGTGGCAGAGAAATCGAGTAACAAACATACAAAAAAAAAAAACATACAGACGAATTGAGAACCTCCTCCTTTTTTTGAAGTCGGTTAAAAAAGTGTGGATAGTTTACCTACACAGCATTCACTCTTCAAAAATGGCCGAAAAATTGCACATATACAGTCGGTAAGCACGACAAACTGAAGATAGGTGGGCGGGTCACCTACCAACATGTACAAAAAATCGCTCAGTAAAAAGGTCACCATTTTCGAGATATTTCAGATTTATATGTATTGATTTTAGACATTAAACATCTCAAAAATGACACTTGTACTAAGGTCATTATTGTATATTGATAGACGACCCGCCCATCTGCCTCCCCCTTAAGTTTGTCGTATAAATAACGTAATATTACAATATCCAAATTTATGAAAATCTCTACCAGGGTGCGTCTGGTACGGTGCTACGTGTTCTCGGTTCTTCTGTATGGCGTAGAGTCATGGACCTTAACTCAGAATATGAGTAAACGCTTAGAGGCATTTGAAATGTGGGTATACAGAAGAATCTTGAAAATATCGTGGACGGATAGAGTGACAAATGAAAGAGTTTTGCAAATAATGAACAAGAAGGTGGAGGTGTTGAATACAATCAAGAGACGTAAGCTCCAGTATTTGGGTCATATAATGCGAAATAACAAATATGCAATGCTCCAGCTGCTTATTCAGGGGAAAATACAGGGAAAGCGACCACCTGGAAGAAGGCGTACCTCGTGGCTCAAAAACCTCAGAACGTGGTTTAATTTGAGTACCAGATCCTTATTCCGCGCAGCTGTGTCCAAGATCAAGATAGCCTTAGTGATAGCCGACCTCCGGTAGGAGATGGCACCTAATGAAGAAGAAGACATTACAATATCTCATAACACACGACGGCATTTTTGGTTGTTTTGGGTCACTTTTACATTATACAAGCATTCGGTACGTGAAGTGCATCCGTTGACAGTGGCTATTTAGCTAGTTTTTGAATTACCACTCGCGGAGCTATCCTATCTACGCCTTTTAACTTATAATATCATAGTGGAATGATGTCAGATTTCTGGGTGTTTTTATGTTTGAAATTTTCCACCAATTTGACCTTGTGGCGAGTGCTCTAATTGTTGTTGTCCGTCCGTCTATCTACTTATATCTATTTAACGTTTGCTCTGTGAGGTCACTGCGTTCTATACTTATTTATGTTAAAATAAAATAAAGCTGATTATGATTTTTCTGGCATGACATTTATTTTAATAAGCGTTTGTTTGTTTATAATATACGTTCGAACAACTGGATTACATACATTAAAAAAAAATCTGTACCTACACTCTTTAGTCTTTGCTCTACTTTTCTGTATAAAAGGTTTTAAAATAATCTATACATACTTACGTAGATTTACAGTCATGAAGTTGCCGACTCCCCTGTAGGTATTTTTCAGATTAGACGAAATTGAAATAGAATTAACGAGCAAAAAAAACTATTAAATAAATGAATTTCAACAATCGCGATTCAAATTAAATATTATGAATTTAAAAAGACTAAAATTCCTTTCTTCAATAATTCGCTGTGTAATAAACTTACGTGTAGATGTCATAATTTTACGTAAGTTTTTTTAAATTCTGGATAAGCTTGTTTGACTACAATCTCATCATGGCAAGTGATGATGTGGCCAAAGGTGGTAAGCACACTTTAGCACACAAAGCTTAAATTGGAACTGGCTCTCAAGTGCAGCTGTCGGAACACACCAATAGGTACTTGGCGACAGATTTTCAACTTGAGGGTGGTAGCCAGCCAGTCGAGTACGTGTAGGATTCGAACCCATGACCTTCGATGCGGTATCCGACGTCACAATCACTGCGCTATAAATCGCATCGCCTTGAAACCTACATACATATTTAATAAAAATAAAAATAAAAACATACCATTAAAATATTTATCCGGAATACTCTGATCAAGAACAGCTCTGAATGTCTCCAAATGCTTTTCCAAATCCCCTTCCTGAGGTACGCCACCGTTTCGAAATTTAAACTTCCCGCTCGATTCATTCTTCAGAAGCGCGGGAAATAATCCAGGATCGTACAAAATTGATATTTTCTCGCCGCGAAAGCTATCGTTTCTGTTTTGTATTATCCCGTACTTCTCGTAGATATTGTCGAATGGTATTCTCTTTGATTTACACTGCATCGTCGGCACATTCCAATAAACTTTGAATGGCTTTTTGAATTCCCTCACTGGGGGATCATCCTCTGCCATTTGAATGACGTAATAACTGTAACAAAGTAGATATATCTTGATAAATATGCTTATAATATATACTAAATTCTCCATTTTTGAATAAATAAATTCACCCTCTTAAAACCAAAGAGGATAAAATACTACGTCTTAAAACAGTAAAGCTTATGACGAAATAAATAATCCCACCAAAAACATAAATGTAAAAAAGGAGAGCCAAGTTCAATACAAAAATTATTCACTGCTGTGGGCTTCGCCGCAAAAAGAATGGAGATCTGAGATTGAGTGCCAAGTTCTATGCAAAATCCAAATATGTAGTCTAAGGGCTAACTTGGCTGGTTTTTCCATACGAATTATTATTAAGTACCTACTTTTACACAGTCATGGAAGAGCCTTATGTTCGATGGGTAGTTTCTACCAGCAAGCCAAATTTTCGGAATAATAAAATAAGAACCGAAAGGTAACAGGTTTAGAACATACGAAGGCTATATAATTCGTATAGGAAAACCAGCCAAGTTAGCCTTTAGACAACATATTTGGATTTTGCATAGAACTTGGCACTCAATCTCAGATCTCCATTCTTTTTGCGGCGAAGCCCACAGCAGAGAATAATTTTTGTATTGAACTTGGCTCTCCTTTTTTACATTTATGTTTTTGGTGGGATAATAGATTACAATATTTAATGCCGCCGTTCTAACCCGCCGGGCAAACCTGGCGAGCAGGCGGGTATGGTATGTAGAGGCCTTAATGATGCATTAATAAAAAATTTAATAAAATTAAAAGTAGACTTTATAAATATAAAACAATTGAATGAGTTTCTGTATTTTCTTACGTTTACGGGGTATAATTTTCTTCTCAGTGTTATTTTAGCAATTTCGCAGCATAAATCGCAACCTTATAGGTCAGATATCGAAAGACAACCGGACAGCAAGACGGCGCTCGCGCTTATGAGCGCGGCTGCCGCTCGCTACGTTCGCGTCAACGGTTCGATTCGGTTGTCACAGCGCCCCACCAACCCCGCACGCGCCGCTCCGGCGTCTCTCGGCGCGCGCGCGTCGTGTATATACCGAAAATCTAAATGCCTATTATTTTATCATTATTTATGAGTAGGTAATGATTTTACACTATTGATGTGCGCTAAATATAAAAATAATAATTAATCCCAGTTAATAATGTAGGTACCCTAAGTAATACTAGGTATTTATGTTAAGCGTTCATAATAGAATCAAATTATTTAAAAATCGCCAGTTTTTTTTTATTCCTTTGTATTCATCTAATTACCTATCTGCATACCAAATTTTAACTCTCTAGGTCATCTGGAACTGGGTTAGAGTTTTGGTCTATAGGTCAGTCAATGATAAAAATGAGGAATTTTGGACATTAATATCCAAATAACCGTTTGAGATAAGCTTATGATATTTAGAAAACAGATGTATCTCGCAAGTCTCAATATATGAGCCAAATTTGATACGTTTATGTAAAATAGTTTTTGATTTATGAGGGGGTCAAAAGTGGCTCCAAATGGTTCGTGTAATATTACACACGGTGCGGCTCGCCAGTTCTGTTACTTGAACTTGGCTTGACACGCTCCCGCGTGTCTAGAAAAAAAACAAACTTTTGATTTCTTTTTTAATAAGATTTTTGGCTTGGTAAGCTAGACCTTTAAGCCATTTCTTTATACAAAATGTTTATTTACTTTAAATGATTTTACAATTTTCAGTACAGTATTCGAAGCCTCCTTTTAAGTAGCCATTTCTTTATGTTTATATTCTTCTTTTATGTTACAGTCACGTTATATTGACACATTCACCGAGTCCTCGTCCGTACAAGTCCGGTTAGGATTCAGTGAAATTGGTGGCTATCGCACTAAAATCTTTCACGGACTTTTTGGGACAACTTGAAAAGTTGGAGCACATGAAAACGCAACGTCACTTCGAAAATCCCGCTAAAAAGTTCTTCATTCAAGAGTTCATCTCTTAAAATCTTTTTTTTTTAATAAAGACTACCTAATACTAACGATTAACTTTTCGTTTTAAATCACGATTGATTTTTAAAACTCAACTTTTAAATAAATACTAATAATTATTAGTATTTAATAGGTACTAATTAAACGATATTTACTTTTCGTTTTAAATCACTACATGAATTATCTCTAAGTACTCTTTTGCTATACAATCACGCAATACATAAATTAACCTATAATCGAAAGCTTTGTACAATAAAAACTACGCTCAAACACAAAAAAATGTGTGCCAGTCATTATGTAAAAATGAACCTACTTTTATTACATCAATGCGTGATGTAATAGTTCATTGAACTTGTGCGCGTTGTTTGTGTGCGTATGTAATGTTATAAACTTGAATGTCACTGTCAACTAGCGAATGTGTAATGGCTATTACCCAAAGAAATTTAAATTATAAGTTTAAAGTCTTTGCTATTACCACTTTAGAATTGCTCCAGTGTAAATAAATTTGTTGTGATGATAGCTCAGTGGTAGTGACGTCTTTCTTTTTTTTTTGGGAGGACATGAAGCTGGAGGTCTGAGGGACCATAGACACCACAGATAGACACCCTTACCAAAGACCCTTACGCGGACTATTCGGCGAGCGCTTAGGGCTCTCAACCGGAATGTAAATCTTTAGACGACTGACCGCTGAGGGCGCCCCAGTTGGGGCACGAATCACTGATTAAATCAAATTGTTTTACTTATTTCTTTCCTTGTAACTTGTAACACAAATGTTTTTTCATTTTATTTTAGGTAGGTAATGGATAGATACATAAAAATACAATACAATACAATACAATACAATACAAATACACTTTATTGTTCACACCACATGACAAAATTTACAAGTAACACAAAAGACACACAGTGAAAACAAATAGGGGCCTTATAGCTGAAGCGATTTCTTCCAGGCAACCTACGGTAATAGGATTATTTAATATGGCAAACAAATGAATAAAAATGTGAAATTCATAAACATACGTAGTAATTTAAATCCTAATACATTCCTATACATACATCCTAATAAAAATGCATGTTAAAAATCACTTTGTGTTAGATTTGAATTAAAACGACGCTAGTCACGCAGGGTCACTCAAACAACTTGCACGTTGCTTCACTTCATTGGAGACTCCTTCTACCTATTCTGTAAATAAATAAGTTCATGTTCAATAAATAGTTGCTATATATAATTCGATAGTTATATTAAGTGGTACTTACTGGATATCGAATTTCCACTGGTAGGAATCGTCGCTCATCGGTTATTGCTGAAAATCAGCGCTGCAGATATTAGGTTCGTCCTAAGTCTCAGTATTATGCTGAGCAATGACCCTATTTTTGCGCACGACGCACAAACTTCAAACACTAGTGTTTAATTTCCTCCTTTATTTAAAAATAATGGAAAATTGTATATCCATTTCATTATAACCTTAATTACCTGTTAGCTCGCGGAAGCAACCTGTCAAATGTGCCCTTGACTCGCGCGAAATGGCGCGCATTCGCGGAGTCAAGCGAAGACGCGCGCCGTCTTTTGTATTTCCGCTTATATCTCGCAAACTACTCATCCATTCAAAAAAAACAAACTACTATTAGAATATCAGATAAATTTCCAATTGAAAAAATACTACTAATTGTAATATTCTAATAAGACTGGACCACAATCTTATTGGAAAAAGCGTTGTTCGCTTAGAATGTATCCTTCTCATGTATATTGAATATGTATTGCTAAATACCTTGCTATTTCGACCTAAAACGAATTGTTTATAGTAATGGAATAAATAATGATTGAAAATGTATTCTTGGTTTTATTTTATCCCATACTAAAATACTAAGAAATTCAATTTTGAAAATGAGGCATCAATAGTTAGACGTCGATAAAAAAAATCTACTTGTTGTACGTAATTTTACCACAAAATTACAGTTTTTGTATGAAACCATTATGTTATTAGACAGTTTAAACATTGATATTTTAGATTTATTACAAAAATGGTTGTGTTTCATTCAGTAACATGTAGAAAAAAACAAATTAGTACGATTCGGCGACCATAATGGACTACTGACTTTGAGTTCTCATCACATCGAACGTTATGCCTCTTATGTATAATTATTTGCGTAAATAGCTTCTAGATATTCCCAATAATATAATGTATAGAACCAATAAGCACTATTCGTATAAAAATAACAAAAAAAAGGTAATTATATTTGGGTGATAATTCCATACATTTGAAGCATAGCACTAGTAATGGGCGCAACTAGGGGAATTATCGATAGTTTTTTTTTCTGCCTCCGAACATTATAAAAGTTTGCAATTGACTTTATTACCATAAATACATCATATTGTCTTCGAACTAGCTTGTGCCCCACGGATTCTTTTATCTTTTCATATATTAAATTTATCGATAGTTTTTTTTTCTTACTTCGAACATAATAAATGTTTGCAATTGACTTTATTACCATATTGCCTTCGAACTAGCTTGTGCCTCACGCATTCTTTTTCATGTTGAATGTGTTATTTTTTCATATATTATATTATTTATTATCCAAACTATACTATAAATGCGAAAGTGTGTCTGTCTGTGTTACCTCTTCACGCGTAAACCGCCGAACCGATTTAGATGAAATTTGGTATAGGGATAGTTTGAGTCCCGGGAAAAAACATAGAATGGTTTTTATCCCAGAAATCACCCTTTAAGGGGGTGAAAAGGGGGGTCGCGGGCAAAAGCTAGTAATTCATATATTATTAGGTTGGGACATGGAGAGAAAATAATAATTCCTATATATCTTAGTAAAATTTTATTTATAAATGTGGTAATATTCACACACAATACCTATGTGGTTCAAGGTAACAATCATCAAATGAAAAAATAAAGTCACAATCAAAATACACATATTCACTTTTGTATGAACTGAACAATTAGTAAGTAAGAATCTCGCAAATTACATCAACAATTATAACGCATATTTTAGAGTTTATTGTTTTGTTTACATTTAAATATTGTAAGCACTCAAAATAAAGTCTATTTACATTTTTTCTGTCTCAGAAAACCAATAGGAATCTAATTATATAGCCTGCTGAACATATGCCTTTTCTAGGACTGCCACCCATGGACGTCAGGACGTTTTTAAACGCACACCATAAGCAAATCTGTCGAGTCGACAAAGTCCTCGGAAGACCCGGTATATAGCTATCCACCTCCGCCACCCGCTGTATAAAATGCTTGCCGACCAAGCGCCTAGGAGGCAGAACTGACTGCCTTACCGTATGTGTATGGCTTCTAGGCTGCGGCACTTGGGTTAAATGGTGTTCCATAATTTGTTTAACCAAATCCAAGCGGTATGCCAACTGCTTGGTCTGATCAGCTCGTTCATTCGATTTCTCATGCATGATATGACTATTAAAAATAGAAATGTTCAAGAATCTCTTGAACATTTTCTAGTATTATTTACTACATCTCTTTCGCTCAAGAAGGTATGGCTCCAACATTTGATCTTTTCGATCAACCCCCCCCATGTTGGCATTATAATCGGCAACAACTGTCGGCTTATAATGCGCTGGCTTACCGGGCTTAGCCTCCAAGTGGGTAACCCCAGTGTTATGGTGGGTGGATATCGTATACACAGTTTTTCTGTCCTGATAAACCATAACAGCCACGTCCCCGGAATGCCGTGCCAAAAACGTACCTTCCGGGACTTTGGCAAGCTGGATAATGGGGGGTACATCCAAACGATTTTTACGTAACGTACCAACGCAATCGGTATTGTTACGTTTTAAATATCTGGCTAAGGTCGGCGAGTTGAACCAGTTGTCCATAACTACCTCCACAACCTCCTCCTCTTTTGCTACCCACTCTGGGTAGTAGTAATCTTCAACGTCGATCTAAACAGAAATTAAAATAGCAATTAAAATAAAAATAAAAATTACAATATAACAAATTAAAAAAAAGTGAAGTTTACTGCTTCCTGGTCCAAGTCTTCTTGGGCATCATCCCAGTCACTTTCGCTCCCTGACTCCTCGTCGTCCATCAAATCCGCAATGAAATCGTGAATCGACCTGCGAGTGACTGGGATTCCACATCTAAAATGAAAAAAAAAATCTGTATATATATATATAAATAATAAAAATAAAATAATCAATTTTTCTAGTGAACATATAAAAAACCATAAAATATCTCATAATTTTTATATTAAAATAAAATATCGATAACGCTCATATTTTTTATATGTTTACATATCCGTAAATTATCTATTTTCGTATCTACATACAATCATAAAATAATATCTTATTATTTTTATACGAAATATAAATGTATTGACATTATCGATAACGTTTATCGACTACAGCCCCAGCAAAGTTACAAAATTGATCAAAATTGTCTTTCGCGCGCATTTTGCAAATGTCAAAAAAATGGTACCTCACGAATTTAGAAATTACGGAAAGGTTATCTATTATTGCACAATTATTTGGCATAGGATACCGAGACTATAAAATTTAGGAACCAAAATGATTTAGTTTACTGAGTAATTCTTACTTTATAGTGGAAAACAAGATCAAAACTTTTTCAAAATGACTACCAGACGCTATCTCCAGTTTTGATTTCACGTAAATTTACATACATAAAATGCAAAATACCCATATATAATTACTGTATTACATATATAACTTAGTATTCTTCAATAACAACTTACCTTGAATGAACGAAACTAAAAGTTGAGCACAAACACTAAATAATTGTTCCGCGCACGTCCGGACGTCACTGAACGAAAGTCAGAATGAATTTGAATGATTTTGTAATTTTACGTAGACACTACTAAAAATTTCCAAAGCACCGTCCACAGACGTATTATATACCATTGAATGGAGAATTTTACGCCCGCTGCACACATAACCGTATAATTTTAGAAATTGGTAGCTACACAAAGATAATAGGTGTTTTTCAAAGCGGGGATTTTAAACGTCAAATATCCCGATATGGCCATTTGAGAATCAAGTGGTGCGGCCTCTGAAATCCCGATCGGGACAAGAAAGAACTGACAGGTTAAGTATTTTTATTATGATAGTTAAATGAAAGGTATAAAGCAGTGTTGCCATCATATTACTTCTCTCTATGGCGGTAGCTATAAAAAAAGGAAATCTTTGTTTTTTTGTAGTTTGTGTTGATATTTGCTTTGCGTCGGATGGGGCGCATTAATAAAATATTTTTCTTTCTCTCTTTCTTTCTTACCTTTTTATTTATTCTGTGGCGTGAGCATCTAAAAGATAATTTGTCTCGCTCGACCTCATTTAATTCGACATGTCAGCTTGAGTTATAGAAACAAAGTCGACCTTGTATGCACACGTATATTTAAACCTACATTATATTACATTACATAAGTGACTGTCTATCGAATTGATGGGGGCGATAATTGTTCTAACGAGACGGAATCGAATCATTTCATTCAGCGAATAGATAAAAGGACCTACTACAGGGTGTCCGGTAAGGAGAACGACAAACTAAAGGGGGAGATATACAAAAATGACCACAGTAAAAAGATCACCATTTTCGAGATATTTGGATATTTCTATGTATTGTGTAAGAAATTCAAGGAAACTCGAATTGTAACTCCAGATTTTATATTAATTTAATAATACCACAAATAATCAGTAACAGACTTTCCTGTTTTACACCTTGTAATAATATCAATCTAAACGAATACCGAATGTCGCTCCCTTGAAAGGGGACTAGACGGAAAAAATTCTTACGACACTTTTAGTGTCACTGTCGGGTGACAGTTGTGTGTAGTAAGCTATTGTAAGCTGTGCGGCGTGCGAATGTTTCTCTGTCTCTCTCTGTCTCCCTCTCTCTCTTATAGAACGCAAGCCAGATATTTTCATTTCTATCTATATATATATAAAAAATTATTTTATATATATATATATATCTCTCGACTTATATAACTTCGTTCCATCCGGGTGTCCCTTGACACCTCTCAAGTTTTTTATAACAATAACTATACCTACCACTAGTCAAGAGATATCCCCACACACAATTTAGTCATTCTCATTGGACGGAGCAACTTCAGTGTCAACACAATTACTTATAACACATTTTTTTATACAAAGTTCGTAATCAAATGTTGTATAAATAATTATTTAATTCTTAAAATATCATAAACAAAATTAAGAAAATTAAAATTAATTATAATGATTCCTAAAATAAATTAAACAACTCTACTTCTATCTATGATAATTAAGTCAAAACAGTATTATTTAAAAAAAATATCTAACAATTTTGTTTAGTAATTTTGTAGATAATTACTTAACATGAATTCAATAATTTATTATAGCTAGTATACTTATACTTTTATATGGGTTGTACTAAAAAATGAAAACACAATTAAAACTAATCTAATCTAAAAACTACCTAAAATAAACTATAAAAGTGCGTCGAAAAATTCCTCCGCATCGCCGTCGACTGGTAACGTTCCCAAAAGACTTTTTGGAACGAAGTTCCTTATAGCGCGTTGTGAAAGGGGGCTAGACGGAAAAAATTCTTACGACACTAAAGTGTCGGTGACAATTTTTCGTAAGCTTTCCTTTCAGTGCAAGCAAGTGTACATCCTTTTACTAGTGTTGTAGTGCAGACCTACATATATCGATATAATATATAGACATATCGACAGCTCTACAACACTAGCAAAAGCATGCACACTTGCACTGTAAGTGACAGATTTTCCAGTCGGGTACTACAAAGTACCCTACCACCGTGCTATGGTTTCCTCACCATGTTTTCCTTCACCGAAAGCTCAAACTCACTGCTGTTTAGCACATTATTATTTTGTTGTAGTTGCAACACTGAATGTATAGAAGATTAAAAAATATACAAGCGTTCGAGTCAAATTACATCTTTCATTATTAAATCCTTAAAAAATAATCTTATCAAATATAAACCAGCATTCAAATCAATTAAAAATACAGTCAAACTGTTACCCACATATTTTGTGGTCTGACGACATGGGTGTTAATGGCCTTGAGTTGAGAATTCCCTCAATTTCCACCAAAACAGTATACAGCTCCTCAAGGTTAGAACTGACTACTGAACCACGCGTTTGATGTGATATTTGAAAGAAAGAAAGAAAGAAAATATATTTATTTTGAAAAAATACACACAACACCACAAACATACATAATAATATACAATTTGAAAAACAATAAAAAATAAAAAAATTAATAAAGTAGGTGGTGTTGTGTGACATCAAAATTGGTCAGCGACTCAGTAAAACACTGTTAACCGATGACCGGATAACAGCACTGATTTTCAGTCGCCGCCAAGAGAAACGTCACGAACAACTGGACAGAACACACAAAAAACAAAAAATCTTGACATATAAAGAAAAAACATAGAAGATCACAAAACAAGACACAAACATTATATTATGCCTAATAATAATATTCTAAGAATGAAAATTTTAGTTTTGATTGACATTTAATAAAAAAGAAGCTGATTTGATAGGTCATTCAACATACATAACATAGGGAGTATATTGTAATAAAGACTAGACTCTAGAGTGTGCATTTGGCACTTTTTACGCCTGCTGGTCCTTCGAGCCGGAGATCAAAGTTGTAGGTAGGTACTTAGCTACTTCTTAACATAATTTCACAGCCTATAAATAAGACGATGATAACTCAGTGGTAAGTGACGGCGAACACCGCGACGAAGGTCGTGGGTTCGAATCCTATCCATGAGCTTGTGCTTTAGGTGAAGGAAAACATCGTGAGGAAATCATAGCACGGTGGTAGGGTACTTTGTAGTACCCGACTGGCTACCTACCACACACAAGTTGAAAATCTGTCGCAAAGCACCTATCGGTGTGTTCCGACAGCTGCACTTGAGAGCCAGTTCCCATCTAGGCTTTGTGTGCCTACCACCTTCGGCCACATCATCACTTACCATGGTGAGATTGTGGTCAAACACAAGCTTAGACAGAATAAAAAAAAAAGACTTGTCTTTACCATCTATCAACTTCGAAAATGTCTGATCAATGATCGAGTCTTCAACGAACAGTTCTAAATCGAGATCAAACGCTCACCGCAGTTTACTTACATATGGGCATCGACTCGAGCCCGTCCCGTTGCACGCTAAAGTAAATATTAACGAGTGGAATATCATGACAATATTTATGTTTTTATGCACCAATCGATCCGCTTGATGCAGGTCACGGTGGGGTATGAGAGGTCAACTACATAAACGATCTGAGATCACTTATCCTTTCCTACTATCCGACTAATATTATAAACTAGCTGTCCCCCGCGGTTTCACTCGCTTTCCCGTGGGATCTTATCCTTGCGGGGGATAAAAAGTATGCCATGTGTTATTCCAGGATATAATCTACCTGTGTGCCAAGTTTCATCAAAATCCGTTCAGCCGTTTTTGCGTGAAAGAGTAACAAACATTCATCCATCCATCCATCGAAACTTTCACATTAATAATATTGGTGGGATTAAATGTGAGTGTATGCTTAGATGTTTGTTTCTCAAACACGCAAAAAAGGATTTTGATGAAACTTGGCACACAGGTAGATCATATCCTGGAATAAAATATAGGATACTTTTACCCGGGAAAAGATGAGATCCCTAGAGAACCCGGGTGAAAACGCGAAATACAGCGAGTATTAATATAGATTTTGTATGTGCCAGTTATTCTTGAAGTCTAAGTTATTTATTTATGTTAGAACTTGTAGGAATTTCCCCATCATGTCTAGGTATGTGTTTACCTAAGGAACGGGTCAAAATACCCACTGTGATTTGTGATAGCATATCTTTGCAGAAAATGATAAATATAAGAAAAAATATGTAGATAGGTCACCTACAACATTCGATGTTAAAAATGGCCGATAGATGTCACTCTGACGCACACATAAATAACTTTAAGGCGATGATAGCTCAGTGGTAGTGACATTTATCGAGCTTGAGCTTTCGGTGAGGGAAAACATCGTGAGGAAACCATAGCACGGTGGTAGGGTACTTTGTAGTACCCGACTGGCTAGCTACCACACACAAGTTGAAAATCTGTCGCCAAGCACCTATCGGTGTGTTCCGACAGCTGCACTTGAGAGCCAGTTCCCATCTTCGTGTCCTTCGGCCACATCATCACTTACCATGGTGAGATTGTAGTCAAACACAAGCTTATCCAGAATTAAAAAAAACTTCATATTGCAACACTACATTACGACATCTCATAACATACGATGGCATTTTTGATTGTTTTGGGTCACTTTTACTTTTAATTGCACTCAGTACGTGAAGTGCATCCGTTGGCTCGCCAACAACGTGAGTTGATGCGACAAAGGTTAAAGGTACCTAGCTTCCCGATTTCGGAGCGCTTTATCAAAGTCAAAATCAAAACCATTTATTCAGTTTAAGCCCTATAAAGGCACTTATGAAGGTCGAATTACAGAAGTTACCACCGGTTCGGAAGTCAGCCTTCAACTGAGAAGAACCGGCAAGAAACTCAGCAAGGTTACATTTTCTAAATATTTTTGGACCATCTGACTATATTGGCTTTTTTTTTCAAATGTTTAACAATTTTATTCTTAAACTAATACTTACAAATATACATAAAAATATATCACGTCGGGCTCTCCACTTTAGGTTATATTACTATTCAGTTTGGTAATGAAGGTAGTGGAGAGGAATGAATACCGCACATATAAGTATAATATCCCCTTACGTATGCATATACCATATTACATATAATCTACACCCGCATTAGTTACCTGCATAGTAAACCTATCTATAGTTATAACCTATCTACACCTTTTTCCTTATAATATCATTGTTTACAGATACTTCACCCAATTGATTCGTCGGAAATAGGTCGCGCTGCTTTGCCGCCAGTTGCCGCGTACCTCGCCGTATTTGTCAATATTATTTACTCAGACATGTTTATTTGCTGTGAAATTTCGAAAGTTTTGACCCATTTTCTTATATTCGGTTGGTTTCGAAAGAATTGTTTATCAGATAAATGATAATACTTAGATATAGATCATGGGAATATTGAGCTAACCAGGCTGGCGGGTCACCTGGTGGTAAGTGAATACCGCCGCCTATAGACATTAGCAATACCAGGGGGATTGCCAATGTGTTGTACACCTTTTTACAATGCCTTAAAGGTGCCTAGCTTTCAAGTGCAACTGCCGGAACACACCAACAGGTGCTTGTGTGTGGTAGTCAGCCAGTCGAGTACTACGGTGCTGTGGTTTCCTCATGATGTTTTCCTTCACCGAAAGCTCAAGCTCATTGTAGGATTTTAGCCGCGACCTTCGCGGTATCCGACGTCACTACCACTGAGCTATCATTGCCTTGAATACGTACATTTATTGGGCCCTTGGTGGTTCTGATATCTGTGATTGGGCCACATCATCACTTACCATGGTGAGATTGTGGTCAAACACAATTTTATACAAAGTAAAAAAATAAAATAAATAAAAACTTACAAATGAATTATCTAAAGGCTCTAATAGCTCAGTGGTAAGTGACGTCGGATACCGCGGCGAAGGTCGTGGGTTCGAATCCTACAATGAGCTTGAGCTTTCGGTGAAGGAAAACATCGTGAGGAAACCATAGCACGGTGGTAGGGTACTTTGTAGTAACCGACTGGCTGGCTACCACCCTCAAGTTGAAAATCTGTCGCCAAAACACCTATCGGTGTGTTCCGACAGCTGCACTTGAGAGCCAGTTCCCATCTAGGCTATGTGTGCTTACCATCTTCGGCCACATCATCACTTACCATGGTGAGATTGTGGTCAAACACAAGCCTATCCAGAATAAAAAAAAAATGAAAGCTTGTATTTGAATTAGTAAATCAAATACTGGTTTGAAGCAGTATCGCAGATTAGACATCTTCGTGATTAGAAAGTGGACCTGTTAGTTATTAGATATTGTATGTCGAGATTATTAATAGGTACATTAATTATCACTACACGAACCCACGTCACTTTCTCCTAAAATGTCTATCGAGTCCATTGATATCTAATAACTAAAGATAAACAATCCCAAGCAAGTTCTCTCAAAACTGTCTCAAATTGTGTTGGGTACCTAATACTAGTTATTTTTTTAAGTTTTATTCACAAAGGCAATAAAATTTTACGACTCATACCTGCTAGCCAAAATAATCTTAAACGAGCACTGAGGCATGTCTACCGTCGGAGCGTTCGAATGCTACTAGATTAAAAGACCACCCAAATGTTCGAGTGGGTAGACATTCGGTAAGGCCATTTTTTGTCGCTGATTGTGTATGTTTAGTAATTAGATATCAGACTCGATCTTTGATATCTAATTACTAAAGATTAGTAATTAGATATCAAAGATCGAGTCTAATTATTAATTATGTTAGCCAACTTTCTAGGATCCTACATATCTAGACTCGCGAGGAATTTCTAATCAATTGTTATGCTATTGTTTGATTAGTACGGCCGTCCCACTTAAGAACCAACCGGATATTCAAAATTAATGCTCTAGCCTAGCTAGAACATCATAAAATACAGAAAAGATGAGTTTTTTGATCGGTGGTAACATCAGTTTGTCTTTCACAAATAAGAGCTATTTCTTATTTAATTAAATCTACAAAAACTCAAATTCACAGCAAAACAAATATAATACCAATTTTTAAAATGAAAGTATGTATCTTATTTAATTTAATTAGTTGTCAATCCTTCCGGCATTCTAAAGCCTACAGGCGACTCGTTGCGTTTTCGTTTTATTTTCATTTAATTCGTGTATTTTGAGTTTTATTTAATAATTTCGGTGGTGTTTTGTCAAATAAAGATCAATCTAATTGCACAAGTGAAGTAAATGAAATGAAAGCGTGTATCGTGACTTTTCAGGTTGTCTTAAAAGTCCGTGAAAAGTTTTAGTGCCAATTTCACTAAAACCTGACCGGACTTGTACAAATACAAATATATTTATTTGCTTGAATATGGTATACAAGATGTCACACAAAATAATAAAGTTCCACATATCCTGCCAGTAAGGCGTACAAATTACATTACATTATTAAATATTACAAAAGAAATTAAAAAAAAAATAACACTAAAAAATATATTATATCATGTTCTATTATATTATTAAAATTTGTAGTCATTATACCTAGACTTAGTAATATTAAAAAACTCATTGATGGAGTAAAAGCACCTCATTACCAGCCAATCATGAAACAGATGACAGAACTTTGCATAAGGTAGCTTTAATAAATGTTGTGGAATGGAGTTAAAAATTTTAGCAGCCATATAATAACAATTTTTCCTGTACATTTCTAATTTTGGTTGAGGCATCATAAGTGGCAAATGAGTAATGTACGGACGAGGACTAGATTTTACAGTGAAGATATAACGTGACTATAACATTAAAGAACGAATATTAAAACTGAAAACGTATGCGACTGAAAGACTTTGTATCTATGGTCATGGATAAACATTAAAAAAAAATATTTCCATCAAAAAAGCTCGTTGGATTTTAAATCATGACCTCCGGGACACCTTGTAATTCTATCATCTCTCAAAGGCAGTTTACTAGCGTTTCTCAATTCTTGTTCGTCTGTTTGTTTATCCGTTGTCGTGTAAGGCTTGTATTGATTGGCTATTAAGGTCGGTTGTTCGTATCTCAGTGGCCTATACTTACGTAGTAACTATTAATAATCTGTGCCTATACAGCTAATCCAATTAGGAAGACTTTTTGGCGGGAACTTGCAAAGTGACGTTGTGTTTTCGTTTTATTTTCATTAAATTCGTGTATTTTGAGTTTTATTGAATAATTTCGGTGGTGTTTTGTCCAATAAAAATCAATCTAAGTGCACAAGTGAAGTGAAATGAAAGCGTGTATCGTGACTTTCCAGGTTGTCCCAAGAAGTCCGTGAAAAGTTTTAGTGGAATAGCCGCCAATTTCACTAAAACTAGACTGGACTTGTACGGACGAGGACTAGACTTTACAGGGAAAGTGACAATAAAACGTGACTATAAAACGTGAAAATATTCATTTTTTATGTTATATAAAAAAGGAATATTTTAAATTAAGACATGGCTTAAAGGTTAGATACCAAGCCAAAATTCTTGAAAAAAAAAAAACAATTAGGCACAGCATTGCTACACGCAGTTATTAGTACTAATCACAGATTTGGAATTTAATTATTTACAATTTGACTGATTAAACACTCAAGGTGAAAATTTGTCGCCAAGCATTTATTTTTTTCATACTGCAAGACGACCCTATAGACATTAACAATACCAAGGGGATTGCCAATGTGTTGTACACCTTATTACAATGCCTTAAAGGCAACTGGCTCTCAAGTGCAACTGCCGGAACACACCAACAAGTGCTTAGCGACAGATTTTCAACTTGATGGTGGTAGCCAGCCAGTCGAATACTACAAAGTACCCTACCACCGTGCTGTGGTTTCCTCACGATGTTTTCCTTTACTCAAGCTCATTGTAAGATTCGAACTTACGACCTTCGCCGCGGTATCCGACGTCACTGCCACTGCTATCATCGCCTGTTGGTGTGTTCCGTGCCAATAAGGTGTACAACACATTGGCAATCCCCCTGGTATTGCTAATGTCAGGTGACTAGCCTGCCAAATTGTCACTTTTGGTATAAAAATAATGTGCTTAGATCTTCTTTCTCTTGTCCTTATCCCACGCTAGGTGTGGTCGGCACAACATGTTTTCTTCCACTCCGCTCTATCACTAGTCGTCTCATACTCACACCTTTCATAAACATATCATTCTTCACGCAGTCCATCCATACCTTCTTCGGCCTTCCTCTACCTCTATATCCATCCACAATCATAGTCAGTATTCTAAAAATAATGTTCTTAAATAGCGACATAAGACTTCCGTATAAAGCTTATAAAGGCATTCCTTTACATATTCAAGAGTCACTTTAGCATCGGCCACACCTATTTGGGCATTGTATAGTTATACTTTGTAGTACTCGACTGGCTGGCTACCACCCTCAAGTAGAAAATCTGTCGCCAAGCACCTGTTGGTGTGTTCCGGCAGTTGCACTTGAGAGCCAGTTGCCTTTAAGGCATTGTAATAAGGTGTACAACACATTGGCAATCCCCTTGGTATTGCTAATGTCTATAGACGACGGTAGTCACTTACCACCAGGTGACCCGTCAGCTTCGTTGTCACTTGTGGTATAAAAAAAAAAAATTAACAAAAATAATAATTTTGACATTGGGCTTGTTGAAGTCCAGACAAACGACATAAATACGTATATATACAGGGTGTCCGGTAAGTAGCACGACAAACTTAAAAGGGAGATAGGTGGGGGGGTCACCTACTAATACTAAATACATATACAAAGATGACCTTAGTCAAAAGTTCATCATTTTCGAGATATTTCGATATTTCAGATTTTTATTGATTTTTGAATTTTACATCATAAGTTGGCTCGCGGAATTTTTGATTCAATCGTTATTTTATTGTTACGGTTACAGCCAACAGGTTAAATATCTCGAAAATGATGAACTTTTTACTAAGGTCATTTTTGTATATACGGACATCCTGTATATAAACCAACTAAATGATTTATTATGGTATGCATCACGCGATATCGTGACGATCAGCGCTAAGGTTCGCCAATTTATATTAATGATGCTTTAGGATTCCGTATGTAAATTATACAAGGTTTTGCTGGATGGATGGATGGATGGATGTTTGTTACTAAATCACGCCAGAACGGCTGAACGGATCTGGATGACATTTGGCACAGAGATAGATTATAGTCAGGAATAGCACATATGCTATGCGCTATTACTAGCTGTACCCCCGGATTCACTCGCGTTTCCAAGGAATTTTATCTTTTCCCGGGATAAAAAGTATCCTATGTTTTGTTCCAGGATATAGACTACCTGTGTGCCAAGTTCAGCCGGACGTTCCTTCTGTGGACCATTAGGATGTGGAATGAGCTCCCCATTACGGTATTCCTTCCGCGCTATGATATGGGGTTCTTCAAAAAGGGCGTAAAGAGAGCTCTTCAAGGTCGGCAACACATCGGCAATCACCCTGGTATTGCAAATGTCCATAGGCGATGACCACTTACCATCAGGTGGACCGTCTGCCTGTTTGTCAACATATTGACATAAGAAAAAAAAAAGCTTCATCTAAATCCGTTCAGCCGTTTTGGCGTGAAAGAGTAACAAACATCCATTCAAACTTTCACATTAAATTTATAATATTAGTGGGATGATCTTAGTAGATTGGCTATATTTACTCCACTTATGTAATTCGTCTATCAATCCACTGGCAGATAGATAAACATTGTGGCCAAATCTTGTAAGTTCCCGAGCCAATTTCACGAACCCTCGCCTAGTTCTCGAGATACGGGCCCGTTTGATCGAGCCAAATCCACTTTCAGCCAGTCAATTATACTTCGATGCTATTTAACCTGGTTTTCGAAGGTTTGGGTCACAAAAGCCATTGGCCTCAGAGAACTGACGTAGAATCAACAAGCAAGTGCTTTTGAAATGAGTTTCATGGCTGAAAAAGCCGACTACAGCCGGCTTTGTTTTGACATTTAACAAAGAGAAGCGGATTTGATCACAATTGCTATTATAGACCGAGCGAAGCGCGATTTTCATGAGAGTGTTTCAGTTTCAGCTCGGGAAAAAATACTTTCTTTTCTACCGGTAGCAATTTTATGAGCAGATTCAATAATTAAAATGGTTATTTTTTGTACATTCAATTTAAGGATTATTTTTCAAAATGGCGGAGCGGGTTGAAAAAGTCACAAAACTTTCGCGAAGTCTACAGCTCATAGAGTTTTTTTTTATTAATCTTTAGTCATGGCCATAGATACAAAGGCTTTCAGTCGCAATCATTTTCTTCAGTTATTGTTCTTTAGAGCCTGTATCATAGACAGTATCTGTGTGGTATTGCAATCACTTCTCTGTAAAATTTTATCTGCAAATGTGCGAGTTTGCCTACACTGTTTCCCGAACAAAGAAACTTTAGTTCACTTAGTAGAGTTTATTTTTTTTATCGTTTCTTCACCGATCGATAGTTAAATCAATCATTCGCGATTCAATAAACATAACCAAATCATCAACACATGCGGTTGGATGAACTTACAGTTTATTTTGTATAAACTTATCACGCTTCATAAGAACAATGGATAATTCTTTTACCCACACTGTATGTCCATATAGATCGTAAACGTATATAAATAAGGTTGCTTTTACTAACGCTGTTGTTTGACCTAGTTTTATGAATCATTTGATCTCGCGCGTTGCCTAGCAACAAGCGTAAACAAGCTCTTTTAGTATGCAAAAAGGATTGAATAAAATACACCATTTTCCTTTGTACTTCGCATTTTTAATTAATTATGCAATTATATGCAGCTGAATTGCAATAAACAGATGTAGCAATCACTTAAAAACAAATTAGTATTGATATTTAGGCTGAATGGAGAGATATCTTTGCCTGGTGAAAATTAAGACAGAACTGGGAGTTTTTATGGCGGGAAATATAATTTTACAAAATGATTTTAAGGAACAAAAGATAGTAGAGTAGAGTATATTAGATTTCAATGTAATTTATCCTGAACTAAATAAACTAGTTTACAAGTTTAAGAATAAAATTGTTAAAAAATTGAAAAAAAAAAGCCAATATAGTCAGATGGTCCAAAAATATTTAAAAAATGTAACCTTGCTGAGTTTCTTGCCGGTTCTTCTCAGTTGAAGGCTGACTTCCGAACCGGTGGTAACTTCTGTAATTCGACCTTCATAAGCGCCCTTCTAGGGCCTAAACTGAATAAATGGTTTTGACTTTGACTTTGAAATGCCGAATACAAAATTGATGATGTTTTTTTATTGCTTTATGGCGTTGATTTCTTGTAAATTCAACTGCTCCAAGATTCAGCCACATATAGTTCTAATTTATTTCAATTTGCAAGCCAATTATTTGGCGAAATATTTTGTCTCTACCTACTATACCTACCCGCGGTAAATTACGATTTAACAGGGTTTTTTTAAATTCCGGATAGGCTTGAGTTTGACCACAATCTCACCATGGTAAGTGATGATGTGGCCAAAGATGGTAAGCACACAAAGCCTAGATGGGAACTGGCTCTCAAGTGCAGCTGTCGGAACACACCGATAGGTGTTTTGGCGACAGATTTGCAACTTGAGGGTGGTAGCCAGCCAGTCGGGTACTACAAAGTACCCTACCACCGTGCTATGGTTTCCTCACGATGTTTTTCCTTCACCGAAAGCTCAAGCTCATTGTAGGATTCGAACCCACGACCTTCACCGCGGTATTCGACGTCACTTACCACTGAGCTATCATCGCCTTAAAAATAAATGCAACTTGAGATATATTGATGTAACGGTTGGTGTGGTTGGTGATACCCGTCACGCCGCAGGTCGTGGGTTCGATTCCCATCCAGAATAGTCATTTATGTCCATGAACTGTCTCTTGTACAAGTATGTCTACACTAATATTATATACAGGAAATATTTGTATGTTTGAAACGAATAAACTCAAAAACTACTGAACCGAGTTCAAAAATTCTTGCACCATTAGAAAGCTACATTATCCCTGATGAACATAGGCTATATTTTTATCCCGGGAAAAGATAAGGTAGGACGGGAACGCGAGTGAAACCGCGGCACAGTTACCGCGGTTTAGACTTATAGAGTAGAGATTATTGGTGGGATATGTCTCAGAATATTTTCTTATAGGTACACCCTAGGTATGTTGTTTCTATGGTAATTATCTACTTATCCTTTTTATACTGCTGCGTTAACACACGATTCATTATCATTTGTATTTTGGAATTAGCTAATGATAGCTTTTAAGGCGATGATAGCTCAGTGGTAAGTGACGTCGAATGCCGCGGCGAAGGTCGTGGGTTCGAATCCTACAATGAGCTTGAGCTTTAGGTGAAGGAAAACATCGTGAGGAAACCATAGCACGGTGGTAGGGTACTTTGTAGTACCCGACTGGCTGACTACCACCCTCAAGTTGAAAATCTGTCGCCAAACACCTATCGGTGTGTTCCGACAGCTGCACTTGAGAGCCAGTTCCCATCTAGGCTTTGTGTGCTTACCATCTTCGGCCACATCATCACTTACCATGGTGAGATTGTGGTCAAACACAAAAAAAAAAAAAAAATTATGTACTTGGTCAGAGATATTTTTTTCCGTAATATTGTCTGTGGTTTATTGTTTAACCGGAGGATAATATATTTATTAATACAAAATTGTTTCCTTCCTTCTATAACAGTTACCTACGTGAATGCAAGTATAACAGAATTTATTTATACATATAAGTCGTTTTTTTTAAATAGTTTATTTTACAATGGCTTTTTGCCCCGTGGGTTACCTGCAATCTCTTATTTTACACCCTTAGGGGCTGAATTTTGAAAATCCTTCCCTTAGTTAATCCATTCGATTAACTTTGCGATATTTTTTAATAATTTAAAATGGCTACAGAATCTTGTGGTATTCATGTACTTGGTAGGTTTTTAGGGTTCCGTACCCAAAGGGCAAAAACGGGACCCTATTACTAAGACTTCGCTGTCTGTCCGTCTGTCCGTCCGTCTGTCTGTTACCAGGGTGTATCTCAAGAGCCGCGATAGCTAGACAGTTAAAATTTTCACAAATTATGTATTTCTGTTGCCGCTATAACAACAAATATTAAAAACAAAATAAAATATATATTTAAGGGGGGCTCCCATACAACAAACGTGATTTTTTTGCCTTTTTTATGGAACCCTTCGTGCGCGAGTCCGACTTTTTAATTAGATACATATTTGGATTTAGAATGTGCTTTAAATTCACCAAATTCTATTTTTTGTCGTTTGAAGTTGACTTTCGAGTGGTTCGGACTTTTTTTTTAAGTACCTACTTACCTATTTTTGACATGCAATGTTTAGATTATTAATTACTGTATTTAAATTATTTTCTTAAACTTGAACTCTCACCGAGCACATAATTTTGGTGATGAATGTATGTATGTAACTATTCTTGTAAAAATGTTTTGATCAATAAATAAAAAAAAAAAAAAAAACATGTTGTCTATTTTCCTGGCAGGACCCCAGGAGATCTTTAGCTAGATAAAACCTATTAGTTAAAAAAAATACAAAAATAAAAAAAGTATTCCGAGATATTTTCATCTAAAAACTTTCTCCAAGTCGTTGACACTAAACAATGGAAAATGGTTGTTTTAGTGCCAAGATAAAAACAAAGGAGTACCTAATATTAGTAATTACATATTATATCAATAACTACCGAAAAAACTTAAAAAATCTTGGCACTTCCTCATTTGGTTCAAAAATAGACGAGTTTTTTTTGCCTACGGTTTGTTTTGAACAGAATCTGTTGGTAGCTGAAGATATGGCTGAAGGTGATAAGCAAGCACCCAAAGCCTAGAGATAACTTTCAAGTGAAACTGAAACATACAGAACTGCTTGACAGTTTTTTGACAGAAAGAGAAAATTTTAGATTTTTGTACTTATGTTTTTTGGATAGATAAATTTTAAAAAATACACCACAGATATTTGAAACTTTTAGATTTCACATTTAGATTATCACTGTGTAACATGGGGTTTTTTTTTAATTCAACGGGTGAAACCGTAAGCAGAATGCTGGCGTGTAAATAAAAAAATAAATACCTCGTATCATCACACCTCACAGCATATCCCGCAATAAGAATAAAAAGTAACGATTTCATTGTCTTTGCCACTAAAAACTATTCACAAAAAAAAAAACAAATGTCATAAACGATCGATCTTCCCGCCAATTGTTAAACTTTTAAAACGACGCGACACGTTCGTTTCCCGCGCGAGCTGTCGACTTCGCGAGCGCGTCGATATGACAACGTTAAATACTCGACTGCACGTTTAGTCTAGGAGCCGGCGTCTCGAACACGTTCAAAACCCGTTGTTATTATTTGCGGGAAGACCACGACACGCCACGTGATATGAATGTGTTTACATGGAATTTTAGCTCCGTTTTCAATGGGACGATAGAATATGCTGACTTGTGTTTATGGTAATTTAGACACATGATAAAAGGGGCTTGCATTTCTTTGAATGCAAGCCGATGTTGTGGAAAATGAAGCATTGAATTTCATGTTTTGATTTCTATATTTTTTGATGGACTATTTAATTATTTTTTGTGAATAGATTAGAAAGTACACAAGTTAGACCGAACACTTTAGAGTCATAAACATTTATTTTTTAATTTATTAAAAAAATTACGATAAAAAAATTAAGATTAGTTTTTTAAACTATGTACTAAATAGTTTAAAAAACGAAATGGATTAAAAATTTAGATTAGTTTTTTAAACTATTTAGTACATTTTTGTCGTGATCTTCATTACAATTTTTATTTATTGACATTAGACGAGTCAATTCATACAAACTTCATAAATAAGTATGTGATGCATTCTCGGCAAATTCGTATAAATTATCTTTGTACATTCCAACATGCTTACGGACCTACTCTGAAGTGCCTGTGATGCCTATGTAATGCAAATAACCTCAGAACATGAAAATCGGTCAAGTAGTTTGGCATCAAACAACAGAACCTCTATAAATACCATAAACATTATCATTATACCGTCTTTGGTCCGTTTTGAATTAAAATATTTTTACACACTACTCTAGGTATTCTGCAATTGTATTTATAACTAGCTTTCCGCCTCGCGTTTTCACATGCATACCAATTTTTTACCCATTTAGGAGTTGAATTTAGAAAAATCCTTTATTATTCCTCGTCCAACTCTTAAAAATAACACCTGTGAAAAATATCAGCTTTCTAGGTCCATGGGTTTACGCTGGGCTCTGATGAGTCAGCCCTATTCTACATTTACACTAATATTATAAAGAGGAAAAAATTGTATGTTTGTAAAGAATAAACTCATAAACAACTGGATCGATTTTTAAAAATATAAATAAATAAATATCTTCGGACATTTTTCACACACGGCTATCTGATCCCAAACTAAGCAAAAGCTTGTAATATGGAAACCAGATGACTGATATACTACATATACTACTTTTTTTTGTAAATACATACATAAATAGATAATTACACCCAGACTCAGGACAAACAGAATATATATTTCACGATTAGAAAGTTTTTGAGTAACATAGGCTAAAAGATGAGATCCTACGGGAACGCGGGTGAAACCACGGAGGAAACCTAACAGCGAGAGGGTAATTAAAACAATATAATTTAAATAAAGCCACAAAAATAAATTAATGAAGATGTATTACTGATAAATTTCCTAATTACTACACCAATAAATAGTGGTATAACATTAAAGTATTATCAATCTATTAATGATTCATGACGCAATTATTACAGTCGACTCTAACTAGACGACATTAGTGTGTTTGATAAATACCGACCAATCTGTTGAAGTAGCCTTTTATTATATACTAGCTTTCCTTGGCGGTTTTATCTTTTCCCAGGATAAAAATAAAGCTTATGTTACTCAGGAATAATGTAGCTTTCTGATGGCGAAAGAATTTTTAAAATCGGTCCAGTAGTTTTTAAGTTTATTCGTTTAAAAAACATACGAATCTTTCCTCTTTATAATATTAGTGTAGATTAGTTGTTTCCCGCGGTTACACCCGCATTCCCGAGATAATTGTAATAACAATTATACAGTGATAACGTCTCACTCACAACTTGGAGCGATTGAGAGACGAGCCAAAGGAATTTGCTTCATCTTTCATTATGCGTACTGCAAAGGAGTGGAACTCCTTGCCTGAGGCTGTTTCCCAATACTTATAACCTTCAAGGGAGACTTCAAGTCGCAAGTGAATAGGTTACTTCTAGATAAGCGTGCACCATCCTAGACCATCATCACCTAAGGTCAAGTGAGATAGTGGTCAAACGCAAACCTATTTAACAATAACAGAAAAATAAAAACGCTTTCCATTGGTGAAATTTCCAAAGATTACCCAAACAAAAAACAAACTTTACCTCTTTATGGTATTAGTATAGATTAAACAGAGTTTCTACTATGGAAAGCTGGTGGCTGATTTAGTGTAAATAGATCATTAATTACACACATACTGAGACTTTAAACAAACTGGGTATTGAACCCATGGCTTGTACCGTGGAAGTCAGAATAGATATATCTAACCTCACCAACGTTGGCCCTTTAATAAAATAGATTTCAATCAGTTAAAACCGGTTAGTCAAAGGTTAGTAGTAAAAATTGATAAAAAGAGATTTTTCACTCCTCTTGCTCAAAAAGACCGTCATTGTAGCGTACCAGAGCGGTGAAAAAATAGCAATTCGTCCTCTAGGGGAAAAAGTTTTATTTTTTATTTTTGTGTGTCAAATGACAATGAGCCTACAAAAACGAAAAAGTCTTTAGTCATAAGTAGAATAATCATGAATAAAGACTCGACTTATTACTGTTTCATAAAAAAAGAACTTCATTTTAATTTTGAAAATCTCTGGTAGAATGCATGCAATGTGTTGCGGCTACAGAAGAAACAAAAAAAAAGAAATTATAAACTACATATTTCATATTGTATTGGATTGTTTTATTTTTTCGCAATCGTAGTGAAAAGTTTAGTGTAACACACGGCGCTATAACCCATTAAAACTCGGTTTCTATTTAGTCCCTCGCTAAAGCTCGGGAGTAAAACTACCTCGTATATAATGGGTCATTTTAGCCCCTTGTATAACAATCTACTATTGTTTATCTTATTTTTAGCAGAAATTATATTTAATAAATATTCCTAATCGTTAAAGTGAAATAAAGTTTTCCAGTATCTGTATTTAGTTGAGATATTGCGGTTAAAAACTAGTCTAGTGACATAATTAATCCAAGGATTCCATCTCATCTATATTTAAACTATTCGATATTATTACATACATACTTAAGTATAATGATATCTACGTTAAATGCAAGCCAGCGTACATCAGTAAAACATCGGTAAAAAAATAATAAAATGTTTTCATTATTCATGTATTTTGAAGAGATTATATCGACAGTTGGCTCTCTGCCATCTTTGTTTGCACGGATGAATGCATTATGAAATAAATAATGCAAGAAAGCATTTCACATTGCCACTGGACCATCCTCTGAATTTTCAAAACAGGTGTTGGTTAAATAACCCTGTTATCAATATGTATCAGGAAATAGTCCTTTATGTAGTATCGAATTGTCTCCATTGAATTGCAGTCCTTAAAGGAATTTTGTCTGCCCATAGTAATGAAATGAAATGAAATTGTTTATTCACCCAAATAGGCCTTCACAGGCACTTATGAATAGTCAGACTCTAAATGCTCGGTTCGGAAGGTTGTTTTTGCTGAGAAGAGCCGGCAATAAACTCAGCAATTACTCTTTTCAAAAACAACTTACACCTATTACATTCAATCATTATTATTTATCTAGTCTCACTGACAATATTTGCGTGTTATGGCGGCAAAAATAGTAATCTATAGAATTTAATTATGAGTACATTTATCGTATCGCTTGAGCTTTGTTCTAAGTAATGCTGAGCTTACCCAGTTTCATAAATTGACGCAAATATACCTGATATAAAGGCTGATTTGATATCATTAGTAGTATTACCTTTCATAAGAACTTAAAGTGATTAAGTATCTTTGGATTTGATTGGCCCAGGAACGATATTTGGCCTCGTCGTCACTTCTTGCATCGAGGGACTCACATGTACTCGTATATTCAGCTTTTTTATATTAATTCAAATTTAAAAAGAATATGAGCACACCTGTCATTCCAATGAACTTACAACAAGGATGATGCCTTATTCAAGAAAAAATACCTAACACACTAGTTAAGTGTATAAAATATATAAAAAAAACTCGAAAATAGCGAACACGTTGGAAAATTCCGCATTTCTATGATTTTTAATAACCAATTTAACGAGAAAGAGTAGGTATTTTGATGGTGCATAATTATGACGTCACAAGTATGTATTTCTTACAAAAATCTTTTGTTGTTTTGACATTTAATAAAAATAATCTGATTCAATATGTCAGTCACGATCCCTACTGCCCGATTAGCTAGAAAATGTTAACTTTATTTTTGTACATCTTAAGTTTTGTTTTTCTTGTTTTCAAGTTATATTGCGGGATTAAAATAATTTTTGATCTAATAAAACAACAATAGATCTTGGTGATACATTTAGGTGCTTATTTGAATTTAATGGCACACAAAAATTGAATGCACGAGTGGCATTAATTGACGTATGCAGTTTATAAGTATTTACAAAGAAAGGCGGCAAAAGTCTTAAAAATCAATAAGCATCGTTATATTTTACTGGATGAGTGTTGATTATCTTTTATTTATTTTACTGATAAATCACGATAAAGTGTTGCATTGCCTCCGTTATCTCTTTGATAAGTTCATTTAGATATTCGTCGACAGTAATTATATCAGATACTACATATGTTGGGAACAATTCACATGTTCGTGTCTACAACGTTATTTGAACAAGCAAACACATATTATAAGGACAATCATCATCTTTTTCAACCTAGGGATGTACCCTGCTTTATTTAGATCACCTATTTTCTTAGGTTCAGCGGCTGTAAGCGACTTAAAAAGTACGTTAATCCTATGATTGTGCCTTTTTATTTATTTATTTTTATTTTATTTATTATTTTAAATCAGACAATTCTCCATATGAGATTAGTATAACAAAACTTACAGACTATGTTAGTAACCTAAAACTATTTTACATTCAATAAATATTAATTTAAAAACCTGTGTCCACCATCTGGTGCACCAAACCCGCAGCAATGCATACGGGTCCAGTGCCACAGAAGTGGACAGTCAGGCTTCTCGACACTTACTCTCAGGATACTGTTGGCGCTCCCGCCATATATATGTACTTTTAAAAATACTAGATTATCTATCTATACTAATACATATATAAAGCTGAAGACTTTGTTTGTCTTAAAAAGCGCTAAGCTAAGCTAAGCGCTATCAAATTGATAAAATCTTTTAGTGTTGGATATCCCATTTAAAAAGAAGTTACAAAAATCCCACAGAAACGTGGATGAAACAGCGGGGACAGCAATTTCCTGAGTTTGGGTGTAAATATACGTTGAAGCATGTTTTTATTTTTAAACTTGTATATGTAAAGGTAGTATATCAGCTACCTGGTTTCCATGGCTCTAACATATTATTTACATCATCAAAAAAACATCAAACAATATTACAAAATGTTAAAGAATGTCCTTGGATATTTATTTATTATTTAATTAGCAGGATTCCAATTTCATTCAGACAAACTTCATGATCATAAAGAAATTTCTCACGTTTAATGATATACCACTGCACTTCCGAAACCATCAAAATATTATAAAGATGACGTCAATACTCTTTAATGCCATTCATTAAAACATCAAGTACCTGCTTCAATATTTTAATAATTTCCTGAGAGAATACATGGTCATTCCAAGGTTGGTCATTCCTTTTATAAACAACTAACTTCTGGCCCCAGTTTCACCCGCGTTTTCGAGATAAAAGAGGACTATAGCACTTAAGAATAATATAGTTTTCTATTAGTGAAAGAATTTTCAAAATCGGAGCAGCAGTTTCGGAGATCTTGTGGTCGCTTACTGTAGACCTCCTAAAAGGCTCAGAGTTACCCAAAGAGCAGCGGAGAGGGCTATGCTCGGAGTTTCCCTGCGAGATTGCATCAGGAATGATGGAATCCGCAGGCGAACTAAAGTAGCGGACATAGCCCCGAAGAATTGCCAAACTGAAGTGGCAGTGGGCGGGGCACATAGCTCGTAGAACTGATGGCCGATGGGACGGAAAAGTTCTCGAGTGGTGACCACGTACGGGAAGACGCAGCGTGGGCAGGCCTCCAGCACGGTGGACCGACGACCTTGTGGGGGTCGCGGGAAGCCACTGATAGTAGATAGCGCAAGATCGGCCATTGTGGAGATCCTTGGAGGAGTCCTTTGTCCAGCAGTGGACGTTTTCCAGCTGATATGATAAGTCTCGGAGATAACCTCCTACATCCAAACTTTACCTCTTTATAATTTTTGTGTACACTTCATAACATATGCAGACACAATTGTAAAAATTGGTTTAAAAGACGCTCAACTTCAAATTTTAGCGGTTTCTTGAAGACAACCTTCTCAAAGTTTTCTTGAATAGTGAGGAAGTTCTAGTACTAGTAAAAACTACTACAATATACACATCATTATCTTAAAACTACGTAGGCTCTTAAACTACAACAAGGCTGTATTAATTGCCTACAGCGTAGAACCGGAAGCGAAACTCGCAAATCTAGTTGCAATCGAGTTGTGCTGTCGATTATTACTCGTTAGTCATCGAGTGAGTCATCGATTCATTGATCAAGTAACTATATCATGTTGCTATGTACCTACTGTACAATTATTTTACTCTCAGTGGAGTCTAATTTAAGAAAAGAAAGAAAGAAAGAAAATCATTTATTTTGGACTCACACAATCACAAATTACACACACATATACAAATATAAAAGACAGCAATACAATACAGTCATAGAATGTACTGTGTAGCTGTGTGAGGCCAAAAAGGCACCTATCTCAGCATTAAGCTGCGGCCGTAGGTACCGCAGCGCTGGTATTCTGATAGGGCCAATGGTGCCACGGACAGTCGCGGCACAGGCATCCAAATAATATTACAATAAAATTATAATTACATAATACATATAACATCAAGATAAATAATTTTTAACGGCCGGTTGGCGTGATAGTGGGTTCAATTCCCATCTAGGACAGACATGTGTGTATGAAGATGTCTGTTTGTCCTATGACTGGGTGTAGTAGACATCTTCGATGCACACAAAAGAGGTCGTGGGTTCGTTTCGTCTATCTTCGTGCATTTTCGTACATCTTCGATGCACACGAAATACGTCACACAGGACGTTTTTTGCCGGTTAGGGTACCTTCCCACAACGCCCCATAAGGAACTTAAAAAACATAGACAAAAATTTATGTCACACGCGTCCCATAAACAAAATTCATGATTGATATCTTGCTCAAGGAACGACCACAGTTGGTACTAGCATTCCCAAATAAATAAATACCCACGTATAGGCGCCATCTTGCAGTGAGAACGTGATTTGTAAAACAAACAAAACAACTTGCTTACTATAATGCATACCTCTTCAGTTTTGTATACGTTTGTCATATCATATGTTTATTTATGTATTTTGTGGCTTGTGTACGTACCAGTGCAGTGTTAAAAATAAAACGTCGAATGTTGAATATTTAATGTTCAGGTGCGAAGTTCAATTGATATTGTGCTTAGTTTTGATTCAAATTGTCATTATTAATCTATTGACTCGCGACACTAACCTGTCAAACAACTCTTCAACTCACGCGCAGTTTTCAAAATTTCAAAATTCGCGTGCAATTTTCAAGTAAATGTCATCGTCCCGATTGTTCCACTCGAGAACCAGTGGAGCGGACTCTGAAACCCTTACTGTCCCAAGAAAGACCTGACAGGTTAATTTATTTAAATTTGATTCAAATTAGAATTTCGTTGAAATAAAAGTAACGATTTTTTTTGGTGTATAAATAATAAGTCTAATTTTTTTTTCAAAAGGCACTTTAAAAACCGTACTAATTAATAATATGAGAGATAATGATTAATATAAGAATAGCCTACTTTTAAAACGGCGTAAAATTTCCAGTTAGTTTGCATTTAAATTTCCAGTAATATAACGGGTATATTGGAGCACAGAATATTATCAAAGCAAAATAAAGATTAAAAAAAACATTGTTTTGAATAACCTCCACCTCACTTTGAGGTTCAATAAATATGAAAAAGTAAAAAGTATCTATTTGTACTTTTTCCATAAAATAGAGTATAATTAAAAAAAATAAAAATAAAAAACACTGCAGCGTTACTGCACCTGGACTACAATCGTGAACTTCTGCCAATAAAAATCATGGAGAGTCTATTACGCAACGTCCCATTTATCTGAACAAAATTTGCACAAACAAAAAAACAAAGGCCCAATTTATATTTGTTTAACCGTTACCCAACTACGCGATAAGCTTAACAACTTTATCAGAACCCTGCCTCATTTATAATGATCCTTATTGCTTGACACATAAGAGTTGTTGACATAGAAAACTTAACATTGTAACTAATCAAATGGTTTGTTGTGAACTAAATTGTTTTGCTGTACAGCGGAAAAGTTTTAGCGATACGTGGATGAAGATTATTTATATCAAGCTATTCATAATGTCGAGTAAATTAGGTATCTAATGAATGTTTGCTCTGTTGAAATACGAGTAGGTATCTACTAATATTACTAGCTTTCCCCGCGGTTTCACACGCGTTCCCATGTGAAATTATCTTTTCCCGGGATAAATATATCCTCGGACACTTTTCACACACGGCTCTCTGATCCCAAACTAAGCAGAGCTTGTAATATGGAAACCAGATGACTGATATACTACATATACTACTTTTTTTTTGTAAATACATACTTAAATAGATAATTACACCCAGACTCAGGACAAACAGACATGTTCATGCACACAAATGTGTGTCCTGGATGGGAATCGAACCCACGACCTGCGGCGTGATAGGCAGTGTGTTAACCAACCACGCCAACCAGCCCGTCGAAAAAGTACCCTATGGTTTAGTCCAGGATATGTTCTACCTGTGTGCCAAGTTTCATCAAAATCCGTTGATTAGTTTTTGCTTGAAAGAGTAACAAACATTGTTACATCCTAACAAACTTTGACATCATTTTAATTAACCGACTTCAAAAAAGGAGGAGGTTCTCAATTCAACTGTATGTTTTTTTTTTTTTTTTTCAATATAAAAAAATCTTTTTAAAATGGATCGAGTAGTTTTTTAGTTAAATAGTAACAAACAAACAAATAATTAAATCTTTCCTCTTTATAATATCTACATATTAGTTAAGAATTAGATAACAATTTGCTAAAAAAATATAGCACATGGTAAGTTCGGTGACCCCATCGGCCGCGAATTTTTTCACACGTTTCTTTGGCAAAATACTTAAATATGTTATTTATAACGCGCCTACTTCATTATACCCAAATGCGTGGAAGATATAGGAGTTTTTTTAACGGTCCTTCTGGTATTTTCTAGTTTATGAGTTGATCTTCGCATTAGAATGTGGTTTTTAGGGTTCCGTACCCAAAGGGTAAAAACGGGACCCTATTACTAAGACTTCGCTGTCTGTCCGTCCGTCTGTCACCAGGCTGTATCTCAAGAACCGCGATAGCTAGACAGTTGAAATTTTCACAAATTATGTATTTCTGTTGCCGCTATAACAACAAATACTAAAAACAAAATAAAATAAATATTTAAGGGGGGCTCCCATACAACAAACTTGATTTTTTTTGGCCTTTTTTACGGAACCTTTCGTGCGCGAGTCCGACTCGCACTTGGCCGGTTTTTTTTTTATTTCAGCTAATTTACCATTTTCTTCGAATTATAAAATTGTGTATTTGAAAGAGGTTAAAAATAAGGAATCAATAGCTACCATATTGACTTGTATAAACTGTCAAAACATCCCGCACATCTGTGCGAAATATTTACGAAATAAAACAACGCACAATTTTCTATAATAGTTCATTTATTTTTCGAAGCTCCACAAACACTATTTGAAAATTAAATTCGTTCGAGTACATTATAATTGAGCCACGACTATTTGCAATAACTAAAATATCTATAGTTCGTAAAATACACCTGTGACAGCTGTCAGAATGACATGACAATGAATTTGATTGCCATAGAATGTAACCAGGCAGGCGGGGTTACGCGGGTGAAACCGCGGGGCGGAAAGCTAGTTGTAGATATAGCTAGCCAAATAGCTATACTATTTAGAAATAAAGGGCCCGCCTTACAGTTTTCCTAAAAGTTAATCTGGTAGATATCTGTTAAAGTTAATTCGAATTAAACGCCCTGTAATGATATGTACCAGATAATCTTTCACACACTTATTGACAATCAAATAAACATGCTGTATTTGATGCTGCTAAAAATACAGGACAACATTTAAGTATACAGCGCCTTTAAAACCACCAGATCAGAAATCTCGAGACCGCAACAATGCTACACAATTTTCCAAAAATCATTCTTTCAATTCACTGCTAGTCTTCTGCATATACCTCTCTGGGTAGAATCTTCTGAAGTTCCATCCAAAACTTCTCTGTGTTGCTGCTGTTCTGCTCAAAGTTGGTGAAGAAGGTAATGAATCACCGACTTTAGATAGCGTAGAGGAATCTTCTTGACTTAATGAAAGGTTCGTTGGTGTAATGGACATGTTTGGTGTAGATAGAACGTTAGTCGAGGTTTTGATGTCTTCCTCAAATTCTTTCAGTCTGCTCGCGCTGCAGAGTGGGGTTTCGACTTGTTCTACACTATCTAGATGCTCTAAGTCGATCTTGTAAGCTTCTTCTCTCTTGGAGTAGCTAGGGAAATAATTTTTTTTTTTTACTTGTTTGTGGTAAGCACACTAAGCTTAGAAGGTAACTATCAAGTGCATCTATCTGAGCATACCGGTGTTTCACGACAGACTTCTATCTTGAGGGTGGTAGCCAGCCAGTCGCGTACTTCAAAGTACCCTAACTGCTTTAGTTTCCTCACGATGTTTTCCTTCAGTGAAATCTCATTGTAGGATTAGAACTGTCGACCTTGGCCGCGGTATCCGACGTCAAGACCACTGAGCTATCATCACCTTATAGAATTCATAGCAGGGAATATAAAACAGTTATTTATTTAGCAAATTATTACTCTTTCATCGCGTGTGAATTCACCGCTAGAGGCGCTAGTGAGAGAATGTTGTGTATGAATATGAGACAGATTTATCTGTCAAAAACTTACGTCTTCCTTCTTTTCCAAATGAAACGGGACTGCGTAACATTGCGGTATGCTCGATATTTTAACGTTACAGTTTTATTTAAGGTATTAAATATGATTTAAGTGTCCCATCTAGGCTTTTGTGCGCTTACCACCTTCGGCCGCATTATCACTTATTATGGTGAGATTGCGGTCAAACACAAGCTTATATCGTTATCTTCGGATCTTATCGCCAGTGGCACCAACTGTTGACCCCAAAAACGGTAGCCCTCATTGGACCAGTGCCCCTAGCATGAGTTGGCACCAAAAACACAAATCAGACGCTAGCGGAGAAACGCGCATCGAATAGTTTTTGGTTAAACTTGTTCCTACACGCTAGTAACTAACGTTTTTTATCCATTGCTTTTAGAATATCGGTACCGTGAGTCACAAATTTGACAGATGTCATCGAGAAATACCGTCTCGATTATAGTTAAGTAACTCACGAGCATATTGAAGCGTGAGATCTTCGATCGTATAGTTTACGTAGTGTTTATATACCTACTCTTTGTAGTTTATAATGAAAGTTTATAAAATTTGAGTGTTATTTTGTTGTACTTGTAATGAGTTTACTTAATAAAGATATATTTGACTTTGAGTTTGAGTTGAAATAATGTGGGCAATAAGTTATTTAGCATATTTTAGTTTGTTAATTCACTTGAACATATCAGTGTGGTTTATAGGCCGTGATATTATTGAGAACAATTACATAAAGGAATAAATACTTAGGTACTATTACTTACGTACAATTTTAATCCTAAGCCACATTCCT
Organism: Ochropacha duplaris; assembly: GCA_951361185.1. Lineage (NCBI taxonomy): Eukaryota > Metazoa > Arthropoda > Insecta > Lepidoptera > Drepanidae > Ochropacha > Ochropacha duplaris. The sequence goes on along the minus strand of OX592712.1, from coordinate 655,742 downwards.
CAACTATAAGCATCCACTTGAAACATTCACAGACAAACACATGTTTCTATAAAAAAAACCTAAACGTAGACGTACAGTACGTCTACCATGACTTTACAAAAACCGCACACGCTCACGACTGCGTAAAATATTTGTATGGAAAATGTGCACAGCGCCACTAGCGGTCACGTAAAGAACTAAAATTGGTAGTACGCACCATGAGTCAAGTGATGGTTTACGTACACTCTAGTGTTTGCTCACATCGAGCAACGTTTCTTACTTCACACCGAATAATGCTGCCTCTTTCTAACTATACTGTAAAGGCAGAGTAAGTTATATACTCCCAAAAAATCTAAGATTCAGTTATAACCCTGCTAATTGAAAACGTCATAGACGAATGCTCATTTGCTTTTATTCTTAGTGATTTTTAAATTGATATGGTTGTATACCGTCACCGTATAGTGAGCCAGTGAGACGGAGCGTCGCGTCGTCCCGCTTGCTTGCTGCGCTGCACGCCCCGTCGTCAGTCAGTCGGTCGTGCGCACTAGGTCATGCGCATGTGTGTGTGTGTGCTGTGGTGTGTGTTTATAAACAATACGTTTGTAAATAAATAATACATAATGTACTTTAAATAAGTAGGTTTTTTTTATAGAAACATGTGTTTGTCTGTGAATGTTTCAAGTGGATGCTTATAGTTGAGGAATGTGACTTAGGATTAAAATTGTATGTAAGTAATAGTACCTAAGTATTTATTCCTTTATGTAATTGTTCTCAATAATATCACGGCCTATAAACCACACTGATATGTTCAAGTGAATTTCCAAACTAAAATATGCTAAATAACTTATTGCCCACATTATTACAACTCAAACTCAAAGTCAAATATATCTTTATTAAGTAAACTCATTACAAGTACAACAAAATAACACTCAAATTTTATAAACTTTCATTATAAACTACAAATAGTAGGTATATAAACACTACGTAAACTATACGATCGAAGATCTCACGCTTCAATTTGCCCGTGAGTTACTTAACTATAATCGAGACGGTATTTCTCGATGACATCTGTCAAATTTGTGACTCACGGTACCGATATTCTAAAAGCAATGGATATAAAACGTTAGTTACTAGCGTGTAGGAACAAGTTTAACCAAAAACTATTCGATGCGCGTTTCTCCGCTAGCGTCTGATGTGTGTTTTTGGTGCCAACTCATGCTAGGGGCACAGCTCTTATCAGAAACGTATCTGAACTATTACATATTAACTATATATACTTGTGAACAGGTGCTGCTTGTGGGGGCTGGTTTGCTTGAGTTTGTTTCTTTACAAAATCACTCCTAAATTCAATTTCTGTATTCCTTTTTTGCCGCCATAACACACATATATTATCAGTAAGACTATATAAATAATTATAAAATGTAATAGGCCTAAGTTGCTTTTGTAAAAAGAGTAATTGCTGGGTTTATTGCCGGCTCTTCTCAGCAAAAGCAACCTTCCGAACCGAGCGTTAGAATTTTACATTAATCAAATTGACGATTAAAAATACTTTAAAGATATATTTGAGTTTGAGTTTAATATTACTAGTTTTAAAACGTGATACGTACTGCAGTACATTCTTGAACCTGTACCCCCAGATGATCTCCTTGGAGAGATACGACGTTCTGCTCTGCGTCACTGTGCCCATGCTCTTCGAAGCACCAGTTAAACACACCACTATCTCGAACCTGTTATGATGGAATTCATTAAAATTCGTCTGCATTCATCAAGGAGCAGAATAAACAACGAGGCTTTAGAAGACTGGAGTGCAGCGAGCTATTTAAAGTCCCCTAAAAAGGGAACGCTGCCATCTTGCAGGGAACTTTAATTTAATGCTAGTTCTGTATTTGGCGATAGTACCTAATACCTTGATTCCGTAAGAAAGTATGGATGGACTGCGTGAAGAATGATATGCATATGAAAGGTTTGAGTACAGAGGCGACTAGTGATAGAGCGGAGTGGAAGAGGAAAACATGTTGTGCCGACCACACCTAGCGTGGGATAAGAAAGAGAAGAAGAAAAAGAATACCTTGATTCCATGACGAAGGTTCCCATAGCTGAGAGCGGTGGTAGTGAGTCTGTTACCACGTCGAAGCGTGGGTTTGAATCCTACAACGAGCTCGAGATTTCTGTGAAGGAAAACATCGTGAGGAAACCACAGAACGGTGGTAGGGTACTTTTTAGTACTCGACTGGCTGGCTACCACCTCTAGTTGAAAATCTGTTGCCAAGCACCTGTTGGTGTGTTCCGGCAGTTGCACTTGAGAGCCAGTTTGCCTTTAAGGCATTGTAATAAGGTGTCACAATATCTGGCATTGCTAATGTCTACAGGCGATGGTATTCACTTGTCGTATAAAAACTTTCAATTGGTTTTTTTTTATACCACAAGTGACAACGAAGCTGATGGGTCACCTGATGGTAAGTGACTACCGTCGCCTATAGACATTAGCAAAACCAAGGGGATTGCCAATGTGTTGTACACCTTGTTACAATGCCTTTAAAGGCAACTGGCACACACCATTGTAGGATTCAAACCCATGACCTTCGCCGCGGTATCCGACGTCACATCACTGAGCTATCATCGCCTTAAAACCTAATGTTTCATCTTCGATCTCTCAACAGATCACAATCCGTAATCTCAGCCTTGATGCTAGTGTTAAAATTAACTGACTTACCTGTAATCCATCATATCCTGTGCTGTGAAGTCATATAGAGGGCTTTCAGCGTCTATAACATGCACCACCGTGATAGGCCACAGGAGGAACGCGCGGGATTCCTTCAGCTTCAGTTGATTGATGTAGTTGTGTACCATTTCGCCTTCTAGTGTCCTGTCCAAAATAAAGGTGAGCCTTTGATGAGTATAGTGCCTTGTGAACAGGTGCTGCTTGTGGGGGCTGGTCTGTGCGAGTTTGTTGTTTACTAAATCATTCATAACTAATAGTAGATTGTTATACAAGGGGCTAAAATGACCCATTATACACGAGGTAGTAAATAGAAACCGAGTTTTAATGGGTTTTAGCGCCGTGTGTTACACTATACTTTTCACTACGATTGCGAGAAAATAAAACAATCCAATACAATATGAAATATGTAGTTTATAATGTCTTTTTTTTGTTTCTTGTGTAGCCGCAACACATTGCATGCATTCTACCAGAGATCGATTTTAGTTCCATTTTCAAAATTAAAATGAAGTTCTTTTTTTATGAAACAGTAATAAGTCGAGTTTTTATTCATGATTATTCTACTTATGCCTAAAGACTTTTTCGTTTTTGTAGGCTCATTGTCATTTGACACACAAAAATTAAAAAAAAAAACTTTTTCCCCTAGAGGAAGAATTGCTATTTTTTCTTCGCTCTCGTACGCCACAATGACGTGACAATGACGGTCTTTTTGAGCAAGAGGAGTGAAAATTCAATTTCTTTATTCCTTTTTTGCCGCCATAACACACATATATTATCAGTGAGACTATATAAATAATTATTAAATGTAATAGGTATACGTTGTTTTTTTAAATAGAGTAGTGTGAGTTTAAATATAAATAAAAACTATTGCAGTAATAGCTTACTTTATAGCCTAAATTATAGAGAAAAATATGTTCTGTTTGTAACTTTCACACCTTTTTTAACCGACTTCAAAAAAAAGGAGGAGGTTCTCAATTCGTCTGTATGATTTTTTTTTTTTTTTGTATGTTTGTTACTCGATTTCTCTGCCAATTATGAATAGATTTTGATGATTCTTTTTTTGTTTGGTAGATCCTACTTCAGAGGTGGTCCCATTTAAATTTTGTCGAAATTGATTAAGCACTTTTTGAGAAAATCAACAAAAACGAAAAAAAATCTATCTCGTTTGATAAACCTTAGTGAATCAAACTGAGTCGTTGAGCGTGACTTTTTGGATTTGGATGAAATTTCGTGTGTATACTTCAATGGGTTCTTCGATGGTTTTAAAATACAATTGGACCCGGTAGGTGGCGCTGGAATCGAGTTCCAAGATTTGTTTTAATTTCAGGGCAGGACGACGTCTGCCGGGCCCGCTAGTTATATATTATATTTTACCGGCCAGACCCGATTTCAGGACAAACTAGTTTTGCCTAGGATAACATATAATAAGGAATAAACTTTAAAAATTAAAAAATAAAATTATTTTTAAAAATAAAAAACAAAAACCGACTTCAAAACTGTAACCTATACCTATGTACAAACATAAACTAAAAAGTAAAGAATAATATTTTAATTTCAAAGCAAGAGCCTTAAAGGACAATCAACAAAATTATTGATATTTATATATCTATTTAATATTTATAAACAGTTCTTTTTGGAGTCGGTGCCAGCCAAGAAGGACAGTTTAATTCTGCCTTTCGAAAAGTAGGGGAGCGACGGCGCAGACCTAAGGAACATTACCGTAAGGAGAGGTGTCGTAAGACGTTTTCTCGTATGAACACTTCGTGTCCAGTTCAAAACTGTCCTTCTTCTTGACTGGCACCGACTCCAAAAAGAACTGTTTATAAATATTAAATAGATATATAAATATCAATAATTTTGTTGATTGTCCTTTAAGGCTCTTGCTTTGAAATTAAAATATTATTTTTTTTTTTTTTTTTATGTCAGTAGTGACAACGAGGCAGGCGGGTCACCTGATGGTAAGTGACTACCGTCGCCTATAGACATTAGCAATACCAGGGGGACTGCCAACGTGTTGTACACCTTATTACAATGCCTTAAGGGCAAGGGCAACTGGCTCTCCACCTCATTGCTTTTTAACTCGACTTCTAGTAAGATTTTTCCGTGAGGACCTTTAATTGGCTCACCTAATTTATAAGCTGATACTCTGTTCTGTACACATTTTTTGAAAGCTGTTGGTCCCCAACAAAAAATAAATAAATAAATTTATTGCCGGCTCTTCCCAGCAAAAGCAACCTTCCGAACCGAGCGTTAGAATTTAACATGAATCAAATTGACGATTAAAAATACTTGTATGAGTTGACTTAATAAAGATATATTTGAGTTTGAGTTAGACTTGGGTGGGAGCCACTGGAAACACATTTGTGTATTTTGGGTTTGGGTCAAGATATTCAGTAGATTAGTATTCAGTGTAGAGGTTTTCCCTAGCGACTACAGCATGGGGCTCTTCAAAAGAGGAGTAAGAAGGTTTATGCAAGGTCGGCAATGCGCTCGTGACGCCTCTGGTGTTGCAAGCGTCCATAGGCTACGGTAACCACTTACCATCAGGTGGGCCGTAAGCTTGTTTGCCACTTAGTGGTATAAAAAAAAAAAAAAAAACTTCAAAATGGCCAGTGCATGGTGGGCGCAGGGTGTAAGGGAGCGCCGTCGCTCGTGGCGCCCTCAATAGACCCTGCGCCCGTATTATGTACTCTTGGGTAGTTCCAGAACGACCTAAGAACTTTGAGGGGGCGCCAGAAGATAATTGATTCTCAAAGTGGGCGGAAGACGTAATTAATTTGAGAACCTCTGTTATTTCATGCATATCCTAGTGAAAAATGTGAAAAATTACACGAAGAAATGGTATGAATGAGAAGATGGCGAAGGTATGACACTAACTCTTAATGAATGGGAACAAGATTTATAAATCATGACGATGCGTGTTTCTAAGCAATGAAACCACAAACCTAATCGGCTTCAACATGTAGGCAGTGATGGTGCTTCCAATCAGATGCAAGTTCAGGAGGTCCCAAACGCGGAATTGTAGACACAGTTCACCATCACGGAGGCATACCTGAAATGTAATAGTGACGTCGGATACCGCGGCGAAGGTCGTGGGTTCGAATCCTAAAATGAGCTTGAGCTTGAGGTGAAGGAAACCATAGCACGGTGGTAGGGTACCTTTGGCTACCCGACTGGCTGGCTACCACACTACCACCCTCAAGTTGAAAATCTGTCGCCAACCAAGCACCTATCTAGGCTTTGTGGGCTTACCACCTTAGGCCACATCATCAGTATATATATATATAAACAGATAGAGAAACAGACAGAGAAACATGCGCACGCCGCACAGCTTACAATAGCTTACTACACACAACTGTCACCCGACAGTGACAGTGACAGTGACACTAAAAGTGTCGTAAGATTTTTTTCCGTCTAGCCCCCTTTCACAACGCGCGATAAGGAACTTTGTTCCAAAAATATATATTGAACAGGGATTTTAAAAGAAAGTAGAATGAGTTTGGTAAAATTTTTATTAGTATTACCCAACACAATTTGAGACAGTTTTGAGAGAACTTTTGCTTGGGATTGTTTTTCTTTAGTTATAAGATATCAATGGTTCTATGGTTTCAATTTATGCACTATGTTTTTAATATTTACCGTAGCCTTTTTGCTGAAGCCCACGGAAGACACATGCCTGTTTGGTCTCACTAATTTAGTGAAAAGTAAACTTGTGAGTCCTCCTGACAACGCAGTGCCGGCTACAATCTGAAATGCAATACAATCTGATCTTTATTCCGCAAGATTTAAAGTTAAATTTGGTTTGGTTAATTAGTTACCTCAATAACCATAATAATGATGGCTTCAGGACACTCTTCATTGGGATATCTCACGCCATATCCTATGGTCATCTGTAAATATATAATATAGACTTAGAAGCGTTTGAAAAGTTTTTGGTTCTAAGTGGAAAAGAAGAAGGAAGTTCATAACTTTATTTTCTACGCCATTGGAATTTTTATATAAATAAATAATTAAATATTTCACAGACATTTGTTCACACACGGCTATCTGATCCCAAACTAAGCAGAGCTTGTAATATGGAAACCAGATGACTGATATACTACATATATCTACTACTTATTTTTAAATACATACTTAAATAGATAATTACACCCAGACTCAGGACAAACAGACATGTTCATGCACACAAATGTCTGTCCTGGATGGGAATCGAACCCACAACCGGCGGCGTGATAGGTAGCGTGATAACCGCCACGCCAATCGGCCCGTCAATAAGAAACTTAACAACCAAAAAGTTATTGTTAGAGTGAAATGTATTTACACCAAAAATTTTGCTATCATTTAAAATGAAGCAAGGATTACCTGCGTTTCCACAGACATCATCAGCATGCCGGCGAATGATGAGGTCCCAGTGACACAGTGCGTTTTACCATCGCCTATATCATCTTGATAGGATGACATCACTGCGTACCAGATCGCGGCGAAAACCAACCAGAAGATGAAATGCGCGCAAACCATTATCAGAAGAATGAAACGCCATTTGCTGTTTATCTGGAAATACACACCTTGACTATGAAAATTTAATTAATATTTTGTTTTGGGAATAAAGATATTATTATTATTCCATTTATTTATTTTTCTTTAACTTATTAATTATTATCTTTCGCTCAACGAATCAGCATTGCCATCCAACGTGGCAATGCTGCCAGCATTCTGGGTACGTTGCCTACTGACAATGACTTTTTTTTTATTTAGATTTTATATTATTAGATTAATTAAATGGAATAAGAAATAAGTTTTATTGGTGTGATGTAAATCGAAACGAAACCAGCCTATGGAATAATTACAATATCAAATATACATATATAAAAAATACAATATTTATGAAGCCCTGCAGCCTGTAACACAGTTTTATAACTAGCACAGGCTGCAGGGCTTCATTTCTGTTGTTAAACCATTTTTTATGAACAATAAATTATTATTATTATTATAATCTTATTTAAAACTATAAAAAACAGCATTCAACCGGCATCGGGAACTAGGTCCAAGTGACCGGTGGTCAAGACTCCAGAGAGAGGAACTTCCTCACAATGCGTGCCGTCTCCAGGAGTACTGCCTTCTGAATCTGGCCCTTGATCCAGCCACCTAACGTGAGCCTCTTAAGGTGTTTGTCGAGGCTCTTTGCCAATAGGCCATGGGCGGAAACGACTATTGGTACAATGACTGCCGTGTCAAAATCCCACATGTCGACAACCTCGTGGACCAGATCAAGATACTTGATTTCTTTATCTTTCTCCGCCTTCACAAGGTTGTCGTCATGAGGGACAGTTACATCTACAATCATTGCACGACGCTCTTGGCGATCTATCAATACAGTGTCAGCTCTATTGGCTACAATAGTCCTGTCAGTGATGATAGATCTATCCCAGTATAGTGTTATTATTATTATGACTTTAATGTTTTTCTACTTCACCGCTAGATGGCGCTGTGCCGAAATTTAAAGAGCTATGGTTACGTTCTTACGAAATGGTTATAGTCTCAATTTTGTAGTTCTCGGTTGAGAGCCCTAAGCGCTCACCGAAAAGTCCGCGTAAGGGTGTCTATGGTCCCTCAGACCTCCACCTTTAAGTCCTCCACCTTTAAGTCCTCCCCAAAAAAAAAAAAAAAATTTTAAATTAACTCTGGTTTCTCTTCAACACGAATAAATCTTTCGCCTTTTACTAAAGATTTCTGTGGAGGGGAACACTCAAATGAGTCTTTTAAATTTTTTTTATGTCCTACCTCGGTAGGACTTATATATCTCGATTCTGACTCAACTTAGATACGCTGTATGCGATCCATATTCTGTATTTAATTAATAGATAAGTAAGTAATCCATATTAGATAAGCGCGTTGTGTTTTTTTATTTAATGTTTTTATTTTTACCTAATTATTTTTCAATATATTTTTATTTATTAATTTCGTACTTTTCGTAGTTCTAGGGCAACGGAAAATACCCTATATATTTTGATTCCCTTGAGAGCGTCGAAATATACGTTTTTTGCTGGATAAACGGCCGTATCTTGAGTTTAATTTTGTTCACAGCTTCAAGGGACTGTAGACCTGAGTATATCGTTTTAATTTCAACTCGATACCTCCACGCGTTCCCGAGATAAAGAGTCTTGACAGACAGACGGAACGGACGGACAGCAAAGTAATCCTATAAGGGTACCGTTTTTTCCATTTGCGGTATTCCCCTAAAAAACAATATACCTAATCGAAAAAAGAAAAAAACCGTGATGAACTAACTATTTACACAACCACAAGTTTTTACGGAATATACACATCCCACAAATCTTACTAATATTAAAAATGTGAATGTTTGGACGGATGTGTGTGAAGATGTTTGTAACTCTAACGCAAAAACGGCTGAACGGATTTTGATGAAACTTAACACACAGGTAGATAATATCCTGGAATAACACACAGTGCATTTTTTTTATCCCGGGAAAGGATAAGATCCCTCTGGAACGCGGATAATAGAATATTGACCATACTCACAACAGTGTTCACAATATCTCTCATATATTTGATAGACTTGGCCGGTATGTTGCTCCTGACCGGGACGTTCTCTTCTCCACTCTTGTGCACAACTCTTCTGGAGCGAGTGGGTCTTCCGAGTCTTCGTCTGAAGTTAGTTAAAGTCATATTAATAGTTTTATACATACACTAGTGGACCCGGCAGACGTTGTCCTGCCCTGAAATTAAAACAAAACTTAGAACCCGATTCCAGCGCCTTCTACCGGGTCCAATTTTGTTTTCAAATCATCGAGGAACCCATTGAAATACACACACAAAATTTCATCCAAATCGGTCCTGTTACCATACTCCTCCGAAACGGCTTGACCGATTACTCAAATTACTAAAATGGCTATTAAAAAATAAGGGTTGATCGTAGAAGGGTGAAAATTGGGGATTGTATGTATTTTTGTATGTTGTATCATAAAAAAATAGAAATTAGAAATTTTGTCTCAAAAAAAAAAAAATTTAGGGGTGGACTACCCCTAACATTTAGGGGGATGAAAAATAGATGTTGGCCGATTCTCAGACCTACTGAATGTAAATATAAAGTTTCATCAAAATCGGTTAAGCCGTTTCGGAGGAGTATGGCAACTAAAACTGTGACACGAGAATTTTATATATTAGATATACAGGAGCTAGATTGGCTTCAGGTCTATCAGATAACATTAACGTGACCTTATTAAAAGTTTTCTGGTTTTCGAGATATTGCCACGTTAAAGCTTTTAAAAAAAAACTGTGAGTAATTAGGCGACAAAAGACGCCTGCACCATTTATTAAGTTTTTTTTTAATTGTAGTATTTCCCAAGTAGCACGCCTTAAATGACAAAGATTGGAATTTATAAGTTATGGCAAAAAAAAACTCCGAATGTTATGCCATTTTCGAAATAACATTAAAGAGGCTAGTTTTTAAGATAATTTTGCTGATTCAGTCCGGTACAATTTTTTTTTACAGAAATTAGTCAAACCTTAGTTACGATTTTCGCATTGACTTAAAATGAAACAACTTAGTTATTTTTTTAGCATAGCGTACTAGTTTCTAATGAAATGATTACTTGATTGTCTCAACCAACGAGGAAAAAAACCTATAAGTTAGAAGTTGGTAAGTGACGTCGGATACCGCGACGAAGGTCGTGGGTTCGAATCCTACAATGAGCTTGAGCTTTCGGTGAAGGAAAACATCGTGAGGAAACCATAGCACGGTGGTAGGGTACTTTGTAGTACCCGACTGGCTGGCTACCACCCTCAAGTTGAAAATCTGTCGCCAAGCACCTATTGGTGTGTTCCGACAGCTGCACTTGAGAGCCAGTTCCCATCTAGGCTTTGTGTGCTTACCACCTTCGGCCACATCATCACTTACCATGGTGAGATTGTGGTCAAACACAAGCTTATCCAGAATAAAAAAAAAAATATAGCCAAAACAGGCGAAAAAAAGACCAGAAAATAGTGTATTTTTTTTAAAAGGGGCAATATCTAGATAACCATAAAACTTTTACTAAGGTCATGTTGATATTATCTGATAGACCTGAAGCCAATCTAGCTCCAGTGTCACTCTGGCGTGTTATTTTTGGGACACCGTGTATACTAGCTGTCCTCCGCGGTTTCACCCGCGTCCCCGAGGGATCTTATCCTTTCCCGGGATAAAAAATATCCTATGTGTTATTCCAGGATATGATCTACATGTGTGCCAAGTTTCATCAAAATCTATTCAGCCGCATTTTGCATGAAAGAGTAACAAACATCCATCCATCCAAACTTTCGCATTTATAATACTAGTTTTCCGCCCCGTGGTTTCACTCGCGTTCCCGTGAGATCTTATCCTTTCCCGGGATAAAAAGTATCCTATGTGCTATTCCAGACTATAATCTATCTCTGTGCCAAATTTCATACAGATCCGTTCAGCCGTTCTGGCGTAAATGAGTAACAAACATACATACATCCATCCATCCGAATTATCACATTTAAAATATTAGTAGGATTAATGGGATGTTTGGCGACAGTTTTTATGGGTGACCATAGCAAATAAACCATCAAAAATTATTTATTAGCATTCGTCTGTCAGTTTTAGGGGGGTCTCAACTGGAGTGAAGTTCAGTTTTACATCAAGCGAACTTTGGAACCCATAGACACAGAACCAACCACAAAATACATTTAAACTGATATTATAAAGAGGATAGATTCGTTTTTTTTTGTTACGATTTAACTCAAAAACTACTCGACCGATTTAAAAATTTATTTCTCCATTAGAAAGCTACATTATCCCTGATGAACATAGGCTATATTTTTATCCCGGGATAAGATAAGATAGCACGGGAACGCGGTTGGAACCGCGGAGGACAGCAGAGCTAGTAGATAGATTTTTCGGCAACAGTCGCAGCTGATATAATATTAATTAAAACTATAATATTAATATATCCTATTTTAATATTATATTACACTAGCGGAGCCGGCAGACGTTGTCCTGCTCTGAAATGAAAACAAAACTTAGAACCCGATTCCAGCGCCACCTACCGGGTCCAATTTTGTTTTCAAATCATCGAGGAACCCATTGAAATACACACACAAAATTTCATCCAAATCGGTCCTTTGTTACCGTACTCCTCCGAAACGGCTTGACCGATTTTGATGTTTTTTTTTGTATATTCAGTAGGTCTGAGAGTAGATTGTAACTAAAACTGTGACACGAGAATTTTATATATATAGATAATTGGCGGTTCATGGTGATTACGTAGGTACTTGAGCAATATTCTGCGGCGTAGTTTTAAAATGATTTCGTTATTTTCCTTATAGGTTGTATTGTATCAATATAGGAATTCACTATCTTATCCAAATTCATGTACCTACACCTTATCGAACCGCAACATGAATCATTGGTATTTTTCTATGAAAATTAGCTTGACATACATGTTAAAAAATGTGATGAAAAAATATTCGGTTCATATTTTACTTAGTTATTTGAATAAAACTCAGGAAATGGTACCTACTAGGGAATAGATATTATTAAGTGAATTTAAATATTATAATAATCTTGAAAATTTAGCACAAATAAAAAGGCAATGGTAAGACACTTATGAACGTTGCAATTGACTATTCAATATACACTTAAACTGAGAAGAATCCGGCAAGAAACTCAATTGCAGTTTTTATTGCAGTGGATCTTCCTTAAATTTTCTAATATTATACACTACGCCACATGCTAGTGCTGAGAGAAGCTACTACAACCATATATTTCCCACCACCTTATAGTAGGTTTTGTTTATTTACATAAGTAAAACTAGTGGGCCCGGCAGACGTTGTCCTGCCCTGAAAATAAAACTCCAGCCGAGAACCCGATTCCAGCGCCACCAATTGTGAAACTAAACCATCTGTCAGTCCGATCTCGAGACATGTCAAAAAGTCGTTCTATACAAAATGTATGACAAAAATAATTTTCTTAATTATTCTTTTTTTTTTGTGAATTTTTCGTAAATTTTCTTTGCTATAAACCTCACGGAGCCCGAGACCTTTCCAACGAATGCAAAACCGTGGAAATCGGTTCGTGCGTTCTGGAGTTATAGCGTCAGGAAGGAAAACCCGACTTATTTTTATATAGTAGATAAGACATTCGAGCTACATCACGTGTAATCCTATTCTAGAAACGAACACAATTCCCGAGAAAAGATTTATTGATTTTAGCTAGCCTAGTTATTAATTAGAAAACTCACCTATGCCTCGAACCTTTCTTCTTCCTCTTCGTATACGGCGTAGAATACGCGTGCGCTGACGGCCCAATAGTATCTCCATCAAACACACTCTCATCTATTTCTATTCTATCGTAAACATCATTGGTGACACTTGGACTAGCTACTACTTTAGTAGACGCATCAGAAAACTGCCTCATTGAATCCAAACTCTTCGGACTATCACATTCTACATCAATCGTCATTACCAATCCTGAATCAGTATGCTCATCTTCACTCGAATACTGTGATGATTCTGTAGCTCCAACGTCCCAGTTTCTCGCCGGATCACTATTGATATTAGAAACGTATGATGGAAAAGTTATTTCCTTGCCCTCTACGTAAGTTTGGGATATGCGGTGTTTCTTTAGCTCCTCGTTAGTGTAAACTTCAGTGTTAACTATTCTCGGTATTTCTATTGATGATCGTCCTGAGCTGTTTCCGATCGCTTCGGAGTAGCTGAGGGATCGCTCTAAGGCTCTGCTGCGGCTGCCGCGTCTTTCGTTTTCGATTTCCATTGTGATTTACTGAAAGATATGTTAGAATAAGATGGAAATCTTTAGAGGAGGCCTTTGTCGAAGGCCAAACTGTGACAAAGAAAAAACTAGCTAATTAATACATTTTAGATTATTGTCAAAATATAGATAGGATAATATTTATGTTGTAATATAGGTATTTGCAGCACATTGTATTATAGTAAGTGTTAAAGTTAAGAGAAACAGTAATAAATACATATTTTATTGTCCAAAAATATTTAAAAAATGTAACCTTGCTGAGTATCTTGCCAGTTCTTCTCAGTTGAAGGCTGACTTCCGAACCCATGGTAACTTCTGTAATTCGACCTTTATAAGTGCCCTTCTAGTTTCTTCTGCCCTTTATAAACTCCATTATTTTTCTGTCACTTGTCATGCTAAATAAATATCCTCGGTCATTTGTTCACACTCGGCTATCTGATCCTAAACTAAGCAGAGCTTGTAATATGGAAACCAGATGACTGATATACTACATATACTACTTTTTTTGTAAATACATACTTAAATAGATAATTACACGCAGACTCAGGACAAACAGACATGTCCATGCACACAAATGTCCGTCCTGGATGGGATTCGAACCCACGACCTACGTTATCCGGCGTCCTTACACAAAGACCTTACAATTCAGTTCAGGCGATGGTAGCCCCGAAGAATAACTTTTTTTATTCTGTATAAGCTTGTGTTTGACCACAATCTCACCATGGTAAGTGATGACGTCGCCGAAGGTGGTAAGCACACAAAGCTTAGATGGTAACTGGCTCTCAAGTGCAGCTGTCGGAACACACCGATAGGTGCTTGGCGACAGATTTTCAACTTGAGGGTGGTAGCCAGCCAGTCGGGTACTACAAAGTACCCTACCACCGTGCTATGGTTTCCTCACGATGTTTTCCTTCACCGAAAGCTCAAGCTCATTGTAGGATTCGAACCCACGACCTTCGCCACGGTATTCTTCGACGTCACTTACCACTGAGCTATCATCGCCTTAAAAAGCGTGTAATGGTTGCTTAAAAAACATAAAATTTAAAGCCTTAGTAAATAACAAACCCAAGCTTTTCAACTCGAGTGTGGTAGCCAGCCAGTCGGGTACTACAACTTGCGCTTCATCGGGTTAACAAACGAAAAAATCACTTACTGATATGGTTTATATGTATTGTTCACGTCTCTCACATATTTACAGTAATAATTAATATATTCTAAGCGTACATTAAGGTATAGCTGGAATGGCTGTCACGCTCACAATAAGTTATCACAAGATAACGCTCCAACTATGAGTATCTTCTAATCGTATCTGAGATAAGAGATTATATTAGTTATGTTTTGATCGAATAATGCCCTAGAAACTTGATAGTGCGTTGACATTGGGTTTAGATTTCATTTAGGTGATGATAGCTCAGTGGTAGTGACGTCGGATACCGCGGCGAGGGTCGTGGGTTCGAATCCTACAATGAGCTTTCGGAGCCGCTGCCCAACACCAAAAGGTGCTTGGCGACAGATTTTCAACTTGAGGGTAGCCTGCCAGTCGAGTACTAGAAAGCTCTACCACCGTATGGTTTCCTCACGATGTTTTCCTTCACCGAAAGCTCAAGCTTATTGTTGGATTCGAAGCCACTGTATAGGAATTGGCACAGCTGTTACTAAAAAATGGGGTATTATAAAATGAGTACAAGGTAAAAACTGTGTTTTTGACAACAATTTACTTCTAAATTAACATACAATTCTAAAAACTTTTTGTATTTTTGTGTGCACTCATGACTTATCAATACAACTTGATGGAAACGTCGAAATAATATCTATAGGTACCTTTGTTTGTACCTATATTACTATAAACATAACTACAGAAGGCGTTCTACCATATTCACGAATAGTTAAATGACGGCAATGCATGGTAGCGCTCGCTCTTGAAGAACATAATTCTAAGTTTGTTTTGAAAAGAGTAATTGCAGAGTTTATTGCCGGCTCTTCTCAGCAAAAGCAACCTTCCGAACCGTGCATTAGAGTCTGACTATTCATAAGTGCCTGTGAAGACCTATTTGAATGAATCAACATTTCATTTCATTTCAAACTTTTATTTTTTTTGCGAAAGTTTCGATTCATTGTAAAACAAAACATACAATTTGTATACAGTCCCTTACGGTAAAAACACTGAACTCTGATTAGATTAATCATCACAATTTCTAAGTAAATGCTGTATTGTCATCATCAAGCCTTGCTAGTCTTCTTGAATGACGAAGTTCTCTCCATATGGAATACTGATATCTTATCGCTGAAGCTGCTCGGAGTTCCAGGACGAGGAGACGGATCTGGTTTATCTGGAGTGTTCCTGAAATGAGGGAAAATATTTTAAAAACTATACCAATTCAATTTATGCCTTTTGCGGTTGAGACCATGGGTCCGTGGGGGTCTGAAGCTCGTCGTTTCACAAATATTTTATGTAAAAAATTAATCGAGGCCTCGGGTGACCGGCGGGTTGGGAGCTTTTTCCGCCAACGCATCAGCTTGGCCATCCAAAGAGGAAACGCTGCCAGCCTTCTTGGAACCTTGCCGATCGGCGGCAGCGGCAGCCTCGAAGAAGTTTTTTATATATTATAATTGTACATTTGCTTGTATATTTTGTACATTTGTTGTAAATAAAATTATTACTTACGACTAAACAATACCTATGTTTATTAGTCTTATACAGGATGAATCTTATACAGATAGGGGGGAGGGTCTCCTGAGGTTTGAGATAACTTTATTTCTCATAAGAATTATATTCACTTACATGAGAAATTACATTAATTATTATGTTACACAGTTTGTTGGGCGAAACATACTAATACAGGACAAAATAAAATGAATATAAATATTAAAAGAGGGTAGTCTGCAAAGTTCAAGAACTAAAAATAATCACCTACTAAATATACAAAAATCCTTAGTAAAAGTTTCAATGAAGTTTCACCAATTTTATGGCGATGATAGCTCAGTGGTAAGTGACGTCGGATACCGCGGCGAAGGTCGTGGGTTCGAATCCTTACAATGAGCTTGAGCTTTCGGTGAAGGAAAACATCGTGAAGAAACCATAGCACGGTGGTAGGGTACCATGTGGTACTCGACTGGCTGGCTACCACCCTCAAGTTGAAAATCTGTCGCCAAGGACCTGTTGGTGTGTTCCGGCAATTTCACTTGAGAGCCAGTTCGCCTTAATAAGGTGTACAACACATTAGCAATCCCCTGGTATTGCCAATGTCTATAGGCGACGGTTGTCACTTACCATCAGGTGACCCGCCTGCCTCGTTGTCACTTGTGACATAAAAAAAAAATCGAGATATTTAAGATCTAAAATTCAAAAATCAATACATACAAATCTGAAATATCAAAATATCTCGAAAATGATGAACTTTTTACTGAGGTGATTTTTGTATTTAGTAGGTGATTCAAACAACTGTGTCCCCTTAAGTATTTGAAATTCGTTTTAACTGTTATCAACAATTGTAAAATGAAATAGTAATACCTACCTAGATAGTTTGTTTAGGATTAAATGTATGAGTGGAAAAGTACTCCATCGATTAAGGACAAAGAAAGCTTGATTTGTGTTATCTAGGCGTGATAAAAGCCTACTTTATGACTCTGTTCTGTTGCTTATCATCCAACTATAAACATTAGTTATTATTATATGTAGAAATTAATGTGTCAAACATTATTTTATGAAAATAACTAACGACTCGAAACATTGGTTTGGATGACAATGCATGGTTACCTGTGACGTCATTCTAAATCCAACATGGCGGAACACCTAAGATAGCGGAATATTATTTTTTAATGTAATCCTACCAATATGTGGGTATCAAATGAAAGGGCTCGTTGAGAATAATTCGATAAATAAAGTAACGTCACTCTAAATCCAAGGATTGTTTAAAAAAAAGTTTTTTTTAAGCAGGGCCGGATTTAGAGGTGTGGACGCCCTGGGACAAGAAAGGAGTGCCAATTATTTTGCAAATAAGACAAATTATATTTTTCTTGCAAAGATAAATCTTCTGTTGCTGTTTAGGATTTTTTATAGCTTTTTCATAATAGTATTATTTATTTGTTTATTTACCCTCCCTTAAATCCTTAAATCCGGCCCTGTATCATTGAATAAGCCAACATAACGTTATCAGAATTTTTATCTCAAGTAGAAAATTAAGGAAAATAATAATATTTACTTATTGAGAGTCTTAGCGCTACAGTAGGGAGTATGCACTGGGTCAGTGGCATCCAACTTCATGCTGTCTATCACATACTTCTGCTTGCGAGGCTCGTACCTGGAACCAAGTATGCACGGTGGTAGGGTACTTTGTAGTACCCGACTGGCTGGCTACCACACACAAGTTCAAAATCTGTCGCAAAGCACCTATCTGTGTGTTCCGAGAGCCAGTTCCACATCATCACTTACCATGGTGAGATTGTTGTCAAACACAAGCTTAGCCAGAATAAAACAAAAAGTTTGAAAGTTGTCCTGCCAGAAGAATAGTTCATATTTCAGAATTTTCGTCCATACATGTTTCCTGATCAAAATACTTTATTTGTTCTTTGGTGTTGTGTAACTCGATCAATTTTTTACATTAGTATAAGCTTGTGTTTGACCGCTATCTCACTATAGTAAGTGATGATGCGGCCGAAGGTGGTAAGCACACAAAGCCTAGATGGGAACTGGCTCTCAAGTACAGCTGTCGGAAAACACCGATAGGTGCTTGGCGTCAGATTTTGAGGGTGGTAGCCAGCCAGTCTAGTACTACAAAGTACCGAAAAAGCAACACTATCGAAATGTACACTTGCACTGCAAGGGATTAGGAAAAAGAGTGGGACGCTTCTTCATGAAATGAAATGAAATGTTTATTCATCCAAATAGGCCTTCACAGGCGCTTATGAATTGTTAGATTCTAATGACTCTATGACTCTAGTGCACGGTTCGGAAGGTTGCTTTTGCTGAGAAGAGCCGGCAATAAACTCAACAATTACTCTTTTCAAAACAATCTTAGAATTATTACATAAATGTATGTCCTGCAAGAGCGAGCGCTACACCCAAGCCTTGTCGTCATTTAAATATTCGTTAATATGGTAGTACGCCTTCTGTATTAAAACATTCTTAACACGTTCCTTAAATGTATGTATAGGCAAATTTAATAGTGTAGGTGGTATCTTATTATAGAAGCGTGCACCCAGTCCTAAAAATGTGTCCTGCACTTTATGGAGTCTATAAGCTGAGGTCACAAGTTATGCTTATTTCTAGTATTGATTGAGTGCATGTTTTTTTTACAAAATTACTAATATTTTGATGTACAAATAATATGTTTGCATAAATATACTGTGAAGCCACTGTGAGGATACTAATTTGTTTAAACTTATCTCTGAGAGAAGCTCGAGAGCTCAAATTATAAATATGGATTGCACTATCTAGCCAGGCCAGCCGGGAGGCGGCACTGACAGGCGTTCCCCTCTGCCAAATGTACGTGATTACCAATCACGTCGGTTATATAAAACTGCACGCACTGTCACGCTGTCCCTGTGTGTGTGTGTGTATGTGTGAATGTACTTGTGAGCGTATGGTTTATGCTAGTGTTTGATAATCTTGTCGTGTGCATGTCATGCGTATTAAAGCCCCCCCACCCCCCAAAGTGACAGACTTTATTGCATAGACATTAGTGCATGTGAGGTCTCCAGGCTGGCTTACTCAAAGATATTAGGAGATTCCTTGAAAATTTCAACTATTTATTTTGTGCTGTGACGAGAGATAACATAGGGCAAAAAATCAAAAATAAAATTGCCTTGCTGAGTTTCTTGCCGGAGTCTTCGTCAGTTAGTGATATAAATATTTATTTACAACATAATACAACAATATAAAAAAAACTTCTTCGAGGCTGCCGCTGCTGCCGATCGGCAAGGTTCCCAGAAGGCTGGCAGCGTTTCCTCTTTGGATGGCCAAGCTGATGCGTTGGCGGAAAAAGCTCCAAATTCAAATTTCGTCAGTTTAAGTGTAAGTATGTTGAACCGGTGGTAGAGTCAATTGTAACGTTCATAAGTGCCTTACCAGGGCCTAAACTGAATAAATGAGTTTTGATTTTGATTTTGTTCTCCCCCATGAAGTGTTAGGGATACTTCACAATACTATTTGAATTTTTTTTTTAACTATTAGGACTTACCTAACAACAGGTGGGAAACGATGGCCCCACATCACTTCCCTGGGCAAATATGACGTCTGGCTTTGAGTGAAGGTGCCCATAGACGCAGATGCTCCCTTCAAACTCACTGTTATTTCGTAACTGAAATATTTTCCATAAATTAATAGTTATTTGTTATACAAGAGTGTAAAGTTGCTTTTTAACCGGGTGCTCAATTTTCAATTTCCTTTTGGAATCAATGAGCACGAGGTGAAAAATCTTTGAACTCGAGCGCAAAAAAGGAAATGGCGCGCGCAAAGCAAATTAAAAAAAAAGTACACCAATAAGGTTCCGAGTCTGAGTTTTTAACAAAATAAATGTGTATGATAAATTCGACACCATGGAGGGAGAAGTAAATAGGTTTAATGGTGTTTTGAATTCACAAACTTAGTGCACACGATGTTCTATTTACTTTATCATCTAGCGGATAACAACGGCTTTTACACTCAGATATCGAAGAACAAAAATACTCTTTACGAGATGGGGTGATGAAAAATTTTTTTAGAAGTTTATTTGATTGTCAACTGGTGCTGGTAGTAGGGACTGGTCAGCTTGGGTTTGTTATTTACTAAGGCTTTAAATTTTATGTTTTTTAAGCAACCATTACACGCTTTTTAAGGCGATGATAGCTCAGTGGTAAGTGACGTCGAAGAATACCGTGGCGAAGGTCGTGGGTTCGAATCCTACAATGAGCTTGAGCTTTCGGTGAAGGAAAACATCGTGAGGAAACCATAGCACGGTGGTAGGGTACTTTGTAGTACCCGACTGGCTGGCTACCACCCTCAAGTTGAAAATCTGTCGCCAAGCACCTATCGGTGTGTTCCGACAGCTGCACTTGAGAGCCAGTTCCCATCTAGGCTTTGTGTGCTTACCACCTTCGGCCACATCATCACTTACTATGGTGAGATTGTGGTCAAACACAAGCTTATCCAGAATAAAAAATAAAATAAAAAACATTTTCTCTGATGGGGCATTTATTTACCTGTAATTGGCTACATGGTCAGGCGTGTAACCGTATAATGGGCTGTTCTGATCGATTACGTGTACCAGGGTCACAGGCCACAGGAGGAACTGGCGTTGTTGCAGACTCAGCGTCTCGGCGTAATAGCGTATCACTTCACCCTCTTTTGTTCTGAGGAAAGTATTACAAATTCAGGACTTAGATTGGTGTGTGCTTATATCTAAGGAAGAACCAGCAGGCAGCAGGATTCTCATCTGATTGCGTAGTTCAATAATAACTCGACAAAAATTTACCTAAACAAGTAATATTATATTGGCGCCTAGCTGGCCCAACACACGTAGGTAACGAAGTAAGTAGCTCAATTTCTCCAAAATTTTCCAATTCACGAGGCAAAATTTCCAATTTGTCGGTCCCTAAAATATTGCCGAATTGGTTCAGCCGTTCTCAAGTGAACGAAAACTTTTATTTATATAGATGGTCCATAGTAAAATTTCATTTTAGGAGCCAAAATTCTCTATGGTCAGTAATCATTATAAATCTTTCATTGGTACTTGGTTAATCGGTATTAAGAACTCACCTATACGTGTGTACGAAGTGTGCTGTGAACTCAGAGCTGATGATGTGGTCGTAGTTGAGGTCCCAGGCTCTCATCATCAGGCAGAGACGCCCGTCACGCATGCTTATCTGGAAACAATCATAACTTGGGTTAATTTGACGTAGGATAATCTTTCTGGTAACGCTGTGAGATCAATGTAAAATGTGAAGTTGAACCTGACCTAGTCAGATGGTGTCAATTTTTTCTGAGTTTCTTGCCGGTTCTTCTCAGTTGTTTTTTTTTATTCTAGATAAGCTTGTGTTTGACCACAATCTCACCATGGTTAGTGATGATGTGGCCGAAGGTGGTAAGCACACAAATCCTAGATGGGAACTGGCTCTCAAGTGCAGCTGTCGGAACACACTGATAGGTGCTTGGCGACAGATTTTCAACTTGAGGGTGGTAGCCAGCCAGTCGGGTACTACAAAGTACCCTACCACCGCGCTATGGTTTCCTCACGATGTTTTCCTTCACCGAAAGCTCAAGCTCATTGTAGGATTCGAACCCACGACCTTCGTCGCGGTATTCGACGTCACTTACCACTGAGCTATCATCGCCTTAGTTTTCACTTTGACTTTGATTACTTTAAAATTTTCGAACCCCCTAAAGTATGTTGTGATTGTGACCCTTATAATTTTGGTTGGCATTGTATTATGCTTAGGTCCTCAACTGTTTCCAATCGACAGATGCATAATTTTTCCCTTTTAACATATGACAAAGGTATCCTGTATTTAACCTTTCCCAAAAAGTGAGACCATAACTGTAAGAACAATATATTACGCACCACTGCTTTCTTGCTGAAGCCAACTCCATCCCGAGACAGTTTCTCAGGTCGCGTCAGCTTCGCGTACACCACACAGGTAAGAACACCTGATAGACCCGTACCAAGAATCAGCTGTAACAATTAAAAGTTTATCTGTGTTAGATCCCAGCAAATCCAACTGTCCAATATCCGAAAGCCCTTTTTGTTTTACGTTTTTATGGTCTCGCCAGCCAAGCAGGCCAAACAAGGAGTAAATGATCCAAAATGTTATATGCGAAGTGATTAACGAAGTAATCTTCATATACCTAGTGTTGGTATGTACTACATGTAATATGCATTCACGTATTCTATTATATTTTGAAATGAATACAGCGCTTCGGCCTTCATTTTATGTAGAAGACAGATTATATCGCGTAATAGCGAAATGTCGCATACAGGTTTGCACGAAAAATAGGTAATCAGTTTATACTTTTGTAAATTAATAGGTGATGCGCAAATCTGTGGAATGGAACTATCAGCAGTGGATATAATCAAAGCTGAATTTGATAATGATCACGTCATTCTAAAGCCACAAAAATGGTGTTAAAAAACTATAAGCAAGATCAAAAGTTGTAAGGAAATTTGTTAATTCAAAAATTACCTGCATTATAAATAAAAATATTGACTCCGGACATTCTTCGTCTATTGCACGATCTCCAAAACCAATTGTAGTCTGTAACAATATGTTATGTTAGTCCTAATTATACGTAGTTGTGAATGTTTTAATAGCATCGTATTAGATGCCATGGGATGCAACCGTGGGATGCAGCAATTTCTGGCCCATAATTCCCGTAAATATACTATCATCTAAGTAATCATTTTAGATTAATAATTAAATCTATGTCTTATTGCCGACATCTTTTATACAAATCTAACTACAAAGGCACTAACCTTTAGGCAAAGCCCATGAATTGAAGGTTTTCTAATAATAAAATTTACTCATTCACTCAGGTTAAATCCAAAATGTTTTATGTTCATTACATTTTGTAGTCTGGAATCTGAACCATAATTAAAACAGAAAAGAAAAGTGAGGGTATATATCTGACTGTTTTAAAAAGAGATTCCGACCCCAACTCAATTCCGAAAAATGGGTTAAAAGCGGTCACGAGTTGCTTAAACAGGAAGCATCACATACAAGCATTATAATGTAACCTAAGAATAATCCAATTACAAGACGAGAGTGCATTGTGTAAGATGGACCATTTCTTTGATCCAATCTCGCTGACCAATTTTATAATCTATCTCCATCCGCGTTTTGTAATTCCGTAAAAGAGGAAGCGCCCGCCAATAGTCCTTGATTGTACCAAATTGTACCTTGACAAAGGATATTAGATTAGTTTAATCGTGTTTAGGATCATCTATTTTGTGCAGCAGAAGTACAATTGCTCTCGACTAGAGAATATTGTAAAAGGTTTCACAAAAGAGGAATGAGGAAAGGCAAATGCAAGACTAGCAGCATCCAATGTACAGGTTTTAATCGCTGCAATTGACCCTAATATTATAAAAAGGTAAAGTTTGTGTGCTTGTGAGGTTGTAGGGGGTAATAATGTGATTGAGACTACAGCATGGGGTTCTTCAAAAGAGGAGTAAGAAGGTTTATGCAAGGTCGGCAACGCGCTCGCCTCTGGTGTTGCAAGCGTCCATAGGCTACGGTAACCGCTTACCGTAGCCGTAAGCCGTAAGCTTGTTTGCCATCTAGTGGTATATAAAAAAAACTCTGGATCTACTGAACCGATTTTGAAAATTCTTTTACCAATATAAAGCCACGTTATTTGTGAGTTTCATAAGCTGTATTTTTATCCCGGGAAATGATAAGATCGCACGGAATGCGGGTGAAACCGCAGATGACAGCTATTTCATAAATTCGGTGAATTCCTTTTGATTACATTTGTGCAGGAAATCAATTTATTTATCTGTGCCGTTGATATCATCATTTCAACTTAAAGGAGGTCCATTGCTCTGCTGGATACGAGCCTCTTCCATGGCGCACCGTAAAACATCGTGAGGAAACCACGGTAGAGTACTTTGTAGCAGTGAAAATCGATTCAAAGTATCTTGGATTGTAATTCCTGCCTAACTCACTTCATTGTATCTTATTCTATTTCTAGCCTCAATCACAATTTATTTATGAACACATTATATTTATGAGTGAATGTGACTGGAGTAGTTATCTGCCCACATTTGGGGTATTTACAGCTGAGCAGGTCATGAAAGGTCTCGCCGTAAGTCTACATTATCTTTATGTAGAGAGTTAGAGACTATTTCGAAAAAAAAAACCGGTCATGTGCGAGTCGGATTCGCGCATTGAGGGTTCCATAAAAACTTTTTCACTCCTCTTGCTCAAAAAGACCGTCATTGTAGCGTACCAGAGCGGTGAAAAAATAGCAATTCATCCTCTAGGTGTGTCAAATGACAATGAGCCTACAAAAACGAAAAAGTCTTTAGTCATAAGTAGAATAATCATGAATAAAGACTCGACTTATTACTGTTTCATAAAAAAAGAACTTCATTTTAATTTTGAAAATCTCTGGTAGAATGCATGCAATGTGTTGCGGCTACACAAGAAACAAAAAAAAGAAATTATAAACTACATATTTCATATTGTATTGGATTGCTTTATTTTTTCGCAATCGTAGTGAAAAGTTTAGTGTAACACACGGCGCTAAAACCCATTAAAACTCGGTTTCTATTTATGGGTCATTTTAGCCCTTTGTATAACAATCTACTATTATGTGTGTAAATAGTTCGTTCATCACGAGAATCGAGTCTTGTGTTTAAAGTTATGAAAATCTTACTACCAGAGTCATGGATAAATTCTTTGTAACCTTTGTGTTAATTCAAAGTCTAGACTGGTACATATAATTTTAACCAACCTTGTCTGGTCTGTTCCAGTATTAAAACATTACTTGTTACATTATGACCACAATCTCAGCTTGGTAAGTGAGGATGACACTTAATTAAGTACACGAAGCCTAAAAAGAACTGGCTAAACATACTCTTATATTAGTAGGTAGTTGTTTCGTCGGAACACACCGACAGGTGCTCGGCGACAGATTTTCAACTTGAGGGTGGTAGCCAGCCTGTCGAGAACTACAAAGTACCCTACCACCGTGCTATGGTTTCCTCACGATGTTTTCCTTCACCTCAGCTCAAGCCCATTGTAGGATTCCAACCCACGACTTTCGCCGCGGTATCCGACGTCACTACCACTGAGCTATCATCGCCTTTAAATGATGATAAAAATGTCACCACTGAGCTATCGCAAATCAAATACCTGAGCTTCAACCGAAGCGAGGAATATGGTAACGAAGTCCTTTCCACCGGTGATACAGGTTCTCTTGGGAGGATCAGGCTCGAGGTCGTAGTGGGCCAGCGCTGTGATGTACCAGAATACCGCGAAGACCAGCCAGATTGCGAAGTGCACCACAATTGTGCCGATTACTATCCAACGCCAACGGAGGTTGATCTGGAGATGGATCATTTAATTTATCATCATTATCAGCCCTAAATTTCCTTGGATTAGTTTAAATAAGCCTGCAATAACTAGATACTTTTTAGGTAGTCAAAAAAAGAAACTGTAACGTATCAAGTTCAAAATTTTAATGATCTTTATAAGATCATTCTCAGTTTTCCACAAAATCATGTATTTCATTTTAAAAAATCAAAATTAAAAATGTTCACAAAGTACACAATCACTTAAGGAACACTTATTGAAGGTCATCTTATTGCTATTTTTGATGCTATTGTTACCACCATTTCCAAATAAAGACCTGTCAGGAGAAGAAACGGCGAAACAAACTCCCCGGTTTTTTTTACAATAGTCCCTCTTTTCTCTTTTAAATATAATAATGAATACATTGTATAATATCGTTTCAAAGTCAAAGTCAAAACCATTTATTCAGTTTAGGCCCTAGAAGGGCGCTTATGAAGGTCGAATTACAGAAGTTACCACCGGTTCGGAAGTCAGCTTTCAACTGAGAAGAACCGGCAAGAAACTCAGCAAGGTTTCATTTTTTAAATATTTTTGAACCATCTGACTATATTGGCTTTTTTTTTTCAATTTATTCTTAAAGTAATACATAAAAAAATTCAGACTTTTTAAGAGGAGCAACTCATTGCCATGCTTTGCCAATGGTTGGCGTAACGTAGAAAAGCATAGTCCTTACTATAATTTTTGAATAATGGTAACTTGTGCTGAATTTTATATGTTTATTTGACATGTTAATGGTATTGATCAATATTTTTTTTTTTTTTTTTAAAATAATTTTAATTAATAACTGAAACATGTGATCTTGCACAACTTGCACAAGTAAGGCTATAGTTACTGGGGCCCTACTAATATTACCTAAACTGGATTGTTTTTCTGTCAATAGTCACTTTTGGCCATACATTCTGACGTCCTTTGACACAAAGGCGATTCAGTTTAGGCCTAGTTGAGTCGCATGAAAAGTTGTGATAACCCAAGTACTGCACAGCTAATTGCGCGCTAAAGTCGCTTAATTGATCGATTGACATTCTGCGAAGTTTTTCATCCATTCCTTCAATCCTAGTTTATAAAAAAATTTGAGCAGCCTCTATCAATAAAACTTACCAAAGTATGAAAAGTATCATTTAGAAGCCTGATCTTTTCGAAAGGCACATTTGAGATAAGGGCAACATTTTCTATTCCAGTTTTCGAGACCAATCTCTTAGGATACTCTCCATATGCCACTTTATTACGCAGCGGTGGTGGATTCCTGCAAACACTAGATAAAAACACAAAGATGTTACACGACGAAAACGTAATTACCTATGTTTGGTAAAGAATTACCGGTGTAATACAGCAGTTTTATGTTTGATAATACGATAGCAAACATTGGCCAAACGTAATAAATACCGCATTGTAACGTTATATTTGAAATTACATAATTGGTGCACGTTTTTAAATGAATGATGTACTGCCTAAGTCACTGCAGCGGTCAAGCGCAGTTTACTGCATTACTTGAGGCCCTGTGGAAGTAAATTCCTTTGAAATTGCACAGAGGGAATCTTTGGTTCCAATGTGTGAAGATGGGCTTCCTACGGAAGAAACTGTAATGTAGATACTTATGTAAGACGCTCTCTATATCTGAATGTGATTTAACGACTACATAAACCAAAATTCCTGTGACAGTTTTTAGTCTAAAAGGGAAGAATAAATTAAAGACGTGGGGTTGTTGTACATTATGTTGTATGGGGACAATTCGTTGTTGATACATACAAACATTCTTATATACATAAATAGAAAATGCTTGACTTACTGACTCATCAACGCCCGGTCTAAACCCTTGGACCTAGAAAGCTGGTATTTTTCACAGGTGTTGTTTTAATTTTTCTAAATTGAACCTCTAAAGGAGTAAAGGTACGCGGGTGAAACCGCTGGGCGGCTTGTAATCTAGTCGAACAGTGTTACTATTGTTTATAATCAAGTTAATATTATATTAATACTTACTTAATTGATTGTATGGGTTTCTTCTTCTCAGTCCGCGGAACAGCATTACGCACCCCAAGCTTCACGTCGTCGTGCTGTCGAACGTTCAAACTTGAGTTACTCTGAGTTATAATGATTTTCGGCAGCTGCTTTGACAATTTCCTCAGCCTTTCAGATTTCGTCTCCGAAATAATACTTTCCATAGATTTCTCATTCTCCATTTTGAAAGCTATTTTTGGCTTTTCACAAGCATTTTGGGCTTCCATATATTTGTTTTCTTTAATTGCTTCGTAGTCCGGATCATCTTGATATTCATCACCACTTTGTAAGTTCACTTCGTAATCTGTATCTTCTATATGTTCATGCTCATTTACATCTTTTAGATACATGAGACATTCATCGTATATTTGGTTTATTTCATCTAATTCTATATCCTTTGATAATAGCGTTTCGTTCTCCATAATATTATAAATATTAGATACTAAAATAAAATATTTACAAATACATATCTTGTTCTATTATACGCCCATTTAAACTCCATATAATATAGATAGAATATAGAACCGCTGAGGTCGTCCCAACTAGGGGCGACCTCAGCGGTAAGTCGTCTAAAGATTTACATACCGGTTGAGAGCCCTAAGCGCTCGCCGAATAGTCCGCGTAAGGGTCCCTTAGACCTCCACCTTTCTGTCCTCCCCAAAAAAAAAAAAACAAAGATTGAATATCGAGTTCAAATCGCTGCCCGTGGGTAAAGTGCCCAGAAGGCTGGCAGCGTTACCTCGTTGGATAGCAAGGCTTATCCTTTGTCCGAGGTAAGAACCAGCCCTTTGGTCACCAAACAGTTATATTTAGCGCGTCGACAGCTCCTTAAAAAAACTGTCGTGCTACATACACCCTAGAGTTTCTACTACAATAATTAATTTTTTATCGAAAATTTAACTTGGTTTTATTATCACTCACTTTTCTAAACCACTACTCCCATAACTTTACAAAATCCTCAGTATAGTTTGGTACCTAATGTGTGAATTTTTGCGACGCACAACATTCACTATCAGATTGTTATCAGTGTTATCTCGTTATCTGGTGCTAATTGGCCGAGACGTGCGCCTTCTAAGCTCGCAGATTCACTATGACCTTGCCGCAGGATGATGGCGGTTATTCTGTGACAAGTTCAATTGAGTTTGTTGAGTGAGTTGACAGCGTCGGCTCTAGCCCATGTAGCGCCCGGGTGTAATGAAATACCCTGGCGCAAAAAAGTCAAAGATAAACAATCCCAAGCAAAAGTTCTCTCAAAACCGTCTCAAATTGTGTTGGGTAATACTAGTTAATTTTTTTAAGTTGTATTCACAAAGCTTTGTACAAAAGGCAATAAATTTTTACGACTCATATTTAATCTCTTTCTGATTCGTTGTTTTTACGGAAAATTCCACGCCGCGGTTTCACCCGAGTTTTCGATAAAGTCAAAGTCAAAACCATTTGTTCAGTTTAGGCCCTAGAAGGGATATGAATGGAGTCTATAACAATCGAACATAATGTAGCTTTATTACTGAAATAATTTTCAAAATATTTTCGGATATTAACTACGTACCTCGTACATCGAAAGTTACATACTTTACCTATTTTTTTAAGCCCTTCGTGAATATTTTTCAAATATCTTTATGTGTAATAAACACCATAAAACACTGGTGTTACAAGCTTTTATTCAACTTGCAATGTATGTATGTAACTATGTTTGTTCGGTGTGAATCTTGCAACTCAATTTTGAAGCAGATATCTTTAACCGATTGAGCTGAAATGTTGTATACACGTTTAGTTTGGATGACAATGCATGGTCAGCTGTGTGACGTCATTCTAAATCCAACATGGCGGAACACCTAAGATAGCGGACTATTATTTTTTAATGCACTCCTACAATATGGGTATCAAATGAAAGGGCTTGCTGAGAACTCGAAAAATAAAGTGAAGTCACGCTAAATCCAAAGCTTGTTTTTAAAGTTTTTTTAAACTTGATATAGAGTTTTTTAATATGGTTTTGTTACAGAATACCCCAGGCGGCAGTTGTGCGGTGCTCATGCAACCGAATAATCTCTGAGCTATTAGCTATTATCACATAACTAACAACCAGCGTAGGTACTGTTAGTTTATATAATTAACATCATAGTCTGCGTCATTGTGGGATCCATTTGTGTTTTTAAGGTGTTTGACTGATTTTCGTCTCAATAGCTTAGTTCCTTTTGCTGAAAAGAGCCGGCAATAAACTCAGCAATTACTCTTTTCAAAAACACACTTTTACACGGTGGTAGGGTACTTTGTAGTACCCGACTGGCTGGCTACCACCCTCGAGTTGAAAATCTGTCGCCAAGTGTGTGTTGAAAATCTATCGGTGTGTTCCGACAGCTGCACTTGGGAGCCAGTTCCCATCTAGGCTTTGTGTGCTTACCACCTTCGGCCACATCATCACTTACCATGGTGAGATTGTAGTCAGACACAAGACCTATACAGAATTAAAAAAAGACAACTTACACCTATTACATTCAATAATTATTTATCTAGTCTCACTGATAATATTTGCGTGTTATGGCGGCAAAAATAGTAATTTATAGAATTTAATTATGACTGACTTAGTAAACAACAAGCAGACCAGCCACCACAAGTGTGACGCGTGTGGCAGCCACCGCCCTCCTCGCCTGTTACATCAGGTAATAAAATAAATAAAAAAGGTTAAGAAAACCAACATAAATAAGGCATGTTTTAATTTCAGCCTATTTAATAGATACATACATATTATAATTTTTATAGATATTATGATGGACTTATTTATTATATTCGTATCTTTCTCGCACGTAAAAGGTAACATAACTTCATACGAAAACATGAGGACCTTAGCCCTTTGTAATAAGGTTGACATTACAACGATCAATGTGAGAAGAATCGCGTCTTACGTCAAAAAATTAGGCAGTCGTTCCACCTGATAGTACGTGACTATCAATCACCATAACCAGGGAGATCAAAAGTATTGCCTATCTTTATAAATCGTAAGAGGCAAAGTTAACATTTTTTTTTTCTTCAGTAGGTAATATATTTTCATAATAAATATTTTATTAACTTCTTTACTAAATATATCAGGTAACACGGTGATAATGTTAATTACTATAATGCAGGTACCTAAGCCAGGTTTTAGACGGCAGTTAAAAAAAACTATTGGACATAGATATTATAAGTAAAAAGGTCAAGGTAGACACAACATTCACACATAAATAAGTTACCTAATATTGCAATATCCACACTATATTATGGCATTTTTGGTCACTTTTACTATTTAATTGCAATCGGTACGTCAAGTGCATTCGTTGAAGCCGGCAATGCGTCACAAGTCAAAGTAAGTTAATTAGCCTATATATAACTTTTTACTTATAATTGCTTTTGGAGGTTTTTTCATTATTTTATGTTAGTTATATTAGACATAATATTAAATATAGTCTATACATTCATGAATACAATAAATTAATTAAATTCTTTATATGGATGTCACAACCCGATTATAATAAAACTCTGATAACACAACCCTGGGGACAAAAAAAACAAAATAATAAAACTCATAACATTTGATTTAAAAAAAAGTGTAAAGAAATAAAAATAAAACAATAAATTAACCATTTATTTATAAATAATATGAATTAATAAAAAATCTAGTTTGTCTCAAAATAATAAAATTCCTAACATTTATTTAAAAAAAAGTGGAAAGAAATAAAAATAAAACAATAAATTAACCATTTATTTATGAATAAAATGAAATAAAAAAACAATCTTCCAAAAATTATAAAGAAATAACTTACAACAGAAATAGTTTCAATATTACTTATTCTTCTATACAAGGAATCACAACAGTTAATTTGTATACATGTACTTTACATAAGAACGTTGCAAGAAATGTTATGTCCTTTTTCTTCTCGTGGAACACAGTCTAAGTAAAAAAAGGACGAAAGATTTCATATTTATGTCGCCATTTTTTTTTATTTAAGAGTCTTGGTATATCTTATTTTACTTTGCATATTTATGGCACATATTTTTTGTTAATTTGTTTTTGTGGAAACAACAATGAACAATGTTTTAAGTCAAACAGTTTTATGTTCTATTAAGTATACGACGTTTTAATAATATCTATTTTTATATTGTATTTAATTTGATAAACAGACATTGCCAAATCACATAACAAATTAAAATTTTGAGACGAAATATATTTTTTTATTCGTTTTTCAAGCAGCTTGATTGTAAGTGACTCGTGTTGCCGCCCTTTTTTATTATCTGTTATAATTTATTTAAATATATAAAAAAAACATTTTTTATTAGATGTTCACAGCCATTAATCATAAAAAAGACACAATAAAAAGAGTGACAAGATTACTAATAATAAAAAATCTAAAAAAGACAATGCCTGTGTATAATTTATTCACAATAAAATCAACACCTATACGATATTCTATGTATACCTACCTACAATATATCTTCGCTTATTTATATCGACGTCAGTAAAAGCGATGACATAATCCATGCACAGTCCACTCGGTCCACAATAACACCGCTCTTCACCGCTTTGGTGGATTATGGGGTTTACTTTTCTTTGAAGATGAATCTATTTACTGACGTCGGTATAAATGAAATGTATTACGTATGAACTTCACACGTTCTTGATGAAATCCTTTTCTTTTGTAGCGTTGTTACTGCAAAAATAGGAAAATTCGGTTTAGTTGTTAAATTCTTACTAACTAAAGTTTTTACAAAAGTTGAATGTAACAACTTTAGGTACGCCTTGCCGATTATTGTACAATCACATCAACGATTAAAAAAAAGCACCTAAGTATTAACTATGACGATGTTATAAAATACTAGTGGGCCCGGCAGACGTCGTCCTGCCCTGCAAATAAAACTTAGAACCCGATTCCAGCGACACCAATTGTGAAACTAAACCATCTGTCAGTCCGATCTCGAGACATGTCAAAAAATCGTTCTATACAAAATGTATGACAAAAATAATTTTCTTCATTATTCTTTTTTTTTTTTGTGAATTTTTCCTGAATTTTCTTTGCTATAAACCTCACGGAGCCCGAGACCTTTCCAACGAATGCAAAACCGTGGAAATCGGTTCGTGCGTTCTGGAGTTATAGCGTCAGGAAGGAAAACCCGACTTATTTTTATATAGTAGACTAGCGGAGCCGGCAGACGTTGTCCTGCTCTAAAATTAAAACAAAACTTAGAACCCGATTCCAGCTACCAGGTCCAATTTTGTTTTCAAATCATCGAGGAAGCCATTGAAAACACACACAAAATTTCATCCAAATCGGTTCTTTGTTACCATACTCCTCCGAAACGGCTTGACCGATTTTTATGAAATTTTATATGTAGATTCAGTAGGTCTAAGGGTAAGTTGTTATTTATTTTTTATACCGCTAGATCTCACGGGAACGCGGATCCTACGGGAACGCGACTGAAACCGCGGGGGACAGCTAGTAAAAAATAGATAACAACCTATTCTCACACCTACTGAATACAGATGTAAAGTTTCATCTAAATCGGTCAAGCCGTTTTGGAGGAGTACGGTAACTAAAACTGTGACACGAGAATTTTATATACAGGTGAATTTTTCAAGTGGGCGTGGATGGCCAAATCCTAAACTAAAGGGAATATCGAAAAATGCTGAAAGGAGTCTCGAGGCCGATTTTGATTAAAACTAAAACTGCATCATTCGATTTTCGAAAAAATGTTTTCCCAAGCCAGGAATCGAACCCGATGAATTTGAAAAAAAATTGACAGCCTGTATTATTACACCATCCGATAATGTTGCTATAAATAAAATATATCTAGAATAAAAGCGACAGAATCTATATACAGGATAGATTCTGTCGCTTTTATTCAAGATTTTATTTAACTTGTTAGTTAATATGTTTGTGTCAAATCTTACAATATCATTTGAAGCCAGTATCACACAACCCACTGAGCTGGAATTGTGCACACACTTTTGGTGTTAGAGACTTATACTATCTTGTATACTCAAAATAGACACCGCGGCGAAGGTCGTGGGTTCCAATCCTACAATGAGCTTGAGAAGGAAAACATCGTGAGGAAACCATAGCACGGTGGTAGGGTACTTTGTAGTACCCGACTGGCTGGTTACCACCCTCTAGTTGAAAATCTGTCGCCAAGCACCTGTTGGTGTGTTCACAGTTGCACTTGAGAGCCAGTTGCCTTTAAGGCATTGTAATAAGGTGTACAACACATTGGCAATCCCCTTGGTATTGCTAATGTCTATAGGCGACGGTAGACACTTACCACCAGGTGACCCGTCAGCTTCGTTGTCACTTGTGACATAAAAAAAAATACGTAGAAACAGTGACTACAATTTGATTGCAGGACATTTCTTTTACAATTCCATATCTGTTATGTTTAAAATAAGCTCGATGTCGGGCTCTATAATGGGAATGCAAAATAACATTAAAATGGACAAGTTTATTTGATGGAAAATTGATACAAATTAAAAAGTGGACAAGGCGACCAAGCTGCTGACAAGTTGACAACACAAATTCTTTTAATTTTTCTAAACAACACTCAGTATACAGAAAACAAAACACAAAAAGCAGTTTCTAATAGCTATGGAAATTAATGTGATGATAATTGAGGCATACAGTCCATGGATGTTGATCAAATAAGCTTCTTTTTAGGGTTCCGTACCCAAAGGGTAAAAACGGAAACTCTATTACTAAGACTTATTGTCCGTCTGTCTGTCACCAGGCTGAAGAACCGTGATAGCTAGACAGTTAAAAGTTTCACAGATGATGTATTTCTGTTGCCGCTATAACAACAAATACTTAAAATAGAATAAAATAATAATAAAAATAATTGTATTGATTGTGTGACCGGTTTTTTTTTTATTAAATGTCAAAACGACAGTTTATATGGAGTTTTGTATTAAATACTGACTTGTGACGTCATAAATGTATACCATTAAAAAAGGCGACTATTACCAGAATATTTTATTGTAAATATAATTTTATTTAGGTACCTATTTACTTTTATTTTTCTTTTGTACAAATAGCATAGTATAGGTATCATTTAAATTGTAAAATTGTACAAAAACATATAATACATGGAAAAATACATAAAATACATTTGACAGCGTCAAACTTGACGCATCAAAATTTCTCGGCATAAATATTTTATTATTTTAATATTAATTTTATCGTTTTGTTTCAGATCGGTGGTTGGTGTGCGCGTCTCGTATCCTGCCGGGAGGTGATCTGCCGCCTCCAGGGCTGCATCTCTTTCTGCGCAATCGGCATAGGCGGCCATCAACACACCCGGTCTCAAGATAATTTTAGTGCTATGTTTTAGTTTTATAAATGCTCCCTTTGGGCATACATGTTGGTCCTGGCACCAATTCTGACCCACAACCTTGCAGCCAGGTTAGTGGTACATCGCATGAAAATTTGCTGAGATGTGGGCAGTGTTCTCATCCTCGCTATTTTCGTGGAAACCGTGGTCTGAAAATTCATATTGGAAAGGTACATAAACCTGTTTCAGTATTAATCAATCAGACTAGCTCTGCTAATTCTGGCATTTTAAATTCGACCACAAATTCAAATACTTCCGAGCAACCGTTTTGGCAAAGGATTTGTTTTTTAAAAAATAATGTTCCGGTATTAAAGCGAATACCTCGCGGAGCACGTTTCTGTGTGGCTTCAGCTTTATGTCTATCTATAGACAAAATTCTTAGCCAGAATTCGCAGAGTGCTTGGGAAGAACTGCTCACATTTTCTTACAGGGTGCTGCATGTTCCTAATCGCCAGCAAAATGAGATCTCTCTAACTCAAAAAATAAAAAATAATTGTTCACTTCCAGAATTGGCCTCAATTCCAATATATTCGAAAAGTCAATTTATCAATCAGGCAAACCCTATTAGAAAAATTGAAAATAAAGCCAACGACGGCGATTTCAAGGGAGCAGCACAGCTTTTATTTTCAAGCGATGTTGTCGCTGCAGACACACCTGAAACCCTCTGTGCTTTAAGGTCTAAACATCCACCTCCGCTCCCAAATATAATTTTTCCGGATCCCCCTTCATCTGACCAAACCAGTCTAAATTGTACCTCCAAAGATCTTCTAAATGTAATTTTATCCTTTAAACCTGGCTCTGCTGGCGGCCTCGACGGTTTTACACCACAGCATTACAAAGATCTTATTTGTGGTGCCGCCGGGGACGCTGGCACTAAATTGTTATCGAGATTAACCTCTCTTATAAATTTTATGTTGGCAGGAAAGGTGCCGAGCCCCATCACCGAGATCATTTATGGGGCCAACCTTTGCGCCCTTTCCAAAAAAGACGGTGGTATAAGACCGATCGCGGTGGGTAATACTATCCGTCGTATGGCTTCCAAAATTTGCTGTCGTCACATTCTCCCGATAGCTACTGATTTATTTCAACCAATTCAACTTGGTTTTGGCTCAAAGGGAGGTTGTGAGGCAGCGGTACATGCGGCTCGGACCTTTCTTTTAAATAACGGAGGTGATGTTCTGCTTAAGGTTGACATAAAAAATGCATTTAACTCTGTCGATAGGGCCGCTATGTTGACACAAATAAGGGATATTTGTCCTGACATATATTCTTACTTGTGGCAATGTTATGGCCATCCTACAAAACTTTTTTATAAAACACAACCGATCATTTCCGGTGTAGGTTGTCAGCAGGGCGATCCTCTCGGTCCTGCCATTTTTAGTTTGGCCATTCAACCAATCATATCTAAATTACAGTCTAAATTTAATGTTTGGTATCTAGACGATGGAACTCTTGGAGGTGATGCGACTTCTGTTATCAGAGATTTAAAATCTCTAACTGAAAAATTTAAAAAAATTGGTCTTGATTTTAACTGCTCCAAATGCGAGATCCTAGTTTCAGATTCTGTTCCTGAATCTGAGAAATCCAAAATTATTCAAGATTTTAATGATTTGGCACCAAATATTAAATTAATCTCAAGGGATTCGCTTCTTCTTCTCGGAGCCCCCGTCTTAGATGAATCCTTTCCTGGGTTTTTTGAGCAAAAGATACAAAATTTTAATGAATCCTCTCATCGACTTTATGACATAAATGCGCATTATGCATTTTTTATTGTACGACTATGTCTTTTTGTGCCGAAGTTTACGTATTTACTCCGCTGCACCCACTTATTCAAATTCGATCAATTATTAGAAACTTTGGACAACATGATCAAAATTTCTCTTTCTAAAATCCTAAATTGTTGCCTAGACGACAACAAAGTGTGGTCTCAAGCCACCCTACCCGTACGATATGGTGGCCTAGGAGTGCGTAAAATTTCTAGCGTATCACTGCCGGCATTTCTGTCCTCGGTATACAGTGTGAGTGACCTCGTCAGATCTGTTTTGGAACCAACTATTGGATCTGTTGAGGTTTCTTACCTATCCGATGCCAGAAATGCTTGGCAGGTAGCTTGTCCAGGCACAAATATTCCGACTTTGAGTCACTCTCAGAGAGAATGGGACAAACCTCTTTGCGAAAAAACTTGGCAAATTTTATTTTCTGATTTTTCTACTGATTCGGACCGGGCACGTTTGTTAGCTGTCTCTCAGAGTGAATCAGGTCACTGGTTGCAAGCCATTCCATCTAGTAATATCGGGACTTTGTTAGACCGCATAACATTAAGCTTGTGCATTTGTCTTCGTCTTGGTTCCAGGTCCAATCATCCTCATCGCTGCCGCTGTGGGGATCTTGTCAATGAGCTCGGCCATCATGGGCTTTCGTGTTCTCAAAGCGCCGGTCGTATTTCACGCCACGTGGCTCTTAATGATATTATCCGTAGGGCTCTTGTTGTCGCCGGCGTGCCTTCTGTACTCGAACCAGTCGGTATTTCGCGTGGCGACGGCAAGAGGCCGGATGGTATGACTTTGATCCCGTGGAGTGTCGGCAAGCCGTTGGTGTGGGATGCCACTTGTGTCGATACACTTGCGCCATCTCACTTACCGGTGACTTGTAAAGCCGCGGGAGCGGCTGCGAAAGGTGCGGAAAATTCAAAATTCAAAAAGTACGCCTGTATTGGTCCAAATTATCAATTTATGCCTTTTGCGGTTGAGACCATGGGTCCGTGGGGGTCTGAAGCTCGTCGTTTCGCAAATATTTTATGCAAAAAATTAATCGAGGCCTCGGGTGACCGGCGGGCGGGGAGCTTTTTCCGCCAACGCATCAGCTTGGCCATCCAAAGAGGAAACGCTGCCAGCCTTCTGGGAACCTTGCCGATCGGCAGCAGCGGCAGCCTCGAAGATGTTTTTTATGTATTGTAATTGTACATTTGCATGTATATTTTGTACATTTGTTGTAAATATTACTTAGATAGATAGTTTTATTTCACTATGGCATAATTAATGTTACATCATTATTAATAAACATTTTGGAACGATGTTCCTTATCGCGCGTTGTGAAAGGGGGCTAGACGGAAAAAAATCTTACGAAAAATTGTCACGACACTTTTAGTGTCAAAAGTGCGTTGACCTGTCTCTCTCTCTCTCTCTCCCTCTCTCTTATAGAAAGCAAGCCAGACATTTTTTCATTTATTTCTATATA
Source organism: Ochropacha duplaris (assembly GCA_951361185.1). Lineage (NCBI taxonomy): Eukaryota > Metazoa > Arthropoda > Insecta > Lepidoptera > Drepanidae > Ochropacha > Ochropacha duplaris. The sequence goes on along the minus strand of OX592712.1, from coordinate 617,625 downwards.
TATATATAAATAGACAGGTCAACGCACTTTTGACACTAAAAGTGTCGTGACAATTTTTCGTAAGATTTTTTTTTTAAAAGAAGATCAAAAGTTCGATGAAAACAATAACAAATGTAACAAATACAGTGATATCAACAACACAAAACAAAATTATCTCGAACCTATTTGTACCTTAGAGATGTTAATATACGTTAAAACCATCGGCTACACTTCTGTGGTGAATCTGTAATTAATAAATTCATAATGTACACCCATAAAGGTCATCATTGAGAAAACCTATTTTTCATTAAGCTAATGATTTGATGATGGTTCGATTTCATAGTATATTATACAATTTTACAAGCTTTTATTTAACTTGCAATGTATGTTTGTTTGTTCGGGAATCTTGCAACTCAATTTTAAAGATATTTTTAACCGATTGAGCTGAAATGTTGTATACACGTTTAGTTTGGATGACAATGCATGGTCAGCTGTGTGACGTCATTCTAAATCCAACATGGAGGAACACCTAAGATGGCGGACTATTATTTTTGCACTCCTACAATATGGGTATCAAATGAAAGGGCTTGCTGACAATAACTCGAAAAATAAATGTTCGAAAAACGAAGATGTATCTATAATATTTTGGACTAATGATATTAATTTGCTTGTTCAATAATATATCGATATTGATGGTCTGAATCCTAGCCTGGAATTAAATTAAAGACAGTTTAAGCCCTTACGAAAATCAAAAAGACTTAACTAAAGTTACCAACGTTTCAGAAGTCAGCATTCAACTGAGAAGATTTGAAATAATATTTCACTTTTACAAATCTAAATTTTCTTGTAATATCAGATACATCCACCTCTTATCCTAGTTTATAAATAACTAGCCATCCCCCGCGGTTTCACCTGCGTTTATTTATTTATTAAGTTTACATACACACCCACAGTACACATATTAAAAAAGTTAGTCTTAATTAAAGTGATTTTGGCAGTTTGTCACAATTTACAGATATGTGCACCCATAGGTGTATACAAGCACTAAGTGTAAAATTAAATATGTAAATTAAAATATAATATGACTAGCTTTCCGCCCGCAGCTTCGCTTACGTGGACTACACGATTGTGGCTGATTCGTTTTTTCCAGTTCTAGCGGGATATTTCAAATTATCCAAAAATAGCTATTTTATTTTTCATAAAAACTTTAACACCCCTTTTTACCCCTTTAAGGATTGAAATTCAAAAAATCTTTAATACCATATTTTATTATTTAACATTTAAAGGCTAAATAACAAATTTAATTCATTTCAAATAAAAAATGACCGAGTTTCATACAAACTTTGGACCCCCATTTCATCCCCTTGGGGGGTGAATTTTGGAAAATCCTTTCTTAGTGGATATCTACACTGTATAAGGTATCTATGTGCAAAATTTCAAGTCTCTAGGTTCAGCGGTTTGGGCTGTGCGTTGATATCTCAGTCAGTCAGGACTTTGAATTTTATATAAATTATAATATGATTATAGAACATTCAAAATACAAGTAAAACAAACCGGAAAGAAACCAAAAAAAATTAATAAAACAACACGCATATTAATTATCAATATTTAGTTAAATTAATTATCAATGATCCCGAGGGATCTTATCTTTTCCCGGGATAAAAATATAGCTAACACTTACTTCACCTCTTTATAATATTAGTAATATATAATATAACTCAAACATAGCTCATAGATAGATAAGTTAACGTATCGCGATATGAGCTCCGTATCTCTGATTAACATTTGATCAAAGGTCACCCTGTTCCCTATTAATTGTGTTCGGCGCAATGTGGAATTAGCTAGACGGAAAAAAATCTTACGAAAAATTGTTCGACACTTTTTACGTCAAAAGGTTATTAACCCCACAAATCTCAATGATTCTCTGTCTGTCTGTCTGTCTGTCTCTCTCTCTCTCTCTCTCTTATAGAAAGCAAGCCAGATATTTCTATTTATATATATATATATATATAGAAATGTTTTTTTTTTTTACCTGATGGTAAGTGACTACCGTCGCCTATAGACATTAGCAATACCAGGGGGATGCCAATGTGTTGTACACCTTATTACATTTATTTTAAAGGCAACTGGCTCTCAAGTGCAACTGCCGGAACACACCAACAGGTGCTTGGCGACAGATTTTCAACTTGTGTGTGGTAGTCAGCCAGTCGAGTACTACAAAGTACCCTATCACCGTGCTGTGGTTTCCTCACGATGTTTTCCTTCACCAAAAGCTCAAGCTCATTGTAAGAATCGACCTTCGCCGCGGTATCCGACGTCCCTACCACTGAGCTATAATCGCCTTCAATTCACTTTCTTACTCATCATCTTTCACACAATCTCTTCTGTCTTTCTCCACCCGAATCTAAATAATCTTTAATCCACTACAAACTATAAAATATTTTCTCTTTAATATTCCTTACCTATCACGTGGAATGATGACGTCTTCATCAGACTCGAAGTCGCAGAGATCGTCTCGAGCATAACTTTTGTTGGCGAAGCCTCCCATATCCACTGAAATGTTAATTAATAAGTTAGCCAGGTGAATTTAGGGAGCCCTAAACGTCTCACAGATTGTCCAGGACTACTTGCGCTGGTTTAAAATCATTACCATCAGTATAGAATTTTTTGAAAATGATCTTTTTGTTCTGGATGAGCTCGTGTTTGACTACAATCTCACCATGGTGATGTGGCCGAAGGTGGTAAACACACAAAGCCTAGATGGTTCGAACCCACGACCTTCGCTGCGGTATTCGACGTCACTATCACTGAGCTATCATCACCTTAAATTGTAGAATTAAGTCTCAATACTTAGAAGTGAGGGGATGATTTAAGGTTTTCAAGGACCAGAGAATTTGAAGTCAAAAATCTATCTATAACTACTCATTATATGGAATTAGACAACTTTGTGCAACAAAAATTGTGCGCCTTGAGTTGCCAGGTCCAAAAACACATAAGTCGGACTTAGCGCTTAATTTGACCGGACATTTTACCTTAAAAGCCGGATGAAGGGGGTTAATGCCCCTTATATTTGGACGATATTGGCTGTTTCTTTAAATTTAAATTTTTAACAAATTTATGCTTAAACAATAACACAACTTGCATAGATGATGTAGGTACTGACCTCTAGTGTCATCGAACTTGTCATCCGTCCATTTGTAGTCGTTCTCCGAGTAGAGCGGCGGGAGCGTCTGATGCGGCGTCGGGTACAGGTCCAGGCCCCGCTTCTCGTTCCTCAAACTGTCCGTGTCCACCTCAGACCTCATCCTGAAATAACAATAGGGTACTTGACTACAATGATAATATAGATAAAACTGTTCTTAGCTTTACTGTTCACATTTTTCTAAAACAATTTAGTTATTGTGATATTGGAAAATATCTATGATGTTTATCAGTCAATTAAAATTATTAAATTTTCATGTTATAAAAGATATTTTGACAGCTAAAAGTTTGTTTACGAGCAGGTGACGTCATGATATCACGCGTGACCTAGGCATCATGGCGTCTTAAGGTCATGGCTCACTTATACAACTCCGCTCCCACCCGACAAATAAAATATCATTCAAATATGGGCTTCAGGTCGTGCCCTTTAGATATAGTTTCTATTGGCAACATAAATTAGCAGACAGCTCGCTGTCAGCGAGCTTACCGCCATCAGACTGCTCAGTAGTTGACGCCTCGCTGGCCACGCGTTGTAAACAAGCGAACTGCGCGGTGTCCGCACGCAGACTGCTAGCCTAGACTGCTACTATCTATCGCAAAAAGCGAGAGCGATCGGCGCGTGGACAGCTGGGCGCCTGTTAGCAGTCGTTTTAGTTTAGGGCGGTGTTGCGTGGGAGCCGTGTTGGCGCAGAGTCGTCTAAGTGGGCTATGACCTTTAGCGTTATGGTGGCCTTTTTATTAATACTAGTGATCGCCCTCTGATCGAAATTCGACCAATTTTTTTTTTTTGAAAAGTCAAAACCATTGATTCAGTTTAGGCCCTAGAAGGGCACTTATGAAGGTCGAATTACAGAAGTTACCACCGGTTCGGAAGTCAGTCGATTAAAGAGCGACATTAACCTGTCAAACAACTAGTCAACTCGCGCGTAGTTATCAAAATTTCAAAATTCGCGCCCAATTTTCAAGTAAATGTCATCGTCCCGATTGTCCCATTTGAGAACCAATTGGTGCGGACTCTGAAACCCCGATTGTCCCAAGAAAGAACTGACAGGTTAAAGTAAATCAAGTGATGTTACCTGGTGTAATTCTCGGAACAACTGTACCGCCAGAGAGCGACGGCCAGCATCATCATGCACACGATGACTCCGGCGCCGATCAGCAGCCACACTGTCAGCACTGCTCTGTCGTTAGGCATCAAGAACTCCTGGAAAATTAAACGTCTCATGATGGACTGGTAACATGGAACTCTAGATGGGAACTGGCTCTCAGGTGGAGCTGTCGGGTACTACAAAGTACCCTACCACCATGCTATGGTTTCCTCACGATGTTTTTTTTTCACCAATAGCTCATGTCTCATTGATGGACCGGTAAATAATGCTATGTAATTCTTTGTCTTTCTTTTTATTCTGGATAAGTTTGTGTTTTAACCACAATCTCACCATGGTAAGTGATGATGGCCGGTGGTAAGCACACAAAGCCTAGATGGGAACTGGCTCTCAAGTGCAGCTGTCGGAACCGATAGGTGCTTGGCGACAAACTTGAGGGTGGTAGCTAGCCAGTCGGGTACTACAAAGTAACCTCTTTGAGTTTGAGGCTGTATGGGCTAAAATCCTTTGCCAGTATTACAATAGAGGAAATGTCCCTATTGGACAGTCAACTCAGGTAGCTTCCTGTTACACAATTCCGTCCCTTTTCACGAAATCACTCCCACAGATTGCAGGAAAGATTAAAGATAGTAGTTACACTTGAAAGCCATTTTGTTGGCTGGCTACCACCCTCAAGTTGAAAATCTGTCGCCAAGCACCTATTGGTGTGTTCCGACAGTTGCACTGCACTTGGGAACCAGTTACCATCTAGGCTTTGTGTGCTTACCACCGTCGGCCACATCATCACTTACCATGGTGAGATTGTAGTCAAAACACAAGCTTAACCAGAATAAAAAAAAATTGACTACTGTAAGGTTCTGTATAGCATAATCTTACCGTAATGCCCATTCTGCTAAGCCGCAGAGCGAAAGGATCCCTATTGTTGTATGTACGCCACATGTTCCTCAGATCCTCCTCATTGAGCCTTGGTTCCATGTCTTCGTCTTCATACCACAGCGGTATCCCGAAGGTAACTACAGCGCATTGCTCGTATCCTGGCCAGAGGACGTAGCAAGGGGCAGTGTTCATGATCTGGGTTACATTGACCCTGGAATTATATCGTTAAAGAATGTTAGTACAGTGTCTTCCAAGTACAGAAGTTTGGGATTAGATACTTGAACGAGCATACCGCTCGTCTGATGTTGGGCGATTTTTAAATCGAAGTTCGCAGAATCGATTCACAAGTTAAACGAGTTGTAGAAGATCGATTTGTCCAAAATGGATCCTTTTCGATTTTAGTTTTTATGGGAAATAGAAGAAGTATCATAATAATCGTTTTTTATCATATTTTTTAATAAGTGAACATTAAAATAATGGATATTTAGTACTGGAAAATGTATCTTACTTTCAACTAATTGAAAATAATTTCAAAGTTAATTTTTTATGAAACAGAAAAAATCGTAACTCGATTTTGTAGTGTTTTAGATCCAAAAATCGATTCTTAGTACTTGCAACACCAGGATTATTGAGATTGAAACCAAAACCCAAACTCTTTTGAAATACGCTACTATTTTTTGAGAGAATTAAGCTTTAGACAGCTCTTGTCGTTCAGGATTTTATACAGGTGATAATTTTAAGACTCCCCAAAAACTTTAATTGGTATAAATAAATTGTATTGTAAATGGATATACAAATTATACTAGATATTGTACCAAAGAGATTTAAAGATAGATACAATAGAGCGGCTATCGGCAGAAATGTCATAGAAAAACTGTGATCCCATTCCATGCCTCAGTAACGCCATCTATCTATGAATAAACTAGACTAGGCTGAGCGACTTTTGTCCACTGGACATAAATATCGGATTACGATTTTGTTCGCAATGTCCTGTCTATTAGTATAAGTTAAATGTCTTTGCTAGGTACGAACCGGCAAGCATAGGTACTCTACTAAAAATCTACATAATTTGTAGATTTAGACTTTGTTTATGTAAAAGATGTTTTGGTTTCATTGCTGAAGGTCAGAAGTTTCATGACTTGTTATTAACATAAACAGTATCTACTGAGATAAACAAAGTTGGTCTGGATGGTAGCTGTCATCACATGATGACAGATTGAGTTACAAATTATCTTGTTTTTTTTAAGGTTTTTGGCTTGGTATCTAGAACTTTAAACCTTAATGATTTTTTATGAAATCTCAGAAAGTACCTAAACACTACAAACTTAAAAAAACAGGTAGTCCTTTTTTGTTTTTCAAAAAGTTAATATGATATTCGGAAGATCCTTTGTGACTGGTTTTAGAGTTCAAAATAATGTACACATTTCTAAAATTAAAAATGACACCATTATATCCTCGACTCACAGAATACTTCACCTAAAAACGTTTGTATTAATCTTTGAGTACACTAAGGATTGTTGCAATAAGGAAATGTGATATTACTTGCATCTCCTGTATAAATATATATATAACACGCAAATATTGTCAGTGAGACTAGATAAATAATAATTATTGAATGTAATAGGTGTAAGTTGTTTTTGAAAAGAGTAATTGCTGAGTTTATTGCCGGCTCTTCTCAGCAAAAACAACCTTCCGAACCGTGCATTTAGAGTCTGACTATTCATAAGTGCCTGTGAAGGCCTATTTGGATGAATAAACAATTTCATTTCATTTCATAAAACTATATGTACCTATAGACTAGACTGTAGACCACTTGGAGTGATGCCAAATGCGATTGCCGTTCTGCGGTATAACCTAATAAATGTGTGTTTTCAAGGAGAAAACCATGTTATCATTGTGTTTTATTAGAGTCTGCTGGTAGTGCTTCATTATATCTTGTTTTTGTGGATATCATTTTGTTTTTCGGATCGTAGAATGATTTATTATTAACCACCTCCGTGTCCTATTCAAAGATTGTTTATTGAAAATCAAAACGAAAATGTTTTTTATTTCATTTAGGCCTTTACAAGCACTTATGAATAGTCTAGACTCTAATGCACGGTTCGGAAGGTTGCTTTTGCTGAGAAGAGCCGGCAATAAACTCAGCAATTACTCCTTTCAAAAAAACTTATAACATTTAATCATTATTTATCTAGTCTCACGTTAAGGCGGCAAAATAATATGAAATAGAATTTAATTATGATTGACTAAGTAAATAAAAAACTCGCACAGACCAGCCCCCACAAGCAGCATCTGTTCACAAGTATGACGCGTGTGGCAGCCACCGCCCTCCTCGCCATATTGTAGGGAAGTGAGCGACCTGCCACACGACGCCACCGAAAGCAAATGCCTATTAATTTTCATGGTCGATTGAAGTAAGAATTTATTGTTTTTTGATTAATTCAAAACGAAATTCTGTGAAATTTAATAAGTGTTTATGGAAATAATGTGATTAACAAACTTACCCAAATATTAAGCCGCATCTTCTCCTATGTTTACTTTTTATCCTATTATGACTAAATTACTAGATTTTACGCTATCTGAGACGGATTTCGAGACTAATAATATTACGCTATCTGGATAAAACATATACATATTCATTTAAAACAGTACATTTATTATCTAACAAACAACTTGATGATTTTCTGTTATAAGAATCAGAGCTTCTATTTTTACACGATTGCTTTTATATAATCATTGCCAGTCTTTTAAAACATATTTACAACATTTCAAATTGCGATATGTTTTTGTTCACTCTTGCAGGCCTTTTCATTTGATGCCAAAGTCTACACAATCGGAAATGTAATGAAAAAAACTGCATCTCCAAACCTCATACAAGTTTTTCCTCTGTAAATTTAACTGGTTTGTCTAATACTTCAATTGTATTGTCAGAGTTAACTACGCAGTTCACTTTGGCTTCATTATTATTATAATTATCTTTTTTCTCAGTTTCTATGTCTATAGACTGTTTAGAATGTGAAGTGACGTCATTATTATTTTCTCGTTGTACGCGGGCTTCCTCTATTGGTAGATTCAGGTCAGATTTTTTTGTTGCAACAGACACAGGTTGCGGTTTACAGCTTTCAGCACAATTGTTCTGATTCATTTGAGGATAATGGTGTAGAATAGCTGTCGTATTGAACGTTATTTTACTGTACTTCACGAATTCATTTGGTATTTTAGGTATATCATTACTAGTGCTAGGGCCTGCATCTAATTCTAAATCGCTAATAGGACTTCCATTTTTAACTCTATCTTGATTTCCAGGACTCTCTACCGATATACTATCGTACGCGTGTTTCGTATCCTCCAACAGTCCCAAAGCAATTCTCTTGCTTCGTTTCACGTTTTCCATATAACTATTGTAAAGGTTCATATCTATAGTGTTATTTTGTTTAAGTGGCAACGAATTTGGCAATTTCTTTTGAGGTTTCTCCTCGGCTGTGTATCACAATTGTTTGGGAGTAATTTGGCTTTTGCCGTTCGTCGTTTCGGCTTTAGCCGCGGCGATGTCGCTCGCGGCTTTTGTTAGCTATGTCTGAGACTGGACCATCGAGATGCTCGTTGTCTCTGTCACGATGGTCGGTGCTGGGAAGTCTTCACCGGTCGAATCGTATATGGGGTACTCACAACACATAACGAACTTTAGGAATCTTGGCACCTCCACGTAAATAGCCGGCGGTATCGGTATCAGAGGTGACGTAGACACTTTATAATACAAATAATCAGGGTTATCTTTATATTTTTCGTCCGCCGATCGTTCCAGCAAAGGTATACCAGATAAGAATAAAATAATAGATGTCGTAAACAACGGCGATAATATTGCTATCCATTCGACGCCTTCGATAATGTTTAGCGATATAATGAATATTCCCCACCACAATACTACCTCACCGAAGTAGTTCGGATGCCTAGATAGACCCCAGAGCCCGTCGTTGCACCACTTCCCTTGATTGGATGGTTCTTGTCTGAACGCAAACTTCTGCAGGTCCGCATAAGTTTCTATAAGCAAGCCGATCACAAAAATGCCAGCTCCAGCTGAATCCAAAGTTGTCATAGTTTTAGGCGATTTCGGAAACGAATGATGAGGTGAATTAATTATGATTACTGGTAAACTAACGACGTACACCCACACAGCTTGGAAAGTATAAAACACAGCAAAGCGTAAAGTATTACTTTTGCGGTCTTCAAACTGCTTATCTCTACCAATATGGTAAATTCTATAGATCAAATAGCCGGAGAGTCTGAAGCCCCAAACGCACACAAAAGCGGTGACCATAAGCTGTCTGCTGTCATAGGATTTCAGATGACTCCCACCCTGGCCGAGGAAGAATGTTAGAAGTGCTATAATGATGAAATTGGCACCGCCAGTGAAATCAGTAACTTTGTCAGTTTGAAACAGCGATGCTATAGTGAAGAATAATATTTGCATGGCGATCGTCACCATCGCGCTTATCGCAAAATTGTTTCTATCTATCAGAGGCTCCATTGCGCTATAAAATTGACACTAAATTGTTAATTTGGCATCTAGGAATACAGGTTGCATAGATTTGCTGTCGCGTTGTCGCATTGCCGCATTTTGTGCGTATTTACAACTTGTGTTTATATTTTGTAGGTCGTATTTGATCCATCATTTTTACACTGATTTAACACGCTTGTAAAGGTTTTAGTTTGTTTCTTATTCGGTTTTTAAACGCGAGAGTTATACTATAAGCTCGGCTCGCACGTAAGCTTGGACTGAAATAGACTCGGTGTTACATACAACTGCGCGTGTGTAGCTTTTGATTCGCGCATGCGTAGTCGGATCTCGATATTGTAGTTGAAAAACTCATCTTATTTACGTAGTTCGTTGGATTGATAATTGCTTGTATGATACGTTGACGCATATACTGCATTCATAATGGTTCGGAAGGTGTTCAAAGCACTTGTAAGTGGGTCAAAGTAGCGGCAAAAAACACCTACAGGGGCTACAGGTCTACAGCGTTACAAAAATAATCCACTGGTACTTATTCACGGAACAATGCACGCCTGTAGTATTTATTAGTGTGCTTTGTCCGATAATCACATAATTGAATACCTATGTTTGTATAGATATCGAACTGATAATGTGTTTCGGTTCGCATCGCATTCTTTTGTGTAATGTTTTGTAATCTATAATATTATTAAGAGGTAAAGTTTGTGAGGTTGTAGGGGGTAATCTCTGGATGTACTGAACCGATTTTGAAAATTCTTTTACCAATAGAACGCCACGTTATTTGTGAGTGTCATAGGCTATATTTTTATCCCGGGAAAAGATAAGGTCCCACGGGAACGCGGGGGACAGCTAGTAGATAAATAAATAAATATCCTGACATTCTTCACTCGGTCATCTGATCCCAAACTAAGCAGAGCTTGTACCTACTATGGAAACCAGATAACCCGTACTACTACATGCAAATACCTTTGTTAAATTGACTCATTACACGATGCATACTCATCTATTGTTTATTTCACAACTATTTATAGACATTTCGTGATAATTCTGACATATCTAACGATATTAAAATAAAATAAATATCCTCGGACATTTGTTCACACACGGCTATCTGATCCCAAACTAAGCAGAGCTTGTAATATGGAAACCAGATCACTGATATACTACATATACTACTTTTTTTTTGTAAATACATACTTAAATAGATAATAACACCCAGACTCAGGACAAACAGACATGTTCATGCACACAATGTGTCCTGGATGGGAATCGAACCCACGACCTGCGGCGTGATAGGCAGTGTATTAACCAACCACGCCAACCGGCCCGTCAAATAATATAATATTATAATATAAGTAAGGTGTAGATATTGAAAATGGAACTCTATCTGACATACAAATAAACCTAGCCTATAAAAAGGGTTTTCCCCGAAGTACATTCTAGATGCATCATTAGTGGGTACAGTCTCCCCCCAATGATAGTGTAGAGAGCTAAGAGGATTAATACACAATAAATAACATACAGCATGTCCCAGAAGTTGAATGTTATTTTTAGGGTTCCGTACCCAAAGTGTAAAAACGGGACCCTATTACTAAGACTTCGCTGTCTGTCCGTCCGTCTATCCGTTACCAGGCTGTATCTCAAGAAACGCGATAGCTAGACAGTTGAAATTTTCACAAATTATGTATTTCTGTTGCCGCTATAACAACAAATACTAAAAACAAAATAAAATAAATATTTAAGGGGGGCTCCCATACAGCAAACGCTATTTTTTTGCCCTTTTTTGCTCGATATCAATAATGGCAACAGGTAGGCACTTGAAATATTCACAAAATACTCAGTTGTATTTTTACTTTAATAATAAATAATAAAATTAAACTAAAACATATATTTAAGGGGGGCTCCCATATAACAAACGTGATTTTTTTGCCTTTTTTACGGAACCCTTCGTGCGCGAGTCCGACTCGCACTTGGCCGGTTTTTTTGTTTTTAAAGATATTTTCAACATGACTACTTCCTAAATTTTGTTAGAATTTTTATAAAATCGTGTTTTTTAGTTTTTTTTAAATATTATTTTCTAATAACTATTATGACTAACACCCGTTTCCGTAGTCACTTTTTTTTATATTGAACATTGTACGAACTAAAGTGACTCATAAAATGAAACTCATAACAAAACATTCTGGCGCTTGACCATTTTCTAAAAAGGTTTGGCCGATAAAATATGATACTTTTTATGATTATATTTAATCTATCTAGTATTAATTATGCATTGAATGAGTACGAGCACATACACCAATCAAATTTAAATGCTAGATCAATGTTATAAGCTTTACTTTCGATTGACAGAATCTATTATTGAATTACGTTCCGATTCGGGTCCCTTGCGCCATATGACATAAGCAAAGCTATTGTTCCAAATGCGATACTGTACTGCGTACTAAAAGTGATCAAAACATCATTGGATTGTTTTATTTTTAATTCACGATAGGCTTGTGTTTGACCACAATCTCACCATTGTAAGTGATGATGCGGCCGAAGGTGGTAAGCACACAAAGCCTAGATGGGAACTGGCTATCAAGTGCAGCTGTCGGAACACAGCGATAGGTGCTTGGCGACAGATTTTCAACTTGAGGGTGGTAGCCAGCCAGTCGGGTACTACAAAGTACCTTACAACCGTGCTATGGTTTCCTTCACCGAAAGCTCAAGCTCACTGTAGGATTCGAAGCCACGATCTTCGTCGCGGTATCCGACGTCACTACCACTGAGCTATCATGACTACGTTATCGGTGGATGGAACGAAGACAAAGAGCTATATATATAGATAAGTAAGTCATGTTCAAAATAATACTAATTATGGCTGAAAGTAATGCTTTGCAAGTTAATGATGCTAGTACATTTGCATTGTTTTGTTCAATTGATAATAATAATACTTAACTAAATTTTTATGAAATGACCTCATTACAAGTATTTTTAATGAGTCACTTTTTTACGGTTCCGTTCCGTACCCAAAGGGTAAAAACGGGACCCTATTACTAAGACTTCGCTATCTGTCACCAGGCTGTATCTCAAGAACCGTGATAGCTAATTTTTTTTTTTTTTAAGAAGATTTTTGGCCTGGTAGCGTGACCTTTAAGCCATTTCTTTATTTTAAATATTCATCTTTTATGTTTAGTCACGTTTTATTGTCACTTTCACTGTAAAGTCCAGTCCTCGTCCGTACAAGTCCGGTCTAGTTTTAGTGAAATTGGCGGCTATTCCACTAAAACTTTTCATGGACTTTTTGGGACAACCTGGAAAGTCACGATACACGCTTTCATTTCATTTCACTTCACTTGTGCACTTACATTGATCTTTATTGGACAAAACACCACCGAAATTATTCAATAAAACTCAAAATACACGAATTTAATGAAAATAAAACGAAAACACAACGTCACTTCGCAAGTTCCCGCCAAAAAGTCTCCGTGATAGCTAAACAGTTTAAATTTTCACAGATGATGTATTTCTGTTGCCGCTATGACAACAAATAGTAAAAATAGAATAAAATAGATATTTAAGGAGGCCTTAACTATCTATGATAGAAACTGATCTATGGTCATCAGTCAGTGTGACAGCAACTGGTACAAAACTATCAGTTGCTAGTTGCATTTTGGAAATTATTTTGTCATCGAATGCAGCTATCATATAGTGATCACCTCTGCGCAGTCTCTTTCATCATCATCATCATTTCAACCGAATTTCGTCCATAGCTGGACGTAGGCGAACAATTGCCTTGCTGAGTTTATTGCCGGAGTCTTCTCAGTTTATGTGTATTCCGAACCGGTGGTAGAGTCAATTGTAACGTTCATAAGTGCCTTACCAGGGACTAAACTGAATGAATGAGTTTTGAGTTTGAGGTCTCTCCCAAAGTTGTTCATAATGACCGGTCCTGTGCTGCTCTTTATACTGCAGTAAATATAGCTACAAAGTTGCCTGTAATTAGGAGTTCAAAGTTGCTGCGTCTTTTGAGCGCCTTAGAATGTTTGTTTTAAAATGGCTTACAGTGAAAATTTATTCCGACGAATTGCTAGCCTTCTTTAATCCCGATATTCCTGGAAACTCAGTGAATAGTACATAAAAATACTTACGTGGAATTGAATCCTGGATCGATATCATTGTCGCTGATATACTGGGCTGCCATGTCGGCGATCAGCAGACGGAAGTCTTCAGAGATCAGGTTAAACTGCGCGACGGAGAGGCCTCCAAGGGTCAGGGTGAACGTCTCTGTCGGTGTTTTGACGATTGGCTCTGGTTCGGGAATTTCTTCGGGCTCCTGGAGTGGTGCTGGGAATGGAAACATTCTTGGTAATTTTTTTATACCACAAGTGACAACCAGGCAGGCGGATCACCTGATAGTAAGTGACTACCGTTGACTATAGACATTAGCAATACACATTTTTACAATAGCTTAAATGAAACTGGCTCTCAAGTGTAATTGCCGGAATACACCAACAGGTGCTTAGCGAGAGATTTTCAACTTGAGGTTGGCCAACCAGTCGAGTACTACAAAGTACCCTACCACCGTGCTATGGTTACCTCGCGGATGTTTTTCTACACCAAAAGCGACCTCATCGTAGGATTCGAACGACCTTCGCCGCGGTATCATCAACATCATGTCAGCCAGAACACTTGGTCCAGCAGTAGAACTACTGGACCAAGGCCTCCCCAAGGATCTCCACGATGACCGGGTAAGATTGTCGGTCCACCGTGTGAGAGGCCTGCCCACACTGCGTATTCCGCGCTATGCGGCGTCACAAAAATGGTACATAATTTTAAGAATTGTACCTTTCTAACCTATTTAGCCTTTCTAGCCTACTTTTTTTGGATTATCTAAAAAAAATAATAGATTAACATTATTGTAGTGAAAATATATCCAACTTACATATCATCTTCACGCTAAATTGGAAGCCTCTCTTGGAAGCCGTGCCAGGCTTGGATTCGAATCTCACAAACATGCGGTTGACGTCTGTGAATCTGTACCGCCTTTCAGTGTTAAGGCGGTATGCAAAAAGAAGACCGTCTTCGCCCGATTCATCAACGCTACCTGGATTGATAAATACATGAATTTTTACATCAAAATTATCAAGGAATCGTAGGTACTTAATATTGATCTCTCTTTTTCCTTGAAAATTGTATAAAGGAATTAATTAATGTACCTGGTTTAACAAGAAGATAGTCCCCGAAAGCACTGTTGATAACCAAGTCTGTGATGTTCAGCTCGATGCCTGCGCCTTCACCTTGGAATACCCAGTCAATAACGTTGTTAGTCGGGTATGCATTGGGGTAGTTTGGTGATGTGATCACCACTGGCTCGTTTACATTCAGGGTGATATAAACTGGAGTGCTATCGTATTCGGATATTGATTCCAACTCATCCTTGTGAAGCGCGGCGAATTGATCCGTCAAATCATCGAGTGCCGCACTTGATAAGTTGTCAACGTTTATTTTATCGAACGGAACGTCTTCGTCATTTTCAGAATCATCTGTTTTTGGTTTCACTTCTACAGATTCATTGTCATTATCTGAAATGATGTCATTGTTATCGTCATCGACGAAAGCATCGTTTTCGTATACTAATGGCTCAACCGGGTTTGGAGAAGTTTTTTCTTTGTCATCCTTAATTTCATCCATAAACAAGGAACCGTCATCTGGGAAAGGCTCATCGTCTAATTCTGTATCATTAGAAACCTTATCAATTACTTCTGGTTCAAGGCTTTCGTCTACAGTGTCCTCGGATTTGTTAATGTTATCAAAGGTATCTGGTACATTATCGTAATCATCTCTAAACGACAAAACAAGTCCCTCTCTGTAAGGTTTGCCATATTTTTCCTCGTAGTCCAGTGGGTCCATGTTAAGAGCGTCATTAAACATCTCTTCTTTGTAGTCAGTTTTACTGTCATTGCCATCATCTTGTAATTTATCGATTGTTTCAAACAATTTATCTAAATCAGCATTCAAGTCGGCGAATACTTTATCAGCTGATTCTTCATCCTCGTCATTATTTTCATCATCAGTTTCGTCACCTTGAATATTACTTTCATCTTCGTTGCTGTTTGCTTCATCTACCTCATCATCTTCTTTATTGATCGAATCATCGTTGAAATTATTATCAATATCTTTTGATATAGTTCTAGATTCCTCTAGAAGTTTATCATCGGTATCTGCTTTGTTGCTATCGTTTTCGACGTCATTTGTATCTTCGCTGTTTTCGAAGCTATTGTTAGTCTCTTCTAAAATCTTTCTAGTTTCTTCAAGAAGTTTCTCATCTAATTGAGCTTCTTCGTCGACCTTCACACCTAAATCAATGCCTTTCTCGTTATCTGCTTCTAAAATAGCTTGTGTTTCTTCCAGTATTTTCTTTTCATCGCCATTAATTTTATTTAATGCTTCCTGTTCTTGTGTATCCCCCCACAATAAAGCATAATCAAGGGCAACTTCTTCTTGTTTTTGATCTTCAGGCAAATCATCATTTTTTTCAGAATCTACTACTTCCTCGCTGTCTCCGTTTTCTTCCTCAAAATCAATGCCTTGGTCTTTGTCTTGATTATTTTCAGGTATATCATCAACATTCTTAGAATCTATTATTTCCTTAACTTTGAATGTGTTGATAGGTTCACTAAAATCAGTTTCAACTTCATCGGATGCATTTTCATTAATTTTCTTAACCAAGCTTTCATCAATATTCTCTTCAGATTCTACTTTATCTTTAGACCTATTATCTTCAAATTGATAATCCTCTAGATTTTCTATATCTTTAGAAGGTTCTTCCAGTTTTGCTTCATTCTCGACGCTTTTTTGATTATCCTCGCCAAGTTTGTTAACTACCGCTTCGTCGGCAATATTTGGCAATTCGTCTGGTTTTTGTTCATCAAGAATATCATCGTAGTAAAAGTATTCGGAAGCGTCGTACGAGGATGCTGAAACAAAAGAAATATGTGCATATTTTCGGTTGACCAATTTAGCTTGCTTGACAAGCCAAAGTAAAACTTGATTCACGTAAATTTTATTTGTATCTAAGGGACTTGATATAGAAAGCGGTCTATGTGCGCAGCCAGGGTGCTGTGAAGAAAATTTATGGCGCCTACGAACGAGATATACTTGGGATCGCGAGCACGCGGTCGAGTTCGTATACGTTTGGAAAGGGCTTCTCAATGGAACGTAAGAATGAATGCGGCCGAGCGGATCAACGACGGTGCTAGCATCTGCAGCTAAGGCGGTTAGAATTAGCGTTTTCTATATTTTATATAGAAAATATTACCCGTTACGTACGTAGAACAGACGATGTGACCGTGTCCATGACAGTCACATCCCGTTTTTTTTATTTGAGCGATAGCTTTGCTCTTTGTGATGGAAACAATGAGAAATATTTCTGTATAGTATCAGTATTAGGATCAGATCGGGACTTTTCAAAATGTATTTAGAGTTGGTTAAAAAAAATACAGCCGATATCCTTCCCAGGGTCCAAGGATACCCCATACGAGATTTCATCAAAATCTGTTATGCCTTTTTAAACTGAAGTAGCTTATAATCAAGTTACTTTCGCATTTATAATATTGATATGGAAAATTATTAATATTTATAAACCAAATGAACGTTTATTAACTGAACAACACATACAATACAAGGAAGTTAGAGCAGTTTTCCTGCAATAATGTACATGGAATTTATGTGAGTGAGGACGCATCCAATATTATAGGAGCACTAGCTTTCCACTCCTGCGTTTCACGTTTAGAGGGAAACCTTTAGAGGGGAAACCAAAAATCCATCCTTACTGGATCACAACAAAATAGGCATCAGCTGCCGAAATTTCAAGTTTGTGTTATGGCCCAGGCGGTTTAAGCTCTGCGTTGATGAATCAGTCCAGTTAGTCAGTCAGGATTAAATTACTTAATCTATAGGTAAAGTTTGTGAGGTTTAGAGAAACTTGAAAAATTAAATGACCCCACTGGGACGCGGGAGAAACCGCGGGGCACAGCTAGTTATATATGAATAGATAGTGCATTGCAAATAATTGCAATAGTCCCTCTGCATGCAACACGCAAATATTGTCAGTGAGACTAGATAAATAATAATTATTGAATGTAATAGGTGTAAGTTGTTTTTGAAAAGAGTCATTGCTGAGTTTATTGCCCGTTCTTCTCAGCAAAAACAACCTTTCGAACCGAGCATTTAGAGTCTGACTATTCATAAGTGCCTGTGAAGGCCTATTTCGATGAATAAACAATTTCATTTCATTTCATGCATAGACGTGAATGATCATTTTGTTTGAGTCATTTTAGCAGTGCCCAGCGATTGCTGATCGTAAAAAGTCTTCTAAAGTAGCTAAATTATTGTATCATATAAATGTCTTCAATTACATATAAAACATATTGTAATATGTATATAGATTTTGTAATGTTAAAGGAAAGTTTTACTTAAATCGCTGTAAAAATATTGTCAGAAGCAGGCATCATAAAATACTTTGGTTGTACAAAAATAACTAACGTAAACCAACTTCTCTATTTTACATGCGTTTTTTTAGATATTAAGACTAAATGTTATCAACAAAAACTTACTTTTACCAGTAGTCATAATAATACTGCTATAGAGTGCATTTTTAATTGATCGGTTCACAAAGCCAAGACATTGCTAAGAAAACACGAGAAAATAAGTTGAAAACGTGCGCCGCAAAAGCGTTGCACATTTGTGTGTCTTCATGTCGTAAACGGGGTCATGCCACACAAGCATAACAACAGCCGTTTCATATCGTTCTTACGATAAATTTGTGGATTTTCCCTGTTTGATAAGAAAATATGATTATTTCGTCCAAAAATATGAAATAAATAAGAAATTATAGCTCACTGGTATGGTAAGTGACGTCGGATACCGCGGCGAAGGTCGTGGGTTCGAATCCTACAATCAAACAAACATCGTGAGGAAACCATAGCACGGTGGTAGCACTTTGTAGCACCCGACTGGCTGGCTACCACCCTCAAGTTGAAAATCTATCGCCAAGCACCTATCGGTGTGTTCCGACAGTTGCACTTGTGAGCCAGTTCCCATCTAGGCTTTCCTTCGGCTACATCATCACTTACCATAGTGAGATTGTAGTCAAAAACAAGCCTATCCAGAGTTTTAAAAAAAAATTACGCATATTGAAAGTTTAAACAATGAGACTATAATTTGAGTAAAGTGAAGTTCTTCAAATAGCACAGCACCGCGCACTTAAAGTGAAGCACAGTAAAGGAAGCCGATCGCGTTCCTGTGCGACGCGAGTGGAGTGACGTACGTGGTTGTCACGCACACAACTTGGTGCACGTTGCTTCACTTCATTGGAGACTATTGTTTACGTAGGTACCTTTTTTATTCGCTCCGTGAGTTCGACACTAAAATTAGTTTGCGTTATCTCTCGCCTGGCCTTGCTCCGTTTGAATATTATACAATTATTTATTATATACGTATTTATTACGTAAATATTTCCATGAATTGTTTTTCGCAGCTCAAAAATTGTTTTTATTTATAATCTGTCACACAGCGAGAATTATTCACAAGGTTATTTACCTAAATGTATTTTTGAATATTAGAAGAAAAATCCGCTGCAGAAAAACAAATAGTCTTGTTGAGTTTCTTGTCGAAGTGTTCTTAGTTTAATTGTATTCCAAACCGGTGGTAGAGTCAATTGTAACGTTCATAAGTGCCTTACCAGGGCCTAAACTGAATAAATTAGTAGAGTTTTATTCTTCTTTCAGATGACGAAAAGGCGGGCGGTACACCTGATGGTAAATGCTAAACCGTAGGATGGAAAGCTAGGCGATGATAGCTCAGTGGTAAGTGACGTCGGATACCGTGGCGAAGGTCGTGGGTTCGAATCCTTACAATGAGCTTGAGCTTTCGGTGAAGGAAAACATCGTGAGGAAACCACAGCACGGTGATAGGGTACTTTGTAGTACTCGACTGGCTGGCTACCACCCTCAAGTTGAAAATCTGTCGCCAAGCACCTGTTGGTGTGTTCCGGCAATTGCACTTGAGAGCCAGTTCGCCTTTAAGGCATTGTAATAAGGTGTACAACTCATTAGCAATCCCCGGGTATTGCCAATGTCTATAGGCGACGGTTGTCACTTACCATCAGGTGACCCGCCAGACTCGTTGTCACTTGTGACATAAAAAAAAATAGTATTCATCCCACTAATATTATAAATGTGAAAGTTTGGATGGATGGATGTTTGTTAACCTTTCGCGCAAAAACGGCTGAACGGATTTTGATTAAACTTGGCACACATATCCTGGAATAACACATAGGATACTTTTTATCCCAGGAAAGGATAAGATGTCTCAGATATGGTTGTATGTAGCAAATAATCTTGCCTGTAGTTGTTATGTAGGTATAAGATCCGATATTGAATAGGTATATTTTGACTGAGATATGATAGCCTATCAATTGATTAGAATCATACGATGGTTATATGACATAGAATCTGTGTTAGCATCGCCTTTGTTTGTCATTCAGCGATTATTGAAAAATCATGTAAAATTTTTTTTATGATAGATATGTATACATACTTTTTTAAATAACCATTTACACCCATGGTGTTGCAAGCATCTAAATTTCGAACCCACGGCCTTTGCCGCGATATCCGGCGGTAGCGATACCAGTGAGCTGTCATCTTTAAAAACTTATCTGACTTAATAGATTATAATAAAAAAATATTCGGGGATTCCTTGAATCCCGGGGAAAAACATGAACTACAATACTTTCTTAAATGAATCGACCCGTAAGGTTGAAAAGGCGTCCGCGATAAATTCCCCCAAGGGCAAATTAAATGTAATATTGTCCAATCAATCAATAGCAGCTTATAAACACCCATAGAATGTTTGGTTACAATGTTCTAGCAGCTTGTTATTATGGACTAGCTGTTCCCCGCGTTCTCGAAGGATCTTATCTTTTCCCGGGATAAAAAATATAGCCTATGTTCATCAGGGATAATGTAGCTTTCTAATGGTGAATGATTTTTTTTAATCAGTCCAGTAGTATTTTAGTTAAATCGTAACAAGCAAACACTCAAATCTTTCCTCTTTATAATATTAGTTTAGATTAGCTGTCCTCCGTGGTTTGTTGTATAAAGTTGCCTATAATATAGGTGCCTATGTATAATCTATCTATGTGCTAAATTACATCCAGTTCCGTTCAGCCGTTTTGCCGTAAATGAGTTACAAACATACATCCATCCATCCATCCAAACTTCCACATTTATAATATTAGTAGGATCAATGCTACTTTTTTGTATGGAATTAAATAAGTATTATTACACTGAGATATCATTCTTTGACATAATCTTCCGATTGAACTGAAAAACACGTGTAAAGCCAAAATCTATTCTGAATCAATATAACCAAGGTCGATTTCTAATTGAATCCACGGAACATCAAAACATATGTTTATGATTCGGGTAACGTCATATTTATTTATACCCATCTCGCACTAGCCAAGCTGTCTGTATCATCGTGGGTGTGTTGCACAGGGATTTAAACTCTATAGACATTAAGATAGGGTTCAATTTCTATGGGCATTGTTATTATTGACGGGCTGGTTGGCGTGGTTGGTTAAGACACTACCTATCGCGCCGCAGCTCGTGGGTTCGATTCCCATCCAGGACAGACATTTGTGTGAACATGTCTTTTTGTCCTGAGTCTGGGTGTAATTATCTATTTAAGTATGTATTTACAAAAAAAAAGTAGTATATGTAGTATATCAGTGATCTGGTTGTCCATATTACAAGCTCTGCTTAGTTTGGGATCAGATAGCCGTGTGTGAACAAATGTCACAGGATATTTATTTATTATTGATTAGTTAAACCGAAGGGTAGAAATATTTGAGTAAAATTAAACTGTATAAGTTACTTGCTGTCCTCCGCGGTTCCATCCGTGCTATCTTATGTTATCCCGGGATAAAAATATAGCCTATGTTCATCAGGGATAATGTAGCTTTCTAATGGTGGAAGAATTTTTTAAATCGGTTCAGTAGATCCAGAGATTACCCCCTACAACCTCACCAACTTTACCTTTTTATAATATTAGTATAGATGTGTTGAACTAACGTAAAAAACCGGCCAAGAGCGAGTCGGACTCGCGCACGAAGGGTTCCGTAAAAAAGGCAAAAAAATCACGTTTGTTGTATGGGAGCCCCCCTTAAATACTTATTTTATTTTAATTTTATTATTTATTATTAAAGTAAAAATACAACTTTAGTATTTTGTGAATATTTCAAGTGCCTACCTGTTGCCATTATTGATATCGAGCAAAAAAGGGCAAAAAAATTGCATTTGCTGTATGGGAGCCCCCCTTAAATATTTATTTTATTTTGTTTTTAGTATTTGTTGTTATAGCGGCAACAGAAATACATAATTTGTGAAAATTTCAACTGTCTAGCTATCGCGGTTCTTGAGATACAGCCTGGTGACAGACAGAGACGGACGGACAGCGAAGTCTTAGTAATAGGGTCCCGTTATTACCCTTTGTGTACGGAACCCTAAAAATAACTAGCCGTGATAGATCGACCTAATATCATTCCTAAAAATGTTGACGCAATGTAGGTAACAAATATTAGCAATTTTTTAAAACGACTGTTTCAGTAGTTATGGTTCTGTTGAAACAACAATGTCAGCAAAAAACTTTTTATAAAAAAAATAAAAACGCCTTCAAAGGCAAATGTTGCACTAAAAACCGAAAAATAAACTGAATAAGAGATTAAATAAAATGGGAAAAAAATATTTCAATAACTAAATAGACCAAAAACTTTACTTATGTAAACTACCTACGCACCTATTCAAATTATTATTCTATAAATACCTTTTGATGTGTTTGAAGTCGGTGCCAAGCCAAATAGGTTTAATAGGCTTCGTACGGTTTGAGGAGGTAGGACATAGCATAACATCTGCTCATAATTGGGGCCGTCTGATTGGGGAAGTACCTCCACCTTACAGAATATCGCAGCCAAATAACACTGCCAAGTGTTGTGTTCCTGCGGTGAGTAAGGTTGCCAGAGCTCCTTAGAGGAGTCACTGTGCTGACGGCGGAGGGACCGGCGGTATTATGGAGTCGCTATTGAGTAGTGCAGGCGCAGCATGTTGGCGTGCGGTTAGGGAGATCCGGTGAAACGGTTGACCGCTGGCCGCCCGCAGATAGAGTGAGGGATTACTTAATCTCCACCCTGGGAGGCTGAACTGCCATCTGGCGATGCTTGTGAAGGCATTTATTATTTCTTTCATTGTATTTTTGGGCTTGGCACCGACTTCAAACAGATCAAAAGGTATTTATAGAATAATAATTTGAATAGGTGCGTAGGTAGTTTACATAAGTAAAGTTTTTGGTCTATTTAGTTATTGAAATATTTTTTTCCCATTTTATTTAATCTCTTATTCAGTTTATTTTTCGGTTTTTAGTGCAACATTTGCCTTTGAAGGCGTTTTTATTTTTTTTATAAAAAGTTTTATTTTTCCATTTTTTATATTTCAATGTTTTCAAGAAATATTTAAATGTTTTCGAGCAAATTAAGCCTTTTATTAATTTACATTATCTATACTAATATTAGAAAGCTGAAGAGTTTGTTTGTTTGTCTGTTTGAACGCACTAATCTCAGGAACTACATAAAATATGTTAGTGTTGGATAGCCCATTTATCGAGAAAGCCTATAAGTTAAATAACATCACGCTATTAGATGAGGGAATACATAAATAGATAAACTTTTAAAGAAAATAAAGCATATATATCCTAAATGATTAAGGCTTCTTTCTCAGCAGCTACTTGATATTGCGTTTCATTTCATATCTAGGACAACGTATATTCTAACACCTAACCGATAAAGATATTACCTTCTATCATTAGCTCATTTTAATATACAAAGAGACGACGATACGAGTCTAAACGTGACTATAATATTTAAAGAAATATCCCCTAACTCCTAACCTTTAAGGATTTGTACCTTCCATCATCAGCTCTGCAACATAAGATGATGACTACCAGATGGAAATAGCTTTGATAAGTACGTATATGAATGAAAAATACTGTAAATTCTTATAAAATTTGAGGGTTGCTCTCATTTTCCCCAGGATCCCATCATCAGATCCTGATTTGGTGACAGTGGGACTACCGCCGAAGTATACCTACTCTTTCAAATGAAAAAAGAATTTTGAAAATCGGTTGACATTTCTTATAAAATTTGAGGGTTGCCCTCGTTTTCCCCCAGGATCCCATCATCAGATCCTGACTTGGTGATAATGGGACCACCGCCGAAGTATACTCTTTCAAACAAAAAAAAAATTTTGAAAATCGGTTGACAATTGGCGGAAAAATCGATGAACATACATAAAAAAAAAAAAAAAAAAATACATACAGTCGAACATATAACCTCCTCCTTTTTTGAAGTCGTTTAAAAAGGAATAATGTCATAATAAAATGAATACATGGCAAAAACAATCTAATCACCAAACGAATGTATTTCGCACGGATTTGAAATGTAGCACACACATAGAATTTTATAAATACCTAATTAAATATAAGATATTTTACTTCTACAAAATAATTTATTTGTATGTAGAAGTAACCTCCGAAATTACTGATCCCATTTTAATAAATCTTGGCACACAGATCATGCGGGAAAAGATAAGATCTCTCGGGAACGCGGGGAACACCAGCCCGCCTGATTAATCGGTATATTCCAATTACGAAAGCTCGTCTACTTAAATTAGGGGAATAACCGGTAACAAACCTTATTTATTAAGGTGAATCCCCTAATAGATTTAGATTATCTAAATCTTATAAAATATACATATAAAACTTCCGGAAGAAATTCTAAAAATGATAATGAAAAACGTATCCAAATTCTTTCAGTTTAGCCTTTGATTTTATCTATACTAATATTATAAACATGTAAAGTGTTGTGAGGTTGTAGGGGCTAATCTCTGGATCTACTGAACCGATTTTGAAAATTCTTTTACCGATAGAAAGCTACATTATTCCAGATTAACATAGGCTATATTTTTATCCCGGAAAAAGATAAGATCCCTCGGGAACGCGGGAGAAACCGCGGGGGACAGCTAGTCGCAAATATACAGATAGCAAATATATGAGTAAATTATCGAAATGTTTTTTCCATTCAAGTGAAGTAAGTCATTGTATTGGACACTAGTGCTGTGTCGAACAGTGGCCAATTTAAAGCGTATTATCTCATCGTAAACATAAATAAATAGAGACCTCGGTAAACATACTTCTTATAATGTGTATCTTTCATACAGTTTAATAAAACAAAGAGAGATAAGAAGATACAGATGTTCAATCTTTCTTGCTATGAAAGCGCGATGGCGGCGACACATTGAAATATAATGTTTATTCATCCAAATAGGCCTTCACAGGCGCTTATGAATTGTCATACTCTAATGCACGGTTCGGAAGGTTGCTTTTGCAGTGTCTCTATGAAAATGATTCAGAGTTTACGGTCTGCAGGCGGTCCAGTATGCCTAGGCCGCACTCATCGCGATAACGCGGATATTCGGGCTATCGCGATGTATGTAACCAAGTATACTTCGGCACTTCGGGCGAAGCTTCAGGCACATCGATCCGCTGTCGGTAAACTCTTGCACATCAAAGGGTTTTATCGCGATGAACTCCGCTTGCGCGGCCACATTCCAGGCGATGATAGCTCAGTGGTAAGTGACGTCGAATACCGCGGTGAAGGTCGTGGGTTCGAATCCTACAATGAGCTTGAGCTTTCGGTGAAGGAAAACATCGTGAGGAAACCATAGCACGGTGGTAGGGTACTTTGTAGTACCTGACTGGCTGGCTACCACCCTCAAGTTGAAAATCTGTCGCCAAGCACCTATCGGTGTGTTCCGGCAATTGCACTTGAGAGCCAGTTCGCCTTAATAAGGTGTACAACACTTTAGCAATCCCCTGGTATTGCCAATGTCTATAGGCGACGGTTGTCACTTACCATCAGGTGACCCGCCTGCCGCGTCGTCACTTGTGACATAAAAAAAAATATAGTTTATATTGGCAACATAAATTAGCAGACAGCTCGCTGTTAGCGAGCTTACCGCCATCAGACTGCTCGGTAGTTGACTTTTAGTAGGGCGGTGTTGGATGGAAGTGGTGTTGGATGGAGCAGAGTCGTATAAGTGGGCTATGACCTTAAGGCATCGTTTCATTTTCGTGTTGTGACTTATGACCCATTGTTTTTCAGCAGAATTATGGATTGCAAGACAATAATTCTTAGAAAATAACTAATTTTCAACGGTTTATCCTGTTTATTTACTCGTCAAGTTAATAATGACTCAAGTTCCCTATTAGTAAGGTTAGTATTTATTAACAAAGACACATTTAAGTTATGACTAATTTAAACCTGTGAATTTAAACCCTTAAATGCTGCCAGTCTTCTTGGGACGCTTCTTGGGGTTTTTTTTAAATTTATAATTAGTTAAGTTTAGTTTTATTTTATCTTAAATTATAGTTATATAGAAACGAAAAAAACCCTTTTTAGGTTGATGTATCTACTGAGCGTTAATTCTGAAGGATTATTTATTTGCATCTGATATTTAGAGACTAATCCTTTAGAAAAAACGTTTTTTAGGGTGCCGTACCTCAATAGGAATAAATGGAACCCTTATATACACTTTTTTGTCCGTCTGTCAAGACACTTTTTCTCAAAAAAAACACGGTCATCCAGGTACTTTATAGTAAACAGAGCCTTTGCAAGAAGCAAAAAACACTTGAGAGGTGTCAAGGGACACCCGGATGGAACGAAATGTTTTTATATATATATATATATATATATATATATATATATATATATATATAGAAATGAAAATATCTGGCTTGCTTTCTATAAGAGAGAAAGAGAGACAGACAGAGAAACATGCGCACGCCGCACAGCTTACAATAGCACACCGACACAAAAGTGTCGGTGACAATTTTTCGTGAGCATTTTTTCCGTCTAGCCCCTTTCACAACGTGCGATAAGAAACTTCGTTCCAATAATATTATAAAGAGGAAAGATTTGATTGTTTGTTTGCATTGAATAGGCTCTGAAACTACTGGACCGATTTGAAAAATTATTTCACCATTAGAAAGCTACATTATCCCTGATGAATATAGGCTATATTTTGTCCCGGGAAAAGATAAGATCCCACGGGAACGCGGGTGAAACCGCGGGGGACAGCTAAAAAAAGGAGGGTAAGTTACATTATTTATAACTCAAGAACGGCTGAACGGATTTTAATTATCTTTGATTTGTTGGATTCGTCTCCGCCCCGAAACAAATATTATAAATATTCTGTGCAGAACGTCTTATTTTGAAAATATATATCCTAGCTAGGGCCTCTGAATATAAATAATATTTCAAAACGCTATTTTATTTCGCATCAAGTTTTTTTTTTTTTTGTTATTCTCGATAGGCTTGTGTTTGACCACAATCTCACCATGGTAAGTGATGGTGTGGCCGAAGATGGTAAGCACACAAAGCCTAGATGGGAACTGGCTCTCAAGTGCAGCTGTCGGAACACACCGATAGGTATTTGGCGTCAGATTTTCAACTTGAGGGTGGTAGCCAGCCAGTCGGGTACTATATATTGTTGCCGGTAGAAGATAGATAATTTTATATACATTACTTTGTATATAGCTATTGTCAAAGCGTGTGTTATCTCAGCCATGAGGACAACATGTTTATCGTAGCGTGCCAAAGAATGTTTAATACATGTATTTAGGTAGATAATCTGCATTACGAGGAAAAATAACAAAGTATTTCTTTAAAAATACCTGGCAATGATGCCGATTCTGTTGTTTACAAACTAAACTAAGAAACTGGCTGTTCCCGGCATGCTTTGGAATGCCACGTAAAGAAAAAGGTTTTGTTTTTTTTTCGTCAGGAACCTTCGTCCCTGTCAGACGAACTTATTTAGTCCAATTGCATGTTTTCGATAACAATATTGGTCACGTCTTGAGTTTCACTAATTTGATTGGATAAAATTTCTTCTATTCTTTTCTTATGTTTTGTTAGAAAGAGATCCAATTAGTTTAGTATTCAAACAACACCGACATATCTTAAATCTAAATTATGTTGGATAAAACGTCATAACACAAAAGTCTTGTTTTTAATTTGTTCCTGCCTAATTACTTGAAATTAATAATATGCATACGTACTAAGTAATTAGGTATTTATGTTGTTGTTTTGATGCGAAATTACTTAACGACTTAAATATTATAAGGTGAATGAGTTACTTAGCTATAACAAAAGTAATTTGTTGATTTAAGTTCAATAATAGATGAACAATGACTCATTTGTATTAATCATTACTTATTAAGTTAATTAAATGGCGATATTTTTATATTTTCAGTGTTTCTTCTTAATAATTTTTTAATTTATGTTGAAGCGTTGTATTTTAAGTTGAGTCGTTATTATTCGTTACTCAAATTATGTTTGATAAAAATCCAATGTTTTATTCCTGGATATGATCTACTTGTGTGCTAAGTTTAATCAAAATCCGTTTAGCTGTTATTGACTTATGTCATTGTTTCTACTTGTCGTATAGATTGCTATCTACGAAGACGCGTCCCACTCTTTTTCCTAATCCCTCATAGTGCAAATGTGCATCATTTCGCTAGTGTTGTAGTGTTCTAACCCTACTTACAATTAATGAAAGAAAGAGAGATTGTCCCCACGTAGTAGTTATCTTTCTCTTTTTCGCAATTAAATATATTGGTATTTAGAGTTACCTATCCATTTAGAATACATAATTCTTGGTGGACTTTTTGGCGGGAACTTGCGAAGTGACGTCTTGTTTTCGATGTATTTTGAGTTTTATTGAATAATTTCGGTGGTGTTTTGTCCAATAAAGATCAATCTAAGTGCACACGTGAAGTGAAATGAAATGAAAGCGTGTATCGTGACTTTCCAGGTTGTCCCAAAAAGTCCATGAAATGTTTTAGTGGAATAGCCGCCAATTTCACTAAAATTAGACCGGACTTGTACGGACGAGGACTAGACTTTACAGTGAAAGTGACAATAAAACGTGACTAAACATAAAAGATGAATATTTAAAATAAAGAAACGGCTTAAAGGTATCGATACCAAGCCAAAAATCTTCTTAAAAAAACTTGGTGCTGAGTCTATACATATATGTATAATATTATACATATATAGACTCAGTATATCGATTATATAAGTAAGTAGTTAGTCCAAATATTTATCGTATTTGGCCATGTATATTTGGAGATATGAATCGAGCTCGAATGAGGAGTAATTTTTTTTCATGAAATATTGTAGATATTAATAGGGATATGCCTTGGTTTCTTTCTACACTCGTTTGGTCACACAATTTTGAATGAAATAGGTACCTACACATCATGAAACTTTCATATTTCATAAGTTTCAGTGAAAACCAACTAAGATTAGGTTTTATATTTTGAACGTAATTTTAAAGTTCGTCAGTTCGTCTTACATAGATTATTTCATGATGATTATGATTTTCAAAATACCGATACTAATTTTAGCTAGACAGACTAGCTCTCCCCCGCGGTTTCACCCGTCCTGGACGATCTTTTCTTATCCCGATATAAAAAGTATCCCTTATTCGGGAGTTCGAATCCATCAATGAGCTTGAGCTTTCGGTGAAGGAAAACATCGTGAGGAAACCATAGCACGGTCCGACTGGCTGGCTACCACCCTCAAGTTGAAAATCTGTCGCCAAGCACCTATCGGTGTGTTCCGACAGCTGCACTTGAGAGCCATTTCCCATCTAGGCTTTGTGTGTTTACCACCTTCGGCCACATCATCACTTACCATGTTGAGATTGTGGTCAAAACACAAGCTTATCCAGAATAAAATAAAACAAAAACATTTATTTGTGTGCAAAGTGTGTGATCGGTTTAGTAGTCGGATTTGATCGTACAGACCAACATCGCAGCGAATTTTATATGAGTACCTATATTAAGATGTTCTAACTTAACTACAAAACATTAACAGGCAAATATCACTATTTAACCAACGATCCTTTCGTATTGTTCATCATCTAATTTTATACTAATATTATAAAAAGGAAAGATTTGTATGTAAGTATGTTTGTAACGAATTGGCTCAAAAAGTACTGGACCGATTTTAAAAATTCTTTCACCATTTGATTGCTACATTATTCCAGATTAACATAGGCTATATTTTATCCCGGGATAAGATAAGATCCGACGGGAACGCGGGTGAAACCGCGCGTAGTTGTTTACATAGAGCTCCAGAGCAAAATGTAATGCTTCTAGCCGCCGGTTTACGCTGTGCGTCTGTATAAATACACTCGCCCGCAAAAATAAAGGGTTACGTATTTAGTCACACTTTAAAAAAAGTTTCACAAATATTCTGACAATAAATTTAATTACGCATAAAATAAACTACAGTATGATTCAAAATAACCATTTATTAATTTGAAAATGAAATGAAAAACGTAAATTGACAAACAAATTATATTTAAAAAAATGAATAAGACACAAATTACTCGAATTTAATAAGGAAAATCAATTTCAAGTCCTTATATTTATACAAAACTAGTGGGCCCGGCAGACGTTGTCCTGCCCTGAAAATAAAACTTAGAACCCGATTCCAGCGCCACTTATTGTGAAACTAAACCAACTGTCAGTCCGATCTCGAGACATGTCAAAAAATCGTTCTATACAAAATGTATGACAAAAATAATTTTATTCATTATTCTTTTTTTTGTGAATTTTTCCTGAATTTTCTTTGCTATAAACCTCACGGAGCCCGAGACCTTTCCAACGAATTCAAAACCGTGGAAATCGGTTCGTGCGTTCTGGAGTTATAGCGTCAGGAAGGAAAACCCGACTTATTTTTATATAGTAGATTAAAGAAGTCGAAATTGAAAAATGAATCACAATTTAAAAAAAAGCCGTTTAGATAAAGCATTTAATTTTTTTATTTACGCCATTACAGTAAAAATGTTAAATGAAGGGTTGCATACAGTCCGCATATCAGGTAATTACCTAGGTAGGTAGGTATTAGGTAGGTATCCTCTTTTGGTTTCATTTCATAAGCAAAAGAAGTTATCTTGATCATTTCTTGAAGATAATTATTGCTGTTTTAAAGGTGACCCTTTCTTTTTGCGGGCGTGTGTATTACTTATAAAGAGGAAAGATTTGTTAATAATGAATAAACTCAAAATCTACTGGACCGATTTCAAAAATTCTTTCACCATTAGAAAGCTACATTATCCCTGAGT
The DNA here is from genome assembly GCA_951361185.1 of Ochropacha duplaris. NCBI lineage: Eukaryota > Metazoa > Arthropoda > Insecta > Lepidoptera > Drepanidae > Ochropacha > Ochropacha duplaris. Next base: position 586,663 of record OX592712.1, on the reverse strand, counting down.
AACATAGGCTATATATTTAACCAGGGAAAAGATAAGTTCCCACAGGAACACGGGTGAAACCGCGGAGAACGGCTAGCTGTGAATAATTCAGTTTGTGTACATATAGTTACATACGACGTAGTCGCGGGCAAACATTAGTGTTACTTATAAGGAATAATATGGATTATGTATTTGGTACTTACTTACCTACTTACACATATATGTTTAATACGAAGTTTGGAACGACTGAATATTATTTGATAAAAAAAAAACAGAACTTATTGAATTCGTAAATTAGGTATTTGCATTCGTTCGCTAATCGCATGTTCATCCAAAGATAGGTATTAAATGTAGATACTTACTACGCAATAAACAAAATTGATAACAGCATTTTCTACGAAATGATAGCATACCAACCTATAGATTATCATTTAAAGTGATACATAGCCTGATCTAACATCGTATAGACTTCTCTCTCAGCAGGAATCGATACGGGACCAATATAAAACAATTGACAATCAATTAGGTCCCTAAAAATAATGTTTAAAGGTACTGTAGCCTACTTACCTGTGGTCGAAACGAACGCAGCTCCGAGCAAAAACAAACATAAACACTTATAGTTCATTTTGAGATCACTTTTAACATTTCTTTCAGTACAATAGTTTGGTAATAAATGGTATTAACGTATGCGACGTTTCGGTACGTCCAAGCGTGTGGATTGCGCGTGAGTTTATGCGGTCGGTATGTCACAGACAGATTAATAATAAAGAATATATTAAGTCGTTTTGTAGAGTAGGAGGTGAGATCCTTTGTTAAGTGCGAGCGAGCGAGCGGGCTATACTTCAATTGCAAGCATCTGACAGCTGCCAACTGTCACTGTCAGTTGTTTTACCGATTTACCGACGCGATCGGTGTTGCCAGTGCGGTTCTTTTTGTACGATTTAGGATACTTTTAAACTTAAGCGGATCTTTAAGGAATTATTTGTCTACACCATTTCACTTTTCTATTGATGTGGATATACTTTTAAAGTTATAAATGATATAATGTTTGTTGGTTGGACCTTGTACGGAGCTATGGAACGTGATTTTTTGCATAGATAAGCAATATCTCTTTATTATGGGTAATAAATATGTATAGACGTTGGCTAGTTTTCACATACAAGTTATTTTATGTTTGGCTAATCGACTTATCTTCATGTTTTTTTTTTATTGTTAGATCAACATAATTATCTTACTCTTCTAAAGTTTGCTGGTGAAAACTAGCCAAGTCAAATCTTAAGTGTTAATTTTTTGCTTAATAAAATATTGACATATGCAACTGGTATTGGATCGAAGTTCCTTATCGCGCGTTGTGAAAGGGGGCTAGACGGAAAAAATTCTTACGACACAAAAGTGTCGGTGACACCCCTATGCGGCGTGCGCATGTTTCTCTGTCTGTCTGACTCTCTTTCTCTCTCTCTCTCTCTCTCTCTCTTATATATTTTTTTAATTTTTTTTATATATATATATATATATACTCTCTCGACTTATATAACTTATATAACTTCGTTCCATCCGGGTGTCCCTTGACACCTCTCAAGTTTTTTTATTACAAAGTAAATGAAACTCAAAGTATCTCTTCAAAAAAGCATGAAAAGGATAATAAAAATATCATCCTGTCAGCTTTATTTTAACGTAAATAATTCACCAACTAAATTGGGTATGCATAAGGTGACCATGACTCAAGTAGGACAAGAAGCGTGATACACCGGATCTTGGAGCTTAGTATCAGGATATGGACAGAAACTCTTTTTCCTAATCCCTTACAGTGCTGCAGTGCTGTCGATATGTATTTCCAAGAAATATACTTAATGAGATCAAATTAGTTTTATAAACAAGTTAAGCAGCCCCATAGGTTGGCAAAATGACTTCTTAATCGTTTAGTTAGATGCGTTTCCGAGAAACCAATTAATTGGATTCGAACCTACGACTTTCATCATGGCATTCGACGTAATCGTTAACCGCTAGGCCAGTACCTCTACCATGGGTTTACCATAGTATCGTAATCGATACTCGTTAGCTAATATTGTAACAAACTTTGTATATAAAACTGTGTTGTCACAACTGTCCGTTAGAGGCGCTGCACAATTCTTCATACTAAATGTTTACCGGAGTCGGTAGCGAGAATCGATTACGTTACTAGAGCAAACTCATGGTAGAGGTACTGAGTGTGAGTTTTTGATATTACTAAACGCTAGGACCGCGTTTGCGTTTACGATATTTCGATACACAGCCATATAGGAATTGGCACAGTGCCCCTTGCGGAATACGAATGGAACTAATTTCTTCCAAACAAAGTTTTCGTAAACGCAGTCGCGTTTGAACACCACTCGTAATCAGATCATTATCGTCTTATCTAAATCAGTTGAAGCTTGAAATACTAAATTTTACTAATGAATAGATTTGCAAGCTAATATTATTTGAGAGAAAAGACACGAGAGAAGTTATAACGAAACATTACGTTAAATTGTAGATGGCGTCACAGTAGTTTAACATAATTTTAATAACTTCAATCGCGATTCCTGGAATTTTATTTCAAGTGACGTCAGATACAGCTGCGAAGGTCGTGGGTTCGAATATACAATGAGCTTGTGCTTTCGGTGATGGATAACAAGGTAATTATTTTGTGATAACATCGTGAGGAAACCACAGCACGGTAATTTGGTAAATTGGTAGTACCTGCTCGACTGGCTAGCTACCAACCTCAAGTTGAAAATCTGTCGCCAAGCATCTGTTGGTGTGTTTGAAAGTAGTATTATAAAAATATATATTTAGGTAGTTTTGGGACGAGCGGCCTATGATTATAAACAGTAGCAGTAAATAGGTACCTAATTAATTTCTAACAAACAACATAACTTCATAACACAGTAGCTCCTCTAGCGGCAAAATTTCGCGATATTTTCATGTATCACGCTATGACACCTTCAAGTTCATTGGAGTGAACTTTTCGTCAAGCGGCATGTTGTGCTTATAAGTTTTGTAAATCATTTAACAGATGGCGTTGTAACGTATTTTTTAAATTATTGTTTTATACCACTAGATGGCAGTGACTGACATCTACATGTTTTTATTATAGTGAAACCCTATTCAATGTTTTTTCAATATTATTTTATTAATCTTTCACTTATTGTTTGATAAATGATTTAAAAGATCACTTACATTGGTCACTTATGTGTGCAGGAAGAAATCAATACTTACATATTTTAATATTAAATACCTACTTACCTAATGTGTTTTTACTTCCTTAACATAATAATTCAGTGTAATACTCATTGATAAATCTATAATAACTAATTAATAGTCATTAATATGACTTCTTGAAAAATCCATCAAAATCCAAACAAAAATTATACCTAGTCGAAGTAGTCGACATTAAACATTTTTTTAACCTAGCAACACCAAAAATTACGTCCTCGCGAAAATCCTTCATATTTTCGCATATAATCGTAACCTCGTCAGCCATGGCCGCGTCCTTCTGCCAAGGTTGTGGCCCTGCGCGCGAGGCCGGGGCAAGGTCGACCTTGACGAGGACAGACTGACCTTAAACTTGGTTCGGTGAGACCTTCGCGCCAAGGTCTACGATGCGCGATGCTTATGTAATATTTTGCGAGTCGACGTAGTAAATTATTTGGATTGATACGTCACGTTTTGCGACGAACAGGAAATATTATTAATATTGTTTATGTTAAGCTTCTGATAGTTTTTGCTCGGTAATGATTTTACATAATAGGTAATGTATTGATGATTTATGATAATGTTACTTTTGTAATGCCATTTTGTGGTAATTTTATTATGTAGGTACTTATTAGATATTTTCTTGCACTATGACTCACTATGTTGACATTTAATAAATAAATACATACTTAAATACTCTCAGTCACAGGACAAACAGACATCTTCATACACACATGTCTGTCCTGGATGGGAATCGAACCGACGACCCCTTTTTGTGTCTGTGCAGTCTGCGCAAATACGTCATAAATTTTACTTAGGTTTTTATTTTATACCACTAGGTGGCAAACAAGCTTACGGCCCACCTGATGGTAAGCGGAATGGTAATTACGGACGTTTTTTGCCCCCTAAGGAACTTCGTTCCAAAAAGAAGCTGATTTGATACGTCCAAAAAGATTCGAATTAAAACAAATTATGTTTAAAATAACTTTATTAATAAAATGAATAATAATAAAATATTCTAAATCTAATGGATTTCCACTGCGATTTCATTCTTTAGCGGAATTTACATCGTATTCTCTTTCATATAAAGTTCCAAATGACAAGTCACAAATAACAACAAGTGACACAAATATTGAATTTAGATTTTATGTGATTATAATACGATGTAAATTAGCTTGTAAAATCTGTGGAAAATCACTATAACAATACACATTTCACTGAACTGGTAACTGTAATAATTTGTATTTAATTAAATGTAATAATTAATAAGTCTCAAGCGAATTTATACCATATCTTTTAGAGTGTAAAATCAAAATTGTTAGGTAGTTATTTAGAAACAAGTCGCCCCAAGGCCTTTCAATTATAGTTCTTTTCTGTTTACAAATACGGTTTAACTTCTCTTGGTAGGTACATGCGCATCTAAAAGTTGAAAGAAAGGAATTTAAATAAAAGAAATTAGTTCCATTAGTATTCCGCGAGAGGCGCTGTAACCAGCTTTGTGAAGATGTTTGTTACTCTCTCACGCAAAAAGTACTGAACGGATTTTTATGAAATTTGGCACACTGGTAGATCGTATCTTGGAATAAAACATAGGATACTTTTTATCCCGGTAAAAGATTTTTTTTCCCTCAAGCTTGTGAAGTCCTCTAGTTATTTTTGTCTTGTGATTCGACTATTTTCTTAATATAATTAATGTTATTTATGATATTTACAATGCAAATAAAAATGGCATGGCACTTACGATATAGTAATATATACGATATAGGATAATAATATCTAGGTAAGGAAAATAGGTAGGTACAGTCGCCACCAAAAGTACCTACCTACTGAATTATTTCAATAACGTTACACTTTACGCAATGTTCAGTTTACATACAAACTGTCAAGAGAATTTCAATAAACAAAATAACAAGACTAGTTTTTGGCGCCGACTGTACCTTCACTTCACCAAATGGTAACATAGCTATCCCAGATATTTTTATTTCACCGCAACAAATTCACTATATTAATATATTTTGATCATTATCACGTATTTTTGGACCAAACAATATTGACTCTTAATTATATTACCAGAAGTCACATTATAAAAACGTAAATAGACAAAGACATAACCATGGCACAATAATACGCAGAGATACGTTGAGAATAAAACAAATGAATTTGGAATCTGTATCTATTGCAATTAGGTTTATTTTTGATTAACATAATCTGTCTAGTTGAGCCCCTTTTGACTCCTGCTCTAAGACAGCTGCACTTGAGAGCCAGTTCCCATCTAGGCTTTGTGTGCTTAACACCTTTGGCCACATCATCACTTACCATGGTGATATTGTGGTTAAACACAAGCTTATTCAGAAGAAAAACAAAATTGATCATCATATCAGCTGGAAGACGTCCACTGCTGGACAAAGGCCTCCCCATGAATCTCCACTATGATGACACTTATCACTCCCCGAGAATTACTGCAAGATTAAATGAGCTAAGATCCCCCCCCCCCCTACCCTAAACTAAATCCTGGATATGAAAAGTTTTGTAAAGGAATCTTCTGGAATATTGGAAGATGGTCTAAAAGACTTCCTTTCTGAAGTTGAACCCGAACTGGTCGCACTTGACTCGGAGCACTCTGGCCAGCTGCGGAGGCCCACAGTAGAAGACGGTCACCTTCCCTCTGTTCTGTTCTTGGAGTTGCTTGAACACCTTATCCCAGTTGGGACGACCTGCGTTTGTGCGCGTCTTTAAACCAGTTATTAGGTCTCGTTTCTCCTGAAATTCAAAGGAATTTATTAACATTTTGATTTAGATGTGTATCAAGGAAAGCGAGATGATTTCGTAAGAAGGGACGCAAGTGTGTAACAGGAAGCCGGGTGGTATAGTTGGCTGTTAGATATGGACACTTGAGCTTTCTCCTGAGTTCACGAGGATTGTTATCATTTCCCGGAATTCAAAGTATCCTATGTTTTAATCAAGATATGATATTGTTTTTGTGTGAAAGCTTGAGCTTCCCTGTCATCGCCTTTCCAGAAAGCATTTGGTCTTAGAAAAAGAAAAAAAGCCATCTTAAAGAATCCAAAGCCACCTTACATCTGCCATCATCACACCAAATTTACCTTCTCATGCAGCAGGTCGAGTGCGAGCTGCAGTCCCACCGCCTTCATGTCGGAGCGTTGCAACGCGCTCGTTATGTACATGTGCATGTCTAGGAACCGCTTGGCCGAGGACCCCTTGTCCCCCTTGTCCCCTTTGTCCCCCGCACCTGGTCCCCCCGCGGCCCCCGCTCCCAGCTCCGCCTGCTCGATCTCCAGCTGAGACAGGAGGGACACGAACCACTCGAAGGATCTCTGCTCGCGATTTATCCAGAAGAAGTCCACCTAAAATTCGGTGATGATTATAAAAGGGATTTGCATTTATTTGTGGAACTTGAGGGTGGTAGCCAGCCAATCGGTTACGCTGAAGGTTCCTATAGATTCTTGTCATTTTCCTGCACCAAAAGTTAAAGCTCATTAAGTAATAACGGTTCGATTCCACAGGTTTCGAACACAACCTTCCGAACATGACATTAGAGCCTATTTATTGATAAATGGGCCTTCACATGTGATTAAAAATATTTTAATTTCATTCCGAATCCAACTGTCTAAATAATTCTAGTATATTATGGAGCAGCGATTGGTACTCCTACTGAAAAGCAGAGATCTCCCACCTTCGTAAGATTCATGTTGTGTCGGGGCACGTCGGAGCTCCAGGAGTGGCTACAGCGGGGACAGACGTTGCGGGCGCTCCAGTAGCGGTACATGATGGCTTGGAGGATGGAGGCAAAGGGCGTGACGCCGATGCCGGCTGCGATCAGCGCCGCGTGCTGCGCGCGGAATATATGAGACGACGCCGCGCCATACGGACCGTCCAGGTAGATCTGGACACATAACACAACCGGTTTTTGGAACGAATTTATGTTACGCGGCTTACAATCCGCAGCATAAGCTGAACTTATCCCTTTTGCCCTACGCGTTAAATGTACTGTGTGTTTTCTTTTTATGTTTTATGTAATAAGGCAATAAATATTTTTCATTTCATTTCATTTTCATTTACAATGAACTGGCAGAAATCGTCACGTAAGAAAAAATCGTTATGTAATCTTAGAAGTCATTTTATAACGGTAGGTGGGCAATCTCGTAGCACTGGTATGTCGTAGCACTCGTAGGTCATAGATACGAAGAACACTCCAATGTTATGGGTGCCTAGTACTGTTCAGGTGGTCAAGCCAAATCTTACTACTGAGCTCTTTGAAAACAGCAAAACTTACCTCCAAAGGTTTCCCAACTGGATAATTTGAAAATGTTGAATCATTAAATGACGATTCCGATGGACTGATGATGTTGATCGAAGGCTTTGTCCCCATCTCCATATCTCTATCTGGTGAGAGAGTCTTTGATAGACGCCTTCTTGCTGCAATTTAAATACGAATAATAAAATTTTGGAGCCTCTATAACTAAGAACATTATACTACAACAGTACAGCTTTCAGTAGTAGATGGTGGGTACATCTTTCCACACATCTTGAAACTTTGTTGTGTTTCGGTGCTATTATTAGCAAGTACAACAGCATTAAATTCTACTATATCCAATAAATGGCGGGTAAAACCTTTATCATGGATCACTGGTGAAAACCGAATCAAAATCTTGAAAATTGAGTTTATCGCGAACATACACGGCGGGGACTTTTATAACGTCAATTCAATAATTGGGTAGAAAGACATACCAATGGATAGTATACTCTCATTGGACCGCCTCCTATCGCAATCCTCCAAGCTCGGCGTCTTAAACGCTATGATAGTGGGTTTGGTCCTCATGTATCTGAAGCTATGAGCTAAGGATTTGTTCTGTGGACTGCGGTAGGCCCGGCCGAGGGCTTTGAGGTGCGCTTGGCGCATCTTGCATTCGTCGAAACTGCGCTCGGATTCGTAGTCACGGAGACTGGAAGTAAATCATTAAATGACAAGATGAGTTTTTCCGAACTTCTAACACGTGTATCGAATGATCGAACATTCTTCTGGAGTAAGTATTGAACTGCATCGTTTTGTGTCAAAAGATGCCAGTATGAACACAAGTGACAAAATGACAGAAAAACAATGAAGTTTATGTAAAGTTGATCTGCACTAAGAGTTGGGGCCCCTACAATCTAAGAGAGATTTCGTAAAAAGGGACAACAGTGTGTAACAGGATGTCGAGTGATAGAGTTGGCTGACAGATAGAGACGAAAGAGTGCAAATAATTTTCCTCTATTGTAGTGCAGGCAAATGGTTTTAGCCGATACAGCCTCAAAATCAAAACGTCATTTATTGAGCGCAGATCGCTTGCGGTGGTAGAGTTGTCTGTCAGATGGTACCAAAACATTATCCGAGAGGTTGTTACACATCATATTCAATAACAAATCCCTAAGAATATAAAGAGTCAAAAACATAAATCTTTTGCTGTAGTAAAATGGAAGTGACACTTACGCCAGAAGCTTCTGTTTCTTTTTGACGTTGATGTGTACATCGGGCATTGAGCGAGACTTCTCTAAGAGATGAAGTGGTGCCAGTAGAGCAGGCCTTAGTGTTCGTGATGATGGAGGAATAGCTGGAAGAATTAATTTACTTACTTGATAAGCTTGTGTACTATGTTCTAATATGCAAAGGATGTCCGGTAGTACGAAAATTATCTTTGTAAAAGTTTGTTTCGAAATTTTTGAATTTCTGATATTAAATAAGTATCTTGAAAATGGCGACACTTTTACTAATGTCACCGCATCACGCACACCCGTACTAATTACCGGACATTCTGTATAAGACGATTGCATGCAGCAGAGCTAAGAATGTTCAGGTAGATGTTTGGAGTGACAAAAATATGGCTATGGAAGAGATGAATCCCATAACACAAGCAAGCCTTCGCTTGAATAATATCTTTATCAATCTTTAATAAAGATGTGCTATGATGTATACCAAAGAGTCTCATAAACGGTTAAGAATGATTGACTTTCCCCCTGAGTGTGTAAACTGTGCTGATCGTTTTTGTGAACGTGGCCACAGGCATGTTGTGGATACGCTTTACTCCGGCATTGATACTGCCCTACGTGAAGCAGCTGTGGCGGGTCAGGAAAGCACGAAGAAGGTTGGGGGTGGTACGCGTGTAGCGGCGTGGAATAGACATGTCAGCGGGGCTCACAGGGTGACCAAATCCAAGTTCACGTAAAAAAAAGAGACGACCCTTTATGCCGCTCTCAAGGGAATCAACATTTATAGGGTACATCCCCAACGGGAAGCATGAAAGACCCAGATAGACCCAGAACCATGAAATTTTCGCAATAAGCAATGTCATGTAGTACAAGTAAAGGAAAAAATCCGAAAAACATTATCGGAAAAAACTGAAAAATCTTCAGACTCGATTCCCGTGATGGACAAACTATTTACACACCTACAAGTTTGTACGGAACCCTCGGTGCACGATTCCATCTTGCGAGATTATTCGCCGGTTTATTCCTTTTGAGGTACATCACCCTAGAAAACTTTAATCTTAGGAATAACCAGAATCTTAGGTCTTTAACTGTTTATGTCAGTTATTTGTCTCTTCGCGATAATTTAATTTGTGTTTAATGTGAAGTGAATAATTCAGTAGATACACAGTTTTCTTGAGGGTTTAAAGTACCCGCCTGGTCAGCTACTTCCCTCAAGTTCAAAATCTGTCACCAAGTTACCATCTACATATCATTGTCGATCTCCTGGTAGTCACTTACCATCAAAACCATTTATTCAGTGTAGACATAGTGTCTATGTGTAACTCGACCTTCATAAGTGTCCTCCACTAGGAGGGTTATCACCTGTTCGGACAACTACTGAGAAGAACCGGCAAGAGACTCAGCAAGGTTATATTTTTGGACCATCTGATTATATTGGTTTATTTTTAACTTAATGTAAGATCAGGTGGCCAAATAACATGAGACTATATTCTTAATTCTCTTGTAAGATTTGGAAAGTTTATTTGGTCTTGCTATTACTAAATTACCTTTAAAATCCCCGTTTCCTTTCTCATGCTCAACATTGAAAGCTTCGTCGATGTATGATATGGGAGAGAAGTCCACGGAACGTTTCTTGACACTGCCGCTAGATCCTTTCCTTTTGCTCGAGGTACTTTGGTTCGAAGTCGTGCGGACCAATTTTCTGCAAATTAAATATTTCAAAGTTATACAGGTTAAGCATTTATGGAATTCGATCCTGCTAAAGTTACATCTATTATCTTACAGTCTACTTCTGCTGGGGCTCAGCTTGTTCCTTCTCAAACTTATAGTAGATGAATCCAACGTACCCATGCGCCTATTCCTGACTCGATGGGACTTCCCCGGCATGAAGCCGAGCTGGTTCCTTCTCAAACTTATAGTAGATTAATCCAACGTACCCATGCAAATGTTCCTGGCTCGAGGGGACTTCCCCGGCATGAAGCCGAGTTTTTTCCTTCTCAAATTTATAGTAGATTAATCCAACGTACCCATGCAAATGTTCCTGACTCGAGGGGACTTCCCCGGCATGAAGCCGAGCTTGTTCCTTCTCAAACTTATAGTAGATTAATCCAACGTACCCATGCAACTGTTCCTGACTTGAGGGGACTTCCCCGGCATGAAGCCGATCTTGTTCCTTCTCGAAGTACGAGTACAGACGATTGGTCCACTCGCCCACCCCACGGATGTGCAGCCATAGGTAATCTAGAACATTCGCGCGAAAACTTGACACTTACTGGAATTATTAGTCTGGTTGGCTACCAGTTGAAAATCTGTCGTCATGGATGTGTGGAAAATCGATAAGATCCCCCGGGAACGCTGCTGGTACCGCGGGGGAAAATTAGTAGTTCATATTTTGCAACGCCACTTACATTTTAGTCGTCATTTGACAGTTTGATTGTATGGGATATCTTACACTCAAATCTTAATTGGCGTTTCAGTATTTATCCATTTCTAATCTGATAATAGCAGATAACTAGCACTTTCTTTGGATATCACAATCCAAAATCCAAATTTTATAGTAAGAGATTCAACTTGTATAATTGGTCGCGTACAGTGCGCTTTGAGATACATTTTTTCCCGCGCACGATCAGGTTGTGGAATGCTCCCTGTAGAGGTTTTCCCTAGAGACTACAGCATGGGGTTCTTCAAAAGAGGAGTAAGAAGGTTTATGCAAGTTCGGCAACGCGCTCGTGACGCCTCTGGTGTTGCAAGCATCCGTAGGCTACGGTAACCGCTTACCATTAGGTGGGCCGTAAGATTGCTTGCCACCTAGTAGTATCAAAAAAAAATACTTAGTCCTAAAACATGTTAGTCCTTCTTTACCTTCCTGATCAGGAGCACTACTGATGGTAAAGGGATGCCACTCGTAGGTGGCTATAGCTGGTATATTGACGAACAGATAGTCTCCGGCGTGGAAGTCGAACAGTGGAGGACGTTTCACCACCAAGTGGGTCACTCTGGACGGCAGCAGGATTCCTGATGAGATGTACGTCTTACCACGTTCAGATCTGTTGAGACAATTTTCTAAATCATGGAAAAAATGTGCGCTATTTTGTTATGGTTTTTCATAAACTTTGGATCCGTGATTATCAGGCGAGGCGATGATAGCTCAGTGGTAGTGACGTCGGAGCTTGAGCTTACTGTAAAGAAAGACATCGTGAAATACAGTACGGTGGTAGGGTATTTTGTAGTACTCGACTGGCTCGCTACCACCCTCAAGTTGAAAATCAGTCGCCAAGCACCTGTTGGTGTGTTCCAGCAGTTACACTTGAGGGCCAGTTGCCTTTAATTAAAGCATTGTAATAACGTGTAGGTACAGCACATTGGTAATCCCGCTGGTATTGCTAATATCTATAGGCGACGGTAGTCACTTACCATCAGGTGACCCGCCTGCCTGGTTGTCACTTGTGGTATATATAAAAAACCAGTAACTGACTAGACAATCTTCTCCATCGATGCCTTAGAAGCGTCTTGCTTTTCCAAATTAAACAGCATAACTAGACACGCGGAAGCGTGTCAAGATATTTTTTTAATTATCTTACCTCAACCAGGCCAGTCTTATAACTCTCTCCACAATATAAACAGTTCCTGGCAACACGAACCACTTCCAGAAGTTGGGGCCGTGGAATAGCAGTAGGAACCAAAATGGCACGTAAAGTAGATGAGTCCAGTAGAAAACCTGAGAAAAATATTGAACATGGGGTTTATTACTTAGTTTCTTTCAAAAATAAAATGAAATGTATATTCATTCAAATACGCCTTCACAGGCACTTATAAATAGTTTAAATGTTAAGTGAAAGTTGATGCATAATAAACCCAAGAATAGGACTAGCCGAGGACTAGCCGACCTCTGTGGTTTCACCCTCGCTCCTGAAGGATCTTATCTTTTCCCGTGATAAAAAGTATCTATGTTTTGTTGTGTACCAAGTTTCATCAAAATCCATACAGCCGTTTTTGCATAATTGAGCAACAATCATCCAAAGATGAGCAGAATTTTGTCGGTCATTCTCAATTTGAATCTGGTTTCTAACCGATTTCTTCAGTAGCATGGACAATGCAACATCGTGAGGAAGAAATCATAGCACGGTAGAAGAATCAACAAGCACAACACATCAAACCAAATAAGCACAAAGACGGGCCGGTTGGCTAACACGCTACCTATCATCACTCAGGTCGTGGTTCCGATTCCCATCCAGGAAAGACATTTGTGTGCATGAACATGTCTGTTTGTCCTGAGTCCGGATGTAATTATCTATTTGAGTATGTATTTGAAAAAAAAATAGTAGTATATCAGTGATCTGGTTCTCCATATTACAAGCTCTGCTTAGTTTGGGATCAGATAGCCGTGTGTGAACAAATGTCCGAGGATATTTATTACTTACTTCAAAGCTTCCTCCTCTTCTGATAAACGGCTGACTACATGCGAACATGACGAGTAGAATAACGGCTAAAGCCACTCCAGTTGGGTTGGCGCATCCTTTAACCAAACCGAACACGCCAGGTCGCTCGGTGAGTAGCCACTCGTATAGTGTGTGGTTGGATTCATTTGCTACTGGATCATTCACTACTATTATACCTGGAAAATTGTGGAATGAGTCAAGGTTTTTACAAATAATGTTATATTTAGTCTAGCTGCCCCCTGCGTTTTCGAGGGATCTTATCTTTTCCAAAAATAAAAAGTATCCTATATTTTATTCCAGGATATGAGCTACCATCTGTGTCAAATTTAATCGAGTGCAGTAGTCTTTGTGTGAAAGAGTAACAAACATTTTGACATTTTACAAAGTGTCACATTTAGAAATCTTCATTGTTAAAATTCCATTCCTTCTGCAGAAGAATGAGCTTAAGCTAAGACGGTTACTAAAGCTTCTATGTAGACTTTCATGTCTCAGAAATTGTAGTCTTCTCCTCTTCTTCATGTCCTTCTCCGACGCTAAGTGTGGTCGGCACAACATGTTTCATCTTCCACTTCGCTCTATCACTAGTCGTCTTAGTACTCACAACTTTCATACGCATATCATTCTTCACGCACACCATCCATACATTCTTCGGCCTTCCTCTACCTCTATATCCATCCACACTCATGCTCAATAATCTATTCCCTTTAACGATGCAAATAAATTACTAAAAATATATCCTATGAAAAGATCTGAATGTAAAAAAGTGATAATCCAGTGGCTTCTTACTCTGAATTATGGAAATACGGAAAATCTTTTGGCGACTATGTAGATTTAAAGAAACATCCACACACACAAACACACACACACACACACAAATACTCTCTCTCACACACACACACACTGTTTGTATTTTTGTTTTAGAGTTTACATTTGCTTTCAATTTGTTTCCATTATTAGCTACCTACATTTAATTATTTCAACTCTTGAGAGGCGGGCACCAGGAGATCTATAGTACGAGGTCTACTCAGTGTGGACTCCTGTCTCCCGCTACATATTTTATTTAATTGTACTTTTGTTAGTTTCTTTTACTTTTCCTAATGTAATCAATATGTATAGGAGAAAAATAAATATTATTATTATTTAAGCTGAATCATAGAAATGCAAACAGATGCCAAGTTTAGACTGAAGATGTACTCACTAAAATTACACAAATGCATGACGGTGTGCACGAGGCTGTATATGAAGATGAGAACTCCAGTGAGCTTGTGGAGGTAGATGTGGTGGTCGAGGGGCAGCACCGAGCTGAGGCCGCGAACTCGTAGCGCCGTTAGACAGTGCCGCAGCATCAACACCAGCACCCACGCACAGTTGAAGTTCAGGCATTGGCCTGCGGACGAGTAAACGATATTTGGGTCGACGATAGGCTTGGACCATGTAAGGAAAACGGTGGTATTTCTCACAACTTAGTAAAATAATTTTAGTGTAGTACAACAATATATCTTACTTCATATCCTGGATAAGCTTGTGTTTGACTACAATCTCACCATGGTAAGTGATGATGTGGCCGAAGGTGGTAAGCACACGAAGCCTAAATGGGAACTGGCTTTTGTGGTGGTGTTTGGCGACAGATTTTCAACTTGAGGCTAGTAGCCAGCCAGTCGGGTACTACAAAGTACCCTACCACCGTGCTATGGTTTCCTCACGATGTTTTCCTTCACCGAAAGCTCAAGCTCATTGTAGGATTCGAACCCACGACCTTCGCCGCGGTATCCCACGTCACTTACCACTGAGCTATCATCGCCGTTTTCGGTTTCAAAACCAACTGAGCTGGTAGAATTCCAAAATAACTTACCGCAAGCTCTCGCCATTATAACGAATCCATTCGAATTTCGATATTCGTACCACCGCGATACAAACAGACCGATGTTCACTAGGAAGAACAGCCCCAAGTATATGAGGTACACGTAGTTGTTCTTGAAATACGGTAGGGACAGCTGGTACGGCTTCAGCTTGGCAAGATGGTGGAAGAAGGAGGTCGGTTCAGGGTCCGGCTTTGGAGGTACCAGCCACCGGTCTATACTGTAAGGAATAGTAGAAGAATTACTTTCGTTGTTCATATAGGGATTTGGTTTATGTTAGAATATGCAAGTGGATGGATAGAGGAAGACTGAAAAAGAGATGGATGGTGTAATATGAGTAAGAAAGTAAATTCTGATATGACAGATAGAAGGACCGAATGGGAGAAAAGTATACAATACGCCGACCACAAATAAATAGGAAACAGGGCAGGCAAGATGGTGATGAATCACTACATAGTATAAAACAAAGTCGCTTGCGCTGTCTGTCCCCATGTATGCTTAAATCTTTAAAACTACGCAACGGATTTTGATGCGGTTTTTTTTAATAGATAGAGTGATTCTTAAGGAAGGTTTATATGTATAATACATGCATAATATAGTAGCGAAACACTGATAAATTTAGAGGTTTCTAATGTGATGTCGTAATTAAGCATTTTTTTGCGCTTATATTGCAAACGCTGGCTGAACCCTACGAGATAGACCATATTAATGTACTACAGTATTGTCCACCTTAAAAAGTTCAACAAAAAAGTCCGCGATGGTATATGTCTATCTCTTAGGGATAACCCACCATAACCATTTTTTATCCTTTACTAAAAACAATACAATATTTATCCTTATCCAATTAAGTACCTCTAATAAATTGTACATTTATTATAGATCAACCCCCTCCACCACCCCCACTTGCGCGATATAACGTGTAGTCCACGCGGGCGAAGCCGCGGGCGGGTCGCTAGTGCAATATAAGGGGATCTACAGCCGCATTGTAATGCGACGATAGAACGTGACGATCATGTTACCTGATGGACAAATTCTCGAGCAGCCCCCCATGGTTGTTGAGTTGGTTCTTGAGCGCCTCGTATGTGATGGCGCCGCGGCGGTCGACGTCAGCGTCCTCGAACATGGCGGTGGTGAGGTGGTGAAGCTGGTGGTCACTGAACTGCATGCCGTTCTCCTCCATGCACGCTCGCATCACGTGCTGAAGCTCGCGGTGCTGGATTAGACCGTCCCCTAGAACGGTTTTATGGAACGATGTTCTTTTGCGCTTATAGTAGAGTGAAGTGGCAGAAATCGTCACGTGAGAAAAGTGTGTCAAAACTCATTGATATCTAATAACTAAAGATAAACAATCCCAAGCAAAAGTTCTCTCAAAACTGTCTCAAATTGTGTTGGGTAATACAACCTTTTTTTTTAAGTTTTAATCACAAAGCTGACTAGATTAAAAGACCACCCAAATGTTCGAGTGGGTAGACATTCGGTAAGGCCATTTTTTGTCGCTGATTGTGTATCTTTAGTTATTAGATATCAAAGGTGTACCTCCAATACCTCACTGTATTGACGATGACTCTACAAAACTTCTGATACCCTGGTACTTAGCTCAAAAAGGTGTCCCAAAAATAACACGCCAGAGTGACACTGGAGCTAGATTGGCTTCAGGTCTATCAGATAATATCAACATGACCTTAGTAAAAGGTTTCTGGTTTTAGAGATATTGCCACTTTTATACTTTAAAAAAATCTCTAGGAGTAATTTGGTGACAAAAGACGCCTGCACGTATTATTTTTACATTGTAGTATTTCCCAAGTAGCACGATTTAAATGACAAAAAGTGGAATATTTAAACTTTTGGCAAAAAAAAAAATCCAATGTTATACCATTTTCGAAATAAGTATACAGTTTGTAGGAATGTAGTTTTGTACCATACAGTATCTATGCAGATGCCTTCAGTATACTGAATCCCTCCTTGTAAAAAAATTACTTGGTCGACCCCTCACCCCTAAATCGTCTGACGTAATAAATGAATGGAGCCTTTTTATTTTTTTTGTTGCTGGCAATCATCCTTTTAGGATATTTCTGCCAATGTCAAAGTATTTGAAATGGTCTTGGTCTATTTGTCACAATGTTTTTTTTACATAAGTTTAAGTATGTAGTCAATACAAAGTCTTTCAATCGCATATATTTTCTTCAGTTTTAATTTCTTCTTTTATGTTATAGTTACATTCTCAAACTCACTGTAATGTTTAGTCTTCGTCCGAGTATGTCCAGTCAGGCTTTAGTGAAATTGGCGGTTGTTCCACTAAAACATTCACGGTCTTTTTGGAACAACCTCGAAAGTTTCAACACGCTTTCATTTCATTACACTTCACTAGTACACTTAGATTGATCATTATTGGATAAAACACCACCGAAATTATTCAATAAAACTCAAAATACACGAATTTAATGAAAATAAAACGAAAACGCAACGTCACTCTGCAAGTTCCCGCCAAAAAGTCCGCCTATTTATTTATAATATTAAGTAAGTATAGATTACCATCCAAGTCGTAGACCCTGAACAGGAATCGTATCTTGTCGTCGGGAGTCTGTCCAGCGAACCTGTGCACCGCCGCTATGAACTCCTGAAGGGATATCGCTCCGGAGTCATCTTCATCGAATATTTGGAACACCCGCTCCGTGAAGAATGGCTGTAAAGGATTTTACCGCAAGTGACAACCAGGTAGACGGGTCACCTGATGGTAAGTGAATACCTGTTTTTCTATATTACTTACTAGCTATTCCCCGCGGCTTCACCCGTGTTCCCGCGGACAAAATTTTGCCTATGTTACTCAGGGATAATGTAGCTTTCTAATGGTGAAAGAATTTTTCAAATCGGTCCAGAATTTCAGAGTCTATTCAATGCAAACAAACAATCAAATCTTTCCTCTTTATAATATTCGTATAGATAACGTAGATCAGTGAAAAAATATCGGTTCAGTAGTTGGTATTGATTATACTTCACTGGTTCTTCCGAAAAATTATTTACTAGTAGTACTTTCCTTGTACTTCAGAGCCTTCTCTGTGGATTTTAAAACAAAACACCTAAAACAAACAACACTAAAGTTTCTCCTAACCCAACTATCGAACCCGGGGTCTTGTCATTTAAATATAGAGCCAGACCATCATTTATTTTCATCCAGCAAGGGTATGGGAAGGGATGGGTGGATTAGTATAATCTTTCGGAAGAACCAGCTGGTATAATTACTATTAATTCCTTTACAGGTAAGTTTCTTTTAATAGTTAAAAGTTACCTCCAACATCCAAACGTACAATTTCAACTTTTCATAATAATACAGTAGACAATTTTGAATGAATACCCTTTTATGGAAAACAAGCAACAGTTTAAATTTAATTTAAGATACTAAGAAGTCCAAAAAGACTGCAGGATACAAAAGAGTCTTAATTGATGTGAATGATTTACTTACATTTTTGGAGACGACAATCTTCTGAAACTGTTCTCTAGTGATTTCCTTCTGATCGCCAACTGTTTCTCTGAACAATTGCTCCAACCTGTCTACGCTATGCTTATCGAATCCTACGCGAGGTCTGGAAACATCAATTATCTATTAACTTTACCAATTATAGATGTTGCGCCATCTAGATAGTTGCGAATAGAATAAAATTGTCAAAGCCAATATATTCAGATGGTCCAAAAATATTTAAAAAATGTAACCTTGCTGAGTTTCTTGCCGGTTCTTCTCAGTTGAAGGCTGACTTCCGAACCGGTGGTAATTTCTGTAATTCGGCCTTCATAAGTGCCCTTCCAGGACCTAAACTGAATAAATGGTTTTGACTTTGACTTTGACCGTTACATGGTGGACATGCCATCTTTACGCACGAAACGATTTGCATCATCTTTCATTATGCGTACTGATAAGGAGTGGAACTCCTTGTCTGAGTCTATGTTTCCCGATAGTTACAACCTGGGAGTCTTCAAGTCGCGGGTGAATAGGTTACTTCTAGGTAAGCGTGCACCATCGTAGACCATCATCTCCTAAGATCAAGTGAGCGCCCCACTCTTTTTCTTAATCCCTTGCAAGTGTGTATCCTTTCACAATTTATTATTTCATGAAATTTTTCTATTTTTAATGTTATTCTATTATTCGGGGCGGAGACAAATCAAAAAAATCAAAGATCATAAACATTCGGTTCAGCCGTTCTTGAGTTAGTTACTTACCTATAATTTATTTTTTATGTTTACAGCTTGTGTTTGACCACAATCTCACCATGGTAAGTGATGATGTGGCCGAAGGTGGTAAGCACACGAAGCCTAGATGGAAACTAGCTCTCAAGTGCAGCTGTCGGAAGCTCAAGCTGATTGTAGGATTCGAATCAACGACCTTCGCCGCGGTATCCGACGTCACTACCACTGAGCTATCATCGCCTTAAATTTTGTTTTATATAGATAGACTAGCTGTTCCGCGCGGTTTCACCCGCATTCCCGAGGGATCTTATCTTTTCCCGGAATAAAAAGTAGCCTATGTGCTATTCCAGATTATAATCTATCTCCATGCCAAATATCATCCAGATCCATTCAGCCGTTATGGCGTAAATGAGTAACAAACATACATCCATCCATCCATCCATACTTTCACATTTATAATATTAGTGGGATGTACCTACCTGCTGCTAGATACTGTGGATAGGAACTCCATTACTTCATCAGCGGTGGTATGCCCATCACCTTCGGTGTCCACAACTCGGAATAGTTTATTTGTCACCTGCAATCATAAATATTGCATTAAACGATCTATATGATCATGATTTTTACTTAAATTTGGCAAAACCCTTAATTTGGCAAATAATAAAAGGCAATAAAAAAAATTTTTTAATGAAAATTTATTGTAGACGTTTATAAGTGTTACAGAAAAAATATAAAAAAATATAGAAACTTCAGTTTTCCTGAAAAACTATGTATGTCACAGCATACATTGCTAAATGCACATAAAAAATTAAAAAAAACGACTATTTACCCCTTTGGGAACCCTCGTGGGAAGGCGTGATCATAATATAATAATAAAAAAAAGTTACCTTGGATAACACTGTTGACTTTCGCCGAGCAGCCATTTTTTTTTTAAGAATTGTCAAAATGTAACATGAAAAAATTAATTAAACGTAAGTTGTTTTTTTTAACAAATTATTTTTTTAAATGTCATGTACGTACTATGCCACATTAAGGGTTAACAACGCCATCTAGCGACAAATATATATTTTTTTATTTGTTTACTACAAAGTTGTAAAAAAAAGTATAATTCCGTCAAACCGCAGAGCGGTTTGTGGACAGAATAAACTCCGTTTTTTATTTTAACATTCTCTTCAAAATAACAATTTAATAACACTTAAATACATACAGTTTTATCCTCCTTTAACAAAAAACCTTTTTATTCTGCTGCGTCGAACAAAATCATGTGGCAGCTGATCAAATAACCTCTCGTTCGTTTTCCATAGTAGTTGTACACAGTCATACAAATATCCTCGGAATTACATATTTAAGTCTATTTGACTCACAAGATAGGAAGCCATATACTTTTCTTTCCTTGTCTATGTTATATTGTTCTAATATTATTAAAGATTTGGTTTGTGCATGAATGCTTAATATTTTACACAATCCTCTTTAGGATTTATATCGCTATAAGATACAGGTGTTGCGTGCGAAGTCGCACAGAACGTAGATGGTGCTAAATAGTACCTACGAGTGAGATCTAACAAGTTTGATTGATCAACTAATAACTATCTGTTAGTTAGAGTAATTTACTTTATACCAAAAATCAACATTGATAAAAGTTTTAGAAATTAATCTATGTCATCTATCTCTTGTGAAAAATCATTTAAAAGATAACCAAGCATTATACAATTTAATGATATGTTCATAAATAATAATAATAGACGATATAAACAGAATTATAACAGACTAGTGGAGCAAACAGACCTGTACAAAAATATGGAAAAAAGCGCTTCGAATTTTTCAAAAAAAATCCATTTTTGCGCGCAACATTCCCATTTATTGTTCTTGTATAGATAAGTTCCGTAATGGATGGATGAACGTACCACTTTATTCTGTAAGATGTGTTGAAATGTATCCAATGTGATCACTCCGCTGCCGCATAGAACATATGCGACACTCTCAACTTGCTCCACAAAGTCCAATTGCTTATCTTCACTGAAACAATAGAGTTAAAGAAATGTATTTTGAGGTACACAGAATCATTGGGGTGTTACACCAAAATTTTGTGATAGAAACTTTAAGATATTTCCTAAAGTTAATATCAAGAAATCTGCTAAAAAGCCATTTGGCGTTGGAAAATTATTAAAGACCTTTATAAATTCGGCAATTTTAATGTTCCCATAATTTTAGGTGATTTTCAGAGCAATTTAATAATTCTTGCAATCTTTATTCTTGTTGGTTCTGAAGAGGTACGGTCGTCCCACTTAAACAATAAGATAACAGTTGAATCAAAAATTCCATGAGCCAACTTATTTAGTGCCCAAAACTAATTTGCTTTTGTTATTGTGTATCATTTCTAATTTGTGCAACTTACGGGAGTCTTTCCTTAAGGAATTCAATCCAATCTTCTTGCACCAGGTATTCTTGCTTGTCTCCATCGAACAGACGAAATATTCTTTCTAGTAGATCCTGCAACGAAACAAAATAAAAGCTGTAAAATATGAGGGTTGGTTCATCTACTTCTAAGATTTTTTCAACTACCCGCTCAATCATTTCCTTATTTATGTCAAGATCTTTATGATTAGCTACTATTTTTGTCTTTGGTTCTTTTATAATTTATTACCGGTGTTTCAGGTCTTATTATCATATTGCTGCAAAATAAATCAATAAATCAATTATTTCGTTGATTTCTGAACACAATTTTTTCTCATCTGCTGAATAGATTGATTCATTAATAAGAGTATGTATTTGTATTAAATAATCATCCGTTAGAAATCATTAAAAGTTCAACACATATTCAACAGATGGCGCTAGTAAAATAGATCATTCAACACGATCATTACATATAAGGGAACAAATGAAACTTGACAACGTCTTCAATGAAAACTAATTGAGAATTATTGTTTCTTAGACTGAAAACATCAGCAACGTAAGTACCTTCCGTAACATGATTTCAAATACCTAACAGTTAACTTCTCCGTTCACAACTAGATGTCGCCACGGTGTTATCAATGAATTCCTACATCGCGATGTTAAGAGTCTCCGTCGTTTAATGACCCTCCGCGCTTTTTTCTCGATCGGCAAGACCTTACTTCATAGGATCATTTCTATAGTAAGCTCTTCCTGAGACTTTCACACTAAGTGAGTCCCCAACAGTCACGTTGATGAGATGTGGCGCGGCACCCTGAGCGTGAGAGTGGCAATGGTGGTCCATCATTAGCCGTCGATGATCGTTCGCTCCCCTTCACGGGGGAGAGTGGGGTGCTGTCGCTATCTGAGTGGCTTCTTAAATATTATTAAATGTTCGTTGATATCCTTCCTTATAAGAACTTTAATATGCAGTGGATGGGTGACGCTACGTAGTATGCTTAAATTGATTACGAAAGAATGAAGCATATTTTTTGTTTCTATTAAATTATAACTTACAATCTTTAATGCCATTTTTGAAGTCGTAAACTGATCTGATCTTATTTATTTATTATGCTCTAAGGACAGAAATTGGGCGGGTGTCGCTACGTAGCATGCTTAAATTGATTACGAACTAATGGCGATGATAGCTCAGTGGTAAGTGACGTCGGATACCGCGGCGAAGGTCGTGGGTTCGAATCCTTACAATGAGCTTGAGCTTTCGGTGAAGGAAAACATCGTGAGGAAACCACAGCACGGTGGTAGGGTACTTTGTAGTACTCGACTGGCTGGCTACCACCCTCAAGTTGAAAATCTGTCGCCAAGCACCTGTTGGTGTGTTCCGGCAATTGCACTTGAGAGCCAGTTCGCCTTAATAAGGTGTACAACACATTAGCAATCCCCTGGTATTGCCAATGTCTATAGGCGACGGTAGTCACTTACCATCATGTGACCCGCCTGCCTCGTTGTCACTTGTGACATAAAAAAAAAAAAAAAATAATGTAGCATATTTTTTGTTTCTATTAAATTATACCTAACTTACAATCTTAAATGCCATTTTTGAAGTCGTTAACTGATCTGATCTTATTTATTTATTATGCTCTAAGGACAGAAATTGATTCCAGGCATCGCCTTTTAATAGAATTTATTAATGTTATATCCAACTAGCTATGTTTACATATCAGGGGGCAGTCCCCCGCGGTTTCACTCGCGTTCCCGTGGGATCGTATCTTTTCCCGGGACAAAATATAGCCTATGTTCATCAGGGATAATGTAGCTTCCTAATGGTGAAATAATTTTTTAAATCGGTCCAGCAGTTTCAGAGCCTATTCAATGCAAACAAACAATCAAATCTTTCCTCTTTATAATATTAGTATAGATGATTGTGGGATTGGCGATCAAAACGAAAATAAATCCTAGTATCCGTTGTTGTTACAGTATAACATTAGAGTACTAAAATCAGTGTTATTCAGACACGAATGTCACAATGACAGTTGACAGGTGTCTGTCTGCGTCGCGTTGAAAGCCGACGGTCGCCGAGTTACGCACTTGTTCAAATATAGAATGTTTGTTTTTTATTTACAGTTGTAATTTAAAAAGAATGATATATCGTGCAAGGATCCATTAGTGAACCTCTTCTTTTAATTCAAGTCATATTTGTTGTAAGATTTTTTCATGTATTTTTGATGAATCTTACAGAAGACTAGGTGTTTTAATGGCTGTTAGTGACTGATAATAATATTTTCGAAACTTTCATGTGCTAGGACTAGGCCATACATGTAAGTTTTAATAAATAATGACGTTAAACGAATGTTGTAAGTTATGCTCCGGTAGTTTGGATAAGATTGAGATATGATGAGAAAAAAAAAAGAAAAAGAAACACACAATTTAAATCTAAACAAATTACAAAAGATATAGACAGACGCAGAATGAACTTGAAGAGTTTTTGTTATCAGCCCAAAACTGATAAAGATAGTTCATATGTATGCAAAATATAGCAGCGAGCGATAATATGTATTCAGGATAAGCTTGTGTTTGACCTCAATCTCACCATGGTAAGTGATGATGTGGCCGAAGGTGGTAAGCACACAAAGCTTAGATGGGAACTGGCTCTCAAGTGCAACTGTCGGAACACACCGATAGGTGATTGACAACAGATTTTCAACTTTAGGGCCAGCCAGTCGGGTACTAAAGTCAAAGTCAAAACCATTTATTCAGTTTAGGCCCTAGAGGGGCACTTATGAAGGTCGAATTACAGAAGTTAAATATATTTAATTGTTAAACTATTAAATTCTTTGAATGGCCCCCAGCGGTCGATACCCAAGCCAAGCATTATAAAAAAAACTTTGACTGTGTTAATCTCAAGAAATATAAGAAAGGAATAAATTAAGACCAAAGATTAGCCCTAATTAGACGTGAACTGTCGACGCACTCACGAACTGTCATAATGACAGCTGACAGGTGTCTGCGGTGACAGCGTCATACACTGTCGATATGAGATATAGATTGTGAGACATTTTTCAAATTGTGACCGGTGAAACAGATGACCGAATGAAATTATCACAACCTTCCGAGACGCTTTTATTTTTTTTTGTTAATCTGATCAAGTTAATAATTGTTTAATATTTCTGGCATGCATTGCCAGGCCACATATTAACACATATCGATTTTTATATACTTGCTAGCTTTCCCCCGCGGTTTCACCCGCATTCCCGTGATATCTTTCTTTATCTCATATTCCAGAAGATAATCAATTTGTGTAGCAAGTTTTATCAAGATCGGTTTAGTAGGTTCGGAGTTCATCGCGGATCAACATTGTGACACGTTATTTTTTATCAAAACGATCTATTGCGATCACAGAACAAATAAAAAAGGTAGAAGGAGCGTTCGTATACAATAGTCTCCAATGAAGTGAAGCAACGTGCACCAAGTTGTGTGCGTGACCTGCACGTACGTCACTCCACTAGCGTCGCACAGGAACGTGATCGGCTTCTTTTTTAGGGTTCCGTACCCAAAGGGTCCCTATTACTAAGACTTCTCTGTCTGTCCGTCCGTCCACCTGTCCGTCCGTCTGTCTGTCACCAGGCTGTATCTCAAGAACCGCGATAGCTAGACAGTTGAAATTTTCACAGATGATGTATTTCTGTTGCCGCTATAACTAAAAACAGAATAAAATAAATATTTAAGGGCTCCCATACAACAAACGTGATTTTTTGCCATTTTTACGGAACCCTTCGTGCGCGAGTCCGACTCGCACTAGGCCGGTTTTTTCAAATTCAGTTTCCTTTACTGCGCTTCACTTTAAGTGCACGGGGCTCTGTCTAACTTTTTTATTTGGTCAGAGATTGCGATATGTAAGTAGTAATTAATTATTGCAAACCAATGTAAGATCTATCGAGTTAGATTAAAAACGCGTGACTGGGTAGGTATGCTACTTGAAACCTAGATAGATAAGATAGTGTTGTAAATGTTAATCTGTACTGCTACTTATAAGCTCACGAACAATATGGTATTTGAGAGGTTTCAGAAAAGTATCTAAAATTGTTAATTATTACATAATACATTTGCAATTTGCTTAATTCTTTGTGAATTTCTCTATTTACTTTAAAAATTTCCATCAAAGTCTATATTGATAAAAACGTCACACTTAGAATCGGGCAGTACCTTTAGTTCTGCAATCTGTGGCCAGCACCGAGCGTTTTCAATCCGGTGGTCAAGCATGAAAATTTTAATAATTTTATTTATGATTTCTTATAAACATCATACCACAGACCTATTATCTTAGATTATAAATAATATATCTATTAGATACTAGGTCTGTGCATCATAAATATTTTCAAAAGTGTTAAGCTAACAGTTTTATTTAAATCAAGAAAATCTGTAGGGGCGTAAGAAATCTAAACCGTAGTCACATACATCATATGTCGAATATTTTCAGCTATTCTTAATGAAAGTCAGGCGATGATAGCTCAGTGGTAAGTGACGTCGAATACCGCGGCGAAGGTCGTGGGTTCGAATCCTACAATGAGCTTGAGCTGAGGTGAAGGAAAACATCGTGAGGAAACCATAGCACGGTGGTACGGTACTTTGTAGTACCCGACTGGCTGGCTACCACCCTCAAGTTGAAAATCTGTCGTCAAATGTCGTGTTCCGACAGCTGCACTTGAGAGCCAGTTCCCATCTAGGCTTTGTGTGCTTACCACCTTCGGCCACATCATCACTTACCATAGTGAGATTGTGGTCAAACACAAGCCTATAAAATTAAAAAAAAAATCAACATAAACCTAAAGGTAATATAATAAATACTAGCTGTTCCCCGCGGTTTCGCCCGCGTTCCCGACGGATCTTATCTTTACCCGGAATACATTTTCTTATTTCAGCCGTTCTGGCGTAAATGACTAACAAACATACATCCATCTAAACTTTCACATTTATAATATTAGTAGGATAAATCAAAATAAATTTTGATATCTTTTTTTTATCAATATAGGAACTCTAATTTATTTACTTTTATAAAATCAATAAAATATTTACATTATTATAACTACAATTAAAAAAAACTAATCTAATCTAAAAACTACCTAAAATAAACTATAAAACTAATCTAATCTAAAAACTACCTAAAATAAACTATAAAAGTGCGTCGAAGAATTCCACCGCATCGCCGTCGACTGGTAACGTTCCCAAAAGACTGGCAGCATTGCCACGTTGAATGGCAATGCTTAATCTTTGGCCAAAGTAAAAGCCAGCCTTTTGGTCACGGGAAGCGTCAACCAATCTTTGGGAAATATCCTGATAAATATATTTTGATATCTAATTAAAAAACTTAAAAAATTAAAATCTATAATTATTACAATCTATATATCTACGCTTGAACGGCTGGACCAATTTCGCTAATTCTTTTTTTGTTGTGATTCTTATTGTAAGGAGAAGGTTCTTATGAAAGAAAAAAGTATGAAAGTTGCGCAGAACATTAGAAAATTTAAGAAAACTTAACGACCATATTCAATTTTCAAAATATTGTTTAAAACTGATGGTTCCAAGTTTATTTTTATTTTAATTTCATGGCAGGACAACGTCTGCCGGGCCCACTAGTTCTTGATAAAAAAAAATTAAAGTTAATAGATATAGCCAATGTTAATGATGACATGAACCGTAGCGGATGTGGTGAGTTAGTGACGTCACACGATATCCGCTCGGTAATGAAGCAGGTTTATAACTCGAGATGTGTCCGGCTTACTTACCTGTCATGTCGTATTATCTTGTAATACTTGTGGTGTTCGCCTACATACTTTGTAGTGGAGAATTTACATTTTTGTGTGGGTTTTTAAGGTGGATGTGATAATGGATAAGATTAGGAATGAGTAAAGTCAAAGTCAAAACCATTTATACAGTTTAGGCTCTAGAAGGGCACTTATGCAGTCGAATTACAGAAGTTACCACCGGTTCGGAAGTCAGCCTTCAACTGAGAAGAACCGGCAAGAAACTCAGCAAGGTTACATTTTTTTTAAATATTTTTGGACCATCTGACTATATTGGCTTTTTTTTTTTTAATGTCACAAGTGACAACGAGGCAGGCGGGTCACCTGATGGTAAGTGACAACCGTCGCCTATAGACATTGGCAATACCAGGGGATTGGTAATGTGTTGTACACCTTATTAAGGCGAACTGGCTCTCAAGTGCAATTGCCCGAACACACCAACAAGTGCTTGGCGACAGATTTTCAACTTGAGGGTGGTAGCCAGCCAGTCGAGTACCACATGGTACCCTACCACCGTGCTATGGTTTCCTCACGATGTTTTCCTTCACCGAAAGCTCAAGCTCATTGTAAGGATTCGAACCCACGACCATCGCCGCGGTATCCGACGTCACTTACCACTGAGCTATCATCGCCTCAAATCATCGGCTTTTTTTAATTCAAATTATTAACAATTTTATTCGTAAAGTTATACAAAAATACATAAAAAATTATAACCCGCATTAGTTACCTACATAGTTAACTAAAAAAAAAATATCAAGCTAATAACAGCGTATTAAAAAAAACGTGTTAACCGATAGATCGAGTTAGGCGATGATAACTCAGTGGTAACGTCGGATACCGCGGCGAAGGTCGTGGGTTCGAGTCCTACAATGAACTTGAGCTTTCTGAGGTAAACATCGTGAGGAAACCATAGCACGGTGGTAGGGTACTTTGTAGTACTCGACTGGCTGGCTACCATCCTCAACTTGAAAATCTGTCGCTAAGCACCTAGTGTGTCCCATGGTTCCCATGGCTTACCAGCCACATCATCATGGCTTTATGCTGAGCTGGGACCGTTTTGTGGCAAAATTATGTCTATTTTATATAAGTTTGTACACTTATTGTTTTTTGCCATAAATAAATTTATTTTCTTTCTTTCTTACCAACGTTAAAAAAAGAGCCTTTTGTAATGATATACGTACCCAATAATGATGTGATTATATCACTTTGTTGAAGTTCTATCTGTCACCAACACTGTATGTAATCATTTCGTCTCTCACATGCAGACATCATTATTTATGAAGCGGATTTGTTTGACAGCAGTGTAATTACATTTTGAGTGGTAGGCGAGCGGTGTGCTAACTTTTGCATTAGGCTGTTAGGTTTTATTAAAATAATTATTAGTTACATGGTTTTTTTTAGTTTAATACATGTTTGACTAAAGTGTAGTTATGCTAAAAACTGTTTTAATTATACGCTGTCTTGTTTGAATCAGTAAAGCATTATTAATTTATTAGATGTTTATAATACTTCGTGCATAATATTTGGACGAACATTTAAATAATTAAATTTAGTATGACTGCTTAACCGATTTATATGAAATTTGGTGTAGAGATAGATATTCAAAATTCAAAAAATTCAAAATTTCTTTATTACATTACAAGTACAGTAATTACAAGGTTTGGGACTCGCCTTTTAAGTTTTTAAAAACCTGTATTAGGGGAGTCCCGCTCTTCCGTTTTTATGTTTTAAACTCGTAGGTAGGTATAAAAAATCTAAACTTGTTAAGTTTTTTTTTTTCTATAAAATATAAAATCAGACAATCTTAAATAAAATGCGTGAATTTTTAAGTTATGTGAAATGGTAGGGTGTGTAAGGCTGAGTGAGTGTGGAGTGTGAGTGTGGAGTGTATGTGTGTGTGTGTGTGTGTGTGTGTGTGTGTGTGTGTGTGTGTGTGCGCGTGTGTGTGTATGTGTGTGTGTGTGTGTGTGTGTGTGTGTGTGTGTGTGTGTGTGTGTGTGTGTGTGTGTAATTATGTAAGATGGTAAGGATGGTGGTGTGTTTAATTGCAAAGCTATATACTTAAATATTTATTTGAATTTTAAAACATTTTCAGTTTCTTCATATGTTAACGTCTTTAGCCAGTTTGTTAGGTTTTTTTTGCATTCATGGTGGGTCAAAGTGTAGATTCTAAGTGTTCTATTTATCCTGTTATATAGATTAGTCGACTGGGTATTATATTGTTTTGAAGCAAATACAGTTTTCATTATTTTTCTATTTATTACAGAGTGGGGATTTCGCTTCTTAAGGATGTTAGGGTCTACCGAGATTGTTTTATGTATTTTAAGGATACACTGTAAAATATATAGTTGTCTGACTGTCAGAACATTTGCCTCACTATATAGTTTAGATGTACTGTATATTCTTTTCTTTCGCAACATAACCTTCAGAATAGTTCTTTGTGCACGTTCAATACTGATAAATTTCGTTTTAAATGTACCTCCCCAGATTCTTAAACAATATAACAGAATAGATTGAACCAGTGTTATGTATATATAAGTGAGAAGTTCTTTATTACTTATATTTCGTAGGTATTTGAAGAGCCATATAAGTTTTCTAGCCCGATTTGCCACCACTTCAAGTTGGGGGTACCAGGAGAGGTTTTTGTCAATGATAATACTTAAATATTTTGTGGAGGTAACTCTTTCTAATTTTTGACAGTTGCATTTATCTGTGTTGTTTTTTATGCATGTATGGACAGTCAATGTTAGGTCAGTATCAGGCTGCATAGAGTCATAAATAGAAAAGGTTATGTAATTAGATTTACTGGTATTTAGGGTAAGCAGATTAAGGTTTAGCCATTTAATTACTTCATGCAGTCCGGTCTCCGCCCTGTCAAAAACGTCAGGCCAGTTCTTTCCCTGAAAAAGCAATGCCGTATCATCTGCATATGAAAATATACATCCGTTAGTTAGCTTTAAGTTGGTCAGGTCATTTATATAAATAAGAAACAAGGTAGGTCCTAGGACACTGCCCTGTGGTACACCGTATTGGGTAGTAATGACATCTGAACTAAAAGTATTTTGGTCAAGTTTTACTCTTTGGGTACGATCTTTAAGATAGTCGGAGAGTAATGTTAAGAAAGTACCCCTAACACCCACCTTTTCTAATTTTCGTAGAAGAGTAGGGACAGAGACGGTATCAAAAGCTTTTTTTAGGATAGGAGATATAACCTTGGAGAAGGACATAGGATACTTTTTTCTCCCGGGAAAAGAGCAGATCCTCTGGAAAGCGGGTGTAACCGCGGGGCGGAAAATATTTGTGTTTGTCTGTCTGTTACCTCTTCACGCTTAAACCGCTGAACCGATTTAGATTAAATTTGGCATGGAGACAGATACAACCTTTGAGAAGGACGTAGGATAATTTTATCCCTGCAAAAGATAAGATCCCACGGGAAAGCGGGCGAAACCGCGGGGCGGAAAACTAGTAAGATCATAAAAACACGTACGTTAATTTACAATACCTAATCCTACGAATGCGACTGAAATCTATCGCACGTACACTTGACATATGAACCTCTCGGAATATGTGACGTCATCACATCGACACCGTAGGGTTGCCAAATAGGACTTTTAAAATTTTTGGATATAAAATATACTTATTTTAAGGCGATGATAGCTCAGTGGTAAGTGACGTCGAACACCGCGGCGAAGGTCGTGGGTTCGAATCCTACAATGAGCTTGAGCTTTCGGTGAAGGAAAACATCGTGAGGAAACCATAGCACGGTGGTAGGGTACTTTGTAGTACCCGACTGGCTGGCTACCACCCTCAAGTTGAAAATCTGTCGCCAAACACCTATCGGTGTGTTCCGACTGCTGCACTTGAGAGCCAGTTCCCATCTAGGCTTTGTGTGCTTACCACCATCGGCCACATCATCACTTACCATAGTGAGATTGTAGTCAAACACAAGCCTATCCAGAATAAATAATTACATTAACTTGTGGCAGCCCTAGCATAGTTTAAAACGGAACTAGATCAAAGTTGCGCTTGCGCAAGGTATCACAGCACAGTATCACAGTGTCACAGTGACACAGTGTCACATCGGCAGTTAATGCGATTGTCGTGACACGAAGATTAACGACAACAACCGAGCATACTTGCGACTAAACGCACAAATAGACATACTGATTCTCTTTATTCTGGATAAGCTTGTGTTTGACTACAATCTCAGCATGGTAAGTGATGATGTGGCCGAAGGTGGTAATTCAAAGCCTAGATGGGAACTTGCTCTCAAGTGCTCTCGGAACACACCGATAGGTTTGGGTTCAACTCGAGCTGACCCCCGCGGTTTCACTCGCGTTCCCGTGGGATCTTATCCTTTCCCGGGATAAAAAGTAGCCTATGTGCTATTCCAGACTGTAATCTATCTCTGTGCCAAATTTCATTCAGATCCGTTCAGCCTTTCTGGCGTAATTGATCAACAAACATCCATCCATCCAAACTTTGACAGTTATCTGATAATGTAGCTTTCTATAAGTGAAAAAG
Source organism: Ochropacha duplaris (assembly GCA_951361185.1). Taxonomy (NCBI): domain Eukaryota; kingdom Metazoa; phylum Arthropoda; class Insecta; order Lepidoptera; family Drepanidae; genus Ochropacha; species Ochropacha duplaris. Next base: position 554,797 of record OX592712.1, on the reverse strand, counting down.
GCTTGGCAAAGTAAAGGCAGGGTATTTCTTCAATCAGCCTTAAAAAGCTAACAATCGCTAATGGTAAAAAAATATTAAAATCTAGTTTTACTGCGATTTTTTGTCGCCGAATCTCAAGTCTACGCAATAATAAAAGCACGAATCGACCCTTGCTACATTCGAACTCGATTTCAATTTTACCTTTAGATTGTTACCTATTGTCCTATGGTAGAAGTACCTCCTTGGTACAGTTTCTAATTTTAATTTAACGTTGGTTTAAAAAAAGAACCTGTCAATAAATAACGATGTGAGTAGCAGTCAATTAAAAATTAAATCTATAAAACACTAGTGGACCCGGCAGACGTTGTCCTGCCCTGAAACAAAAAATTGGCTAGAAACCCGTACAGGTCAAAACTTAGAACCCGATTCCAGCGCCATCTACCGGGTCCAATTTTGTTTTCAAATCATCGAGGAACCCATTGAAATACACACACAAAATTTCATCCAAATCGGTCCTGTTACCATACTCCTCCGAAACGGCTTGACCGATTACTCAAATTACTAAAATGGCTATTAAAAAATAAGGGTTGATCGTAGAAGGGTGAAAATTGGGGATTGTATGTATTTTTGTATGTTGTATCATAAAAAAATAGAAATTAGAAATTTTGTCTCAAAAATAAAAAATAAAATTTAGGGGTGGACTACCCCTAACATTTAGGGGGATGAAAAATAGATGTTGGCTGATTCTCATAGATACCGGATAAGCACAAAAAATTTCATCAAAATCGGTTAAGCCGTTTCGGAGGAGTATGGTAACTAAAACTGTGACACGAGAATTTTATATATTAGATATACACACACCGACACACACACACTCAAACGCACACATACATTTCTAGTTTTTTGATTTCACTTTATATTGAAGAACGTATTTATTTTTTATTTTTATTATTTTATCTTCTAAATGTTGTCAACTATAAGAAGGGAAGGAGCTGCCCAACTAAAGCTTTGCCTACCATAAGGTTCAGAGACTTCAACCTTAAGTTTTTATGTGTACAAAAAAAGATATTTATTTTATTTATTTACGCAATACTATTTCGGTTTCGTTGGTCGCCTTAGCCTAAACAAAATTAAAAAAAAAATTTAATACGCAACAGCAATACCGCCAATTTCTTTCCATATTTAAATAATCCGCTTTCAGACCAACTGTCAGCAGCAACATGTAACAGTCGACTTTGATCCTTCGCAGCTAAGGTCGAAATTGCACTGTAAAGCTACAAACATGATAGAGTCAATATTTACTACAATTACCCTTGATATCTAATAACCAAAGATACACAATCAGCGACAAAAAATGGCCATTTGGGTGGCCTTTTAATCTAGTAGCATTCGAACGCTCCGACGGTAAACATGCCTCAGTGCTCGTTTAAGATATATTTTGGCTAGCAGGTATAAGTCGTAAAATTTTATTGCCTTTTGTACATAGCTTTGTGAATAAAACTTTAAAAAAATAACTAGTATTACCCAACACAATTTGAGACAGTTTTGAGAGAACTTCTTCTTGGGATTGTTTATCTTTAGTTATTAGATATCAATGACAATTACCCAATGTCGCGCCAAAAAAGCTATTAAGCGTTACAAATGAGAGCAGGTGACGCAAGCATTCCGTCATTAATCATTCCCTCATTCTTCGCCATCATTACTATATGAATGGTTCTGACAAATGACTCTGGTCTCATTGCCATGCCATGCCAACCATCTTAGCGCCGCGCCCATGTGGTGGCTAACATGTAGGTAATTGCATTGGAAAGTTTTTAGATTTATATCGGAAATAATAAATATTACTGTGATTATTTTGATTAGATTTATTTTGTTACGAAATACTTACATAGGAATATTATGACGTGACGGAGCCAAGTTTGGTATGAATGAAATTTAATGCGATGATAGCTCAGTGGTAAGTGACGTCGGATACCGCGGCGAAGGTTGTGGCTTCGAATCCTACAATTAGCTTGAGCTTTCGGTGAAGGAAAACATCGTGAGGAAACCATAGCACGGTGGTAGGGTACTTTGTAGTACCCAACTGGCTGGCCACCTTCAAGTTGAAAATCTGTCGCCAAGCACCTATCGGTGTGTTCCGACAGTTGCACTTGAGAGCCAGTTCTCACCTAGGCTTTGTGTGCTTACCACCTTCGGCCACATCATCACTTTCCATGGTGAGATTGTAGTCAAACACAAGCCTATCCAGTTTAAAAAAAAAATTGAGGATTGGCGTCGTCAATAAAAGAATTGAGTATGTTTGTGTGTATGATCGTCCACAAGGTGATGATAACTCAGTGGTAGTGACGTCAGATACCGCGGCGAAGGTCGTGGCTTCGAATCCTACAATGAGCTTGAGCTTTCGGTGAAGGAAAACATCAAACCGGCTCTCAAGTACAATTGCCAGTGGTAGCCAGCCAGTCGGGTACTACAAAGTACCCTACCACCGTGCTGTGGTTTCCTCACGATGTTTTCCTTCACCGAAAGCTCAAGCTAGGATTCTAACTCACGACCTTCGCTGCGGTGTACCTATCCGGCGTCATTATGCATATCACCTTTATTGGAACGAGCGTAGTGAAAGGGGGCTAGACGGAAAAAAAATCTTACGAAAAATTGTCACGACACTTTTAGTGTCCGTGTCACTTTATTGTAAGCTGTGCGGCGTGCGCATGTTTCTCTGTCTGTCTCTCTCTCTCTCTCTTATAGAAAGCAAGCCAGATATTTTTTCATTTCTATTAAAATATATATATATATATAAATTTAAATGTTTTTTTTTAATATACATATATATATACTCTCTCGACTTATATAACTTCGTTCCATCCGGGTGTCCCTTGACACCTCTCAAGTTTTTTGTTATATTATTCTTTCATTCCTTTTATTGAGTCGAATACGAAGTTAAGAAATACATGTAGTGCTGCACTTAATTGGGTAGGGCAGTGTAAAATATAACCCAGTTAAATTGTAATAATGTTGTAATTACATTTGTTTTGCAACTCGTACTTGTAAATATACACACAGAGACTGAGGAATTGATTGTATTAATTAGGTTGAAGTTCTTTATGGTTAACGTATTCTGGATTAAGTGAATGGTATATTTAACTAAATTATTAATTTATACTAATATTATAAACAGGTAAAGTTGGTGAGGTTGTAGGGGGTGATCTCTGGATCTACTGAACCGATTTTGAAAAACCTTTTACCAATAGAAAGCCACGTTATTTGTGAGTGTCACAGGCTATATTTTTATGCCGGGAAAAGATAAGATCCCACGGGAACGCGGGTGAAACCGCGTATAGACATTAATGGACGGATGCTGTTACGAAGGTCGTAGGTTCGAATTCTATGAGCTTGAGTTTTCGCTGAAGAAAATTATCATGACTAGACCATAGCAAGGATAGAAGGAACCATCACGCTAAAAACTGTCGCCATGTTGGTGTTCCGGCAGTTTCAGAGTGGCGCCAAAGTCATAATATAAAATGTTTAAAAAAATCTTTCTCCTTTATTTCTTTCTAGGATTGTCAGTTCATATCACATACCTATTATCTAACTAGAAGTTGCAAGTGTACGTACTTCGCGTGTCAAAATTAGTCAAAAGCAGTCAATTTGTCTGCTTTCTATGTCGCTTCATTTAGTCCGCGATCGACCGTTATTGCCTTCGGACGTCAACCGACATCTAGAAAAATTACTGGTTGTTCCGTATTAAGTTGCAAAAACTGTACTTACAGGAAAAGCCCAAATAATGGTAATTTTCCTGTAAATTTACAGTTAATTTACTCCAAAAAGTGACACGATTGGTGTTCAATATTCAAATACAAATTAAGGTACCTACATGCGTTATCTAATTAGATAATAGGTCTGTGGTTCACATCTATTTAGCTCGCTTAAAACACATACCATGATTAAATGGCGCTAGAAATGCAAAAACACCTTTTATAAACACTGTTTTATGAAGTTAACGATCGTGTCAGGAACTGGAATGGTCAAAACCAGAGGTAATGGAGTCAGCCCATACACAGATATGGGTATAAGAGGCGCCGATGTATGCCTCAATTAAAACAGCCTCTATTTGATCATGATGGTTTTATACTATATTTCTGCCCCGCGGTTTCACCCGCGTTCCCGAGGGATCTTATCTTTTCCCGGAATAAAAAGTAGCTTATGTGCTATTCCAGACTATAATCTATCTCCATGCCAAATTTCATCCAGATCCATTCAGCCGTTCTAGCATAAATGAGTAACAAACATACATCCAAACTTTCACATTTATTATATTAGTAAGATTACTAGCTGTTCCGCGCGGTTTCACCCGCGTTACCGAGGGATCTTATCTTTTCCCGGGATAAAAAGTATCCTATGTGTTATTCTAGGATATATACTACCTGTGTGCTAAGTTTCATCAAAATCCTTTCAGTAGTTTTTGCGTGAAAGAGTATCAAACATCCATCTATCCAAACTTTCACATTTATAATATCAGTGGGATTAGTGCTACATGACATTGCTTCCTGCTAAATGTCATGGTTCTAGTTCAACGGGAAGTACCCTATAGATTTTGATTCCCTTGCAAGAGTCAAAATATACGACATAAAAGGAGCATAAGCGGCCGTATCTTTTGATTGCGTTCAAGGCGATGATAGCTCAGTGGTAAGTGACGTCGAATACCGCGGCGAAGGTCGTGGGTTCGAATCCTACAATGAGCTTGAGCTTTCGGTGAAGGAAAACATCGTGAGGAAACCATAGCACGGTGGTAGGGTACTTTGTAGTACCCGACTGGCTGGCTACCACCCTCAAGTTGAAAATCTGTCGCCAAAACACCTATCGGTGTGTTCCGACAGCTGCACTTGAGAGCCAGTTCCCATCTAGGCTTTGTGTGCTTACCATCTTCGGCCACATCATCACTTACCATGGTGAGATTGTGGTCAAACACAAGCTTATCCACAATAAAAAAAATAAAAAAACATTAATTATTATTAAGTACAAGGATAGGTTCAGACTATGTTTATTGTTATAATAATAATTCAATTCAAATAAGGAAAATATTGCTTTTAAAATACATGCGTCATTATAAAAAGGTGAAAATAGAATTTGTTTATGTTTACAGATTCTTAGAGAACAGATTATCGGAAATTTTACGAGAGATCCATCATGATAGCGAGCGAGTGATCTGTTATCGAGCACAGGGCCGCATTCAGAGGCAGTCCCGAATCTAGGGGGGCAAGCAAATTGGGGCACATGCCTCGGGCGCCAGTTTCAGGAGGCGCCATAATCAGTAAGTACCTATTATTAAATTAAAAAAAAAAAGAATATTTGATATTAATTTCAACATGATACTTCCACGCGTCCCTGAGAAAAAGGGTCTAGACAGACGGACAACAGAGTAACCCTAAAAACTGCCATAATTAATACGTATCATACATCAGAAGTCCACCCAATTCCCTGCAGCAGCAATGCCTTCCTGTGATTGGTCGCTTACGACCTCACTCGAAGTACAAAGCTGATATCAACCAATGGCGTCACTTGTGTAGAACAAGGTGAACGCAAGGCTAGTGAGCAAGTCGTGATGGGTGTGGTGGAAGGTCCTGGTGAGGTAATATGCTGTTTTAAAATCTATGCTAGCGAGGTTATGCGTTAAGGAGGAGTTTTAGAAGCAATTAAAGCGGATTTTTGCATCGAAAATATTCTCAAATAAAAGTGGATAATAAATGAAAATGTTTTTCAAACACAAACGCCTATATAAGCAGTTATTAATAATAAGACTAATGCTCGGTTCGAAAGGTTGCTTTTGCTGAGAAGAGGCGCCAATAAACTCAGCAATTACTCTTTTCAAAAACAACTTACACCTATTTAATAATTATTTATCTAGTCTCACTGATAATATTTGCGTGTTAAGGCGGTGAAATAATCTAATATATAAAATTCTCGTGTCACAGTTTTAGTTGCCATACTCCTCCGAAAGGGCTTAACCGATTTTGATGAAACTTTATATTTACATTCAGTAGGTCTGAGAATCGGCCAACATCTATTTTTCATCCCCCAAAATGTTAGGGGTAGTCCACCCCTAAATTTTTTTTTTATTTTTGAGACAAAATTTCTAATTTCTATTTTTTTATGATACAACATACAAAAATACATACAATCCCCAATTTTCACCCTTCTACGATCAACCCTTATTTTTTAATAGCCATTTTAGTAATTTGAGTAATCGGTCAAGCCGTTTCGGAGGAGTATGGTAACAGGACCGATTTGGATGAAATTTTGTGTGTGTATTTCAATGGTTTCCTCGATGATTTGAAAACAAAATTGGACCCGGTAGATGGCGCTGGAATCGGGTTCTAAGTTTTGTTTTAATTTCAGGGCAGGACAACGTCTGCTGGGTCCACTAGTAATAAATAGAATTTAATTATGTCTGACTTAGTAAACAACAAATTCAAGCAGACCAGTCCCCACAAGCAGCACCTGTTCACAAGTATGACGCGTTTGGCAGCCATGGTTGACAAACAGGCAGACGGTCCACATGATGGTAAGTGGTCACCGCCGCCTATGGACATTTGCAATACCAGGGTGATTGCCAATGAGTTGCCGACCTTTTACAGTAACTCTATTATATTTTTTATGTCTTATGTCTCACTTATAAGATACTTAGAACAAAACACATGAAACACTATACTGGCTATCAACCCGGATTCGCCCGCATTCCCGATCCTTTCTTAGCGCCTAGCTAGAGGAATCTTCTTACTAAATTTCAAGTTTGGAGCATTTATACTTTCTGATATTTCGTGGTTAATCAGTGAGTTGTATTTCGGTTTCCTATACTAATATCACAGTGTATATGATGCGATGATAGCTCAGTGGTAAGTGACGTCGAATACCGCGGCGAAGGTCGTGGGTTCGAATCCTACAATGAGCTTGAGCTTTCGGTGAAGGAAAACATCGTGAGGAAACCATAGCACGGTGGTAGGGTACTTTGTAGTACCCGACTGGCTGGCTACCACCCTCAAGCTGAAAATCTGTCGCCAAACACCTATCGGTGTGTTCCGACAGCTGCACTTGAGAGCCAGTTCCCATCTAGGCTTTGTGTGCTTACCATCTTCGGCCACATCATCACTTACCATAGTGAGATTGTGGTCAAACACAAGCCTATCGAGAATAAAAAAAAAATATATATAAACTCTTATATTACACAGTGCTAATATTATAATCTATACTCATTTTAGATCTCCCATCGCCTTATTGAGGCCTCTCGTGACAAGAAGGCTGGCATGTACTTTGCCCAAAGAATTGGTATTGCCATTCAGCGCGGCAATGCTGCCAGTCTTCTTGGCACGCTTCCATCGGGCAGCGATTTGGGGCAAATTTTTTATATGTAATTATTTTAGTTTAGCTTTTTAGTTTTATTGTCTTTAATAATTAGTTTAATTTGTAAATTCAAATACCTACATTAGATTTAGTTGAATAAATGAATAATATTAATTTTTAATCTATATACTAATATTATAAAGAGGAAAGATTTGATTGTTTGTTTGCATTGAATAGGCTCTGAAGGACCGATTTGAAAAATTCTTTCAACATTAGAAAGAGCCCGCGGAAACGCGGGTGAAACCGCGGGAAACAGCTAGTACCTATACATAAACAAAGATCGTATGGATCCGATATTGAAATTCCAGGAAAACTCTTTATCTTATCTGTTAACGTCCATATCAAACTGGAAATTTCAAAATCAGGTCCATTCAATTTAATGGGAACATTCTAGAGATACTTTGACGAGATTCTTACATAGAAGCTCGTATTTATTATAATTGCAGTATCCACATTAATAGGACCTCGATATACTGATATTGACGGGCCGGTTGGCGTGGTTGGTTAATACACTGCCTATCACGCCGCAGGTCGTGGGTTCGATTCCCATTCAGGACACACATTTGTGTGCATGAACATGTCTGTTTGTCCTGAGTCTGGGTGTAATTATCTATTTAAGTATGTATTTACAAAAAAAAAGTAGTATATGTAGTATATCAGTCATCTGGTTGTCCATATTACAAGCTCTGCTTAGTTTGGGATCAGCCGTGTGTGAAAAATGTCCGAGGATATTTATTGTCCGAGGATATTTATTTATACTCCATACAAATATATATAGATAATGTGTACCGAGGTTCTACCACCATATACGAGCATTTAATGGATTCACTTAACTATTTGACGGTCCGTTAAGTGGTTTATTTATTTTATGTCTACTGGTCGTTTGAAACTCCAATTATTGGAAATCATATAAGCAAAATTATCTCCTTTTGATTTGAATTATTTCTTGCTATCAAGTGTTCAAGTGTGAGTATTTGGGTCTTCATTGAAATAGAAATTGTTTATTCTTCCAAATAGGCCTTCACATGAATAGTCAGACTCTAATGCACGGTTCGGAAGGTTGCTTTTGCTGAGAAGAGCCGGCAATAAACTCAGCAATTACTCTTTTCAAAAACATTATTTTAGCTACAGCTTGTCGGAGACTTCTCAGTTTAAGTATTCCGAACCGGTGGTAGAATCAATTGTAATGTTCCTAAGTGCCTTACCAGGGCCTAAACTGGATAAATGAGTTTGGAATTTGAGTTTGAAAAATCAAAACTCTTTCTTTACGTCACAAATCGTTCTAAAAGTACTTCAGATTGCTAATCTACTACTGGGTATATGTTTTTCTAAAATTTTAGACCTGGTTTACAAAGATATTTCCACTCCTACGCCATTCTGATCTTCATGCCATCATGATCAGTTTTTGTTAATCAGCTCTCTCCCAAGGACGTTACATCTTTATTTAATAACTTCCTTGCTCTCTCCGTCTTCTGTATCCAATCACTTCTCTGATATATCAGTCATCTTTTTTTTATTGGGAGGATAAAAAGTTGAGGTCTGACGGACCATAGACACCCTTACGCAGAAGACGACTGACCGCTGATGGCGCCCCAGTTGGGGCACGAACCTCGGCTCAGTCGGAGCACAAAAGTGGGGTCGAACGTCAAATTTAACTCTTCATATAAATCTCCAAACATCTTTCCACGGAGCCCATTAAATCCTGTTGCACTAAGAAAGGACTGTCCCTAATGCTTCAAGAACTTAATGCTCCAGTTTTTCTGCTCATTAACGACTAGGCTTGTTTATGAGGACCTCTCCTTGTATGTACTCCTGTCCTACAAGCCTTTAGTTGGTACAATTATTTACTATGTACCTTTAATCAGCCCATCTATTATTCAAACGATGTAATGTCGCTGCGGGTGGTTAATGAAATATAAAAATAGCTGAGGTGCAGTTTGAATGCTAGTGATCCGAGTTCTTAACATGTCTGGTTACAGATTTTTCCCTAAAGTGAATATTTATGCTCTAGTCTCTATGTGTAAGAGAGCTTTGGTACTGGAATACGAATTTTCAAGATACGACAGCCACTGACAAAATTTTACGCCCCATATTCCCTATTAATCATTCCCTTCACGTCCCTAGTCTATTCAAATGTCGAGAAATTTTAAAAACATTTATCTATCACAACTTTTCAATTCTCCAGGGAGTTCCTTCAGAAATGACGTTTTGGCAAAATAAGTTATACCTACTTATAATTTTATTTCAGTGCATACTCTGGTCGTTACAACCTATTCCCCACGGCTTCACTCGCGTTCCCAAGGGATCTTATATCTTCCCGGGTTCTTCTCAAAGTCGTGAAAAGGTAACAGGCATACAAGTAGAGTTACCTGCGCATTTACAGTATTAGTACGAAGAATAAAACAGAACTCTGAAATACATAAAGTCAAAGTCAAAGTCAAAACCATTTATTCAGTTTAGGCCCTAGAAGGGCACTTATGAAGGTCGAATTACAGAAGTTACCACCGGTTCGGAAGTCAGCCTTCAACTGAGAAGAACCGGCAAGAAACTCAGCAAGGTTACATTTTTTAAATATTTTTGGACCATCTGACTGTATTGGCTTTTTTTTTTCAAATGTTTAACAATTTTATTCTTAAACTAATACAGCAACTAATAAAGCTCCAATACTAGGCCCTATCTTTATCAGTAATCTCACTTGACGAGACACGATTAAGTAACGGTCACCTACGCGATAACGCGCGCATTCACTATTACCCGTTTAAATTATCACTGCACGACGGACGTATGAATTTACTAGTTAAATTAAATGATTTTACATATATTACTGTAATTACCCTCCAGGCGACGCCATGTTTGGTTGGAGTGTCGGATGTAAATCTAGATGTTATTGGTTTTAACTTTATTCGGTTCTCTTTACTTACATGTGAGTCGCCATGTTTGGAAATTATTTATTGATCTGCTTTCAACGTCAAAATTTAGGGTAATTGCTATTCAAATAATAAACCCACTTACCGTCATGCGGGTTGTATACTTGTACACTGTAAAAGACGTCGGTTACCGCGGGAAGGTCGTGGGTTCGAATCCTACAATGAGGTTGAGCTTTCGGTGAAGGAAAACATCGTGTGGAAACCATAGCACGGTGGTAGGGTACTTTGTAGTACCATCCTCAAGTTGAAAATCTGTCGCCAAGCAACTATCGGTGTGTTCCGACAGCTGCACATAAGATCCACTTCCCATCTAGGCTTTGTGCGCTTACCAACTTCGGCCACGTCATCACTTACCATGGCGAGATTGTGGCCAAATACAAGCTAATCCAGAATAAATAAAAAAAAGTAAAACCGGCTGCGTTTAATATCAACTGAAAAATAAACAATCTCTATAACTTAAATGTTGGTAAAGGTATTGCAGGTGGACGACGTAATAGTCCAAATGGTGGTTTTTAAGTGACTTTACAACTGTTTTCAGCTTGTTTTTACTCTGCATCACTGATAGTTAAAACCATTTATTCAGTTTAGGCCCTAGAAGGGCACTTATGAAGGTCGAATTACAGAAGTTACCACCGGTTCGGATACCACATAGTATATGTCGTATCGTAGTGCCACGCCACTATACTACGAGAAATTACCATAATTGTATCTTTTATCTTTATCTTAAAGTAAAACTTCCTGCAATACGAGGTACGTATGGTTAAACCAAAGTAACCTTTTTTTTTTTTTTCTGGATAAGCTTGTATTTGACCACAATCTCACCATGGTAAGTGATGATGTGGACGAAGGTGGTAAGCACACAAAGCCTAGATGGGAACTGGCTCTCAAGTGCAGCTGTCGGAACACACCGATAGGTGCTTGGCGACAGGTTTTCAACTTGAGGGTGGTAGCCAGTCAGTCGGGTACAAAGTACCCTACCACCGTGCTATGGTTTCTTCACGATGTTTTCCTTCACCGAAAGCTCAAGCTCATTGTATGATTCGAACCCACGACCTTCGTCGCGGTATTCGACGTCACTTACCACTGAGCTATCATCACCTTAAAACTAACTTAAAATTAACTTTTTAGTATCCTAGGTATGTAATTTTAACATTTTACAAGAGAAGCGTCAGCCGGATGGTCGAAAAAACCCACTAATATTATAAATGTGAAAGTTTGGATGGATGGATGTTTGTTACACAATCACGTCAGAACGGCTGAACAGATCTAGATAAAATTTGGCACAGAGATAGATTATAGTCTGGAATAGCACATAGGCAACTTTTTTCCGTGGGATAGATTTGTACGCTATATTTTTACCCGGGAAAAGATAAGATCCCACGGGAACATGGGTGAAACCGCGGCGGACACCTAGTGTAGTATAATTTTAATTTTCTTGTTCAATATTTTTTATGGCCTGAATCCAGCTCTGCTGATGGTATGCTTGATGATGATTCTACCATCTACAGCTATGCTCAGATCGTACTCTGTAACGATACCATCGATCATGTACTCCAAACAAACAAGCCATTATGTTTTGACAACGGTGTTACTATTGTTTCATACTATTGTAGTATCATCTATAACTGTGATTGATTCATCGCCATTTTCGGTAACTGTTCGACTTTCGACATATGTATGCGTGTAATAATTCACAAGATACATCATATTTTTTGTGATTTCGTCCACAGGCGTTTTGTTTTAATAAAGAATGAGAGATCTTGCTGATCGAGCTTCATTGTTGACTTTGAAAATTTCTTACACTAGTCAAATAAATTCTGGAGTTCCACAGGGTTTTCAATTGGGTCCTGTTTATTTTAACACCTTTATATCCAGCTACGTAACTGTTTCTATCACCAAACTAGTATTTTTTCATTAGAAGTGCCTCAAGATGTTACCACCGTTCCAATGTATACCGATCAAAATATATGCGATGCCCTTCTGCATAGTTGTATAAATATTATGACCAGATTGTAATAAGTATTTTCTTAAATTTGCGCATTCAAACTTACAATAAAACCTTTCATAATAATACTGAAGATTTCGACTCCTGAAATCAAAAATAAATCCCTGGAACTCTAGAAGACTTTATTCACCATATGATTATACTTTTAATTTTACCAGGGCAAGTAATGATGTCCAAGGTAACACAAAGCTTATTAAGGAAAAAAAGTTGATAGTTTCATGTCAAGACGCTAAGCCTTTTGAAAGTGAAACATGAAGCTATGACATTGGCTGTCAAACAAGCGGTTAATAATAAAACAGGTCTATTGAAAGTGTTGGCTGATATTATATACCACGCCTCCTTAGTGTTATGAATCATTATACCTCAACATTTAAGCGCGAGCTACTTACATTAGCCTCACGGATTTTGTACACTTTAAGCGAAACTATGAAATAAATATCTTAATACTTCTACGGCGTTGATAACTCGGTGGTAGTGACGGCACTACATTGTTATATTTTAGCTCGGTTGCATGTAACTTGACGCGACCAATGTGGCAATATTGCTATCTCTCTGTATGAATGGAAAATTATTAATCCTGCGGTTCAAATAATCACTTCTAAAAAAAAGAAGACATTAATCAGACTCCTTGTATACTTTCAAACAAAAACTTCAAATATTTTTGGCGAATAACGCAGTATAATATTGCTAATTAATATGCTTGTTGTTTTACTTATTTCTTATAATTAAATTGATTTTTTTGTTTCTTTCCGGTTTGTTTTGCTTGTATTTTGAATGTTCTATATTCATATTATAATTTAATTTACATATTTAATTTTAAAGCAGAAAAACTCACCGAAAGCCGTCTACGATGGTTCGGTCATGTCATGAGACGCCCCGAAGACCATGTCGTTAAACAAGCCTCTGCCAAATTATAACAAAAGTAGAGGACGCCCACTAGCCTCATGGTAGTCCACGGTAGCTAAGGACTTAGAGCTTGCCCAAACAAATGTTTCGACAACCCAGGACAGAAGGTCCTGGCGCCGCAGAACGAGGAGAGCCGACCCCAAATAATGGGAAAAGGCTAGGACAAAGAAGCTTGTACTTCTTATTGCAAATATTGTGTACACCATTGATGGGTGCACATACATGACTTTGTAACTTTTTCAATATGTGTACTGTTGGTGTATGTAAACTTAATAAATTAATAAATAAAGAAAGTATATTAAATAATCTCAACAGCTTCAATCAAAGCGACATCGTTCCAGACGTAGTGAAAAGGTACCTTATTACCAGCCGGTTGCATTGTTTAGACATATTACAAGCAACAACAAGACAGCTCGAGAGAAATTGCTTACATTATTTATGAAAGAATATCAAATGCCTAAGGCTAGCTTAATAACATTGTACCAATTATTTGTCCTAAAATCTGCCCACGTGTTAAGTTGTTGGTAATACGATAAAAAACAGACACAAAATAATAAATCTAGTGATAATGATTTCTCAAGCAATATTAATGGAACGATTGTAGAAATCAATCGATCATCTATACATGTAAAAAGGTTTGTTCTAGCTTTCGCACTGCCTACTACTACACCGTTGAGGTCAGAAACTAGAAATTTGACACAAGTTATATTACAACGTAGGAATCAACTAAGAAAGGGTGGTTTTTAATTTAACTTCTGTGAGGGTGAAAAGTTTTCACCCAAAAAGTTAGTTAGCAAACAACATTACATCTATACTAAATATGACTCCATTTCAAGAGCACGCGCCCGGTTCCCATGAGTTTGATCAATTGCCCGAATTTAACGACAGTTAAAACTTTTTTTGGGCATCTAGATAGTGTTCTGATAATAGATCCAACGTCATAAGTCACGAATTTCAATTAAATTGTTTTGGTTTAATTTAAGTGGTTTTGCCTTCACACTGTATACAACTACGGTAGTGGACTTTACATGAATTGAATAGTTCTTGGCTACAGACCAGGTATCTTCTTCACTTTCCATGTTTACCAGTGAATCAAAAAAGGAGGAGGTTCTCAGTTAGTCGACTTTAAGCAAGACAGTAAGTAAAACGAAATTAATCAAAAATAAATAAATAGTCTAACGAGCATTTTTGTCTTTCGTATGAAATCTTTATTCAGTTATTTTTCGCATTTTAGTGTCTGTTTTTGTTTGAAGTGATTTTGGTTTTGCCCATAATATGTCACCAATCAATTTAGAATTACAAAATTGTTTGCTACCACAGTTTTAATATTCAATATTTAGATGCAGCTAATCCTATTTAGATATAGCCTGTAGCTATAAATCTAGACCAATAATTCAGTCACATGCAACCTACATTAATAAATTACTAGCAGCACCGGCGTCGTATATCATTCGATATAAGAACGATAACGCGTAAGTTATTGGTAACGGGTTTGGACTCGGCGTGGGGATACTAACAAATGTATGAGCATATAATTATGTGGAGGTAACCTACATATAATAGGGCATTTGTTTTACCTTGATGATTGTCTAGGCTTTATGGATCTTAATACGTCTGTGAGTAGCCTTATAACTTGTTCAAAGGCTATATTGTCTTGATATTTTCATTATGCAAATTAGGCTGTACAGTAGAGATGTGAAATGACTTACATATCGTATTAAAAACTGGTTTGTCACGTCATACATCGAAGGATCTACTCGTTGTTGCTAAATTCGTAATAAACGATCGTAAAATGGATGAGTTTCTTTTGTTTTATAGGCTTGTCAGTGTTCGATATTTATTTTTGTTTTTCTTTGCAGATTTTTTTATAGGTTCAGTCTTCCTAGTGCTGAAGATTTTTTAATTGTATTTTCCAGTAATAAAAAAAATGTTTTTACTATTTTCCTCATATTTTTTACGTTTTTTCTCTCCATACGAACCTTCCTCAGACTTCATTAAACACAACAAAAAAAAACAGCCAACTCGGCTCAGCCGTTCTCGAGATTTGCGCTTGGCAACACATTTAGTGATTCATTTTTATTTATATAGATTTATACATATAGATGTGATATAACGAGACTATAACATAAAAGAAGAATAATACTAACATGACATTGGCAAAAACGAGGAAAGGACGATTGCCAGCAAAGAAAAACAAATCAGAAGCAATCTCCTTTTGAAACAGTGGTGTGTTCACATCACAGAGTGGCACCGCCGTGATCAATCACAGCGAGTGACTGCAATGATATAATTATCTGTGTCCACTCACGATTCTTTGATGGATCGATATCAGACGGACATATTTTAATAGATAGAAGAGTGCGGGCGATGTTGCTACTCGAACACTTTAAGGCGATGATAGCTCAGTGGTAAATGACGTCGGATACCGCGGCGAAGGTCGTGGGTCCGAATCCTACAATGAGCGAGCTTTCGGTGAAGGAAAACATCTTGAGGAAACTATAGCACGGTGGTAGGGTACTTTGACGTACCCGACTGGCTGGCTACCACCCTCAAGTTGAAAATCTGTCGCCAAGCACCTATCGGTGTGTTCCGACAGCTGCACGAGAGCCAGTTCCATATAGGCTTTGTGTGCTTACCACCTCCGGCCACATCATGGTGGAACACAAGCTTATCCAGAATAAAAAAAAACAAACATTTGGATCTTTTCATCTCCTTAGGGGATGAATTTTGGTAAATCCTTTCTTAGCGTATACCTACGTCATAATAACTACCCGCGTGCTTTTCAGCGCAATCCGTTCAGTGGTTTGAGCTGTGTGTTGATAGATCAGTCAGTCAGTCAATGACGATTGCCTGTAACCCAAACAAACAGGTAATATTCAAACGCGTATTTCAAACGTAGTAACTTGCAAGCTTCAAACCGACACCAATTTTATTTATTAGCTTGTTTGGATGTTTGTTACTCAATCACGCAAAAATGGTTCAACGGATTTTGATGGAACTTGGCACACAGGTAGATCATATCCTGGAATAGAAATTAGGATACATTTTATCCTGGAAAAAGATAAGATCATTCGGGAGCTAGTACCTAAACATATTAAGTAGGTGAACGTCAAGTTTTTTTCTATAGTCAAAGAATTTCAATAATATGGGTGTGATAAATAATTTAAATGGCAGACCGAGACATTGACAAATGTTGCCACCGCATAAAACAATCTTACTTAATATGCATTAAAAAATAATTAAAAAAAACCAGAGCGGCATTGATCGGTAATAGTTGAATGCAATCGAAAGTAGATCGATTTAATCGTACCGGTCCAAATCGATAACATTCGATTACACGCATCAATCATAACACTTGAGTGATGTGAACGATTAAAATACTCGGTAAGTGAACACTTCTGGGCTTTTAACAGTGATCTTTGTCCCTCATCAAAGAAATATTTTAATGGTTTATTTATTTCAAAGGTCTGACATGCAATCAGACGGGTCAATTGATGGTAAGTGATTACCTTCGCCTATAAACTTTAGCAATACGAGCGGGATTGGTAATGTGAGTAGGTACTACAAAAGACCCTACCACTGCTATGGTTTCCATCACCGAAAGCTCAAGCTCATTTCAAAATTCAAACCCACGACCTTCGCCGCGGTATCCGACGTCACTACCACTGAGCTATCATCGCCTTAAACCTAGTGTTTGAATACATTCTCAAAATGGAATGTGGTTTGGTTTTTCAAGGTGGTATGTATGCACACAATGGAACAAACACAGCAAATGCAACTGTCAAAATGCATTGGCTACATTTTAGATGGTAGGAGCCAGCCAATGCTACAAATCAATTATACATATTTTCGTTGTACAATTCAATAGCCATCACAGTAAAAAATATCTGTCACTAAGCACGGACCAAGATATGTATACTGCCTGGATACTTAACTCTCCATATCTACTTGAAGCAAATCTATAATATAAAAATGAATCGCAAAATGTGTTGGTAAGCGCATAACTCAACAACGCCTGGACCAATTTGGCCAATTCTTTTTTTTAAATGTTTGTTGAAGTCCAAGGATGGTTTTTACGGCGAGAAAAATTCGAATAATTGCCGGGAAAACCCTAAAAACAGCCCTTTTCTTTTTCCCATACAAACACCCAGCTGTCAAACATTTGACGTCAATCGAAACAAAACAAAGACGCGTTTTAGAGAATTTTATATAAATTTCAATTAATTTTCTCAACTAATACATAAAGGAACGTACATGTATGTACGTACCTTTATGTACTTTTATGATTCGATAAAATAATAAAGTTGAGCAAATTTTGAGTTCTACGCGATAAAAGGCGCGGGCGAAAGCTATGTTTGGATAATTGGAAATAACTAGCCAGAACTGTAAAAATGAATCAGCCAAAGTCGAGTAGTACACGCGGGCGAAGCTGCGGGTGGAAAGCTAGTACCTATATATAAATATTGGGACAACTTCTCTTACATTAATATAGGGTAACTCTACTTAGAAAGAGAGGTTGTCCCAACGTAGTTGTTATCTTTCTCTTTTTCGCAATTGATAGGTAATTGCTTCAAGTAGGTATGGAGAGTTACCTATCCAGGTAGTATACATGATTCTTGGCAAGGACCAACGTCTAGGCTGTATTTGCTTGATACCGTCGTCTCACCATCAGTCACCACAGTAAATAATATGGTAGCAGCAACATTTGAAATCGAATAAAACTTCACAGTATTTTTTCTCATCCTGAGCTGTTAATTAAAAGTTCTAACATACGCGGACAAGTGATTTATAGTTTTAATTAATATACTTTTTACGGAATCTTGGAGCTAGTTAGTGATCTGACAGAGCAGTTCTACCAATAATACAGTCTTTATAGGTATGAAGCCGTTTTATTTTATAATTATAATATATCGAGTAAGAAGACCAACCTTTCTTTCGATATTCGATACTTGATCGACCTTCTTTAGTTGGGGCTTTTTGGTGGGAACTTGCGAAATTGACTTTTTGGCGGGAACTTGCGAAGTGGCGTTGTGTTTTCGTTTTATTTTCATGAAATTCGTGTATTTTGAGTTTTATTGAATAATATCGGTGGTGTTTTGTCCAATAATGATCAATCTAAGTGCACAAGTGAAGTGAAATGAAATGAAAGCGTGTATCGTGACTTTCCAGGTTGTCCCAAAAAGTCCGTGAATGTTTTAGTGGAACAACCGCCAATTTCACTAAAGCTTGACTGGACATGTATGGACGAGGACTGGACATTACAGTGAGTTTGAGAATGTGACTATAACATAAAAGAACAAATTAAAACTGAATAAATGTATGCGACTGAAAGACTTTGTATTGAATAAAAATATTAAAAAAATTAAAGGAGTGACAAATAGACCAAGACCATTTCAAATACTATGACATTGGCAGAAATATCCCAAAGGATGATTGCCAGTAACAAAAAAAAAATAAACTTGCGAAATGACGTAGCGTTTTCGTTATAATTATATCGGTAGCATTTTGTCCAATTATATAACGAATACGAATCTAAGTGCATCAGAGCTTTGTTTTACAATTAAATGTTTTTTTGTTGCCAATCACACTATCCTTCATTTCAATTTTTTTTTTACCTTTTAGTTTGATTTCTATAAAAGCGTGGTTTTTAAGTTTTTTTAAACTATTATTTACTATAAATACCTATTGCCTCCGACGGCATGAGATTGTTTACAGTAGGTATTGGAAAAAGGTCATCTTGTTTCCATCTTTTTTAGGGTTCCGTACCCAAAGGGAAAAATGGGACCCTATTACTAAGACTTCGCTGTCTGTCCGTCCGTCTGTCACCAAGCTGTATCTCAAGAACCGCGATAGTAGACAGTTGAAATTTTCACAAATTATGTATTTCTGTTGCCGCTATAACAACAAATACTAAAAACAAAACAAAATAAATATTTTACGGAACCCTTCGTGCGCGAGTCCGACTCGCACTTGGCCAGTTTTTTATTAACACAGACGTGTTTGGTATTTTTTTAAATTAACGTTTGTGACTTTTGGGTCAGTAAATACTTTTTCTTTCATTCTTAATTCAAATAGTAACGTAGGTATTTTGTTGCCTTTGTCCACTTTACAGGTCGTCGCTAAGGTCGTGGATTCGAATCCTACATTGAGCTTGAGGTTGTGGTAAAAAAACATCATTATGATTAGAAATGAGTGTTCTTATTTACAGCGTAGACTTAAGGTCATAGCCCATTTAAACAACTCTGCTCCAACACCGCCCTATACTAAAAGTCAACTACCGAGCAGTCTGATGGCGGTACGCGAGCTGTCTGCTAATTGATGTTGCCAATATAAACTATGTATATCTAAAGATCACGACCTGAAGCCCATATTTGAATGATATTTTATTTGTCGGGTGGGAGCGGAGTCGTGTAAGTGAGCTACGACCTTTATCCAGCAAAGACAGTGAGCGAGTGTCATTTCTCAATTCTATCTCCCATTTTCTAATTTCCCAATTTTATCTATGGTGAGCTTGTAAACTCGTCTTTTTTTTACTTTTAGGATAAGCTTGTGTTTTTGACCGCAATCTCACCACTGTAAGTGATCATGTGGCCGAAGATGGTAAGCACACAAAGATTAAGGAACTGGCTCTTAAGTGCAGCTGTCGCAACACACCAACAGGTGCTTGGCGACAGATTTTAAATTTGAGGGTGGTAGCCAGCCAGTCGAGTACTACAAAGTACCCTACCACCGTGCTATGGTTTCCTCACGATGTTTCCCTTCACCGAAAGCTCAAGCTCATTATAGGATTTTAACCCACGACCTTCGCCGCGGTATCTGACGTCACTACCACTGAGCTATCATCGCCTAATACCAAACCAAATATCAAGTTTTTAGTGTTAAAAATTCTAATTACTTACATTCAAATGTAACTGTAATTAAAACTCTTTTAATTACAGGCCCTAATACAGACTCATTTCAAAGAAATCACCGAGCGCTTTTAAATTAATTACTATTTACATATAAGTAAATGTTTCTTTGGATGTTTGTTACTCAATCACGCAAAAACTACTTAACAGATTTTATTGATAAGGCGATGGTAGTGGTAGTGAGGTCGTAGGTTCGAATCCTACAATGAGCTTGAGCTTTCGGTGAAGGAAAACATCGTGAGGAAACCACAGCACGGTGGTAGGGTACTTTGTAACCCGACTGGCTGGCTTCTAGACTTGAGTTGCTGTTCCAACCTACACTTGAGAGCCAGTTCCCATCTAGGCTTTGTGTGTTAACCACCTTCGGCCACATCATCACTTACCATGGAGATTGCGGTCAAACACAAGCTCATCCAGAAAAAAAAAGTTTTCACTTCAAAAAAGCTTATCCAGATCCCACCCGCATTCACCGGCTCTCAAGTGTCCCTCACACATACCGACAGGTTTTTCACATCTAAAACGGATGCCAATTACGCGTCCATATATAAAATCGTAGGCGTTTTTGTCGGTCCGCTAAAGGCACTAATTACGGTTTCCGGCTAGGCTGCGGGCTGCGGGCATGTCGAACGCGCGACTAAAAAGTCGCCGAGGTGTGCGCTGACGACTGACGTGCGACGCGTCTTGCGCGCTCGCTGGCATCTCTCATGCTAGGGTTGTCACTGGTTTTCTATTTAGTATTTTGGTGTAAAAGTAGTTGAAGGTAGCACAAAGCTATAGTATTCTTTCAACTATTTATGTCTATTGTAGGTTTAACTTCCATATTAGTGTTCGCTTTTATAATAAATTACCAGCATCTGTTACCAAGATGACTGATTCTAGATTCAAATCGTACATAAAAAAAGTTTTGAAAGAAAAAGCTTATTACAAGGTAGCCCATTATATTGAGGATAAAGATGTCTGGAGGTAGCTGCACTCTGTACAAGTACCTACACATTGTTTTTTTTTACTGTTAATTGCCATTTCTTTTTCTAATACGCTGTTATTAGCTTGGTATTTTTTGTTTTAATTAACTATGTAGGTAACTAATGCGGGTTATAATTTTTTATGCATTTTTGTATTACTTTAAGAATAAAATTGTTAAACGTTTGAAAAAAAAGCCATTATAGTCCGATGGTCCAAAAATATTTAAAAAATGTAACCTTGCGGAGTTTCTTGCCGGTTCTTCTCAGTTGAAGGCTGACTTCCGAACCGGTGGTAACTTCTGTAATTCGACCTTCATAAGTTCCCTTCTAGGGCCTAAACTGAATAAATGGTTTTGACTTTGACTTTGACTTTATTATTTCACTCCCCATTACTTAATAAATATTAAAAACTAGCTGTCTTTCGCGGTTTCACCCGCGTTCCCGAGGGATCTTATCCTTTCCCGAGATAAAAAGTATACTATGTGTTATTCCAGGATATAATCTACCTGAGTGCCAAGTTTTATCAAAATCTATTCAGCCGTTTTTGCGTGAAAGAGTAACAAAAATCTTCACCTATGTTTGGATGTGAGTGAAGATGTCACACTCATCCAAAAATACTTTCACATTTATAATATTAGTAGGATTATTGTGCCGAATTGAACTTACTTTCATATTTATATTTAATTTTAGATTTTGAATTTGTATTCGTTTTCTCTGTCAAAATGTATATATGTAATGTAATTATAGTTTAATTTTCAACGCTCTTCGTGTTCCTATTTTCCCATAAAAAAAAATCATTTTTTATTCCTAAATCATTTCTATCCCCAACAATTATTGTTTTAAAACCAGTGAGTGGCAGCCCTATGAAATAGTCAATAAATACCAGCGACTCATTGGCAGCACAATCACGTAGCGGACAGAGTAATGTTGAAATTAAAACAACATTTTATATATCTTCATTTCCAAACTGTTTACATGTTACCTACTCGTACAACAGAACTGTTGCGCAACTTGTTGACAACTAACTTGAATGTTTTCTCAATTAGCTATAGCTACTTATTTTTTATTATTTTAGTATTGAACACTCAAGTCGGGACATGGAAAACCATATTCGTAGTATTTTTTCTATTTTTTCGCAATATTTTCGAATTAGGTTGTGAAAGGGGGCTAGACGGAAAAAATTCTTACGCAATCACCGACACTTTAATGTCGGCGTTTTTTTGTGTCGGTCAAAAGTCACCGACCGCTGTGCGGCGTGCGCATGTTTCTCTGTCTGTCTCTCTCTCTCTCTTATAGAAAGCAAGCCAGATATTTTCATTTCTATTTACATATATATAAATAGAAATGTTTTTTTATTTTTATATATATATATACTCTCTCGACTTATATAACTTCGTTCCATCCGGGTGTCCCTTGACACCTCTCAAGTTTTTTAACAAGGTTTATCTATTCTATAGGTAAACTGTAAGGTTTAAGAGAAGGTCTGATTCACTGACTCATCAACGCCCAGCCTAAGCCTTTGGACCTAGAAAGAAAGTTGTTTTTTTACAAGTGTTGTTTACGAAGAATAAGAAAGGATTTTTCGAAATTCAACGAGGTACGCCGTTGCAACCGCGGGGTGGTATAAAATGTTATTTACTTTATTCATACGTTTATTCAGCCTAATTGTTTAATTTTATTCCTTATTTCAAAACTTATTTCATCAAAACATAATTTGAAACTATATAAAAAATTAAAACAATTTATTCAGTGTAGTCTAGGAGGGCTTATGATGGTCGAGCTACACATGTTACCACCGCGACCGGTTCGGAAGTCAGACAACAACTGAGAAGAACCGGCAAGAAACTCAGCAAGGTTACAGTTTTAATATGTTTTTAATAATCTGACTTTATTGGTAAAGTTTGTTTGAACACGCAAATCTCAAGAACTTGAAATTGTGATGTCATTTTTACGTTTAGTGATTCTGTTAAAATTGAACGCCATCTAATAATATTTATTATCAACATAATAAAAACACTTAGAATTTGTAACTTTAAATAGGTAGAAATTAGTTACTGTACTGTACTGTACTGTACTGTACTGTACTGTACTGTACTGTACTGTACTGTACTGTACTGTACTGTACTGTACTGTACTGTACTGTACTGTACTGTACTGTACTGTACTGTACTGTACTGTACTGTACTGTACTGTACTGTACTGTACTGTACTGTACTGTACTGTACTGTATATTTACTTTAACTTGTCTAAGTACATGTATTGACAACTTTATTTTACCTTAAATATAGTAATATTATTGTATATTTTAAATAATAAATGAAATCGGTTGTCAAACTGACTTACGTATATGTTAATAAATAAATATCCTCGGACACTTGTTCACACTCGGCTATCTGATCCCAAACTAAGCAGAGCTTGTAATATGGAAACCAGATCACTGATATACTAATTTTTATTTTTTTGTAAATACATAGGGTTCCGTACCCAAACGGTAAAAATGGAAACGATATTACAAAGACTCTGCTGTCTGTCTGTCTGTTTGTCTGTCACCAGGCTGTATCTCATGAACCATAGCTAGACAGTTGAAATTTTCACAGATGATGTATTCCATTGCCGCTATACTTAACAAAAAATACTAAAAACTAAAAAAAAAATGTATATTTGGTTTCGTTATACACACACACACACACACACACACACTCACTCACACATCTACACGCTCAGTTTTGCCACTATTTTAATTTTTAGCTTTTTTTAATGTTTTAATTTAATTTTATAAAATTCTCCTTGTATTATCTTGTTAAAGATCTGTTAATGATTTGTTATTTATATTTTTCGTTACGTGAACCGTGGGGAGACCTGCAATGGTGTCCTGAAATACAGGCCCTGCCTAGCTTAGGCACCAGTGTCCTACAATTTAGTGGCTGTGAATTTTATAAATTGTATTTATTAAGTACTGTAATTTATTGTGGGAGAAATAAAGTACATTTTCTTATTATTATTTTATTATATTATATTTCACACACTGTGATAAGGTTATCCAAATCATATGCGCATATATACGAATTCACGGTGAATTTAAGGTTAATAAAAACTGCATTCAACCGTGAATTTCGCTCAAATGGTGGACTCAAGTTCTCAAGCAATCTGGCGCCTGTAGTCTACCATCAGGTGACCTGCCTTGTCAGGAGCTGCTGACAAATCGTGATCTACAATACAAGTTCACCTCACATCTCTAGGTATTCTAATGTAGGTCATACATATGAGCTTGAAACGCACTCGGTAGATATCTATATAGAACTCCGATTGGTCGCCGAGCTATGTGGAGCAACCAATGGTAATTCTTCATTGTAATGCCACCTGTAATTAAATACGTCTGGGTCCTGCGTAAGTTTAGATTTAGTGTCAATTACTGTGGGGTATTAGATAAGGTGATGATAGCTCAGTGGTAAGTGACGTCGGATACCGCGGCGAAGGTCGTAGGTTCGAATCCTACAGTGAGCTTGAGCTTTCGGTGGAGGAAAACATCGTGAGGAAACCACAGCACGGTGGTTAGTTATACCAAGGGGATTGCCAATGTGTTGTACACCTTATTACAATACCTTAAAGGCGAACTGGCTCTCAAGTGCAATTGCCGGAACACACCAACAGGTGCTTGGCGACAGACTTTCAACTTGTGTGTGGAAACCAGGCAGTCGAGTACTACAAAGTACCCTACCACCGTGCTATGGTTTCCTCACGATGTTTTCCTTCACCGAAAGCTCAAGCTCATTGTAGGATTCGAACCCACGACCTTCGCCGCAGTATCCGACATCACTTACCACTGAGCTATCATCGCCTTACAAAATTTACTTAAATTATTATTTTTCCCGTAATTGTAGATTCTTCGACCTAAGAGCAATACTATCATTTTTAATACATAATTCTCTCCTACATTAATAATTCCACAATATCTATAAATCATGGTCACCCGTTCCACACCATAGATCATTGATCGATAGTAGATCATTAGTGGCGTGATCGATACAGTGACTTGCGCGCGCGCAGCTTACATGCATAATTCATGCTATCTCGTGACAAGTGAGCTTTTTTGATATGACAGAGGGAGACACAAACAGAGACGCGTTATCTGCTTAGATTGAGTGGAATAATGTTGATGAGCTGATGAGACATGTCTGATGCAAAAAAACCTAGGTTTTTAATAGGGTTTACTTGTAGAAATGAAGGGGTAATATAATATAAGATTGGCTGAACGATGCAGACTTATATCTATAATATAAAAATGAATCGCAAAATGTGTTGGTAAGCGCATAACTCAACAACGCCTGGGCCAATTTGGCCAATTCTTTTTTTTAAATGTTCGTTGAAGTCCAAGGATGGTTTTTACGGCGAGAAAAAATCGAATAATTGCCGGGAAAACCCTAAAAACAGCCCTTTTCTTTTTCCCATACAAACACCCAGCTGTCAAACATTTGACGTCAATCGAAACAAAAAAAAGACGTGTTTTAGAGAAATAGGGCAGAACAAGGTCTGCCGGGACAGCTAGTAACTTATATAACTTCGTTCCATCCGGGTGTCCCTTGACACCTCTCAAGTTTTTTTTTTAATTTAAATGTTCAACAATTTAATGCTTAAACTAAAACGCATATACTTTCTTAGATTTCGTGATTAATCAGCGAATAGTAGGTATTTCTCTTAGAATACAAACGAAAACAAAAGTAAACTTTCATTAAACGTTTAACAAAACATGAGAAGTATGGCGTGAGCAGCGATACAATTATGTGGAGCAAACATAATGCCTCGCTCGTTAGGTTCGAACACAACAATAGCCTGTCATTTCATTACCTAAGCTGGCTTGCAGACCAGCCAAGCTGTTTCTCTCATTTTTTTTAATAAGTTTTTGGCTTGGTAACTAGACCTTTAAGCCATGCTGTTTCTCTAAGTCTAAGTTGATTATCTAAAAAGACTAATTGCTGAGTTTATTACCGGCTCTTCTCAGCAAAAGAAACCTTTCGAACCGTGTATTAAGAAAAAAAAATATTTCGTAATAAGTATATCAAGCATGTGACGATTAAAAATACTTATAATGAGTTCACTTATTAAAGAGATTTTTGAATTTGAATCTACGTTATTGTAAGTTCTAGATTATGCAATAGTCCTAGAATTATCTATACTAATATCATAAAGAAGTAAAGTTTGTGAGGTTGTAGGGGGTAGGGGTGATCTCTGGATCTTTTTTTTTTAAATTCTGGATAAGCTTGTGTTTGACCACAATCTCACCGTGGTAAGTGATGATGTGGCCGTGGTAAGCATACAAAGCCGAGATGGGAACTGGCTCTCAAGTGCAGCTGTCGGAACACACCGATAGGTGCTTGGCGACAGATTTTCAACTTGAGGATTGAACCAGTCAGTCGGGTACTACAAAGTTCCCTACCACCGTTCTGTGGTTTCCTCACGATGTTTTCAAGCTCAAGCTCATCGTAGGATTCGAACCCACGACCTTCACCGCGGTATCCGACGTCACTACCACTGAGCTATCATCGGATCCACTGGACCGAGTTTGAAAATTCTTTTACCAATAGAAAGTCACGTAATTTTTTTTATGTCTTTCGGGTGATAAACAGGCAGAAGGTCCACATGATGGTGAGTGGTCACCGCCGCGCGCCGCTTAATATTAAGCAAGGATTAGTCTGAAATTAAACTCATGGGATCGACCAGCCGGTCTCAACAAAATAAATACATTTTTGGAACATTTAATAACTCTGTATGTGGCATTATTATTTAAAACGTGTCAACACATTTTCCTTAAAACTATACTAATTAATGAAATATTCAATCGTATTGAATCAAAACATTACCTCAACATTATAAATAGAGAGATCCGGTTAAAATTACTATATTATTAAACACTTGCTTAAAATAAGTACCTTGATAATTGGCTAATGAAATAAAATCGGTAATTAGTGTCGGGCCTCGAACTTAGAGTTAATACTAAACATTTAAATAAAACAAAAGCAACCTTGGAAAACAATTTTGGAAATTACCTTTCATAATAATAATTTTATACCTAGACTATACTTCATAAAATTTACAACAAATGTACAAAATATACAAGCAAATCTACAACTATAATATATAAAAAACTTGTTCGAGGCTGCCGCTGCTGCCGATCGGCAAGGATGGCCAAGCTGATGCGTTGGCGGAAAAAGCTCCCCGCCCGCCGGTCACCTTTCTATATTTTTTATTGGCACACATTTAACCCACTGTAGGGATAAAGATTCAACTAAACGAGAATGTTTGTATGTATGGATGTTGATGGAACTTGGCACACAGGTAGTCCATATCCTAGAATAAAATATAAATACTTTTTATCCCGGGAAAAGATTAGATCCCTCGGGATTGCGGGTGAAACCGCGGGGGATAGCTAGTAGAGAAATCAATATCTCCAACTTGGTTGGACAGACCTGTCAGATAGTAAATGCCTGCGACTTGCCTATTCGCTCCAGCTTTGAAATCTAAATGCAAAGTTGGTCTTGACTACAATAACCTAGAAACTAGCATTTCTTTTTATTTTTTATTTAAAGGTTTTTTTATAAATTGAATAACACATTAGTGCCTAAAAACTGTGTGAGTTTGTGCAGGCACTGCACATTTGTCTATCATAGCTTAGAGTTAGGTGGTAGGCCCATCGCATGTCGTGCATCGTGAAATTCACTCAAACGCGTATGGATCGTCTTATGATACGCTGCGCATTTTATAGCCACACAAGATGATTGCGCCCGCGCCGATGTTACTTTTGCTTAAGCTTTCGAACGATTCATACGGAGGTCAATTGCTTGTGTTCTAAAGCGAAGATTTTATGTAACGCACTAACGAGATTTTAATTCAATGCTTGTTGTGAAGGGTTCTCAAACTTTTGCATGTCCTAGCTCTGCTATTTTGTACTGTAGTTGCAAAAAAATAGCTTCGATCTAAAATAACACATTACATCAATTCTTAGCGTCGATAAAATTCAATTTAAACCCCGTTTGTGGAAAGAACAGTGAAAAAGGTGTTGTTTTCTTAACAAATATGACTTGAATTCTGGATTGATTAACACGAAAAATCTAAGTCTATATCATCATCAGAAAAGAAAGTCCATAAAAACATTAAGTTTAAAATTTTTCAAAATGTCACATACCTCATCCTGAAAGGTCTTATGCAGAGACTCCTTTGTGTAGCGTTGGTCACCTTGCTTCAAGATGGCGGAGCACTGCTTCAGTAGTGCCAACCGCAGGCGGTCTTTGGCACACTCCTCTTCCATAAAAGACATTCTATGTCCACTCCTAGGTACACCGAGTAAATCCTTAGATATCTCAAGTCTTTCGCCACGTTTTGTTTCATTATCTTCGCTTTTGACTCCATTGCAATTCTCAGTAATGCTATCTTTATCTATATTTATGGTGATATTATTATGTTTCACAGTTTCGTCTTTATCGTCTCCATGCGTTGGTAAGTTCCCATTCTGTGTTGCCATTTTTACACTTTTACTTTTAGTGTAATTTTATTAGCATTTTTTATATGTTTACTGATTTTTATTTAAATTTAACGGTTCACATAATCACTTGGGTTTTTTAAAGACACTCAGCTTACTTTGTAAATAACGATTTAAATTAAATTATAACCAGGAAGTCGTACTGCAATTTGCATTTTGTATTTATGCAAAGTTTTTCGCAATACTACAATTTGTTCTGCTTCTGCTCAGCTTTACTTCTGTTTCATTTTTCGAAATTATTAAATAAGATATCTTGATTGACTGACTGACCTTCCTGTCAATGTAGTCTATGGCCACAAGTTCCTCAAGTTATATTAAGTTTAGTACCTACCTAGTTTTAGAAAAATAAGTTTGAAATGAATGAGGATTAAGTCGGGCGCGGATCCATCCATCGCGGATTTGATTAATCTTCCTGGAGACCTCAGGGAAAGATGAGTGAGAAAGGGGACTCCATTTTAGTTCCGTTTACGAAGAAAATAGTGATGTCGCTATGAAGATTTTAATAAGAGAGTCATATATGGGGCGTGCTATGTTGGGGATTTCACTACCTGACTGCGTCAGAAACACAGAAATCCAAAGAAGAACCCAACTGACTGAAATAGCCAAAATAATCGCTCGAAGAAAGTGGAAGTGGGCTGGCCACATTCGCTGCAGAGACGATTCTGGATGGCTCAAGTAAGTGGTAGAATGGAGCCCCAGTGAGACGGAGACATGTTGGCAGACAACCAGCAAGATGGACCGATGATCTGGCCAAGGGACTGGATGAGGAAGGCCCAAGACCACGAGAAAAGGAATTCACTGGAAGTGACCTACACTCAGCATTGGAAGTGGGTTGCAGAAGAATAAATAATCTTTTAAATTTGAATTTTTATTCCGGCCATATTGTATGTAGGTTCATTTAAATTATGCAGACATTTCACTAGCCCCCGCGGTTTCACCGGCGTTCCCGACCGATCTTTCTTTTCCCTGGATAAAAAGTATCCTATGTTTTATTCTAGGATATGATCTATCTGTGTGCCAAGTTTCTTCATAGTACTTCGTCACTTACCTATTGAGTAACTAAAATTCGCACCAAATGTTTTAGTATGAGATGTTAACATTCTAAATACCAGTACATCGAAAACCGTAAATCAAGTCAAGATCAAAATTAATGATATAATAAATTTTCAAGTGTAATATTGACCCAAATTAATTAATTACAATGAGAAGTGCTCGGCTCGGCTCGGCTCGACTCGGCCGCGAGTTGATCTCTTGATTGATTCATATTTGATTAATGTAATCTCAACATGCACTCGTTTACTTGTGTGGGAAGTTCTTTTTTATCACACTAGCTGTCCCCCGCGGTTTCACCCGCGTTCCCATGGGATCTTATCTGTTCCCGGGACAAAATATAGTCTATGGTCATCAGGGATAATGCAGCTTTCTAATGGTGAAAGAATTTTTCAAATCGGTCCAGTAGTTTCAGAGCCTATTCAATGCAAACAAACAATCAAATCTTTCCTCTTTATAATATTATAGTATAGTATAGAATTCTGACAAGCTAGCAAGCACCTGATGGTAAGTGACTACCGTCGCAATACCAACCAGGGGGAACGTAATTGGGAATCGTTGCGTGTGGTAGCCAGCCAGTCGGGTACTACAAAGTACCCTACCACCGTGCTATGGTTTCCTCACGATGTTTTCCCTCACCGAAAGCTCAAGCTCATTGTAGGATTCGATCCTAACATTCACCGTGGTATTATTACATTGCTTTTCGACCTATTTTCAACTTTATGATATATACCTATTAGTTTAATAATAAAATTGTTAAACATTTGAAAAAAAAAAGCCAATATAGTCAGATGGTCCAAAAATATTTAAAAAATGTAACCTTGCTGAGTTTCTTGCCGGTTCTTCTCAGTTGAAGGCTGACTTCCGAACCGGTGGTAACTTCTGTAATTCGACCTTCATAAGTGCCCTTCTAGTGCCTAAACTGAATAAATGGTTTTGACTTTGTTTTTGAAATAAGTGAATCCTGTCACCAAGCAAAAATCTATATTTATATCTATCTAGGTATATTATTATGCAGACATTATAAAAAACCGGTCAAGTTAGTTTATCATGGGAATCTAAAGTCAGAAATCAAGTCTCGAAGATTCTTTGCGATTAATAATAAATAAAAAATCCAAATAATAAATAAAATATGGCAAAGAGCCTCGACAAACACCTTAAGAGGCTCACGTTAGGTGGCTGGATCAAGGACCAGATTCAGAAGGCAGTGCTCCTGGAGACGGCACGCATTGTGAGGAAGTTCCTCTCTCTGGAGTCTTGACCACCGGTCACTTGGACCTTGTTCCCGATGCCGGTTGGATGTTGTTTTTTATAGTTTTAAATATAAATATTGTTTTTTTTGTTATATCTATATTTGAAATTGTAATAAATAAGTAAAAGAGAAATAAATAAATGGAATAAAATATTAGAAACTAAATTTGATAGGCAAACTATTATTGTAATATTAATTGGCCAAGCAATAAATATAAGTAAGAAAGATTTGATTAATACATTACAATTCCTTAATGAAACTAGGGGTAATGAATGTAATGTTATGTGCTTTTCCATACTGTTCTAAATACTCTGAAAGAGAGAATAATTATATTTCGAACTTAAATAATTTCATGTACAACGTGACATTTCGTCATAGTGAAGTATTGACTTTGACTTTGATTATGTCGTTTTTTTCTGATGTAACTACAAGTTTTCAGATCTATATTAGTGCTACATGACATTGCTTCTTGCTAAATGTCATGGTTCTAGTTCAACGGGAAGTACCCTATAGGTTTTAATTCCCTTGCGAGAGTCAAAATTCCAATACGGAATAAACGGCCATATCTTTTGATTGCGTTGACTTAGAAGTTTAATTTTTTCACTGCTCCTAGGGATTGCAGTAGTGTATTTAATATTAATTTCAACTTGATACCTCCACGCGTTCCTGAGAAAAAGGGTCTTGACAGACAGACAGACGGACAACAAAGTGATGTAAGGATTCCGTTTGAGGTTCGGAACCTTAAAAACCTTTTTTTTTTTATGTCACAAGTGACAACGAGGCTGGCGGGTCACCTGATGGTAAGTGACTACCGTCGCCTATAGACATTGGCAATACCGTGTTGTATACCTTATTACAATACCTTAAAGGCGAACTGGCTCTCAAGTGCAACTGCCGGAACACACCAACATGTGCTTGGCGAGAGATTTTCAACTTGAGGGTGGTAGCCAGCCACGACCTTCGCCGCGGTATTCGACGTCACTTACCACTGAGCTATCATCGCCTTAGCCAAGCTTTTAGAAACATGAAAATTTGCAGTCCTTTTATTGCTAACTTATACTGTGGATACCAAAGATATTTAAAGATAGATACATAAAAGTATAAGTTATTTAATTTAGATGACATAAATTGTAAAAATTTGTAAGTCCATGTGGCGGGACGTAGAGGAATTATTTATTTTGTAATATCTTTTATGTAACCTACAGTTCACAAATAAAATTCTATTCTATTCTAAAAGTCTTTGTTGGATACTAATTTTTGTTATTTGCTGTCTGTACTGTATTGTACTATTTTTGCCGCCATAACACGCAAATATTGTCAGTGAGACTAGATAAATAATTATTGAATGTAATGAGGTGTAAGTTGTTTTTGAAAAGAGTCATTGCTGAGTTTATTTCCGGCTCTTCTCAGCAAAAACAACCTTCCGAACCGAGCATTTAGAGTCTGACTATTCATAAGTGCCTGTGAAGGCCTATTTGGATAAATAAACAATTTCATTTGTTTTAAAATTCTATTCCGGTTGTGGGACGGCCGTACCAATAAAACAATTGATTAGAAATTCCTCGCGAGTTTAGTAATACAATACCAAAATTAACACCACAAATGTTACCTGATAACAAAAGAAATTTTAATAATGGATAGTTTTATTTTTTAAAATTAACTCATTATACTTTTAGATGAGTATAAGTCTGTACATATAATAAATAAAATCATAGTAAATTATACTCAATTCTTCAAAACGAGTCTACGAAACAGGATTTTGTTATTTGTAGGTAAATATTATTGGAACAGGAAAATATTCATAATTTTGTTATGTGAATTCATTAATGAAACTTGAATCATTACATAAGAAATCCTACTAATATTATAAATGTGAAAGTTTGGATGTTTGTTGCTCAATTACGCAAAAACGGCTCATCGGATTTTAATGAAACTTGGCACACAGGTAGATCATATTCTGCAATAAAACTTAGGATACTTTTTATCCCGGGATAAAATACGATCCCTCGGCAACGCGGGTGAAACCGCGGGGCGGAAAGAAAGTTTCCTCAAAAGTCAACAATCTAACAGTGTATAAAAAATCTAATAAAATACTCCAAAATAACGTTGTAAAATTCATCCTTTTTAATTGCCAATTTAACGACAAAGTAGATCTTTTAACGGTGTATATTTGACGTCACAAGTCAGTATTTAATACAAAACTCCATATATTTTGACATTTAATAAAAAGACGCTGATTTGATATGTCAGTCAACATAATTATTCATAGTTTAATTGAGCGAAACAGAACAAGGAAAGTTAAACGTAAATCCTTTCAAAATAAGTATTGTTTTTCTTTACTGAAAACAATTCCTATTATCTTCAAAACAGAGAATCACAATCAAAATATTCACTCACTAACACAGAGCACGTCACAAAAATAGACCTTAAAGCACTATAAATAAAGTTGACAATGATCAAGCGGATCTAGATCAATAGGATGCGCGGGCGCAGGCGGGCGGTCGATCCGCGGCTTGCTGTCACACTGTATGTCTATGTGAGGACTGAGTAGCGAGCTTAAGCTTCGCTATGATAAGACGAGCTTCACTATCACGCTTACAGAAGCTTACAGTTAAAGCTTTGTCTGATTACTGGAAGTTTACACTACATATTCACAAAATGTGAAAGTATGTGATGTGACGATGTTTGTTACACTTTCACGCAAAAACTACTGAACGGATTTTGATGAAACTTAGCACACAGGTAGATTATATCCTGCAATAAAACATAGGAACTTTTTATCCCGGAAAAATATAAAGTTCCTTGGATAGGCGAGTGAAACCGCGAAGAACTAGTCTATATTACTTAATATTATAAAGAGGTAAAGTGTGTGAGGTTGTAGGGGGTAATCTCTGGATCTACTGAACCGATTTAGAAGATTCTTTTACTAATAGAAAGCCACGTTATTAGTGAGTGTCATGGGCTATATAAAATCACGCTAAGTTGCCAAAATATTGGTTGGTTGGTTTCTCCCACGGGATCGCGGGAGAAACCGCGGGGTACAGCTAGTTGTTAATAAATATTTAAGGGGGGCTCCCATACAACAAACGCGATTTTTTTGCCCTTTTTTGCTCGATATCAATAATGGCAACAGGTAGGCACTTGAAATATTCACAAAATACTCAGTTGTATTTTTACTTTAATAATAAAATTAAAATAAAATAAATATTTAAGGGGAGAATATTATGGGAGCCCATACAAGAAACGTGCTTTTGTTGCCATTTTTACGGAACCCTTCGTGCGCGAGTCCGACTCGCACTTGGCCGGTTTTCAATATCTTGCAAGTCTATGGCAATTATAGCAAGTATTGACTAGTTGTCGCCCGCGGCGTCTCTCGCTAATGTAATGTGATCAAACTTACAATAATGTAAATGTCAATATGTAGGCTATAAGACACTTGACAGATGCATGTCAAAATTGAATTTTTTTTTTTACATTTAGCTGTCCCCCATGGTTATACTCGCGTTCCCGATGGATTCTATATTATCTATGCCCGGGATTAGAACTCAAGTTACAAAGCCTAAATGTGAACTGGCTCTCAAGTGCAGCTGTTGGAACATACCGATAGGTGCTTGGCGACAGGTTTTCAACTTGAGGGTGGTATCCAACCAGTCGGGTACTACAAAGTACCCTACCACCGAGCTATGGTTTCCTCACGATGTTTTCCTTCACCGAAAGCTCAAGCTCATTGTAGGATTCGAACCTGCGACCTTTGTCGCGGTATCCGACGACACTACCTAAAAAGAAAAAAAAGAAATATATAAACCAGTGTTGCCCTACGTATCTGTCTGTACGTCTGAGCTATCTGTTACTCCGACATATAATTAAGATAGTGACATTCAAGGCGATTGACAAATTACATTCGTCTCCAATAACGTTGTAAGTGCATTTTCGATCTTATCGATATATTGTTTTTTTTTTTTTTATTATGGGTAGGCTTGTGTTTGACCACAATCTTACCATGGTAAGTGATGATGTGGCCGAAGATGGTAAGCACACAAAGCCTAGATGGGAACTGGCTCTCAAGTGCAGCTGTCGGAACTCACCGATAGGTGTTTTAGCGACAGATTTTCAACTTGAGGGTGGTAGTCAGCCAGTCGGGTACTACAAAGTACCCTACCACCGTGCTATGGTTTCCTCACGATGTTTTCCTTCACCTCAGCTCAAGCTCATTGTAGGATTCGAACCCACGACCTTCGCCGCGGTATTCGACGTCACTTACCACTGAGCTATCATCGCCTTGTATTCAGAAATCATCGATAATTTGATTTCTAGATAAATTAATCAATATTCAAAATGCAAAAATAGTACCTATAGCAGAAGTATAATAGAGGCAGAATGCCAAAACGATATTCCCCGACACCGTAGCGTCTATCCAAACGCCACTATGCGCATGCGCGCTGCGCAACCAATCACAGCGCACCCAGCCGCGCGTTTGTTCATTGTGATTGGCTGTTGAGATTTTGAGAGATAACTTAGAGAGATTTTTGGAGTAATGGCCGCGAAGCGAGTGACTTTGTTGATAGTTTTGTGTTCAATTAAAGTTTGTACCGTGTTTGTAAGCTCTTTCACTTGAACCTGACCCACCCCGACTATATACCTAATATATTTTACTAGCATTCCCCGCGGCTTTTTCCGCCTTTTCGAGGTGAAGTCTATTAACACTTAAGGATAATGTAGCTTCCAAATCATGAAAGAATTTTCAAAATCGGCTCAACAGTTTCGGAGATTACCTCCTGCATACAAACATACAATTTTTACCTCTGTATAATATTAGTGTAGATTTTTTATTAAAACTCCTTTATTAGATTAGCTTTACTTGTGACCAACAATATAATCAAATTTTTGTAGTTAATTTTAACCTCTTCTAACTGTCATATACATATAAATTAAACTTGGTATGTATACATATGTAGAGTTATTTAAGAAATACTAATATTACATAAGAACCCTTTTGAAGAACTATATTGTAGCGCTGAAGAGAAAAAAAATATTTTTAGACCTGTATACTGTACCTTTTGTCATAATTTATTACACTAAATAAATTTGTTGACAAACATCGATAAATTACAAAGTATCGATAAAACATCCCCCATTACTATGCACATGCAACGAAGCGGATCTTTTGATCCCGTTACGGTAGTGGGGTGACACTATCGGTCATCTAAAGCCGATTACTGAAGTTTTCAATTAAATAACGGTTTGTGATTAATTTTGTCTTGAACTGACAGCTCCACAGGTGTGATTTACTTGTCAAACTGGTCTAATTTCTTTTAAAAAACCTGTGCTCTGTATATAATTTCAATAAAAGGTATGTTAGATCTCTAATTTAATTATGTAACGTGCTATATTGAATCGATATTTCAAGATCGATTCACATTATTGTTGTTTGGAAAGAGCTTACTTTAGGGTTCGTTTATCCGGAACTTTAAATCATCGTCCGGAATTCAAAATTTAAAAACAAACGTACGTGGAATAAAAATGTGATTCAAATACATATTCTATGTAGGCCACAACATCAACTTATTTAATAAATTTTGCAAGTTGCAAGGAACAAATCCTAGGCCGAAATTAAAGCACCTATGAAGGTCGACGGCAGAATTTACCACCGGTTGGCAAGTTAAACAAGAACTGAGAAGATTTGGAAACTCATTTATTTTATTTATATGAATTTTAAAATTATTTTACCACCGGTTCAGAATACGCACTCAGCAAGGCATTTTTATTTTGAAAAACCAAATTGTCTTGCTTGCACTTTTAAATTAATTTTTGAAGAAACCCACCAAGGTTAGATCGTTTATAATTTTTAAAGGACTTCAAAAAATATTTATTTGACTGTATTTCGTTTTATTTTTTGTACTAATATAATATCTTAATAATTGATACTAATATTCATATCCATACTAAACTAATATTATAAATGCGAACGTGTGTCTGTCTGTCTGTTACCTCTTCACGCTTAAACCGCTGAACCGATTTAGATGATATTTGGTGTGGAGATAGATAGAACCTTGGAAAAGGACATAGAATACTTTTTATCTCAGGAACGTGCATTTTCCGGAATGTCCAGAAAATCACTTTTATTATGAAGTTTATATAAATAAATATCTACAGTGAATCTGTTAAACTAGTAATTTACGTAGTATCATAGTTAAATGATGTAGTATGATTATAGATCACTAACAGCTTGCTTACAGATGAGTATATTTACCGCGATAGCAACGTGTCGAGTCGTGGGGACGATCACGAATTGTTACCGACATTTGATGTACACTCGGCTGGTATAAACAATGGCAAAAGGTTTACCGGATTTCAACCCTTATGGGGGTAAATTTTAAGATAAATTTTTGTATGAAAATCAGTTATTTTTGTTGACAATTTATTTCAAATAGGTCTGCAGGTCATTTGATGGTATGTAACTACTTTTGTTGTCGACCTTTTTGCAATGCATTATAGGTGCTCTCAAGTGAAACTGGTTATTTCAAGAATTTTTTGTCATTTGAAGAAAGAAAGAAAGAAAAACTTGAGAGGTGTCAAGGGACACCCGGATGGAACAAAGTTATATGAGTTATATAAGTCGAGAGAGTATATATATATTAAAAAAAAAAAACTGAAATGAAAAAATATCTGGCTTGCTTTCTATAAGAGAGAGAGAGATACAGACAGAGAAACATGCGCACGCCGCACAGCTTACAATAAAGTGACACTAAAAGTGTCGTGACAATTTTTCGTAAGATTTTTTTCCGTCTAGCCCCCTTTCACAACAATATATTTATTTTGAAAAAATACACACAACACCTCAAACATACATAATAGTATGTATATATTTAACAAGTAATAAAAAATGTTAATAAAGTAGGTACGAGTGGTGTTGTGTGACATCAACATTGGTCAGCGACTCAGTAAAACACTGTTAACCGTTGACCGGGTAACAGCACTGATTTATTAAGAATGGTTCCAGTTTATACATAGAAATAATATAGTAATCTTTAAACACATATTATTCAAGTGTTTTTCGAAATCATGCCAAAATTAAATCGTTTTACATGTTTAAAAGTTTACTCAAAGAATATATTAGGATATTTATTTATTAAAAAAAAAACTTTCCACAAATAGGTCTTTATAATAGCACAAAAAATAAATTGTAGTGCATTGTACATCGCAACGCGTCTCATATCATCTATCTCAATCTGTCAGACGCGCTCACGAGTCCGACACACGCGGACCTATCACGATCTGGATGAGTTACAATTAATATTGCCAGGTACCTTGTTTTCATTAGCGACAGTATTTCATTTCAACCCATTTTATGTTAATAATTTGAGTTCTCGAACTTCTCTCAAGTATCTTTACAGTAGCGTCGCAGTATGTTTATGTCAATACTAGAAACACACAATTTAAAGGAACGTGTTAAGAATGTTTTAGTACAGAAGGCGTACTACCATATTAATGAATATTTAAATGACGACAGTGCTTGGGTGTAGCGCTCGCTCTGGCGGGATATATAATACTAATAATTTAAGGCGATGATAGCTCAGTGGTAAGTGACGTCGAATACCGCGGTGAAGGTCGTGGGTTCGAATCCTACAATGAGCGTGAGCTTTCGGTGAAGGAAAACATCGTGAGGAAACCACAGCACGGTGGTAGGGTACTTTGTAGTACTCGACTGGCTGGCTAAAACCCTCAAGTTGAAAACCTGTCGCCAAGCACCTGTTGGTGTGTTCCGGCAGTTGCACTTGAGAGCTAGTTCACCTTTAAGGCTTTGTAATAGGGTGTACAACACATTAGCAATCCCCTGGTATTGCCAATGTCTATAGGCGATGGTTGTCACTTACCATCAGGTGACCCGCCGGCTTCGTTGTCACTTGTGACATAAAAAAAAAATCTAAAGCAATTGTTCTAAAATTTAAAAGGGTAATCGCTGAGTTTATTTTCGGCTTTTCCCAGCAAAAGCAGCCTTCCAAACCGTGCGTTAGATTAACAATATCATAATAACCTGTGAAGGCCTATTTGGATGAATAAACATTTTCATGAAATGTATGGGTGATTATGTATGCGGTTCCTGCATAACAGGGTATCTGTCAATTTACCAAGTTTCGAAATCCGTTGTTATGGAGCTGGTAACAAACATTAGACAAACTTTCGAATATTGGTTGGATAAGTTGGATTGATGCTACCAAAGCATGCCAGCATTGCGTCACCGACGATCTAATGCGAAATAGTGTTACGTAGAAATTAAACAGACAAAATGGTTTATTGTTAAGTAACTAGTTTTCCGCCCCGCGGTTTCACCCGCATTCCCGTGAGATCTTATCTTTTTCCGGGATAAAAAGTATCCTATGTCCTTCTTCAAGGTTGTATCTATCTTTATACCAAGTTTCATCTAAATCGGTTCAGCGACAGACACACTTTCGCATTTATAATATTAGTATGGATGGATGTATAAATTAGGAAATCGTTGAGATACCAGATAGGTTTATAAAGAAGCCTCAGTGACAACTAGGCAGGTAGGTCACCTGATGGTAAGTGAATGCTGTCGTCTATAGACGTAGCAATACCTACCAGGGGATTGCAAATGTGTTGTCGAACTTTTTTCCTATAACAATGCCTTAAAGACAAGAGGCTCTCAACTGCTACTGCTGGAATTGACAGACAGGTGTTCAACTTGAGGGTGGTAGCCAGCCAGACGAGTACTACAAAGTGCTAATGCTCATATGGTTATTTCGACGCCTTTATCTCGCGAATGCAAGAGAAACCGCGGTGACCACCTAGTTACCAATATAACAGACAGCACAATGAAAGTAAACTAACGTAGTGTACAGATAATGTTGCAGTTATTAAAAACACCTAAATAGGAAAGGGCCGGTGTCGCCTTTACGGAATTGTGTGGGCAACACCAACCACATGACTCTATAATGTGGCTCCTTCGCACTATGATATATAAACGCTACAAAATCATGCGTTAAGAGCTTTTGAACGCTTTTTTGGCTTTTACAAGCACTTATAAATAGCACGGTTCGGAATTAAACTCAGCAATTAATATTTTTCAATAGCAACTTAAACCTATTAATTAAACCTATTAATTAAACCTATTACCACGTCCTCAGACAGTTTTAATTAGCGGCCTGAGCTACATTCAGTAATCCGACCATCCCCTAAATAAAACACCTCTAAATTGCTTATGCGAAGTCCGTCCCCACTTTTTGTGCTCTCCGGCGACGCCCTGAGCGGAGGTTCATGCCCCAACTGGGGCGCCTTCAGCGGTCACTCGTCTAAAGGTTAACATCCCAGTTGAGAGCCCTAAACGCTCGCCGAAAAGTCCGCGTAAGGGTGTACATAGCCTCACAAGCCACCAACTTTTTGTCAAAAAAAAACTAATTCAGTAAAATAAGTCTACTCAAACGGACTACGTAAGCTTCGAAATTGTAGTTTGGATGCGTTTATAATGCAGTAGACGTAACTGCTTCCAAGATGCCGATTGAAGTAAACGCAGTGGTGGCAATTGGTTATTATCGTTTAAAAGTCAATAATAAAGTCGGATTGTCTTCACTTCTTTCCGGTTCTTTTCATTTGTTGTCAAACTTTTGATGCGGTGGTACCTTCTGTAGCTCTACTTTCATCATTGCCTTCGTCAGGACTAAACTGAATAAACAGTTTTGACTTTGAAAGGCATCCTACGCAAGCCGCTCTACGTAGAACGCAGCGTGATATCAGCGTAGTGCGTGAGCGGATAGTTTCACTATTACCATACAATGGTGACAGGTTGGTTGGCACTCCGCAGGGAACTAGTTCACCGGAGCCTGCAAATAAACACTATAGTGCTCTGTATATAGAGCATATAATAGGTCAAGTCGGCAAGAATTGTCGACCAAAACATTTGTCTGGTGAAACAGCTGGGTGAGGTCATTGTCCTGAACCTCTGTTTTTTTTATGTCTAGTGACAACGAGGCAGGCGGGTCACCTGATGGTAAGTGACTACCGTCGCCTATAGACATTAGCAAGACCAGGTGGACTGTCAACTTGTTGTACACCATATTACAATGCCTTAAGGGCAAGGGCAACTGGCTCTCAAGTGCAACTGCCGGAACACACCAACAGGTGCTTGGCGACAGATTTTCAACTTGAGGGTGGTAGCCAGCCAGTCGAGTACCACATAGTACCCTACCACCGTGCTGTGGTTTCCTCACGATGTTTTCCTTCACCGAAAGCTCAAGCTCATTGTAGGATTCTAACCCACGACCTTCGTCGCGGTATCCGACGTCAATTACCTATCATCACCATAACTTTTTGTATGATGTTAAACTCATTAGTCAAAAGTTTGTGTGCAAATAAAAAATGCT
The DNA here is from genome assembly GCA_951361185.1 of Ochropacha duplaris. Lineage (NCBI taxonomy): Eukaryota > Metazoa > Arthropoda > Insecta > Lepidoptera > Drepanidae > Ochropacha > Ochropacha duplaris. The sequence goes on along the minus strand of OX592712.1, from coordinate 513,500 downwards.
ACTTATACGTGTTTCAGTTCAGCATTAGCGAAATGGCCACAATGTTATATTCGTGCGTGGCTAATCGAAGTTAATAAACTCCGGTCAAGTGCGAATTGGACGCGTTACCAAGTGACTTTTTACCTTCGTCTGAGGATCAGGCTGAATTGTTTTCAGCAGCTTCGACCTTCATAACGTCTTCTTTACCGTCAGCTTGATTTTTTTCGACATCTTTAACAATCATCGTCATATTTCAGCGATATGTACATAAAATCCTCAGTCGCACTTATAATGAATCATAAAGGAAGCCGAATTTGAAAAAGGAAGCCGAGTTCGAAAAAGGAAGCCGCTCGCGTTTCTATCTGACGCAAGTGAGGCGGCAGGTCTCGCACACAACTTGGTGCACGTTGCTTCACTTGATTAGAGATTTGTTTACGTAAGCTCCTTTTAACTTTATTTGTTCTGAGACAAAACCTTAATGAATTATACACCATAACTTTCCTCATAAGTCACTTCGTCCATTCGTGAAAACCGTATGAAAATACGTACAGTAGTTTTTGAGTCTAAGGCGATGATAGCTCAGTGGTAAGTGACGTCGGATACCGCGACGAAGGTCGTGGGTTCGAATCCTACAATGAGCTTGAGCTTTCGGTGAAGGAAAACATCGTGAGGGAACCATAGCACGGTGGTAGGGTACTTTGTAGTACCCGACTGGCTGGCTACCACCCTCAAGTTGAAAATCTGTCGCTAAGCACCTGTTGGTGTGTTCAGCAGTTGCACTTGAGAGCCAGTTGCCCTTGCCCTTTAGGCATTGTAATATGGTGTACGACACGTTGGCAGTCCACCTGGTATTGCTAATGTCTATAGGCGACGGTAGTCACTTACCATCAGGTGACCCGCCTGCTTCGTTGTCACTAGTGACATAAAAAAAAAGAGTTTATCGCGTTCAGACAGACAGACACAGTGGGGGACATCTTTGAAAGAAAGATCCTCAATAAAATAGTGCCTTGCTGAGTTTCTTGCCGGAGTCTGTGTATTCCGAACCGCGTTCGGTTCTACGGACACGAACCCCCAAAATAGCAATTTCTAAACCTCCATTACTAACTATAAGATCCGATCTGTAAGTAATCAACCTTCGTTTCCCAACCGTTGTGTTGTGCAACAATTGTAACTGAATCAATTCTCGGCCAGCCAGGCCCACATATCAACTTTTATGGAGTTCATTAAAATTAATTAGATCTAACGTTCTTACGATTCTTTAATTATTCTTAATTAAAAATTGTATTTCGCTACATTACTTGTAGTGTATAAAAGGCTTTAGATCGCTCTTTTTAGGGTTCCGTACTCAAAGGGTAAAAACGGGACCCTATTACTAAGACTTCGCTGTCCGTCCGTCTGTCTGTTACCAGGCTGTACCTCAAGAACCGCGATAGCTAGACAGTTGAAATTTTCACAAATTATGTATTTCTGTTGCCGCTATAACAACAAATACTAAAAACAAAATAAAATAAATATATAAGGGGGCTCCCATACAACAAATGCTTTTTTTTTGCCCTTTTTTGCTCGATATCCATAATGGCAACAGGTAGGCACTTGAAATATTCACAAAATACTCAGTTGTATTTTTACTAATAAATAATAAAATTAAAATAAATATTTAAGGGGGGCTCCCATACAAGAAACGTGATATTTTTTTGCCTTTTTTACGGAACCCTTCGTGCGCGAGTCCGACTCGCACTTGGCCGGTTTTTTTTTACTTTAGGATATGCTTGTGTTTGACCGCAATCTCACCATGGTAAGTGATGATGTGGCCGAAGGTGGTAAGCACACAAAGCCTAGATGGGAACTGGCTTTCGTGCAGCTGTCGGAACACACCGATAGGTGCTTAGCGACAGATTTTCAACTTGAGATAGCCAGCAAGTCGGGTACTACAAAGTAACCTACCACCGTGCTATGGTTTCCTCACGATGTTTTCCTTCAACGAAAGCTCAAGCTTGTAGGATTCGAACCCACGACCTTCGCCTTAAATACCTCAAATTAAGGTCACAGCGATCTTATAGAGAGTGAAATTGAAACTGTTTTGGCGCAATACACTCTGATGATCGACAAATTGTTGCGTTGGCGAGATTAGATCACATCTGTACTGTGAAAAGCATCAAGTGAGATAATTATACATTTAGAACTACGCCGGTGCGCGGTGCTCACAAGTTTTGATACTTTTTAGGGTTCCGTACCCAAAGGGTAAAAACGGGACCCTATTACTAAGACTTCGACTTTCACAAATTATGTATTTCTGTTGCCGCTATAACAACAAATACTAAAAACAAATTAAATAAGTATTTAAGGGGGGCTCCCATACAACAAACGCGATTTTTTTGCCCTTTTTACGGAACCCTTCGTGCGCGAGTCCGACTCGCACTTGGCCGGTTTTTGTATTCTGAATAGATCTATGTAGCAAAAGGATGTAGGTACCTACACTTGAAATGTTTTTCATCCAAATAGGCATTCACAGGCAATTATGAATTGTCAGACTAATGCACGGTTTGGAAGGTTGCTTTTGCTGAGAAGAGCCGGCAATAAACTCTGCTATTAGTCTCTTTCCAAACAAACTTAGAATTCAAACGTAAGATGCAAGCGCCTGCAAGCGCTACCAAGCATTGTCATCATTTAAATAATCGTTTCTGACTCTTATTTCGGGATATAGGTAACTTGTGTGCCAAGATTCATTAGGAACGGTTTAGTCGTTTCGGAGTTCATCGCGTACTAAAAATGTGACTAGCGCCATCTATGAATACTCAGAGAAGAATATAAGAAATATCTACCTAATGTTCGTCAACTGGTCTAAATTCGAATATTATTTTATAAAAAAAGGGGTATAAAGTGTTCTTTACGTATTAATTTATAATGATTATTTTGGCCACAAAAAAAGGGGATTCTTCGTACGTAGTATTATTTCATTGATCTTAATGTTTTATTTTACAACGTGTAAGAAATAATAAAATTGTAAGTAGGTACCTAGGTACTTAATAGTTTTATCTGATTTAGGAATAAGCAATAATAAAAAATCTCGTAGAATCCCATACTTAGCGACATCTAGTGAGCAAATATAAAACTATTTAGTGCACTATGTGTGTACCAGACGAATAAGCTGTTCAGTCATCTAGTTCATGCTTTGTAGATGGCGCTTCAATATCTCTGACGGCCCTCTAATGTTCCGACTTTTTCTCTAATTTCCTATCTAAACTGGCTGTTCCCCGCGGTTTCATCCGCGTTCCCGAGGTATCTTATCTTTTGCCAGGATAAATAGTACTTATGTTTTATTCCAGGATATGATCTTCCTGTGTGCCAAGTTTCATCAAAATCCGTTTAGTCGTTCTTGATTTATAGTGTAAAGAACTAACCAGACTTTATATGTAGTAACCTATTGAGCCGCCAAAAGAAAATATTAGAAATCTTGAATTAAAGAAATAAGTGAAGAAGGTATATGTACCTACATTTGACCTTTGATATTACTGTTTATTAAAACTTATGTCTATAAAATTTACATAACAAATTCAAACACTAACAAAATTATAATTCAGATTAAAATAGATTTCGTATATTTAATCATTGGTCCCTAAGTACTTTGATCAAAAATAATATCATATCTAAAAAAAACTTATTTATACAATAGAATATAACAGCGACATCTATCCATAAGCTACAAAAACAACATTTCAATTGTTTATATTTTGTAAGTAATAGTTTAAATTTATTGTAACTAGATAGCGCTATAATTAATTTCTTAACTCTTAGTCAAATATTCGTTGGCGATTGTCTTCCAGTCTGTTGGGTCACCATGTTCAGGGCTGGGTTTGGACTTTCTGATCTTTCGGAGCAGTTCCCAGCCGTTGGCCTTCTCAGTGGATGTGACGTAAGTGTTGTTTGGATCCTGTTCTAAGGTGTAGGCACCTAGGATGAGGCTTTGGACAAGCCGAGCAGATATCAAAGTCTGAAATATAAATGTAGTACCTAATGTAGAAGATTGTGAAAGGTGATATTATTTGAGAGCTCATGGCGCCCTACGCTATGTTAACTTTCGCCCGTTTCACGTAACTTTTCATAACTTCCTGTTTTACATAAATTTAAAGTAATTTCTATATGAATATCTGAAATACAGTGTACTGTTTTATTTCCCTTATTTTTCTACTTATTTTTTTTTTATAAACAATAAAAATAGTTTTATTTTTTAATTTCAAACAAGGTAGGTAACCTACCTATTTCTCTCTTTTATTGTCTTTTATTCTTTTATTGTTTTTGAAATCCTCTCCATCCAAAGGTTGGCTGGTAGAGATTACTATTAGTAATAAGGCCGTCCATTGTGACAATTAATGTTATCTTTTTATTTTGTTTTGTTATTTTTATTGTGTGGTGTACCAATAAAGAATTATCTATCTATCTATCTATTTCTATTTGACGGAAAACACACAATTTTTTTTTTATAAAGTTCAATCTAAGAAATTAGATTGTATATCAGCTTATGCTAGTGATCACAAACTTTTTTTGATGTGCGTATGTGGCTACTAATTCCTATTGTCCTCTCCCAACATGATGAACTTACCTTCAACAGCCTGTACTCATGATCCGGCAGCCGCCTGTTGACAGTGTACCCTGCCAGCACCAGTCCCCCAGCGCCAGGGTCTCCGGTCAGCAGCATCATGTACGTCATGGTGATGGCCAGCTCGAACACGTAGTACGAGTCCTGGATGTCTCCGAAGTCAATGATGCCGGTTATACGGTAGTCGGTTTTGCTAGAAATGTTGTAACATTAGTGGTTAAATATTGTGTCCATTAAAATTGAGTTTAAAAACTGGTCAAGTGATTGTTGGACTTGAGCACCGAGGGTTCCGTACAAATTTTGTTAATAGTTAATAGTTTTTTTTATGTCGCTAGCGACAACGAGGCAGGCAGGTCACCTGATGGTAAGTGACTATCGTCGCCTATAGACATTAGCAATACCAGGGGGATTGCCAACGTGTTGTACACCTTATTACAATGCCTTAAGGGCAAGGGCAACTGGCTCTCAAGTGCAACTGCCGGAACACACCAACAGGTGCTTGGCGACAGATTTTCAACTTGAGGGTGGTAGCCAGCCAGTCGAGTACCACATAGTACCCTACCACCGTGCTATGGTTTCCTCACGATGTTTTCCTTCACCGAAAGCTCAAGCTCATTGTAGGATTCGAACCCACGACCTTCGCCGCGGTATCCGACGTCACTTACCACTGAGCTATCATCGCCTTTGTTATCAAGACTTTTACTGGGGCCAACTCAAACCAACCTAAACCGCGGGGGACATTTTTTTTAAAAATAATATTAATATAAGCTGTCTCCCGCGGTTTCATCCGCATTCCCGAGGGATCTTATCTCATCCCGGGATACAAAGTATCCTATGTTTGATTCCAGGATATGATCTACATGTGTGCCAAGTTTCATCAAAATCCATTCAGCCATTTTTGCGTGAAAGAGTAACAAACATCCATCCATGCAAACTTTCTTTATAATATTAGTGGGATTAGTGGGATTTCAACTTTGCTCATTCAAAATGGCTTTCGAACTGCTCCCGGTATAATCTGTTAAAAGACCAACATTTTATTGACAAAAGCGATAGGTTTATCTTAAGGCAGGCTCTTGGTTCTGATAGCCTATCTCAAGCATGACATTCGGATTGAGTTCATAATCGACGAATATCGAACCCTGGACATCAGAGGTCAAGGAAGCAAGCCAACTGGTTAGCGATGGTTCTTGGGTTACCTCAGCAGCACTCCATCAAGTATCCGGCTGCAAACCCTCAACACACGCGGGTTCAATATCCTATAGTAACGTAAAATATTTACTTTTTGGATTCCTTTCGGTCGAGTCGTGGGTTCGATTCCCATCCAGGACATTCACTTCATGTGTGCATGAAGATGTCTGTTTGTCCTGTGACTGGATGTAGGTAATAGGGTAGTGTCCTGGGTCAATAAATATGAATTCTAATTAGTCCGTCGGTGAGATTATCAATAAATATTGGACACGTATTTTTTGCTTTATCAAATCAATAAAAATATACAAAGTTATAGCGCATCAAAGTATAGGAGTGGGGGCTTGTGACGTCACTTCGTGGTAAAATTTGTACCACGGTGTGACGTCACGCGAAATTTCAACGCACTGTATCCTCGTCATTTTTCGTTTACGGAACAAAATAAAAAATACGTGTCCAATATTTTTTGGTAATCTAACTGACGGACTAAATAGATTTTTTTAGGACACAACCCTATTATATATTTAAGTATGTATTTAAAAAAAAACGTACTTGTTATTGTCGTATTTTTATAATAAGGAAATTCGTTCCTATCTGGTTTCCCACGACACCACACGGTTTTTTTTATTGGTAAGTGATGATGTGGCCGATGTGGTAACCAGTCGGGTACTACAAAGTACCCTTCCACCGCCACCGCTATGGTTTCCTCACGATGTTTTCCTTCACCGAAAACTCAAGCTTTTTTTTTATGTCCCTAGTGACAACAAGGCAGGCGGGTCACCTGATGGTAAGTGACTACCGTCGCCTATAGACATTAGCAAGACCAGGTGGACTGCCAACGTGTTGTACACCTTATTACAATGCCTTAAGGGCAAGGGCAACTGGCTCTCAAGTGCAACTGCCGGAACACACCAACAGGTGCTTGGCGACAGATTTTCAACTTGTGTGTGGTAGTCAGCCAGTCGAGTACCACCTAGTACCCTACCACCGTGCTGTGGTTTCCTCACGATGTTTTCCTTCACCGAAAACTAAAGCTTATTGTAGGATTCGAACCCACGACCTTGGCCGCGGTATCCGACGTCACTACCACTGAGCTCATTGCTACAACTACCTACTTATAATTTAATTCTGTTTTAATATTTGTTGTTTGTTATAGTGTCAACACAAATACATCATCTGTGAATATTTCAACTGTCTAGCCATCACGGTTCATGAGAAACAGCCTGGTGATAGACAGACAGATGGACAGTAGAGTTGACAGTTAGTAATAAATAGGGTTACCGTTTTTAGATGATGAGAGTGAGCGCCATAATATAAGAGAACCCACGACTATACAACGTGGCCCAGAAGTACCAAGAAGGCTGACCCCAAATATATTGGGAAAAAAGGCAGGAGAAATAGGAGATTCATCTCAGAATAAAAGTGATTCATCATATCGAAGGCGATGATAGCTCAGTGGTAAGTGACGTCGAATACCGCGGCGAAGGTCGTGGGTTCGAATCCTACAATGAGCTTGAGCTTTCGGTGAAGGAAAACATCGTGAGGAAACCATAGCACGGTGGTAGGGTACTTTGTAGTACCCGACTGGCTGGCTACCACCCTCAAGTTGAAAATCTGTCGCCAAGCACCTATCGGTGTGTTCCGACAGCTGCACTTGAGAGCCAGTTCCCATCTAGGCTTTGTGTGCTTACCATCTTCGGCCACATCATCACTTACCATGGTGAGATTGTGGTCAAACACAAGCCTATCCAGAATATAAAAAAAAAAAAAATAATATACTAAAGAAATGATCATTAACTCTGTAATGCTTGAAAACACGTTTAAATTCAAATGATATAAAACCAAATAATTTTGAAACGTTCCTTGCGTCTACATCCAAGTGGCAATCTGTTATCACAGAGGCATTTCATCATTACAAATCAAACAAACATCTCCTATCTGATAAGGTACTGTATATAGGTATCACATAGTGAAACAGAATTCGCAGCTGTATTTTATGTTACAAAAACATTCCTGTGAATTATGGGCCTGGAATTTGCTTTACGAAGTTCCTTATCGCGCGTTGTGGAAGGGGGCTAGACGGAAAAAATTCTTACGACATAAAAATGTCGGTGACACCGCCTGTGCGGCGTGCGCATGTTTCTCTGTCTGTCTCTCTCTCTCTCTTATAGAAAGCAAGCCAGACATTTTCAATAGGAAATTAATATATATATATAAATATATAAATACACAACTGTTCCAATAGTTTTTATATATATATATATATATACTCTCTCGACTTATATAACTTCGTTCCATCCGGGTGTCCCTTGACACCTCTCAAGTTTTTTATATTGGCCTTGTTTTTCTGATGTGAATTTAGTAAATAAATTGCTATGAAGATGAAAATACGGTCACGAATTTAGTAAGACCTTATCGTTGTCCAAATAAAAATATTTACAAATAGTCATGAAGATGCGATAGTAAACTATCTATGTATGCTTACTAATATTATAAAGAGGAAAGATTTGATTGTTTTGTAGCGACATCTATCTACACATAGATATAGTTCGCACGACTCCTAGATAGATGGCGCTTCAATAACCTACATCGCGCTTACGAAGTTTTCTATGCGATCTGCATATATACAAGATTCCAACATCTACAGTTGGACCGCGGTCCCCAGGCACGATGACCTAGCCTGGTGGAAGATCTTCCCTTTTCAATGGAGGAGTCTATTACTTCGCTCCTCCATAGTTTGTTTGCATTGAATAGGCTCTGAAACTACTGGACCGATTTGAAAAATTCTTTCACCATTAGAAAGCTCTTTGATGAACATAGTCTATATGTTGTTCCGAGAAAAGATAAGATCCCACGGGAACGCCGGGGGATCCAATAAAAGTTAAATAAAAATTGTCTTCCGGCAAACGATCGACACTTTATAGTCTTTGTTGATTTATCATCGATGTATTCATTAGACACTAAAAATCCAGCTAAAACTGTCCTTCGTTTACTGAAACGTAACTCTGTAAGACAGAATAAATCTAGTATGGAAATGATTACCTTCCACCAGGCTTCAGTCCTACGATAATGTTCATCTCGTTGACATCTCCATGGATGACTCCTCGCTCCAACTCATCGAGCCGGGGAACCACTGCGTATTTGAACTCTTCTATCACCTAGAATGTGGTAATGATTTATCAATATAGCTACACTGATTATCTACTATTTGTACAAAATATACAATGTATACTCGTCGAGGTCGTCGCTACGAGTAAGTATTACCGATTGGTGAGGTTCCCAGCGAGCTGTCAGCGTTTTCTATTTGAAGGTAGACTTATATGGATCAAAATTGTTTAATCTTGCTTTTCATAATAATATTACGGACTAATAATGTCTCTACCAAAGGTTACACGCAGATGGGACGGTCGTCGCAAAATTTTAAGTCTAGAAAACGCGATTCTCGAATCTCGATTCGAATTATTTATACTATAAGAGTGTGTCAAGAACTTGTAGCGTATAGGCAGCTACCTATACATATTATACATGTGTAGTACCTATCTTAGCTATACTAAAGCAAGATGTAACTAGCCCTAAGACAGTCGAATAAAAACCACGCTACAACGAACACGCATTTTGATTTGCCGTCCTTCTGAGATATCCCCACACTAGCCAATACAACGGCAAAAACTCAAATAAGAATTTTAAGAATTTTATTGAATCATCCTTTTTGGAACGGATTCATCGACTTGTATACCAAATAAATTATGGAAGATGAACTCTAGGGCACCTAATATTAAACAACATTTACCATCAGAAGAAATTAATTTGATAAATATGCTGTCAAATCAATTTTTAAGTCGTAAAAATCCAGCGGAAGATGACTACTTACCTCTTCGGCCAGGTCCAGTTTCTCGGAGTCCTTGATGACGTACTTGAACTTCTCCAGCTGTGGGACCGTGGACAGCATCCACATGTGCTCGCGGGACACCAGCCCGGAGTGATTGAAGTTCTACAATATATAGGTACATCAGATTCAACGTCATTATCTTCATTGATGAAGAAACGGCGCTCCTGGATAGCCACCTAATTTCATGCGACCGCCAAAATACATATTATTTGAAGCTGCTTTCAATTTGCTGGGTTTATTAATTCTTGGATATCAATCGGGAGTCTTCATTTCGAATGCAATATCAAATTATATTCTACTAGCTGTACCACCGGTTCGGAATACACTTAAACTAAGAACAATTTTTTTTCAGCAGTGGATCTTTCTTTTATTAAAAACATACACTTCAATTTTATTCATTTGTATAGATAGAGTGTTAGAAAATATCGAATGCATTTGACACACCTGTACTATTCTGTGGCACCAATCAAATAAAAACTAATGTATTAAATAATAAATAAGTGTTAAAGAACTGAAAGGCGTAAACAAACGTGAAACACAAATGGCGGACCTTGAACGTCACGCTGCCATTGTGTCTAACTATGTAATGTAACTGTCATGCACAACTACTTACATGCTGCCCTTGTAACCAACCAGGTCACAGACAGACTTCTGTAACTATGTCTGATGTCAATCTAATATTTAATAGGCTTTCATTATAGCTTGTGTTTGACCACAATCTCACCACACCGATAGGTGCTTGGCGACAGATTTTCATCTTGAGGGTGGTAGCCAGCCAGTGGAGTACTACAAAGTACCCTACCACCGTGCTGTGGTTTCCTCACGATGTTTTCCTTCACCGAAAGCTCAAGCTCATTGTAGGATTCGAACTTTCACCGTGGCTATCATCGCCTTAAAATCGCAGGTTTGCTGTCACCTTAATGCATTTTAGAAAGAAACTTAATTGGTTATTTAGAATATTTCCATTTATAAATATATTAAGATACCAACTTTACTTATTTACTGTCTAGAAATATTGGAGATCAACAAACACAAATCCTTGAATGCAAGTAGTGTTTACTATAATTGGGCCTTCATTCCAACAAGATCTGTCACCAAGGATCTATCGGTGCGTTCCGACAGCTACACTGAGAGCCACATCATCACTTACCATGGTGAGACTGCGGTCAAACACAAGCTTATCCTAGCGTTTCTAATCCAGAGCCTTCTTTAACGTGACACTTTCGCACACCTCCGGTAGCATATTTAATTACCTAGCCAACATTCAGCAAGATATGTGCTTCTCTTTCTAATTTACGAGTATAAACGACGATGGGCACGGTGGGTTAAGGGTCACCTCAAGCCTCATGCTTTCAAGTTGTCTTCGCCGATAAATTTTCAACATTAAAAACCTGTAGCTTATTGTCCAAATTGGCGACGAACTCGCCCAGCTGGTACAGCAGTGCCTCGGACTGGGGCACATCTTTGAGCAGTTCGCCAGGCACATATTCAAGCAGTCTGACGGCATGCTGCTTCCCGCTGATGTTCTCCACTGAATGGAGGTGACCGTAGATGTTGCGGATGGGCTTCGGACAGGTTACTGAACGGGCCGCTGTGGAATGACTTTACGCTATTATTATCGAAATTCTGGTCATAATAAAAGCTGGAAGGACTGAGGGTTTTAGAAAGGAGGATGAATATAATTTCAGTTCTAAGTCTAAGGGTTTGTTTAGGTGTTGATGAGTCAGTCAGTGAGTAATCAGGACTTTTCATTTTGTGTTGATGATGATTAGAATATTATGTATAGGTAAGTAATTTTGTTGTTTAATCACACAAAAGCGGCTGAACGGATTTTGGTGAAAGTAGATCATATCCTGTAAAAAAAACATAGGACTTTCTATCGCGGGAAATGATAAGATCCATAGGGACGCGGGTGAAATCGTGGGGCGGAAAACTAGTACAAAATAAATTCATATTCTAAAGCGATGATAGCTCATTGTCTTTAATGACCTTGAAGATTCAGTGAAGGAAAGCATCGTGAGGAAACTATACCACGGTGGTAAGGAACTTTGTACTCGGCTACATAATTTTTTTAAATTCTGGATAAGCATGTGTTTGACCACGATCTCACCATGGTAAGTGATGATGTGGCCGAAGGTGGTAAGCACACAAAGCCTAGATGGGAACTGGCTCTCAAGTGCAGCTGTCGGAACACACTGATATGTACTTGGCGATAGATTTTCAACTAGAGGGTAGTCAGCCAGTCGGGTACTACAAAGTACCCTACCACCTTGCTACAAATCATGAAATAATAGCTAAAAATAATGTTAAAAATCTGTCGTCAAGGTCTTCCGGCAGTTCCATTAAGAGCCTGATCTTTCTAGGCGTTTTAGGCTTACCTCCTTTACGACGGGAAACCTTTACAGCTTACCAAACAATACTCACTTAAGAAGTTCATAATCTCATTCTGCGCTTCAACAACATCAACATTCTTCGAGTCCATGGAGTTCATGATCTTCAGCACGTACCCATGAGGGCAGTGGTTGGTGATGAGCGGGTTCTTCACGTTGGGGTCCTCAGTGATCTTGTAGTTCTTGTCGTCGTAGCCGTTCAGCTCGGTGAGTTCCAGGGCTGAGATGCCGTACAGTCTTTCCAGTAGGAGCTTCACTCCCTCGTGGTCGATGATAGGTCTGATGACCTGGCCTGGTTCCAGGAGAGTCAATGATGGTTGGTCTGCCATTGTCTGTAAGAGTATTATTTACTGATTGGATTTTCGTGTTTGACACAATGTCTGTCTTTCCAAATTCTTATTACGAAGAGCAAGTTCTGTTTCATGAACTGATTGTAGATTATGTGCTAACTACCGAAATTAATTTCGAATTTGCTAGTGAATTTGGTCTTATGTTTTATTGGTATAAAAGTGTCCAGAGTTTTAATTTGTGTCCATCCGAAGTTCATGTTTCGGCCAAAGGTTCCTTTTCGGCCAAAAGATAGCCAAACCTTTCGGCTGCGCCGAAACTTACAACGTTGTACTTTCGGGTCGCGTCCGGCTAACGCTCGGCACGGCTGGCAATATAGCGTCGCTCACCTGACTCCACCAGTCACTGAATCACTTTGCCCAGTAAAGTGACGCTTGCATTTGTTCCCCGAATAATGATTTTTAGGGTAGGTGAAATTTCAATTCGATAAAAGTGAAACGATATTTAATTGTTCATGTTTCTAGAAAGAATTTTATTCAACGTTTCAATCACGTTTATAAAAAGTTCTGTTTCGGCCGAAACTATAATCTAAACCGAACCTTCGGTTTCGGTTTCGGCAAGAAATATGTTTCGGTCCGATACTAGTTTTAATCCAAGATATGATCTAAATTAAATGTGAACATGTTAATCTCAGAAACTACAAAACAATTTTATTTACAACAAATGTACAAAATATACAAGCAAATGTACAATTATAATATATAAAAAACTTCTTCGAGGCTGCCGCTGCCGCCGATCGGCAAGGTTCCCAGAAGGCTGGCAGCGTTTCCTCTTTGGATGGCCAAGCTGATGCGTTGACGTCATATATTTGGAAAATTATGAAATTAAAACAGCACTCCCAAAATTATATTTCTTTTGAATATCTTTTCAATAAGATCAATAATAGAATCGGTAATATTTTAAAGAGTTGATGTTTATTTTAAATACCAATGTAAATCTGACGTCAGCTTATGACTCGTCTCGTCCCCCATTTCACACGATGTCACAATTATTTGACCCCTCTTTCCCCCTTAACGTGTGACCGTAATTTATGAATAGCCTCTTACGTACCTAATTCTGTAGCATCTGTGATACGGTATAAAATAATTTAAGCAATAACTTCTCAGTCAAAAATCAAGTAAACTATACATATTCTGTAAAGGCGATGATAGTGACGTCGGATACCGCGGCGAAGGTCGTGGGTTCGATTCTACAATGAGCTTGAGCTTTTGGTGAAGGAAAACATCTTGAGGAAACCACAGCACTCGACTGGTTGGCCCTTAAGTTGAAAGTCTATCGCTAAACACCACTTGGTGTGTTCCGGCAATTGCACTTGAGAGCCAGTATTGTAATAAATAAGGTGTACAACACATTGGCAATACCAGGGGTATTGCCAATGTGTATAGGCGATGGTAGTCACATACCATCAGGTGACCCACCTGCCTTGTCGTCATCACTTGTGACATAATAAAATAAACCGGCCAAGTGTGAGTCGGACTCGCGCACGAAGGGTTTCGTAAAAAAGGCAAAAAAATCACGTTTGTTGTATGGGAGCCCCCCTTAAATATTTATTTTTATTTTATTATTTATTATTAAAGTAAAAATACAACTGAGTATTTTGTGAATATTTCAAGTGCCTACCTATTGCCATTATTGATATCGAGCAAAAAAGGGCAAAAAAATGCGTTTTTTGTATGGGAGCCCCTTAAATTTTTATTTTATTTTGTTTTTAGTATTGGTTGTTATAGCGGCAACAGAAATACATAATTTGTGAAAATTTCATCTGTCTAGCTATCGCGGTTCTTGAGATACAGCCTGGTAACAGACAGACAGACGGACAGACAGCGAAGTCTTAGTAATAGGGTCCCGATTTTACCCTTTGTACGGAACCCTAAAAATACCGAAATAGCTAGAGATAATCGAGTGTTACCAATTTGAGTGAACATGTCGGCCGCGACGTGTGGAATGGAAACTATTCGTGATCATAATAAATTGTGTTTGTGGTCTTCTCATTTGAGGTATGGTTATTTCATTTGCACATAGTGACGCGTGCGCACGACGCTCTTTACTTAGTCACTTTAAATGGAAATAAAAAAGTCTATATATTATCTAATTACATAGATATTTCATCGTGAGGAAACCATAGCACGGTAGTAGGGTACTTTGTAGTACCCGACTGGCTAGCTACCACCCTCATGTAATAAATCTGTCGTCAAGCACCTATCGGTGTTTTCCGACAGCTGCACTTGAGAGCTAGTTCCCATTTAGGCTTTGTGTGCTTAGCACCTTCGGCCACATCATCACTTACCATGGTAAGATTGCGGTCAAACACAAGTTTGTACTAAATATTAAAAAAAAATATGATTATTAACTTTTGCTTTAATGTTTTTGTTAATAATAAAGTATGATATAGAAGACTTCAAAGAGTGATGCCTCCTAATACAGGTAGGTAAGTAAGGGCGTAAAGAGAGCTCTTCAAGGTCGGCAATCACCCTGGTATTGAGAATGTCCATAGGCGGCGGTGACCACTTACCATCATGTGGACCATCTGCCTGTTTGTCAAGATTTTCAACATGAAGTTAGTAGTCAGCCATAGTGCTACAAAGTACCACCGAGCCATGGTTTCTCTCACCCATAACTCAAGTATTATTGTAGGATTCGAACCAACCTTCATGGCAATCAACGTCTCTACCACTGAGCTATCGTGGGAAGTATAAAAAGTATATATTATATCAGGAATCTCGGACTTCTTTGAGTTTCGTGACCAATCAACGTGTGTTACAAATCAACCACAATAAATTGATTAAGTAGGTACTTAAGTATTATTTTCGTTCCTTATCTTTCTTGTTTGTTTGTTAGCGGGTGTACATTTTATTAGTGTCCGACCGAAACCTGTTTTTTTGCCGAAACAGAAACCGAAACCAAAACCGAGAGTTTGGTTTTGGTTCTAGTTTCGGCCGAAACCGAAACTGTTAATAGATATGTTGTCTATTATGAATGTGTTGTAAATCGTTGAATATTATAAATTAAAATATTAATGGACCATTATTTCTAAACATATGAACAATAAACCACTTGTAAGTGGTGTAAAATGAAACAAGTTCGCTTATAAAAGTTGATTAAAAGATTATTATAAGTTTTAATTTTAACAAATGAAGTGACAAACGAGATCCGAAAGAACGGGTAGGAATGTTACGACACGACCGAAAGGGTCGGCCCTTTTTTTGGCCGAAACCGAACCTTCAGCTGAAACATGTTTTTTTTGCCGAAACCTGCCGAAAACGAACTTTCGGACTCAAATTCTTATGTTAATATCGCTATTTGTCTTTCAAAAACTCAGTTTGCGAAACCGATCGATTTATTGTTATTACACAGTTTTTTTTTTTTTTTTATATTCGATAAAAAAAAAAAAAATGTGTTTGACCACAATCTCACCATGGTGAGTGATGATGTGGCCGAAGATGGTAAGCACACAAAGCCTAGATAGGAACTGGCTCTCAAGTGCAGCTGTAGGAACACACCAATAGGTGGTTGGCGACAGATTTTCAACTTGAGGGTGGTAGCCAGCCAGTCGGGTACTACAAAGTACCCTACCACCGAAAAATTATTGTTTTCCATTATTATAAATGCGAAGGTTTCTTCATAGAGAAGTCAAGCCAGACTTAGAAGATAACTCTATAAAAATTCTAAATAATTATATGGTTCAATGCTACGTTTTTGTTAAACGTATTGAACATAGTAACAGGCGAAAACTAGTATCACTAATTTCTTTAAATAAACCATATAATCAATACAAGTTATTTTCCAAGAATTTACTTTTCAAATATCCGGCGCCATCTAGCGGCGCACTGAGGAACCTATCATCACATGATGGCGCGCGCCGGCCGGCTTGCCCGACCGCGGTGGAAAACTATTGTTTATTTAGCCGATATATTTACAATAGGAAGAAGATATCTTATGCAATTATAATATAGTTCTTTTTGCTCTGAAATTCTGTATAGATAAGTATGTCCCAGGACAATCTTCTATACTAATAAAAATATACAAACAAGAATGTGGCAAACAAGCTTACGGCCCACCTGATGGTAAGCGGTTACCGTAGCCTATGGACGCTTGCAACACCAGAGGCGTCACGAGCGCGTTGACGACCTTGCATATAAACCTTCTTACTCCTCTTTTGAAGAACCCCATGCTGTAGTCTCTAGGGAACTCCTCTACAGGGGCTCATTGTGACCTGATCGTACGCGAGATAATTAACACTACTCACAAACCTACATAGGTAATAAATTTTGATCAAAATGATTTTATTCTTTGCTAGAAGTTCTCAGAAAAAAATACGTTCATTCTGAATTCTGATGGTCACGAGATTACAAGCCAAGTAACTACTAAGCACATCGTTTGTTTTAATAGAATCGACCCACATATCACCGATCCGAAGCCCCAAAGCCAAATAGCTGATGATACGTTGAAATACTTACCTAAGTTTGGCTGTAAGGTATTAAACTTCACTCGGGCTAAATAAAAAAAAAGTCAAAAACTAAAATCACACTTTCAAATCAAAGACTCCTTTCGTTCGATTCCTTGCTAAACTAAATATTGTAAGGCTCACCGCACACGTGTGTCCGCTGTCGTGTTCGATGTACAACTGATTGAGACGCACACTAAACAAACAAATTACTTCAATTGTCCAACTGATAAAGGAGATGAGGGGGTATTACGTGTTGAGATAGAGTTGGTTGATATGTTGCTATTGCTATGGCAGAGTTGCTACTGCTGTGGGCATGATTGCCCTTCACGGAACAGACAATTTTGATGTATTATATACTATGTAGTTACCGTTTCACGGTTTTACTGTCGTATAATATTAGATGTGTTGGAACCGGCCTATATGATTTTTATACAATCAGTGACAATGTGTTAGGTGCTACATTCGCTTCGAAAATGAAAACCTATTCAATAAATATAAATATTCTTGGACATACTTCACATAAAGCCAACTAATCGCAAACTAAGCAGACTCCACCAACTACTTTTTTATTTAAATACAAATACTTACATCCAAACCCAGAACAAGCAAAGATGATCATGCACAAAAACATACTGTATGGGAAGCACGACCTTTTTTTTTATAGATAGTTGACGCCAACCAGCCCGTTATAATCAACATATTGGCAATCCTGCTGGTATTGCTATTGTCTATAGACGACGGTAGTCAGTCACTGCCATCTGGTGACCCGCCTGCCTGCTTAGCACTTGTGGTATAAATAGAAATAACATTGCCCTAATTCCTATGACACGTAATTCAAGCCGTAATACACGGTGATCGTGTCTCCGTGGTTTCTCGTGACTATACTCTTGACAGGTCGAAACGTCACATATTTTTAACTCTTTTTCTTTTTTCTCTTCTCTTTTTTTTTAAATTCTGAATAGGCTTGTGTTTGACTAAAATCTCACGATGGTAAGTGATGATGATGTGGCCGAAGGTGGTAAGCACACAAAGCCTAGATGGGAACTGGCTCTCAACTTCTCAAGTTTCCTCACGATGTTTTCCTTCACCGAAAGCTCAAGCGACGTCACTTACCACTGAACTATCATCGCCATAAGAATAAAATTAATAAAAAATAAGTAGGATTTAGTTAGTAAGAATAAAAATAAGAGCGAAATGAAATAAAATAAATTGATATGTTATACTCCCGAACTCACCAGCGGTATAGAACCTCTCAGCCTTCGGAGAGATATTGGCTCTCTCTGTGTGTTCTACCGTCTGTATAATGGGGAGTGTTCTCAAGAGCTTTTCGACTTGGTGCCATCGTCACTATTCTACGCTACTGCTCGCCGGCGATGTGGAGCTCATCCTCATATCCTCGAGCCGCCTCGATCGTCCACCGAACGATTCAGCCGGACGTTCCTTCTGCGGACCATTAGGATGTGGAATGAGCTCCCCATTACGGTATTCCCTCCGCGCTATGATATGAAATGAAATGTTTATTCATCCAAATAGGCCTTCACAGGCACTTATTATGAATAGTCAGACTTTATATTAGTTCAGACTTTCACATTAATTATTATTAAGTACAAGGATAGGTTCAGACTATGTTTATTGTTATAATAATAATTCAATTCAAATAAGGAAAATATTGATTTCAAAATACATGCGTCATTATAAAAAGGTGAAAATAGAATTTGTTTATGTTTACAGATTCTTAGAGAACAGATTATCGGAAATTTTACGAGAGATCCATCATGATAGCGAGCGAGTGATCTGTTATCGAGCACAGGGCCGCATTCAGAGGCAGTCCCGAATCTAGGGGGGCAAGCAAATTGGGGCACATGCCTCGGGCGCCAGTTTCAGGGGGCGCCATAAACAGTAAGTACCTATTATTATATTTAAAAAAAAAACAAAAACTATCCAGAAAAGAGAGTTCTTATTGTCCCAAAAAATGCCACCCATTAATGTATTTGTATGATTTTTAACAATTAGGTACTTATATTATATACATTTAACGCAGGAGGCGCCATTATCAAGAATTTGCCCCGGTTCGAAAAAAATGTAGATCCGAGATCAGAGGATAGGGCACCGGTACCTACGTAAGTACTAAATAATCTTTCTATATGTATTTATAAGTTCTGATACATTTGGAACCGATGTTATGCCCATAGACAGTAGATTCATTATCCTTTTCGGAGCGGTGGGGCCCTTGGGTGGGGCTGGGATAGACATTTAATTAAGTAACTTTGAAAATAAAAGAAAAATTAATGAAAATACTTTTTCAAACAAACATTTTACAGGTATACAAAAAATTATATTGCCACAAACACCAAAAGAGTGCAAAATTCCAGCTCAATCTGTTGTGTGGTAGGTTTTTAAGAAAATATGCAAGATTCAACCCAATCAACTTATCCAGAGAAACTTCTGATGGAAAAATCTTTTGTCCGTTTGAATTCGTCCCTGTTCAAGTAAAGTCATTGAGTTGGTACTCTCTCCACAAACATGGGGTCAATGACATTGTGACAATGATTTATTTGTTTTCTTTATTCTTATTAATAATATTATCTTGAATACTTCGATATGGATGAAATGGTATGTATAACCCAATACCTACCTAACTACTTTTCCATAAAATTATAACAATTCTTAATACTTAGGTGCAGCTAGTATTATTGAATATTCTAAGAATCTTGTAGAATAATTATGTAATTAATAGGATATATGAATTCATTGTGTAAATTGAATGTAATTAAAAACGATAGATACGCCTAGCGCCATCTGTGTTTATCTGTCTAAAATGACTCGTAAATACGCGCTGGTTTGCTACTTGACGCTAGATGTCACTTTCAAATAATGTTAATGTGTACTATTCACTCATAGATGGCAGTACATGTATATTTATATGATATTTGAAGAAAATTACATTATTATCAGCTCTTGAATATAGGTATATTTTTTAATTTTAAAAATTCTTATGCCGTGGTGAAGGTCGTGGGTTCGAATCTTACATT
Source organism: Ochropacha duplaris (assembly GCA_951361185.1). NCBI lineage: Eukaryota > Metazoa > Arthropoda > Insecta > Lepidoptera > Drepanidae > Ochropacha > Ochropacha duplaris. The sequence goes on along the minus strand of OX592712.1, from coordinate 493,633 downwards.
GAGTTACTTAATTTAGCACAAACTTTTGGTGTTGGTGACACAATGATCTTGTATGTAGGTATCGTATCCTACTAAAAACCTCAAATTTCGAAAAAGGATTACCTAAATATTTCGAAATTTAAACCTCATTGGATTCATTTTTACGCACGTTCCTAGTGCGGATTAAAGTTGTTAAGTCTATCGAGCGTGTCACAGATTAACTAAGGATAGTATCGACTTAATTAAAACTCGGTCACACTCAATTTGATCGAGCAAATATTCCAATTAAGTAACCGCCCTTGCACGCGGCGGTAGGGCTGCGCATCGTTCCGGGAGAACGGGACCTTTTGATTTGGGGTTTTTTGGGCTTTGATATCACAGCAACCTAGTGTATTGAAGTTGTAAGCGCCGCAGTCTATACTTTAATTCATGTTTTAATTACTAAATGGTCCGACAGACGCTTTTCTGTAAAAAAAAATAGAAAAATAACTTTCAGTTTTTCACGAATTTCTAAATTTTCCGGGGAATTATTTCGATTGTTCTCAACATTTTTTTTTTATTCTGGATAGGCTTGTGTTTGACTACAATCTCACTTGGTAAGTGATGATGTGGCCTAAGATGGTAAGCGCACAAAGCCTAGATGGGAACTAGCTCTCAACTTCTCAAGTGCAACTGTCGGAACACACCGATAGGTGCTTGGCGACAGATTTTCAACTTGAAGGTGATAGTCAGCCAGTCGGGTACTACAAAGTACCCTACCACCGTGCTGTGGTTTCGTCGCGATGTTTTCCGTCACCGAAAGCTCAAGCTCATTGTAGGATTCGAAATAGGTTTTAAAAAAAACCCTGGCAGTCACACACAACCCTATGCCTTTTAAATGACCGTACAAATAGTACGAAACGGTTAATCCCCGCCACGCGTCGCGCTCGTTACAATATAAGAAATTAACTCATTCTCAATTGTAATTCATTATCGAGGAATTATTTTTTAATTTCATCCAAATAGTCGTTTGGTTTTGACAGTATGGGGTGTGAAGCGTTGTGGGATTATTTAAAGATAAGTTGACACCCTTTGAGGTGTTTTGGGGTTCTCAAATGTTGCCTAAGTTTAATTGGCGATGATAGCTCAGTGGTGGTGACGTCGGATACCGCGGCGAAGTTCGTGGGTTCGAAATTCGAATCCTACAATGAGCTTGAGCTTTCGGTGAAGGAAAACATCGTGAGGAAACCATAGCTCGGTGGTAGGGTAAGTACTTTATAGTACCCAACTGGCTGGCTACCACCCTCAAGTTCCGACAGCTGCACTTGAGAGCCAGTTCCCATCTAGGTTTTGTGTGCTTACCACCTTCGGTCACATCATCACTTACCATGGTGAGATTGTGGTCAAACACAAGCTTAACCAGAATTTAAAAAAAATGTCAATTGAATAGTACAAAATATACCTACAAGCAAATGTACAACTATAATATATAAAAAACTTGTTCGAGGCTGCCGCTGCTGCTGATCGGCAAGGTTCCCAGAAGGCTGGTAGCGTTTCCTCTTTGTATGGCCAAGCTGATGCGTTGGCGGAAAAAGCTCCCCGCCCGCCGGTCACCCGAGGCCTCGATTAATTAAATTGAATAGTTATGCTAGATTTTTGCTTTGGTTTCATTTTATTTATTCTGCTACTAAGTGTCATATCTTATAACATTAGGTATACAGTAATTAGAGACCTTTTTCAGGTACAGAAAAATACCTACTTATCTAATATTTATGCTACTAATATTATAAATATGATAGTATGTTTGGATGTGTGTGAGTGAAGATGTATGTGAAGATGTTTGTTACTCTTTCACGCAAAAACTACTGAAAGGATTTTGATGAAACTTGGCACACAGTTAGTTCATATCCTGGAATAAAACATAGGACACTTTTTATCCCAGGAAAAGATAAGATCCCACGGGAATCCGGGTGAAACCGCGGGAGACAGCTAGTCCACGAATATTTTGAGATATATACACAAAATTATGTCGCAACTAACGATAAGAATTTCTTACAATAACTTACCCATTTCTACTTAACAAACGATTCGATCCCCAAATAACTTAGACCTACTTGTCCTCCTGAAACACACAACGAGGTGGTTCCAATAACACTGGTCTAAAATAATACTTTGACTAAACCTTGTTTTACGCTAGACGTGTTCACAAAGTCTTTTAAACATTACCAATTTAATTAGAAACTTAAAGAATTATTTACAAGCAAAATTGCACCTTATTCGTTAAGATATAAGTATCAGACAGGACCGCAAAGTGTAAGTTTGCGTGCGAGTCCTAAGGCAAACGGCAAAACTCTTGGCAGATAGAAATCTTGTTAAAGGAAATGTCTTTTTCAGCTTCCATTGTCTACAATTACTTGGCTTTGTGATCTGAAATGCACTTTCTCCGTCTAACACGGGGGAAATTGTGTTTGTTCCTCTCGCTCATAAGTTGTTTCGGAATCCCAATGATATTAGGAAAAAGGTGTAGATTGGTTATAAGCGCTCCGAGAGTGGGAGACTAAAGAGTGGCTAATTAAGCCTAACTTGACCTGTGTCTTGTCGCCGGCATCAACGGATGCACTTCACGTATCGAGTGCAATTAAAAGTAAAAGCCATCGTGTGTTATATCTTAATGTAGTGATGATATTGCAATATTAAACCTATTAAACATGCATAAAATAACTTTTTCACTCCTCTTGCTCAAAAAGACCGTCATTGTAGCGTACCAGAGCGGTGAAAAAATAGCAATTCATCCTCTAGGGGAAAAAGTTTTTTTTTTTATTTTTGTGTGTCAAATGACAATGAGCCTACAAAAACGAAAAAGTCTTTAGTCATAAGTAGAATAATCATGAATAAAGACTCGACTTATTACTGTTTCATAAAAAAGAACTTCATTTTAATTTTGAAAATCTCTGGTAGAATGCATGCAATGTGTTGCGGCTACAGAAGAAACAAAAAAAAAGAAATTATAAACTACATATTTCATATTGTATTGGATTGTTTTATTTTTTCGCAATCGTAGTAAAAAGTTTAGTGTAACACACGACGCTAAAACCCATTAAAACTCGGTTTCTATTTAGTCCCTCGCTAAAGCTCGGGAGTAAAACTACCTTTTTTTTTTTTTTTTTTTTTATACCACTAGGTGGCAAACAAGCTTACGGCCCACCTCGTATATAATGGGTCATTTTAGCCCCTTGTATAACAATCTACTATTATTTATGTGTGCGTTAGAGCGGTTTCGCACTGCAAACGATCCGAATCGATGATTTGGAAGACTGACCGAAAATTGGATGAGGAAATTCGGATCTAGTGCGCAACCTTTCATACTAATTATAAACGGCTACTTCGGACCGACTTTTCTCGGATTCTTTCGATTTCCCGCTCTTAGTTCTCGGCCATTTTTTAAGTTCGAATGTTGTGTAGGTAACCTATCTACACCTTTTTAATTATAATATCATTGGGGAATCCAATTTGAGATTTCCGCTCGAATCTGTTTCGAGGTTTTTCTTTTTAATTTCGTTCTGTTTGTTTGTACGGCGTGCGGCGGTCTTGTAAGATTTCTAGTTTGTGTTTTAGCTGTCTTATTATACAGGGTGCAGTTCCACATACAAAAAAAAATTATACCCTAAAACTTAGGTTAATGATTTTTTAAAATCGGTTAAGTATTTTATGTGCACCTATATTCATTAATTTACAATATGTATAAAATAAAAAAAATCGGTGTAAAATACTTTCATCCTATTTAACCGACTTCCAAAAAAGGAGATGGTTCTCAAATTGTATATAACAAGATTTTTAATTACCATTTTAACGACAGAGTAGTTTTGACGGTGCATATTTATTATGACGTAACGAGTATGTATTTCATACAAAATTCCATAAAGTCATTTTGTAATGTAGTGCTTGGATCGAGTACCTATTTTTCCTTCACCGAAAGCTCAAGCTCATTGTAGGATTCGAACCCACGACCTTCGCCGCGGTATCCGACGTCACTTACCACTGAGCTATCATCGCCTTTTTGGTTAGACTATGTGGTGGTAAGTGGGTAGGAAGTAGGTCATTGGATTGCTGGCATAGTTCAAGTAAATATCTTCAATACCTACCAGGATAACAGAAACATGAAGCGATACTGCTAATTATAAACTATAAAAAGAAGCTAATTTGATATAGGTACCTATATTAAGGCGATGATAGCTCAGTGGTAAGTGACGTCGGATACCGCGGCGAAGATCGTGGGTTCGAATCCTACAATGACCTTAAGCTTTCGGTGAAGGAAAAAATCGTGAGGAAACCACAGCACGGTGTAGGGTAATTTGTAGTACCCGACTGGCTGGCTAACACTCTCAAGTTGAAAATCTGTCGCCAAGTACCTATCGGTGTGTTCCGACAGTTGCACTTGAGAGTCAGTTCCCATTTGGCTTTTTTACCATCTTAGGCCACATCATCACTTACCATGGTGAGATTGTAGTCAAACACAAGCCTACACAGAATAAAAAAAAAAAAGTCATATTAGCTTGCAATGTATATATGTTTGTTCGGTGTGAATCTTGCAACTCAATTTTGAAGCAGATATCTTTAACCGATTGAGCTGACATGTTGTATACACGTTTAGTTTGGATGACAATGCATGGTCAGCTGTGTGACGTCATTCTAAATCCAACATGGAGGAACACCTAAGATGGCGGACTATTATTTTTTAATGCACTCCTACAATATGGGTATCAAATGAAAGGGCTTGCTGAGAATAACTCGAAAAATAAAGTGACGTCACTTTAAAGCCAAAGCTTGTTTTTTTTAAAAGTTTTTAACTTATTTCTTAATAAATAGCAGCTCATCATTGAGTTAGGGTTGGCAGGAGCTAGTGGTGGAGTGAGCAGTGCATGTGACAGGTGACCCCTTCCTTGCACTTCACCGTGGCCCGTGGGGTTAGGGTTCACAACACGACGTTTGAGAGGCCACATTGGTTTTTTTTAATCAGATTTTTGGAAAAAAAAATGTTTTGCTGAGTTTCTTGCCGTATTTGGAACCGGTGGTAGAGTCAATAACGTTTATAAATAAATGCCTTACTAGGGCCTACACTGAATAAATGAGTTTGAGTTTATATGACAAGTCGCCTGATGGTAAGTGACTACTGTTGCTTATAGTCAGATGGTCCAAAAATATAGTAAAAAATGTAACCTTGCTGAGTTTCTTGCTGGTTCTTCTCAAGTGTTGTCTGACTTCCGAACCGGTGGTAACTTGTGTAATTCGACCACTTAACTTACTACTTAAGATAAATGGCTTTGACTTTGACTTTATAAACAATTAGTTTTCCGCCCCGCGTTCCCATCCGTTCAATTTTTTTTATTTCACTTACAATAGTGAGAATAAATAAAATAAAAGTAAGGTAAAAAAATAATTAGCTATGAACATATAGAATCAATTCTAATTACTAACTATTTATGTCCTAAAATGTTTAAATATCCGACAAAGAATTTAATTTTAAAAAACAAACTCCCGTGTGGCAACCCTACGGGTGTATTAATATCAATAACTGACCTCCCCCGAGCAGTTAGAAAGAAATAAAAAAGTAATAAAACGCAAGCGACAATAAAAACCACAATAAGGCAAGGGTTCCGTCGCGCGACGCCCGCGTGCATACGGAACCCTAATTTGTAGGAACACTTCACGTCACTTCAAGAACGTCTCCTTGCCTTAAACTGCTACTATTAGCATTTTTATTATTTCACTATCTGTCTCCCGCGGCTTCACCCGCGTTCCCGTGGGATCTTATCTTTTCCCGGGATAAAAATATAGCCTATGACACTCACAAATAACGTGGCTTTCTATTGGTAAAAGAATTTTCAAAATCGGTTCAGCAGATCCAGAGATTACCCCCTACAACCTCACAAACTATGCAAAGATGGTAAGCACACAAAGCCTGGAAGGAAACTGGCTCTCAAGTGCAGCTGTCGGAACACATCGATAGGTGCTTGGTGATAGACTTTCAACTTGTGTGTGGTAGCCGGCCAGTTGGGTACTACAAAGTAGGTACCCTAACGTCGTGCTGTGGTTTCCTCACGATGTTTTCCTTCTCAAGCTCATTGTAGGATTCGAACCCACGACCTTCGCCGTGGTATTCGACGTAACTCTACCACTATCATCGCCTTATAATTTTATCTATACTAATATTATAAAAAGAGGTAAAGTTTGTGAGGTTGTAGGGCGTCATCTCTGGATCCGAAAAGTGTCCGTTCACATTATCTCCAATCTTCCGGAATGTTCCTGTGCCATTGGCTGATCGCCTTGAACTCCTTGGGTTGACGCTTACACCAACGCTTAACTTCGGGACCTATGTGGAGTCAAAAGCTAAATTAGCTGGACAGAAACTGGGCGTCTTACGTAAGGCGATGATAGCTCAGTGGTAAGTGACGTCGAATACCGCGGCGAAGGTCGTGGGTTCGAATCCTACAATGAGCTTGAGCTTTCGGTGAAGGTAAACATCGTGAGGAAACCATAGCACGGTGGTAGGGTACTTTGTAGTACCCGACTGGCTGGCTACCACCCTCAAGTTGAAAATCTGTCGCCAAAACACCTGTCGGTGTGTTCCGACAGCTGCACTTGAGAGCCAGTTCCCATCTAGGCTTTGTGTGCTTACCATCTTCGGCCACATCATCACTTACCATGGTGAGATTGTGGTCAAACACAAGCCTACCTAGAATTAAAAAAAAAAAAAAAAAAAAGTTTAAGCGGTATTTCACACCGAGGCAGTTGCTTACACTGTACCAAGCACAAGTCCGGTCGTGTGTGGAATACTGCTGCCACCTTTGGACGGCTCGGCCAAGTACCAGCTCGAAGCTCTTGATTCGATAGATCGGCGGGCTATTCGACTTATTGGTGACGAAGCTAGTTGCTAAAAAACTTCATAGCCTGGAACACCGCCGGAAGGTAGCAAGTCTGTCAATTTTCTACAGGATACATTTCGGAGAATGTGCTACAGAGCTGTAAGACCTTATTCCTCCATCCCCTTTTTACTTCAGGACAAGTAGAAAGACCGCCCACTACCACCCGTACACTGTGGATTTTCCTTGGACACGTACTAGACAGTTCGACTCCACGTTCCTGATCCGTACTGCCAAGGAATGGAACAATCTGCCGGCTTACTTCTTTCCTGAGAAATATAACCTGGATTTATTCAAGGTCAGGGTGAACAGGTATCTTCTAAGTTTGCGTACGGGAAAACCACAGGCGAGTTGGTGGTCAAACGTAAACTTATGAGTGTTAAAAAAAAAAACGATCTACTGAACCGATATTGAAAATTCTTTTACCAATAGAAAGCCACGTTATTTGTGAGTGTCATAGGCTATATTTTTATCCTGGGAAAAGATAAGATCCCACGGGAATGCGGGTGAAACCGCGGGGGACAGCTAGTTGTCTAATAGAGTTATTTTGTTTGAACAGGGAGGGACTCGTTATTGTCGCTGGTCGCTTAGCAACATGTTCGGTAATATTTAGTACAGTGAGTCGTGGCCGCAAGTGGCCGTGAGTGGCCGCGGGTGGCTCGAGTGTCCGCCGAGCGAGACGTGCGTGAGGACCGGCCACAGCGGCCAATTGCGGCACGGACTTGGGATACGTTCCAAATTCAAATATTCTAATATAATATTTTGAATTTAGAACTCCTGTCTGTTCATACAGTGTAACCGAATCGAAACAGTGTTCAGAGTCTAAAGTTGAGACAAATTATCTCCTGTCCCTTTTCCATCATATGAACAGAATAAAGATAAGTCAAATTAAGATAAATTGATTTTTAAATAACCTCATAATAAGTATACACCTGGTAATCATAGCAAGAAATATATTTTGTTGTACACAATTGCTAAAAGGCACCTTTTAGCAATGGCTACCTAGTTAACACACCAACAGGTGCTTGGCGACAGATTTTCAACGAGCATTAGAGTCTTTCATAAGTGCCTGTGAAGGCCTATTTGGATAAATAAACAATTTCATTTCATGAGGGAACGATTCAGTTGCACGTTCCTTCTGCGGACCATTTAAGCATGGTGGTAGGGTACTTTGTAGTACCCGACTGGCTGGCTACCACCCTCAAGTTGAAAATCTGTCGCCAAGCACATGTTGGTGTGTTCCGGCAATTGCACTTGAGAGCCAGTTCGCCTTTAAGGCATTGTAATAAGGTGTACAACACATTAGCAATCCCCTGGTATTGCGACAGTTGTGACTTACCATCAGGTGACCCGCCAGGCTCGTTGTCACTTGTGACATAAAAAAAAAAAAATGGATATGGAATGAGTTGCCATTACGATATTCATTATTTGGATGAATAAACAATTTCATTTTATTTCATTTCCCTCTGCACTATATGTAGTTCTTCAAAAAGGGCGGATACCGCGGCGAAGGTCGTGGGTTCGAATCCTTACAATGAGCTTGAGCTTTCGGTGAAGGAAAACATCGTGAGGAAACCACAGCACGGTGGTAGGGTCAAAGTCAAAGTCAAAGTCAAAACCATTTATTCAGTTTAGGCCCTAGAAGGGCACTTATGAAGGTCGAATTACAGAAGTTACCACCGGTTCGGAAGTCAGCCTTCAACTGAGAAGAACCGGCAAGAAACTCAGCAAGGTTACATTTTTTAAATATTTTTGGACCATCTGACTATATTGGCTTTTTTTTTCAAATGTTTAACCATTTTATTCTTAAAGTAATACAAAAATACATAAAAAATTATAACCCGCATTAGTTACCTACATAGTAAACTACTACTTTGTAGTACCCGACTGGCTGGCTACCACACTCAAGTTGAAAATCTGTCGCCAAGCACCTATCTGTGTGTTCCGACAGCTGCACTTGAGAGCTAGTTCCTTTCTAGGCTTTGTATGCTTACCATCTTCGGCCACATCATCACTTACCATCGTGAGATTGTAGTCAAACACAAGCATATCAAGAATTAAAAAAAAAAAAAAAAACGACGGCGGTGTTCACTTACCATCATGTGGACCGTCTGTCTGTCAACCTAATGGCATAAAAAAACCATAGATATACGTTTCGATCGTAAGTTCGTCCCTGTATTGCCACCATGATAGTATTTTGTTAGGCGGCAGCTTTGTCTCAACTCGGGCGCTTCACGACTGTCCCCCGTCCCTCTCTAACGGCGTACGAGTGAGGGAGCCGGTGGCACTCGGTCACGGGACACTGGCCCTGGTCCGAAGTGCGACAATATTTGATCTCTTTATTGGTTACAATGGGAACGCGCGGGTTCGGAAATCTATTTGTATACTTTTAATTTTTTTTTTAAGTTTTTTTTTTTGGTTATTGACCTGACTTGTTCGGTTTTTTGGTGTAACCTACAGTTTATGCGTAATAGATAGATAGGCTTGCAGACCTGAATAAAATGTTACATTTAAAACAAAATTAAATGATTTTTTTTAATATTCGATAGGCTTGTGTTTGACCACAATCTCACCATGGTAAGTGATGATGTGGCCGAAGATGGTAAGCATACAAAGCCTAGATGGGAACTGGCTCTCAAGTGTAGCTGTCGGAACACACCGATAGGTGCTTGGCGACAGGTTTTCAACTTGAGGGTGGTAGCCAGCCAGTCGAGTACTCAAAAGTACCCTACCACCGTGCTATGGTTTCCTCACGAAGTTTTCCTTCACCTCAGCTCAAGCTCATTGTAGGATTCGAACCCACGACCTTCGCCGCGGTATTCGACATGCATGAGTAACAAACATACTTCCATCCATATTCGTAGATTATACCGGCTCTATTCGCGCACAGAATAATCTAAATATAATTTCGACTAACCGAATGCGCGAATAGACATATATTCTACTAATATTAATTTAGTTCGCAAAAGTTTTAAAAGTAATACATCCATCCAAACTTTAATAATATGAGTGTTATTAATGAATATCTTTCTGACAAAACTTCTCAATAATAATAACCACAGAGACTAATTTAAATCCCACTAATATTATAAATGTTAAAATAAACACTAAATTAAGGCGATGATAGCTCAGTGGTAAGTGACGTCGAATACCGCGACGAAGGTCGTGGGTTCGAATCCTACAATGAGCTTGAGCTTACGGTGAAGGAAAACATCGTGAGGAAACCATAGCACGGTGGTAGGGTACTTTGTACCCGACTGGCTGGCTACCACCCTCAAGTTGAAAACCTGTCGCCAAGCACCTATCGGTGTGTTCCGACAGCTACACTTGAGAGCCAGTTCCCATCTAGGCTTGGTGTGCTTACCACCTTCGGCCACATCATCACTTACCATGGTGAGATTGTGGTCAAACACAAGCTTATCGAGAATAAAAAAAAAAAATGTGAAATTTTTTGATGGATGGATGGATCTATGTTTGTTACTCATTTATGGCTGAACGGATCTGGATGAAATTTGGCATAGAGAAATGAAATGAAATTGTTTATTTATCCAAATAGGCCTTCACAGGCACTTATGAATAGTCAGACTCTAAATGCTCGGTTCGGAAGGTTGTTTTTGCTGAGAAGAGCCGGCAATAAACTCAGCAATTACTCTTTTCAAAAACAACTTACACCTATTACATTCAATTATTATTTATCTAGTCTCACTGACAATATTTGCGTGTTATGGCGGCAAAAATAGTAATCTATAGAATTTAATTATGACTGACTTAATAAACAACAAACTCGCAGAGACCAGCCCCCACAAGCAGCACCTGTTCACAAGTATGACGCGTGTGGCAGCCATCGCCCTCCTCGCACATTTTATAGGGAAGTGAGCGACCCGCCACACGACGCCGCCGCAAGCAAAGGCCTTAAAGCGAGCATGACTAACTTAAGCTAGATAGATCATATCCTGGAATAGCACATAGAATACTTTTTATCCCGGGAAAAGAAGATCCCACGGGAACGCGGCTGAAACCGCGGGGGACAGCTAATCAAATATAAAGTTTCTCAATACAGGATCAGCTTTAATTAAATACTTGATGCATACGTGATCGATTGATCAAGGTTGATTAGTATGGAACGCGTTGATCAACTGTTTGTCCACCGATAGATGCAAGCGTCTTCTGTTTAATATAACTACATGATGGTAAGTAAGGCTTAGTATGGTACAGTTGGAGAAAAAAAAAATCTAAAATAAAACTTATTTTTTCTAGGTGTGGTCAGCACATGTTTTCTTCCACTCCGCTCTATCACTAGTCGTCTCAGTACTCACACTTTTCATAAATCATTCTTCACGCACTCCATACATACCTTCTTCGGCCTTCCTCTACCTCTATATCCATCCACACTCATACTCAAAACAAAAAGTAAAATCTTAAAAAAAAACTAAACTATCTTGTGAGGGTCGCGGGAAGCCACTGGATATTTCAAGGGCCATCGTGGAGATCCTTGGGGGAGGCCATTGTCCAGCAGTGGACGTGTTCCAGCTGATATGATGATTGGTGTAAAAAGAAACGGTTAATAAAAAGCAAAAAAATATGTCTGGAAATGTTAAAAAAAAATAGTTTATTTCTGACCACAGACAATACTCGTAACAAAGAATTATCACAAATTAAAAGTAGAAATCCCACTATCCTAATAATATTATAGGTAATTAAAATTTACCACCTTCAAGCAAACCATCTAGATCCAAGCATTTTCATGCCATTTCAAGCCTTATAAAAAAATTAGGTTATTTTGCTGTCCGTACAAGGTCTCGAAAAAATAATAAATATAACTAAAAACTGGAAAATACATTACGTTGTTAAACTGAACGCACACACACACACACACACACACACACACAAACATAGGTGTATGAGTCGTGTATCTACTAACGAGTGACGCAACTATAATCCTAAGTTTACTTAATTCCGAATGTTTGTCTGCAATTAACCCGTTTCAAAGACACCAGTGGTGGACTGGCGAGTAGAAAAGTGTTATGTCTTGAAGAATTAAAAACTATAATCGTGGATTGGCAATAAAGGTTTTTTTTCATATGCCACAAGTGACAACGAAGCTGACGGGTCACCTGGTGGTAAGTGACTACCGTCGCCTATAGACATGAGCAATACCAAGGGGACTGACAACTGGCTCTCAAGTGCTGATTTTCAACTTGTGTGTGGTAGCCAGCTATTGCAATCGAGTACTACATAGTACCCTACCACCGAGCGTGGTCATTGACTGTCCTTTACCAAGTTCACCTAAACCTGTCGCTCGCCATACAAACTTATCGCAAAACTGCTATCGCTTGATTATCGTGGTACAGGTTTCGGTACCATTGATGTAGGATTATTAATTTCAAGATGGCGGATCCATTGGTTAACATCGTGACATGTCCCCTGGATGGGGCAGAGGGCGTCCACAGTAGTCTTCCATCGCGATCGGTCTTGAGGTTCACTCTTCACCTCACTCCACGTCATTCCGATGCTCATCGCTTCTTCAAAGTCAAAGTCAAAGTCAAAACCATTTATTCAGTTTAGGCCCTAGGAGGGCACTTATGAAGGTCGAATTACAGAAGTTACCACCGGTTCGGAAGTCAGCCTTCAACTGAGAAGAACCGGCAAGAAACTCAGCAAGGTTACATTTTTTAAATATTTTTGGACCATCTGACTATATTGGCTTTTTTTTTCAAATGTTTAACAATTTTATTCTTAAAGTAATACAAAAATACATAAAAAATTATAACCCGCATTAGTTACCTACATAGTAAACTAAAACAAAAAATACCAAGCTAATAACAGCGTATTAAAAAAAAAAATGGTAATTAACAGTAAAAAAAAAAAACAATGTGTAGGTACTTGTACAGAGTGCAGCTACCTCCAGACATCTTTATCCTCAATATATTGGGCTACCTTGTAATAAGCTTTTTCTTTCAAAACTTTTTTTATGTACGATTTGAATCTAGAATCAGTCATCTTGGTAACAGATGCTGGTAATTTATTATAAAAGCGAACACTATTCCCAAGAAATGACTTTTTAACTCTAGCTAATCTAAAATACGGAACAACTAATTTATCTTTTTGTCTTGTATTGAAATTATGAATCTCTACATTTGATTTATACAAATCTACATTTTTTCGAATGAACATAATATTTTCATATATATACAGCCTATATACCATATATTATATAGCCTATACCCATATATTCTGCCAACACGATGCGTCGCCAGGTCTGACGGGGTCGGCCATGTTTCATTCCAGTCCAACTTCGGAGCGTGTGGAGAAAATGCGAAAAATGTCATAAAACTTTCGTGGGGTCAACAGCTTCTTTAATGTAATTGTCTCCAATGTTCAAAATATAACAACAGGTCAATCTCTGATAAACATAAAAGTACTGACAGTGTGAAAAGTGTGAAATAAACTTTTTTCAGTAATTAGCGGATCGACTTGTGTGTGCAAGTGTCGTCTCATAGGTAACATGATCGCTCCCCGCTTGATCACCTAAATACCCGACAGAAACCAACTATTTGCCGCCAATGTTTGCCTTCTGCCACTTACAGTCCATACACACACACACACACACACACACAAACCATACACACACATTAAAGTAGAGAAACAATATTTGGACATTTTAGAAACTTGAATTTCCATTTGTACACGCGTGTACTGAATGATATTTTCTTATTTGTTTCTGTCAGAGCAAACAGTATTCGTTTTAAAACTTTTTGGAACGAAGTTCCTTATCGCGCGTTGTGAAAGGGGGCTAGACGGAAAAAAATCTTACGAAAAGTTGTCACGACACTTTTTTTTGCCATAGTAAGCTATTGTAAGCTGTGCGGCGTGCGCGTGTTTCTCTGTCTGTCTCTCTCTCTCTCTCTCTCTCTCTCTTATAGAAAGCAAGCCAGATATTTTCAGTAGAAACGTTTTTTTTTATATATACTCTCTCGACTTATATAACTTATATAACTTCGTTCCATCCGGGTGTCCCTTGACACCTCTCAAGTTTTTTTTATTAAAATAACCTTTATCACTAATGTACTTGTATAAGTAATTTGTTTTTTTTTATATTCCTGTACCTAATAATGATTTTGAGTGCCAGCTTTTTTACATTAATATTTCCGACCCACGGTTTCACCCGCGTTCCTAAGGGATCTTATATTTTCCCGGGATAAAAGTGTTCTATATGTTATTCCAGTATATGATCTACCGGTGTACCAAGTTTCATTAAAATCCATCCAGTAGTTTTAGCGTGAAAGAGTAACAAACATCTTCACATACATCTTCACATCTTCACATCCAAACATACTTTCGCATTTATAATATTAGTAGGATAGGATAGTAGGAAGGATAGGATAGTAGGATGTCAAAACGACAATTTAATATGGAGTTTTGTATTAAATACTGACTTGTGACGTCATAAATACACCATCTAAACTACTCTGTCGTTATTGGTACCTAATTTAAAAGGCTCTAAAGAGGAAACAAAATCTAAATATTGTCCCTTTTAGTTTATTGTTTACCTTTTTTTATTTGGTCTGAGACCTAACCAAAGTTTTTTTCTGTCAAATGTCAAAATGACGTCTTTTCAAGCAGAGTTGAAAATATTTCAATAAGCGTTGGTAGTAAGGTATTTAAACGAATCGAAAATTGTATTAATGTTTTTTTAACGCAATAAACACTTAACCACTATTATATTTCATAAAAATACTATTGTAAAAGAAAAAAAATTTAATAAAGAATTAAAAAATGGTGGTACTATGTAACCCGATAGTATTTTTGAATTTAGAATGGAGGGTGAAACGATATTGATTCATTGTGTTCAACCGCAGAGGTTGTTTATTCTTTTATTGTTTTTTTTTATTGTGGTCTTAAGTTTGTAATAATATTTTGCAAATACGGCGCGATGGTGCGTGCATATTTAATAATGTATGGGTGATGAGTGTGAATTTTAGACCCTATGGTTTAGTTTGCGTCTGATTGTCGTGATGGGATCTCTTTGCTTTACTTTTAATTATAGGACTACCATAGACATATAAAAATAGGCTGTTGACAATAGTCACGTAAAAATCTTGATATTTACTTTTTTTTTATTCTGAATAAGCTTGTGTTTGACCACAATCTCACCATGGTAAGTGATGATGTGGCCGAAGGTGTCAGCACACAAAGCCTAGATGGGAACTGGCTCTCAAGTGCAGCTGTCGGAACACACCGATAGGTGTTTGGCGACAGATTTTCAACTTGTTTGTGGTAGCCAGCCAGTCGGGTACTACAAAGTACCTTACCACCGTGCTATGTTTTCCTTCACCGAAAGCTCATGCTCATTGTAGGATTCGAACCCACGACCTTCGCCGCTGTATCCGGCGTCACTACCACTGAGCTATATCGCCTTAATCAATCAATTTCACAAGCATTTACACATTAAATAGATAATTACACCCAAACTAAGGAGAAACAGACATGTCATGCACACAAATGTCTGTCCTGGATGGGAATCGAACCCACGACCTGCGTCATGATAGATAGTGTAACCAACCACGCCATCCAGCCCTTCACGACGGAAGATTCTCCTCCAAATATTTGACACCCGCTGTCAACTTCTGTCAGACGATCTGTCAATTTATCCATTGAAATTCAGTATTAATAGTAGCAAATGTAATCCACCGAAGCGTATTACGTAGTTAAGGCGAAACCTCACTTGCGATTAGTTCATTGTGCCGTGAAATCGCAAATTGTGCAAACAGCCTAAATTTTGAATGAACATTTTTTTTTTCGCTATCGAGTGTCAAAATCTACCATAAACCCAATATTAGTGGAAACATTGTATTATTTTATTGTTGGCTACATTTGGACGTGATATAAAAAAGGATGCTGATTTAACTGGACCCAAAAAAGATTACGTAATTATACTTTTTCAGAAACTACCTAAGAAATATCGTTTTAATTTGCCTACTCAATATCTGTGTATTGATAAGTTTCTCACAATTTTTGGTGAAGGAAAACATCGTGACGAAACCATAACACGGTGGTAGGGTACTTTGTAGTACCCGAATGGCTGGCTACCACCCTCAAGATGAAAATCTATACACAAGCATCTATCGGTGTGTTCCGACAGCTGCATTTGAGAGCCAGTTCCCATATAGGCTTTGTGTGCTTACCACCTTCGGCCACATCATCACTTACCATGGTGAGATTGTGGTCAAACACAAGCTTACCCAAAAGTAAAAAAATAACATCAAAAACTCCATCTTTGGGTAAATAGCCTACAGACTGATATTCCTGTCAGGTTTATGTAGATTTCTGGATCGTAAACCCATTGTCAACCCATACATTGCCAGTCAGTCACATGTCAGCATTTTAACATCACAATACGGCACAAAATAAAGAAATTATAATAACAAACAATTCAATATAGAAAATCCTTTTTAGTATCCAACGATCTCCCACGCAAAATTATAAAAAAAAAAAAACAGATTGAATATACAATTTTCAACTCTAACTAATTGACATAAGAATCACCGTGAATGCACAAAGTGAATTGGTGTGTAAACAAAATAAATATTCTTAAAAAAGTTTTTATTCGGTCGATTCTGCAATCAATTCCGAACAATGTGTAATTGATATTAGTTCAATGGTTTCGAATAACAGAGCGGCCAATATGTCAAGACCCCCCCGTCCTTCCAGCTCATGAAACATCAGATAAAAGCATGAGAACTGCGAATAATGCTGAAGGTCCCTTTAAACTGGTTAAGCCAGGTTACCTGCTATTATGTTGAAATTTTCATTGAGTGTTTTTTTTTCTTTTCGTTCAATTAAAATTATATTGCGGTTTAAATGGCCCACAGCTGAGCTTCTGAAGTATAGGATGACAGTATTATTGTTTGTTAAAATTTAAAAAAAAAGCTGTTGTCAGTATTTTTAGATTTTTTAATAGATTTGTTCAAATGAGTTTCTAAAGAGTTGTTGCGATAACATCAAGGAAGGAAATGAGAGAGTTAAGGATGTTGTGTCTGACCTTAATGATTGGTTATCAACTTTCTCTCATGGTAGGATGATTAAGGGGTCGAAGGTAAACATCGTGAGGAAACCATAGCATTTGGTAGTCGTTTGGTAATCTGTTGCAAAGATGTGTAAAGCTATGCATTGTTAAGGTCTGCTACACAACGGCTATTCCCCTACGTTCCATGGGTGACAGAAGTCGTATACCATCAGGTGTACGGTGCAGAACCCTGCTCGACAGCCTTATGACGTAACGAATATCTTGTAGGCACAATTTATTTTTCATATTAAAACTTTGATTCACCATGTTGCTTATCAGCTCGCATTTAATCTATAAGTCTGGGTGTAATTATCGATTTAAGTGCCTATGTACATAAGCACTGGTTTGAGAGACATTTTCTTCCGCGCACGATCAGGTTGTGGAATGAGCTCCCTGTAGAGGTTTTCCCTAGAGACTACAGCATGGGGTTCTTCAAAAGAGGAGTGAGAAGGTTTATGCAAGGTCGGCAACGCGCTCGTGACGCCTCTGGTGTTGCAAGCGTTCATAGGCTACGGTAACCGCTTTCCATCAGGTTGGCCGTAAGCTTCTTTTCCAGCGCCTGCTAGTCGTATAAAAAAACTGAGAAGGTACTTCTCGGCAAGAAAGTCATCAAAGTCGATGATGATGGCTCAGTGGTAAGTGACGTCGAATGCCGCGGCGAAGGTCGTGGGTTCGAATCCTACAATGAGCTTGAGCTTTCGGTGAAGGAAAACATCGTGAGGAAACCATAGCACGGTGGTAGGGTACTTTGTAGTACCCGACTGGCTGGCTACCACCCTCAAGTTGAAAATCTGTCGCCAAACACCTATCGGTGTGTTCCGACAGCTGCACTTGAGAGCCAGTTCCCATCTAGGCTTTGTGCGCTTACCATCTTCGGCCACATCATCACTTACCATGGTGAGATTGTGGTCAAACACAAGCCTATCGAATATAAAAAATAAAAAACAAGTCACATCTTACTAGTGTTATAAAGTTGAATGTTTGTTACTCTTTCACGCAAATAATACTAAACGGATTGTGATAAAACTTGGCACCGACGTAGATCATATCCTGGAATAAAACATAGGATACTTTTTATCCCTCGGGAACATTGATGAAACCGCGGGGGACAGTTATTTATTAAAATGTTGTTTGAGCTTTCAGTTTTTTTTCTATTTTAAAAGAAATATTAACTAGTAAAAGCAGCATGTTTCTAATATTTGAAATTACCTTTATTTATCAACTCCGCCCACCAATTACCGAAAAACGGTTTTAAGTTGCCACGCCCCACAATCGAACCATTCTTTTAACATATAACACAAATTGCCTTTGTTCGTTTGTTATTTCATAAAATCCATCATACCGTCGCTGACATCAGACACGATCCTTATTCTCTACAAGGTAAGCTTCAATTTCCAATAACCAATTAGTTTACAATAACATTTTAATATTTGGTTTATTGGGCTATTCAATAACAATTATGAAGTGGGTTCCCTATTATTTAGTTGGAAATAAAAGAAAGAATAAAACAATTACTCGAGTAATGTACTCGAGTATGAATGGAGTCAATGAGTATCGTGTGGCGAGTATTGTACTCACTTTGGTTGTAATGTAGTTAAGCATTGTTTGAAGGTTAACAGTGGTTAAATAATCTGTGTACAATGATTCGAGAGACGTTTTTGTTCCTACATAAGTGTTTGTAGTGTTGATTCATTTTGAACTAATGTGATGCTGGCATGATACTTTTTATTGCTCTGGGAGGTGAACTTTTAGAAAGTTCTGTTCGACGGTTGCAAAGTCAAAGCCAAAACTATTTATTCAGTTTAGCCGCGTCATTCTTGTGAACAGGTGCTGCTTGTGGGGGCTGGTCAGCTTGAGTTTGTTGTTTACTAAGTCACTCATGTCATGCACACACCAAGCACCACATGCACCACACAAATGTCTGTCCTGGATGGGAATCGAACTCACGACCTAAGCGTAGGTAGTGTGTTAACCAACCAAACCAACCTGCCCTCAAACGAGACGTATATTTAAAAAAAAAACTACATCCCTGATGCTTTCACACAACTTTTAATACAATAGGCATGCTTCACCACAATCTTATACAAACATCACCGTGAGAGGTTCTCTTAAACACAAACTATCACCTGCAACAAGCCGCATCCCTTACAATCCTTTATCAAAACCAACAATTGCGTGGGAGAGATGCCACCGATATACGACAATATCTAAACACGTGTTGTCTCTATCCTCTCGGTGACGTTAGAGAGAGAAAGCAAATGGTGCCCTTTTGTTAGTTATCGTGATGTAATCAGTTCCGCCCTCGGCTATTGCAATTGTTGCTGAACAAATGTTGACAGGTACTTACCCTTTTGTCGACAAGTAGCTTTTGGTTTTTATTGTCAGGTTTGTTTTTGCTCTGTTTTGAGAATGACCCCATTCTGTTAATTTTTAATGCAAACAATTTATCGAGACTCTTTGGCGGAAACTTGCAAAGATAAAGATAGCTCAGTGGTAGTGACGTCGGACACCGCAGCGAAGGTCGTGGGTTCGAATCCTACAATGAGCTTGAGCTTTCGGTGAAGGAAAACATCGTGAGGAAACCACAGCACGGTGGTAGGGTCCTCTCCAACCTCAACCCTCATGTTGAAAATCTGTCGCCAAGCACCTGTCGGTGTGTTCCGACAGCTGCACTTGATAGCCAGTTGCCATCTAGGCTTTGTGTGCTTACCATCTTCGGCCACATCATCACTTACCATGGTGAGATTGTGGTCAAACACAAGCTTATTCAGAATAAAAAAACAGTACCTACTACAAGGCAGTCACATTATGCGAAGACCCGATGGAAGATCAAACTCAAACTCAAATTCAAGTATTTTAATGGTCAATTTGATTCATGTTAAATTCTAACGCTCGGTTCGGAAGGTTGCTTTTGCTGAGAAGAGCCGGCAATAAACTCAGCAATTACTCTTTTTAAATAAGCAACTTAGACCTATTACATTTTATAATTATTTATAAGAGTCTTACTGATAATAATATGTGTGTTATGGCGGCAAAAAAATAATAAAGAAATTGAATAGGTTTGGGTCCTAAAAAAATCTATTTAGTCCGTCAGTTAGATTACCAAAAAATATTGTACACGTATTTTTTATTTTGTTCCGTAAACGAAAAATGACGAGGATACAGTGCGTTGAAATTTCGCGTGACGTCACACCGTGGTACAAATTTTACCACGAAGTGACGTCACAAGCCCCCACTCCTATACTTTGATGCGCTATAACTTTGTATATTTTTATTGATTTGATAAAGCAAAAAATACGTGTCCAATATTTTTTGATAATCTCACCGACGGACTAATTAGAATTCATTTTTATTGACCCAGGACACTACCCTATTTAGTTAGGATTGATTTTGTAAACAAACAAACTCAAGCAGACCAAAGAGGATTCATACTCACACTGCTTTTATTCACATAATTTCTAACGTATACCATAGACGGGTTGTACAGGGAGGTATTAAGGGCTGGGGGCTTGGGGCTTTGGACGGGGCGCGTGGTCGATGTCAATTGTAGTCGTGTTTCGATTAATTCGCAATACTTGTGGCGGGCGAGCACCGCTTACATTTTATATTCACGACTCTGCCGAGGACAGGCTTGGGTGGAGTGGGCTTCTAGTTAATTAAACTATTTTTTTTTAAATTCTGGATAAGCTTGTGTTTGACCACAATCTCACCATGGTAAGTGATGATGTGGCCGAAGGTGGTAAGCACAGAAAGCCTAGATGGGTACTGGCTCTCAAGTGCAGCTGTCGGAACACACCGATAGGTGCTTGGCGACAGATTTTCAACTTGAGGGTGGCCAGCCAGTCGGGTACTACAAAGTACCCTACCACCGTGCTATGGTTCCCTCACGATGTTTTCCTTCACCGAAAGCTCAAGCTCATTGTAGGATTCGAACCCACAACCTTCGTCGCGGTATTCGACGTCACTTACCACTGAGCTATCATCGCCTTAAACTTATTTAGTGAACAGGTTCTGCTTGTGATTGGTCTGATGATAACTACTATATTTAAATGTCATTTGCTTTTTGGTGACATTGTTTATCGAAATGTATAACGGTTAGCCGGAGTCTTCTCAGAACCGGTAGAGTCATTTGTAACGTTCATAAGTGCCTTACCAGGGCTTAAACTGAATAAATGAGTTTTGAGTTTGAGTTAATGATTTAGCTTGGTAATCAGTTGTTGGTCTCCTGCGATACAAGTTTAGTGCAGAGATCGCTGTAATCTATTTGCTTGTAAACCTTATTTACTGAAAATAAATGCGTTTTCGTCATAAAAAAGTATCCTGTTTTATTTCAGGATATGATCTACCTGTGTGCAGAGTTTCATCAAAATCCGTTTAGCAGTTTTTGCGAGAAAGCGTAACAAGTTTATTCACATCCAAACAAACAATCATATTTATAATAGTATATGTAAGATGAATATTAATTTAGATAGAGCAACCTCCGTTAGAGTAAAATAATTATTACTTTGCATTTTGCAGCTGCACTTGAGAGCAAGTTATTTTTTAGGCATTGTCTTTTCCAACTTACTCCATAAGCCTTAAATACAGCTATGGATTGGACATTCAACTTTAAGGTGATAGTAACAGAGAGACAAATTGATAGATACAGTTCGCACGACTCCTAGATAGATGGCGCAACATTCTACATCGCACTAACGAAGATTTCTATGCCATCTGAATATGTACAAGATTCCAACATGTACAGTTGGGTTGAGTAAGGGTGTCTATGGTCCCTCAGACCTCCACCTTTAAGTCCCCCCCAAAAATAAAAAATAAATGTACAGTTGGAGAGCGGTCCTCAGGCACAATGACCTAGCCTTTTTTTTTTTTTTGTTGACCGGGTGGAAAATACGTTATGTGGGACTACACATCGCCTCTCCTTCCTCCGAGTGAGGAAGGGTAGGGAGTGCTACCCACTAAAAACCACCCGGACGTGCCCTCTTGCCGGTTTTGTCGGACACCGTGGTACCTGCGAAGGCATAGACCACGATGACCACCGGCGGCGCCCCAGCCATTGCCGGGGCTTCCCGCGCCGAAGGGGAGATGGCCGAGCACGCTTGGCCCCTCTCCCAGACCGCTCAGTGACTTGTCACGGCAGGCGGAGGACTCCCATCCTCCACCCGCAGTCACTATGGGTTTAGGCGTGCGGCAAACCGCCGTCGCCTCAACCCCTGCCGTCTGCGCCGGAGGGGATGCGCGAGAGGATCTTCCTCGCGCTCCCGCTCCGCGGTCTCCTTCTGCGAGATGACGAATTCGCAGAAAGAGACCACAGCCTCCCAGGACCCCTCGCTGCTGAGCATTGCGGAGACAATGCTCTCGAGCGAGAGGTCCGCCCGCTGGATGGTACGTGCCATGAGGCCACGCTCCCTGTCCCAACGACTGCACACCTCGAGGGTGTGCTGGGCCGTGTCGTCGGGATCACCGCACTCATGGCACTGTGGGCCAGGCTCCCTTCCGATTTTGTGCAGGTAATGACCGAAACAGCCATGTCCGGTCATCACCTGCACGAGCCGGAACGATGTAGCGCCGACTGCCCTCTTCAACCATTGGTCGACCGATGGGAGGATCGCCCCTATGGTACGGACACCATAAGGGGCGACCACAATGACCTAGCCTGGCGTAAGATCTTCCCTTTTCAATGGAGGAGTCTAACCTCTCGCTCCATAAACTGTTTATTATATCAAAAATCAAAAGCCTATTCCATATAATGTTGACATCTCAGCGCTGTCACAGACACTCGCTGGGTAATTATTTTTATTATTGAATCACCCCTCCCCTCCCCCCACCGCTCGCTCCACCCCTCGCCCCGCGCTCGGCCGCTAAGCGCGTCGGGCGATTTGTTTTTGTTTTTAATTTTTATTTCTTTTTTGTTTGTTGTTTGTTTTATATTTTATTATTCGCGCCTGCCGCCGACACTGTTGGGAATTAACTTGCGTAATTAATTTGTCGTTTGATGCTGGATGCTTAACTAGTTAACTGCTACACTGACTTGAGTCCAGATCATCTAGGTATCAACAGATAAGTGTGTTTTTGGATTTTCAAATTAAATATAGTACTTACTTATCAAAAAAGTATTTCTTTATTTGTAAACTCACAAAAACTGCTTATTGCCTCAGCAGTACGTAAATTAGTTTATGTTGTATTAGTAAGGGAAAACCAATGGAATATTATGTATAGATATGTATAAGATGGGTAGATAATAAGATCAACTACTCTGTCGCATTAGGCTTGCCTATAAAACTTATAAAAATTAAAATCATTAAAAAAAATTTTTTGTTTGGTTATCATACTTATCTGCACTCCGAACAACAATTAATGTAAACATTTTTACATCAAAAAAGCGTCCAACAAAAAAATTAAAACCGGAACCAGTGATAACTTCATAGCACGGAACCATTCACCGAAATTCAGTTTCTGAATTTTTTTGAAATGTTCAAAAATATCACAAAAATGATATATATAACTATTGTAATGGTCCTTTCCTATAGAAGACTTACCTACTTATTATTTAATTGAACTTGCAAAGATTATTTCAAGCATCGGAGGAAATTTTATAAAATCGGATCGCTCTCGATGGCTGAAACTTAGCACAAAGGATGTTCTGTCTCTGTCACACCTATAGCAATAATATCGACATCTCGCTACGGTTAACTTTTAGTAATAGTGCTCAGAAGAAAGTATTGAATTATGGCGGATTAATGGACGGTGTTATGCCACATTCTCATGAATCTTTATTATATATATTTTTTTTTTATTTAAGAATTGTAGTTTATCATTATCGCTTCTCTACAACATAGCGAGGAGGGCGGTGGCTGCCACACGCGTCATACTTGTGAACCGGTGCTGCTTGTGGGTCAAAAAAAAATGTTATCAGTGACACTAGATCTAAATAAATAATTATTTAATGTAGGTAATTAGTCTATGTTGAGTTATTGGCTGAGTTTATTGCCGGCTCTTCTCAGCAAAAGCAAATTTACGAACCGTGCATTAGAGTCTAGACTATTCATAAGTTGAAAGGCCTATTTGAATATAAAATATTTCTATTTCATTTCATTTCTATTTTTTTTTTATTCTAAATAAGTCTTTGACCACAATCTCACCATGGTAAGTGACGACGTGGCCGCAGGTGTTAAGCACACAAAGCCTTGTTGGGAACTGGCTCTCAAGTGCAGCTGTCGAAACAGACCGATAGGTGCATGACGACAGATTTTCAACTTGAGGTTGGTAGCCAGCCAGTCGGGTACTACAAAGTACCCTACCACCGTGCTATGGTTTCCTCACGATGTTTTCCTTCACCGAAAGCTCAAGCTCATTGTAGGATTCGAATCCAAAACATTCGCCGCGGTAGCCGACGTCACAAATTAAATTTGTATTTAAACTAACTGGAGACGTCCTACATAACACTATCCTCGTTCCAAGTATAAAATCTAAATTTTCCCGCGCGTTGTCTGAGCTGAGCGGAGCGGTGTCTGTGTCGTTTTGAATTATCCATAAAGTTGTACAATAACGCTGCCTATTGTTCTGCTAACGTAACGGCCTGCCCTTTGTACCAACCGACTGTACCTAGCCTGTAGGTGTAGGTACCAGCTTAACCCGGTGATTTATCCATTGAAGGGGATTCTACTAATATTGTTCATTTGGAAATCTGTATGAATAGTTACTCTTTCGACTACATCTACTTACTATCCAGTTTTTTCCAGTTAAATGCGGGTTATAATTTTTTATGTATTTTTGTATTAGTTTAAGAATAAAATAGTTAAACATTTGAAAAAAAAGCCAATATAGTCAGATGGTCCAAAAATATTTAAAAAATGTAACCTTGCTGAGTTTCTTGCCGGTTCTTCTCAGTTGAAGGCTGACTTCCGAACCGGTGGTAACTTCTGTAATTCGACCTTCATAAGTGCCCTTCTAGGGCCTAAACTGAATAAATGGTTTTGACTTTGACTTTGACTAAATGTAGATCACTAATTTTTCGCCCCGCGTTTCACCCGTGTTCCCGAGGCATCTTATCTTTTCCCGGGACAAAGAAAGAAACAAAAGAAAAATAAATTTATTTTGGACCCACACACAAAATTAAATGTCAAAAAAAATAACAGACGCACATTATCCAAAAACCAAAAAAGGCAACCATCTCAGCATATAGGATGTTGCAGCGCCGGTTTTCAGATAGTGACCTCAGCACGGTCAATCGCGGCGCAGACATAAAAAAAAACATATATCAATGTAAAATAATAATAAAGTGTATCATAATAATATCCTATGTCCTTCTTCAAAGTTCCATCTAGCTCTATACCAAATTTAATCTAAATCGGTTCAGTGGCTTAAGCGAAGAGGTAACAGACAGACAGACATATACACTTTCGCATTTATAAAAACTTGAGAGGTGTCAAGGGACACCCGGATGGAACGAAGTTATATAAGTCGAGAGAGTATATATATAAAAAAAAAACATTTCTATTTATATATATATATATAAATAGAAATGAAAATATCGGGCTTGCTTTCTATAAGAGAGAGAGAGAGAGAGAGAGATATGGAGAGAGAGAGAGACAGACAGAGAAACATGCGCACGCCGCACAGCTTAATAAACATACATAGTGACACAAAAGTGTCGTGACAATTTTTCGTAAGATTTTTTTCCGTCTAGCCCCCTTTCACAACGCGCGATAAGGAACTTCGTTATGGATATTAAGTATGGATTTTCGGTGAAGGAAAACATGGTGAGGAAACCATAGCAAGGTGGTAGGGTACTTTGTAGTATACCTGTCTGACTATCACCTATTTACCAATCACCTACTGTATTTCCGACTGTTGCACTTGAGTCTATAGGCGATGGTGATCGAGTCACTTACCATCAGATGACCCGCCTGCCTGTTAACAAACTCAAACTCATTTATTCAGTTTAGGCCCTGGTAAGGCACTTATGAACGTTACAATTGACTCTACCACCGATTCAATATACAATGTCTTTGACATAATAAAAACGCACTTTGCTGAGCTACTTCTTCAAGTTGGAAATCTGGCAGTTACGCTAGAGACATACGTAGCTTCCTTCTAGGCTTTGCGTACGTACCACTTTTGGCAATTTTGAGATTGTGATCAAAATCAATGTTTAAAACCGTCCGTCTCTTCGATCATGAAACCTCAGTTTAAAGAATCGGACTCAAATTATGCGGTTCTGTAATCTCCATTACAATTTAGTTTTGTAAACCGCAAATTAAAATACAATTCCCACGTATTTAAAACCTTTAAACCGTCCCTCTAATCGCAATTTTAAAAACCGAACAATAAGTGAAAACTAGTTAAATGAATAACCGCCGTTCCCGCCCGCCGCCATGTTGGTCACGTGTCGCGCCACTCGCGCCGATATAATCTCCGATAAACATTGTTTGTGTTTGCACTGAACGCTGCACTTTGATTAGTTGTGACATTTGATTTTTTAAATGTCATTTGCAAATGCGTGCACTGTTTAAAAACATTTCTGCCAATATACAATCTATGGTTTGGGGTTCTCATAATATTTTCGAAGGCTGTTGAAATATGTTAGTATATTTTTTAGCCTTCTGGGAACTCTACCGCTGGGCAGCGACCTACAGCTCTTTTAATTGTGATCTTTATTTTTTAATAATTATAATTTATGTTATTTGTTATATAATAATATGTTATGCATTATTATATTGTTAATTTTTAAGTTAGTTAATATGACTGTGCTAATAAATAAACATAAATTATACCTAACTCTTACTGCAAGAGTTCGCAAGACAGCATAGAGAATAACTTTTAAAGAACATTAGATATTAGATATTTTAGTTTTTTTTAATAATTGTAATTTTATATTATTTAATAGAAAGATCTGCAAAAACAGTGAGGAGTATTCTCAGTTTAAACCGGTGGTAGAGTCAACTGTAACGTTCATAAGAGCCTACCACAGAGGTAGGGTGACTGCTAACAAACAAAATTTCCTATAGAATATTTTTATATACTACATTTTTTTAATTGTTTTCTATTTAATTCTTAATATTGTTTATGTTTATAGTATTCTACGCATTATCTGCGTATTTCATCGTAACCAAATTCTTTCTACTGGTACTTGATAAGCAGTGAATGCATACTACCCACATATTCCGGCTAGACAATGAGCGTATCTGCCTTCGGCTCGACCCTACATCGATCAGCTCGCATCCTACAATCCTACATCTATCCTATCGACATTATCTGAAGCGAGAGTCGCCGGCTGACTAATTACTGCGCCTCTAGAACGGCTAGATTAGCTTTGGTTTAACTAGGTACAGTCACAGAATGAAAAGGTTCGTCACCTTAGAGTCGCTTTTCGCTTGCACTAGTACCTACTGCAAGAATCAATTATGATATTTAGCAATGATGACATTGACCGCTTGACAATAGTTTTAACTGAAATAATAATGACAGGTTGAACCAACAAGAAGGTTTTAGTTTATCAAACATAATAATCTTGTTGACAAGTTAATAGTCAAACAACTTTGATCTGAATAATTTTGAGCTTTATTAACGATCAGTTAAATATTATTTTCTCTAATTCGAGTCTATTCTGTAACATAGTTTCAAAAGGTAATGTCCTCGCGATACGTTGAACGAATCAATTTGAAAATCGACGAACCTTTTCATTCCGTCACTGTACATTGTCATTAAAGCTAGGATTTCTTATGCTTCGGGGTTTGATTTTTCAGTTCAAGTGTAAAGAAATCGGTGAAATAATGTCATCCTTCTTTTCATTTGGGATTTTATCAGTGTTTTTAATGTCATACACAAGTGTTAAAGAGGCATGCGGGTCACCTGATGGTAAGTGACCACCGTCGCTTATAGACATTAGCAATACCAGGGGAATTACCAATGTAATGTCGACCTTTTACAATGCCTAAAAAGGCATCTGGCTCTCAAGTGCAACTGCTGGAATACGCCAACAGGTGCTTGGCGACATATTTTCAACTTGTGTGTGGTATGGCGCCAGTCGAGTACTACAAAGTACCCTACCACCGTGCTGTGGTTTCCTCACGATGTTTTCCTTCACCGAAAGCTCTTATGTAATATGGCTATTTTTAGCAGAGTAGGTATAATAGTATTTTTTTCTGCAAATTAGTCTTATTACTAGTTGTTTCCGTAGACTTTATCTGAAAAAATCATAATGGTTTTAAGATAAGGCGATGATAGCTCAGTGGTAAGTGACGTCGAATACCGCGACGAAGGTCGTGGGTTCGAATCCTACAATGAGCTTGAGCTTTCGGTGAAGGAAAACATCGTGAGGAAACCATAGCACGGTGGTAGGGTACTTTGTACCCGACTGGCTGGCTACCACCCTCAAGTTGAAAACCTGTCGCCAAGCACCTATCGGTGTGTTCCGACAGCTGCACTTGAGAGCCAGTTCCCATCTAGGCTTTGTGTGCTTACCACCTTCGTCCACATCATCACTTACCATGGTGAGATTGTGGTCAAACACAAGCTTATCAAGAATAAAAAAATAAAATAAAAAAGAAAGAGATGAGACACCAGTTTGATGTGATTTGTGACAGAATCAGAACAAGGTGAATTATATTTCAATAAAAAAAACTATTAGGTACTTACATATACATACATATACGTTCATGTTTTGGTTTCCACAATCAATTGATAAAGTTTACATTCATGGTAGTTTTTTTATCTTCGGAAACTACTACTATGTACAGTGACGGAATGAAAAGGTTCGTCGATTTTCAAATTGATTCGTTCAACGTATCGCGAGCACATATTACCTTTTGAAACTATGTTACAGAATAGACTCGAGTTAGAGAAAATAATGTTTAACTGTTCGTTAATAAAGCTCAAAATTATTCAGATCAAAGTTTTTTGACTATTAACTTGTCAACAAGATTATTATGTTTGATAAACTAAAACCTTCTTGTTGGTTCAACCTGCCATTATTATTCCAGTTAAAACTATTGTCAAGCGGTCAATGTCATCATTGCTAAATATCATAATTGATTCTTGCAGTACCTACTAGTGCAAGCGAAAAGCGACTCTAAGGTGTCGAACCTTTTCATTCTGTGACTGTACTTTAAATCTCAATATACTTATTTTGCTAATCAAATTTTCTTACTTGTCCCCTATCGCATCAACATGACCGCTTCGCAACACGTCCAACGAATAGACCGATAGCCGCATCCAATTTGTCGCTAGACAAAGGGACTAGTGACGTCACATGTCAAAGACTCGTGTGCAGTGCTCCTCGAGTGACGTCACTGCTTTGTCAGTCGACGGCTTGATAGCCTGTGTCCACTCACGTCACAGAACTCACAGACCTATGAGGGACTGGTCTTTATCGTATGCGGATTCGAAATTCGATTTGAAGATCGAGATTTGAAAATTGGAATGTTGTGCTAAAGACTGGCCATTAATAGAAATTAAATACTTTTTGAATATTTTATGACGTTTTTGCTGTAGCAATATGTAGTATAAATACTTTTTTTAGGTACACCGAGAAAATAAAAAAAGGAAAATGCCTCTCCTTATAACTTCTTAACCAATTAGCAAGTATTTTATGTTAATAATCCAATGCACTATCATTTGTAGGTCTTGTTAGTGACTTATAACCTCTTTTTTTTTGTTAAACATTTATTCAAAAGTAAAAATACCTACTTTAGGATCTTATAATAATATGTGATCAGTTTTCCAAGCCAATATTAGATACAGACTTTAAATAAAAGCCTGTGAAGGTGTGCATAGATAATATTTAAATCTTCATTATGTAACCTTAACCTTGGTTCTAAAAAAAACATTTCTATTTATATATATATACATAATGTAATAATGAAAATATCTGGCTTGCTTTCTATAAGAGAGAGAGAGAGAGAGAGAGAGAGAGAGAGAGAGAGAGAGACAGACAGAGAAACATGCGCACGCCGCACAGCTTACAATAGTTTACTATAGCAAAAAAAAGTGTCGTGACAATTTTTCGTAAGAATTTTTTCCGTCTAGCCCCCTTTCACAACACGCGATAAGGAACTTCGTTCCAAAATAAACATGAGTGACATACTTATTGAGCACGTTTATTATTGTTCATTACATATATATTTTACAATACAATAATTATTTATCATCTCTTATATGTACGAGTAAGCATTGCCTTAAATGTAATTATATATACATTTGTGTTTCTTATTTATTTACCTTAATTATTGAACACTAAAATGAAGTCGAGTATTTTATTCAAGAAATAATTAAATAAAATTTTAGTCGATTTTCTAAATTCAAAATTTGCATCGAATCGAAACGTTACTTTTTAATGTAGCCATGACTTCTGTAATTAAATATGACTTTTTGGCGGGAACTTGCGAAGTGACGTTGTGTTTTCGTTTTATTTTCATTAAATTCGTGTATTTTGAGTTTTATTGAATAATTTCGGTGGTGTTTTGTCCAATAAAGGTCAATCTAAGTGCACAAGTGAAGTGAAATGAAATGAAAGCGTGTATCGTGACTTTCCAGGTTGTCCCAAGAAGTCCGTGAAAAGTTTTAGTGGAATAGCCGCCAATTTCACTAAAAATAGACTGGACTTGTACGGATGAGGACTAGACTTTACAGTGAAAGTGACAATAAAACATGACTATAACATAAAAAATGAAATATTTAAATTAAGAAATGGCTTAAAGGTCTAGATACCAAGCCAAAAACCTTGAAAAAAAAAATGTAATTAAATATGGCGGTTTGACAGTTTCTAAAACATCTACCAAGTTGTCTAAAACATGATTGCTAAGGTTCAATTCACGTTGCGATGAAATGCTAGGGAAGAGAAACAAAGCTTTTGGAATTTTATCTCTATTTATGAACAAATGAAACAACTGTTTGCTGATTCGTATTTGGACTTTATACAATGGTGATAATGTTGAAGTTGCTATGTATAATTTAACTCCAAAAATTCGCTTCGCACGTAACCTTTCATTAAGCCAAAGTAAATTGACCCTAAGTAATTAGTTATTTTGATAATAATATCTGTTTTAACTAATAACTAACATTTTAATGACTTACAGGTACTTAGTCGAATCGAGTCGAACAATCGCCTAAACACTACGTCTACTTTACGAATAAACCCAACATTTATTCTGCAGAGGTCCAATTTACGTATATTAAAGGTAATTACTTACTTTTACACTTAATATAAATCTATTATTTAATATTATTTACAAAGTGATTGTATAGCGTCACACGCCATACTCGAAGGTACATTCTAAAACAATTGTACGACTAATCGACTATTTTATACTACACTAATTAGTAATTTAGTAAGTACGGGTACCGCTCTAGTAGTTTTAAGTACAGTCAAAGTAAAAATAAAAATATAGTGACCTGTGAATGAATCTGTTCATTATACATATTAGCAAAAATTTTATTTAATAAACACTCCATCTTATTTGATTTTAAACTGAAGCTAGCTAATAATAAAGACTGGAATCACTTGTCCCCTTCCTAAACCATCATGTCATACAATCTACACTCAACTTTATATCAAATACAGATCTATCATCACATAGAACTGCTTAATTTCCTCAAAATCGTCCTTAAAGCACCGTCCAGTATTTCAGGTACCCCTAATCAGAAAAGCCTTCGTTGTTCGTGTTATCAGACGTTGGAGATGTTCCTGGCGAGGGAACCTGGAGCTGCCTTCCGTACATCAGCTCCGAAGGTGGCATGAACGAGGACAAGTACTCCGGGGGAGGCCTGATCACCGTGGGTAAATATCCTGTGCCACTGTATGGGGGGGTTAAGAATCTTCTGGATGGGGAGAATTTAAAGCTCTGGTTGGACAATGGGGAAAATGCTGACTTGGACTGATAGTTCTGCAGGTATGGAGGAGATTCTTGGGTGATGTTGTACTGGTTTGGTTCTGTTCCATTGACCAGCATTTCCATGGCCGCTACCACGTCACCTTTGCACCTCGTCAGGATGCTCTCGATCTCCGGACGACTGCGTCTTGGGAAGACCTTGGTCAACACGTCTACAGGAGATTTCTGGTACGGGGTATCTTCTGGAATGTTCTCCGGCGTCGGTTTTCTTTCCCGTCTAAACATTTTGTATTTGAACTCTGGATTCTCCCATTTCTCCTCTTCTTTCTTGACGGGCACGTCTTCCCGCTCTTTCATTGATAGGTTTTCGGGTGTTAGTGACGTTTCTGATTCGTCCAGTTCTTCCTCCACGTTGAGCTCGTGGTCTGATGGCGAGCGAGGGGGTGAGGTGGCTAGCGGAGGGGTGGGAGCGGGGGTCTTCGTGTCCTGGGCTGGTTCTGTTGACGGCGATGGGCTGGAACAGACCTCTGTGATGCGGGCGCGTTTTTGAACTGTTGACAATAGAAATAGGTCTATTAGTTATCTTCAAAATATGATGATAGCTCAGTGGTAGTGACGTCGGATAGCGCGGCGAAGGTCGTGGGTTCGAATCCTACAAGCTTGAGTTTGTGGTGAAGGAAAACATCGTGAGGAAACCATAGCATGGTGGTAGGGTACTTTGTATTAATGGCTGGCTACCCTCAAATTGGAAATCTGTCTCCAAGTACCTTCGGTGAGTTCCAGCAGTTGCTATTTAAAGCCAGCTACATTCAAAGCATTGTAAGTGATCGGCAACATATTGGCAATCCCAATGCTATTGATTTTCTTAGAGGTGACATAATTTAGAATCGAAAAATACGGATTGTTAAGTTTTATGAAACGGTATAAGTATTAATAGTTAATAATATTCAATCAATTAAATGTCTTATACAAGTGAAAATAAGACAGAAAATACCATAAAAACATTTCAAGCTTACTCATAATAAGTACATGAATCATAAACAAATATTTATTTTTATTTTAACCGCGTCTCTTTGAAACATTTTCCGTTTAAAATGTCAAAGTAATATTAAGTACACAAACGCTCGGCGAACGAAAATAATACAGTCGAGAACAAAAGTGCAAACAAAGAAATGGAACAAAAAGGCATACGTCCAAAGCGGTTAGGGCTGAGTGGCGAGTTCTCGAGAGCATTTCTTGGTTCCACATAACATATTTTAGGTAGGTTTTATGCAGCCAACCAGAGGCAAATTAAATGAGTTTTTTGCTGGCAATCGTCCTTTAGGTGATTTCTGCCAATATTAAGCTATTATTAATCTACTTACAAAGCAGGGGCGAAAATATTACTAAAATTACATTGTAAAAAGGTTGACAACACATTGGAAATCACTCTGATAGTGCTTATTGGATAAATGTCTATAGGCGACAGTATTCACTTACCATCAGGTGGCCCATGTATGTTGGTTAGTAACTGTATGTATTATGTAAATGAAAAATAAAATTATTATTATTATTATTATATTATATACCTACTGTTTAATATTTTACATAAAGTTAAATAAAAAATTGCTGGATTAGTAAACAAAAAAAAAAAAAAAAAAAAAAAAAATTAAAAAAAAAAAAAAAAAACTTGTAAATAATGTCAGTTCATCTTTTTCGAAGACTCTTTAGTACCCTAAGTTACTTATAGAAGACCTCCATGGTGTGATCTCAATCTCATTTATTCAGTTCATAAGACTTATGGACGTTACAATTGAATCTACCACCGATACTGAGAATTTTAGAAGCATTTTGAGTATGGGAGAGTGTAACAAGTGTCGTAGAGGGTCTACGTCGTAGCGGCATCATCTCGTAGCGCTTAAGACAATTGTAGAGATTATGAATCGGAGTCAGTCAAAAATATTTGTTTATTTTAGGTTCGGAAGAAGAACCGTCAAGAAACTCAGCAAGGTTACATAATACCACTAATTTTATAATTGTAAAAGTTTGGTTTTTTTTTTATTCTGTATAAGCTTGTGTTTGACCACAATCTCACCATGGTAAGTGATGATGTGGCCGAAGATGGTAAGCACACAAAGCCTAGAAGGGAACTGGCTCTCAAGTGCAGCTGTCGGAACACGCCGATAGGTGCTTGGTGACAGATTTTCAACTTGAGGATGGTAGCCAGCCAGTCGGGTACTACAAAGTACCCTACCACCGTGCTATGGTTTCCTCACGATGTTTTCCTTCACCGAAAGCTCAAGCTCATTGTAGGATTCGAACCGACGACCTTCATCGCGGTATTCGACGTCACTTACCACTGAGCTATCATCGCCTTAATTGGATGGATGGATGGATGTTTGTTACTCTTTCACGCAAAAACGGCTGAACGGATTTTGATGAAACTTGGCACACAGGTAGATCATATCCTGGAATAACACATAGGATAACCGGTGGTAGAGTCAATTGTAACGTTCATAAGGGCCTAAACTGAATAAATGAGTTTTGAGTTTGAGTTTGATACTTTTTATCCCGGGAAAGGATAAGATCCCACGGGAATGTGGGTGAAACCTAGTTGAGTATAGTTTTATGATTGTACTATTATGGCTTTATTTTTTTTAAGTTTGAATAGAATCGAGAGTCGAAAGATTATCGAGAATTAAACAGTAACAAATTTTTAAAAGTAAGAAATTTTACTAAAAAAATAATTTAACTTCTGTTTCGTGACACATATCAAGTAAAATATTTGTGTTTGTATTGTTCGTCTCTACCTCGGAAACGTGATTGTGTTCGGTGCAATTAGAAAGCAAGTCGTCTCTACTCGTCTGCGAGAATTTAATGGGCGATGTTATTGTTTTTTTTTTAATGGACCAAGGGGGGGTCGGCTTGTGCGAGGGGGGCGTAGTGCCGTGCTGTCATGTGGACTCGATTACTTTTCGATAATTTGTGTGTTAAACTAGCGTGGCATGTGACTGCACCTATTAATTTGTTGAGTTCTAATAACTAAATTTTTCTAAACCAATTCAGCCATCGTAATATTTGAAAATATCTATGATGTTTATGAGAAATCATAAATAAAATGATTAATATTTCATGTTTGACCACGTGATTGAAAACGCTCGGTTCTGGCCAAATACCCTATTGTCGCCAGAAATCTATTCATATACAGTTTTTAAAATGTATATGAATACATACAATCTTTCGCAATATTTTGCAGAGAAAGTTAAGTAGATGACAGATAGATATAATTATGTCCTCGAATACAAACACTTTTGGGAATACAGAAATCCCACGAAAACGTAGCTATAGTATGTTTTTCAGAAAAAATAATCACCCCTTAAAAACCATAAACAACATAAATAATTAAAGCAAACCTCAAACAGTTCTATTAAAACGATATACACCGACACACACAGCAGTGAAGTGTACCAATTCAAAGAACACAATGTTCAATGGAGAGCGTTTAAAAGAAATAAACACAAAGCTAAAGAAACCACTTTTCAAAAGGCATAACAGAATACATCCAACGCCCTCACACCGAAGAAAAAAAGTAAAAATATCCTCATTTAAAAAACACGCCCGTTTTACAACAATATAAAACTTAAGGAAATACTGGCCATTTTGAATCTCATTATGCGAGCGAGACGCAAATAGTGTTTTTGTACGCGAATGAATGGGATGTGTACCGCTATTGAATTTGAATGTGGAATTAATAAAGACATCTGCTTGTAAATGATGCTATGTAGGCACATTTTGTGTTTTTTAATTTTGTTTGTACTTTGAAGGTAACATCTGCCTGATTCGAAATGTAATATTCAAAATCATGGTTCAATCAAGCAGTTATAGATTTAATAAATTATGAAGGATACAAGAAAATTGGAATAGTGTTACAATGTGATCCTTGCTGCCTTTACGCAATAATAGATATATTTTTAGAACTTTGAACCAAATTATGTTAAAAATGAGTATTTTTTTACTACAAATAGAAACATGTCGAGTCATTTAATCTAAATTTTGGAACATTAAAAAGTATCAAAATTGATTCCTTCAACAAAACAAATATGATCTTTGAGATCAGATGGCCAGAACGTCCTAGGATATTTACATATATTAACATTTTAAAGGTATTTTTGGCCAGTCAGGATGACCCATTCTCACGATGTTTTCCAACAAAACCTCAAGATGAAACAACATTGAACAAGTTACGTAGAACAGGCTAAAACAATCTACACTAATATTATAGAGAGGTAAAGTGTGTGAGGTTGTAGGGTGTAATCTCTGGATCTACTGAACCGATTAAGAAAAAAATTTCAGAAATAGAAAGACCCGTTATTTGTGAGTGTCATAGGCATTTTTATCCCGGGAAAAGATAAGATCCCACGGGAACGCGGCAGAAACCGTGGGGGAAAGCTAGTCTTCAATACAGCAATATACTGGTGAGCAAGTCGACAGTAGTGGCATGGCAAGTAGCAAGCGCCGCGTCACAGGCAGCTCGCAGTAAATTACAGCGACAATGCTACGGCTCGACTCGGCCGCCGGCTTTGTGCCGTACTCATTGTGTGCCGGATTTATAGCCGGATTGCACGAGCAGTGTTACAACACATTATTGTCGACCCTGTAAACACTGCACTCTATGTGGAGGGTAGTTTGCCGACAGTGTTTTGTTTTTCCCAGCATATTTCCGTTCAAAGGACTTTAAGCCTTATAGACCAATGGTAATGTTTTTAATTGGTACAGTAATACACGGTTCGTAAGGTTGCTTTTGCTGTGAGCCAGCAATAGGCAATTACTCTTTTTAAACGACTTCAAAAAAGGACGAGGTTATATGTTCGACTGAATGTTTTTTTTTAAGTGTTTTTTTTTTAATTCTGGATAGGCTTGTGTTTGACCACAATCTCACCATGGTAAGTGATGATGTGGCCGAAGGTGGTAAGCACACAAAGCCTAGATGGGAACTGGCTCTCAAGTGCAGCTGTCGGAACACACCGATAGGTGTTTTGGCGACCGATTTTCAACTTGAAGGTGGTAACCAGCCAGTCGGGTACAACAAAGTACCCTACCACCGTGCTATGGTTTCCTCACGATGTTTTCCTTCACCTCAGCTCAAGCTCATTGTAGGATTCGAACCCACGACCTTCGCCTTTCATAAGATGTTTTCTGTACTAAAATGCTCTTAACACGTTCCAGGCAAATTCAAAAGTGCAGGAGGTATCTTATTAGAAGCGTGCATCTATAAATGAACCTTGCACTTTATGGAGTCCATAAACAGTCTCAATGGTTACAAAGTCATTCTCAAAGACAAAACCATATAGTAGATAAGTGCTTGATCGATTTTCAAAATGGGGTTGTAAACAAAGTAGGCATCAACTGCTATGGTTTCCTCGCGATGTTTTCTTTCAATGAAAGTTTCAAAATGTAAGTTAAAAGGATTATTCTCTTTGCAATTAAATCCGCATAATTATTTATGATTTCATTTTGGCCGTCGTAAAACTTAACAAAAATATCTAGGTAGGTACTATATTTTCCTGCGAATACGTCCGAATGCATTCGCTTATCGTGGAATGTTATCTTCCCACAAGCATAGGAGCTGATTTATATAAAAAAAGTTGTTTATGTCCTTCCATAGAGTTCAACGTAGGCAGGTATCTCCATAACAAATATTATCAAAATCTTTTTAGTCCGCACCTACCAGTAAAAGTCTGCCAGAATGAACAGTTATAAAATAATGTAGCTTTCCATTTTTAGAATCGCTTAAGTACATAGTTCCATAGATAACCCCATACAAACAAACAAAAAAAATAAAACTTTACACACCTCTTATAACATTAGTAAGAGATAGACAAATGTTAATTGAAAACCATGGTAAGAACTGTATTAAAACATCACCACTCCTCCAAGATTGGAGTCGGTTTCAGCAAAGGATTTTGTACCATTCCTAAAGAACCCTAAAATGTACAAAAACAAGGCATAACTGCCCTCTAATTAACCGTTTAGGACGTTCCCTCGCGAATTGAGTTAAAGCTTTCAAAGTAATTATAAACTTTTTTTGGCGTTTTTCTCTATTTGGACGTTTGTCGGCCATTTGGGAACTCTGGTTTTGCTTTTCGATTTCACTCGGTATATAGCATGGTTAATGATTTTGCTAGTGACTGTCCGATATTAAACTTTTGCAACGAAAAGCGTTTTTTTGTGGTAGGTACGAAGTTATTTTGAAATTTCTTTATACTATGTATACATAGTTGTGTTATTTATTTTAAATCGTAGAAGATGGTGGAGGCTTACCTTCACCGTCATCTAGGTTTTAACCAGGTACTTAAACCTATTCAAGTTTGGAGCTTTTTAGAACCTAACTCAGGCGCAATTAGGAAGCGAGGACTTAGCACTGGATGCGAGTAGCGCAAGACCGGCCATCGTGGAGATCCTTGGAGGAGGCCTTTGTCCAGCAGTGGACGTCTTCTGGCTGACATGGCCATCCAACAATAGTTTAGGCGTGAAAAAGTGACAGACTCTAATGCTCGGTTCGGAAGGTTTTGCTGAGAAGAGCCGCCAATAAACTTACCAACCACTCTTTTCAAAAACAACTTACATTCAATAATTATTTATCTAGTCTCACTGACAATATTTGTGTGTTATGGCGGCAAAAATAGTAATCTATAGAAATTAATGACTGACTTAGTAAACTCTATTAGTTCACAAGTATGACGCGTGTGGCAGCCACCGCCCTCGCCATATTGTCATTGAATTCCACGCGGTCGAAGTCGCAGGCGAAAGTTAGTTTCAATGATCAAAAATGAATAGCAAAATTATTAAGTCGAACCAAATGATTGCACTTTAGAATTAATAAAACGCCCCCTCTAATAATTCAAAATTGACGTAACCCCTAATTCTTGTCCCTTCGCCCCCCTTTTACCCTCTCCTGCCCCCGCGAGGTCCATTCTCAAGTGATTAGCGATCACTGACAAACATACCGAACCCTACCAACTCTAACAATTGTTTGCGACACCTTACTATTAACAACACAAGCCAATTTCAAACTTATCCCCATAGATATAGAGTCTATATTTCTAGCGTAACACCCGCAGCATTGAATCGGCGGGTGGTAACAATAAAACCAATTGTTGGCCGTCTCTATTATGAAACTTTATTAGACGAAATTGGATTTTATAATTAGAGTGGAAAGTCGATTTTGTATTGAGCACGGATGTTGAAGCCACGGCTATACATTCGATTGAGGAATTAGTATTCTATTGCAATGCAATCATTCGGCTAGTTTGTAGGGTTGGCACTTAATATAGAAAATAATATTTTGTATTTTATAAACCTGATTTTATATTTATCTAGCTTTATCTTTATTTTGATGGGACCCGACTGGCTAGCTACCACCCTCAAGGTGAAACTCTGTCGCCAAGCACCTATCGGTGTGTTCCGACAGCTGCACTTGAGAGCCAGTTCCCATCTAAGCTTTAATTGCTTACCACCTTCGGCCACATCATCACTTACCATGGTGAGATTGTGGTCAAACACAAGCTTATCGAGAATGAAAAAAACCCGGGACAAAAAGTAATCTATGCCTTAATCTAGGATATGATCTACCTGAGTGCTTATATTTAATCAAAATACGTTTAGTAGTCTTTGCGTGATTGAGTAACAAACGCACCCAAACAAACAAACTTTCACATATATTATTGATAGGATAAAAAAAACAATGCTCCCGATTGTGTTATTTAAAAACGAATTAAATATAAACACACTAAAATATATTTCTTTCTAACAAAAGGCATAAACGAAAAATAGTAGATACTACATCAATTTTGATGGCGACTGTATTTGCATCTGCAGCAAGCAATTGAACAGATTTGACATTTTATTTTATTTATTTTTATTTTATTTTATTAAGGATAACAACAGCTCTCTAACATTTTGCAGTACATAATATCTAATTAACATAATAGGAAGCCAAAATGGTTATCCACTACTTTTATATACAGACATAGTAGGTATTACATGAATATGCGATGCTACCTAGGTTTAATAAGAATAACATTTCCTTCATTAGCTTATTTCCTTCACCTATTCCATAGCAACCAAAAAAATATAATCAAAGAAAGAAAATACTAGAACATTCCAGAAAAAATAAAGAATTAAGAAAAAATATCTTATAAATAATGCTGTAACTGTAACTTACATACTTAATTCCTTCTATCCTTTTCATATATTATTTGTTAGAACGGTGGTAGGGTACTTTGTAGTACTCGACTGGCTGGCTACCACCCTCAAGTTGAAAATCTGTCGCCAAGCACCTGTTGGTGTGTTCCGGCAATTGCACTTGAGAGCCAGTTCGCCTTTAAGGCATTGTAATAAGGTGTACAACACATTAGCAATCCCCTGGTATTGCCAATGTCTATAGGCGACGGTTGTCACTTACCATCAGGTGACCCGCCTGCCTCGTTGTCACTTGTGACATCAAAAAAAAAAAAAAATAGAAAGAGACACCTATAGAGATAAAATTCGTTTTCCTAACTAGAATTCCATAAAAATTGTAAGTTAATAAAAAGGACGAATTTTGCAATTCCTATACTTTGTTCTGTTTAGTATTAGATATTTTTTCTTGAATAAAATCAACTAATAAAAACGATTGACAACCCTACGGTCAGAAATTGCAAACCTACAAAATTAAATTACGCGACTGTATTTGTCATAGACACCCAGAGATCAAGCACAATAAATAATTCACTCGCCAAGCTTAATGCTGGCAATATTAATTTATTTCTAATATAAATTGTATTGTACTCACTTTATTACATACTGTATATTCATTTGCGTATCTTTAAAGGGTCAAGGGTGGGATGGGTTATTAAAAGGTTATTATTAACAGTGTTCTGGTTATTCTTTGTGAGATTTTAATAAATATTAATTAATGTTTCAAAGCCTTTTCTTTTAGGCTTTCTATGCGTACCTCTTTCGGCTACATCACACAAGAAAAGCTACTTTTTGGCGGAAACTTGCGAAGTGACGTTGCGTTTTCGTTTTATTTTCATTAGATTTGTGTATTTTGTGTTTTATTGAATAATATCCGCGGTGTTTTGTCCAATAATTATCAATCTAAGTGCATAAGTGAAGTGAAATGAAATGAAAGCGTGTATCGTGACTTTTCAGGTTGTCCCAAAAAGTCCGTGAAAAGTTTTAGTGGAACAGCCGCCAATTTCACTGAAACCTTACCGGACTTGTACGGACGAGGACTAGACTTTACAGTGAAT
This sequence comes from Ochropacha duplaris, assembly GCA_951361185.1. Taxonomy (NCBI): domain Eukaryota; kingdom Metazoa; phylum Arthropoda; class Insecta; order Lepidoptera; family Drepanidae; genus Ochropacha; species Ochropacha duplaris. The sequence goes on along the minus strand of OX592712.1, from coordinate 452,586 downwards.
GTTACAATCTAATATATAAAATTCTCGTGTCACAGTTTTCGTTGCCATACTCCTCCGAAACGGCTTAACCGATTTTGATGAAACTTTATATTTACATTCAGTAGGTCTGAGAATCGGCCAACATCTATTTTTCATCCCCCTAAATGTTAGGGGTAGTCCACCCCTAAATTTTTTTTTTATTTTTGAGACAAAATTTCTAATTTCTATTTTTTTATGATACAACATTCAAAAATACATACAATCCCCAATTTTCACCCTTCTACGATCAACCCTTATTTTTTAATAGCCATTTTAGTAATTTGAGTAATCGGTCAAGCCGTTTCGGAGGAGTATGGTAACAGGACCGATTTGGATGAAATTTTGTGTGTGTATTTCAATGGGTTCCTCGATGATTTGAAAACAAAATTGGACCCGGTAGATGGCGCTGGAATCGGGTTCTAAGTTTTGTTTTAATTTCAGGGCAGGACAACGTCTGCCGGGTCCACTAGTATAATATAAAGGTCTAGATACCAAACCAAAAACCTTTAAAATAGACAAGAAAGGTAGGAAAAGCCAGGTATTTGGAAAAGAAAGTACCTAATAAGGGATGAAGTCTGTCATTTTCAAAGTAAGAAGCGAGCATCATATACATGCTTCCTTCTGGTTAGAAATAAATGTAAAAGTATACCTACCGACGTGGGTTTTGAAGGGTTACCTCGGGAACGCGGGTGAAGCCGCGGGGCGGAAAGATAGTTAAGAATATTGATGTAGGTAAAATCTGACCATAGTAATTAGATCTAAGTAGGTATACTATTATAATCTTATACTATTAAATCTTTTAAGGCGATGATAGCTCAGTGGTAAGTGATGTCGGATACCGCGGCGAAGGTCGTGGGTTCGAATCCTTACAATGAGCTTGAGCTTTCGGTGAAGGAAAACATCGTGAGGAAACCACAGCACGCTGACTACCACACACAAGTTGAAAATCTGTCGCCAAGCACCTGTTGGTGTGTTCCGGCAATTGTACTTGAGAGCCAGTTCGCCTTTCAGGCAATGTAATAAGGTGTACAACACGTTGGCAATCCCTGGTGTTGCCAATGTCTATAGGCGACGGTTGTCACTTACCATCAGGTGACCCGCCTGCCTCGATGTCACTTGTGACATAAAAAATATATATATATACTATAACGAGGAAATATTTGATTGTTTGTTTGCATTGAATAGGCTCTGAAACTACTGGACCGATTTGAAAAATTCTTTCACCATTAGAAAGCTACATTATCCCTGATGAACATAGGCTATATTTTGTCCCGGGAAAAGATCCCGGGTGAAACCGCGGGCGATAGCTAGTTCCTTATAAAGTTATCAAAAGTAATCCTTCCTTGCATTGTCGACGAAAATCGCAAAAAAAACACTACCGAATAACAAACAGTAAAACAACGTAAGACTTCTCGCGTCATATTAAGTACTTGAGATGTAATAAATGCAACCCGACACTGCTTGCAATTTAATCAAAAGCCGAGAAAAAAAGCGCGCTAAACCTAGGGGTGTACATCGAGAAAAATTTAATAAAAACTTAAGAAGCCAGTCAAACACCGTGGAGGTCGAGTTACGCGCAAATGTAAACAACAAATCAATCGCAAAAGTGTGTATCAGTTACACTCGCAAATAAAAAGGGAAAAAAGGTGGGATATAGAGGCGCTGGATGCGGCAGTGAGCGTAGTTGGTGAGGATACGTGAGCGTACATGGATTTTGTTTCATTAGGTTTCATTTGGCGCATGGTTCAATGTGAAATTTTACACGGATTGAGATTTTCATTGTGTGAATTCGTTCGTTGCAATGATTGAAAAATATTTTTTTGAAGTTTAAATATTATGTTGGATTTAAAAAAATTGTTATTTAATTTTTAAAACTAGAATTATCTATGTAGTTAAAACACCCAGTTATTAAAACAAAATCAAATGCAATAATATTCATTCAAACACAGAAACTTAGGAATAGCTTGATCTACTGATGTTTATTTTATTTCTGTAAAGAATTTGAAATGTAAATTATGCGTGGGTAATTATTGAGTTAATTAATCTTTTGCATCTGAATTCATAAACACATTAACTGAATAAATAATGCACGCAGTTTAGTCCTAAACAAACATTTTAAAACATGCAATTTTTTATAAAATTACTAGCTTTTCCCCGCGGTTTCACCCGCGTTCTCGTGGGATCTTATCTTTTCCCGGAATAAAAAGTAGCCCATGTGCTATTCCAGACTATAATCTATTTCTACGCCAATTTCATCCAGATCCGATCAGCCGTTCTGGCGTAAATGAGTAACAAACATACATCCATCCATTCATCCATCCAAACTTTCACATTTATAATTAGTAGGATTTTTAACATTCTGGTGCTTTGTCAGTTCTAGTAGCTTTTATATCAACTTAAACATATCAAACACACTCAGTGCAGAACCCTCGGGCGTCTGTCGATTACTGAACCATTAACCTTACCCCTAACATTGAGACCAACTAGAGGGCACTTGACAAAATAGACAAACTAAGTATATGATGTATATTGTACTCTATCGTGACGACAGAGAATCTAAAATTCAATGTAACTACTGCCAGTAAAGATTGCTACTTATAGAAAACAAAATATGTGTCTTATTCCAATAGGCTTAGGATGTGAAATCAAATGGTAAACGATTTTGAAGATGTTTGCGAACCCAAATATCTCTAGCTCGTTTTAAAAGTGATTCCAATTGAGTTTTTTTTTTATAAAAAGGTTTCAATAACTGGTCAGCGGTAAAAAGTATAAGAATCTTATATTTTTTTTATTTCATACAATATACAAGTTATTATAATGGAAGAGGGCTCATTATATTGTGAGCTCTTGAACGATCTGTACGTTTTTTTAAAGTGTTTTTCTTTCGAGTTTCTATTTAATTATTTGTAAGAAGCTCTTAGGATTGGATATATCAGTAAAATTGGAATGGTCCTTGCTGGTATTCAATACGTATAGGCCAGAATTGATAAATATTTTAAATGATTTGTTCTCTTAATTTCTTCTATCTATTTATTTATCAGTGATGAATCAAGTTTTCGGCTATGACTTCGTCCGCGTAGATTTCTTGAATCACAGAAAAGTGACTTTGAACTTTTATTACTTAGGGGATCATTTAAAAAAGAGACTGAGGCTCATTAAAATCTCTTCAGCTGTTAAGTCATGAAAGACAAGCAAACTGATAGACAGATACTTTCACATTTATCTAATTAATATAGATGTTTAATAGGTCCACTATTTACTAGCTCAAAATAATTCCTACATGCAGAATTACAAGCATAAAAAAGGTTTTATCGCATCAAAAGCCTCGCCAACCCTTCACCCGAGCTGCGTACAAAATTGAAAGCAACCACAAATTCATTATGCTATTTTATACAATGAAAACTCAGGTTGCATCCCGACCATCCCACGCTGACCTCGAGTGGACGAGAGATGCAAGATACGATTCGTAACCCAGTATGAACGAGACAGATAGCCGCCTCGAGTGCCACTTGAAATATAAATGGTATCGGATTCATGTGCAAGCGAGAAGGTTATAGTTATTCTGTGCGTGTGTGTAAGGGATGGCATCGAGTGGATGTTTAGTTTAGCTCGAATGAGCTCGAGTGTGGATATAGTGAGGTCGATATAATAAAACTTGTGTATCCAGTACCTGAAGATCTATGTTTGTTTGGAATTGAATAAATGTGATACACGAAGATTCGCCGTCGAAATCGCCATCTCATATAATATTTTGCCTTATTGACTTTTTATTTTTTTTCAGTGATTACACTTTATGAACAGAAATGTATGACATTTTAATTTTACACACATAACTTTTTTTCTAACGACCATTCTTTTTTTTCTATTTTTTCGAAACCACCATTCTTGCAGCTAATAAAATATTTTAGTATTATTTTTAATCTGGATAAGCTTGTGTTTGACCACAATCTCATCATGGTAAGTGATGATGTGACCGAAGGTGGTAAGCACACAAAGCCTAGATGGGAACTGGCGCTCAAGTTCAGCTGTCGGAACACACCGATAGGTGCTTGGCGACAGATTTTCAACTTGAGGGTGGTACAAAGTACCCTACCACCGTGCAGTATCAAATACTTCAATCTAATTGACTATTCGGTATCAGTCGTAACATAAACCACATACAATAAAATCTACATAAACATAGTATTAATCACATTATTTAACTAGGAGAGCTAACTAATTGTAATGGATAAACTCAAAAATTACTTGACTAATTTTAAAAATTCTATAGAAAACTACATTATCGGCGAGTACCATGGGTTTTATTTTATTTTGATTCCCTTGGGAACGCGGCTGAAACTGCGGGGCGAAAAACGATTTAGAAAGAAAGCGTTGGTTTCCATGGCCGTTTGAAGAACAGTTGAGATGGATCAAGAGATGGATTACCAAACCAACTATAGTCAGATCTGCTATAATATCAGATAGTCAATATAAAAATGGATAGGAAGTAAAATAGAATAATTAATAAATTAAAAAAAACAATACCTTAAACATCGACAAAAATCTAACTTCAAACGCATTATTCTTTGTAAGTAAAAACCAAACCTTTTTGGGAGATTGCGATGACAGGGAGTGAGACCACATAAAACCCATAATTACCGATACGTATAATATTACATTACCATTGTCCATCGATAATGTGACATTGTTCAAACATTTGTCGCGTAATACGATATTTGTGACCAACATTTGGAGCTATTAAGTAGATATTTCGTTTCTGTTTTTTTTTCATAATTGTTGATAACTTTTCTAACCTATAAACCTCACAAATTGTTAGGATAAAAATAATCAAGTATTTTTTGTGACAAAATACAACAAAACTAGATTATTTTTAAACCCACTACATGGAAAGGAAACAAGAATTATTTTAAATTAAAGTAACAGCCACATAACTACCTAAAAACTCATTGTTCTAGTCAATAATCGAATAATATAATACCGAGAACTCGATAACACAAATTCTATTACCACAGCGTCCGTCTAATTGAGTGGAATGATTCTATTATGTAGCACACGCAATCTTTTTTTATTTTTGACAAAAAATAAGGAAACCTTAACATTTATTTTATCTTTTTCTTGCAAAATTGTTTGCAACACAACACAAAAAAAAACTTTTTCTATATACATACCTATAGTTATAATAATGATGCAATTTTGTTTTTGTTTTTTTTTTAAATAAGCCTTCACGTGTACTAAAATACTTACGACTCAACTTTTTACTGTTTTCAAAATATGACTCTTCTAGTTTAACTTTTCGTGGAAGTCTTGAATTTATTTCTATGGTTAGGTAACTTATATCTATAATAACATTATAAAGAGATTGTGGTCAAACTCAAGCTTATACAGAATAAAAAAAAAGAAAATAATAAAATAAGTTCTGGTCTGCCTTGCGTCCAAGTGTCGCTTCTAGAAAACATAGCTCTATTCAAATCCAAATTGTTTGGAAATATCAAAGAATTAATAATTATAAAACACGAAGGTCACTCGCTCGACAAATTGCATTTGGAGATGAAAGCGCCCTCTAGCGGGTGTTGGATCAATCGCACTGACGCCACACAATGGGCAGCACGGGCCGGCCGGCCGTGAGGGGTGCAGTCGCAGTTCAAATCCGTAATTCACTAATTACCGTATTGATTTGTATAATCAATAGTTCTTAAGTATGTCGTATTTCTGGTATAGATTTTTGTTTGAGAAATATAATAGTAGGTTTTTTTTTTTTTTTTCTGGATAGGCTTGTGTTTGACCACAATCTCACCATGGTAAGTGATGATGTGGCCGAAGATGGTAAGCACACAAAGCCTAGATGGGAACTGGCTCTCAAGTGCAGCTGTCGGAACACACCGATAGGTGTTTTAGCGACAGATTTTCAACTTGAGGGTGGTAGCCAGCCAGTTGGGTACTACAAAGTACCCTACCACCGTGCTATGGTTTCCTCACGATGTTTTCCTTCACCGAAAGCTCAAGCTCATTGTAGGATTCGAACCCACGACCTTCGCCGCGGTATTCGACGTCACTTACCACTGATCTATCATCGCCTTAAAGGTACTAGCTACGCCAGGTACTAGCTGTTATCTTTTCCCGGGATAAAAGTATCCTATATTATATTCCAGGATATGATCTACCTGTGTGCCAGGTTTCATCAAGATCAGTTCAGTAGTTCCATTAATTAAGTACACGCTTATACCAAACACTTATAAACGAAGATCTTGTCTTTTCCCGGGATAAAATGATAGACTATGACACTCACAAATAACGTGGCTTTCTATTGGTAAAAGAATTTTCAAAATCGGTTCAGGAGATCCAGAGATCACCCCCTACAACCTCACAAACTCACAAACTTCACCTGTTTATAATATTAGTATAGATCACGGACAAAGGTAATATAATCAAATTAATAAGTTCAAAATGAATTTCCCGTCCCATTCGTGTCCCAACCCTCTCACTGTAGTCAGGGATACACAGCATGATACTGAATTTAATCCACACTCTACATTACACACGGACAAACCATGAATCAAAGCCAACCAGCCAAGTCACACGGTAGTGAGTCCGCCAAGTTCGACACAAAGGGCGCGGCAACATCAGTGTGAACAACTAGCAAAGTTTTTGCTGAGTTATCCCACTAATATTATAAATGTTAAGGCGATGATAGCTCAGTGGTAGTGACGTCGGATACCGCGGCGAAGGTCGTGGTTTCGAATCCTACAATGAGCTTGAGCTTTCGGTGAAGGAAAACATCGTGAGGAAACCACAGCACGGTTTTAGGGTACTTAAGTTGAAAATATGTCGCCGAGCACCTGTTGGTGTGTTCCAACAGTTGCACTTGAGAGCCAGTTCGCCTTAATAAGGTGTACAACACATTAGCAATCCCCTGGTATTGCCAATGTCTATAGGCGACGGTTGTCACTTACCATCAGGTGACCCGCCTGCCTCGTTGTCACTTGTGACATAAAAGAAAAAGGATGGATGGATGGATGTTTGTTACTCAATCACGCCAAAGGGGCTGAACGGATCTGGATGAAATTTGGCATGGAGATAGATTATAGTCTGGAATAGCACATAGGCTACTTTTTATCGCGGGAAAAGATAAGATCCCTCGGGAACCTTTTTGTTTTTTTTTTTGTTTTAGTTTACTATGTAGGTAACTAATGCGGGTTATCATTTTTTATGTATTTTTGTATTACTTTAAGAATAAAATTGTTAAACATTTGAAAAAAAAATGTTATACAAGAGTGGAAAGTTGTTTATTAACCCTCGCTTACACTCAGGATTCTAATTTTTGAATCTCTCGCTGCGCTCGTGATTCAATATTAGAATCCTTCGCTTGCTCGGTCATCAAAATTGAGCACGAGGTGAAAAATCTTTGCACTCGAGTGCAACACGTAATTTTTCATCCCACCTCAGCGAGGAAATGACTAAATGCAAAAAAAAGAAAATGGCGCGCGCAAAGCAAATTTAAAAAAAAGTACACCAAGAAGGTTCCGAGTCTGAGTTTTTGACAAATTAAAAATGATTCTTTAATTTCATTTTTTAATCTGCCAAAATTATAATTTTTTATGTATTTTTGTATTAGTTTAAGAATAAAATTGTTAAACTTCTGTAATTCGACCTTCATAAGTGCCCTTCTAGGGCCTAAACTGAATAAATGGTTTTGACTTTGACTTTGAACGCGGGTGAAACCGCGCGGAACAGCTAGTAAATAATATATCAAAGTGCATAACAAATTTAAAATTAATTTAAGAACGTTTTTTTTATTTATACCACGAGTGACAACCGGGCAGGCGGGTCATCTGATGGTAAGTGAATACCGTCGTCTATAGACATTAGCCATACCAGCGGGGATTACCAATATGTTGTCGACCTTTTTTACAATGCTTTAAGGGAACTGGCTTTCAAGTGCAACTGCTGGATCACACCAACAGGTGCTTAGCAACAATTTTCAACTTGTGTGTGGTATCCAGCCAGTCGAGTAAATCAAATCAAATCATTTATTTCAAAGAATATGGTACATTAAGATGGTCATGTCATTTAGATCAGCATATTCTACCAATAAAGGTGTCGAAATATTAAATACATTATTATTAATAGAAATTATAAATTAACAACAAATGTACAAAATATACAAGAAAATGTACAATTATAATAATAAAAAACCTATAAACTAATTATAAATTGAATGAAAATTAAATGTCACACACAATTGTCAAATCGGCATAAAAATATATAATGTTAAGGAATACCCAGTCTGTCAGCGAAAAAGTAATAAAAAAAATGAATAACGAATGTCAGAAAGAAAAAAAAAATTACGAATCAAAATCATAATCCAAAAATTCCTGCAATGAATAAAAACACGTCAATTAACCAATTGAACAATTTTCGTCTAAATCCCTTACAACAAGGGCAATGATCTCCAGATTTTTGGTAATTTATTAAAGTGCCCTACCACCGTGCTGTGGTTTCCTCACGATGTTTTCCTTCACCAAAACTCAAGCTTATTGTAGGATTCGAACCCACGACCTTCGCCGCGGTATCCGACGTCACTACCACTGAGCTATGCCTATATGTAGTTTTACCCGTGTACATTGTAAAAGGGTGTGAAGATCCAATAAGGGTCACAATATCCGAGGAAATGCAATAATACAGTGTAGCCTCAATATTCTGGTGTCATTCCGACGCGCCCCGCCTCGCAATATCGTTGCTAGACCGAGCTTGTTGTGTGCCTCGAGTTATAGGAGGTAGCGGGGCGGGGAGCGGGCCGGAGAGCGGGCAGGTTATTCACTGTCACAGGTAACTACGTCGTTTTTGAAAACCTAGTAACACTAATGTTAATACTCCATGTAACGCTACGTCTCAGGGCAATGATGCATGCCCCTCCCGCGCTCGGCTCGGCTCGCTCGGCTGCGCCCCACACCCCTCGCCCTCAGGTAGCAACGCGTGCAACGGCGCTCCCGCGCGATGCTCCGTCTGCTAGTCAGTCGCATTACCGCCATTACTGCAGTGCGCACGCGTGTCGCGTGCGCCCCTAGCTCGCGTCTCCGTCATACCTAATAAGTTTATCTTTTGTTTTCTAAGTGTGTTTGTACTGTATATGTCAAACGTGTCATTAAAGTAATTGTAAAGTGAGCTCGTTCGTTTGTGTAATCAACCCAAGACGTGCCTCCCTTGCATCCATTATTTAGTTTTCAGCGTTAGAAATTTAAAAAAATGGTATTGTTGTAATAGCGGTCTCAGTTGGCCACACCGACAGATGGCAAATTCACTCACTTTTAAAAACGCGTCGTATTAAAAAAATCGGTCAAGTTCGAGACAGACTCGCGCATCGAGGGTTCCGTAGTTTTTTTTATTATTATTTTATTCTGTTTTTAGTATTTGTTGTTATAGCTGTGAAAATTTCAACTGTCTTGCTATCACGGTTCTTGAGATATAGCCCGGTGACAGACAGACAAACAGACAGACAGTAGTCTTAGTAATAGGGTTTCCGTTTTTACCCATTGGGTAAGGAAACCCTAAAAATAAATTAATTAATTATCTAAAATAACACTAAATTCTAATCTTGGTCGGACATACATACGCTGGATTTATGTATTTAAATAGCACGCGTACAATATTCTGTAACAGCAATACAAGAATATTTCGAGATTTTTCTAATATTTTTTCTGTAGCTTTGCATTTATTTAATATCGCTTTCTCTTATTACTCGGACCACAAGCAGCCGGTGTGTCGGCATGCGGGGTGAGAAATATTATGTACCGCTAAATGTGGTCACATTCACACTTATATCTTTATTGATGGCGACACTGTATTGTATTATTACATACTCACTTTAATGGCTGATAAAGCTTTCTATGTTTGAAGTAGTTTGAACCTAAACTGAATGCATAAAGTTTGAGCTGTTTTTTTAAACATGATTAGACCAATGAAACATAGGCATACAGCCAAAAAGCAAAAGGAGAACCTAGAGAGTTCACATGGCTGTCTATCACCTTCAAGTTAAAAATAAGGAGGTACGCACCTAGAATATGACTATTCACTCTGACCTTGAAAACCTTTGGGCTGTGTAGTTGTCAGGAAACACAGGTAGGTACTTAGGGAGTTAGATTAATGATGTAGCAAATAAATTCTCCACTCTTATGGTTCGATGGAAATGACAATGTAGGAATGACACCAAACAGTTACTGCGCACTCTCAGGTAATTGAATTATAAAGTCTATAGGGTACGGTGTATACAGTGAATAGATATACTGGTAGTGGGTAAGACAAGCCCTTCTGAAATGAAATGAAATTGTTTATTTATCCAAATAGGCCGTCACAGGCACTTATGAATAGTCAGACTCTAAATGCACGGTTCGGAAGGATGTTTTTGCTGAGAAGAGCCGGCAATAAACTCAGCAATTACTCATTTCAAAAACAACTTCGGTTGGCGTGGTTGCACACTGTTAGCACACTGCCTATCACGCCGCAGGTCGTGGGTTCGATTCAAAAGTTGTCTATGTATCAGTCATCTGGTTTCCATATTACAAGCTCTGCTTAGTTTGGGATCAGAGAGCCGTGTGTGAAAAAAAAACTTACACTTACATTCAATAATTATTTATCTAGTCTCACTGACAATATTTGCGTGTTATGGCGGCAAAATAGTAATCTATAGAATTTTATTATAACTGACTTAATAAACGATAAACTCAAGCAGACTAATGAATACCGATAGAAAGGCCGAGTAACACATTACATCCACCCCAAATGATTGGGAGAAGGGCAGGCAGATGATAATAGGCTACGGTTACCGTCAGGTAAGACGTATGCCGCTTAGTGGTTTAAAAAAATTAACTAAACACAGTTAACGAACTCAAACTGTTCTGTAGGCAACACGTCAGCTATAAAATGCGAGCTAGTTTCATTTTAACCACAAAAGTAGCGTTCATTTATAAAGACTTGTCAGCACAAGTCGAGAACTTGTCGTGAGCAAATGTAATAACCACCTAACGTTAGACTTACTAAGGGACGCTGTCTCACTTCTCACTCACTGTGAGGTGAAGATGAGGGAAAACCTCTACAAGGAGGGATCTCGTGTGCGGGAGAAAATGTCTATCAAACTGCATTGTACGCAACCAGTTTAGCTCTAAGGTGTGAGGATGAACTCCCTTTCGACGGTGAGCGGTGCGACGGTAGAATGTTAGCGCGGGCATTATATCAAACAATTCCTCGGAACACTGCCCATTTGTACTCGTACAAGCGGTACAACAAGTTTTAACCTGTCAGTTCTTTCTTGGGACAATCGGGGTTTCAGAGTCCGCACCACTTGGTTCTCAAATGGGACAATCGGGACGATGACATTTACTTGAAAATTGGGCGCGAATATTGATTTTTTTAAAAGTGTGCGCGAGTTGACGAGTTGTTTGACAGGTTAATCTTGCGAGTCAACAGATTAAAGGCTCAATATTGCTCGTGAGTTTAGGATCGCCAACAATTATCACAACCTCTTTTCTTGTTGTCTCTTTTGTTTTTAAGAAATTCAAGAGCTTCATATTTAGAAACAAAAACGGCGGAATACCCATGTTGTTAAATTCTAGGTGAGAATCGAAGTGAAATTTCAAACCACCGTGGTAGGAGTTTACACTTTGATGTTTCACAAATTAAAAGCAAGCAAAGCGAAGTATAAACATTTGTATAAAGAAAGCGGCGAGACCGAGACCGAATGCAATTAACTAAATGAATGGAATCAAGAAAGTACTCATTCACTTTCATTCATTTGAGGTTTGTATTTAAAAGCATACGTGGATAGAAATGCTTGATTTTTGGGTGGATTGAAAATAGAGTCAAATTTGATTTCGAAATAACCTGCAATTTGCCATATTAAAAATATGCCTATATTTATTCCTAAGTAGGTTTCATTAGCTATATTTATACAAATACAAAACTAGCCTCTATCTTGCGGTTTTAACCGCGTTTTCGAGATAAATAGGTAGTTATATAATAAGAAATAACGTACCTTTCTATTAGTAAAAGAAATTCCAATTGGATCTGCAGTTCCGGAGATTACCTCCAACATCCAAACATACAAACTTTACCTCTTTATAATGTTAGTATAGATGGCTAAATCTAAGACAAGCCGTTTTTTTTAAATTATTTTATTGATTAAATAATATGTTACATGGATTTTAAATTAAATTTAAAAAAATCTTCTTTATGAGTCACGATATATCTAAAACAAATGTTACCTTACTCAGTTTCTTACCGGTTCTTCTAATTCTAAGTTTGTTTTGAAAAGAGTAATTGCTGAGTTTATTGCCGGCTCTTCTCAGCAAAAGCAACCTTCCGAACCGTGCATTAAAGTCGTTAGAGTCTGACTATTCAAAGGCGCCTGTGAAGGCCTATTTGGATGAATAAACATTTCATTTCATTTCACAAAGATTCGTAGATACCTTGAATAAAATGTCACGGAGACAGATAAAAAAAACAGAAGTTCGTGTTTTTGTTTTTCTAAAAATCGCCCTCGCTCGTCACTTAGGTCCACGAACTTCACACACTTCTAGGAACATTAATTGTACCACAGCGTTAATTGCGAGTCGACTCGCCAACTGTATCGAGTAAACGTTCGCAGAGTACGAAGGAGGAAGGAAGTGCGACTCAAATGAGAGAGCGACTCGCACGATCAATGCCAGGTTGTAATGTTTTTATTTCGAGGAACGGGGGTGTGAGTGGAGTAGCAATCATTTCTTTTTTATGCCACAAGTGACAACGAGGCTGGCGGGTCACCTGATGGTAAGTGGTCACCGCCGCCAATGGACATTTGGAATACCAGGGTGGTTGCCGATGTGTTGCCGACCTTGAAGAGCTCTTTTTACGCCCTTTTTGAAGAACCCCATATCATAGCGCGGAGCGGAGGGAATACCGTAATGGGGAGCTCATTCCACATCCTAATGGTCCGCAGAAGGAACGTCCGACTGAACCATAGTAACTAAGTGATCTACGAGACAAAAAAAATGGGGACCTCTTGTCTCTACGCCGTAAAAAGTTAGTAAAAAATAACCGATTTTCTCATCTCACCACCCCGTTTTCTGTTCTAACGCGACAATGAACGTCGCGACGGTATTTTTACACTTTCCGGCCGGTTAGCCTCTCCCGCGCCCGCCTCCACCGAGTGGCAACACTTTACACTTTAGTGCCACACCGGGCTCCCGGCTCCCGGCTCCCGGCTCCCGGCTCCCGGCTCCCGGCTCCCGGCTCCCGTACCCGGCTTCCATTAATTGGCGCGCTACGCGAAATGTTCTTTTCTTGAACAAACACTGTTTTTGTTCGTTATATCCGTGTTCGGAGTTTGAAATTCATGCTGAACTGTTTTTTTTTTCGATACCGTTTAGGAATATATCAGAGTAATTTATGATTTGTTCTTGTCTTTGGTTGTTTCTATCGCGCGATTTTACCCGCTTTTCAGGGTAAATTGATGTTTCCCCCGGGACAGTATCCTTTGTCTTATTGCGGGGTATCATTTACGTATGCCGAAATTCAAATCAGGCAAAATTATCGAGAGCATAAATATATATGTTTGTATGTTTGCATTTTTGGATTTTTGCGCAAAAACAAACGGATTTTGATGAAACCTGGAACACAGGTAGATCATAACCTGGCATCATCTATACTAATATTATAATGAAATGAAATGAAATTGAAATGAAATGAAATGAAATGAAATGAAATTGTTTATTCATCCAAATAGGCCTTCACAGGCACTTATGAATAGTCAGACTCTAAATGCTCGGTTCGGAAGGTTGTTTTTGCTGAGAAGAGCCGGCAATAAATAATATAAAGCTGAAGAGTTTATTTGTTTGAAGGCGCTAATCTCAAAACTACTGGTTGGAATAGAATAAGTATTTTAGTGTTGAATAGCCTAATTTATCGAGATAATATCACGCTATGGGTGAAACCGCGGGGCTCAGTTAATTATTATTAGTTAGTGTAAGAAAGTCATACACAAGTGTCATGGTACCCCACTCCCGCTCTACCCTCGGGTTGTCTATGGTACTGTAAAGGCGCAGGAAGTACCCTCGTTAGTGCCGGGAAGTGCCGGCGGGTACACAAGATTGGGTTCTTAGAACTACAACACTAGTGTTCTTCATTAAAACATAGTTCTTTTTAGGGTTCCGTACTCAAAGGGTAAAAACGGGACCCTATTACTAAGACTTCGCTGTCCGTCCGTCTGTCTGTCACCAGGCTGTATCTCAAGAACAGTGTTGTACACATTGGCAATCTCCCTGGTATTGCTAATGTCTATAGGCGACGGTAGTCACTTACCATCAGGTAACCCGCCTGCCTCGTGACATAAAAAATATATCGACAGCACTAAAATACCAGTAAAAAGATTCTTTCTTACTCTGTAAGGGATTAGGAAAAAGAGTGGGGCGTTTAGGCTGTAGGATTAGGAAAAAGTAATATGACGTCACTGACCAGGGGAGTCGTCAGGCATGTCGGTGTAGTGGTGCTGAGCTGAGGACGCCTGACCGGCGTACAGCAGGTTCAGTTCCCGGGCCTCATTCTCCTCCTGAGCCTGTTGCCGACGCAGCGCCACCTGCATAGGACAATACTAATAAAGCATACACATTCGCTCTTCAATATACAATTCATTTTAACGTGCGGCCATAAAGAGGAAACAATTGATTTTTTGTTTTAACGATTTAACTAAAAAACTATTCCACGAAATTTAAAAATTCTTTCACCATTAGAAAGCTACATTATCCCTGAGTAACATAGGCTATATTTTTATCCCGGGAAAAGATAAGATCCCACAGGAACACGGGTGAAATAATGTGGTATAAAATTGTTTAACATTTGAATTTAAAAAAGCAGATGGTCGAAAAATATTTAAAAAATAGTAACCTTACTGACTTTCCTTCAAAGTATTATCCTCGCGATATTTCCCTTCACCGAAAGCTCAAGCTCATTAGGATTCGAACCTACAATTCTCCAACAAGGAGATCTCGTATGTGCTCAAAAATATGAATAATTTCTCAGCATAACACTGAGACTTAAGACGAACCTAATATCTGCAGCGATATTCAGCAATAACCGATGAGCGACGATTCTCAATCCCACCAGTATTTTTTTTATTATTCTGGATAGGATTGTGTTTAACCACAATCTCACCATGGTAAGTGATGATGTGGCCGAAGGTGGTAAGCACACAAAGCCTAGATGGGAACTGGCTCTCAAGTGCAGCTATCGGAACACACCGATAGGTGCTTGGCGACAGATTTTCAACTTGAGGGTAGCCAGCCAGTTGGGTACTACAAAGTACCCTACCATCGTGCTATGGTTTCCTCACGATGTTTGAAAGCTCAAGCTCATTGTAGGATACGAACCCACGACCTTCGCCGCGATATTCGACGTCACTTACCACTGAGCTATCATCGCCTTCCAAGTCTACAGTGCAAAGGATCAGTAAGTTCCGTACCTGTGCAGCCATGACCCTTTGTCTCTCAGCAATAAGGGTGCATTTAGCGCACACGCAGTCTCTCCACCGGCAGTATCTCTTGTGACCTTTCAGCGCGGAGACGACGCCGTGGTTGCGGCACCGCGCACACTTCGGCGTCCGCTGCGGACAAAACTGATCATATTAAAATGGTAGAATGTGTGTGTATAAATAATAGCGTTCCGCGCGGTTTTACCCGCGTTCCCGTGGGATCTTATCTTATCCCGGGATAAAATATAGCCTATGTTCATCAGGGATAATGTAGCTTTCCAACGGTGTAAGAATTTTTGAAATCGGTCCAGTAGTTTCGGAGCCTATTCAATGCAAACAAACAAATCTTTCCTCTTTATAATATTAGTTATAGATAATAAATATCCTGGGACATTTTTCACACTCGGCTATCTGTGGAGCTATTACGTATCTTGTTTCAATGAGTTTCAATCCTGTTGATTTCCTGACATCCTGACAATTTCAACCTGCTGATCCCAAACTAAGCAGAGCTTGTAATATTGAAACCAGATGACTGATATACTACATATACTACTTTTCTTTTGTAAATACATACTTAAATAGATAATAACACCCAGACTCAGGACAAACAGACATGTTCATACACACAAATGTGTGTCCTGGATGGGAATCGAACCCACGACCTGCGGCCCAACCACGCCAACCGGCCCGTCAAGACATTATTCTAGCCAGCTCATTATATTTGGGTGTAGCGCTTGCTCTTCCATACTAATATTATAAATACGAAAGTGTGTCTGTCTGTCTGTCTTTCACCTTATTTAGATTTAGATAAAATTCGGTATAGAGGTAGATGGAACCTTGGAGAAGGACATGGGATACTTTTTATCCCGGGAAAGGATAAGATGCCTCGGGAATGTGGGTGAAACTAGTATGTAATAAATAATCCTAAGTTTGTTTTGGAAAAGAGTATGTTACCTAAGAAAAATATTATCTACCTATCTAACACCAACATCTAAAAATACTCGAAAATACCAAAAATTCATCCTATTTATGATTATTAATGAACCATGTACTTAGGTAAGTAGGTAGATCTTGTGATGGTGTCTTAATGACTTCACTGGTTAGTATTTCATATGAAACTCCATAACTCTCAAACTATTGTTTTGACATAAGTTGTTAAGTATAAAAAAAAAACATTTAAATTGCCTATAAAATTGGGTTGCCCTCTATTTCCCTGGGATCCCATCATCAGATCCTGACTTGGTGATAATTGGACGACCTCAGGAGTATTTTTTTTTTAATTCTGGATAAGCTTGTGTTTGACTACAATCTCACTATGGGAAGTGATGATGTGGCCGAAGGTGGTAAGCACACAAAGCCTAGATGGGAACTGGCTCTCAAGTGCAACTGCCGGAACACACCGATAGGTGCTTGGCGACAGATTTTCAACTTGAGGGTGGTAGCCAGCCAGTCGGGTACTACAAAGTACCCTACCACCGTGCTATGGTTTCCTCACGATGTTTTCCTTCACCGAAAGCTCAAGCTCATTGTAGGATTCGAACCCACGACCTTCGCCGCGGTAACCGACGTCACTTACCACTGAGCTATCATCGCCTTACTAATACTCTTTCGAAAGAATCTTGAAAATCGGTCATCGGAACATAGTTAAAAAAAATAACATACAGTCGAAAATAGAAGGTCGGTTTTGAAGTCATTTAAAAAAAATTATCGCCGGCTCTTCTCATCAAAAATAATCTTCTAAACCGTACATTAATCTCAGACCAAATAAAAAAGGTAGACAGAGCCCCGCGCACTTAAAGTGAAGCACAGTAAAGGAAGCCGAATTTGAAAAAGGAAGCCAATCGCGTTCCTGTGCGACGCGAGTGACGCGGGATAACATACGTGCAGGTGACGCACACAACTTGCACGTTGCTTCATCATTGGAGACTATTGTTTACGAACGCTCCTTCTACCTTTTTAGGGTTTCGTACCCAAAGGGTAAAAACGGGACCCTATTACTAAGACTTCGCTGTCTGTCCGTCCGTCTGTCACCAGGCTGTATCTCAAGATCCGCGATACCTAGACAGTTGAAA
This sequence comes from Ochropacha duplaris, assembly GCA_951361185.1. Lineage (NCBI taxonomy): Eukaryota > Metazoa > Arthropoda > Insecta > Lepidoptera > Drepanidae > Ochropacha > Ochropacha duplaris. Next base: position 435,003 of record OX592712.1, on the reverse strand, counting down.
TTTTCACAAATTATGTATATCTGTTGCCGCTATAACAACAAATACTAAAAACACAATAAAATAAATATTTAAGGGGGGCTTCCATACAACAAACGTGATTTTTTTGCCTTTTTTTTATTCAACGGCATTCGTTTGATTCATAAAGTTCCTGTGAAGGCCTCCTTTAATCATGACGTAAAAGACGTTTGAAGTATCGACAGTGTTGCCATCAGTAAAAATAAACGAAATCCGTGCGCACGCGTCGAAGCGCGACTGTACAAGCAAACACATAAGTCGTTTCGTGCCTATTGGTCAATATTAAATCCGCAATTTTTACATTAACTCGAAGGAATGTCGAGTGGGCAGCCTAATGTATGTTTGATTAGTCAATGAGAACTTGACTGACCCACTCGTTACGTTTATAATTGAGAATATTTTACACTACTTGACACCCGCGGTTTCACCCGCGTTCCCGTGCTATTTGTTGGTGTTTTGGCAATTGCACTTGAGAGCCAGTTGCCTTTAAGGCATTGTAATAAGGTGTACAACACATCAACAATCCCCTGGTATTGCCAATGTCTATAGGCGACGGTAGTCACTTACCATCAGGTGACCCGCCTGCCTCGTTGTCACTTAATAAAAACTTATCTTTTCCCGTGATGAAAATATAGCCTAAATATGACTCACAAATAACGTGGCTTTCTATTGGTAAAATAATTTTCAAAATCGGTTCAGTAGATCCAGAGACACAACCTCACAAACTTTACCTCTTTATAATATTAATAGATATTTGTTTGGACAGATGTTTTTTATTCTAGATAAACTTGTGTTTGACTACAATCTCACCATGGTAAGTGATAGGAGATTCGCGACAGATTTTCAACTTGTGTGTGGTAACCAGCCAGCCGGGTACTACAAAGTACCCTACACCGTACTGTGGTTTCCTCACGACGTTTTCCTTCACCGAAAGCTCTATGTAGGATTCGAACCCATATGAGCATCAGCGATATCACCTATCCTTAAAATTTCTTCGTATATAGTGATTTAATTTAAAATTAAATTTATTAACATTTATATTTACTAAACTTAGTTTAGTTTAATGTTGGCGTGGTTGGTTGACACACTACCTATCACGCCGCAGGTCGTGGGTTCGATTCCCATCCTGGACACACATTTGTGTGCATGAACATGTCTGTTTGTCCTGAGTCTGGGTGTAATTATCTATTTAAGTATGTATTTATGAAAAATAAGTAGTAGTATATGTAGTATATCAGTCATCTGGTTTCCATATTACAAGCTCTGCTTAGTTTGTGATCAGATAGCCGTGTGTGAACAAATGTCCGAGGATATAAAAAGTTTAAAGAACAATTTATTTACTTATTCATTGACATCGTTCATGTGTGAGTGAATTAGGTGAAGTTCATCAATAAAGCTACCCCAACCAAACTAACCAATTATCTAATCTGTGACTACGCGCATAACCAATCCGCCGCGCCGACGGATAGATTCCCGACCAAATTGTTCTCCATAAAATGCGAGAGTGTATGTTCTGTATGGGAATCGAAGCTACGACCCGGGACGCGACAGTAGACAGTATATTCAACCAACCACTGCGGCCCGTCAGTTATTAAAATAATAAGATTTGACGCATAATAAATTCGGGTCCGTTCCGTTTCGTCATTTTATAATAAACCAATGTTGCAATATAATCACAATACAATACAATACAACAATGTCGTATAATAAACTGATCGCATTACATGCAATAATAGATATTACACCATATTAATGAGTGTTACATTACAATAACTAAATAAAAAATTTATAATGTTTGTAACACTAGCTCCCTTTACACTGCACCCCCGATTCGTACCTTTTTCATGTGTTAATTATAGTGATTAATATCATATTAAATATTCTCTCTGTTACAGTAACAGGAAGTGTCACATGAAACTGTTAGTTTAACCAGTAGTTACAATGGTTAATTCAGTTAACTTTTATTATGTAGATATAGTTTACTTTATTAGCTTTTATCATGATTCATCCGCATTCCTGGGGAATCTATACTAATATTGTAAAGAGGAAAGATTTGTATGTAAGTATGTTTGTAACGAATTGGCTCAAAAAGTAATGGACCGATTTTAAAAATTCTTTCACCATTTGAATGCTACATTATTCCAGATTAACATAGGCTATATTTTATGCCGGGATAAGATAAGATCCCACGGGAATGCGGGTGAAACCGCGCGGAGCAGCTAGTTATAATATAAAATATAGCCTATGTTAGACTGTGATGATGGTTTTTAAAGATTACCGTATAGATAACTAGATCAATATGTGCTTTAAAAAGTAATAAGTAAGCTTTAAGTAATTTAAATTTAGAGCTACAATATTTAAAAAGACTAAGATGTTTTTTTTAAATATAGGTTTGCGTTTGACCACTATCTCACTTGATTTTAGGTGACGATGCGCCGGTCTACAATGATGCACGCTTACCCAAGAGTAAACTATGCAGCAGCCTCGAAGAAGTTTTTTATATATTATAGTTGTACATTTGTTTGTATATTTTGTACATTTGTTGTAGTAAACTATTTGTTAAATGTCGTTATTAAGGAAACACTGTGTATCTACCCAATATCTATAAATTAATTTAAACAGTAAATTAGATTCACTTCGGTATGGTTTTCAAAGTAGATGTTGCCGTCGCAAGTCATAATAAAAGGCTGAATTTTCGCCGCCGCTCGATGGTACTTATCTACTACTGAAGAGAAGTATGGTACTTAGGATTGGCGTTGGCGATAATAAGGCCTGAAGTTTATTCTATCAATTTATTTAAACTTAATTAATCAAATCTAATGTCAAAATTACTACAATAATTGTTCAAAAGCTTATCCTAATTTAATAAAAAAAAATACGTAAGACAAAGTCGCGAGATATTAAATACACAATGACCTAAATTTAGTAATATATCTATGTATACCTGATATCTCTCAGAGGCTCTTAGGAAGAACGGAGGCAGTGCAGCCAGCACAGGGTGCTGCACCAGCTGTGATACGTCCACGCCGTTTGGGAGAGACATTTCCATTATAAGTAGGTAACCTAATTTAATAAACTGTTCAAACAGCGGAACAATAAAAACTTTTAAACACGCGCGTTTAGTATCATCGTAACTACACAAAATAGTCTCACTTGAATAAAATGTAAAATTTTAAATTCCGCCAAACGTCAAAGTCCCGTTTCAAAAGTGGAACACGCAACAGTTAAGGCGACGTTCCGCCTCGCGTTGTAACCAACACTGTTGCTTCATTTTCGGCAAGCGTACAAACTGACAGTTGCCGGGGACGGGCTCGCCAGAGCGAGACGGCGTAGAAACGAAACGACACACTGTATTCTTGCAATAGCGGCGTCCCGTTCGCTCTCGAATGTTAACTGTATATGTTGTATCATCCGGTTATATAAAATGTTGTAAGATGAGAGGACCGGGAGAGCCAATGGAGGCGCGCGAGGACCCCGCCTCTGACCCACGATTGGTGTTCACAAATGCTGAAACTTAATTTATAAAGGTGACTTTTTTGAGAACCAGTTTTTGTATTACCGGACAAAGCTCTATTGAATGAAGCACAAAAAACACAATTATGTTTGTTATTCGCGTCGGGGATTCCGTTCTTTTTAATATTTATTGTTGGATGGTTTTTGTTTAATTGTTTAGACAGTGCGGTTTAATGCGCTGCCGTCTGATGCTCAATATGGAGTTTATTTCGAGAGCATTATACGGCAATGAGATCGTAACTAGCGATAATGTTTGTTGCTCGCATTTAGCTCTATTATCACGAATAATTTGTTGTGACATGCTGTTTGCATATTTTGTTGTTATATCTTGTCGGATGGGAACATCTGTAAATTTTGAAACTACATAAAACCGATAGCTACCACTAGTGTCTTATAGCTCTCAAGAGAACTTAGGTAAGTGCTCGTAAATATTTGAAAGATTGTTTAGACTGCAGGGGATAAATAACGTTAATTGATTATTTAAGTACCTACTTATATCTAATTGATTTGTTGTATCTACGCAACGATAATTAAAGAAACTGAACACCTCATTTGATTCTGAATGGTATTTGAAACAGACAAGTACCATTTGTGGTTTGATTAATATTTACGTTTGTAACACATTGAAATAAGACTGATTTTTGTGTCGACAAAACGAAACGGTCGCCATCTTAATTCGAAAATTTGAATTAAATTCAAATGTCGAACGTCACAAGCGGAAGGTGCGTCCAAATTGAAATATTTCAATTTACTTGTCGGCGGGAATTCGATTTAAATTACAATGAGAGGCGAAACGGGAGCCGGCAGGCGGCGGGCGTGGAGAGGGGAGGCGTAATTATCAATGTATAACTGAATATCTGCGCGTATTGTGTTTAAAGCCGATCGGAACTCGCGTATCTATAGGGTGATTGCCATTACCATCATACTCGTACCACTAGAACTAAAACGGCTGCAGAGTTCTAATTACATACCTATACGTTGATTGCTTATTGGTATCGAATGGATTATCTACTTTAATATTTGGATTGAATTTGTTGTACTTGTTTCCTCGAATTGGGCTGACCTAATGTATGATATCAATAAAAGATGTAGATATAGAAGTGACTCATTTTCCATCCATGGTGACAATGTGAGCCAGCATAAGCATAAGCCCATCCATAAGTTAACCTCTAGAGTTTAAGGTAAGGTAGGACATAACGACACTTTCGGGACGTTCATAATAGTTTTCTAATCATCCTATAGAACCCGAAAGTCTATCAGATCCAGGTGTGCCGCGGGGGGATGTAAGTGGGTCGTTGGGAGCTGGGACCGCTGTGGGTCGCACGGGGAGGGAAGGTCGTCTCGAGGCGCAAATGAGAATTCCGCAGCGCAACGATCAATTCGCGAAATGTTCACATTTCGCAAACGTCTCAACTTGGTTTGGTGATGTGGTATTTATTATTTAGTTTATCGATAAAATTTCTTTAATAGATCTTCCAGTTAGAATGGAAAACTTAGATTTTGGAACTGAATATAATATACCAAATCAACCGGTAGGTATATAGGTACCTACCTATTCAAAGATTAAATGACTATGTGACCAGCTTTTCTATAGGTACTTAAGTATCAAAGTATTTTTCTTATCTTTCTATAATTCAAATAAAAGAACCTTAGGTAACTATGTTTCTTTTCTCTATCTATAGTCATCTTTAAACTACCTATAGGTGATAAATAAAAAATAATCATCGATATCTACATCTAACGATGCCATCACTAGTGAGAGCGTGGGAGCGAGCGAATATCTTCGCAAGCGTTAAAATGAAATGTTCGCAATTTGAATATCGTTCCACTCCCTGCTCCCTCCACCCTCCAGCGCCTGCTACAACTCCGCGGGTGGAAGATGTCGCCAGCCCAGATGTAGTGTGTAAATTTATACGATCCAGAAAAATAAGTGTTAAATTTCATAACAGTTCCACGCAATCACCTGAGCTGGAATTTTACACACTTTTGGTTTTGTTGTGAGGGTCGTGGGAAGCCACTTGATAGGCCGCCGGATAGCGCAAGACCGGCCATCGTAGAGATCTTTGGGGGAGACCCTTGTCCAGCAGTGGACGTCTTCCAGCTTATATGATGATGATTATGATTACAATAACTACAATCTTGTAAAAAGCTTATTTAGGATTTTTTTTAATGTAGATAATCTTAGTAACGTATTACAATTAACTTCAAAAACGTAAACTTACCTAATAACAACTATTTTCTTTGAAATAAATTGAATAGAAACGGACTCCTGTATGTAAACTGATAAATATCTTCCGAAAAAAAAAACAATTTATCATAAGAAAATATCACTAGGTGAGCAAGTTTACATGCTACGTCCATGTAGAGTCGCTTCTCCGGATATTGTGTTGTTGAAGTAATTCAGAGTCTCGCGAGCGCTCTCCTCACTCACTCACAGTATATTATTACTCGCAGATATAACATGTAGGTTGGTAGATCCTTATTTGTGTGTTGTTCTTTTTGTTCCCCATCTAATTGCTTTCTCATCTTGACGTAACTTTTGGTCCTATTATTAGATTGTTAATTGTAGTAGTAATGTGTAGGAGTTACATAACAAAAGGTTTCTTTCACACAAAGGCAAGCATTTTAAGATATACTTAAGCATATAATTTTTAATATTTGCATAAAAAAGCCAATATCGTCACATGGTCCAAAAATATAAAAAAAAATGGAACCTTGCTGAGCTTGCTTTTTTCTCAGTTATTTTCTGAGTTCCGAACCGGTGGGAACTTCTGTAATTCGATCTTCATAACTGCCCTTCTAGAGCCTAAAATGAATAAATGGTTTTAACTTTGACTTTTGACTTCAAAGTAAAATTTAGATTGGTACGCGTTAGCTAGGTTAAAATTCTGATTGTCCTGATGAAACTGTATCTGCAATTATCACTGTTTTGTATGCAACGAAAGATTGTCATTTTGTATGTGTTATGATGTGGCAGTTGCACTTCAGAGTTGTCTTCTAGGCATTGTAAGTTTGGCAATACATGGCTGCCCTGGTTGCTAATTTCTATAGCCGACGCCTACATAAAACTAATTAAATGCCTTTACAATTGTCTTACTAACTTAAAAACTAATTAATTGTCTTACTAACTGAAAACATCTGCCTCTTATTTCGCAATGAAAACCACAAACAGCTTTCACAATAAATGATATAAAACTTATTTACTTAGACAACATTCGCCTTAATGAAGTGGCCACACCCACACATCTGTTACTGTAGCGTCGACCAATCGCGAGGCTGGCTACAGTTGCGCGCCCTCCCATTGGTGTATTGTAGCAGAGTGTTTGTAACAACTTGTCGAGGGCCCAATAAAGAATGTCGAAGCGGAACTGAGCCTAACCGAGTTGTAAGCTTGGGAGCGCCAATAAGGTTTTTACCTATACTTTCTTTATTACTACATTAATCTCTTCTGTGTTACTATTTTTTTTTACTTTAGGATACGCTTGTGTTTGACTGCAATCTCACCATGGTAAGTGTTGATGTGGCCGGTGGTAAGCACACAAAGCCTAGATGGGAACCGGTTCTCAAGTGCAGCTATCGAAACACACACGCGACGGATTTTCAACTTGAGGGTGGTAGCCAGCCAGTCGGGTAGTACAAAGTACCTACCCTACCACCGTGCTATGGTTTCCTCGCGATGTTTTCTTTCACCTAAAGCTCAAGCTCATTGAGTAGGATTCGAACCCACGACCTTCCGCGGTATTCGACGCCACTACCACTAATGTATCATCGCCTTACTACGCCTTTATCTGCGGCCAATAAAAGTACCTAAGCCTGAAATAATGTGATTATTAAATCGCAGGAATGCAATAAATAAAACATTTAGTAGATGGTCCAAAAATATTTAAAAAATGTAACCTTGCTGAGTTTCTTGCCGGTTCTTCTCAGTTGAAGGCTGATTTCCGAACCGGTGGTAACTTCTGTAATTCGACCTTCATAAGTGCCCTTCTAGGGCCTAAACTGAATAAACGGTTTTGACTTTGACTTTGACTTTGAAGCAGAATTTTTATAATGTCTAAAAGGCTGGCTCTCAAGTAGAACTGTCGGAACTCATTGGTAGTTATTTGGCGACAGATTTTCCTGTCTGCTCTGCCATTGTGTTAAGTTTTCTCGCCATGTTTTCTTTTACAGAGAGAAAATCAATGGTTTTAATAATAATATCTGTGCATTGGACGAAATATCTCCTCATAGAGGCATCCAAAGAGGGAACGCTTCTATCCTGGCTGGGAACCTTGCTGTACTACACAGCAGAGCTGAGCAGCAGCAAGACATAAGGTTTAAGGTAGTTTAGTAGAGTAGGATTGTAGGTTTATGTTTACTAAGGTAACCTACCTACACCATTAAAATACTCTTTTTCACTCCTCTTGCTCAAAAAGATCGTCATTGTGGCGTACCAGAGCGAAGAAAAAATAGCAATTCTTCCTCTAGGGAAAAAAGTTTTTTTATTTTATTTTTGTGTGTCAAATGACAATGAGCCTACAAAACCGAAAAAGTATTTAGTCATAAGTAGAATAATCATGAATAAAGACTCGACTTATTACTGTTTCATAAAAAAAGAACTTCATTTTAATTTTGAAAATGGAACTAAGATCGGCGATCTCTGGTGGAATGCATGCAATGTGTTGCGGCTACAGAAGAAACAAAAAAAAGACATTATAAACTACATATTTCATATTGTATTGGATTGTTTTATTTTCTCGCAATCGTAGTGAAAAGTTTAGTGTAACACACGGCGCTAAAACCCATTAAAACTCGGTTTCTATTTACTACCTCGTGTACAATGGGTCATTTTAGCTCCTTGTATAACAATCTACTATTGTTGTTACTCTAAAATTCTCTTTAGTAGGTAGGTATTAGGTATTTTCGAATATTAGGTAAGATGTTTAGTCAAAACTTACCTAGATATTAATAAAGAGGAAAGATTATAAAGAGGTGAAGTTTGTGAGTTAGTGAGGTTGTAGGGTGTAATCTCTGGATCTACTGAACCGATTTTGAAAATTCTTTTACCAATAGAAAGCCACGTTATTTGTGAGTGTCATAGGCTATATTTTTATCCCGGGGAAAGATAAAAACCGCGGGGGACAGCTAGTTAGGAAAGTAATATGGGCTATTTGATTGACCTATTTAGTAGGTATTTATTTAACGTCTGAAACCGCAGGACAAGCTAGTGTTGTACATATTTATAATATCTTGAATATAGGTACCTACCTAAGTAACATATAAAAATATTTATGTTCTATATTCAAACAACTATTATTACTATTTATATATTTTAACAACATCCGAAACACTTTTTTTAAATACCTAGTCATTCGAATAGAAATCTCACAAAGAGCGAGCTAGGCATATTATAGGTACCTACCCTAATACCCACCAGTTCAATGATATTATAAGTAAAAAGTTGTATATAGGTTATAAGCCCTCCACATAATATTTTTAAAGTTTAATAAGTTGCACGCTACATATTTTAGCAATACATGTTGGACCTGTTATGTACTTACCTTTAACATCTTGTACTACCATGTGTTAAGCAAATAAAATTTCATCATTTATCACGAACGGTAGGTTAAAAACTGGCTAATTAGCCAACTTTGACCTGTGACGCGTCGTCTGTCGGTGTCAACGCTGCACTTCACGTACCGAGTGTAATTAAACGTAAAAGTGACACAATACAATCAAAAATGCCATCGTGTGTTATGAGATGTCGTAATGTACCTAGGTATATATTCTGTGACATTTTTCACTCACGGCTTTCTGATCCCAAACTAAGCAGAGCTTGTAATATGGAAACCGTATGACTGATATAATACAGAACTATTTTTTTTTGTAAATCCATAAGTACCTGCTTAACTAGATAATTACACCCAGACTCAGGACAAACAGACATGTTCATGCACACAAAAGTCTGTCCTGGATGGGAATCGAACCCTCGATCTGCGGCGTGATAGGTAGTGTGTTAACCAACCACGCCAACCGGCCCGTCATAATAATACATTATTACGTTTTTTATATGTGCATTAGTGTGCAATTTATGGGCCAATTTTGAAGAGCGATAGGTGTGTAGGTAACCTATCTACACTTTTACTTTTAATATCATTGTACATGCCAGTTAGTTTATAGTAGTTGAGTTAGCAGTCCGCGGCGCGGTCGACGCTCGGTACTACTCGGAACTACTCGGTAGCCATCGTGCAGCGGTCGGTCGACAGAAATGGCGGCTGTATGTCAAAGCGACTCGCTGACGATGTCCATACACCGCCATCTGTGGGGATATTATTGACATAGCAGAGACAGCTTTGTGGGGACTTGCCTTTCCTAAGAATGGTGGAGTATTTTATGCATTAGATTTTACCAACCATTTTTTTTTATTCTCGATAAGCTTGTGTATGACTACAATCTCACCGTGGTAAGTGATGATGTGGCTGTGGTAAGTACACAAAGCCTAGATGGAAACTAGCTCTCAAGTGCAGCTGTCGGAAGTCGGAACACACCGATATGTGCTTGGCGACAGATTTTCAACTTGACGGTGGTAGCCAGCCAGTCGACTTAACCGTAACAAGTCAACTTGTTACTCCTCGACCCCTGTTTCATGTATGAGAGGATACCGAAGTAAGATGAAACAGGGTCGAGGAGAGTTTGTTTTAAGGCGATGATAGCTCAGTGGTAAGTGACGTCGGATACCGCGGCGAAGGTCGTGGGTTCGAATCCTTACAATGAGCTTGAGCTTTCGGTGAAGGAAAACATCGTGAGGAAACCACAGCACGGTGGTAGGGTACTTTGTAGTACTCGACTGGCTGGCTACCACCCTCAAGTTGAAAATCTGTCGCCAAGCACCTGTTGGTGTGTTCCGGCAATTGCACTTGAGAGCCAGTTCGCCTTAATAAGGTGTACAACACATTAGCAATCCCCTGGTATTGCCAATGTCTATAGGCGACGGTTGTCACTTACCATCAGGTGACCCGCCTGCCTCGTTGTCACTTGTTACATTAAAAAAAAAAAAAAACATGATTTTTGAGAAGTATTAAGGGCTGTAAAATAAAAATGATGATATAATTTAAAGGCATATATTAAAATAAAACTTTTTTAAAATATTTAGTACTGATATATCAGTTAGTAGGTCTAATATAAAAATAAAATATTTCGCGATCGCCATATCAACATATATATAAACTCTAAACAATGACTTGTAAACTATGTAAGAGTAAGTATGGTAAGTAGAAATTCTTCAAAGTTCCAGCAATTCTATCTATGAATTTGTAAAAAATATATCCTGTGGTAGGTACAGGTCTCCACAAATCTTTCAACCCACGTCCCGCTGACCAACAAAAACAGAGAACATATCGCGGTCGGCGGTCGGTGGGCGCGCGGCGGTCGTTTTGTCGTATTTTTTACTTTTAACTCTAGCTAGCCTCTTCAAGCCGACTGCAAGTGAGTTTGATCGAGAACCAGTGGCGTATGGACGTCAGCAGTTCACAGAGAAATGCCTTTTTCAACCCTTCCCGCCTATTTGCGTCGATGAGAGGGCTCCGTACATTTTTTGTAAGCCGAATGTTTGCAATGTAAAATAAACACGGCAAAAAAATCACTTTTGTTGTATGGGAGCCCCCCTTAAATATTTATTTTAATTTTATTATTAAAGTAAAAATACAACTGAGTATTTTGTGAATATTTCTAGTGCCTACTTTTTGCCATTATTGATATCGAGCAAAAAAGGGCAAAAAAAATCGCGTTTGTTGTATGGGAGCCCCCCTTAAATATTATTTTATTTTGTTTTTAGTATTTGTTGGTATACGGGCAATAGAAATACATCATTTGTGAAAATTTCAACTGTCTAGCTATCGCGGTTCTTGAGGTACAGCCTGGTGACAGACAGACAGACAGACGGACAGAAGGACAGACGGACGGACTAACAGCGGAGTCTTAGTAATAGGGTCCCGTTTTTACCCTTTGGGTACGGAACCCTAATAAATGCTAATCAAATGTTTTTGGCTGCAGACCGCAATCAATCTATTTAAGTAATGCCGTAAATCACATAAATACCTATAAAGAATATAAAATTAGATAGATTTCAACCAATTCTCAGGTTCAATTCTGTGAGCAACTTCACCTACCTACTGATTTTGACCTCGTAAAATAATAAATTTGAAAAAAATCGTTGTTAAATAATACCTATCAATTTCTTGTTTTATTTGTCCGGCATTGAATTACCTAACTATAAATGAATAATTTGTAAAAATATACCTCTTAACAGAGTCATCTAGTGGAATAAGAAATTACTAATTGTTGAGATAAATATATTAGTTCATGCTACTCAACAATAGACAGTGCTGTAGCCGAAATAAAGATAATAATAATACATTTCGACACAAGATGACGCTCTAAGACTTCGCGGCGGGAACTTGTAAAGTAACGTTGCGTTTTGAATAATATCAGTGGCGTTTTGTCCCATAAAGTTCGTAAATAGAGTGCCACCTGTCGTCGTACAGACGTACTATATTTAAATTGTATCACATAATTTTCAACAATATAAAGTTAGTTACACTTTTCATCAACAGATGTCACTATAATAAAAATTTATTAAGACTGTTTTCACTTAATATATCTAGATGGCGTAATGATTATATTATTAGTGAAACGTTTTAAGATAAATCTCATTATTGCTTTCTGTGCATACTGCATCTGTCATCGACCATGTTTAGGGATAAATGTTAGGGACCGCCTTCTGACTTACTATAAGTACCTACTTATAAAAGTGTGCACATCATAAGGATTCGAACCAACATGTCCGGATTAAAATCCCGAATAGAAGTCTGTTTTTTGCGGGGAATCTCAGTTAACATACGTTTCCATGAAGAATAACATCACGAAGAAATCAAAGTGCTAAAGAAATCAAATTCCAATTAAATCCGTAGAGCTGTTGATGATGACCAAAACTTCTGCATTCGTTATACATACGTGACTACAGTCGCCTATTGACATTAGCAATCGCCCTGGTATTGCTTGCGCGTTGTACACCCTAATACCTACACAGTATAAAGATATATACTTTAATAGTTTAAAGAGGTTAAGTTTGTGAGTTTGTAGCGGGTAATCTCTGGATTTACTGAACCGATTTTGAAAATTCCTTCACCAATAGAAAAACACGTTATTTGTGAGTATCATAGACTATATTTTGATCCCGGGAAACGATAAGATCGCACGGGAACGCGGGGGACAGCTATTTTACATAAAGACAAACACAACTGACTCTAAAGTGCAACTGCTGGAACTGATAGGTGCTTGGCGACAGATTTTCAACGTGAGGGTGGTAGCCAGCTAGTTGAGTACTACAAAGTACGCTACCACCGTGCTATGGTTTCCTCACGATGTTCTCCGTCACCAAATGCTCAAGCTCATTGTAGGATTCGAACCCACGACTTTCACCGCGGTATCCGACGTCACTACCAAAGTCTGCCACTGAGCTATCAACGCATGGATTAAGGATACCTACCTACTAGTATCCTGGAAAATCATTAGATTCATTGAACCTACCAACGTAGCTTGCTTTGCTACGGACGAAGCCTCCATGTTCGTATCGTACTTAGCTGCGCCGATACCCGCAATTGGTTCTCAAAATAAGCTATTGTAACTACCTTAATTCCCACGTAACTTGTTACTGTGTTTACGATAAACAACGGTCGGTCGCCTTAAACAAGCTGCGAAGTTTACAAACATTAAATTAGCTAACATGATTCCGTGGGTAGGTACAGTTCGTAGGTGAACAGTCAGTTATGATCAAGACGCGATAGCAACAACTCCTAGGGAGTTAGCGAGACTATTTGTTGAAGGTAATAAAGATTTTTTCATCTCCCATCTCGGAAAGAGTAGTTTCTTACTTCGATATCTGAGTGTAAAAGCCGTTTTTATCCGCTAGACGATAAAGTAGGTAAATTGAATTTAAAACATCGTTAAGTTTGTGAATTCAAAACATCATTAAACCTATTTACTTCTCCCTCCATGGTGCCGATTTTATCATCCTTTTTTAATTTGTTAAAAACTCAGACTCGGAGCCTTCTTGGTGTACATTTTCTTAATTTGCTTTGCACGCGCCATTTTCTTTTTTTTTGCATTTAGTCATTTCCTCGCTGTGGTGGGATGAAAAGTTACGTGTTGCACTCGAGTGCAAAGATTTTTCACCTCGTGCTCTTTTGATTCCCTCGCTAACGCTCAGGATTCTAATTTTTTAAATTGAGCACGCGGTTAAAAAACAACTTTGCACTCTTATATTATAACAAATAACTATTGTTTTCAGTTTCCTTGTGAGCATTGTTTTCTTAGTTACTAATTAGATTAGCAAATTCGCGATACTAATCCATAATTTTAAATTGGATGATCTTTTATGTAACTTTTTCCTTCAAAGATTTCATAGTCAAGGCTGCCCCTGCCACACGCGTCATACCTACTTGTGAACAGGTGCTGCTTGTGGGGGCTGGTCTGCTTGAGCTTTTGTTTACTAAGTCAGTCATAACTAATTTCAATAGATTACCTACTATTTTTGCCGCCTTAACACACAAATATTATCAGTGAGATTAGATAAATAATTATTGAATGTAATAGGTGTAGGTACTTAAGTTGTTTTTTAAAAGAGTACCTAATTGCTGAGTTTATTGCCGGCTCTTCTCAGCAAAGCAACCTTCCGAACCGAGCATTAGAGTCTGACTATTCATAAGTGCATGTGAAGGCCTATTTGGATGAATAAACATTTTATTTCAACATTTTCTTTCAAAGATTTCAAAGTCAAGTCGCTATAATATAAAAATTGTTACAGATCCCCTCTTAGGATAACCCCAAGATGGGAGGTATCTTCAAATTAACGCTGCTGGCTCTGATCTGCATAAAGATATCGCACGCAATGATCATGAGGAACAACGACCTGATGTCCAAAATGGTGTGGCATTTCCAGAAAGACAACAACTTATCTGCTGAACCTATATCGAGTATCACACCAAAACCAAACCTGATCAAACTGTTGCAGAGCGTTCTCTGCAAGAACTTCCCCTCGATACCCTGCGACCTGATCACACACGATGAAACTCTAAGGAGGCTCATCCAGAAATCAATACAGCAGATTAATCACAAGAAACTAAGCCTGGAAAAGACTACCGCTTCCCCCGGATACCACTTAACTCTATTCCCAGTAATAAACAGCGAAGATCTCTCGCACTATTTAGAGGAAAACGACGCTGGGTACTACAACAAGGGCAAGAAGAGGTTCGGGAACAAAAAACAGAAGAGCGTACAAACGTTCAATGTTTACTCTAGAGAGAAGACTTCAAAAAAGAAGAATAAAAAGAAGGAATCAAAACGAACGGCTCTCAACGGGAGGAAACGAATCAGGAAGTTCTATCCGCACAAAATAAAGTATAAGGATAAGAATATGAAGGAAGGCAGACATAATACTGAGGAGAAGTTGTCTACGTCGGTAGAGATACCAGATATGGCGCTGCGGAAGAAGCATAACCATTTCAATTTTAAAATGGAGCCTAATCCGCCGGTGTGGCGGATTGACTACATGAAGCACGGGGACCCAAACATCAACATGTTTGGTTACGAATCAGACGGGCTTAAAGGTAAGCTTATAAAGGCTGGACCAAATGTGATTGTAGACGAGCACCTGCTAGAGAAAGTTGCGAGGAAGGACGTGCTGCATCCAGATTTGTATATCAAGAATAATTATGTTAGGAAGAATGCCGACAGTTCTGATGCTATGGAATAAATTGTTATTCTTCTATTTATTGTTTTCAATGTCACCAGCAATATATTAATAAAACGTTTTATTAATCTATGGTCACCAGCTTCCTAAAATAAAAAGAATTATATACTCTTTGGTGTTCGATTCAAAATATTTTTTTTAAATGCCAAGAATAGAAATAAAATTACCTACGTCAATGCATGGCTGAATAGAATTTTGGACCTCGTTTCATAAAAAAAAAGTAAGCATGTTAAAAATTTTTTTTTGTCTATTCCTAGGAACTAAATAGGAAAATAAAACTTCTTCCCTTCCACTCCGCTCTATCACTAGTCGTCTCAGTACTCACAACTTTCATAAACATATCATTCTTCACGCAGTCCATCCATGCCTTCTTCGGCCTTCCTCTACCTCTATATTCTATATCCATCCACACTCCTGCTCAATACTCTTTTTGTTACATGTCTTTCATCCCTCCTCATGACAAACGGGAAAATCAAACACTGATAATAATTAAATATAAATAGACAAAATACATTTCTAGTAGCAATCGTTATTAACTACCGATATACAGAAATGATATGCTGTTATTAGAAACAATAGGCACCTACTTACGCAACATTAATTATGAAACGAATACAATCATTACCAACTCGCTAACTTTACAAAGAGATTTTACAACAAAACTCAATTATGACCCTTAAATCAAACACATAAGATCAAATACAATTTACTCAAAACGAAACATGATAGCCAGGGCCGGATTTAAGGGAGGGCAAACGGGGTAATTGCCCAGCGCCTCCACTAGAGGGGTCCCCACATAAATTGTACTTTTAAAAATGTATACCTTATTACAAAAAAACCTGAACTACTAAATAACCTATCAGATATAAAATCACAAATATTAAAAAAAGATTAATCTCGCAATAAATGATAAACATTGCAAGTAAATAAAATTTTTCCTGTTTGCAAAATAATTAGGAGCCTCTACTCTTTTGTTGCCCCAGGGTCTCCACTCCTCTAAATCCGGCCCTGATGATAGCGCTATCTCGAGTTCGCATTTATCTCGGAGTCAGAGAGTTCAGAGACGCGCGAGCGGTCGCAGAGTAACGATGTCCCGACCGATTCTTTCATCACACGTTCTAGACACATCGACAGGGCAGCCTGCAGCGGGATTATTTGTAGAACTTTACAAGAAGAAAGAAACCTGGACATTGTGGCACAGTTCTACGACGAATGGCGACGGTAGAATACAGTTTCCGTTCTCTAAGGATTCCATGTCAGAAGGAACTTACAAATTGACGTTCAAAGTCGGAGATTATTATAAGAGTTTAGACAAGGAGACCTTATACCCTTATGTCGAGGTAAGAACTATTATTATGTCATTAACATTTACTTATTTAAATAAATATTAAGAAGATACTTAGTAATTTTAGTGACATTTCTAATCTACACTACACTACCTACTGTTATAAAGAGGTTTTGTAAGTTTGGATGTAGGAGGTAGGTAGACCTATTCATTCAATTCAAGTAATTTATTTATGTATATGTTGGTAGGTGAACTGCCCACCTATCTCCCCCTTAAGTTTGTCCGGACACGGACACCTGTATAATAGTTGTATCTGACCCCTGACATTTCTCATCAGCTTCGTTCATTATTTTGTTTTTTTTTTTTATCTTTCCTGTATAATACTTATTTACAATCTTAGTCGAATTTGACCCCTGACATTTAGTTTTCTCATTAGCTTTGTTCATTTTGTTTTTTTTTTTTATTTTATCATATCATAAGAAGTTTATAAAATTGATCATCACATATGGATAGAAATATTTGAGCACTGCCATCTATATTAAAAATAAATAACTTACAAGTTTTAATCTCAACCACAAGTATCTCAACAAATAAAAGGTACAAAGGTGAACATTATAAGTAGCTAGAATTTAGATATTTTACTATGACGTTTTAATTGATATTTTATCTATTTTACAGATAGTATTCGAAGTGAAAGAAGGACAACACTATCACATACCACTGCTTCTCAGTCCATATGGATATACAACCTACCGTGGAAGCTAAAACAGAACAGAATTAATTTTAGGATAAAATAAATAGATATATACTATAACCTTTAAAACCTTGTCATTATAGTATCCAAAGATTTCAATAGATGGCGCTGTACTGAGTTTATTATAGTATACGAGGAATTTTATGTATGTTACGTTGATATATTAAATAAAACAGCAATTAAATTATACAATTATATATTTAAACATCAGTGCTCAGTGAAAACTTATATTCTAATGGAGCATATATTAATCCTACCACGTAAAACATAATGCGTAAATTACTACTAATTAAGAATTTGATTTTAAAATAAGTCTTTATTAATAGACTTATAAATTCCTAAATTAACTATGACAGTAATCTTTTTTCATAAAACTAGAAATTATCATTATTCAGGAAGAATTAACATAGCTACCTAAATCTTTAAGGCCTATCTATATTTAGTTTGATTCAGTAAGACCTACTGTAAACAAAATTTACTTTTGTTCATGTTATTAAGGTACAACAACTTCTTAACCATAATCAAAAACTTTTTTAATGCAGTATAATTATATAAATGCAAAATATATGTAGCTATCCTACCCTATATTTACATATTTACACAAACAAAAATAATAAACATAAACTACAATAATTTTAAATATCTAATTTAGAAGAAATCCTCAGGTTTTAGGATTAGCACAATTTAAGTTATTATAACTTCTCAATTTTTTTAATGTTACTAACCTGGTCTACATTAACCGAGGTGTTAAACAGATGTATAGTAATTTTTGAATGATAATATATGAAAACCAATTTATACATAAATAAATAACCATATTATTATTACAATAAGACTTGTCCGGAATTCTTAGCCGGGTTTGATAAACACATTACCTAAACCGCACTGATTAGGAAATTGAAATTTTGCAGTCTCCTATAACTTTTTAAAATTACTAGATACCTAGATACTATTAGAAATAGTAAGGGTGCCCAATATATAAGACTTAGCTGATTTAATCTGGATTTAGGGTGTGCCTATTATCGGCATATACATATATATTAAAATATACAATAATTTCAGTCACAGTGTAGATAAATACAGTACAGTTCGCGATGACAATATACAGGGTGTCAAAGTAGTAGGACAAACTTAGGGGGGAGATAGGTGGGCAGGTCACCTACCAACATATACTAAAATTGGCACCATGTTCGAGATATTTGGATATTTCAAATTTTTATGTATTGATTTTTTTAATTTTAGATAGGTATTAAAATTAGGTATTATTTTGTATATTTGGGAGCGTTCAAGTATTACGTAACGAATTTGGGGGGGAGGGAGGGCTTTGTAAAACGTTACGATGCGTTACAGGGGCGGGAGGGGGGTTTTGAACTACGCGTTATGTAACATGTTTTTTTTTACATTTTCAGTACTTTACACCACATATTTGTGACTTTTAGGTATAGATGCTCACTTGGTTATTACGTAACGTTTTACTAGAGGGGAGGGGGGTACAGAAAAACGTGACGTCGTGTTACTTGAGGGGAGGGGGGGTCAAATATCTCCAAAAATTGCGTTACGTAATACTTGAACGCTCCCTTTGGTAGGTAACCCACCCCTTTATCTCCCCCTAAGTTTGTCGTTCTACTTACCGGACACCCTGTATAACCTAAATAAATCATTTCTGCCGTTTTGTATGAAGATCAACTACTGTATTTATGTGTACTGAGCTTCAGTGTAGCACCTAACAGTATAAAGTAAAATCTACCTTATATCTATGAATATAAACAGCTATTTTGTAACATTTGTTTGGCACGATGACCGGCTGGCTGGCACTCTCTGTAACGTAAATGGTCACATTCGTCAGTAAAACGCAAACGCACGCACACCGTTTCTTCATTTCACCACAAGTACATCAGTCTATCACAGCTTGCCAATGTCTTTTAATGTTTATGTCCGATTTAAACTGCATCTTCTTGGCTATAATACTTGAAATGGAAACCCCAGATTTAATTAGGATGGCAACACTTTTAGCATGACAGGAAGTTATTGTATTAGGTCAGCATTTAAGATGTTTTTACGGGGTGAATGTTGCCAACTTAATACAAAATCAACTTTAAAGTGTAGATTAGTACTCAAAATATTTCATAGGTAAATCAAAATGTTTTGTGAAAGTTAAAAGCGCATAAAAGTATTGACATCCATAAAAAATGATAATTGCTGAAAGATACATCACAAAATGCAATCTTGAAAAACATGTTCAATTATATTTAGGACCATATCTTGCTGTCCAATACAATTACCTGTTTCAACCTGTCAATAAAACATGATTAATCATATAAATACATAAATCAACTAAAGAAATACTTACCAAGTTGTCGATGGGCATGTCTGAGGGTAGTCCATACATAGAGGGAGCATTGATCCGGCCACATCTATTGTAGTGAAATAAGAATCAAAACATTAGACAAAAATAATAATGCCAATGTATCCACAACCTTTGCAATATGCCCTTTATATCCACCATGGTAGGCTTAGTTTTGCGTGACAAATCCAATTGCTTGATAGATGAGTTTAGGGACAAAACGATACAAAGAAAAGATACACTGAAAAAAATACACGTTAAATTATAAATGATTCCCTGACACTATAAAAGTATTGACGTGAATCTTTTGAATGATTTGTAACCTATACTAATTTTGTAAAGAGGTAAAGTTTGTAGGGGGTAATCTCTGGATCTACTGAACCGATTTTGAAAATTCTTTTACCAATAGAAAGCCACGTTATTTGTGAGTGTCATAGGCTATATTTTTATCACGGGAAAAGATAAGAACCCACGGGAACGCGGGTGAAACCGCGGAGGACAGCTAGTTGAAAGATATTTCTGTCATAAGAGTAATCTAGGCTAGTATTATAAAGAGGAAAGATTTGTATTTTTGTATGTTTGTAACAAATAAACTTTCACCATTAGAATGCTACATTATCCCTGAGTAACATAGGCTATATTTTTATCCCAGAAAAATATAAGATCCCTGAATATTAGCAGATAAAATAATACCATGGTGATTTTTATGGTTTTCTATAAAAATAACATACATTATTTTTTGTATAATAATCAACAGGTATAAAATTTACCTACAAAATTTAAAAATAACACATTATTTTTTGTATAACAGGTATAAAATTAATATACACAATTAATATAACAAAAACTATAAGATTTTGTCTATCTATCTATCAATTCTCTTTCTAATCGCTTCTGGTTAATCCCCAAAATGGCTGGACCATTTAAGACGGGACCATTTACACTGGATAGTTGATGTTATAAGGAAGGAGAAATATAAGCAACATTTTATATTAATCTGGGAAAAGATAAGATACAAACAGCTTGTATAAAACACATACAGAGACAAGACTCAGTATAAAGGTTGGTTTCTAATATAACAATAGAAATCAAGGTAAACTGACCTGTTATCCTTGAACCTGCAAAATAAAAAATTAGTAAACATAATAATCAAGAGTAAACCCACCTAGGTATCTTCCTGGCCAACCACTTCCTTATATCTGGCTATCATTAGCTTCTTCACAGTATCTCTATACGTTTCCCCGGGGGTTGGTGTATAAATGCCTCGTTTCTGCCCCAGTCCAGCCAATCCTGGCCTTTGTTCCGCCTCAATTGGGGCTATTCTCCCTTGCTCCTCTTTACCTAACCCACGACCTTCAGACCAGCCCATTTTCTGTAACATTTTCCCACCAATAGTGTCGACGACTGACGGCGGAGGGTGCGACATGATTGGCGGAGGCATCGCTTCGGAAGACTCATAGCGCTTCCTGATTGGTGTTTCGTCTTCCCCGAACTTCAACCGTCGCTCTGCTGCCCTGTCTCTATATCCATTCGTCTGTGGTAATAAATCGTTCTTTTTTCGAAACTCCACCAAGTTTTGTTTATGTAGGTCAGATAAAGTCTTATGTTTGTTAAGTACTTCAGCTGATGGGAAGCGCCGTTTGCAAAGGAGACAGGTGAGTTTCGCCCAGTCTATAATGCCATCGTCGTTATCTACTACAGGTTCTGGAACCTTCTTTATGAGGAAGTCATCGCCTCCCGTCATTGGTGGTGGCGACAATTCCCTAACGTGAGTCAAGGAAGGTCCAGCTCCTAGTACTGAGAACCCTATATCCGCGGATCCCTTGCTCGCTGACGTATCTAAGGGCTGTTCCATCACAATGTTGCTCCTCGCATTATCTTTCTTTTGATTCAGAGTCCGCGCCCACCTCTCCATGTCCTTGGCAATCTTTTTAGCTACTTTCACTTTATCCTCTTTATCTTTCTTTTTCTTTTCCTCTGGTTCTTTCACTATCGTGTTCTCCATGGTAGCTTGAGGCGGGTTCGGAAGTTTAGCCTGATCTGTGTTCTGTTGACTTTGAGTAGCAGCAATGTATGTTGAATTTGTTGAGTTCCAGTACATGTACTGGTTCAACTGGCTGTTGAAAAAGTATTGAGTATTACCATCATAATATAATCCTGTTGCCGGATCATAATAGTAACCTGAAGTCTCATCGTACATAAAAGTTCTAACATCAGGAGCAGAATATATAGTTTTACCATCACCGGTGGGAACTTTCATAGCATGAGCTTGAGCTGTGTTAGCAACAAACACTGGAACAGCTGCCGGTGTCCAGGACATGTTTCGAGCCTGTGCAGCTGTTATGGCTGACTGAGCAACTGCTGCTGCTGCATTCACTCGATCAGCCTCAGACAATGCTTGTGATGTACCCGTATAATTAGCTTGAGTGTAGTATGCTGAATAATCAGCATTTGGTGCCTTCTGCACCTTCTTAGGCTCATTATAGAAGCTAACAAGCACCTCCCGGTTATCAATCTCTAGAGGTGGATGTAAAGACATGAGCTCGGTATGAGCGGCTGTGGAATCAGCTATGGAGTTGAAATTAATATAAGCGAGGCACTTGGATGCTCCTGTTAACGTTTCTCTACCTATAGTTATGCCTGCTATAGAATCGAGAATTGACTTTGAACATCTTTCTTTAATGGCCTCTAGAATCTTCTCCTCTGTAGTTAGGGCATCTAATCGCCTGAACAAAAGTCGTTTCGTTATGCCACTGCTCTCGGAGATGTTAGACCTATCCCCTTCGCCCCCATACACTATCCCCTCGGACCTCTTGCCCTGACAGGTACGTCTATAGCAGATCTGTCGCCTTTTGAAGTTATACAAGCCACATTTACAGAACCAATCCCCCGGGGACGCATTGATGGATTGGCATTCGTCATGTGTGTCCCTGGACTCGTACTTGTCGTACTCGTGGCTTCCAGATCTACTGCTGGATCTCGAGGTGCGTTTCTTATCATCAGCGCTGATTGTCGGCGGGGACGGAGGCATAGGCACCTCCCGATCGTCGTCGTACCGTTTGGGCGACCGACGGCGTTCCCTGTCTCGTTCGCGATCGCGGGACCGGTCGTACCTCTCGCGGCGCGGCGCCGATGGGTGCCGGTCTGGGTCGCGCTCGCGGTCATTCCGGTCGCGACGTTCACGATCGCGTTCACGGTCGCGATCGTGCCGCTCGCGGTCGCGGTGGTGTCGTTCACGCTGCGGGGGGGAGGACCGGCGGTCGGGGCTGGCGCTCCGCCGCAGCTCCCACACTGGTGACCGACGCCTGTTTGCCTCGCTCCATCCGCTGTTCACTTCCCATCTCGAGTTCCGCTCGTCTCGGCCTCGCCACGACATCGCTGCCTGCGAACATCATATTTAATGAGATGGCCGTACTCACAAACCGTGCGTAGCCGTGTTACCCCGTTGCTCGATGGTGGCCTCAAGAAACCTCGTTCAACGACCTTCATCCCGTCGATTTGTTTACCTGCTGTAGCCTTCACTGCGCTAGTCTAGTTATCTTTATACACGGACTTTGTACACAACACACGTATACACAAAAGCACAAGATTAGTGAAATATTTTATCGACATTCATCTGTGCAACAAACCAAGCAGCCATTTCTCTTTCTCTTACTTTTTTTTTTATAAATTTCATTCATGACCATAGATAGATACAAACAAGAACTATGTATTCTAAATGGATAGGTAACTCTAAATACCTACTTGAAGCAAATACCTATCAATTGCGAAAAAGAGAAAGATAACAACTACGTTGGGACAATCTCTCTTTCTAACCCTACTTAACCTTAATGAAAGAAAGAGTAGTAATTAGAGTTACCTATCGATTTAGAATACATAATTATTGGATACAATACAAAGTCTATCAGTCGCATACATTTTCTTCTTTTATGTTATAGTCACATTCTCACATTCACTGTAATGTCTAGTCCTCGCCCGTACATGTCCACCCTGGTTTTAGTGAAATTGGCGGCTGTGGCACTTGTGCACTTAGTTAGATTGATCTTTATAAGAGAGAACACCACCGATATTTTATTTAATAAAACTCAAAATACACCCATTAAATGAAAATAAAACGAAAACGCAACGTCACTTCGCAAGTTCCCGCCAAAAAGTCCTTTTGATATTTTTTTATTTAGTGTTGCCAATCATACTTATTATTATAAATAATTAACTATAACTTATTATTAGAAAAAGCGCGGGAAACGGTCGAACTGGCGGGATCGTTTTTAATTTTCTCTGATTATTTTATAACTTTTATTAATTCTGGGATCAGATAAGTAGTATATAGTGTAGTTTTATCCTTAATTGTGTGTATATATTTACTTTAAGTGTTTATTTGCTGCTATATAGGTAAGTTTCAAGCTACTTATTGACTTCTCATGACTGAGCCTCCCGACCCGGGGGGCTTAGTCCCCCCGGCAGCGGGTTACTATGTTACTATTAGAAATTCATCTGGTATAGACACGGATGGATCTGTATCCGAAAATTCTCAGCGTTCTTTAAAACGCAGTAGAGCTTATAAGGTATGCAAGCATTGCAATAAACGTAAAAAGAACAGCAAAAGTGGTTCGGTTTTAAATAAATCTGACTGTCAATG
The DNA here is from genome assembly GCA_951361185.1 of Ochropacha duplaris. Classification (NCBI taxonomy): domain Eukaryota; kingdom Metazoa; phylum Arthropoda; class Insecta; order Lepidoptera; family Drepanidae; genus Ochropacha; species Ochropacha duplaris. The sequence continues at coordinate 410,665 of OX592712.1, read as the reverse complement.
CACATTTATTGAAACAAAAGACAAGCAAATTGAAAGCTTACAACCATCTACAATAGATTCAACTCCCCCTATGGCACCACCACAGTCCGGTTCTGCCTTAAAAATGTCAATAGATTCCACAGCAACTTCACAAACAATTTCAGTTAGTAGGTCATTATATACAACTACAGATGTGGCTCCATTTGTTATACATGTTCAAAAAATTCAGGTGTCTCTTAATGATGGTACCACACTCCACCCTATCACATTTGGTAATTATCTTAAAAAACATAAAATTAATAACATAATTAATGGTAGTGTAAAAAGAATTGGCCGGAACAGAGTATCTCTTTCTTTTTCGGATTTCACAGATGCTAACTCATTTCTTACTCATAATAGTTTAGATTTAAATAAACTTAAGGCTTTTATTCCATCATTTAATGTAACAAGAATGGGAATTGTTCGTGGTGTTCCATCTGAATGGTCACCTGAAGAGGTGATTGATAATATTTCTGTACCAATAGGTTGTGGCAAGATCCTAAAAGTAAGACGTCTTAACTATAAAGTTATGGTAGAGGGTTCTCCAGTATGGAAGCCTTCCCAAACAGTTGTACTAACTTTTGATGGACAAGTTTTGCCTAAGCGAATTTTTATGTGTTACAACTCTCTGACTGTAGAACTTTACTCTTATCCTACAATACAGTGTTATAATTGCTGCAAATACGGTCACACCAGAGCTCAATGTAGATCCAAACCTAAATGTTTTAAATGTGGAAAAGATCACTCGGGTGACTCATGCACTATTGAAAATCCATCCTGTTGCATGTGTGAGGGTCTTCACTATGCTATAAGCAAGTCATGCCCGGAATTTGAAAGGCAGAAAAGAATTAAATCGTCAATGGCTGAAAGTTGCATATCATACTCTGAAGCGCTCAAGTTTCACCCTCCAGTTTCTAAATCATATGCTGATGTCTTAATTTCTGATCCTAACAAACCTCAAAATTTCGCTTCTCAGCCCAGTCAACATTTAAAAACATCTTATAAAAAAACTGTTTTTCTGAAACCACGGTCACATTCTCCCTCATCACATGGGTATGATCGTACTGCTCATGATCAATTAACCAAAGAATATAATGTTCCTCCTCCTATTAATAATGGATGTGCACTTACAAAAGACATCAATTCTACTGAACCCTCCATTATCGAAATAATCATATCCCTAATTAATGTACTATCCCAATCTTCCATTATACCGACCAACGTTGCCCCAATACTTGAAATTTTTAAAAATCTACTTCGCAATGGATCACAGACATGTAATTCAATGGAACTGCCGAAGCATAATGAATAAAAAAAGTGACTTAATTTACCTTATTAATAAATTTGAGCCATTTGTTATTGTTTTATCTGAAACATGGCTCAAATGTGATTATTATTTTAAAATTCCTGGATATAGCTGTCTCAGAGAAGACAGATCGGATGGGTATGGTGGGGTAGCTATACTCATCAAAAATATATTTTCATATACTTCCTTTGCCCTTCCTTCTCATAGTGATAACTTTTCAATTATTGCTGCCATCATTAATAATATTTGTATAGTTTCAATTTACATTCCTCATCCCTGCCCTTCTATTTTTACTGAAATCAATCAAATTATTTCTTCTCTTCCAAAACCTTTTATGCTATTGGGAGATTTCAACTCTCAGCATTGTTCATGGGGAAGCTCTAAAAATAATTGTCATGGAGAAGAGATGTTAGACTTAATAGACTCAAATAACCTGTGCATATTAAATGATGGTTCTGCAACTCGTCGCACAGAACCGAATGAGGGCATAAGTGCTATTGATTTGTCAATTTGCACCCCAAATTTAGCATCCTCCTTGTCTTGGTATACAATGTCTTCAACATTAGGTAGTGACCATTTTCCTATAATTATTTCATTTCCTTTCAGTATTAGCAAACAAAAAAAATCACAAAGAACTCCACGATTAAAATTTAGACTTTCTGATGTTGATTGGGATAAATTTAAAATCTGCGTAGAGAATAAGATCTCATCACTACCAAGTATTTTACATGGTGAAACAGTTTGTTCAGATGCTTTGACAAATGCAATTGTCAAATCAGCTGAGGAGATTTTCCCCTTGAAAAATGCACTTAAAAATAATATTCCTTCTCCACCATGGTGGGATAGTGAATGTACAGAAGCCATTAAAAGCAGAAAGCTAGCCGAAAGTACTTATTGTAATTGTATGACCCCACAGAATTTTCAAGCACTTTCAGACACAATAAGTAACACGAAAAAATTATTTAAACAAAAGAAATTTGATAGTTGGAGAAGATTCTGTTCCTCCATTTCTCCTGATACAAAAGCATCTGCTGTCTGGAATAATATACGTAGATTCAAATCCTCACGAAATAATTGTAGTGCTCCTTTTATTCCTCCTTCACTTGCTGATGAATTTTTTGACCATCTGGCTCCTCAGTATGCCCCACAAAAAGATATGGTAATGTCTTCATCATTTTCTGAAAGTATACACACAGATCTCAACTCTTTATTTTCAATATCTGAATTGAAAGGAGTACTTTCAGTTGTTAAGGATTCGGCTCCAGGAGTAGATGGTATTCCATATTCTTTTTTTACCAACTTAGGCGATGAGGCTCTTTTTTATTACTTAAATATTATTAATTCTGTAATGTCTTCCGGTAAAGTACCTACAGCATGGAAGACCCAAATAGTGTTGCCAATCCTTAAACCAAACAAAATACCATCTGAGGTATCATCATATCGACCAATAGCATTATCTTCAGTGTTACTTAAAATTACGGAATATCTCATAAAAAACCGATTGGAATGGTTTCTAGAAAGTAAGGATTTGCTAGCTGGTAGTCAGTATGGTTTCAGAAAAGGAAAAAGCACATTTGACAGTCTCAGTATATTTACTACTGATATACGGTTGGCTTTTTCTCGTAATGAGTCAATTCTTGCAGTATTTTTAGATATTAGTTCAGCTTATGATTCTGTTCATTTACTTGTCCTGAGAGACAAATTACGTAAATTAATGATTCCAGAGATGATCACAAACTTCATCATGAATATTCTGTCAGGAAGAATAATTACTTTAGATTCTTCAATTAATAATCCTTGTAGAACTCAAAGGTTACTATGGAAAGGTCTACCTCAAGGATCAGTATTAAGTCCGCTTCTTTACAACATTTACACATATGACCTAGAATCTTCTCTAAACCATACGGTGAGCGTATTACAATATGCTGACGATTTACTTTTATACTTTTCTGATCCATCAGTCAATAATGCCAATTCACACATATCTCTAGCACTGAAACATTTAAAAATCTGGATGGATAAAAATGGTTTAGACTTATCGACATCCAAGAGTACTGCAGTTTTATTTACAAGAAAGCGGATGCCACCTCCATTAAATATTTCATATAATGAAGAATCTATTCCAGTCAAAACCCAAGTAAAATTTTTAGGATTAGTTCTAGATTCAAAACTCACTGGCCTTCCACATTGTGATTATGTAGTGTCCAAATGTGAACGAATTCTTAATATGCTCAGATGTCTTTCTGGCGTTTGGTGGGGTGCCCATCCTTTGTCCCTAAAGCTTATTTATAATGCTCTAATAAGAAGTGTTCTTGATTATGGAACCTTCTTATTGATTCCTGGTAGCATGGCAGGCTTAAAAAAAATTGATGGTATTCAGGCAAAAGCTCTAAGAATCATAACTGGTGCAATGAAATCTAGCCCTATCAATGCGTTACAGGTCGAATGCTGTGATCCTCCTTTATTTTTAAGGCGCCAATTTTTAGCCGATAAATTCATATTTCGTATTTTACAGTTTGCAAACCATCCTCTTATTCCCAAACTTCAATCTCTTGCTGAATCATTAACTTCTTCATCATATTGGAAACATAAATCTCCCCCATGTCTCGTAACTAGCTATAAAAAAGCTATTGCATTTGAAGCACCTATTCATCGTACAAGCCGTCTCCCTATATTTAACTATCAATACGAAGCTTTAATTTCGTCGCCCAATATCTGCTATAACTTAAATATTCAGAAAAATGACAGTAATGCAAATGTTAATTTTAATTTTGAATTATATAACAAATTTCCCGGATCGCACTATATTTATAGTGACGCTTCCAAGCATGCATCTAGTGGGTATGTTGGTGTAGGTGTATATCATAGCCAGTATAAGATAGTCCAAAAAATTAAATTACCACCTGAAACATCAGTATTTACAGGTGAATGTTTTGGTATCCTTAAGGCTATAGAGTATATCCTTCTCATGAAACTTAAAAATACAGTAATTTTTACGGATGCCTTTAGCGTCCTACAAACTATAGATCGATTTCCATTTAAATCAAAATATCAATATCCTGTAATCCTTCAAGTTAGAGATCTTCTGTACAAATGCTCTGAAAAAGGTTTTTTGGTTAATCTCATTTGGATACCTGGCCATAGTAATATTAAAGGCAATGAAAAAGCTGATGAGCTTGCTAATCAGGCTGTGGAGTGTGGGGACCTATACCCTTATAAAAATTATTGCCATGACCTTGCTGCTTTGCCTAGAGTTTATCTCCACGATTCGTGGAACAAGCTTTGGACAAGTGGCGAACAATCTAAAGGTCAATACTATCGTAATATTCAACCACATATTCCTCTAAAACCTTGGTTCTTCAAAGTGAACCTATGTAAAATTTCAACATCAATTATTATTCGTATGCGTTTGGGTCATGTATGTACTCCAGCTCATCTTGCTAGACTTAATATTGTAGACAACTTTAATTGTGTGTGTGGTGACGATGTGGGTGACCTTAATCATTTTTTCTTTGCTTGTCAACTTTATGACCGCTCCACTTTCCTGGACAGCTTAATATCCCTCCGTGTCCCATTCCCAATAAATATTTCTTCTCTACTTTCTTATAACTGTTACGATATTTATAATATTCTATCCTGTTTTATTTTAAGTAATAATATTAAACTATAAAAGTGACAATTCTATTTTCACTTAATCTCATCCTATATCCCTTCCGTACTTTCCTGATCTCCTTATTCCTTCCAAATTCCCGAAGATAGGCATTTTTTATATACCATATTTCGTTTCCCCGTTTTTAATACTTAGACATTGGCAGAAATATCCTAAAAGGATGATTGCCAGTAAAAAAAAAAAAAAAAAACTTATTATTAACCACACTGAAAATTAAAACATAAATAATTATGAATTAAAATGCGAGGTGCCAACATAGATCACTAATATATAGATGGCCAATTTATTTTTATTTATACAACTTGACAGAAACTTCGTAGAAAATCTTTGTTGTTTCATAATACTTTATTCCGCCCCATACTCATTGCTGTAGTACTTAGAAGTGATAATAGTAAACCCCTTGGAACATAATAAATAACCTTGACCCGTATTTACTTAGACCTGATACACCTATTATATTATCATCTATTAAACCTGTTGACCTTATGTATTCGAGAATTACAATGCGGGTAAGCAAGCCAGCATTATAATATTTCGCCTTTGGAATGGTCATAATCAGTTCCTAAGTTAAACGCTAAACAAAACTAACTTCTACACAAAGTTCACCAACTTTCCTGGCATGTCATTAAATTTATAGAAAAGGTTGAATTAAATAAAAAGGTTTTAGTATAAGTTTATTAAATGGAGAATAAGTATACAAAGCATATTGGCTTATGAGCTATAGTCAAAATCAGATTCCAAGATCTGTACACGTGATATTATTGAATAAGCTTCATTGCTTTCTTCACTGTGACTGTTACTGTCCCTTACATGTATTATTAATTCTTCAAGATCGTTTTCAACAATACAGTCCCGGTCCCGGTTGTACTAGTGCTCAACATTTAGAACAAGATCAGTGTACTTCTACCAGTCAACACCAGTTGTGGATAAAAAATTGAATAGAATAGTAAATCATTTATTGACAGCAAAAAAATATAACAAAGGAGAAAACAAAAATAAATTCTAAAGAAATAATAGGTAATAAGAAAATTAGAAAAAAAAAGACAAATAATTTTTTTCTATTATTGAATTTTGCATTTCAGAACCTGGTATTCCTATATTTTTGCTTACTAATTTTCTCTTCGTCTGACTCAATGGTACAGTGGCAGCAAAAAACCATTCATGGTTGTGGATATGAGTGTATTTTTTTTAGAATTACTTCTGCCTTGTAAACCACTGCAGGTTCGGTAGATTATTATCTTTCACCAACCACATTAATTCAGTTTTTGTATAATATTCTTCAGAATAAATATTCTCCTGAAGCCATATTCGGAGATTAGCCTTAGAATCAGACATAGTAGGGGGTTTGTTGACTTGTTTCACATGGTAACTTGCATTGTCCATCTCAAGTACACTAGGTTTAGTTAGATTTGGTATCACCTTTTCTTCAAGCCATTTCATAAAGTTGGTAGCATTCATAGCATCATGGTAGTTGGCTGATTTAGTGCTGAACACCATTAATGCACAATAATCAAGGTAAATAATCTGTCTACCTTCTAGTCTCTTTTGATCTATAGTTCTCAAGAATCTGGGTCTTAAATAAGGTGATTCACAAGTCGACATTTCATTTTCTTCAAGAGTTTTCAACTTCTTTACTGTTTCCACAATTTTAAGTTTTGTCACCTCGTTGTTGATACTTCCTGGAAAGTAGATACACCGTGAAAAATATTGTGATTTTTACATAAATTGACGAAAAGTATCATGTTGATTAGAAATTTAATAATAATAAGATTAAAAAAATAACCTAAAAGTGAAATGATTGAATCCAGTCGTCGTATTTTCTCTGCAGATTTCTGAATCAAATCACTTTTCACGTCTATAAATTTTTCAATCATAGTAAATAAATGATTCCTCGTCGAACTTTTGATAGTTTTTGGCATTATTTTAAACAAAACCAATGAAAATAAGATGCACGTAAACACAAAATGACCGTCTCAAGTGATCTCAAGCAAGCAAAGAAAAGAAAGAGTGAGTCATAGAGGAGAGTAATATAACAGTGAGTACAAAAAGAATATCGATAGTCAAGGCAAAACCAATAGTAACTGCAATTTATCGATAGTATTACCATCTTTCAATAACATCGATACTATCGACAGTATCGATAGTGATTTTTAAGCAATACAATTTTATTGATGACGGCAATACTATCGATAATATTGATGTTACTGAAACATTTGAAACATTCCGAAAAGCGAAGTTTTTATTCCAGTGGAGAATTTATAAATTATTGAACAATATATATAATTGTTTTTTTTTACTTTTCGAAGATTGTACTTTTCAATATGTTTGGAAAGATTTGATTGTTTGTTTGTTTGCATTGAATAGGCTCCGAAACAAATGGACCGATTTAAAAAAATCTTTCACCATTGAGAAGCTACACTATCTCTGATGAACATAGGCTATATTGTATTTTCAAAAAAATAGGGATCCTTACTAAAACATCAATAATGTAACCCGAGGTGTAAAAAAACTTGAGAGGTGTCAAGGGACACCCGGATGGAACGAAGTTATATAAGTTATATAAGTCGAGAGAGTATATATATATTAAATATATATAAATAGAAATGAAAATATCTGGCTTGCTTTCTATAACAGAGAGAGAGAGAGACAGACAGAGAAACATGTGCACGCCGCACAGCTTACAATAGCACACCGACACAAAAGTGTCGGAGACAATTTTTCGTGAGATTTTTTTCCGTCTAGCCCCCTTTCACAACGCGCGCAACAAATTACCTAAAAATTTCATACATCGCGTGCGCTGCAATAACTGTTGATGATAGAACAAAATAATGTACTACGACTTTGTAAAACACATTATTATCTACAAAAAATGTCGCGACAGCATATGTCTAGCTATTATAGTTATGTCACAATAAGTGGTCTTTTATTTTAAAAAAATAATTGAAATGCCGGCGCTAGAAATGGTTCTTTATTTGTCCCTTGGTATTAATCCTTATCAAAATCAATTACTTCATGTTCAAGACTGCTTCCAATACCTTTATATAACTTTTTGAAATATTCAATTCAGACATTCCATTCGAAAGATATCACGAGTTTTAAAATGTAAGTATTAGAAAACTGTCGCGTGGTCGCCACTCACCCCGCTTAGCCAGCTAGGCAGCACCATAATATGCGATGTAGGCGTAACTGGGATACGGGAGGGGAGAGTAATAAAGGACGAAGACGAGGAATAAGAAAGGATTCTTCGAAATTCATTGCCTAAAGGGCTACAAAAGGGGTACGTGGGTGAAACCACAGGGCGGACAGCTAGTAAGTTTAAAATACACTGTTAACTTACCTCTATACATAGCTTTGAGTATACTTACAATAGTATCGAACAATCACTGACAATCGATAGTCCAAAACTATCGGTACTTTAGATAGTATCAATAGTTTTTTAGTTTTAACGGCAATTTTGCAATACTATCGATACTATTGGATCAAAAACTATCGATAGTGTCGATGTATTGCCATCATCAATAGTATTGCTTAAAAAGTTTTATCGATAATACCGATTGTATTGACATGTGGCGATGCTATCTATAGCACTATTGATATCCTGAATAGTTTACGAGGTCAACTGATGATTCTGCAACACTAATGTAATCACTACGTTTACTAAAGTTCGAAACGTCAAAGTAACTATATTGAGAGTCCTAAAATGTTGCCATACTTAAAGTTTAGAAAATAATTCGTGGTCAGCTTTCGTTGGCTAAACTGATAGGTAATTCTAAATACCTACTTGAAGCAAATACCTATCAATTGAGAAAAAGAGAAAGATAACAACTACGTTGGGACAATCTCTCTTTCTAACGCTACTTACCCTTAATGAAAAAAAAAAATTTTCGTTTTATTTCAATTAAATTCGTGTATTTAGAGTTTTATTGAATATATTTATATCAGTTCTATATTTGAAAGTATTTTCTTGAGAAACTATATAATCATAAGTGGATTTTGAATGCAAAAAAGTAATTTTTCATCCCATATTCAGTAGAAAATATAACTTCCATAAAATCCAATTTATTTAACGAAAGTTTGCAGATGTTGAAAATCTGTTTAGATACTCACCGATTGATTAATGGAATTAATAATTACTACGTACAACATAATAAATTCCTTGAATCGCTTTTGGCCATAATATGTACATTTTTGGATACTCACTGAATAAAAATAAAATAAAAAAAAAAAGTACGAAATGACCTACATAATGAAATATTAAAAGTGACATATAACCGATACAGGAACTATTGTAATAATCTAATTAAAAAGTTAAAAAGAAGATATGAAAGAGAATTGCTTGCAAAATCAGTAACCAACAATAAGTTACACTGGAAAAATATAAAGAATATAACCTACTCTAATAAATCTAATAGCCAAAATATGGAATTACTAAATATTAAAACTACTCCAGTAGAATCAGCAGACTTTGTAAATATTGGTAAACAGCTTGCGCAGGAAATTCAATCTAATGAAGATATAGACCCTATCAATCGCTCGATTCCAACGCAATCGGATTCTTTTGTCCTGTTAGACACTAACACTGATGGAGTGGATAGAATACTGATGAGCCAAAAATCGAATAGTGCCCCTAGCTGGGATGATATCTCAACAAGCTTTTTAAAATATGTAAGGAGAGATATTGTTCCAATTATTACCCATCTCGTTAAATGCTTCACAACGGGCATATTTCCAGCCCCACTAAAACAATCCATTGTCACACCAGTTCATAAGGGTAGGGACAGAGACGATATCAGTAACTACAGGCCTATATCTGTGCTACCATCTATATCAAATATAATAGAAAAGATTTTAAATAACAGATTATTGAACTATCTTAATAAATACAACAGACTATACACATCCCAATATGGTTTAAGGCAGGGAAAATCTACCGAAGACGCAGTTACGGCATTAAGTTCGTTAGTCACTGAGCAACTCGACAGTGGAAATAAATGTTTAGCTGTTTTTGGACCTCAAAAAGGCTTTTGATACCGTCTCTGTCCCAATCCTTGTCAGAAAACTGGTATAAGAGGAATCCCTCTGGATCTTCTCATAGATTACATGTTGAACAGGGGGCAAAGGGTTAAGTTGGAGCAGTATACTAGCACGCTTTACTGAGGTACGCCGTACGAAACCTCGGCGTTTCGTACGGCGTACCTCAGGGAAGCGTTCTGGGTCCTACATTATTTCTAAAGTACATTAATGACCTTTGTGAATTAAAATATTAATAACGCAAACGTCTTCTCCTACGCCGATGATACCGCGGTTGTCTTTTCTGGGAATTCCTGGCATGAAGTTCGCAGTTCTGTTGAGATGGGAATGACCCAAATATCTAATTGGCTAATTAGTAATCTGCTTACTCTAAACACATCAAAAACAAAATATATATGTTTTAGTATCTGCAATCGTACACAACCAGGCGAAGATTTTAGCATCAGAGTACACACATGTCGCAAAGTTCATGATGCGCACTGTAATAAGTGCCCCATCATTGAAAAAGTTACTAAAACCAAATATTTGGGCGTTGTGTTTGATCAGAGAATGTCCTGGTACCCACATCTAGAACAAGTCACTAACAGAGTTAGAAAGTTAAGCTGGATCTTTAGGATACCGAGACATGTTGCCCCAAGAACAGAGTGCAGAGACAGTGCATATTCAAAAAATCTCTTTGGTGCAATCCATCCTGGTGTACTGTATACCTATTTGGGGCGGCTTTGCTAAAACTAGGTTCATAGAGGTGGAGCGAGCTCAACGTGCTTTAATAAAAATAATGTATTTTAAAATTAGAACTTATCCTACAAATAATCTTTATCAAGATAGTAATTTACTTTCAGTTAGGAAATTATATGTCACTTAAATTGTCCTAAAAAAACATAAATAAATTCCCTATGATGCAAGCGTAGCAACAAAAAGAAGGAAGTATATGGTAGCAACAGTCCCTCATACCAAAAGCAAGTTTGCAAGTATGCCATTCACCATACTATCAGGTAAACTATATAACACCATAAACAGAGAAATAGATATATTCTAAACAATACTATGAATGCAAAAAAGACATAATCAAATGGATAAAAACACTTAGCTATGAACAAACAGAGAGTCTCCTATAACAGTTATAAACACACTCACATACATACATACGCACACACACACACATACACAATTCTTCTGTAATAAAAGAAATAGTTATATGTAGACTTTTTTATTAACTTAATTATTATGGATATGGAGAGCGGGGTCTCCTATTATAGGCATTGCATGCGTAAAGGGAGACTCCAGTTACTGATAATTGTAAACCAGTTCATTTTTACTGAAATAAAAAATTATTATTATTAAAAAAAAAAATGAAACCTTTATAAACAGAAAAATATTTTATTGTTGGTCACAATTTTAATGAACTTATTTAAGTAATACAATTGTGATTTAGCCTCCTAATAAAATAAGAAACATTTAGCTTAAAATAAATAGACGAAATATAACTAAGTAGGTACCTTTGATACTTTCAAAATAAGCTTATAACACTGTATTGAAGCATAGCTGCTATAGCCAACCTATAGATAAAAAATATACATAATAAAATGTCACCCATTTTATCAATCATTTAATTTTATCTCATTTTCGCATGATAAGAATGAAAGAGTAAGAGTGATTTGAAGAATAGACAATAATAATGTTGCAAAAACATCGATAAAAAATACATCGATATGATGTCAACGATAGATATTTTTAAAAGGTGTTTTGTGCATTATTAAAATGTTTATTGCAACACGAATTTGTAAAACTTTGTTAATATTTGTTATACATATATTACATTGAGCTTTAAAAGTGTCTTTTTTGATGTAGAAACATTACAGATTAATCTTAGCTGCCTCTACATTTTCTTTACCCAATTCAGTGCAATCATTGTAGGTATTGTCCTTGCCTACTAATTACAGTATTGAAAACCTTTCAGAATATGGTACTAATAATAATGATTAAATAATCAATATTTTTAAAACAGTTGTTTGCAATTCAATCTATTCAATTACATTGTAATTAATGTTAAATTTTTTAACAATGGTGGAATGTATTTTGGTTTATAAATTATAATGTCTAGTTTTACATGACGTGCAAATATTGGATTAAACAAGGTACGCACACAGAGCGTCCAAATATATATTTTTCGTTCTACGATTTTTGAATGCATATCATCACCTTTCTATCATAAAAAAATCGGTCAAGTGCGAGTCGGACTCGCGCACCGAGGGTTCCGTAATAGAGTCTCGAGGTTTTTTTTTTGGATTATGTTTTCGATTACCTTAATTGAGGTTGGTGCCAATGAAGCTAGACCTCTAAGTTGTGTCGGCGCCGATACAACTTAGAGGTCTATCTTAGTTGGTGGACCTATGTATGTATATATACCCTTTGATTTTCAACTTTTTTTGAATTTTTCCTTTATTTGTGCTGTAAGACCTTGCTTTTTGCCAAATTTCATGATTCTAGGTCAACGGGTACTACCATATAGGTTACCAAAACTTATAGGGTACTTCCGGTTGACCTAGAACTGTCAATTTTGGTTAGTCAGGTCTTACAGCACAAGTAAAGGGAAAATTCCGAAAAATAAAAAAAGTTGAAAATTAAGGTAAATTTTGGTACCTACAAGTTTTCGCCAAAATCTAAATTTGCCCATATCTTTTTATCGTGTTGACTCAGGACCTTGATTTTTATACATCTAATAGGGACTATAGACCTCAGTATCTGGTATAAATTTCAACTTGCTAGGTCCACCCGTTCCTGAGATAATCGGTGGTGACACACGGACAGACAGACGGACAAGAAAGTGATCTTATAAGGGTTCCTTTTCCTTTTGAGGTACGGAACCCTAAAAACGTTAAACTGTTTCATGCCCTACATCCCTTTTGAATCTTTCATAATTTGCTAAGTAACGTATCAGTATTAAAAAAAATAACTATCCCACTCTTCAAGTCTAGTCCTAGTCCTCCTCTAACGTAAGCAAAGTCACATCACTTAAAAAGAATAAGTTAATACCCAGAAGCGTCAGATCTAATCCCTTCTGCCCATCAGCAAGTGTTCCCTGAGAGTGCATATCTCACGTTCAATGTTTTCCCTCGCTGTTGTCTCGAAACATTCAAACTCGTATGTATGGAAGAGTTTAGGAACTTGAGCGAGTTGATTAAGTACCTGTAAATTAAGAATTGAAGTAAACTTAATAATATAAATAAATTGTTAAACAATTGAATTAAAAAAGCCAATATAGTCCAAAAATATTTAAAAAATGTAACCTTGCTGAGTTTCTTGCTGGTTCTTCTCAGTTGTTGTCTGACTTGCGAACCGGTGGTAACTTCTGTAATTCGACCTTCACAAGTGCCCTTCTAGGGCCTAACCTGAATGAATGGTTTTGACTTTGACATTGAAACGAAATATTGAGGGAAACGCTCCATTATGATTTTTAAATGATTTCAAAAAAGGAGGTTCTGTTTTCGACTGTATGTATCTATTTTTTTTTACCTATAATAGCTTTAATGTCTTAATTGTCACACTATCTGAACTTATAACTGTGTTTTGCAATAGAGGTCCTATTGTGTGTGAGGGCGGGGAATTTTATTGAGGAACTGAATGGTCAGTAACACAGTACCTGTCCTTCACTTCACTCTCCACCAGATACTAATAGTTCAAGTAAAGAAGAGTCACGGTATACCTACCTTGATCCTAAGTTCCACGTAGTTTTTAGCACTGAGTGTGGAGTACTCGGCGCGAACAAGCTTCGCGTGAGCCTCGTACTCCTCACGAGACGCACCCATTACTGCCAGCTCGCAGTCGCCGAATAACTGTAGATCTCTGGAAAAGACAAGTTTTGACTTGTTACGTGGGTATCTTTATGACAGGCAAGATATTGTCTGCACTTTATGAGTATGAAAGTCTTTTCTCCAAGTATTGCAAAGAAGAAAAAGCTGCTCATGCCTTGGCCGCACTCATAGCTATATCGCGAAGCTTCAGGCACATCGCTCCGCTATCGGTAAACTCTCGCACATCAAAGGATTTTATCGCGATGAACTCCAATTGCGCGGCCACATTCCATTTTGTTTTATGCGTTTATACATCGCGATAAACTTTACATCGTGCATGATGTGACCGCGACGATTCGCCGTAGACCGAAGACGAAGTTTATCGGCTTCATGTTATCGCAATGAGTGCGGCCTAGGCATCAGTAGTACGAGTGGTGTACCTGAGCGGCGCCGGGCCGGGTGGGGTGAGTGGTGGTGGTGGAATAGCGGGCGGGGTGGGGGAAGGCGTGGGTGGTGCCAGTCCGGGCGTCGTGGAGTCGACGGTGGAGTCGGGAGAGGCCCTGCCCTCGGCCGAGGAGCGAGCCGTCCGCGCCGTAGCAGCAGCCGTCGCGGCCTGCGCTTCCGCCGCTGCTGCTGCGGACGCTGCTGCAGCCGCCGCCGCCGCAGCCGCAGCCGCCGCAGCCGCAGCCGCCGCAGCTGCCACAGCCGCCCCCAGCCCCGTGGTCACAGCCCCGCACGCACACGAGCCGCTCCACTGCTCCTCGTCATCCGTCAGCAGTGCCAGCACGTACGACGTCAGGTCTTGCTGACAATATAATATCACACTGTTTGCTCACTTTGATCGTAAGTGATATGAATGACGTGATGAAGGCTTTGGATCCAAATCATACAATGATTTTTAAGGAAACCATAGCACTGTGGTGTGTTCAGCCAGTTGCACTAGAGAGCATTGGCTTTACCCTGGCATTGCTAAGGTCCATAGACTACGGAGTCATTTACCATCAGAACAACTGTTTGTAACTAATGAAAAAAAAAACTTTAGGAATGCGCACCAAATTTTGAGAGACTTTGTTAGTCAGTTGAACCGAATGGCTTCAACTCAAGGTACAGGTAGTCTTATGTAGAGCGATTTACTCATCATCAAAAATCGTAGGTCTACTTGTCTAAGGAGGATAGCCAATGGCATCCTGGTAACTATTACAAAGTTACCTCTGTAGCAGTGATCGCAGACGGCGTGTTAAAGACCTTGATTTTTATTTTCAAATCAAAATCGTTTATTCACATGGGCCTCAAGAAGGCACTCATGAAAGTTAATGACTCTACTGCCTGATTCGCAAGTTTACAGCCATCCCGAAAAGAACCTGGCAAGAAACTCGGCGGCGTTATTTTTTGTCAAAAATAAATAAATCACTTACTTATTCTGAACTCAACATTTATTCGAATGTGAATTTATACTTTGCAAAAAATCTGCTTGCCTGAGAACGATATTAAAATACCCTGGTCCTGGTACAACATGTCCCCATGTTGCCAAACATAATTATGCTCTGTTTAGTACCTATTTATGCGTCAGTTTTCTGTTTACGCAGAAAAGTCACATTGACCTCGATAACTTTTGATGTGGTATTTTTGCATAGCAATTTATGGTAGCAGATCTTCTATTCTTATTTTATAATAATATTTGTTTCCTATTTTACACTATTTTTAGAGTTAATTTTGGAAAAAAAAATATGAACGTTCTTCTTCCTTAGGAGGTTACTTTCCAACAACTCTTTAACCCATCTCATTTTTCAACATAAGTGCCTAAATACAAAATCTTTTCACTACTTTTCTCCCACTTAAAGGTAGGTACTTATGTTGTTTAGACTATTATGATTATAGGTAGTACCTAATAAAAAACAAGGTCATCGGATTACTTCTCTAACAAATACCAAGAAAACCACAATAACTGTATAACAATAACTGTACCTGACATAACACATTCAATACTCACAGACTGTGGATGCTGGTGTAATAACTCCGCTAACAACCGCACTGCGAGCTCCGTCGGCGTGTGCCTCAGGACTATAGCCAGTTTGAACGCAGCGGGCTGCATCACGTCGTTTACGCCTTTCGCTAGGAGATTCTGCCACACGCCCGCCTGCGACACATCGATGTATCATCAAACATGGGAATCGTCCTGCTGACGTTACGGAATGATACCTAATTGTTGTATGCATGTGTGGGTGAAATCAGGTATTATACATAGAACAATCGCGTTGGATCAATTGAAGCATCGTGAGGTGTATTCAAAATACTACAATATGGGTTTTGTATAGCACGGTGGTACTTTGTAGTACTCGACTGTCTGGTGAGAGCACATGTAGCTGTCGGAACACACCAGCAGGTGCTTAGCGACAGATTTTCAACTTGAGGGTGGTGGAGGGAGCCAGCCAGTCGGGTACTACAAAGTACCCTACCACCGTGCCATGGTTTCCTCAAGATGTTTTCCTTCACCGTAAGCTCAAGCTCATTGTAGGATTCTACCCACGACCTTCGCCGCGGTATCCGACGTCACCACCACTGAGCTATCATCAGATTATGGGTTGATCTCACGCTCGGCTTGTGTGCTAGTCTCCAATAAGTTACCTGATAAGCGACGCAGTTCCTGAGCGAATGCCAGAGGGTGTCTGAAGGAGAGGCTTCGACGATCTGCTTCCATGCTTCATCGGAGCCTGGCGCGACGAGTGTGACGCAGGCCTGCCGCCACATGCGCGCTGCCGAGCAGCCTTGCCGCTCGCCGGCCGGGACTGCACACGAACAAACACACATCAATGACAATTATGTAAAAAGGTGTAAATAGGTTAGGTATAAACGCTACGCGAGCGGTAGGTTAAAACCTGGCTAATTAGCCAGCAACGGATAAACGGGCCCACTTTAGGAACCGATTCCAATTAAAACTAAAAGTGAGTGAAAGTGAAAATATTTTTTTGCGACATTACAAAAAAATAGCACAAAACATGCAATTGTCACAAATTGGCTCCAACTCAGCATAATACCAGTTGTTGACCAGCGCTGATCATCCGTTGAAGCCGTCGTGTGTATGACATATTGTCGATTCTGTTACGTATGTCATTTTAACTCTTTGATTAGTAGAGATTCTAGTGATCAACGGTCCACTGTCTGCGATTTAACCAACGTTTTCGAGGAATTAAACTAGAGGCTCGGTAAGATGTCCGTTTTGACAACGCCATCCATTCTGTGTGCCAAAAAGAGACAAGCACAGCGAGAGAGAGGGACGCTCTCTTGTCAAAACGGCTATTATAGCGTGCTTACTATCAGTGAAAGAATTTTCAAAATCGAATCAGTACTTTCGGAAAATACCTCCTAAATCCAAACATCAAAATCCAAAAACAAACATTGCCTCTTTATAATATTGTAGATTTGTAGATATTTATTATTGATACCTACTAGTTTGGATTACAGCTGATATTTAAATTTCTTTCTGGGTCAAGGCTGGGTCAAACCAATTGATCGATACAATCTCATTAAGTATTTAATTTACAATTTCCGTCTTTATTTTTATTGTTTGCAAAATGAGTACCTAATAGAGTTGTTCTGCCTCCAAGTAGACCATCACATCACCAGAAACTAGAAAAAAGGGAACACCGTAGATATGTTCTCTTTAATCTACGCTTAATTATGAAGATTCCTTGATGACCCTTATCCCTAAGCTGTGCAAAGTTCATTTTCATATCACTGACAGCAAAACATCGCATACATAAAATAAAACAATAGTGAGAGATATAAACTTGAACGCGAGAACAATATTCACTTTCTACGTGTCTGCCTACAGTGCTACAGTCAAGTTAGTCATGTCATGAGACATTGTAAATATTACCTCCCACATCCGGTTCCTTCCACCAGTTAATCGCCAGTTTGAATGGAATAAGGCCGCGAAGCCGACGCCACAGCTGTGATATAAAAAAAAACATGAATTATTTATTACGTTACAAGTAATAATTTTGTTTGCAATTGTCAAGGCTAATTTGGTACGTATTGTCACATCTGCACTAATTAGCGGAACTGATCTTGGAACATTATGACGTATGTGTTTTTTTTCTGTAATCTTTGGTTCAAAGCCTACAGTTTAAAATTATGAAATAATGTTCGATATTTATTCCACATAGAGTTAGTAACATAATAATATTGTTCTAAAAAACGAAGTGTTAAAAATAAAAATTCTATAACAAGGAAAATAATTTATTCACGTACTATTCAGAATTATTTTAGAACTCAGATAAAAAATACATAGGCACGTGTTATTAAAGCACCGTACAGCTATGTTTCGAATAGAATGTGCAATGTGTCTCTACCTTCGTAACTGAATTCAAAGAACGTTAAACATAATCAATATTTATAAGGTGGTTAAAATAATGGCTACATGCGTAGAACGGAGTTGTTAAAAAAAGAACTGAATGTTACTCACGTGAAAATAAAAACAGGTTACTCCTGCCTGGCCACTTAAGATAAATTATAAAAGTGTTCTATTTTTGAACGTGACAGGCGCGTAGGGCGCGCTCGCTCGAGTGTCATGGCGGCGCGGCGGTGGTAACGCGGAGCCGAGGGGAGGCGGGCGCAGTGATGTGTAATGTACGGTGCATTGCACGGTATATCGACAATCGATGGTGTGCGGAAACCCGCTGTGGATGTAATTTGTTAGCGCTTGTAGTAGTGCAGTGCGAAATTGTTTTCACTCGCGTGCTACCTCAGACCAATTGCTTCACTTCATTGGAGACTGTTGTTTACGTACGCTCCTACCTTTTTTAATTGTTCTGTGCGTGCTACCCTATATATTTATGATTGTGTTCCACCCCTTGTCTAAATATATAGGAAGGAATTTAAAGGCAACGGCAATCTACCGGCTATTGGCTCGTAGCTCGATTCGATGAAGCATTTTGTTATCCATCCATACTAATAATAATAATTATAAATGCGAAAGTGTGTCTGTCTATCTGTCTGTTACCTCTTAACGCTTAAACCGCTGAACTGATTTCGGTGAGATTTGGTGTAGAGATAGATGGAACCTTGGAGAAGGACATAGGGTACTTTTTATTCCTGGAAAAAATAAGATACATCGGGTACGCGGGTGAAACCGCGGAGCGGAAAACTAGTTTATTATAAATCTTTTCACGTACTTACTTACACGCTTTCTTTATTATCCCAAGACTACGATATAGTACCTAACACAAGAGAAACAAAACGCCAAAAAAGAATTCAAGACACATCTGATCACAAGTCTAGATAAACGATGTTAATTATGCCACATGTAAAAATAGGCTTAACATTTTTGCGACCTGAGTCATCACTTCAGAATTATATTTTTATTACTGTTACTAGTTTTTTTGGAGACAGTAATTAAATATGAACGTAATGGGTTTTAATGACTATTATTTAAACTAGGTGTAAATAAGTGAACGCGATAAAAAATAAGTATATTTAAAAATAAGTAATAATTAAGTATTTATGTAGAAAAATACAACCAAATTATATTATTTATATTCAAGCCATTTAAACCATCATTGGGAAAAATATCGATATCTGTTTATTTTAAATAAAACATACCCAACACTATTTTGTAAGGGTGGGGAATCGGAAGAACGCATGCGCGGACGGAGGGCTTTTGTAAAAAGCCTCTAGAATTTTCATTTTTCCAAACTAAAACAAACCTTATGTCGGTAGCAATAGAACACAGGTGCTATATTTAAATACAAGATCTATGTATGTCGCCAATCAATACAATGTTTTAAGACAACGTAATAAGGTCTATATTGTTGTCAATCGATACGTATCGTGAGTCATCGCACGTCACACGCGTGCTCAGATTTGCTGAACTTGAAATAACTGACAGACAGACATAATAAGAAACGGAGGAATTCTTCGACGTACTTTTATAGTTTATTTTAGGTAGTTTTTAGATTAGATTAGTTTTAATATAGTTATAATAATGTAAATATTTTATTGATTTTATATAGTGTTCCTTTATATAAAATTTTAATATGTTTTTATAAGAAACCGGTCAAGTGCATTTAGGGCCATACATAAAATAAGATTCTGTAGTAGATTTTACCTAATTTGAAAATTAGTTTTTTATCGCATAATTTGCTCTACATTTTTTTAACTTTTGTATAAGCTTGTGTTTGACCGCAATCTCATCATGGTAAGTGATGATGTGACCGGTGGTAAGCACACAAAGCTTAGATGGGAACTGGCTCTTAAGTGCAGCTGTCGGAACACACCGATTTGTGACAGATTATCAACCTGAGGGTGGTAGCTAGTCAGACTTGTACCACCGTCCTATGGTTTCCTCACGATGTTTTCCTTCACCGAAACCTCAACGCGGATCCCTCGGGAGCGCGGGTGAAACCGCGGGGGACAGCTACTAATAAATAAATAAACAAAGTCAAAGTCAAAGTCAAAACCATTTATTCAGTTTAGGCCCTAGAAGGGCACTTATGAAGGTCGAATTATAGAAGTTACCACCGGTTCGGAAGTCAGCCTTCAACTGAGAAGAACCGGCAAGAAACTCAGCAAGGTTACATTTTTTAAATATTTTTGGACCATCTGACTATATTGGCTTTTTTTTCAAATGTTTAACAATTTTATTCTTAAAGTAATACAAAAATACATAAAAAATTATAACCCGCATTAGTTACCTACAATGTAAACTAAAACAAAACAAAAAAAAACAGAATTTCATAATCTTTATTCAAATTCAAAACAAAAACATGAGCAAAATATTCTTTTCAAAGGCAATTGCTTTTAATAATTACCAGGCGCTAATTAAAACCTTTTTTTGTCGCAGCGGAATTCTGCGTTTGAATGGTTGGTAATTAGTTTTCATTTCAAACGTTTACTGAACATTCTCGAAATTTCCATAAAGAAAAGAAAACTATCGAATTACCTAGTTAAATTAATAATTAATTAATTAATTAGTTCAATCGTACATTTAGCAAAATGTACTTCAAAACAATTTTAGCTAAGCTAGTACTCAATCGGATACAGTTGGTCCCACACGTTGAACCTGTGTTCGAAGAGGTTCTGATGCACCGTCAGTTGTTTGTCGACGCGGAGGTAGTTGCGTTCCTCAGCCTTCATCACGGGCCACGCCAGGGAGACCAGCTCTGGAGTGTCTCCTCGAGGATTTGGATCACTGGATAAAGAAATAAGATAATGTTCAGGTCGGCTCTAGCGTATGTAGCGCCCGGGGAATAGACAATGGAAAGATGTATTTAGTTATTTTTGTTTAACTCTTGGATAAGCTTGAGTTCGTCCGCAATCTCACGATGGTAAGTGATGATGTGGCCGAAGGTGGTAAGCACACAAAGCTTAGATGGAACCAGGCTCTCAAGTAAAGCTGTCGGAACACACCGATAGGTGCTTGACAGACGGATGCTAGCCAGCCAGTTGCGTACCTACTGCAATGTACCCTGCCTACCACTGTGCTATGGTTTACCGATACCGAAAGCTCACTCAAGCTCATTGTAGGACCCGAACCAACGACCTTGGCCGCGGTATTTGACTTCACTACCACTGAGCTATCATCGCCTTAAAACATAGTGCTAGAGTTTGTTGTTTACTAAGTCACTCAAAACTAAAGTCTGTATAATAATTGCGAAAGAGTCTGGACTATTCATAACTCAGTGGTAGTGGTAGTGACGTCGGATACCGCGGCGAAGGTCGTGGGTTCGAATCCTACAATCAGCTTGAGCTTTCGGTGAAGGAAAACATCGTGAGGAAACCATGGCGCGGTGGTAGGGTAGTACCCGACTGGCTGGCTACCACCCTCAAGATGAAAATCTGTTGCCAAGCACCTATCGGTGTGTTCCGACAGCTGAACTTGAGAGCCAGTTCCCATCTAAGCTTTGTGTGCTTACCACCTTCGGCCACATGATCACTTACCATGGTGAGATTGTGGTCAAACCCAAGCTTATCCAGAATAAAAAAAAAGTGTCTGCAAAGACCTATTTTTACAAAAAATATTCAAGCAGAATTAATCAGTTATAAGGCATCGTGACTGTACCCGTATCTGGCGAAGTTGTACCATAGAGCAGTCATCTTGTCGACCATCTGTGAGTCCAGGCTGTTGGACACTGGAATGTCCGGGAAACGGAATGGCATCGACAACGTGTAGATCAGGTCGTCTAGGTGAGATGCACCTGTATATAAAAACATCATCATCTTAAGATATGAATTCTGTTTGAATACGTGCTCCGCCATCTTTTATTGTTTTTGAAATCCTCTCCATCCAAAGGTTGGCTGGTAGAGATTACTATTAGTAATAAGGCCGTCCATTGTGACACTTAATGTTATCTTTTTATTTTGTTTTGTTATTTTTATTGTGTATTGTACCAATAAAGAATTATCTATCTATCTATCTATCATAGATACCTCTAGGCTTCATAGTGATGGGATCTTCGTAGAAGCTGTGGTTGCCGATGTAATTAAACAAGTAGTAGAAGACAGGCTCCGACGAGTGTCGACACATCAGGTTAGCCAACCTATAGTAAATAGCAACATAAATTCAGCTAATTGTTTGTTAATGTTTATAGGTGACGATAGTCGCTTACCATCATGTGACCCGACTGCTTGTCAGGTCAGGCTACTGACACACAAAAGATTGGAGTGGTCAGCGTGGAGGTTAGGTACCCGGATTGCCTTTTTTTTAAATTAAATATAGGTATCGCGTTTGACCACTATCTCACTTGATGGTAGGTGACGATATGGTCTACGATGGTGCATGCTTACCTAGAAATAACCTATTCACTTGAAGACTCCCAGGTTGTAACTATCTGACTATCCCAGGGGAAACAGACTCAGGCATGTCTGGATGTCGCAAAGCATATACGTCTAAGGATCTACACATATAACTAAGCTCCCAGTAATATACTCTGCCATCTTTCGACAAATTTTGAAACTTCGCTGTGTTTAAGTATTATAGCGCGCTATTTAAATTTCCATTACATCTAATAGATGGCGGTAGTAGTTCTATTTATCCACTAGATTTTTTCCGACATCATCAACAATCATCTCTGCCAATTCACACAAAGCCTAAATTAATTATACACATATACCTTCATCGTGAATCACTCTATCCATTGTTGAAAACCGCATCAAAATCTGGTGAGTAGTTATTGAGTTTATCAGGGACAAATACACAGACTTTGTTATTATATGTAAAGATAAACCAGTAGTATCCAGTAAGTTACCTGATCACTCTTCTGAATATCTATAGCTAGTTGCACTTGAGAGCCAGTTTACCTTTAAGGCATTGTAAATGTGTCGCTAAGCACCTGTTGGTGTGTTCCGGCAATTACACTTGACAGCCAGTTTGCCTTTAAGACATTGTAATAAGGTGTAAAATACATTGGCAATCCCCCTGGTATTGCTAATGTTTATAGGCGACGGTAGTCACTTACCATCATGTCAATTGTGGCATAAAAAAGGGTAGTCCAAGTACTCACCTATGAACAGGAAAAGCAGTTAAAGAATCTCCATAAAATTTTCCCAGTCTATCAGCAGTGACGTCATCGTTGGCCAAGGGTTTGTCATCAAGGTATGCGAGTCTGAGTCGACGCGTCACTTCAATGGAACTGTTCCTAGGTAGGAGGAAAGAGATTGGGGCTATGCGGTTCCAATCATTGTCCATTTTGCTGCGGAGTGTATCGTTATTTAGGACATCTGGAAAAAATCGGCTCCACTGCACAATAGCGCCCGCTGATTTGTTGGGGCTTCACTTGTTTTTTTCGTGTACTCTTCGTTGTAAGAACTTTCACCAAGGCTTTTAACGCGATAATGCAGTTTTCAAGAAAAAAAAAACCTAATGTTTCAAAATTTCTAACTAATTCACGTATAAATACCTATTATTTTTCCTTAAATTCATTTAAAAGATCTTTTCTATTCAGAATCAACATGGCCCGATTAGGTTAGAAGCTAGTGGTTATTTTTTTTTATTAATTAGTTAGAAATTCTTGAAACTTTAGGATTTTTTTCTCGAAAAATCGAAGCCCCAAATCAGCGGGCGCTATTGTATGCTTCCAATGCTATCACAATTAATTTTGTATTTGCATTAAAAGTTTTAAATTATTCATTCGTGAAAGTTGGTTAAACTCAAACTCAAAACTCATTTATTCAGTTTAGGCCCTGGTAAGGCACTTATGAACGTTACAATTGACTCTACCACCGGTTAGATAGATAGACTACATATTGATGGGTTAAGGAAATTTCAAGTAAAAGAAAAAACGTTACAGCAGTACTTGCACGTTCGATATGGTTAGATTTTCCAAAATCTATTTAAATATGTAATCTTGCCGAGTTTCTTACAATATCTTTTTTATTGAAGACTAATTCCAACCCGAAGGCAACGCGCTCGTGACGCCTCTGTTGTTGCAAGCGTCCGTCAGCTACGGTGACCATCACGTGGGCCGTAAGCTTGTTTGCCACATAGTGGTAAAAATAATGCCCCCTTAATTCTTAAATATGTAGCGACATCTACCTTTGCGGCGCTTCAATAACCTACATCGCGCTTACGAAGTTTTCCATGCGATCAGCATATACATATACAAGGTTCCAATATCTACAGTTGGACCGCGGTCTCCAGGCACGATGACCTAGCCTGGCGGAAGATCTTCCCTTTTCAATGGAAGAGTCTAATACCTCGCTCCTCCATAAAAATTTGATCTCTGAATCTGTGATTTTTACTTTAAAGGAGCAAAGTTCTAGCAAGTTCCAACAGCCGGCTGCATCATTGGAAGCATATGAAGATAGATGTTAATGATGTACTAACCGTAAGCTTTCCAGAAGAATTCATCTCTGGTTTGGCTGATGATGTATGGGACCGCATGGATTTTGCCTTGTTGGATGGCATCCATAGGATCCATGACAAGGAAACGCTCCTGTCCAAAGTCGGGTTCTACCACCGGCCCCCATACTCGTTGGGGGTCGGAGCCAAACTCCTGGGAAAGACGTACGGTTATGTATAATTAATGAATAGTTTGGTCCATGTTACGATGGAGCTAGAGCAGTTTCACCCACGTTCCCAAGGGATCTTATTTTTTCAGGATAAAATGTATCCTTCTCCAGGATATAATCTATTTGTGTGCCAAGTTTCATCAAGGTGATAAGGTGTACAACACATTTACAATCCCCTGGTATTGCTAATGTCTATAGGGGACGGTAGTCACTTACCATCAAGTTACCTGTCTCGTTGTCACATGTGAAATAACTTAAAACGTGTGTAGATACCTATTGATGGCCATTTAAGATCACAAAATGTTCTTACTAAGAATCCCAGCTTGGACCCAGCGAGTTCTGGCCAGGTCTTAGTCTTCAGGCAATTAATTAATGTCTCCTTAGAAGTGTTTGTGGAACATTGGACCATGTTGGCCTGTTTGTACACCACATCCATCAAGTGAGATGGAGTAGGGACCTTTGAGGTGGGAGAACCGCTCACTGATATTGCCCGGTGGAAGAGACCTGGACAGGGTAGTTGAATGTTAGAACAACCAGCAGTATAAATAGCTGAGCAACTTCGAATTTACAAAACACCTGTAAGGCGATGATAGCTGAGTGGTCGGATACCGGCGCGAAGGTCGTGGGTTCGAATCCTACAATGGGCTTGAGCTTACGATGAAGGAAAACATCGTGGCTGGCTACCACTCTCAAAACTTTTCACATACGTGGTACTTTACGTTATTGCAGCAAATCTGATAGATTTACCTTTAGACATGGGTGAGATGATGTGCAGCATGACGCTGGTAGATCCTGCGCTGCACCCAGTAATAGTGACGAGGTTGGGATCTCCACCAAACGCTGCGATGTTGCGCTGCACCCACTTGAGTGCTGCCACCTGGTCTTTGAGCCCGTTGTTGCCTGGAGCTAGCTCGTCACCCATGCTTAAAAAACCTTGAAGAAAACAGAATATTTCACTCAATGAGACTTGTTACCATGCGATTGATATTAGAGATGCTGACTGACATATCAACGTGTTGTACATCTTATTACAATGCCTTAAGGACAACTGGTTCTTTAGTGCAACTACCGGAACACACCAACAAGTGTTTGGCGACAGATTTTCAACTTGAGGGTGGTAGCCAGCCAGTCGAGTACAACAAAGTACCCTACCACCGTGCTATGGTTTCCTCACGATGTTTTCCTTCACCGAAAGCTCAAGCTCATTGTAGGATTCGAACCCACGACCTTCGTCGCGGTATTCGACGTCACTACCACTGAGTTATCATCTCAAGTGCAACTACCAGAACACACCGACAGATGCTTGGCGACAGCCTCTACTGTTGCTTGGAAAACCAGGTCTAGGCCGTTATAATGTTGCACAAACTTTTTCGAATATACTTTTTACCCAGAGAACCAATTCTATAGTTGATGGTAACCATCACGAGTTGTCTGTCGAGCAGGTAGTTTGGACCAGCGACAATGCTGCGACCTGACCCCGTGGAGAAGCCTCCTTGGTGAATGAAGAATACTACTGGTAGTAATTTGAAGCTGCAACTGTCAAATTGACATTATCTAAAAATAGTAATCTATAGAATGTAATAATGACTGAGTTAGTAAACAACAAACTCAAGCAGACCAGCCCCCACAAGCAGCACCTGTTCACAAGTGTGACGCTGATGGATTATGTATTAATTAGAATCTACTTTTAACCCTGTTAGTTCAGTTAACTAATTAAAAATATAAGTTAAAACTTTTTTTAAAAACAAGCTTTGGATTCAGAGTGACGTCACTTTATTTTTTGAGTTATTCTCAGCAAGCCCTTTCATTTGATACCCATATTGTAGGATTACATTAAAAAATAGTCCGCTATCTTAGGTGTTCCGCCATGTTGGATTTAGAATGACGTCACACAGCTGACCATGCATTGTCGTCCAAACTAAACGTGTATACAACATTTCAGCTGCTTCAAAATTGAGTAGCAAGATTCACCCCGGACAAACATACATACATTGCAAGTTAATATATATTTTTTTATTCTTTATAAGCTTGTGTTTGACCACAATCTCACCGTGGTAAGTGATGATGTGGCCGAAGGTGGTAAACACACAAAGCTTAGATGGGAACTGGCTCTCAAGTGCAGCTGTCGGAACACACCGATAGGTGCTTGGCGACAGATTTTCAACTTGAACCCAGCCAGTCGGGTACTACAAAGTATCCTAGCACCGTGCAAAAAGCTTGTAATAACCCTGCGATAGGTACTTACTTTTTATCATAAGGAGTGTACACATTAACTGTGAGACAGTCCTCTGTGATGTAAGTTCCTGGTGCTGCTGGCTGAGGACACGAGGGACCTTCGTCGCTGGCGTTCACTACACCATTGTATTTGTGGATGGGCTGAGGTGGCTGGAAAAGACTTGTCAATGTGGAGATATCTTTAGGAATCATTGGGCTCTCTCTGGAGTTAACATTCCTGTGGACATTGTTCACATAAAGGTACTACTTTGAAGGCGATGATAGATTGGAATAAGCTTGAGCTTTCGGTGAAGGAAAACATCGTGAGGAAACCACAGCACGGTGGTAGGGTCCTTTGTAGTACTCGGCTGCCTGGCTACCACCTTCAAGTTGAAAATCTGTCGCCAAGCACCTACCGGTGTGTTCCGACAGCACTTTCGGTCACATCATCCCTTACCATGGTAAGATTTTTGTCAAAAACAAGCTTATCCACAATAACAAAAAAAATATTTAAACACCCAGATTCAGGCCAAAAGTCATGTTTTTGCAAACAAATTCCTATCCTATATGGGAATCGATCTACGGTTAGTACGAGTAGAGCCATAGTGACCTTAACAAACTCTATGGCCAGGTGATAGATAGACTAGTCTGTCTTGCTTAGTAACTTGATTTGATGCTGATTTTGAAATCCATACTCTAGGTATGATATGACTTTATTTTGGAAAGCCATAAGTACGATTAGGTCTGTATTTGAACACAATCCAAACCTGATGAGATGAGAAACACACAAAGCCTAGGTATCTTCCAAGTGTAACGTCAGTAACTCATTAATGGATTCTTGGGGACCTCGAGGGCGGTAGCCAGCCAGACGGGTACTATAAAGTACCCTACCACCGTGCAGTTTTCCTTCACTGAAAGCTCAAGCCGAGCAAGTAATGGATATATCGTATCCAGAATTACCTTGAACCGCAGTTCTCCTACAGGTGGTTCTGCGTACTTGATCCCTCGGTAAGCCTGGAACCGTCTCCCGCGCCGCGTCTCCATCCACGAGCCCAGGAACACACCAGATGGACTGCGGGCCACTGGTCCAGTGTCCGAAGAGTCTGTTGGTATAATTTTACGTTTGAAACTTTTTTATTGGTCAAAAAGTGGAAACTTGGAATCGAGAAACATAAATTGCGTTACTTTAGCTTGGTTTGTGAATCTTTATGATTCAAATAATTTGTTTTCTTTCTTACGCTTTCATTCTGTTATTTTAAACTGGTTTAAAAGTGTTAGTTGTTTACAGTTTTTCTTTTATGTAGTCGCTTTTGTCAATGTTGTGTAGTGTGTAAATTGGCGCAAGTATTATACTCTGCCTGTAACAAAGACTTTAAACTTATTTAAATTTCTTTGGTCTGTGACGACTTATGGATTGTTTTCATAAATGTCTGTAATGCGGATAAAACTAACTTTTAGTTTGGAGTCCCATTGTGAATCTAAAATATTTAATTTAATTATATAAAACTGTATTTTATTTTTATTTTTTTTTCCTTTAAACGGATATACTAATTTTATATACAACAAATGTACAAAATATACAAACAAATGTACAACTATAATATATAAAAAATCTTGTTCGAGGCTGCCGCTGCTGCTGATCGGCAAGGTTCCCAGGAGGCTGGCAGCGTTTCCTCTTTGGAAATTTAATTAAATAAATATATTTAATTATTGTTTTAATATTTCTAAAGGATTTTTTGGTTAAATGAGCATGTGACGTGAGGATCTATATTGATCGCGTTCAGTGATTCGGTACGCGTCTTACCGCACTCACATCTTTGATATCTAATAACTAGAGATATCAATGACTCACATCGATATTAGCATGATTTAAATACAATGTACTTCCTTATTGACATTGATGACTGATGAGCCACTGACCTGTAGCACAGTATAAAACTGTGCCTGTAGCGACCTGACCACAACGCGCGTCGCATGCGCTCGGCGCGCACAGGAAGGCGCATAAAAAACACAACACACTCAACAACATGTTACGAAGCCTCTACTAAAGGAGACTTGATAAAGTAAACCATTTTATAAACTCCGACTAGATGTTCGTATGTCGTCAGAGCTATTCTGGAAGTGGTTTTAGGGATCTGTACTCGAATATTTACATTTTTTATGTGTAACATATCTTTCCTCTTGCTTTCCTGCAATCTGTGTGAGTGATTTCATGAAATGGGACGGAATTGTGTAACAAGAAGCCGGGTTGTCAGATAAGGATGGAAGAGTGTATTTTTTTTATGTCACAAGAGACTACGAGGCAGGCGGGTCACCTGATGGTAAGTGACTACCGTGTCCGTCGCCTATAGACATTAGCAATACCAGGGGGATTGCCAATGTGGTGTAGACCTTATTACAATGCCTTAAAGGCAATCTGGCTTTCAAGTGCAATTGCCGGAACACACCAACAGGTGCTTGGCGACCGATTTAAACTTGTGTGTGGTAGCCAGCCAGTCGAGTACTACAAAGTACCCTACCACCGTGCTATTTTATTTCCTCTATTGTAGTACAGGCAAAGGGTTTTAGCCGATACAGCCTCAAACTCTACACTTACTGGAGCGATGATTGTGTACGGTGGTAGAGATGTCTGTAATGAGTTGATGGTATCAACACATTATCTGAGAGGTTGGTACATGTAGGTGAGATGTCAGATGTTATACATCATATGCGACTACCGTAAAGCTCTCTTCTTTTTTTTGCGCGGTGTAAATGTTATATTATTTAGATGAATGGTATAGAGATAGATGGAACCTCGGAGAAGAAGGACATAGGATAATTTTTATCCTAAGAAAAGATAAGATCCCTCAGGAACGCGGGTGAAACCGCTGTTGTTTGTTCGTATTTTATGCGTATACCATTCATCCGATTATGATGAAACATTGGTGTAATGTTCTGCGTATGACCAGCAGATGCTTTTAAAGTTTATTTTTATTTTATTGAACATCTCTTTATTTACAACATATGTACAAAATATACAAACAAAATGTACAACTATGATATTTAAAAAAGGCTTCGAGGCTGCCGCTGCTGCCGATCGGCAAGGTTCCCAGAAGGCTGGCAGCGTTTCCTCTTTGGATGGCCAAGCTGATGCGTTGGTGGAAAAAGCTCCCCGCCCGCCGGTCACCCGAGGTTTCGATTAATTTTTTACATAAAAAAACTTTTTTTTTAAAATTTAACTACGTTAAATGCATTTGGTATACGGAATCTTATATAATTGCGCTCTCTGTCACTTGGCCGAGAGTTTTTATATGAATAATTATCGAAGACTGTTCGTTTAGCATTAATGGAACGTGTTTACATTTTATTAATTGTAACTAGATTGGAATTAGCATGACAATCACATTACCGGTGTCAAAATAATAATTAGTATAGTTTAAAAGTTTATTTACATTTAATTACCAAATAGGTTACTTTACTCAGGTTATACAATGTGTATTTTCAAAACTTGATATGGTTAAAAATATCATAACAACGAAAAGAGGGTTATTTTGGAGAGTTTGTAGAATAAATCATGAAATTTAGTAAAACATACAAAAATGTCTACCTCAACGACCCAGTGTTAAAGATATGGATCAAAAATCAAAAATAAAACTGATTTAAAAAAAAAAAATAGTTTAGGTTACCAGGTTTCAGTAGTTTATTTTTATGTTGTCAGGTAGGTGGACATTCTAGCTTTCTATTAACACTACTTGGGAGAAAATAAAGAAGCAATGAAAAAACCAAAAGGTGAGGTTTTAATTTAACAAAAAATTTAAACTATCTCTACTAAAGGAGACTTGATAAAGTAAACCATTTTATAAACTCCGGCTAGATGTTAGTGTGTCGTCAGAGCTATTCTGGAAGTGGAAGGGGTTTTAGGGATCTGCACTCGAATATTTACATTTTTTATGTGTAACATCTTTCCTCTCGATTTCCTGCAATCTGTGTAAGTGATTTCGTGAAAAGGGACGGAATTGTGTAACAACAAGCCGGCTTGTCAGATAAGGATGGAGGAATATTTTTTTATGTCACAAGAGACAACGAGGTAGGCAGGTCACCTGATGGTAAGTGACTACCGTCGCCTATAGACATTAGCAATACCAGGGGGATTGCCAATGTGTTTTATAGGTACCTTATTACAATGCCTTAAAGGCGAACTGGCTCTCAAGTGCAATTGCCGGAACACACCAACAGGTGCTTGGCGACAGATTTTCAACGTGAGGGTGGTAGCCAGCCAGTCGAGTACTACAAAGTACCCTGCCACCGTGATATTTTATTTCCTCTACTGTTTTTTTTATGTCAATAGGTTGACAAACAGGCAGACGGTCCACATGATGGTAAGTGGTCACCGTCACCTATGGACATTTGCAATACCAGGGTGATTGCCGATGTGTTGCCGACCTTGAAGAGCTCTCTTTACGCCCTTTTTGAAGAACCCCATATCATAGCGCGGAGCGGAGGGAATACCGTAATGGGGAGCTCATTCCACATCCTAATGGTCCGCAGAAGGAACGTCCGGCTGAATCGTTCGGCGGACGATCGAGGCGGCTCGAGGATATGAGGATGAGCTCCACATCGCCGGCGAGCAGTGCGATGGTAGAATGGTGACGGTGGCACCAAGTCGAAAAGCTCTTGAGAACACTCCCCATTATACAGACGGTAGAACACACAGAGAGAGCCAATATCTCTCCGAAGGCTGATAATATAACATGCAAATAGTATCAGTGAGACTAGATAAAAAATGATTAAAGGTGTAAGTTATTTTTAAAAAGAGTACCTGCTCTTCTCAGCAAAAGCAACCTTCCGAACCGTGCATTAGAGTCTGACTATTCGTAAGTGTAAAGGGCTATTTGAATCAAACACATTTTGATTTTAGAGAAATTTTACTTTTATATATATTTTTTTAAATTCTGGATAAGCTTGTGTTTGACCACAATCTCACCATGGTAAGTGATGATGTGGCCGAAGGTGGGAGCACACAAAGCCTAGATGGGAACTGGCTCCCAACAGATATTCAACTTGTGTGTGGTAGCCAGCCAGTCGGGTACTACAAAGTACCCTACCACCGTGCTATGGTTTCCTCACGATGTTTTCCTTCACCGAAAGCTCAAGCTCATTGTAGGATTCGAACCCACGACCTTCGCCGTGGTATCCGACGTCACTACCACTGAGCTATCATCCCCTTAAAACTAATACTGTATAGGGAACAACTCCTCCCACACTTTGTACCGATCTCCGCCGAAGTTGTTCTTGATGGAGAGCTTGTCGCTGACTTGAAGGTACTCGTTGGTTGTCGGAGTGAAGGCTGGCCACGACAGCGAGCCCAGCTCTGGAGTGTCCCCGCGGGGGTTTGGATCACTGTAGGGTAACAAACAACATATTTGTAGCGACATCTATCTATACATAGATATAGTTCGCACGACTCCTAGATAGATGGCGCTCCAATAACCTACATCGCGCTTACGAAGTTTTCTTGCAATCTGCATAATAGATATATATTATGTTACCGGCCAGACCCGATTTCAGGACAAACTAGTTTTGCCTAGGCTAAACTAGTTCTTCCTATTCAAAATCGACATGGCTTGATTAGGTTAAAAGCAAATTAAATGTGTGTGTTTTTATGTTTATCAATTCTAAGATTTTGAGTGAACAAAGATGAAGCGATCGCGTATAGGAAGAACTAGTTTAGCCTAGGCAAATCTAGTTTGTCCTGAAATCGGGTCTGGCCGGTAACATAATATATATCTATTATGCAGATCGCATAGAAAACTTCGTTAGCGCGATGTAGGTTATTGGAGCGCCATCTATCTAGGAGCCTTCTTCCCTTTTTATTGGAGGAGTCCACCTCGCTTCTCCATATGTAGTCTATCAGTTGTATCAATATCAGCTCTGCTTACTTTGGGATTAGGTAATCATGTGTGAGGAATCTCCAATATTTATTATGACACCTAGATTCAGGCGAGCTAAAAAATTTTTTCGGGATTAAACTTGGTATATTTTACTACAAATATGTATTTAATTTGCGCAAATTTTAAAAGTACTATTTGAGTTGGCTCATTACATGGTAGTATCTGGTTGTTAGCAACTCTCTGCATTTGATAATAGTAAAATTGTTCTTGATGCTTTATATACTCGAGAGTAAGGAGAGGTTGAGGAAAACTCTTTCGATAAGTCGTGGTTTCCTCACAACAGTGAATCATACTATGTCAAGATTAAGTACGTCATTATTTTTGTAACCTAGACCTCTGCCCTCGAATTACGTTACATTATTGGAGTGAGTTTCAATTAAAAAGCAACCTCCAAATCAATAAAAATATTACAATGGCAAAAATGCTTCCGCAACTACTGTTTGCATATTATGCAGTTACTAGAACTTTCATAAACCGCTTTAAATATAGAAACTGATTACTGATCAAGTTACGTATTTAAGCAGCTGTTTTTTTGGGGGGAACAGAAGTTGGTGCCCTGGGGGGCCATTAGGTCCTTACGCGGCTGATATGCTTATTTCCTATTAAGAAATACTTCTATAACTCTGACTAAGTCTTTGCTAATTGCTAACCAAGAAATGACGGTGGCTATTACTCACAAAGGGAATTGCCCGCCTGAGTTTTAAGGTTGAATAATTTGATTCGAGTCACAACTAGAATAGGTTTAGGAATTTTAATCAAAAATATTACTAACCCGTATCTGGCGAAGTTGTACCACATGGCGGTCATCTGATCGACGATGCGAGAGTCAGGATTGGAGTCGGAGACAGCGATGCTGGGGAACCGGTAGCTCAGAGAGAACAGGTAGATCAGGTCGTCGTGATGGACCGCGCCGGTAGCTGGAAAGATACTTGTGAATATCTGTCTGAAGGTATCACAAAAGGTTTCAGGAATACTTTTCAAATTCAAAACTCTTAAGGCACTTATGAACGTTGCAATTGACTACCACTAGTTCGGAATACACATAAACTGACGAACACTCCAGCTGCTTTGTTTTGCAGTGGATCTTTCTGAGCAGATAATGGTGCTGCTGCTGATGATGTTTCTTAACAAACTGAAGTAATTTAATCTTACTGTTTAACTCTTTCTAACAAAAAACATTAAAGAAGAACTTTAGTTTTGAGTCCTGTCAAATATTTTTTCTGTTTGCAATTTTTCTGTAAATGACATTGGAGTATCCAAAATAACTAATAATAACATTTGACAGCGTCAAACTTGACGCATCAAAATTTCTCGGCATAAATATTTTATTATTTTAATATTAATTTTATCGTTTTGTTTCAGATCGGTGGTTGGTGTGCGCGTCTCGTATCCTGCCGGGAGGTGATTTGCCGCCTCCAGGGCTGCATCTCTTTCTGCGCAATCGGCATAGGCGGCCATCAACACACCCGGTCTCAAGATAATTTTAGTGCTATGTTTTAGTTTTATAAATGCTCCCTTTGGGCATACATGTTGGTCCTGGCACCAATTCTGACCCACAACCTTGCAGCCAGGTTATTGGTACATCGCAAGAAAATTTGCTGAGATGTGGGCAGTGTTCTCATCCTCGCTATTTTCGTGGAAACCGTGGTCTGAAAATTCATATTGGAAAGGTACATAAACCTGTTTCAGTATTAATCAATCAGACTAGCTCTGCTAATTCTGGCATTTTAAATTCGACCACAAATTCAAATACTTCCGAGCAACCGTTTTGGCAAAGGATTTGTTTTTTAAAAAATAATGTTCCGGTATTAAAGCGAATACCTCGCGGAGCACGTTTCTGTGTGGCTTCAGCTTTATGTCTATCTATAGACAAAATTCTTAGCCAGAATTCGCAGAGTGCTTGGGAAGAACTGCTCACATTTTCTTACAGGGTGCTGCATGTTCCTAATCGCCAGCAAAATGAGATCTCTCTAACTCAAAAAATAAAAAATAATTGTTCACATCCAGAATTGGCCTCAATTCCAATATATTCGAAAAGTCAATTTATCAATCAGGCAAACCCAATTAGAAAAATTGAAAATAAAGCCAACGACGGCGATTTCAAGGGAGCAGCACAGCTTTTATTTTCAAGCGATGTTGTCGCTGCAGACACACCTGAAACCCTCTGTGCTTTAAGGTCTAAACATCCACCTCCGCTCCCAAATATAATGTTTCCGGATCCCCCTTCATCTGACCAAACCAGTCTAAATTGTACCTCCAAAGATCTTCTAAATGTAATTTTATCCTTTAAACCTGGCTCTGCTGGTGGCCTCGACGGTTTTACACCACAGCATTACAAAGATCTTGTTTGTGGTGCCGCCGGGGACGCTGGCACTAAATTGTTATCGAGATTAACCTCTCTTATAAATTTTATGTTGGCAGGAAAGGTGCCGAGCCCCATCACTGAGATCATTTATGGGGCCAACCTTTGCGCCCTTTCCAAAAAAGACGGTGGTATAAGACCGATCGCGGTAGGTAATACTATCCGTCGTATGGCTTCCAAAATTTGCTGTCGTCACATTCTCCCGATAGCTACTGATTTATTTCAACCAATTCAACTTGGTTTTGGCTCAAAGGGAGGTTGTGAGGCAGCGGTACATGCGGCTCGGACCTTTCTTTTAAATAACGGAGGTGATGTTCTGCTTAAGGTTGACATAAAAAATGCATTTAACTCTGTCGATAGGGCCGCTATGTTGACACAAATAAGGGATATTTGTCCTGACATATATTCTTACTTGTGGCAATGTTATGGCCATCCTACAAAACTTTTTTATAAAACACAACCGATCATTTCCGGTGTAGGTTGTCAGCAGGGCGATCCTCTCGGTCCTGCCATTTTTAGTTTGGCCATTCAACCAATCATATCTAAATTACAGTCTAAATTTAATGTTTGGTATCTAGACGATGGAACTCTTGGAGGTGATGCGACTTCTGTTATCAGAGATTTAAAATCTCTAACTGAAAAATTTAAAAAAATTGGTCTTGATTTTAACTGCTCCAAATGCGAGATCCTAGTTTCAGATTCTGTTCCTGAATCTGAGAAATCCAAAATTATTCAAGATTTTAATGATTTGGCACCAAATATTAAATTAATCTCAAGGGATTCGCTTCTTCTTCTCGGAGCCCCCGTCTTAGATGAATCCATTCCTGGGTTTTTTGAGCAAAAGATACAAAATTTTAATGAATCCTCTCATCGACTTTATGACATAAATGCGCATTATGCATTTTTTATTGTACGACTATGTCTTTTTGTGCCGAAGTTTACGTATTTACTCCGCTGCACCCACTTATTCAAATTCGATCAATTATTAGAAACTTTGGACAACATGATCAAAATTTCTCTTTCTAAAATCCTAAATTGTTGCCTAGACGACAACAAAGTGTGGTCTCAAGCCACCCTACCCGTACGATATGGTGGCCTAGGAGTGCGTAAAATTTCTAGCGTATCACTGCCGGCATTTCTGTCCTCGGTATACAGTGTGAGTGACCTCGTCAGATCTGTTTTGGAACCAACTATTGGATCTGTTGAGGTTTCTTACCTATCCGATGCCAGAAATGCTTGGCAGGTAGCTTGTCCAGGCACAAATATTCCGACTTTGAGTCACTCTCAGAGAGAATGGGACAAACCTCTTTGCGAAAAAACTTGGCAAATTTTATTTTCTGATTTTTCTACTGATTCGGACCGGGCACGTTTGTTAGCTGTCTCTCAGAGTGAATCAGGTCACTGGTTGCAAGCCATTCCATCTAGTAATATCGGGACTTTGTTAGACCGCATAACATTAAGCTTGTGCATTTGTCTTCGTCTTGGTTCCAGGTCCAATCATCCTCATCGCTGCCGCTGTGGGGATCTTGTCAATGAGCTCGGCCATCATGGGCTTTCGTGTTCTCAAAGCGCCGGTCGTATTTCACGCCACGTGGCTCTTAATGATATTATCCGTAGGGCTCTTGTTGTCGCCGGCGTGCCTTCTGTACTGGAACCAGTCGGTATTTCGCGTGGCGACGGCAAGAGGCCGGATGGTATGACTTTGATCCCGTGGAGTGTCGGCAAGCCGTTGGTGTGGGATGCCACTTGTGTCGATACACTTGCGCCATCTCACTTACCGGTGACTTGTAAAGCCGCGGGAGCGGCTGCGAAAGGTGCGGAAAATTCAAAATTCAAAAAGTACGCCTGTATTGGTCCAAATTATCAATTTATGCCTTTTGCGGTTGAGACCATGGGTCCGTGGGGGTCTGAAGCTCGTCGTTTCGCAAATATTTTATGTAAAAAATTAATCGAGGCCTCGGGTGACCGGCGGGCGGGGAGCTTTTTCCGCCAACGCATCAGCTTGGCCATCCAAAGAGGAAACGCTGCCAGCCTTCTGGGAACCTTGCCGATCGGCAGCAGCGGCAGCCTCGAAGATGTTTTTTATATATTATAGTTGTACATTTGTTTGTATATTTTGTACATTTGTTGTAAATATTATATCCTTTTATACTCCAACGTGTGTTCACATGTAGCTTTAAAAATGTTTTATAGCACAGTGTGACCTAAACCCGCACTTTACGCACGCTATTCCGTGACCTAAGTTGCCTATTTCTGCACGGAGAAGCATGCGTAAAGTGCGGGTTTATGTCACACTTGCTATAAAATAGTATACGATACTTGTGCCCGAAGTTGTCTATTATTGCACGGCGTTTAGCATCCTCGCTGCGCTCGGGCGCTAACTTCACACCGTGCAATAATAGCCTACTTAGGTCACGCGTATCGTAATGTACTATTTCATACTTTTCTTTTTCATTAATATGTGTTAGAAATATATAATTAAACACACTAGACTCTAGAAACTAGCCACAGTCTCTGTTACATGACGATGTGGCTGCTGGTGCTAACACAAATCCTCTAACACTCTAGCATTATTCACATACAGTTGTAGTGGTCACACTGCAGTAAACTTTATTATATAAGGTACTTCCTTACGTAATGGTTTCCCAGTGCTGGGCACCTCGTAGTGGCTGTGATTGCCAACGTACTGGAACTCGGTGTAGTACACCTTGTGTGGGGAGTGGCGAGACATCAGGTTGACGAGGCTGTGGAAACAAGCATGTTAAGAGTACAAATCTTTACTAGTTCTAGTTTGCGAAGAATTAGAATTAGAATAGAAATCTCGGTTGATTTCAGGTGCATCATAT
This sequence comes from Ochropacha duplaris, assembly GCA_951361185.1. Taxonomy (NCBI): domain Eukaryota; kingdom Metazoa; phylum Arthropoda; class Insecta; order Lepidoptera; family Drepanidae; genus Ochropacha; species Ochropacha duplaris. The sequence goes on along the minus strand of OX592712.1, from coordinate 372,487 downwards.
TAAAAAGTGATTAACATAAGTTCAAGAAATACATTCTAGTTTCACTTGTTGAAATGATTGCTTGTATTTATTGACCTTTTCAATTTCTAAGTCCAATTTAAGTATATGATTTTTGAATTCGTCTTAAACTTACCGATGAACACTAAATCCAATGATGGAGTCTCTATAAATTCCTCCAAGTCCATTATTACTGAAGTCATCATTACGAACATCCTTGCCACCGAGGTAGACCTGCTTAAGCCTGTTAGCAGCCCTGGAGAGGTTCTCTTCAGGTAGCTGGAAGGTGACGCTTGCAGCTCGCTCCCACTCCTTGTTTATCTTATTTAAATTAGTCTCGTTGCCTGTGATACCTGGTTGGAGAAAGAACATTTGAGTATTGGTAATATCAAGTATCGATTTTTCGTATCTACTTTATGTATACTGCATACGTCTTATAATTCATTTCCAAGGCCTAAATTTGAAACTGGCTTCGAAAGAACTTACTGTAGGTAGCGTAAAAGAACTCATTTGTTGTCTGGCTGATGATGTAGGGAACTGGATGCATCTTTCCTTGTTTAATGGCATCCAATGGTTCCATGGAGAGGAACCTCTCCTGGCCGAAGTCTGGTTCAACGACGGGCCACCAGTATTCTACGGGCTCCAAATTTCCGTAGAACTCCTGCAAATTATTCATTAATATTAAGATTAGAAGTCTGTAACTCAGTTTTATAATTATCATCGTTTAATTCTGAACCTTAAGAACTCTGTAATAAAATTGACTCTCGTGACCTCAAAAAGTTATAGGTACTAACATTGAATTTAGTCAGCGTATTCCTGAGTTCCATCCATGATTTCGTCTTCAAACAATCGTAGATAGCTCTGTTGCTGTTGGTGGGACAGTTCACGACCTCTGCTTGCTTCACAGCCGCTAACACCTGTTTGGTAGGTGTAGGAGCCTTGTTTACTGGGGAACCACTTAGAGATATCGCTCGATGGAAGAGACCTGCAAGAAGTCAGAGGTGAAATACATAATAATTATACAAGAATGTGTGATTTATTTACATATTATTTTTGTGAGCACTACCTTTAGACATAGGTGAGATCATATGCAGCATGACGCTGATCGCTCCAGCGCTGCAGCCAGTGATAGTGACGAGGTTGGGATCTCCACCAAACGCTGCGATGTTGCGCTGCACCCATTTGAGGGCGGCCACCTGGTCTTTCATACCATAGTTGCCCGGAGCAAACTCATCACCAGTCGCCAGGAAACCTGTGGAAATTATTGATTTGATCTAAACTTTATGCGCTTACTAGCTTTCCGCCCCGCGGTTTCACCCACGTATAAGGGATACCATCCATTATACGTGGATCAACATCCATGGATTTTATCCATTTAGAGATTGAATTTCGAAAAACCTACCTAAATCTTAAAAACAATACCTGTGAAAAATTCAGCTTTCTAGGTCCAAGGGTGTAGACTGGACGTTGATGAGTCAGTGAGTCAGGCCTTCTCATTTTTCATACCAACTTTGAACACCCGTTTTACCCCTTCAGGGGTGGAGTTTTAGAAAACGTTAAAACACGTGTTACTTTATTTCAAATTATTAGCTTAAAAACACAGTTTCACCCCCTCAGGGGTATATATTTAAATAACACTGATACACGTGTTTCTTTATTTTTAATTGATAGTCTAAAAACAAAGTTTCATGATTCTAGCTTCAAAAATGACCGACTTTCATACAAACTTTCAACCCCTTTTTCACCCCCTTAATGGTTGAATTTCGAAAAATCCGTTCTCATTCCTCGGTCAAGTTTTAAAAACAACACCTGGGAAAAAAATCAGCTTTCTAGGTCTAAGGGTTTAGGCTGGACGTTGATAGATCAGTCAGGACTTCTACTTTTATGACTCTACAGCAGAGAACCCCATGTTTTCTACAATGGTATATTATCTCGAGAATTGATAAAACAAGCACTGTAACGTACCCAGAAGAAGACCGAAAAAGAGATGGATGGATTGTGTGTGATATGGTATGGGTAAGATATGATGATGTAGGTAACATACCCAGAGTAGCCAGTCTGTAGTTAATGGTGACCAGGACGACATCTCTGTCGAGGAGGTAGTGGGGACCGGCGAGGTCGCTGCGACCTGTCATCGCGTAGAAACCTCCAGGGTGGATGAAGAATATCACCGGCAGGGGCTTCTTCTTACTGTTAGGGAAGATATAAGAAGTATTAAAAGGCGATGATAGCTTAGTGGTAGTGACGTCGGATACCGCAGCGAAGGAAATGCAATCCTACAATGAGCTTAAGCTTTCGGTGAAGGAAAACATCGTGAGGAAACCATAGCGCGGTGGTAGGGTACTTTGTAGCACCCGACTGGCTGGCTACCACCCTCTAGTTGATAAAAACCGTCAAGCCATAGGTACTAACCATTTATTATCAGGAGTGTACACATTGATAGTGAGACAGTCCTCGTTCACGAAGTAGTCTTTAGGTGCTGGTAGAGGACAGGCCGGGCCATCCTGGGTGGCATCCACCTCGCTCTTGTAGTTCAGGATCGGTTTTGGAGGCTGGAATTATCAGTAATTATACATGGTATGGGCGACTCATGAAAAGGAATGAATTTGAGCATGAGTGTGGATGGATATAGAGGTAGAGGAAGGCCGAATGATTTATGAAAAGTGAGTACTGAGACGACTAGTGATAGAGCGGAGTGGAAGATAACATGTTGTGCCGAACTCACCTAGCGTGGGATAAGGACAGGTAATCCATAAACACAAACAAACTTCCGCATTTATTCAGAATTTGTTGTGAATCACAAAAGTTATTATAACTATAGACGAAGACACAAAATATGAAACAACTCGTCGAAATTAAAAAACTTCTTTAATTCGACCTTCATAAGTGCCCTTCTAGGCCCTAAACTGAATAAATGGTTTTGACTTTGAATGTCCGTGAAGTAATTTAAGCAAGGATTTTCCTCAAGACATCTATTATAAAGAGGTAAAGTTTGTGAGTTCGTGAGGTTGTATGTGGTAATCTCTGGATCTACTGAACCGATTTTGAAAATTCTTTTACCAATAGAAAGCCACGTTATTTGTGAGTATCATAGGCTATAATTTTATCCCGGGTAAAGGTAAGATCCCACGGGAACGCGGGTGAAACCGCGGGGGATAGCTAGTCGATATTATACCCACTTTGAACCGCAGTTCTCCTACGGGTGGTTCAGCGTACTTGATCCCTCGGTAAGCCTGGAACCGTCTCCCGCGCCGCGTCTCCATCCACGAGCCCAGGAACACACCAGATGGACTGCGAGTCACAGGGTTGGCTGTCGGTTGAGGGGTAGGTCCTAGTGTATAATATGTATATATTTATAAGCTTTTTCATGTTTTTTTCAATTAAGGATTCTATTGGGGTTCTAATGTAAGTGAACGAGGTTAGAGGTACCATTGTTATTACTTTTTATAACATTGTTGATTTGATACACATCCTTTCTTGAAAATATAATAAAACTCGATTGCATCGAATGGTGAGTCTAAACCGTAAAGCTATATCGAATTGATAAAGGCGATGATAGCTCAGTGGTAGTGACGTCGGATACCGCGGCGAAGGTGGTGGGCTCGAATCTTAATTATGATGCTGAGCTTTCGGTTAAGGAAAACGTGAGGTGGCCACAGCACGGTGGTAGTTTGTAGTACTCGACTGGCTACCCTCAAGATGAAAAGACCAAGCACCTGTTGTGTGTCGGCTGTTGCACTTGAGAGCCATTAAGGCATTGTAAAAAGGTCAACAACACATTGGCAATGGTATTACAAATGTCTATGGGCGGTGGTATTCACTTACCACCAGAAATTGAACTTGGAAAAAAAAGTAAATTCTATTTTGGTTTAATGCATAAGTTTATTACCAGAAACTAAAGTATTGATATTATAAAATACTATTGTATAATCTGACCTGCAGCTGTAGAGACATGACCCTTACCCCCTTCATGTTTGTGATACGCGCACGCGCACACAACTAGAGCGCAAAACAACACAGCGCGCAACATTCTGCGCACACCGCACGAGTATTACTGGCTTGGTTATGTCACACCACCGTCTTATTTATTAACCTCAGTTATGTGACACATCCCCATACAGGGATTATTCCATTTTATTGCGCTTCAATAGAAAACCTATTATATTATTTTTCTAGGAATCTGGATTACTGTAGTGTGGTTTGGAATCCTGTTTCTGTTGCACACTCACAACGTATAGAGAATGTCCAAAGAACGTATACGAGGCGTCTAGCTTTCGCATCTCAAGGAATCTCCCACAGGTCAACGATTATACGATCAACGATCATCTTTTTTCTTACTCTTTCTAATGAAAACTACTTAACCTGTCAGTTCTTTCTTGGGACAATCGGGGTTTCAGAGTCCGCACCACTTGGGTCTAAAATGGGACAATCGGGACGATGACATTTACTAGAAAATTGGGCGCGAATTTTGATTTTTTTAAAAGTGTGCGCGAGTTGACGAGTTGTTTGACAGGTTAATGTCGCGAGTGAAACTTGCCTGTAATAAAACAGAGGATACATATTATCCTGGGATAAGATTTCCCTCGGGAACGCGGGTGAAACCGTGGGGGATAGATAGTAAATAATATAGAATTTTATCTTAGTTTGAACAGGTATTTGACCTGTATTCATCTGGTAAAGGGTACTTAAACATTTAATATTTACAACAAATGTACAAAATATACATGCAAATGTACAATTACAATACATAAAAAACATCTTCGAGGCTGCCGCTGCTGCCGATCGGCAAGGTTCCCAGAAGGCTGGCAGCGTTTCCTCTTTGGATGGCCAAGCTGATGCGTTGGCGGAAAAAGCTCCCCGCCCGCCGGTCACCCGAGGCCTCGATTAATTTTTTACATAAAATATTTGCGAAATTTAATTTATTTAATATCTGGTAAATAGATAGACAATAATTATAGAAAAAAACAACATTCGCTATATACCTACCCCCGATAAGGTAGTCAATGCTATTGGAATATAAAACTAATTAACTGAATTAGTAAAACGAATACCTGTTATAAGATAATTATTTCGTCACTATGTGATCTTATATTACTTTTATAATTATATATATAAATAAGCTTTTTTATTAGATGTCACCTTAGGGCTCGTACACACGAGCAGCATGTTGCGCTGATGACAGTTGGCGGCTGTCGTCGGCGCGTGTCGGCTGCCGTCGGCGCGTGTCGGCTGCCGTCGGCGCGTGTCGGCGGCTGCAGTCGGCAACATGCTGCTCGAGCTCTTAGATTTAGAAAGAGCTTTTCAATAATATTATATTTCGTTTTTTAATCGTCTCCTCCCAAACTACCAAAAAAAAATTGAATTCCAGGAATTGTGATTGATACTCGATAAAACTATATTTAGTAAGTAGTAGTATACTTAGAAGTAATATACTTAAAGATAATCTAGACACGCGGGAGCGTGTCAAGCCGAGTTCAAGAAACAGAACTGGCGAGCCGCACCGTGTGTAATATTACACGAACCATTTGGAGCCACTTTTGACCCCCTCATAAATCAAAAACTATTTTACATAAACGTATCAAATTTGGCTCATATATTGAGACTTGCGAGATACATATGTGTTCTAAATTTCATAAGCTTATCTCAAACGGTTATTTAGATATTAATGTCCAAAATTCCTCATTTTTATCATTGACTGACCTATAGACCAAAACTCTAACCCAGTTCCAGATGACCTAGAGAGTTCAAATTTGGTATGCAGATAGGTAATTAGATGAATACAAAGGAATAAATAAAAAACTGGCAATTTTTAAATAATTAGATTCTATTATGAACGCTTAACATAAATACCTAATATTACTTAGGGTACCTACGTTATTAACTGGGATTAATTATTATTTTTATATTTAGCGCACATCAATAGTGTAAAATCATTACCTACTCATAAATAATGATAAAATAATAGGCATTTAGATTTTCGGTATATACACGACGCGCGCGCGCCGAGTGACGCCGGAGCGGCGCGGGCGGGGTGGGTGGGGCGCTGTGACAACCGAATCGAACCGTTGACGGGAACGTCGCCGAGCGAGTGGCAGCCGCGCTCATAAGCGCGAGCGCCGTCTTGCTGTCCGGTTGTCTCTCGATATCTGACCTATAAGGTTGCGATTTATGCTGCGAAATTGCTAAGTTTTCTTAAGGATCCTTTTAAAAGGACGGCGTTACGATGATATGTACTTACCTACAAAAAGTAATGATATCCCACCAAAAACATAAATGTAAAAAAGGAGAGCCAAGTTCAATACAAAAATTATTCTCTGCTGTGGGCTTCGCCGCAAAAAGAATGGAGATCTGAGATTGAGTGCCAAGTTCTATGCAAAATCCAAATATGTAGTCTAAGGGCTAACTTGGCTGGTTTTTCCATACGAATTATATAGCCTTCGCATGTTCTAAACCTGTTACCTTTCGGTTCTTATTTTATTATTCCGAAAATTTGGCTTGCTGGTAGAAACTACCCATCGAACGTAAGGCTCTTCCATGACTGTGTAAAAGTAGGTACTTAACAATAATTCGTATGGGAAAACCAGCCAAGTCAGCCCTTAGACTACATATTTGGATTATGCATAGAACTTGGCACTCAATCTCAAAATTCCATTCTTTTTGCGGCGAAGCCCACAGCAGAGAATAATTTATGTTTTTGGTGGGTATACTTTTCTTCCCATTGCTTAATTTAACCTTAATTTAGGTTAGTCATTGCAGACTTTGCCTAAATGTAAATATATCTAAGAAAAATGATTCATAGATTTATATTATAATGGTAATGGTTGAATTTTACTAGTTTAAATTTTATTTGCAAACGTTTTATTCTATCTTTTAAGTAATGGATTTTTATTGTTTCAACTAATAAAATATTATTGATTTATCTTATATCTTTAAGGCCTTATAAAGATAACAATAAACAGGAATAAAGAAGGATATTGTTTGTTTCCTGCAAAAAAAACTTGAGTAAATGTGTAAACTTGAATAATTTAATGAATATTTGGGTTAACTGCCATCTGCTATGGTTAAAGATAAACAATTAATCTCACACATTACTTTATTAATAGTTTAAATCAATTAACAATTGAATATTGAATCGGATACAATTCCTCCCACACTTTGAATCTGTCTTGGAAGAGGTTCTTGTGCACCGTCAGCTCATGGTCCACTTTAAGGTATTTGTTCTCTGTGGCGTTGAACTGTGGCCATGAGAGCGAACACAGTTCCGGAGTGTCGCCCCTCGGGTTTGGATCGCTGCAAAACAAACAAACTTACATTATAATCATTATCAGTCCAAGCATATCCCCCAAAACTCGTTTATTCAGTTTAGGCCCTGGTGCCTTACACTTATGAACGTTACAATTGACTCTACCACCGGTTCGGAATACACTTAAACTGAGAACACTTCGCCAAGAAACAGTGCAGATTTTTGCAGTGGTTCTTTCTTTTAAATTTAAATTTTCAGAAATAGACATTTAAATATTTTATAGTTTCAAAAAAAAAAATAAGTACCTAATGTTATGTTTGCAGACTTTCTGGTGTTATGGATTACAGTAATCCATTTGAATAAATTTTTTGCTCATGACATTTGTGAAATTTACTTAAAATAATGTGTGAATCGAATGACGTTTAAAATATCTATCAATGAGTTAATGAAACTTTTAAATTATAATTTCGAATTTATTGTGAATATTGAATCTATATACTGACCCGTATCTGGCGAAGTTGTACCACATGGCGGTCATCTGATCCACGATGCGAGAGTCAGGGTTGGAGGCGGAGACAGCGATGCTGGGGAACTGGTAGCTCAGAGAGAACAGGTAGATCAGGTCGTCGTGATGAGCAACACCTGTAACAATCATCATTAGAAATAAAATCTATGACGACAATACATCCAGCCCGATGGACCGATGAGCTAAAAAGGTTAGCCGGTGTGGGCTAGATGCGGCAGGCTGAGAGCCGGGAGAAATGGCGCGCAATGGAGGAGGCTTATGTCCAGCAGTGGACCTCTGTAAGTTGAGTAGATGAAAAGGAGGTAAATTATAATGAAGCTCCACTTCTTACCGACAGGTTTCATGGATGTCGGGTCTTCGTAATGGCTGTGGTTACCCATGTAACTGAATTCGGTGTAGTACACCGGGTGCGGTGAATGACGGGACATCAGTTTTGCTAATCTATAGAAACATAAAACACTTGTCTTTTGCAAAACACGTAGAAATTGTACTCTATCATGTCATCTCGTGATTCTTATATGATCAAGGACAAATTAATTTGTTTGGTATCGAATCTTTCAAATTCGGGTACATACCTGTTAGCACCAAATCCAATAAGAGTGTCGCTATAGATATTCCCCAGTCCTCGAGCGGTGGCTTCATCATTCCGCAACGGCTTACCTTGAAGGTATTCTTGCTTCAGCCGACGTGCAACACTCACTGCGTTTTGTTTTGGCAAATTGAATGATATTGGAGCGACGCGGTCCCATTCATCATTGAAGACTTTCATTGTAGTCCCATTTCTGAGGACTCCTAAACGAAACAGCTTGTGAAAATATTATACAATTTATGGAAAGCCCGAAAGCTCCAAAAATCATTACGTAGAGTTCACCTTCGAGTAACACAATGAACTCTTGAATTTCTAATACTTAAATGTTTTAACAAACAAGCTTTAGAAAAATAGTACTAACTCAGTCCAATCCAAAAGAATTCATCCTTTGTTTGGGAGATGATGTAAGGAACAGAGTGCATCTTTCCTTGGCGAATGGCGTCAAGAGGCTGCATGGTGAGGAAGCGCTCTTGGCCGAAGTCCGGCTCCACTACAGGTTGCCACTGGAGTAAAGAATCGTAACCACGATCCTGATAGAAAGTCATCTATTAATACATAATCACTTTGCTTTAAAAATATTGAAGGAAACTTTGGACTTACAAAGAATTTTGGTAACGAATCACCAATCTCTTTCCAAGGTTTAGTCATCAAGCAATCATATATAGCTCTGGTACTGTTGGTGGGACAGTTCAGTATTTGTGCCTGTTTGATTGCTTGGTCTCGCTGTTCAGTTGGAAGAGGTCCTTTAGAGAATGGAGATGCACTGAGTGATATAGCTCGATGGAAGAGACCTGGGGACAAAAGAAGCTAGAACTTAGTTAATCAAAATTGTGCGACGATCTGTTTAGGACAGTATTCATCTGATATAACCTTGACCGTGACCAGAGACGCAATAAAGGTCCTGGATGCCCTACCTTTAGACATAGGTGAGATCATATGCAGCATGACGCTAGTGGATCCAGCACTGCAGCCAGTGATAGTGACGAGGTTGGGATCTCCACCAAACGCTGCGATGTTGCGCTGCACCCATTTGAGTGCTGCCACTTGGTCCTTCATACCATTGTTGCCGGGAGCAAACTCATCTCCCGTCGCCATGTAACCTAGGTCAAAATTAATTTCTTCTATAGCCAAAGATCTTATTGCCTTAAAAACTGGCAAGAAGATTGCATTCTTCGATTTCCAAGGCCGGTTAACGAAAAATAAGCAAGAGATTTGAGAAAGAGACTACTAAGATTCTTTTGCAACCTCATGACGTTATTAGGAAATTACCGAGTGTTGCAAGTCGATAGTTGATGGTGACCAGAACCAGATCTCTGTCGAGTAGGTGGTGGGGTCCAGCGAGGTCACTGCGACCTGACATAGAGTAGAATCCGCCTGCATGGATGAAGAATATCACTGGCAGTGGCTTGGAGCTGTAAAAAAAAAATGAGTACCTTGAAAGATTATCTGCTTTATAAACATGCTTGTGATTTTATTAAAATCTTACAGTGAAAGTTGTACCCCACGATTTCACCCGCGTTCTCGTAGGATCTTATCTTTTCCCGGGATAAAAAGTATCCAATGTTTATTCCAGAATATGATTAATCTGTGTGCCAAGTTTCACCAAAAACGATTCTGCTGTTTTACGTGATTGACCAACAAACATCAAAACTTGCACATTTATAATATTAGTTGGATGATGTTTTGAGTCATAATACCTACTTTTTTTGTAATTTTTGTTTTACAATACGAATGGTGGATGAGAATACCAGTTATTATCAGGCGTGTAAACATTGATCCTGAGGCAGTCCTCATCGATGTCGTACCCTACAGGTGCGGGCTGGGGACTCGCCGGTCCATCCTGGCTGGCGTCCACCTCACCCTTGTATGTCAGGATCGGTTTCGGAGGCTGGCAATATAAACATGTATTTAATAGAAGCTTTGGTCTTTTGGTATGCAGCGACATCTATTAACAACTCAGATATACCTCGCAGTACTCCTAGATAGATGGCGCTACAGTGAACGATCGTTGCAACAACCTATATCCATTACAGTTCTACATCGCACTATCGGAGTTCTCCAAGCAATCTGCATATTACTATCATCTACAGTTGGACTGCAGTCCAACACGATGACTCAAACCTGACGGAAAGATTTTCCCTTTTCAATGGAGTCTAACACCTCGCTCCTCCATATGCATTTTTGTGGTAAGAACCTAGGGTGAAATCATTCAAATTGCACTAGGCGGAACATGTTGATCATGTGGAATGAAGAATAGGGTAGCGTAGAATATTGGTAGGACCATCAATCAGATGAAGATATATAGTTGTACGCAGCAAGAGAGAAGCTAATACCCATCTGGATGTGTATATGGGTCATCAATGATGATGTTCCCATAAATGAAGGGACTATTCAATCATTTAGACTTAAGACAAAGTTTAATTTATTTAATTTTGACCCTGAGAGGTTATGTATGAAGATCGAAGCTACTGAAGTGATTTGTTCGGAAGTCTGCCGTCAACTGAGAAGAACCGGCAAGAAAATCTTACTGAGTTAATACTTACTTTGAAGTTGTTGAATGTTTTTATACCTCATTCAGAGTGATTATTTGCACCACTATTTTCCTCAAAAGCCGTTTCTGAGTCACACTGATAAATTCCAACTTGTGCAAAACAAAAACAACGCAAACTGGTAGGTATAAACATTTACCTAATTACCTTACTCAGGAAAAAACTATTATCTTTTAAGTTTACCGCAACGATTGATAAGATAACACTAATGTTTATTGATCAATACTGAATTTATTGAACAGCCAGTGGTCAAAGTCAAAGTTAAAGTCAAAATCTTTATTTAATTTAAGAAGGCACTTATGAAGGTCGAGCTACATAAAATACAACCGGTCCAGTCAGACAACAACTGTGAAGAACCGCCAATAAACTGAACAAGGTTGACCTTTTTAAATATTTTTAGTATGATAGGCGACACATTAAAAGACCGCAAACGAGCAGAAGCAATCAGATCTATAACAAAGATGAAAGACATAATAAAGAAAATAAGATAGTCGAAATGGCGATGGACAGGACACATGACAAGAGACAGAAGAACAAAATGGACAAAAATTATAACAGAGTGGCAACCGCGGGATGGGAAGAGAAAAAGAGACAAGTTAAAAGATGTGTAGCGGCTATAGTAACAACGCTACATGTGATTCGAGTCAGCGGAAAAGTAATAGAAGCGCGTCATCATAACAACATGGATGTAATGAAATATCACACAGAAATTCCTACATCGCACTAGCAAAGTTTTCTCGGCACTTTGGATATAAATAGATATAAAGTTCTCACCAAGAAACGTTGGACTGCAGTCCCCGGGCATTGAAACCTAGCACGGTGGAAGATCTTCCCTTTTCGCGGTACCAACGACATATCCAACAAAATGGATAGACGATATCAAGAAAATTAGAGGGACAATCTGGTCAAGAGAAGCGGAGAACAGAAAGGAATGGAAGCAGCTAGAAGAGACCTTTGTCACATGACACATGACACGTTGAACACTAAACCGGGAAATCCGATAGATGTAAAATAATTAATTAAAATATGCAATTAAATTGTTAAGTACCAGCAATAAATAATAATAATAAATAGTAGAATGTTATACAAGGGGCTAAAATGACCCATTATATACGAGGTAGTTTTACTCCCGAGCTTTAGGCCGTGTGTTACACTAAACTTTTCACTACGATTGCGAAAAAATAAAACAATCCAATACAATATGAAATATGTAGTTTATAATTTATTTTTTTTGTATCTTCTGTAGCCGCTACACATTGCATGCATTCTACCAGAGATTTTCAAAATTAAAATGAAGTTCTTTTTTTATGAAACAGTAATAAGTCGAGTCTTTATTCATGATTATTCTACTTATGACTAAAGACTTTTTCGTTTTTGTAGGCTCATTGTCATTTGACACACAAAAATAAAAAAAAAATACTTTTACCCTAGGGGATGAATTGCTATTTTTTCACCGCTCTGGTACGCTACAATGACGGTCTTTTTGAGCAAGAGGAGTGAAAAGTATATTTTGACATCCTAAGGCAATATTTCACGTTCTACTATGTAGTTAAATAATAATATAATATAGAAGAATAAAACAGAACTTGCCAGGATTGTAAAGAAATAAACCTCTGACCTTGAACCGCAGTTCTCCTACGGGTGGTTCAGCGTACTTGATCCCTCGGTAAGCCTGGAACCGTCTCCCGCGCCGCGTCTCCATCCATGAGCCCAGGAACGTGCCAGATGGACTGCGTGTCACTGGACCTTCCTCCATTACCTCTTCTATTAGACGACATTAAAAATAATCAATTTAAGATCTTCATTAGGTTTTTTATTATGTCACAAGTGACAACGAGGCACGCGGGTCACATATGATGGTAAGTGACTACCGTCGCCTATAGCAATACCATTGCAATTAACGGAACACACCAGCCAGGTAGCCAGCCAGTCGGGTACTACAAAGTACCCTACCACCGTGCTATGGTTTCCTTCACCGAAAGCTCAAGCTCATTGTAGGAACGTCACTACCACTGAGCTATCATCGCCTTATTCAATATTCTTTTTAATTTAGTATCTGTACAAGAGCGTTAATATTTGGGGCCTATTCATAAAAAGAACAGATGGAAATTGCAAATTTAAACCTTATTGCTATGATATTAATGTTGTTTTTAAATATGTAATCACTAACCTGCAAGGACGGCACTCATGACTGCACCGCACAACAACACGGCGCGCAGCATTATGCGGATATAAATATAAATGTTATACGAGTGGCTAACACAACACACACGGCTTTTATAGCAACGATACTCCGATACATAGCTGTTTTTGATTTAATTCTGGGTAGACTTGTGTTTGACTACAATCTCACTATGGGAAGTGATGATGTGGCCGAAGGTGGTAAGCACACAAAGCTTAGATGGGGACTGGCTCGCAAGTGCAACTGTCGGAACACACCGATAGGTGCTTGGCGACAGATTTTCAACTTGAGGGTGGTACCCAGCCATTCGGGTACTACAAAGTACCCTACCACCGTGCTATGGTTTCCTCACGATGTTTTCCTTCACCGAAAGCTCAAGCTCATTGTAGGATTCGAACCCACGACCTTCGCCGCGGTATCCGACGTCACTTACCACTGAGCTATCATCGCCTTAAATGATTATTCTGTGGGTTACTCAAAACAGCATTTAAAGTCAAAGTCAAAACCATTTATTCAGTTTAGGCCCTAGAAGGGCACTTATGAAGGTCGAATTACAGAAGTTACCACCGGTTTGGAAGTCAGCCTTCAACTGAGAAGAACCGGCAAGAAACTCAGCAAGGTAACATTTAAAAAAAAAAAATATTGGCTTTTTTTTACATGTTTAATAATTTTATGCTTAAAGTAATACAAAAATACATAAAAAATTATAACCCGCATTAGTTACGTACATAGTAAAGTAAAGAAAGACAAGTAATGCCTCTAGATTGTTGTAAAACTCTATCAAACTCTAAATTATAACCCGCATTAGTTACGTACATAGTAAAGTAAAGAAAGACAAGTAATGCCTCTAGATTGTTGTAAAACTCTATCAAACTCTAAATTATAACACGCATTAGTTACGTACATAGTAAAGTAAAGAAAGACAAGTAATGCCTCTAGATTGTTGTAAAACTCTATCAAACTCTAAATTATAACCCGCATTAGTTACGTACATAGTAAAGTAAAGAAAGACAAGTAATGCCTCTAGATTGTTGTAAAACTCGATCAAACTCTAAATTATAACCCGCATTAGTTACGTACATAGTAAAGTAAAGAAAGACAAGTAATGCCTCTAGATTGTTGTAAAACTCTATCAAACTCTAAATTATAACACGCATTAGTTACGTACATAGTAAAGTAAAGAAAGACAAGTAATGCCTCTAGATTGTTGTAAAACTCTATCAAACTCTAAATTATGAACGTCATAAATATGTTAAAATTGACTCTACCACCGTTTCGGAATACATTTAAACCAAGCAAGCATATAACAGCATTCTCGTATAACAACAAGTACAGTCATTCATATAGAAATGTAAATTAATCCAGTGAGACTTGTGACCTGAAATACAGGCTCTTTCCTAGCTTAGGCATCAGCCTCCAACAATGCAGCTTTGCCTAAAAATATTGTTGTGACAAAATAAACAAATTAATTGTTATTTATACAATTTAAACTGAGAAGACTCCGGTAGTAAACTTAACAAGGCATTTTATTTTGTGCTTCATTTTTTTAGGTAGTTATAAAAAACATAACCCTCCCTTTTGCTTCGCCGTAGTCGGGTAAAAAGTAGTAGGTATATCAATTCTCGTTTCCATTGGAGCTTGCTTAGTTTGGGATCAGATAGCCGTGTGCGAAAAATATCCCAGGGTATTTATAGATTTTTATTAGTGTTCTGATTTCAAAGTGTAATTTAAGATTTCAAATATTTTTGTAACTGTAACATGCATCTAGACACGCGGGAGCGTGTCAAGCCAAGTTCAAGAAACAGAACTGGCGAGCCGCACCGTGTGTAATATTACACGAACCATTTGGAGCCACTTTTGACCCCCTCATAAATCAAAAACTGTTTTACATAAACGTATCAAATTTGGCTCATATATTGAGACTTGCGAGATACATGTACGTTATAAATTTCATAAGCTTATCTCAAACGGTTATTTAGATATTAATGTCCAAAATTCCTCATCTTCATCATTGACTGACCTATAGACCAAAACTCTAACCCAGTTCCAGATGACCTAGAGAGTTAAAATTTGGTATGCAGATAGGTAATTAGATGAATACAAAGGAATAAATAAAAAACTGGCAATTTTGAAATAATTAGATTCTATTATGAACGCTTAACATAAATACCTAATATTACTTAGGGTACCTACGTTATTAACTGGGATTCATTATTATTTTTATATTTAGCGCACATCAATAGTGTAAAATCATTACCTACTCATAAATAATGACAAAATAATAGGCATTTAGATTTTCGGTATATACACGACGCGCGCGCGCCAAGTGACGCCGGAGTGGCGCGGGCGGGGTGGGTGGGGCGCTGTGACAACCGAATCGAACCGTTGACGCGAACGTGGCCGAGCGAGCGGCAGCCGCGCTCATAAGCGCGAGCGCCGTCTTGCTGTCCGGTTGTCTCTCGATATCTGACCTATAAGGTTGCGATTTATGCTGCGAAATTGCTAAGTTTTCTTAAGGATCCTTTTATAAGGACGGCGTTACGATGATATGTACTTACCTACAAAAAGTAATGATATCCCACCAAAAACATAAATGTAAAAAAGGAGAGCCAAGTTCAATACAAAAATTATTCTCTGCTGTGGGCTTCGCCGCAAAAAGAATGGAGATCTGAGATTGAGTGCCAAGTTCTATGCAAAATCCAAATATGTAGTCTAAGGGCTAACTTGGCTGGTTTTCCCATACGAATTATATAGCCTTCGCATGTTCTAAACCTGTTACCTTTCGGTTTTTATTTTATTATTCCGAAAATTTGGCTTGCTGGTAGAAACTACCCATCGAACATAAGGCTCTTCCATGACTGTGTAAAAGTAGGTACTTAATAATAATTCGTATGGGAAAACCAGCCAAGTCAGCCCTTAGACTACATATTTGGATTTTGCATAGAACTTGGCACTCAATCTCAGATTTCCATTCTTTTTGCGGCGAAGCCCACAGCAGAGAATAATTTTTGTATTGAACTTGGCTCTCCTTTATTACATTTATGTTTTTGGTGGGATAGATGTTACTGGTCCAAGCGTTGTTAAAATTTATTTTTCATCCCCCCATCTCGGAAAGAGTATTTTTGCTCTTCGATATCTGAGTGTTAAAGCCGCTTTTATCCGCTAGAGGATAAAGTAAATTTGTGAATACAAAACATCACTTTTATATTTACTTCTCCTTCCATGGTGCCGAATTTATCATATAACCTTTTTTAATTTGTTTCTTGGTGTATTTTTTTTATTTGCTTTGCGCGCGCCATTTTCTTTTTTTTTCGTTTAGTAATTTCCTCCATCTTTGATTTCCTCGCTGAGGTGGGATGAAAAGTAACGTTTTGCACTCGAGTGCAAAGATTTTTCACCTCGTGCTCTTTTGATTCCGTCGCTAACGCTTAGGATTCTAATTTTTGAATGAGTTTGAGTTTGAGTTGAGTTAACAGGTTAAAACTTGTTCAAACGATGATAGAATCAAATGTCATTATGCATTTAGAGCAAGCATTCAGTCTTCTGATGTGTCCGTTATTGTCTCTAAAATGAGGAAAACGGAACGAGTGTCGTCGGGGAAAACCCGGCTCGGGTAAGGATTTTCCTGTAAGTTATGAGGATTAGACTAAGAGTAAAATGCATGTGTCTTTGCTTTGATATAAGATATGGCCTTGTTTATTTTGGACGTGATTTTTTCTAACCTTTAGAAGATACTAAAACTTGTTTACTTGTTTGTGTTGTATAGATGATCTTTTTAATTATGGCAGGGTGGATCCACTATATGGCGAGGAGGGCGGTGGCTGCCACACGTGTCATCCTCGTGAACAGGTGCTGCTTGTGGGGACTGGTTTGTGTGAGTTTATTATTTAGGTACTAGGTAGGGACCTACTTTAGTCAATCATAATAAAATTCTATTTTTAATTTTCCGCCTTAACACGCAAATAAATCAGTGAGACTAGATAAATACCTAATGATTAAATGTAATAGGTGTAAGTTTTTAAAAAAAGTAACTGCTGAGTTTATTGCCGGCTCTTCTCAGCAAAAGCAACCTTCCGAACCGTGCATTAGAGTCTAGACTATTCATAAATGCTTAAAAGGCCTATTTGAATAAAAAACATTTTCATCTCATTTTCACAGGAAGAGGGGGCATGTTACGACCAATTCTTGAAATTATTGAAATCGTCATATCAACATTTTTAATTCTTCACACCACTCCGATCTCCCACCACTCCTCGAGATTTTCTGAAAGTTTAATCATATGAAATCAGCTAACATTACCCCTCCTTGGATCTGCACCTGAGTTAAAGTATCATACTTTATTAATGAAAATAAAATTTTATTGATATTGAATTAACATGTAATTAATTAAAGCCTTTATCACGAAGTACAAAGAATTCAATCCCGTAGTATTTCATACGAGAAATCAATTTCAGTTTGTTTTCGTGTTCTTTCTCGCTCTTTCTCAAGTAATTTTATATCCCACCAAAAACATAAATGTAAAAAAGGAGAGCCAAGTTCAATACAAAAATTATTCTATGCTGTGGGCTTCGCCGCAAAAAGAATGGAGATCTGAGATTGAGTGCCAAGTTCTATGCAAAATCCAAATATGTAGTCTAAAGGCTAACTTGGCTGGTTTTCCTATACGAATTATATAGCCTTCACATGTTCTAAACCTGTTACCTTTCGGTTCTTATTTTATTATTCCGAAAATTTGGCTTGCTGGTAGAAACTACCCATCGAACATAAGGCTCTTCCATGACTGTGTAAAAGTAGGTACTTAATAATAATTCGTATGGGTAAACCAGCCAAGTCAGCCCTTAGACTACATATTTGGATTTTGCATAGAACTTGGCACTCAATCTCAGATCTCCATTCTTTTTGCGGCGAAGCCCACAGCAGAGAATAATTTTTGTATTGAACTTGGCTCTCTTTTTTTACATTTATGTTTTTGGTGGGATATCATTACTTTTTGTAGGTAAGTACATATCCTCGTAACGCCGTGGGTCCTTTTAAAAGGACAAGTTGTCACAGCGCCCCACCCACCCCGCCCGCGCCGCTCCGGCGTCACTCGGCGCGCGCGCGTCGTGTATATACCGAAAATCTAAATGCCTATTATTTTGTCATTATTTATGAGTAGGTAATGATTTTACACTATTGATGTGCGCTAAATATAAAAATAATAATTAATCCCAGTTAATAACGTAGGTACCCTAAGTAATATTAGGTATTTATGTTAAGCGTTCATAATAGAATCTAATTATTTCAAAATTGCCAGTTTTTTATTTATTCCTTTGTATTCATCTAATTACCTATCTGCATACCAAATTTTAACTCTCTAGGTCATCTGAAACTGGGTTAGAGTTTTGGTCTATAGGTCAGTCAATGATAAAAATGAGGAATTTTGGACATTAATATCTAAATAACCGTTTGAGATAAGCTTATGAAATTTAGAACACATATGTATCTCGCAAGTCTCAATATATGAGCCAAATTTGATACGTTTATGTAAAATAGTTTTTGATTTATGAGGGGGTCAAAAGTGGCTCCAAATGGTTCGTGTAATATTACACACGGTGCGGCTCGCCAGTTCTGTTTCTTGAACTTGGCTTGACACGCTACCGCGTGTCTAGATAGTATGAAAAAGATGCAAGACATTGTGAGCAAAGTTCCTGTAAGTGTGCGGTTGGATTGTTTAAAGGACTGGGGAAAAAATTAAACCAGTTTTATCTGTTAGACGTTGTTAGATGTTTTTTTTTATTTTAAACCTAGTTGTTGTCATAAACGGGGTCTAAACTTAGTACTCAATCGGATACAGTTGGTCCCACACGTTGAACCTGTGTTCGAAGAGGTTCTGATGCACCGTCAGTTGTTTGTCGACGCGGAGGTAGTTGCGTTCCTCAGCCTTCATCACGGGCCACGCCAGGGAGACCAGCTCTGGAGTGTCTCCTCGAGGATTTGGATCACTGGATAAAAATAATATCAAAGCTGTAAATGAAGCTTGATGAAAAATGGTCAAATGTATCTGCTGTTCAAAACTAGCATATCAGTGCATTATCAACTGTCTCGCTTTACAATTTACGTTTTTCTTTCTACTGTTACTTAAAGTATTGAGAATTGCTGTATTTTATCAATCCGCCTAGTCTACTGGCTATTGCTAGAAACTATCTGTCTCATTTATTTGGCTTCGACTATTTTTATTTAGGATAAAAAATATGATATCCATATTTTTCGGGTCACCTGACGATTAGTGACTACCGTCGCCTATAAGACATTAGCAATATCAAGAGATTTCCAAGGTGTCGTACACCTTCTTGCAATGCCTTAAAGACTATCAAGTGCAACTGGCGGAACACACCGACAGGTGCTTGGTGACTGATTTTCAACTGGTAGCCCGCCAGGCGAGTACTTCATAGTACACTACCACCGTGCTATGTTTTCGTTCACCGAAAGCTCAAGCTCATTGTATGATTCAAAACCGACAAACGCCGCGGTATCCTACGTCACCACCATTTAACTATCATCGACAATTTTTATACTGACCCGTATCTAGCGAAGTTGTACCACAGAGCGGTCATCATGTCGACCATCTTGGAGTCGAGCGTGTCTTGAGGCGCGATGCCGTGCGGGTTGAGGGTGCTCACGTTAAATAAGTACAGCAAGTCATCGTGGTGCGCCACGCCTATACAACATTACCAGTCTCTGGTCAATATGGATGGTCCCTTCTTTTTCTTGTCCTTACCCCACGCTAGGTGTGGTCAGCACAACATGTTTTCTTCCACTCCGCTCTATCACTAGTCGTCTCTGTTCTCACACCTTTCATAAACATAATTCTTTACACAGTCCATCCATACCTTCTTCGGAGTTCCTGTACCTCTACATCCTCAAGAATTAATGTGTCACTATCCAAATTCTTATGCATTTTAATTGTCAATTTACCAATAAAGAGTGGTTTTAATGGTGTTTATTTGTGATGCCAGTATTTTATACAAAACTTCATATTATTATAAACTATCGTTTTGACATTTAATAAAAAGAAGCTGATTTGATATGTCAGACAACATTCGTTAATCATCCAATAATACTATACTTGCTATCTTTATCTAAATTACATTATTGGAAGAGGATAGATAGAGATAGATTCGATATTTGAAGCACTCTATGCCAAAGTGAGGTGGGAAAATCGTGACCAATTTTAATGACAAGTATTTAATTTGAATACAAGCGATACATCAGTTTTTGATTTTTTTTGGAAATTCTGGTCAAAGGTTTATGCCCTAGGAAGGCTCTCATAACGGCCGAAACTGATATTACCACCAGTCAAAAAACACCAGAGAAGAGCAAGAAAGGCAAGAAATGGCAAGAAATTATAAATAAAACAGAACAATAGACAAATGGCTTAAAAACAACAAAATATACTAGTTACGAGATGCAAAATTGCCTTTCGTAAATGGTAGTACTTACCGACAGGTTTCTTCGTTTTCGGATCCATGTAGTGGCTGTAGTTACCAATGTAGCCAAACTCGGAGTAGTACACTGGATGTGAGGAGTGACGGCACATTAAGTTTGCCATTCTAAAAAACAATAGACACAGATACTACAATTATTATTTTTGGTATCAAAAATAGAGCTCAATTACTTCTGGATTCATCTTGAGTCTACAAATATGTAGGTACATTCTGCCTCTTTGGGCTCAATAGCTGAGATATAGAAGTCTTCCGACGTCAGTTATAATAAGCGTGTCTTTAAGGCTAGAGTAAATAGGCATTTACTGATTGCGCGTTTAATCTTCGTCCTCGTTGTGGCTTTCCATCAGGCTCTCTGGACTTACCAGGGTAATTCCTGAACTTTTATAACTCATTCTACTCTATTTCAACTAACCTGTGTACACCAAATCCAATAACACCATCAGAGTATAATTTCCCGAGTCCCTTAGCCGTAGCCTCGTCCTTGACCATCGGCTTCCCGTCCAGGTATGCCTCCCTCAGTCGACGTGATGCATCAGAAGAGTTATTTGACGGTAGCAGAAAAGTGATGGGGGCAATGCGATCCCACTCTGACTTCATCGTGTTAAATTGTGTGTCATTTTCCAGGACGTCTATTTGATAAGAAATTTAAGAAAATTAACTTACAACTGTTATAGGTAAAGAAAATAATGCTGTAATACAGAAAAGAGCATGGGCGAATTCCATCTGAATGAATGGAAGATGAATAAAAGAACATAACAAAGGTATAGCAGATAATGATAATGAATTAGGGTTTCATTAGGTTTTTATCCCGTTTCTCTACCTGATGAGTATCATTTCGTAAAAGGAAGAACAGAATAAGTACTGCAAAACCATTCAATCATATATCCAGTTCATGATAGTTCATGATAATGGTACCATATTTAGACAAAAACTTATTCCTAGGAACTGACCAAAAGCTTTCCAGAAGAATTCGTCAGTAGTCTGGCTAATTATAAGCGGTACAGGGTTCATCTTGCCCTGACGGACTGCCTCTATTGGATCCATAGTGAGGAACCGCTCCTGGCCGTAGTCTTCCTCTACCAGCGGTAGCCAGATCAGGATGGGGTCGTAGCCAAACTCCTGGATAACAGACATTTTTATTTTAGCGTAAACAAGAATAACAGTTTTGAAAGTGGCGGGGTTACCAGTCTATCAAATTATTATACCCTTGAAAGGAACTCACAAACATCCCATCCAGCGAGTCCCCCAGCGCAGTGGCGGAGCGTTCCTTCAGGCAGTCATACATATGTTGTGTGTCTTGTATGGAACAGTTCATCAGCCGCGCTTGTCGCTCGACCAGCGTGCGCTGCGAGTGTGGCGTGTGCACCTGCGATAGTGGGGACCCACTCATTGCTATTGCGCGATGAAACAGGCCTAGGGACAAGTTACTGCGTCTCATTAGTTAGTTCACGACCACTGGGGTCTAGTGCTGATGACGCTTTCCACAATGGAATGGTTCTAAGCCCCTTGCATTTGGAGGCGTAGAAAATTGACCCATCTGGCATATACTTTCTTCACCATAAGTTATCGACTCAACAAACATGAATTCTTACTAAGGGTAGGATCTCCCCAAGTGGGTATGGGTACGATGGAATGATTTTATGATCAGATTGTTGATCTCAAAGAGAAAATATATGAGGAGTAGAAAACGTTATATTTGATGACGAAAATATACCTTTAGACATAGGCGAGATCATATGCAGCATGACACTGAAGGATCCAGCGCTGTATCCGGTTATAGTGACGAGGTTCGGATCTCCACCGAAAGCTTCGATATTGCGTTGCACCCACTTGAACGCTGCCACCTGGTCCTTGAAGCCGTTGTTCCCGGGTGCTAGAGCATCTCCTGTGCTAAGGAATCCTGAGGGAAATGAGAGATGCTTATTCCCTTTCTTTCTTTCAATGTCTGTTCTTTCCATTGTTTAAAGTGGTTACCAAGCGATGCCAGCCGGTAGTTAATGGTCACCAGCACGAGGTCTCGGTCGAGCAGGTACTCGGGTCCAGCCACGTCGCTGCGTCCCGACACCGAGTAGAAGCCGCCAGGGTGGATGAATATCACCACGGGGTGCAGGCGCCCTCTGAACATGGAACAAAACCTTTCAAGGACTTACATTGTGTAAAGCTGGTATACTGTGCCTATGTACGCAGTGTGCTGGAATACGCAAGTACTACCTGGTCTCCACAGTACTCATCTCATGTTGATCGCATAGAGTCTATACAGAGGCGCTTTGTTAGAAATCTGCAGTACCGGTCTGGGGTCTTCTTTGATCAGTATCACGACAGGTGTAAGCACTTCGGACTTTTAACGTTGAAGGATCGTAGAACAGTCGCGGATATGTCTTTACTTCATGAAGTAGTAAATGGTCATATAGCTTGTCCTTACTTAGTATCACAATTTGGACTCAATGCACCAAAAAAGCGCACTAGAAATACGAGTCTCTTTCACATACCTTTTCACCGTACAAATTATGCGATGAACTCCCCTATTAGTAGAATTCTTAAAACCCATAATACATGTTTTCCAGACCCATAATACATGGATCCCTTTGTTTTTTCCAAATCATTATATAAAAATAAAATAATTAGTAGCCTTAATAGGAATAAATATGTAACTGTTTCACTTTTTAACGTAATTACTCGCACATTATTCAGTTTATGTGTGTATGTATCAATATTTCCCTTCCTCAAATTATTTAGCAATGCGTTTATATATTTCATGTGTGTGTATAGCATAGCACTCAGCACTAACATTATTTATTTTTTCTTTAATGTTCATTATGTATATTTATTTATTATTTATGATATGTACACTTGCAGTATTACAAAAACAAACTAATCAAATTTATTAAAGTCAAAGCACATAGTTTTTAATTTGTCAAAGCACATAGTTTTTAATTTATCAAAGCACTTAGTTTTTAATTTATCAAAGCACTTAGTTTTTCATATATAATACTTGTTAATACTAGGAAACCTATAATTGGCTTTGTCTTCTTTAACATATATTATTTTGTTAAATTAATTATATGTATATAA
The DNA here is from genome assembly GCA_951361185.1 of Ochropacha duplaris. NCBI lineage: Eukaryota > Metazoa > Arthropoda > Insecta > Lepidoptera > Drepanidae > Ochropacha > Ochropacha duplaris. Next base: position 348,842 of record OX592712.1, on the reverse strand, counting down.
GCTGTTGGTTTCGACAAATAAATAAATATATATATATATATATAGGAAATGATTGGGCCACCCAAAAATCAACTACTGAATTTACATACTTCTGCCGTTGAGGTTAGGGCTTTGGAGTCTTGTGTTTATTTATTCAGGCCCTGATATTGTTTTATGAACATTCAATACAAGTGTTGAGTAAATGAAGATCTAACAAACTAATGTGAAGAATGTAGTTTGGGCAGAGGTTTCACCCTACTATTGTTAACTTCAGCTGCCGGAGTTAGAATGCCGAGCTACGGCTCTGCTATCCATTCGCTAAAACGCTCCCCCTTCCATCGCCATCTTTCCTTCTTTTTTCATCACTACTTTATGGAATACTTTTAATGACGGTGTTGCCATTTTTGAAATTGATACTTTTATTTAATTTAATCAATAAATTATTATTTTAAGATAAAGTAGCTCTAAAATCATACGATAAACATAAAAATCATGACATTCGGCCATCCGCCATCGTACAGCCTCCGGCGTACGATCAAACAACACAAAAACTGGGGTAAATGAAATGCAATAAGATATAAGTACTTAAGAATATTTTAAAAACTTTGTTTCAATTATTATTAATAATAAATATAATAAAAAGATACAATTTTATCGAATCATAATCATGACATTCGGTCTGCATAAAAATATATTTTAATAATCTGACTCTGTAAGTAGGCGAATCACTGGCACTGGAACTAAATCAGATCAAATAAGTTATAACATCAGAATCATGGCGATATGTGAAGTCAAACGAAAATCTCGCTCACTGTGCCAGCAGAGGTACATCGGCAACACAGCTTCAAGATCATTTGCTGTGGTGGAATAGGCCCATTGGCTCTCAAGATTTAACATTAACTTTGATACTGAGTAACCAGAATATTTCACAAATCAAGAGACGAAAAAAAATCAAAGGCAGTTAATGTCGTCACAAATCAAGAAAGAAACGACATTATAGAAACGCTGATTACAAGATTCAGTATTTTAAATCGTAGTAGCATGGCTACGTCAGAGTAGTCACTCTTAAATCAAAGAATGGCTTCATAAAACGTCCTATTAATCAACGATCTATTTTACCTACAGGGTGAGAAAATCATCAACAAACGCAATCAAATCAGTGCACTGAGCCAAAACGGCGTTACTCATTTAAATCCGCTATGATGGCGTTGCTCTTTTGAAAATAGTTTCAAATGCATCATGTTTGAATAATATGTCAGAGTTCAAAGATAGTCAAGTGATGTACTTTGATAAAATTTACAGCATGGGACTGATAAAAGATAACTGGAAAATACTTGCATATTACAACATGAACTCCAAGCAAGGCATAGCTGCATTGAATAAGACTAAGTATATAAAGCATCTAGATGAACAAAATATTCAATGCGAAGTCCTATGGTTTCAGTTACGTCATGGCTGTTCAGAGCTCGACTACTACGATCATAATATGTTGCAAAGTCAACATTCCGACGGCTCCTCCGGCGACCTCACCGGGGCCTTATCGACGGTGTTGGTTACGTCGCCAACCGCCTGTTCGGTTTATTTGATCAGAGTTTTGCGGAACCGTATGAAATGGATGTCGAACTGCTTCGAACTAATCATACATCTATTATAGATCAGAATACAATGTCTTAAAAATAACTGAAAGGTTAATCGATAAGCAAACAAAGCTTAACAATCAGCATTTGATGAATTTAGATGCTACAACAAATGTTTTAAACAGGAACTTCAATAAAACTTCGACATGGATCTGTTTACATTAACAGCAAACAATATGCTACAAAACCTAAAGAGTACACAGAAGATGCTAGCAGATACCATCATTGACCTCTATCATGGTCGATTCAAACCTCATTTATTGTCTCCTGAACAACTAAAAAGAGAGCTAAGTACTATTGTTAAACATTTAGCACTGCCTATAGATGACATACAAAACAATCTCAGAAACATCTATCAGCTATTAACAGTGTAAACAACGACTTCAGAACAGTACCTACTGTCTTTTTGATATCAGGGTCCCTCTCGTGAGCCAGAATCGAATCGAACTTTATAGGTTTATACCTATACCTCAACAATCAGGAAATAACAAGATCAGAATTGTGGCAAGAACAGACTTCGTTGGTTTTAATTTACGGAAAGACTTCTATGTAATAATGATAAAATTCGATCTGGAGTCGTGTTTAGACAGCAGAGCTCAGGAACAGCTTTGTGCCGTTTACAGAAACCAACATACCACCTTAGAGAAGATAAAGATCTTTTTGAAATGAACTATCAAACCAATCAAAGTGTGAAACCAAGGTGGAGACATGTACTAATCAATGGATTAGAATGAGCAATACAAATAATTAATAGTAATAAATGTTTGCTGTAATCAGTGTCAAGGTTGAATCATGTGCGAGGATCAAGTTTCCGCACAACAATTGACTTTATCATTTCAAAAACATTCAATATACCTTGCTGGTACAGGCACACATAATTTTACCCATAGATATAGGTATAGCCATAGATATCGAGTCACGTACAAAATCCAAGCTAAATGCTATCCGCGTGAGTATACTTTTACAGCTACATTTGTTTAATAACAAAGGGAGAGAAATGTTTTAAAACAGTTTTAAGTTCAACCTAATTACAACCATAGCACCCAGTATTAAAGTCACAAATCTTCAAAATATTCTCTAATACTTTCGATCATTAGTCACATAAAACGAGCAAAGCAATAAACTACTCCTGTCACTTAATAGAAAAAGACATAAGTTAAAGAACATTTAGTGTGAAATCAACCTTAAAGAGCAACAAATAAAGTATGTTTTCCCGTTATGTTGCCTTGAGAGCTACATCGTTTTGTTTCGTTTATTTTTTTCTTCTTCGAAGTTTGTGCGTGTGTTGGCGAGTTTGGCCAATCATTTGTAGCGTTGGTAGCGTGGTATAAAATATGTAATTTTGTTCAAAATTGTATATTATTTGTTAGTTTAAAGCTTAAAATATATCTTATTCTTTATGTTCTTACCGAAAGTAAGATACCCCGGCCGTTAAATTGCTTTTTCGAGCATTATTTTTGCAACTTTTGAATACACACTGCGGCATTGTGAGACGTGTTTATATTGGCTGTGTTCAAGCAAACTAAACAAAATAAGAGCTCACTTTTCAAGTGCGCTCTTATTTACCGAGACGTATATTTTTGTGCCGACCCTAAATCTATAGCTATTGTGGATCGAAGATTTTACCTCATACTTATAATTATAAGTCTATACTAAAACTGAATGTATAACAAATAATACATTATCTCTTACTTCATTATTCATGCGTGTCGCTCATTCTAATCTTAATCTCAAATTACAATCAATTTCTTCACAGTTTGTGATTATACCTATCATCATTATTACATTTATTTTTATTAAAAATCAAAACTCACTCAATCAGTCTAGGGTCCGGCATGGCACCAATGAACGTTTACAATTGACTCCACGTTCTTTTTTTTTTTATTCATTCGCAATTTCAAAAATATATAAGAAACATTTCCCAAATACAAAACAAAACATTCCAGTCACCCCACGTGGGATCCCATTGCAGAAACGAACACAGTTCCCGAGAAAGACCTTTTTCGACTTTAGCTAGCCTGAATTCGGGTGATGAGGATTGCTATTGACCTCAAACAAATTCAAATACCTTCGAACAAACACAATGTTTTAAAATAATAGATCCACTGCTCATGGTAGACACCCTGTGGTAGGCACTGGCAACCGTAAATTATTTACATTGAAAACTATAGTGTCAGGCTTTAACCACGTTTCAGTAAAACATAAAACATCAACTTTCATCACAGTATAAAGATATATTATACTGTGCTTTCATTTTGTTCAACAAGTTCAACATCATGTATTTTGCCAGAGAAGCGATTTATATTCTGATGCAATAAGGTGATATTCTGCCTATAGGCTTCTCTATTGTCAAAACTATATATTTAAATAATTAACCACAATAATATTATTAGTATGACTAAATAATAGGCTGGGTCACTTCACCTACTGTTTGTTATACTCACTATAACCATATCAATATGATATGCTATCAATGTAGCCATCAAGTTAAAAAAAAATCTTCTTTAGCGGCGTTGCGCACTTTTGGGATGGATAAAAAATGTTAAACTCGCATCACCGTCATTTTTAGGGATTTAATTCCACTAACAAACTTATTAGTGTCGAAAGATATAAAACTGGCATTAAGACAGGTCAACTTATTAATGTGTTATTTAAATACATAATATAACTATATTGTTTGTCAGTATAGTCAACTGACGCGGGGAAAGCACATAATATATCTTTCATTACCCCCAATTTTTTTTTTTTTTTTTTTTGGGACTCATAAACTATTAACTAGGTCTTTCCTATGTATATTTATGCCTTGACCAACTAATATAAAAATATTGGTATACCTACTTGTCCAATTTCATTTGAATAATTATAACAATCTGTATGAATGAAGCACCTGGCATACAATAATTAACCACTGGTTGTTTGGAATGGTTATTTAGAATTGAACCAAAATGAATAGGTATCTATTTTATCCGTAATAACTACTGTTTTATATTCAATTGAGAAAGAGCATACTTCAACAATGGCAAAGATTCCTCAGTAGGTAGTAATGTGTACTACAGCTACAAGTATGGTTATTAGAGAGTGACTCAAATCTATCCTCATTATATTTACACAGATCTAATAATTGAGTCGCAGCCAATATATGCTCTTTTATTTCTTTTTGTGAACGAACTCGCATACTTGATTACCAAATCATTTTTGTTATAAATCTATATACCTACCTAATTTAATATTAATATAGTTGTGAGCGACGACCGCCAACACAGATAAGCCCACGAGGCTTCCGTGCAGGCTCTTTAGTTTGTAATTATTTATTTTTTTGTAATTCTTAATATGGATAATAAAAAATAAAAAAAAAATTTAAGTAAAGCTCTTTATGCTGTAAGTCAGAGAGCAACCGCCGTGCACTCCACAATAAACCTTCAAACGCACACAATCCAGCAAGTCTAACCAGTTTCACATAGGCTTTTATGTCTCAAACCTCAACGAATGTACACAATCACAATTAATTTCAACAGTGTCTCAATTGTGTCACGTACATTTATTTAAAAGAAAAACAACACACACATAATATTTAAATAAGTTATAAGTTTAAAAAAACTTTTTATAAAAACAAGCTTTGGATTCAGAGTGACGTCACTTAATTTTTTTTGAGTCATTCTCAGCAAGCTCTTTCATTTGATACCCATTTTGTAGTATTGCATTAAAAAAATAATAGTTCGCTATCTTAGGTGTTCCGCCATGTTGGATTTAGAATGATGTCACAAGCTAACCATGCATTGTCATCTAAACTAAACGTGTATACAAAATTTCAGCTCAATCGGTTAAAGATATCTGCTTCAAAATTGAGTTGCAAGATTCACCCCGGAAAAACATACATACATTGCAAGCTAATATAAAGCTTGTAAAAAGAAACACGAGACGTGCTCTCGCGTCTACCGATTCTCAGCAGAACCACATTAACTCACATTTACGAACCACGATAAGTACTCTCACGTCTAGCGATTCTCAACAAAACCACATTAACGCAGAGCGACCACATTTATCGAATAACACAAATCTGATTACCACACAGGCTATTACCATACAGGATAGACAACACAAAAGCTATTGCCACACAGGCTATTGCGCCACACAGGCTATTGCGCCACACAGGCTATTGCGCCACACAGGCTATTGCGCCACACAGGCTATTGCGCCACACAGGCTATTGCGCCACACAGGCCATTGCGCCACACAGGCTATTACGCCACACAGGCTATTGCGCCACACAGGCTATTACGCCACACAGGCTATTGCGCCACACAGGCTATTACGCCACACAGGCTATTGCGCCACACAGGCTATTGCGCCACACAGGCTATTACGCCACACAGGCTATTGCGCCACACAGGCTATTACGCCACACAGGCTATTGCGCCACACAGGCTATTACGCCACACAGGCTATTGCGCCACACAGGCTATTGCGCCACACAGGCTATTGCGCCACACAGGCTATTGCGCCACACAGGCTATTGCGCCACACAGGCTATTGCGCCACACAGGCTATTGCCACACAGGCTATTGCTACACAGGCTATTGCCACACAGGCTAGCCACACAGGCTGGTGCCACACGGGCCGGTGCCACACAGGCTTTTCTCACACATGGTTAATTTTACTACGAGCTTTCACACTAAACAAGTTAATCTAGCTGCACAACTCACGTCTACAACAGCACCACGCTCGCTCACGTGTGCGAAACCACCAGACGCGCTCTCACGTCAACAAGATAGTACAAAATAAAAAAAAATATCACTAGCAAGATATTAAAATGATGATAAAAGCTTAAAAATTATTTCAGTTGCCAAATATTGGGTTTAAGTATGAAATTGCCCATTTGTATGTGGAATTAAATAAAAAAACCATTTCCAATGTGTTGAACAAATAAAATTATTCAACACTAAACTCACTCACTAAATGCCACATGTTTAAAATAAAAGTTATGATTAGTTATAAATGGCAAATTTTGCTAACAAAAACAAGGAATCACTTATTAGAACCGTTTCAACCATGTAACGTTCTAGGAAGTTTTTCTTCATCACTTTTGTATTTTTCACAGGATTCGAACCAGCGAATAAAATGGTTGTACTATTTAAGATAATTAATTCTCTAATTCTCCTCGTGAAAGGGTTCACTAAACAATACATTATTCCACCCACCATTACGTTACTGCTTTTATTTTTTTTTTTTTTAATTATTTTGAATAAAAAAATAATTTCAGCATATTGTTAAACGACAGTATTAAGATTATACAATATTGAAATAATTATAAGCGAAAGTAACGATTGACACCACATAGCAACGCGGTTTATTTCCAAGCATATGGCGGTACCTTTTAACTTTGGTCGTAACTATATTTGCAAGTTCTTGATATTATCGACGATGTAAAAGAATCTAACGCAATTTGTAAAATATCAATATATCGTTCATCAATTTGAGTGGAATAGTCTACATTGAACTTCAATTAACATTCTAACACATTTATATTTAAAAATAAGGAGGGTAGTGAAACTTACATGAAATAATTCTTGATGTGGGAGTAGATTACGAACACTTCTGATATGTTGAGTAAATGAAGATCTAACAAACTAATGTGAAGAATGTAGTTTGGGCAGAGGTTTCACCCTACTATTGTTAACTTCAGCTGCCGGAGTTAGAATGCCGAGCTACGGCTCTGCTATCCATTCGCTAAAACGCTCCCCCTTCCATCGCCATCTTTCCTTCTTTTTTCATCACTACTTTATGGAATACTTTTAATGACGGTGTTGCCATTTTTGAAATTGATACTTTTATTTAATTTAATCAATAAATTATTATTTTAAGATAAAGTAGCTCTAAAATCATACGATAAACATAAAAATCATGACACAAGAAACTCTTGATAGTAATCTTTTAAGATTGGGGTGACGGTTAGAGGTGTGTTAAAATTACTCTACAGCTTCTCACTGTAGAAAAAGAAAGTTTCTGTGGAAACTCTGAACTACTGCTTCCCATGAATATTGATGGACTTCTTTGTGGATTTCTTGAGCAAACATTTATTGAGTTCTACAAATTATTAAGTTACGAGAATTCGAATAAGAAAAAGCTAGAAATTACTTTGTTTTTCCAGGCGTGTAGACATTGAGCCTGAGACACTCTTCCAGTTTATAATACTCTTCGTAAGTGGGCTGAGGACAGGCTGGACCTTCCTGTGTTGCGTTCACCTCATATTTGTAGTGCTCAATCAGTTTCGGAGGCTGGAACGAATGAAACAAAATTAGCCCTACAATAGGTACCGTGACATTGCTTATTGATTTGTGACAGAGTCTATCGCGTTGTTTGGTATGTACGAATTTATGAACGTTAAAAAAAATAGGTATCGCGTTTGACCACTATCTCACTTGATGGTAGGTGACGATGTGGTCTACGATGGTGCACGCTTACCTAGAAATAACCTATTCACCCGAGACTTGAAGACTCCCAGGTTGTAGATAATTATCGGGAAACACAGACTCAGGCAAAGAGTTCCACTCCTTACCAGTACGCATAATAAATGAGGAAGCAAAATTATGTTTGTTTATCGAGCAGGGAGCAGCAGCAGACAGTCAATTTTTACGTCCTTCTTCACAGCCAGGAAGACAAGTCATCTGATGGTAAGTGACTACCGCCATATGTGTCCATTAGCAATTCCAGGCCGACCTTTGCAATCTATATGACACTCATGTGATTTGTCGGGATAACTAGAAGCTTGGCGACAGATTTTACAACATGATAGTGAGCCAGCAATGGTATCCTCATGATGATATCTTTCACCGAAATTTCAAGCTCACTGTAGGATTTGTACCCATGACTCACTACCGACGCTATTATCATCAGAGAATCCGTATTTACAAAAATGTCATAAAAAGTTTCGATGTCACTTTTAGTCAAAGTCAAAACCATTTATTCAGTTAAGGCTCTATAAGGGCACTTATGAAGGTCGAATTACAGAAGTTACCACCGGTTCGGAAGTCAGCCTTCAACTGAGAAGCACCGGCAAGAAACTCAACAAGGTTACATTTTTTAAATATTTTTGGATCATCTGACTATATTGGTTACTTACTTGGAACCTCAGCTCTCCTACGGGATGCTCCGCGTACGGAATCCCGCGGTACGCTTGGAACTGTCTTCCACGACGCGAGCGCCACCACAACCCGTGGAACACGCCAGATTGACTCCGAGTTACTGGGTTACATGGCGAAGACTGGGAAGATGTTTCTGTTGATGAAGATAATTTAAAGTTTGGTGCCTTGCATTATGGATGAACGTGGTAAGCACAAAACCTCAGGTGCTTTGTATCAGGGTTATTTGTGTTAGAATTATGATAAGCAGGCAGGCGGTTCACCTGATGGTAAGTGACTATATGTGTAAAGAATGATGAGTATGCTTTTCATAAGTTCAAGAACATCTTTAAAGTCTTTTCAATGGGCTGCATTAATTGTTATTACGTATCTAAAAATTTGTAGTTGTCCCCCGCGGGAATTCTTAAGGGGTTAAAATACTCCTTATTAGGAATCTATCTGCCAATTTTTATTTAAAAGGAGTAGATGGTGTAAGCCTGAGGGCCCACGACTCCCTAAGGTACTGTAGACTGTTCGGCGAGCGCTTAGGGCACTCTCAAAACTATTCGATTTTAAATTTATTCGACTCGCCGCTGATGGCGCTCCAAGTGGGGCATGAATCTTGGCTCAGGACGTCGCCGGGGGCACACAAATAGCCCACTATTTACAAAAGGACTTCGCATGAGCCATTTAGAGGAGTTTTAGGGGATGGTCGAATTACCCAGTGCAGCTCGGGCCGCTAATTACGGCGGACGAGGTCTATTACTGCCCAAGTTTGTAGTTTTTATAGTTTCTGAGATTTCGTGAGATGGAAGTTATTTTGCTTTTATAAGTAGGTATGCCATAGAGTACCTACCTATGCGTTAGTTAAGACATTTTTTTATTCTGGATAAGCTTGTGTTTGACCACAATCTTACCATAGTAAGTGATAATGTGGCCCAAGGTGGGAAACACACAACGCCTAGATGGGAACTGGCTCTCAAGTGCAGCTGTCGGACGGAACACACCGATAGGTGTTTGGCGACAAATTTTCAAGGGTGGTAGCCAGCCAGTCGGGTACTACAAAGTACCCTACCACCGTGCTATTGTTTCCTCACGATGTTTTCCTTCACCTCAGCTCAAGCTCATACAACCTTCCGCGGTATCCGACGTCACAACCACGGAGTTTTAATTTGTTGCCATTAACTTGTTTATGTTATTTTATCTTTAGCAAAACGCTTAAGGATAACTTTTATTTAAAAGTATTTATAAAACATAACTGACCGGTACTTGACCCTTCGTTACAGTGTTGTTGTCCGCACACACACATGCACGCACCTAGCACACAGATAAACCTCCAGTACCACATCTTGCTACAATCTATACTTCACTGTTGGTATTGAAGCAAAGGATCGCCTTATATTAGCACTCGGTTGGTTTATTCTGAAACTTTATTACGAACTAGCCATCCTCCGCGGTTTCACCCGCATTCCCCTGGGATTATCTTATCCCGGGATAAAATATAGCCTATGTTACTCGGGGATAATGTAGCATTCTAATGGTGAAAGAATCTTTAAAATCGGTCGAGTAGTTTTTGAGTTTATTCGTTACAAATCATTCCTCTTTATGATATTAGTTTAGTTAGATGAATGTTTGAAGTATTTTTTTAATCTGTAATGGACGTAGAGCACAGAAAGCAGAATTTATGCGATAAGTAAGAGCTTTTTGGTATATTGGATTCTTTGAATATTTAGATAGAATGACGAAGGCTATCCTGGAAAAAATAAGATCTCTCTGGAAAGCGGGTGATACCGCGGGGAACGGCTAGTTATCCTTGTAGGTTTGGATTTTTGTTACTATTTCACGCATAAACGGCTGAACGAATTTTGATGAAACTTGGCACACAGGTAGGTAGTTCATATCCTGGAATATAACATAGGATACTTTATATCGTGGAAGAAACCGGATAGATTTTATTTACATCGATTCGACGCAGTCGCAGGGAAAAGCTAGTTATAATTTTATTTAGGTAGGAATTTGGGAGAATTTTCGACCGTTTCATAATTATTTTAGGTTATTTGTTGAGAATAACATACATCGTAAATGAAGATGGGATTCCCCTTATACGCGCACCACAGCTGTTCTATTGGCACGCGGTCATTGCCAATCTGGGAGCGTTATATTTACTTTACGCCACATAATTGAGACTTATAGATAAATACATGGGGGGAGGAGGGGGAAATTGCGTTGCGTAATACTTGAACGAACTAATATTAAAAAAACTGTAGAGTTTGTTTGTTTGTTTGAACGCGCTTACTTCAGGAACTACTGGTTCGAATTGAAAAATTATTTGAGTGTTGGATAGCTCATTTATCGAGGAAAGTTATAGGCTTTATAACATCACGATATGTTACAAAAATCCCACGGGAACGCGGGTGAAACCGCAGGGAACAGCTAGTGTATCATAACAAAGTGCTTGAGCTTATTTATTTTGTTCGAGCATGTTGAAAAATATGCATGATGGTCCTAAAAACGTAAACAAAAATACCTACTGTCCAAACCAACATTATAAAAGCGAAAATCAAGTCACGCCTAAACCGCTGAAACAATTTTTATGATTTTGGTATTTCATGGTGTTATGTCTTTTTTTATTTTTGTGGATAAGCTTGTGTTTGACCACAATCTCACCATGGTAAGCGATGATGTGGCCGAAGGTGGTAAGCACACAAAGCCTAGATGGAAACTAGCTCTCAAGTGCAGCTGTCGGAACACACCCATAGGTGCTTGGCGACAGATTTTCAACGTGAGGGTGGTAGCCAGCTATTTGAGTACTATAAAGTACCCTACCACCTGATATAGAAACAATTTTTGTTTTGCAAAAGAGGGCTGTGCGAGCTATTTATAACTTGGGGGCTCGAACTTCTCTCAGAGATAAGTTTAAAGAAACTGGCATACTCAAGGTTGCATCTCAATATAATTTATGCAAACATATTATTTGTGCATCAAAATATTAGTTTTATTTACAACAAATGTACAAAATGTACAAACAAATGTACAACTATAATATATAAAAAACTTGTTCGAGGCTGCCGCTGCTGCCGATCGGCAAGGTTCCCAGAAGGCTGGCAGCGTTTCCTCTTTGGATGGCCAAGCTGATGCGTTGGCGGAAAAAGCTCCCCGCCCGCAATACTAGAAATAAGCACCAACTTGTGACCACTGCTTATAGACTTCAGAAAGTGCAAGGATCATTTTGGGTACTATGTGTGGTTCTACTTATAACAAAATCGCAACATTAATATAGATATGCCTTTGCAAAAATTTAAGGAAAATGCTTACTATAATATAAATCCCACCAAAAACATTATCATGTAAAGAGTGCTGCCAAGACACCACATGGCTCGCACTGTCAAAAAGTAATCAGATCTCATGTTGATCCAAGCTTCTAACTCTACACGCCCTAACTCTACAAGCTCTAACTTCACAAACTCTTATTAGTGAAAATATGTAACTTGGCCATTTCGCTACATTCACATGGGCTTAAGGTGAAAAATTTATTCACTGTTCATTACGTTTCTGATTTTGTAGTAACGAAATGGCCAAGTTACATATTTTCACTAATAAGAGTTTGTGAAGTTAGAGCTTGTAGAGTTAGGGCGTGTAGAGTTAGAAGCTTGGATCAACATGAGATCTGATTACTTTTTGACAGTGCGAGCCATGTGGTGTCTTGGCAGCACTCTTTACATGATAATGTTTTTGGTGGGATTTCACTTCTTTTTGTACATTGCTTGTGACAATATTTTCGTTTCAATTCGAAACAACGCCATATACCTAGTTTTTGAAGTGAAAACTGAAGTCTCATACAAACTGCCATCCCCTAGTAGGTAGTGCCCTTGCGCTTCGCTTCCTTTGGCTTGTAGTTCATCACAGTGTTCTACAACATATCGCACGATAGCAGTCCTGACTTGCGACGTGACCTCAACGTCTATTTCTTCATACATTAAGTATGTCAAGGAATAGAAGAGGCAGGAACTATCTCCCTTTTAAATCAGTTGGGAAATCGACTATGTTCAAACAAACTAACGAAACTTAATAAAATGAAACTTTTTGCCTATATAAATCTCTAAGAATGAAACCATAGCTCGTTTCAATTAGAGACAACGCCATCTAGTTTTTTAACTTATTTGGACTGCCTCTGTATTTTTGTTGTTTATTAGTATGAGAAAGGGTTGTATTATTATTTTATTACATTATTTTTTGGATTCCGTACCTCAAAAGGTAAAAAAAGAAACACTAAGATCACTTTCTTGTCCGTCTGTCAGTGCGTCACCACCGATTTTCTCAGGAACGGGCGAACGGGTGGACCTAGCAAGTTGAAATTTATACCAAATACTGAGGTCTATATAGTCCCTATTAGGTGTATAAAAATCCGGTCAAACGCGAGTCGGACTCGCGCACCGAGTGTTCCGAACAAACTTGTAAATAGTTCATTCATCGCGGTAATGGAGTCTTGAGGATTTATTTTTTTCGATTAAGTTTTCAATTACCTTATTGGAAATATGTGCCAATTAAGCTAGACCTCAAAATTTTATGAGCTCCGATACAACTCAGAGGTCTATCTTAATTGGTGGTACTATGTATGTATGGGGACCCCCTTTAATTTTAAACTTTGTTTACTTTTTGGAATTTTCCCTTTATTTGTGCTGTAAGACCTTGCTTTTTGCCAAATTTCGTGATTCTAGGACAACGGGAACTACCATATAGGTTTTCGACGGCGGATATTAGCCTAAATACCAAATTTCAGCTTTCTAGAACTTCAGGAAGTACCATTTATGAATTTTGATGATCATCAGTCATTGACGAAATCGGGAGTTTTTAGATATCAATAAAATCTAAAGTATAACAGCTACGCAAATGAAACTTTATATGTTTAATAAGTTTGCTATAGGCATCATATCCTGAGAATTTTGTTTATCTGGTATAATCCAAAGCGAAGTTATGAGGGTTCAAAAATACGACGAAGCGCTTCGAGAAAAGGTAGGTAGTGCCCCTGCGTTTTAGCTTCGCTGGCTTGTCTTGGCGGGGCACTGCCGTGCCCCCAGATGAATATTAAAATTTCAATGATGATAATGTTTGGTAAATATGTGTTTTTTAACACGCTTTTTACTTTTGTTTTTTTGCAGAATGATAGATAACACTATTACCTATTTCTACAAACCTGTTAGTAGTCACAGTGATAACATATTGTGTGTTTTAATTCGTATGTTTTATTTTGTTTTTGGAGCTAGCTTGAGTTAGTCATAGTTTGCGGCGGCGTCGTATGGCGGGTCGCTCACTTCCCTACAATATGGAGAGGAGGGCGGAGATAGATGAGGTCTCGGAGATGGATGTAGGCTAATAATATCCTAGCCTTCACTATCTTTACTCGGGATAAAAAGCATATTATGCTTTTTACCGTATTTAAAAAATGTTACCATGCTGAGTTTGTTGTCGGTTCTTATCAATTATTGTCTGACTTCCGACCCGGTTCTGTAGGTCTCCTAGGGCCTAAACTGAATAAAATGGTTTTGACTTTGACTTGAGACTTCTCTATCACTCTGCCTGTCACTTTCTGTCCGCAAATTCACTTGCATGTAGCTTTCGGTTGACAGGCGGTTTTTATACAACTCAACAAGATTCTTAGATACGAGTAACAAGCGATAGTTTTCTTAAATTAATAGAATTTATTAATTAGTTAAAATAAATTATATGTAAAAAAACTTTTTTTAAAACAAGCTTTTAGAGTGATATAACATTATTTTTTGAGTTATTCTCAGCAAGCCTTTTCTGAAGATAAAATCTATCTTCCTAATGATATCTGCTCCAAAATTGAGTTGCAAGATTCCACCCGAACAAACATGGTTACATACATACATTGCAAGTTAAATAAAAGCTTTTAAATAAGTAACCAAATATTGACTAATTAAATGCGATATTTGACTAAATATCTGTCACATCACATAACACAAAATAGAACGGGACATTTAATGAATGCAATACGTCTACGTAGGTACCCGGCCTTGTCCGTGACTGTTCGAGGATTCACATAGAGTCGTCATTACCACTTCCAAATAAGTATTATTTGTTACTTTCTACGATTGTACATTTTCTTTCGTAAACTAAATACTACGTAGCCGGCAGACGTCCACAGCCGGACAAAGGCCTCACCCACGGATCTCCACGATGACCGGTCTTGCGCTACTCGCATCCAGTGGCTTCCCGCGACCCTCACAAGATCGTCAGTCCACCATGTTGGAGGCCTGCCCACGCTGCGTCTGTTCTACGAGCTATGTGGCCCGCTAACTCAATTCTGATTCGATCACGTAGGGAAACTCCGAGCATAGCCCTCTCCATTGCTCTTTGGGTGACCTTGAGCCTTCTTAGGAGGCTCACGATAAGCGACCACGTTTCCGTTTCGTAAGTCATCACTAGCAACACACTGATCAAAGACTTTGGACTTGAGACACTAACTACCTACTATCATGTGGCTGTGATACTTTAAATTTTCAAGATAAAACTGCAGCCTTAAGATTAAATAGGTGCCAATACTCTGTGGTACCAATGTATTTATGCCTTGTCTAGATTTATCAAGCCAAGAGACAGAACAAATTAGAAATATTTATCCCACCAAAAACATAAATGTAAAAAAGGAGAGCCAAGTTCAATACAAAAATTATTCTCTGCTGTGGGCTTCGCCGCAAAAAGAATGGAGATCTGAGATTGAGTGCCAAGTTCTATGCAAAATCCAAATATGTAGTCTAAGGGCTGACTTGGCTGGTTTTCCCATACGAATTATATAGCCTTCGCATGTTCTAAACCTGTTACCTTTCGGTTCTTATTTTATTATTCCGAAAATTTGGCTTGCTGGTAGAAACTACCCATCGAACATAAGGCTCTTCCATGACTGTGTAAAAGTAGGTATTTAATAATAATTCGTATGAGAAAACCAGCCAAGTCAGCCCTTAGACTACATATTTGGATTTTGCATAGAACTTGGCACTCAATCTCAGATCTCCATTCTTTTTGCGGCGAAGCCCACAGCAGAGAATAATTTTTGTATTGAACTTGGCTCTCCTTTTTTACATTTATGTTTTTGGTGGGATATCATTACTTTTTGTAGGTAAGTACATATCCTCGTAACGCCGTGGGTCCTTTTAAAAGGACAAATTCAAAACTAAAAGTAGACTTTATAAATATAAAACAATTGCATTGCCAAGCCCACAGCAGAGAATAATTTTTGTATTGAACTTGGCTCTCCTTTTTTACATTTATGTTTTTGGTGGGATACTATAATACTATACGTACGTACCTACTTATTAAAGAAATTGTAATAATAATATTACTACAAATTATAAGTTTTCCTTAAGAAAACTTAGCAATTTCGCAGCATAAATCGCAACCTTATAGGTCAGATATCGAGAGACAACCGGACAGCAAGACGGCCCTCGCGCTCGCTCGGCCACGTTCGCGGCAACGGTTCGATTCTGTTGTCACAGCGCCCCACCCACCCCGCCCGCGCCGCTCCGGCGTCACTCGGCGCGCGCGCGTCGTGTATATAACGAAAATCTAAATGCCTATTATTTTATCATTATTTATGAGTAGGTAATGATTTTACACTATTGATGTGCGCTAAATATAAAAATAATAATTAATCCCAGTTAATAACGTAGGTACCCTAAGTAATATTAGGTATTTATGTTAAGCGTTCATAATAGAATCTAATTATTTAAAAATTGCCAGTTTTTCATCTAATTACCTATCTGCATACCAAATTTTAACTCTCTAGGTCACCTGGAACTGGGTTAGAGTTTTGGTCAATAGGTCAGTCAATGATAAAAATGAGGAATTTTGGACATTAATATCTAAATAACCGTTTGAGATAAGCTTATGAAATTTAGAACACATATGTATCTCGCAAGTCTCAATATATGAGCCAAATTTGATACGTTCATGTAAAATAGTTTTTGATTTATGAGGGGGTCAAAAGTGGCTCCAAATGGTTCGTGTAATATTACACACGGTGCGGCTCGCCAGTTCTGTTTCTTGAACTTGGCTTGACACGCTCCCGCGTGTCTAGATACTTAAAATATTTTTCTGACTGGGGATTGAAGCTACGACCATGAACTAAATTTCTTTATCTAGGTATCTAACTAATTAGCATTGGCAATTATTTAGGTAGATAAAGAACTATATTTTAAATTTAATTAAAGCTAGTCCACCCTTATCCGCACTCTTTAGGAGGTTAAGATTAAATATTAATTATTCTACATTCACAACACTCCATCAGAATCTTGAAAACGAATGCTCATTTATAATTTCTAAAAAGTATTTTAAATAAGTAGCTATCTAATTCTAATACTACAATAATTAATAACCTGTAATAAATTTTAAATAAACGCGGATTAATATAAATTTACAGCTCTGTGTGATATCCTTTCACCGAATATTTTCTCGTTCTCTCAAGTCCCGCTACAAGCAGTCCAGTGTTAATCAAACGCATTGGCTGAACGCAGCGTAGCCTACGCCAAGAAAAAAAAATTAAATTCAGTCTGTGACCGCGACACGAAAGCGCGCGTTGTTGGAAAGTTTTTGTAGAAAAATAATTTTGTTAAGATATTTATGTTGAATATTTTATTACTTGGTGGTTAGGTGAATAGTGTTATTTTTTTTTGACTATTTCATGTGTGTGTTGTTTTCTTTTGCAAAATGGCGTATCGTTTATTTGTTTGTTTGGTGAGTGTTTTATTACTTTTATTAAATTAATTGTATAAGGAACGTTTAAAAAAACACATTATTTAACCTGTCAGTTCTTTCTTGGGACAATCGGGGTATCAGAGTCCGCTTCTCAAATGGGACAATCGGGACGATGACGTTTACTAGAAATTGGGCGCGAATTATGAAATTTTGAAAATTGGGCGCGAATTGACGAGTTGTTTAACAGGTTAATGTCGCGAGTCAACAGATTTAAGTAGTACAGTGCAACAAATTGACCATAATTTACATAAATTAATAAGTACCTACGTGAAAAGGCGGGAAAGAAATGTTTGTATGAAAATTAAATCCGGTATTCCGAATGCCATTCAAAGAAAGCAGTTTATTACAATTCCGCTCTAATGAACACTCATAAACGCATCATATTTAAATCTTTTACTTTTTTGCTCTGAAAATAACTTCTAGGCTTGAGTAGCAAGTAGCAACTACCACATCATCACGGTTAGTTTGTGGTCAAACAAAACCCTATTAAATTATAAAAGCAGTAAGGAAGTATAGATGAAGGAAGCAAAGACGACAAATTAAGGTACCACCTTAATTGGCAGCGTATATTTAGAGCTGTAGAAAGTAAAGTGGTGAGATTGAGTGAAAACAACAACGGAGTAAAATAACAAAAATTGTTCCACATCTGTGAACTCTGAAAACTGCCGACCGTTCAATGGCTGGCGATTCTAATGACTATAACCTGCTCTTACAAAGTTTAGTGTACGCACATATTTGAACATTGGATGTTGAACAAGTTGTGAGATGGGATAGATCAAATTCGAAATTCGAAAAAAATGGCGAATTTCAAAATTACCAAAATAAAAAAAAATATGCTTGCGATATCTTATCTACCAATTAACAATCGAGCGAACAGAAACACCTAAGTACCATAGTCTGTCTACCACAAGGAGCAATTTTTTAATATAAAATTAAATTAAGTACAATTATTTTTCCAAATCGCTAGAGCAGTTTCCGAGGTTTACAAAATGTATGACCTCGAAAATTTTGTACCTATTTAGATAAGGTGGCTTTTTAAGTTTGTCTATGGCGTCTTTGCCGAAAAAAAGCGAGTTTTAAAAAAAAAACTCGTTCACCTAGGTACGGCCTCTAACTGGAGGGTGAAAATATGATAAAGTGTGGAATAGTCAGAATGCGTGTCAGCGAGCCGGCATCCGATACCGTTCCGATTCCATTCCGTTATCGATGAATATTGCATGAGATCATTTGCCGTAGGTCTTCCGTCTTCTCTCATGCCAAACATATTTTATTAGATAGACAGATAATTTAATAATTACTTAGAATGATATTAATCGATACGAGACGCTAATGGCAGCAGAGCTGGTGCAGGACTTTCGAGGAATCTTTAATCTTACTCACATAGCAAAAGTAGCAAATTAAATTCTACGGGCCCACACATTAGGGGGCCATGCATTGACGCCTGACTGAGCGTAATTTGAAAGATAGGAGCGTAAAAAATATTTAATAATTGAGATAGGATGATAGCTCAGTGGTAGTGTCGGATGCCACGGCGAAGGTTCGAATCCTACAATGAGCTTAAGCTTTCGGTGAAGGAAAACATCGTGAGGAAACCATAGCACGATAGCAGGTTGGCTACCACCCTCAAGTTTAAAATCTGTCGCCAAGCACCTATTGATGTGCTCCGACAGTTGTACTTGTGAGCTAGTTTTCATGTAGGCTTTGTGTGCTTGCTTCGGCCAAATCATCACTTACCATGGCGTGATTGTGGTCAAACACAAGCTTAAAAGAGCATATTGTTTTTTTCTTATTATTTTTTTGCTACTTGCCTCATGCTGGCTGTATGACTCGTCTACCTATTGTCAGATCTCTGACAAAAAAAAAAACAAAACCAAATACTCTATAGTATTACATTCATAATATAGTAAGCCTTTGAGTAATTCACACAAGTCGGTCACAATCCCGCGAATTTCTTACAGAATAACAAGATTAAGAAGTAGGTAATATATCACTGTGGTATGGTAAATACAAGCTTCGGGTATCTCCGCGAATAACTTTAAAACATGTTCCGTTATACTTTCTCGGCATAATTTTGCCTTTATTGTCTCGGGCTCACGCCGAACCGTATAAGGCCGAAAATACTATGTTAGAAATCATCAGTTACACGGATAATGGCGGTGACTAATGAGTTTTCGGTAAAATTATGTTTTGATGATTAGTTATTTAGTATAGCTCTGATTTATGCGTTTCTGCTGTCTTTTAGTGCTGGACCAGTGCTGGACCAGTGCACGGTGGTAGGGTACTTTGTTGTACCCGACTGACTGGCTGGCTCACCCCCCAGTTGAAAACACGTATAAACGGTGTGTTCCGACAGCTGCACTTGAGAGCCAGTGCCCATCTAGGCTTTGTGTACTTCATCATTAACTATGGTGAGATTGCGGTCAAACACGGGCTTATCCAGAAAGTAAAAAGATAACCAAAAGTTTTTTCGGTAGTAAAGAACGACTAAACATCTTCCAAACTTTCCACTTCATCCAATAAGCTTTAGTATCAGAAGGTATACTTATACCATTTTTCATCGAAAATCTTGAAAGTGCCAATCTGAATACTAACTTAAAAGTTTCGCTTCTTCTGTTTACCATAAAAGAACAGCTCGCTCGCGTCGTGTAGATATGCGGCTGACCCAATGAAATCCGCATGACGTCACTCGGTCCCGTTACCTTACCGTGGTCCACTCCACTACAGGCCGTGACCTTCACCCACTTACTGCCGTCGCCGGTCGATGACCATAACATTCCCAATCCTCCAGTTTTAATTTATGCATTAGATACATCTCGAACAAGCTTCAAATACGTCTTATATGAATTCAAAACTCTTAATCTATTCTTATTTGGGGCTGTATTTTTATATTACATACAGTATCAGCCTAAGTAGTTACTTCTCCTTTTAATGCACCTACACTGTGCCTACAGGTAGGAAAAATAAGAGATCAAAAGACTTGCAGAGAAAACGTTGATGTAAAATCAGAATAGGAGATCGATTTGCTATATAGATGGGCACAAAATTACGCCTAAAACAGTGACTAAACGGCTTATCTTGCGACATTCTCTGTACATGGGAAGATCCGAGTTGGCGCCTTGCTAAGTTTCTGAATAATTTCGGTGGTGTTTTGTCCAATTATGATCAATATAAGTGCACAAGTGAAATGTTTGCATTGTAAAATCTACAGTTTGTCCAGATTTGTGTTTGGCTGTGTAACCAAATGACGTCAGGTCCGCCATTTGAAAATGTAAGATTTAAATGCTTTTTTATGGTTTAATAGTACTATAGAATCTGTTCTTACCAGGGCGTAAACGAATTGAATGATTTTTGAGTTTGAGGATGCCTTTACAAGGGGCCTCACGAGAAATGCGCCCATAAGTACCTGTTATATAAAACATCAGAAAGCTGTATAAAACGCGAGTTAAGGAGAGTGGTCGCGCTCTGGTTGTCAATCACATTGTAAGTATAACGGAGTATTCACCGCATGCTCACCTAGTTGGACCACTTCACATGCCCCTGCTAATGTCACGCGTAACACGTCTTTGGGACTAAGTAATTCTAGTTTAGATGTTACTACTCGTATAATAATACCACAGTAGGGTACTTTGTAGTACCCGACTGGCTGGCTACCACCCTCAAGTTGAAAATCTGTCGCCGAGCACCTATCGGCTGTTCCGACGGCTGCACTTGAGAGCCAGTTCCCATCACATCTTCGGCCACATCATCACTTACCATGGTGAGATTGTGGTCAAACACAAGCTTATCCAGAATAAAAAAAAAAAAAGTCTGTAGAAGACAGGGAAGTATTGTTGGAGTGTTTAAATGCTGATTGATGGCCCTCCTTTTTGTTTAGCCTCGGTCGGGTAATGATTTGATGACACAAGCAAGTTTAACGCATTTGAGATGTGGATATATCTAATAGACGAATGCTTCGAATCTCTTGCAGGTACAGAGTCAGGAATGAACAAGTTCTCAAAAGAATGTTTAAAAAAACTTGAACTGCTCATCACAATAAACAAAATAAAGGTCGCATATTATGGTCATCTACTCACACACAAAAAATACAATCTACTTAAAACTATTATTGAAGGGAAAATAGAGGGAACGAGGGGAGAGGCAGGAGGAGAATAGCCTGGTGTGACAATTTAAAGACTTGGACCGGTACTGCTGATGCCGCTGTTCTAAGCAGAGCAGCTCAGGATAGAGTCATATTTAGAAAGATGGTCGCTGACATCTGTTAGGATATGGCACAAGAAGAAGAAGGGGTAATGATTCAAGATCTTACATTATGTTGATTATCATTGAGCAATATCAACATCACCAGAGTCTAAACATGTCAAATTACTTTATTCACTCTACGCAAATTGCTTCACTCACTAATTATAGCATTTTGTCTTCCTACATCCGTTCAAAAAGCAACGTTATTTCCAACTAGATAGAGGACAAAAACTAAATTGAAGAAAATCTTGAGGTAGTTCTGCATGTAACAGTTATGTGACAACTGGGTGATTTACCCTGTTGAGCAAGTGTTCGTTCACGCGACTGACTATGTAGGGTTCTACATTCTACTCTATACTTAACAAGCCGTTAAGTTGAACTCATGTTTTGCCTGTTCTCTTCGGATTTAGGGCGATGATAGCTCAGTGGCAGTGACGTCGGATACCGCGGCGAAGGCCGTGGGTTCACGCTCACCATAGCGCGGTGGTAGGGAACTTTTTACTACTTGACTGGCTTACTACCAACCTCAAGTTGAAAATCTGTCGGTAAGCACCTGTTGGTGTGTTCCGGCAGTTGCACTTGAGAGCCAGTTGCCTTTAAAGCATTGTAATAAGGTGTACAACACATTGGAAATCCCCCTGGTATTGCTAATATCTATAGGCGACGGTTGTTACTTACCATCAGGTGACCCGCCAGCCTCGTTGTCACTTTTGGTATAAAGAAACGTACGTTCAATGGTGAATTGGACAAAAATAATGTAAATGCTTCAAAGTCCACATCACCAGTTTGGATGTCAGCTCTACACTGAGAAGAACTGGCAATAAAGTCAGGTTACATTTTAAAATATATTTTGGAGTTATTTGCTTCTTCAACCCATTCAAAAGTTCTTTTCGTAATTAAATCACCACGCAAATTCCACGGCGAAAGTCGTGTATCTAAATCAAACATTTTAAGAAAGTCATAAGAAAGGTAAATGGTAGGACTGGTTAACACCCTCAAATTACTAATAATCGCTAAGCATCCATCAGTGCGGCAGCTTCATCGACCTGCCCGTCGTTTGTGCTGCATGTTGTTTCAATATTTTGGTATTCACTCTTTCCCTACTCATAAATATTATCTTTCACTTAATCCACCCATCTTCTGCACATTCATATAAATATATCTCCCCGCGTTTTCACTCGCGTTCCCGTGGGATCTTATCTTTTCCCGGGACAAAATATAGCCTATGTTCATCAGGGATACTGTAACTTTATAATGGTGAAAGAATTTTTCAAATTCCAGTAGTTTCAGAGCCTATTCAATGCAAACAAACAATCAAATCTTTCTTCTTTATAATATTAGTATAGATGTTATAAGCCACTGTAACTCAAAAGCTTTATTATTGTAGAAATCATCTACGCACAATACTCTTGATTCATGGTCTGTTTAATGTTGAACCAAGACCGCAGTGAAAGTCTCATTACCATCCAGCTTTGTGCCTCAAATAAGTCTCCAATAGGGTATATCAGTGTTGTGGTACACGTTTCTATGAATACCTCAGTAAATTGATATCAACTTGTGTATTGTGAATATTGAGATCATTCTATTAAACGCAACGTTCTCTATAACAGCTGTTAAATTTGAACGCAATTTCACTTTTATTTCATGTCATGACTTTGCATGACATTCAATTACTTTATGGAATTTGCATGATTTTGTTTTTGTTAAGAAATGGTTTTGAGATTCTCTATGGATTTTTGTATTCCCATAGCCTTTTCTATTTTATAATTGTTCTAATTCTTCATTGACCTTTGTTCAATCTCTTCATTACTGGAACATCCTTTCAATTTGACATCTTGGTTTCCAATTTAATCTCTTCATTGTCAATCGAAATTACCAACTGAAGTAAAGCTGCGTTACATGAAGGTATATTAAAAGCGTTTTTCCTCAAATCACGGATCTACGACGTGTCTTCTAGTCGCGTGACTATAATAACTGTAAATTCCATGTTTACGGCAAACTTCCCACGTTTCACCATATTTGTGTGACCTGATTCATGACGCTTGTTATGGCCGACCGAAATTAACTTGTCTTTACGAAAACATGCTTTCTATGTCAAAAAGTTGATACAATATTCCTTAAAAAAATCTAGAGCATCAGCCTTGTGGATCGTTCAATGAAATAAGATGTTTTGTGGGTTTGTCGGCTTACAAGTTGGCAGATGCTGTTCCTGATGGTAAATACCCTCCTACGTTTAAGGACATAAGCAATGCCAGGGGGTTAACAATCTATATCTATAGATTAGATATCATCATCTTCTTCACATTGTTTTAATTTATCGTCAGCTTTGTATGTATAAGGCGATGATAGCTCAGTGGTATGTGACGTCGAATACCGCGGCGAAGGTCGTGGGTTCGAATCCTACAATGAGCTTGAGCTTTCGGTGAAGGAAAACATCGTGAGGAAACCACAGCACGGTGGTAGGGTACTAGGTGGTACTCGACTGGCTGGCTACCACCCTCAAGTTGAAAATCTGTCGCCAAGCACCTGTTGGTGTGTTGGCAGTTGCACTTGAGAGCCAGTTGCCCTTGCCCTTAAGGCATTGTAATATGGTGTACAACACGTTGGCAGTCCCCCTGGCATTGCTAATGTCTATAGGCGACGGTAGTCACTTACCATCAGGTGACCCGCCTGCCTCGTTGTCACAATCATCATTTACGTTTAATGACTTATCCTCATTTGGGCATACGAGTTACTCTCTCCGCTGTAGATATCTAATTACCATATAATATTTTAATTTAAACTGCGTTTAGTTACGGTAGTGAAGTATTCATTGGCCGAGCACAGTAAGTAACGGCAAAATTTATCTCGGAAGATAAATCTAGCTCTCTACACCTGCTGACCAAGTTTAGAGTTATTAGGTCAAAACCCTTCACCAGTTCCTACAAACCAGGACAAATGGACCTGGTAGGTAATTGCTAATTCAGAATAGAAGGCTATGATTGACGTGAGCAATTCAATTCGTCAACTGATTCAATTATAATGATTGCAAATAGCACATGTTCGTGATGACAGCTTTCATTTCCACATTGTGTTGATGCGCGAATTAAATATAGCAGTTAGATTGAAACTGTTGTCTAGTTATCTCAAAAACTACACAAAATTACACTAATCAAGGTTATTATTCGTATGTTTTTTTCTGTCATATCATTGGATATTTCTTGAATTGCTTGAACCTAAGCATATACATGCTGTCACTCCATTTCTTTTCAATTTCGAATAAGTCTTTCTGCTTACTGCCGCTTTTCAACCTATTAAATTGGGAATAGGTGTTTTTAGGGTTTCGTACCCAAAGGGTGAAAATGGGACTTTATTACTAAAACTTCGCTGTCCGTCTGTCTGTCACCAGGCTGTATCTCAAGAACCGCGATAGCTAGACAGTTGAAATTTTCACAAATTATGTATTTCTGTTCCCGCTATAACAACAAATACTAAAAACAAAATAAAATAAATATTTAAGGGGGGCTCCCATACAACAAACTTGATTTTTTTGCCTTTTTTATTTTTAACTTTTATAGACATTACAATCTCGCCGAAGAGTACTTATGATTGTCCAAAAAATATTTAAAAATATAACCTTGCTGGTTCTTCTCAATTGTTGTCTGACATCTAACCAGGTGGTCCCTTCTATAGCTTCGACTACCTGAAGTGTCCTCCTTGGGCATAAACTTTGAGTTTATTAGCACGAAGAACAAACTTATAGATCCAACGAGAGTTGAAAAAGAGCAATTACAACTAGAAAAACAATTTAAAAAACGCATTATCGAAAGCATTTTAGAGGTATTCCCTCAAGAGACTACAGCATGGGGTTCTTCCAAAGAGGAGTAAGAAGGTTTATGCATGGCCGTCAACACGCTTGTGACGCCTCTGGTGTTACAAGCGTCCATATGCTACGGTAACCACTTACCATCAGGTGGGCCGTAAGCTTGTTTGCCATCTAGTGGTATAAAAAAAAGCATGATCATTTACTTTATGGTCACCTGTGCTATATTGTCTGTGGTCGCAATCCAAGGTCATTGAAAAGATGAACAATGTCGGACGGACGGCATCTTGAGCCACTTAACGTCTGTAGTGCGATTTATATCAGTGTACGGTCAGGTGGAACTCGCGGCTACGGTACAACGAGCTCAGGGCTGCCACTGAGAAGTTTAAATATGATTTTTAAAAGTGATGATAGCTCAGTGGTAATGTCGTCGGATACCGCGGTGAAGGTCGTGGTTTCGAATCCTAAAAGCTTTCGGTGAAGGAAAACATCGTGAGGAAACCATAGCACGGTGGTAGGGCACTTTGTAGTACCCGACTGGCTGGCTACCACCCTCAAGTTGAAAATCTGTCGCCAAGTACCTATTGGTGTGTTCCGACAGCTGCACTTGAGAGCCAGTTCCCATCTAGGCTTTGTGTGCTTACCACCTTCGGCCACATCATCACTTACCATAGTGAGATTGTGGTCAAACAGAGAAACATGCGCACGCCGTCATCGTTGATGGCGTGCGCACTTTTGACGTAAAAAGTGTCGTAAGATTTTTTTCCGTTAAATCACAATAGAGTTGCGGATTGCGGACACACCCATCAAAGCTCCAGATAAAAAAGTAATATCGAGCAAAGAGACGTGTGAACATTGTTCATAATATTTCGTGTGACAGCCCTAGCGTAGTAATAGCACGCGACGCAGGCGCCGGTATGCGGGTCAGCGGTGCGCGGTAACGGTGTATTGGTCCGGGCCCCGGGCGCGGCGATCAATGGGACTAAAGACCCTATTTACATACGAGTTATGTCTATAGGTAGATCAGAGCTGCGAGACCTTCGGTCGATTGACGGGATAGTACCTACTAGCTGGAGTTATCGCAGACTAAGACAAGCGGGTGACGATGTCGGCCGATTATGAATTGGCGGGGGTATGTGAAGCAAACTAGGCACTAGGGGCGCAAATATACAAAGGGGCGCGCGCGGTATTAAACAAAGAATAAAACAATAACATAATTTTTTTTTTTTTTTAATTCTTGTGTTTGACTACAATCTCACTATAGTAAGTGATGATGCGGCCGAAGGTGGTAAGCACACAAAGCCTAGATGGGAACTGGCTCTCAAGTGCAGCTGTTGGAACACACCGATAGGTGCTTGGCGACAGATTTTCAACTTGAGGGTGGTAGCCAGCCAGTCGGGTACTACAAAGTACCCTACCACCGTGCTATGGTTTCCTCACCATGTTTTCCTTCACCGAAAGCTCAAGCTCATTGTAGGATTCGAACCCACGACCTTCGCCGCGGTATCCGACGTCACTTACCACTGAGTTATCATTGCCTTATCTATACTAATATTATAAAGAGGAAAGATTTCTTTGTTTGCATTGAATAGGCTCCGAAACTACTGGACCGATTTCAAAAATTCTTTCACCGTTGGAAAGCTACACTATCCCTGATGAACATAGGCTATATTTTATCCCGGGATAAGATAAGATCCCACGGGAACGCGGGTGAAACCGCGGAACAGCTAGTTATCAAGTAACTTACTATGTTTTATTACAGGATATGATCTACTTGTGTGCCAAATTTATCAAAAACCGTTCAGCCGGTTTTGCGTGATTGAACAAACATTTACATTTTAATATTAGCCTATAGTATGATAATAGGATGGCGGATGAGATGCTTGCCTAGGGCGCTCTGGACATTTAATCCGCCACTGCCTGATGTCTGATCTGATTGGCAATTAAAATTGTTATAATAACGATAAAATACTAAAAATGATATTGCGCTATTGTTTTGAAACCTGATATAGGTACATACATTATGGGTATATGCGGTAGAATATAAGTCGATGGGTATATGGTTGTACCCTAAGAGATTTATCATCCTAAAAGTTTGGATGCGTTTTGGTTGAGGTAACAGAGGCGTTTGTTCAAAAAGTCCTCTTGCTCAAAAAGACCGTCATTGTAGCGTACCAGAGCGGTGAAAAAATAGCAATTCATCCTCTAGGTGTGTCAAATGACAATGAGCCTACAAAAACGAAAAAGTCTTTAGTCATATGTAGAATAATCATGAATAAAGACTCTACTTATTACTGTTTCATAAAAAAATAAAAAACAAAAACCGACTTCAAAACTGTAACCTATACCTATGTACAAACATAAACTAAAAAGTAAAGAATAATATTTTAATTTCAAAGCAAGAGCCTTAAAGGACAATCAACAAAATTATTGATATTTATATATCTATTTAATATTTATAAACAGTTCTTTTTGGAGTCGGTGCCAGTCAAGAAGAAGGACAGTTTTGAACTGGACACGAAGTGTTCATACGAGAAAACGTCTTACGACACCTCTCCTTACGGTAATGTTCCTTAGGTCTGCGCCGTCGCTCCCCTACTTTTCGAAAATTTGTTACAAAGGCAGAATTAAACTGTCCTTCTTCTTGGCTGGCACCGACTCCAAAAAGAACTGTTTATAAATATTAAATAGATATATAAATATCAATAATTTTGTTGATTGTCCTTTAAGGCTCTTGCTTTGAAATTAAAATATTATTCTTTACTTTTTAGTTTATGTTTGTACATAGGTATAGGTTACAGTTTTGAAGTCGGTTTTTGTTTTTTATTTTTAAAAATAATTTTATTTTTTAATTTTTAAAGTTTATTCCTTATTATATGTTATCCTAGGCAAAACTAGTTTGTCCTGAAATCGGGTCTGGTCGGTAAAATATAATATATAACTAGCGGGCCCGGCAGACGTCGTCCTGCCCTGAAATTAAAACAAATCTTGGAACTCGATTCCAGCGCCACCTACCGGGTCCAATTGTATTTTAAAACCATCGAAGAACCCATTGAAGTATACACACGAAATTTCATCCAAATCCAAAAAGTCATGCTCAACGACTCAGTTTGATTCACTAAGGTTTATCAAACGAGACATAATTTTTTTCGTTTTTGTTGATTTTCTCAAAAAGTGCTTAATCAATTTCGACAAAATTTAAATGGGACCACCTCTGAAGTATGATCTACCAAACAAAAAAAGAATCATCAAAATCTATTCATAATTGGCAGAGAAATCGAGTAACAAACATACAAAAAAAAAAAAAAACATACAGACGAATTGAGAACCTCCTCCTTTTTTTTGAAGTCGGTTAAAAAAAGAACTTCATTTTAATTTTGAAAATCTCTCTATTGGTAGAATGCATGCAATGTGTTGCGGCTACAGAAGAAACAAAAAAAAGACATTATAAACTACATATTTCATATTGTATTGGATTGTTTTATTTTTTCGCAATCGTAGTGAAAAGTTTAGTGTAACACACGGCGCTAAAACCCATTAAAATTCGGTTTCTATTTAGTCCCTCGCTAAAGCTCGGGAGTAAAACTACCTCGTATATAATGGGTCATTTTAGCCCCTTGTATAAAAATCTACTATTAAATATGACTAAAAGCAACATCCTTTACGCACATTAACAAGCGTTCAAGAAATGTGCTTTCTCTGAGGATAAAGTGTCGATAAGGCTGGATTAGTGTCCAATCAAAACCGGTGTTGCCCGGAACTACGGGTTTATATACACTTCTATTTAAAGGTGACATACAAACTTATGCACTGCACTAGTTTGAGTATTCTGTGCACAGTCAGTGCTGTCAGGGATGTCGAAAATGTAGATTTTATTTCCCCTTGGCTATCAAAGGGACAAAACTGCCAGGATAACAATAAGATGTTTTTTTAAATTCTGGATAAGCTTGTATTTGACCACAATCTCACTATGGTAGGTGATGATGTGGCCGAAGGTGGTAAGCACACAAAGCCTAGATGGGAACTGGCTCTCAAGTGCAGTTGTCAGAACACACCGATAGGTGCTTGGCGACAGATTTTCAACTTGGTAGCCAGTCGGGTACTACAAAGTACCCTACCACCGAGCAATAGAATCAATTTTTAGCGATTTTAGTTATTAAGACTGTCTAGTAGTCCCCCATGGTTTCAACCGCTTTCCCGACGGATCTTATCTTTTCCCGGGATGAAAGTATTCTATGTTTTATTCCAGGATATGATCTACGTGTCATGTTTGCGCCACTGTGCATAATTTAATTTAACAACACCAGGCCACGGTGCATAATTTATTTGTTTGTTTATATCTTTTTTTTTACTGACCCATTTCATATTAATTGTTTACCAAAGTGTTGGCAGCCCTAGCTATTGTTAGAGTTCAGTTCATTGTGCGATCTAGAAGTGGGTGTAACACTAACATTGGCCTTATTGCGAGCTGCGACATGAATGCGACATAACACCACCGACCACGGCTCGACTGGCTCGACACACTTGTGCGAGATATTTTAGGAAACGCTCTTTAGATAACTAGGTACATAATATCTACATTATAAAACGGGTACTACTCACTGACTTACCTATACAATGCACAGCCTAAAGCCACAATAAATATCCTACCAAAAACATTTCATGTAAAACAAAAACCGACTTCAAAACTGTAACCTATACCTATGTACAAACATAAACTAAAAAGTAAAGAATAATATTTTAATTTCAAAGCAAGAGCCTTAAAGGACAATCAACAAAATTATTGATATTTATATATCTATTTAAAGATAAAGAATTTTATTTGCGAGAATATGGTAACATAGGATAGAAATACAATTGGTGATTTGTGACAACATATTCTGCCAGTGTTGGCATGCAAAAATAAAATGTCGCAGCTCGCAGGCATGCTCGTGAGTACATACATCAAACTAATAAAATATTCGAAAATTATTGCAATTATATTTGTACAAATTATTAGTTATTATTAAATGTCGTCATTACTTATATATTATGTCAAAAGCTCTTTAACTGAGTAAAAATTTCTCTCCCCTAGCCATGTCTGAAGCCTAGATTTAAAATATTTAATTGGTAATTTAGTGATGTCAATAGGTAATCTATTATAAATTAGTATACGGGTCGTTCTTCTTTTTAACCTACAAAAAGGTGTCTCCACCAGTCAGTGAAAAAAAATACAAGGAAATTACCATTATTTTTTGTTAATTGTATTTCAACATGCACTTTACTATACACATAATGGCTGTGCACGATTATATAACATATTTATTGAATAATTTCATTGTAAAAAGTACGTTACAGAGTTGTAAATCCGCGTGACAGAAGTGTTTTCATACAAATCACAGGTGTCTCCCGCTACCTCGGCTTGCGTATAATCCATAAATTACGGAAAAAGTTATATGATGACACAAAACGTAAAAATATCTTATAACTCCTAAATATATTACCAATCATGTAATAGCAACAATTATTTTTTATCACTTTTAATAAAATATTAAAAAAAACTCAAATACTTGTCTCCCACTACCTGATGTTTTATTTTGTAAATTCTGTCACGTGGGTTGTTCTTCAAAATACGCGTTTGTGCCGCTCGTCTTTGTGGCCTGCGATTGGAGGTTTAGACCCCCTTCCCCCCATGGTACGATTTCCCCTCTGAGATCGAGAGACAGTGCGTCAGCTGCCCGAAAGCTGTGATAGGAGGTGCGTGTGTTTATTCGACTACCACTTTGTCACGTAAGTAATTGATTCAAAATATAATTATTATTGTTACTTTTTGTTGTCTACTCTTACGTAATAAGAAATATTTTATTGCCAACGTGTAAATTATACTATTCTGTGTAACTTCTAAATGTTATCGACTTTGCAACAATTTTTTACCCCTCCGTCACATGACAACTCCATCACATTTTTACTGTGACGGAGTGGTAAAGTACGTGACAGAGGGGTAAAATAAACGATATTCATGTTCTATTTATACTGAATCTGAGAAATACTGAAATAAACACACTAGTTATTGTGGTAATTATTCCTACGTAAAGTATTACAAAAATTTTTCAATCTTCTCGTGTGTTTAGGTACTTATTACTTATTTCCTATTTCCAAGTACCATCATGGCGAAAAAGAAGACATTAACACCAGCAGAAAGACAGCGGCTTTGTCGGGAGAAACGAAAAAATGACCCTGAGAAGGTAACTGAAATAAAGCGCAAGGATTTAGAAAGATACCATGCTCAAAGCAAGCTACTGGCAGTACGAAAATATAAGAAGAGATTGCACAGAAAATCAAAAAATATAAAGAAGAACAGCGTTCTTTCTAATGCCAATAAAGAACGATACAAAACTGTCAAAAGTCCAGAAGAAAAACGCTTCATCTAATCGGTACTTCAAACCCGTATCGTAAAAGAGTCCAGAATGCAGACCAAATTGGTAAGAGACCTTTGACATACAAGAGCGTTCTACCAAAACATACATGATCTTGTACGGAAGATTCGTCACTTGTTCTTGCGGGATGATACTTCTTACCAAACACTCCATCCTGAAGACATTCAGCCAATGAATATAAAAGACGGAGTACACGTTTCGAAGCGAGAGGAAAATCTAATACAGTTACGCTGAAGTAGCAAAAAGTACCGTCAATGAAGTCGAAGGTTGGCGAAGTCTTGGAAATGTTCCTAAAACAGTCGATAATCGTGGAAGACTGCTTAAGTTGGTGGAGAATGACGTATTGGATGTTCCTTTTGATGATTTGATTAAATTCTTACCGGCTCCGAATGTTATTAAAAAGGGAAAGAGACAATATTTTCAGTTCGAAGGGTAATGCTAGTATTCGGAAAATAAGACTATCTAAGTTCGATCTCATGTAAATTCAAAGAGGAAACGCCGCCAGCCTTCTGGGAACCTTGCCGATCGGCAGCAGCGGCAGCCTCGAAGAAGTTTTTTATGTATTGTAATTGTACATTTGCATGTATATTTTGTACATTTGTTGTAGATCTCATGTTATTTATATGAAGATCTTATTGTGACAATTTTGAAGACTGATAAAAATATAAATAACAAAATAAATGATAAAAAAAAAGTTGTTTTATTCCAAAACGCAGCCTGGTATCCCCTAGAATAACAACTCTGTCACATAAGTTACTGTTCTGTCACGATGCTGTCTCCTGGTAGGAAAATTGTTTAGCTCATTTATATATTTTATTATGACTAGTGCAACATTGGAAAATTTATATTTATAATAGTTGATGATACTGCCGTCTGTGCTATTCGTATTTATTTGTAAATGATAGTAAAAATTGATTTAGAGCAAAAACTTACTTTATATTAACAGAAAATGTGACAGAGTGGTATAAGATCATGAATAAAACATATTTTATAAATACAAATGTATTATTTTAATATGTTTTCTAAAAGTTCCTTTAGTTAACTAATATATTACAAAAGTACAAGTTATTTGACGAAAAGTATTCGAAAGAATAAAATAAAAGATTTCGTGACGGAGATGTAAATTTTTTCGTCGAATCCATCTTTCAGGTCTTGAAAATCGTACAAAAATCTGTAAACTTCGCGGCCAACATCTTTTCCCGATAGAATAGAAATTCTGCTATCAGAAAATATATATATAAAGACGAGGAAGCTTTATATTTTTTTTTTCGAAATTGAGCTAATGTTTTATCAAATTGTAGGTTAAAAAGAAGAACGACCCATACACATTGCGTGACAGTTATTTAAATACATCGTGGTTTTAGGTACCGCACATAGAACAAGTCTTTCAGGATTCCTTGTGTTTCTGGGAAAAATGTCTCCGGCTTTTTCGAACAATTCAATATTGTGTTTAACAAACACACCTACTTCCAAAATATACATGCAAGGAAGCGGTAAAATTTTAAGTTTTTTGAATAAGGGCTTACAAGACTCATAGAATGGAACACCGCACATTGCCCGTATGCATTTTTTTTGACATATAAATGCCCTGTTAATTTCAGAACAATTACCCCATAACAAAAGACCGTATCTAAGTACTGAGGCTACATAGCCGTGATACGCCATTAATGTGGTTTCTGGTAACGATGTTCTACGAAGTCTACTTAATGCATAAACAAATCTATTTATTTTATTACATACCCGATTTATATGTGCCTTCCAGTCACAATGTTTATCGATTTCTAAACCAAGGAATGTCGCTTTATTAGATTCCGTTACTTTTAAATCGTTATATTTTATATTTAATTGTTTTGGTACATTGCGTTTATTGTGAAACTGTATAAATTTTGTTTTACTCATATTTACGCTAAGATTATTAGATTCTAACCATTCTATTATTATTTGGATACTATTATTAATGTCATCTTCATAGTTATTAATATTATTATCATTACATGTTACAAGAATTGAAATGTCGTCTGCAAAAAGTGTACATGGGTGCTTAATGATGTCAGGGAGGTCGTTAATGTATATTAGAAATAGAAGTGGACCCAGAACACTACCTTGCGGCACCCCGTATCCATTAACCTTAAACTCTGATCTGAAGGCCGTTAGAGTATTATTTTTATCAACGTTTGTGACTTCCACGCTTTGCTGCCTATGTCGCAAATATGATTTAATCCATTCTGCGGCTGGTCCTCTAATTCCATAGTTCCCAATTTTACGCAAAAGTATTTCATGTGAAACGAAATCAAACGCTTTGGTCATATCAAATAATATAACTGTTGTGGGCCTTCGAGAATCCATATTTTTCAAAACGTTCTGAAATAAATTATACGCAGCTAAGGTAGTGGATTTATTTTTTTGAAAACCATACTGCTCTCTTTTTATTATACAATTTTTTTCAAAGAAAGTAGTCAGACGTTTATGCATAGCTTTTTCAAAAACTTTTGAGATGATTGGTATTAGGGTTATTGCTCTATAATTATCTATATTATTTTTGTCACCGTTCTTATGAAGTGGTTTAACTAATGCGAGTTTAAGGGCTTCTGGAAAACAACCCGTTTCAAAAGATAGGTTAACTAGGTGAGTCAGTATTGGTGTTAATTCGTCTTTACAAAATTTCAAAACTTTCGTAGCAACTTCATCGTAGCCCTCCGAAACGGTGTCGTTTAAAGAATTTATAATATTGCTTAATTCTACGTGCCCTAGAGGGGTAAGAAAAATACTACTATTTTGACTATTTTTATTAGTATTAAACTTTATTATGGTATTTATTTTATTAGTTGACTTAATTATATGATTATTAATTACATTAGCTATGGTCAAAGGTTCATTAATAATATTATTGTTTATTTTAATTTGATCGATGAATTTATTGCGTACATTATTGTGTTTGTTATTAATATTACTATTTATTATATTCCAAGATGCTCTACATTTATTTTTAGATTTTTTTATGAGGTAGCTATTGCATATTTTCTGTGATTTATCTATACATTGGCGTAGTAATTTAGAATATTCTAAATATTTTATTTTATTTTGGGAACTTTTTTGTTTATAATATTGAAACCGTAGACCTCTCTTTATCCTGCAACTAACCCGTAGTCCTTTGGTTATCCAATTTTGACCGCGGTTTTTATTTGTTACTTTATATTTAACTATAGGGAAACATAACTTGTATAAAAGACAAAAGGTCTGATGAAAGTTATCAAAGCTTCTGTTCATATCCTTTTCATCATAAACTTCAGAAAAAGAGATTTGTTGGAGATAACTTTTGAATTTATTAAGATTTTCGGTATTATATTGTCTCTTAGTGGCATAAATTGTGTTATGTAAAAACGATTTATTTTTAACGGGAAATTTTAGTATTTGCGCAGTATTATGGTCAGACAGACCAAGGTGCAATAATTCGCTTGAAGCGTCATCGATGTTACTCAGTAGATGGTCAATGCATGTTTGTTGTCTAGTCGGCTGGTCAATATGAATGTACAGATTATAATTTGATGCAATATCATAAAGCTCTTGAGTAACTTTATTCTTTTTTAGTGTATTAATATTCAGGTCACCAGCAATTATAATTTTCTTATTAACTTTAAAACAAGTTTTGTGCAATACTTCATTAAGAGTATTAAAAAATATATTTATATCTGAATTCGGCGTTCTATAGACACAGATTATGTAAAGATTTTGGTCTAGAATCTCTACTCCCGAACACTCAAAAACGTTATCTTTTGAGAATTCACTGAGAAAGTCTAGTTCTTTAAATGTAATGCCTGTTTTAATTAAAATACAAACACCACCCCTAGGTTTATCTCTCGAGTAAAAAGACCCAGGTTGGTATCCAGAGATTTGAGCATTGGCTTCATGATATTTTTTTATAAATGTTTCGGATAGGCAAATAACATCCGGGTCGATATGTTTTTCTCGGAGTTCATTTAATATTTATAAACAGTTCTTTTTGGAGTCGGTGCCAGTCAAGAAGAAGGACAGTTTTGAACTGGACACGAAGTGTTCATACGAGAAAACGTCTTACGACACCTCTCCTTACGGTAATGTTCCTTAGGTCTGCGCCGTCGCTCCCCTACTTTTCGAAAATTTGTTACAAAGGCAGAATTAAACTGTCCTTCTTGGCTGGCACCGACTCCAAAAAGAACTGTTTATAAATATTAAATAGATATATAAATATCAATAATTTTGTTGATTGTCCTTTAAGGCTCTTGCTTTGAAATTAAAATATTATTCTTTACTTTTTAGTTTATGTTTGTACATAGGTATAGGTTACAGTTTTGAAGTCGGTTTTTGTTTTTTATTTTTAAAAATAATTTTATTTTTTAATTTTTAAAGTTTATTCCTTATTATATGTTATCCTAGGCAAAACTAGTTTGTCCTGAAATCGGGTCTGGCCGGTAAAATATAATATATAACTAGCGGGCCCGGCAGACGTCGTCCTGCCCTGAAATTAAAACAAATCTTGGAACTCGATTCCAGTGCCACCTACCGGGTCCAATTGTATTTTAAAACCATCGAAGAACCCATTGAAGTATACACACGAAATTTCATCCAAATCCAAAAAGTCACGCTCAACGACTCAGTTTGATTCACTAAGGTTTATCAAACGAGATAGATTTTTTTTCGTTTTTGTTGATTTTCTCTAAAAGAGCTTAATCAATTTCGACAAAATTTTAATGGGACCACCTCTGAAGTAGGATCTACCAAACAAAAAAAGAATCATCAAAATCTATTCATAATTGGCAGAGAAATCGAGTAACAAACATACAAAAAAAAAAAACATACAGACGAATTGAGAACCTCCTCCTTTTTTTTGAAGTCGGTTAAAAATTGGCGGCCAAGACTCGATATCTAAACTCGATCTTTTTACGTAAGAACAGAAAGTTGCAAGAAATATGGGTTAAATAAAACATGTTCTTTCACTAAAATATAATATAGTTAGGTATTTATATTTTTTATGTATTTTGTTTTTAGAATAAATCCAACACTCTTAAACTAGAAAAACTAATTTAAAAAATCTCACGTGAGATTGGGGGCTCTCACCATCCCTCAATCTCCCCCTCTCAGAAAATCACAATCGGACGCCCCCTGATGAAAACGTTTTGTCTGTAGACCTTCCTAACTCTAACACGCACGGTCCTCCCCGAGTCGACGTCTCCGTCTCCGTCTCCGTCTCCAGACACTCCGAGCGCTGAGCCGCGCGCTGATGACGTCACCGCCGAAGATCCCGCGGCCGAGGAACCGCCTGAAGGATACTACGCGTTCGTCGAGTCGCCTAACGCCACGCCACCCAGGTAAACTATTGGTACTATGACTTTGTAATGTGCGAAAATAGTCTTTATTATATTTGATATTAGGTCCAACTGAGATGTCAGTATTGTATAAACAACTATTGGGTAAAGACTGGTATTAGATTGGTAGCATGATGCAAAGAATCTCGGTTTGCAAATATAAATCCATACTAATATTATAAATTCGAAAGTGTCTGTGTGTTAAACCTTCACGCTTAAACTGCTGAACCGATTTAGATGAAATTTGGTGTAGAGATAGATCAGATCTTGGAGGCCATAGGATACTTTTTATCCCGGGAAAAGATAAGATCCGTAGGGAACGCGGTCGAAATCGTGGATGACAGCTAGTATACAATATGGTAGGAATATAAGCCGTAGTTGCCAAAACACACCGGTAGGTGGCGGAAGGCTTTCTATCTACCTATAAATAAACGGGTTTTAGAAACTATTCTATCTCACGACGATTTGTCAGTGGTCATCGAATTGAAGGAAAACATCATGAGGAAACCCTATCACGGTGGTAGGGTACTAGACGGGAGGCTAGGAAAGGGGGCTAGACGGAAAAAATGCTCACGAAAAATTGTCACCGACACTGTGTGCTATTGTAAGCTGTGCGGCGTGCGCATGTTTTTCTGTCTGTCTTTCTCTCTCTCTCTTATAGAAAGCAAGCCAGATATTTTCATTTCTATTTATATATATATTTATTTAAAAAAATCTATTTATATATATTGTTTTTTTTATATACTCTCTCGACTTATATAACTTCGTTCCATCCGGGTGTCCCTTGACACCTCTCAAGTTTTTTAGAACTCGACTGGCTGGCCACCACTCTCAAGTTGAAAATCTGTCGCCAAGCACCAGTTGGTGTGCTCTAGCAGGTGCACTTGAGAGCCAGTCCCGTTGGTATTGCTAATGTTTATTAGGCGATGGTAGTAATAATAATAAATAATAAATATCCTGGGACATTTTTCACACACGGCTATCTGATCCCAAACTAAGCAGAGCTTGTAATATGGAAACCAGATGACTGATATACTACATATACTACTTTTTTTTTTGTAAATACATACTTAAATAGATAATTACACCCAGACTCAGGACAAACAGACATGTTCATGCACACAAATGTGTGTCCTGGATGGGAATCGAACCCACGACCTGCGGTGTGATAGGCAGTGTGTTAACCAACCACGCCAACCGGCCCGTCATTATTGTA
Organism: Ochropacha duplaris; assembly: GCA_951361185.1. NCBI lineage: Eukaryota > Metazoa > Arthropoda > Insecta > Lepidoptera > Drepanidae > Ochropacha > Ochropacha duplaris. Next base: position 310,324 of record OX592712.1, on the reverse strand, counting down.
CCACCATTGATGTACAGTACAGTACCTCTACCATGAGTTGGCTCTAGTAACGTTATCAATAGTCACAAGCGACTACGGTAAACATTTAGTATGAACATTTGTGCAGCGCCTCTAACGGACAGTTGTGGCAACACAGTTTTACATACAAAATTAGTTACGATATTCGCTAGCGAGTATCGATTACGATACTATAGTAAACTCATGGTAGAGGTACTGCTTGTCAAACTTCTGGTAGGTATTCATTTTTGGAACGAAGTCCTTTTACGCCGCTTACAGTAGAGTGAACTTACAGAAATCGTCACGTAAGAAAAAAGCGTTACGTTTTTTAACAAGTTTATTTTTAAGCGAAAATAACCTTAATTACAAAGAGCTGATGGTCGTTATTGGTGTGCAGGGTACGTCCGCCCCCTTACCGTCAGGTGTCGAGCTCGTGTGTGGGGGTAGGCGAGGCGGCGCGCCCGCACGTCTCCGCACACAACCTGTGTGGAGACCTCAACCGTGGACTGATACCCGTCAACCCCATGGGACAAAACCCACAGGGGGAGCCATACCCATTGTAAGTATCCTTACCTACCTTTGTGTTAACTATGTGATAGATACGACGTGGGTTCGAATCCTAACATCTGAAAAGAAAGATGGTCCAAAATTATTTAAAAAATATAACCTGACATGTTGTCTGACTTCCGAACCGGTGACTTTGACAATGAGTTTGAGCTTTCGGTAAAGAAACATCGTGAGGAAACCATAGCACGGTGGGAGGGTATTTTGTAGTACCCGACTGGCTGGCTACCACCCTCACGTTGAAAATATGTCGCCAAGCACCTATCGGTGTGTTCCGACAACTGCACTTGAGTCATTTCCCATCTAGGCTTTGTGTGCTTAAATCTTACGATAAATTGTCACCGACACTTTTGTAACGGTGACACCGCTGTGCGGCGTGCGCATGTTTCTCTGTCTGTCTCTCTCTCTTTCTTATAGAAAGCAAGGCAGATATTCTCATTTCTATTTATATACATATATAAATAGAAATGTTTTTTTTTTTGTTATACAATATTTTATACTATCTCGACTTATATAACTTCGTTCCATCCGGGTGTCCCTTGACACCTCTCAAGTTGTTATTTTGATGTGTAGCGAGTTGATCCGCAACCACACGCTGCGGTTTCTATCGCGGACGCTGCCAGTACTACGCGCTGATGACACTCTACCGCGGGTGCAACATCTACCCACACAGTCTGCATATCCACAATATACCGACTTGCATGCGAACAGGTATTAACAGGGTTAGGTTAGACATGTTACTTACTGAGGCGACGATAGCTCAGTGGTAGTGACGTCGGATACCGCGGCGACGGTCGCGGGTTCGAATCCTACAATGAGCTTGAGCTTTCAAACATCGTGAGGAAACCACAGGACGGTGGTAGGGTACAAGTTGAAAATCTGTCGTCAAGCACTTGTTGGTGTGTTCCGGCAGTTGCACTTGAGAGCCAGTTCGCCTTTAAGGCATTGTAATAAGGTGTACAACACATTAGTAATCCCCGGGTATTGCCAATGTCTATGGGCGACGGTTGTCACTTACCATCAGGTGACCCGCCAGCCTCGTTGTCACTTGTGACATAAAAAAAACTAAAAGCCTGCTTGGGCTATGATTAGCGTTCAAAATGACATGTAAAATACAAGGATTTTTCAAAAAAATACAGACTTTCCTTGCATATTTTAACTGCATAAATAACTTTGTAGTCCCATAGAAATATATAGCATTACAAAGTTATTTATGCAGTTAAAATATGCAAAGTTTCTGTATTTTATTGAAAAACTAGCTGTCCCGGCAGACCTTGTTCTGCCCTATTTCTCTAAAACGTGTCTTTGTTTTGTTTCGATTGACGTCAAATGTTTGACAGCTGGGTGTTTGTATGGGAAAAAGAAAAGGGCTGTTTTTAGGGTTTTCCCGGCAATTATTCGATTTTTTCTCGCCGTAAAAACCATCCTTGGACTTCAACGAACATTTAAAAAAAAGAATTGGCCAAATTGGTCCAGGCGTTGTTGAGTTATGCGCTTACCAACACATTTTGCGATTCATTTTTATATTATAGATATAGGGGTGTTTCTTATGACGTTAACACGTAAAATTTTCGTTCGAAAAATACAATAATACGTATATTACATGTATTATATAATCCTACTAATATTATAAATGTGAAAGTTTAGATGGATGTATGTTTGTTACTCCTTTAAGCCAGAACGGCTGAACGGATCTAGATGAAATTCGGCATGGAGATAGATTATAGTCTGGAATAGCACATGGATACTTTTTATCCCGGAAAAAAATAAGATCCCACGCGGATGAAACCGCGGCGGAAAGCTAGTCTTATATAAATGAAGATATTTTGAATTTGTATTTGACGCTAAATATTTCAGTCTGGTAAACGATTTCCTTATTATTATGGTATGATAGATTAGAGGAGCCACTCAGACGTAGCAAGAGGGCGGCCCCCGAAGCGGAGGGTCCACTCAGCCTGGACGAGGTCCCGTCGCACGCTCTACACAAGGAACACAGGAGTGCCGAAGACCAGCCCAGAGAGAGCCGCAAGTTCTGCGACGGCGGCGGAGTGTGAGTACCTTCACTTTTTTTTTTTTTATGTCACTAGTGACAACGAGGCAGGCGGGTCACCTGATGGTAAGTGACTACCGTCGCCTATAGACATTAGCAATACCAGGGGGACTGCCAACGTGTTGTACACCTTATTACAATGCCTTAGGGGCAAGGGCAACTGGCTCTCACTTTCTTAACATACATAATATTATAATTTTATACAAAACTAGCGGGCCCGGAAGACATCAACCTGCCCTCAAATTAAAACTTACAACTCGATTCTAGCGCCACCTTCGGTACCTCTGTTTTTAAACCATCGAGGAACCCATTGATGTATACACACTAAATTTCATCCAAATCGGTCCAGTCGTTTAGGAATTAGGTGGCAAACACACGTACAGAAGAATTATATATATTAAGACTAGGTTTCAAAATAGGGTAACCATATTTTTTCTTTTTAGGGTTCCGTACCCAAAGGGTAAAAACGGAAACCCTATTAACCGTGGTAGTTAGACAGTTGATTTTTTCACAGATGTATTTCTTTTGCCGCGTTAACAATAAATACTAAAAACAGAATAAAATAGTTAACTTCAGTGCTAAATAGATGTAAACTAACTTTTAGGGCTTTTAGAGATAATGCCTTTGCAGTTTGACAGAATCATTATTAAACTATAAGTACTCTAGCTCTCTTAGAAAACTAATTATTGTATACAAAATTAGACAGTTGAGATATCCTTGTAACGGCGTAGTATGGTTATATAAAATAATACTTTTTTCACTCCTCTTGCTCAAAAAGACCGTCATTGTGGCGTACCAGAGCGAAGAAAAAATAGCAATTCTTCCTCTAGGAGTTTTTTTTTTAAAATTTTTGTGTGTCAAATGACAATGAGCCTACAAAAACGAAAAAGTCTTTAGTCATAAGTAGAATAATCATGAATAAAGACTCGACTTATTACTGTTTCATAAAAAAAGAACTTCATTTTAATTTTGAAAATGGAACTAAAATCGTCGATCTCTGGTAGAATGCATGCAATGTGTTGCGGCTACACAAGAAACAAAAAAAAGACATTATAAACTACATATTTCATATTGTATTGGATTGTTTTATTTTCTCGCAATCGTAGTGAAAAGTTTAGTGTAACACACGGCGCTAAAACCCATTAAAACTCGGTTTCTATTTACTACCTCGTATATAATGGGTCATTTTAGCTCCTTGTATAACAATCTACTATATATTATAATTTATTTAATTTTATATAATTTAACATTAAACTTAGCGCAAAACATAACAGTTATTTTAACTTGACATAATGATACATTTTAAAAGATAATTATTCGTTAGTATGGCAAATAAACTATTGTTTTATTTTTAATCTTAAATCCAACGCCACATCAAAGTTATGTCTACCGTTCTGTCACGACCCTTCAGGATCGCATTCTAAGAGTGGCTAGAGTAGAGTATAGGTATTGATGTCATTGACTTTGACTTTGAAAGTAAACAAAAGGCACCAGTTAATGAATAACACAATATTATAATGTTTATGGTAGTTTTATTAACAGTGCGTATAAATGTACTCTCTCCTAATAAACACGAAATGTCAGAGATTGCGGTTACTTTATAATTTTCACAAATTATTGGTAAATAGAGGCCGTTCAAATATTACGTAAGCAGATTTATTACAATTATTTACCCCCCCATCCCCCTTGTCAGCAAAAGTAAGCAAAGCCCTTACCCCCTCCCCCCATGCTTACGTAAACATTTTCCAATTATAAATGTATTTTTTTTATATTATAATTATGTTATAATTATAATTTTAAAAATAAGAAAATAGATTTAGGATAGAGATTAGATTTTACTGATAATTCTCCTAATCGGTTTTAAAGCGAGTGCCTGAACGTATACATTATTTGCGGGAATCCCCGAAAATGCGTTTCGTTTTCAAGCATAGATAATGTGAGGGTTGCCATTCGTGTAAAAAAGTAAATAACTACCGATGACGTAATCATCATCTAGACTCCCCTACCCCTCATGTCATCCAAAATAAGCAAAACAAAGACCCCCCCCCCCCCCCCCCCATAGTGCTTACGTAATACTTGAACGGCCCCGTAGATTTAAAATATATAAGATCCATTTTTGGTTGAACCTTAAATGTTACTTGTGCATTTACATTTTGTATTTAAATATTTATTTATTTACACACAAATTATTACATACAAACATGTAGCTATATAAAAGTCGTGGGAAATTATTTTATATATCAGAGTTTATGATTTTTAATGACAAAGAGTAGATCTTTTGATGGTGTATGATTTATGACGTCACAAGTATGCATTTCATATAAAACTCCATATAAACTTTTTAAACATTTAATAAAAATAAGGTGATTTGATAATAAATAATGTCCCTCTACGCTAAAGTACTTCAATATTAAAATTTTATCGGAATAAGATTATTTGTCCGCTCTGGTAAATGAAGTGATAACTGATATACAAGAAGAAGAGAACTGGCTCTCAAGTGCAACTGCTGAAACACACTGTTAGCTTGATGACGTTTTCAACTTGAGGGTAGTCAGACAAGCTCGCACATCGATGTTGCCATATAACAGAAATAGTGTTGCTTTGATTGAAACAATGTTTATTTTTCCGGAATCATTTTTCCGATTAGATAATTTAGCGTGCCGAGAATCAAGATTCTCTCGTAAACCGCGTGAGTGCGAGTGAGAAAAATAGAGTGCGCGCTGTAGTGTAGTGTAGTGTAGAGTAATGTAATGTCGAGTAGTGTAGTGTAGAGAAGTGTAGTGTAGAGTAGTGTAGAGTAGTGTAATGTAGAGTAGTGTAGTGTAGAGAAGTGTAGTGTAGAGTAGTGTAGAGTAGTGTAATGTAGAGTAGTGTAGTGTAGAGAAGTGTAGTATAGAGTAGTGTAGTGTAGAGTAGTGTAATGTAGAGTAGTTTAGTATAGTGGTGGTGTAGTGTAGAGTAGTGTAGTGTAGAGTAGTGTAATGTAGAGTAGTGTAGTGTAGAGAAGTGTAGTATAGAGTAGTGTAGTGTAGTGTAGTGTAGAGTAGTGTAATGTAGAGTAGTGTAGTGTAGAGAAGTGTAGTGTAGAGTAGTGTAGTGTAGAGTAGTGTAGTGTAGAGTAGTGTAATGTAGAGTAGTGTAGTATAGTGGTGGTGTAGTGTAGAGTAGTGTAGTGTAGAGTAGTGTAGTGTTGGTGTGGTGTAGAGTATACATGTACAGGGCGCGCTCAGTCCCACTTGCGGCGGGATACTGCCGGTCGGCTCGCCGGCGAGCTACTTAGCGGTAGACACTTAAAACGCTGCATTGCACGCGTGACGGAGGCTTGGTACTACATCATACAGGTTTTCCTTCACCTCAAGCTTATTTTAAACTGTATAAAAGTTAGCGGGTACTATAAGGTACTTCCATAATGCTGATTTACTTATATACCTTGATTAACTCCGGTTACAAAATGCTTTAATTTCCGCCATGACATATTTCAGCGCGTCTGGTCGCATTCCATCTAGTAAATGTACCCGCTTGTCTTTCTCTATCTGGAAATATACAAAATACATATTAATTCCTTGATGAATAATCTAAATTTATTTTTTATACCACAAGCAATGTGGCGGGTCACCTGATGGTAAGTGCATTCCGTCGCATATGGACAATACCTTAAAGGACTCTCAAGTGTAATGCAACACACCAACAGGTGCTTGGAGGCAGATTTTCAACATGAGGGTGGTAGCTAGCCAGTCGGGTACTACGTATCACCCGTGCGTGATATGGTTTACTTACGATGTTTTCCTTCACCGAAAGCTTAAGTTCATCGTAGGATTTGAACCTTCACCGCGGTATCCGTCATTACCTCTGAGCTATCATCGTTTTAGATTTTACAAGACTTTACTTAAACCATACCCTTAGTAACCTTAACCATATCCTTAGTAAAACAGAATAAGTTTATAACTTTTGTACCCTTTCTAATCTGTAGACAGTATACTATATTGATTAACTATGTTCAGGAGCTAACACTACCTACGTGTGTAGCTTGTAGTGGTAGTGTAATATAGAGTAGAGGTGGTGTGGTGTGGTGTGGTGTGGTGTGGTGTGGTGTGGTGTGGTGTAGTGTAGTGTAGAGCTGTAGTGGTGATATAGTCTATACTTGTATTTTTAATTAGGTGGACTGATTTGACAGTTGTCGTAAGAAATATTTCTTTACTCAGAAATTATTTCTTAAAAGAATGAATGAGAATACATGTAATCACTGATATTAGATTGAATTTTATTGATAAAAAGTGATATGGTCAAACCATGAAACAGTAATTTTAACCATATTGCGCTATAAACTGTCAGTTTAGTCCAGCTAATTAAAAATCAGACTATAGTGTAGTGTAGTGGTGGTGTAGTGATGTAGTGTAGTGTAGTGGTGGTGTAGTGTAGTGGTGGTGTAGTGTAGTGGTGGTGTAGTGTAGTGTAGTGGTGGTGTAGTGTAGTGGTGGTGTAGTGTAGTGGTGGTGTAGTGTAGTGTAGTGGTGGTGTAGTGTAGTGGTGGTGTAGTGTAGTGTAGTGGTGGTGTAGTGTAGTGGTGGTGTAGTGTAGTGTAGTGGCGGTGTAGTGTAGTGGTGGTGTAGTGTAGTGTAGTGGCGGTGTAGTGTAGTGGCGGTGTAGTGTAGTGGCGGTGTAGTGTAGTGGTGGTGTAGTGTAGTGTAGTGGTGGTGTAGTGTAGTGTTGTGGTGGTGTAGTGTAGTGGTGGTGTGGTGTAGTGTAGTGTAGTGGTGGTGTAGTGTAGTGTAGTGGTGGTGTAGTGTAGTGGTGGTGTAGTGTAGTGGTGGTGTAGTGTAGTGTAGTGGTGGTGTAGTGTAGTGGTGGTGTAGTGTAGTATAGTGGTGGTGTAGTGTAGTGGTGGTGTAGTGTAGTGTAGTGGTGGTGTAGTGTAGTGTAGTGGTGGTGTAGTGTAGTGTAGTGGCGGTGTAGTATAGTAGTGATGTAGTGTAATGTAGTGGTGGTGTAGTGTAGTGTAGTGATGGTGTAGTGTAGTGTAGTGGTGGTGTAGTGTAGTGTAGTGGTGGTGTAGTGTAGTGGTGGTGTAGTGTAGTGTAGTGGCGGTGTAGTGTAGTAGTGATGTAGTGTAATGTAGTGGTGGTGTAGTGTAGTGTAGTGGCGGTGTAGTGTAGTGGTGGTGTAGTGTAGTGTAGTGGTGGTGTAGTGTAGTGTAGTGGCGGTGTAGTGTAGTGGCGGTTTAGTGTAGTAGTGATGTAGTGTAATGTAGTGGTGGTGTAGTGTAGTGTAGTGATGGTGTAGTGTAGTGTAGTGGTGGTGTAGTGTAGTGTAGTGTAGTGGTGGTGTAGTGTAGTGGTGGTGTAGTGTAGTGTAGTGGCGGTGTAGTGTAGTAGTGATGTAGTGTAATGTAGTGGTGGTGTAGTGTAGTGTAGTGGCGGTGTAGTGTAGTGGTGGTGTAGTGTAGTGTAGTGGTGGTGTAGTGTAGTGTAGTGGCGGTGTAGTGTAGTGGCGGTTTAGTGTAGTAGTGATGTAGTGTAATGTAGTGGTGGTGTAGTGTAGTGGTGGTGTAGTGTAGTAGTGATGTAGTGTCTAACCTGTGCTCTGTATCGTATGTGTTCGGGCCACACGCAGTTCTCGAAGTAGCCGGGCACGTCGGGCGGCGAGTACAGGCGGAACACGCGCCGCGACACGCACTCCTCGTACTCCAGCACCAAGTAGTACCTGATACAATACAAGTCATATATATATACATATCTTTATAAAGGTGTCCGGTCCACATAAGATATTTCAGATTTTTTATATAGATTTTTGAATCATCGTGAGGAAACCACAGCACGGTGGTAGGGTTGTTTATAGTACCTGTCACCAAGCACCTATCGGTGTGTTCAGTTGCGGAAAACTAGTTTCAAATAAAAAACACAAGCTTATCCTTAAGTTATAAAAAAAAACTTAAATTTAAATGCAAAACAGAACTCACCTCAAATCACACAGCTCAACAAAAGGTTTGAAATTCAACACAGTAAAACCTTCGATGACCAGAAACTTCTTGTTCGGTACAACAAAACTGTTGTCTTTTTTCACCAAACTAAACGCTTGGGCCGCATTCACTCCATCCATAGTCTTTAACACATCCTTGTACATAGCATCCATGTCTAGAGAAGATAGGATATCATAGTTGTTATGATCCATACCTTCACATTTAACATGATGAGGACTATCATCTGGGTAGAAGTACTGGTCTTGGTGGAAAACGTAGACGGGGCATAGTGCATCTTTCAGGTTATTCGCTAAGGTTGTTTTTCCACCGCAAGTCACACCGGATATGCCAATAACTACCCACTGTTCTCGGTTGTGTGCCATTGTAATGTGGACTCTATTGGTCAGATGTAAGGGTAGATGTGGTAGAGGGTAAAGGACATGAGTCCACCGATGAAGAAGAGACCCCAAACTGCGCAAAATAGAAGGAACCACTGTGGGTTCGGGATTTTACTGTACAATTGTGAATCTGAAAATATGGGCATTTATCATAACAGTGGTAGTGACGTCGGATACCGCTGCGATGGTCGTGGGTTCGAATCCTAAAACAAGCATGAGCTTCGTGAGGAAACCATAGCACGGTGGTAGGGTACTTTGTAGTACCCGACTGGCTGGCTACCACCTTCAAGTTGAAAATCTGTCACCAAGCACCTATCGGTGTGTTTCGACAGCTGAACTTGAGAGCCCATCTAGGTTTGGTGTGCTTAGCACCATCGGCCACATCATCACTTACCATGCTGAGATTATGGTCAAACACAAGCTTATTCAGAATTAAAAAAAACGGTATATTTGAATCGGATTTTGTTCACAATTTCATGAGATTCAATTTTTAATCTACCAGTGAAATTCCTGTCACAATCGGTCCAGCCGTTTCGGAGATTTGCAGGAACAAACAGACGGACAAAATACTTATTTTTATACGACAGTACCGTACACACGTAAATCTTTCAAGTGAGCGTGGATGAGTAAATCCTTAACTAAAGGAAATTGCGAATACATCGACATTTACTAGATAGTTAATTAGTAGATTATAGATATACTACCTGTTCCCGGCGTTCCCGTGGGATCTTATCCTTTCCCGGGATAAAAATATAGCTTATGCAACTCACAAATAATGTGGCTTTCTATCGATAAAATAATTTTCAAAATCGGTTCAGTAGATCCAGAGATTACCCTCACAAACTTTACCTCTTTATAATCTATAATATAAAAATGAATCGCAAAATGTGTTGGTAAGCGCATAACTCAACAACGCCTGGACCAATTTGGCCAATTCTTTTTTTTAAATGTTCGTTGAAGTCCAAGGATGGTTTTTAAGGCGAGAAAAAATCGAATAATTGCCGGGAAAACCCTAAAAACAGCCCTTTTCTTTTTCCCAAACAAACCCCCAGCTGTCAAACATTTGACGTCAATCGAAACAAAACAAAGACGCGTTTTAGAGAAATAGGGCAGGACAACGTCTGCCGGGTCCACTAGTATTAGTATAGATAAAATGAATGCTACCACATTTTGTTAGTTTAAGAATGCTTACCTTCGTCTATAAAAGGGTAAGTGTTGACCCAAAACACCAACAAAATGAACACAGTAGTTGTACACACAAGAATTAGTTTGCCAAGCGCTGCGTCAGGAATGTCCATATATAAGCATATCAATTTAATATCTGTTCTATGTATATACAATTAAAGCGCAAAGTTAACTGCGGAATAGTTCCTTCTCGAATGTTCCTAAAGGTTCGTCTGGGAAGAGGATAGATTTCTCCACTTCTGCTTTAACTTCTTGATTTTCCGTGAGGGGTTTACCTTTGACTGCACGTTTTACTATCTGAAACGATAACACAATGGCAATGTTTATTTTTTATCTGTATACATAAAAACTGGCCAAGTGCATGCACCATGTATACCATTGGGTTCCGTAGAATTCAAGGCCATGATAGCTCAGTGGTAGTGACGTCGGATACTGCAGCGAAGGTCGTGTGTTCGAATCCTAAGATGAGCTTGAGCTTTAGGTGAAGGAAAGCATCGTGGATGTAGTGTTTGTATCTATACAATAGATACAATACATTGTCTCATGTACACTAGTAGAGGGCGTACCGTCAACCGGGCAGTCTGGCGATAGACACGGTGCGGGTCGGACGTGCGCTTGCGCTCGTATCTAGTGGTAGTAGTGAGCCAGTGTCATACCAATAGATAAGCGAACACCTTTGTGGTGATACCGAACACTACATATGGCGACGAGGATAAAAACAAAAGGGGTAAGCCCAAATAGTTTTCATTCTTATTGAAAACCGAGTGAGGTTAATAAAGTAAAACTACCTACAAGATCTATTCATTATATTTTCATACAATATGAATTTATTTATTTAAACCTGGAAATGAAAGGTGTAAAAGTCTGGTGAAGTGCTGGTACATCCACCTATAAGCTTCACAAATCTAAAAACTTGGTCTAGTAATGACAAAATCAAAGTCATAAGGTATGTGTGGGAAGTACATGATAAGGGGTTTTAATTATACATAATAATTGACTGATAAATCTGTGTTCGATTATAATAAAATTGTAATAAAATTATAACTTCGATAATAATAAAATTGTTCATGATGAATTTCAATGGTACCTACATGAAGGATACATAAGTACCTACCTATATTTAATTTCTAGAAAAAAAAAAAGAATAAAAAAAAAAGATGGTGGTTTATAGTAAACTCGATATGATTACATTATTTATTGATTTGCAATGTATGTGCGGAATGTACGGGCAAGTCTACAACTATAATAAAAAAAAAAATAATAATAATTAAAAACTTCCTCGAGGCTCCCCTGCTGCCGAGCGGCAAGGTTCCCGGCAGGCTGGCAGCGTCTATTATTGCTATAACTTAAACAGCGATACTAATAATCAGAATTCGATTTATTATTTCGATTCGATTCTATTTATTATTATTCGAGATATTATTAATGGAAAAATACATACACGCTAATTTGCTTTTATCTAACATCTTAACGAGTCTGAGGGTAGTTTAAAATTATTTCTTTAACATAAAATAGTAGTACCCGCTTTGTTTTGAAAAGTTTAAAAGATCAATTGAATATAACTACTGGTTAGATTGAGGCTCACTGGCAACCATGCCATGCAACTTGGAGCAAATTTCAATCAAATATGGTGTCACTGCTGGTATCACCATCTAACATTGAGTAGAGCGAGTGTATGCGCGTCGAATACAGTTGGATGTATTCTAAATGTTCATAGTTTCAGTGAGGGTGTGATTGGCTCGGCCGGGGGCTCGCCTACCTGTGAATTTGGGGTGAAAGTTCGATTCTTGACAGAATTACATAGAATTTCGTTTGTTTCCTTGGTTTCAATGGATAAAGGGGTTTGGGTTTCTCTGTATGAATTAGATTAAATTGATGAGTGCCGGCTGAGGAAAGGGTGAATCTCGGGGCGGGATCTCGAGATAAATTAACGTAACACCATCTATTCGTGATCAAAGGCGCAAATATTATGATAAATGAATTTAGAGTTGCGCATCTATCTCAAGTATATAATAGTGATATATTCTGGCAACGATGCATCGGTCGAAGCAAGACTTCAGAGCCTTGAGCATCGACGCAGAGTTGCCAGCCTATCAGTTTTCTATCGGATTCACTTCGGGGAGTGTGCGTTGGAATTACACAATTTAATTCCGCCAAGGCCCTTCCATCATCGAACAACCAGACATACGGCAATGCACCACCGGTAAATACCTTAAAAAAAAAAAAAAAAACATATAGAGAGAAAATAAAATATATCACTGAACTGCTTTCGTAATCCTATCAGTTGGATAAATTGCATTGCAGATTAGCAATCGCGGATTCATTATTATTATTGCAGTAGGTACCTTTATAAACTTATCTAAAAAATATTGTTTGAAATACCAAAGTATTGCTAATAACTTTGTTTGTATTTAGTTCGGCCGAGCAGTAATAATAATTGCTTGGAAATGATTAATTGATTTATACTAGGTATTTGTCATGAATTTGGGTTTATTGAATTATTGATAAAAAAAAATTGAGAGTTTACATGAAAGTAAATAATAATAATAATTTATTTATTACCAAAACATAACCAAGAATTTATACATATATCTTAATCAATGCACCGACAAGTTATAATGATAAAATATTGCTGTTGTATGTACCTACAAGTACATGATGATACTATGAATTATAAGGAAAACCCTGATCTATGATAATATAATTGTTTAAAGTAATTCATAAAAATAAATATGTTACGAACTAATTGATACTGAGTTTATATTGAGATTATCCAGGATAATATTGAGAATTGTATGTGTAGTAATTCTGGTAATACAATGACAATATGGAGTGTTAGATTGGCATGATTCTGGTGTTACAAATATAATATTAAGAATTGTATTTGAAGTGATTCTGGTATCAAAAAGATGATATTGAGAATAAAACAGTGTGGATTACAGTATCACAAAGATAGTATTGAGAATCATATCAGGTTTGTTCTAGTATCGCAGATGTGGTATTGAGAATAACACAAGTACTAAGATGAGATTAAGAATAATACAATGTAATATTGATTTCATGACACAAAGATAATATTGAGAATCATATTAAGTTTATCCTGGTATTACAAATGTGGTATTTAGAATAATATAAGTACTAAATTAAAGTAAAAAATAATAAATTATTGATATTGTGTAACAAAGATAACATTGAGCATAATATCGGGTTTATTCTGGTATCTCAATGCCAAACGGTATTGAGAACAACATAAGTACTAAAATAAAGTTAAGAATAATATAATATTGATTTTGTGTTGCAAAGCTGATATTGAGGATCATGTTAATTTGTTCTAGTATCACAATCTGAATCATGGTGTTTGTCTTGATGCCACACTGTGATATCGGAGTGAACGCTATGTAATGCTATTACGTATTATTAATGCATAATACCATAAAGACGAATTTTACATCGTGTTTATGTGTTATTGGAAATCTCTTGATCTACCTACCTTCGTTTAATTTGACTATGACGATAGCGCTTCTATGGCTATAGGTTAGAAAATGAAAGAGATCTCAGCTTATATATCTTGATGCAACTGATAACTTCGGCATCTAAGAAAAGAGCTACATTATTGCATTTCGGAGGTTTCGCCCGCGATCCGGATGTGTCTTGTCTTTTCCTGGGTCGTGAGGTGTCCTATGTTTTGTTATCCGTTCAGCGGTCTGCGTGAAGGAGTGGCAAACTGGCAAACATCTTCACCATCAGGCATACTTGCACATTTAGGTAAGTGCATAATATTAGTAGGATACTGTTTTTATTAGCTAATGAAGTCGTTTAAGAAGTACCTACTATTGTTATTTTGTATAAGTACATACATTGTGCAATATAAATAAATAATATTGGATTTAGAGTGACGTCACTTAGTCTTTGGGGTTGTTCTCGGCAGGCCCTTTCATTTGATACCCATATTGTGGGAATGCTTTGGGAAATAATAGTCCGCTGTCTTGGGTGTTCTGCCATGTTGGATTTGGAGTGGCGTCGCACAGCTAGCTAAGTGTTGTCACCGGGACTGAGCATGTGTGCAGAATTTCAGCTCAATCAAATCTAAAAATGTATCTGTAGTTGCGGGATTCCGAACAAATTACATATTGGTACAAATTGCAAACAAAAAAAAAACCTAGTAGATGTTAATGGACTGTGTTTTCCTTTAAATATATATGAATATATTAATTCCAATGAGTCATCCATTCATTTCATTGATATCGTCGAAGTGGTATAGATTGATGAGATAATAAATATCTAATGTAAGAAAACGATTAGATGCTTACCATTCTTATATTTGGACAAAATTATTCCGCATAAGTTATGAAAGTAATTATCTAGTTCGATAAATCATCATTCTTTATTTAAGGTATAAAGAGATTTCATTGAAGACATTATCATTTTTACAAATCTTTAGTACCTACATATAATGGTTGTTTTGAACATTCATTAGCGAATTGATATCGTTAATATTGTATTTTCTATGGGTCTTGGGTACTATTTGTTTGTTCTTTGTGGTGTGTCTAAAATAATTACATTTTAATACCCGTTTACTTACTACAGTATCGTTTAAACGGAGCATACCTGCTATAGTGAACAATGATGGTAACAAATAGATATTGTTAATGTGGTCCAAGTTTGGATTTCTATTATGTTGTAAATATATACCTACATAAAAAAGAAAAAATAAAACTTGATTTTCATTTCATTGAAAATAAACTTTTATTTTGATTTCCATTAAATTGGAAATGAGCAGATACCCAAAACAAAATAAATAATAATATTGATTTTCATTTAATTGCAAATAAACTCAAATTTTGGATTTCCATTAAATTGGAAGTATCAAAGGTTATATGTTATTACGGCAATTAGTAATTAATTCAATTGAATTTAAGACTTCGGATGTCCATTAAATTGGAAGTATGTTATGTCACGACAAACGACGATAAGTAATTCATTATGTTGAATTTAAGACTTCGGATTTCCATTAAATTGGAAGTATGTTTTGTTACGGCAATAAGTAATTCATTCAATTGAATTTAAGACTTCGGAATTCCATTAAATTGGAAGTATGTTATGTAACGACAATAAGTAATTCATTCAATTGAATTTAAGACTTCGGATTTCCATTAAATTGGAAGAATGTTATGTCACGAAAAACGACAATAAGTAATTAATTAAGTTGAATTTAAGACTTCGGATTTCCATTAAATTGGAAGTATGTTTTGTTACGGAAATAAGTAATTCATTAAATTGAATTTAAGACTTCGGATTTCCATTAAATTGGAAGTATGTTATGTCACGAGAATAAGTAATTCATTAAATTGAATTCACAACTTTGGATTTCCATTAAATTGGAAGTGTGTTATGTAACGACAATAAGTAATTCATTAAATTGAATTTAAGACTACGGATCTCCTTTAAATTGGAAGTATGTTATGTTACAATAATAAGTAATTCATTAAATTGAATTTACTTCTTTTAAATAAGAGGTACTGTACGTAGATGCTTGTGTGTACCATACGTATTGACTAACAATAATTGGATTTAGAGGATGACAGTCAGTCAGTCGGCTTGAGATGAGAAACATGAAAGCGGTCCCTTCGAATTTATCTTGAAGTCTCTATCTAAATAACCCACCATCTAAGCTATGTAAACTCTGTGGACTAAAGCTATGTAGCTATGCAATTCCAATGCAACAAAAAACAATAAAAGAATCGGAAAGCGATCAGTAAATCACTGTGATCAGTCCATGAAATGATATAAACGAAACGGATAATGATACTGAGGTTAGAGACCGAGACAAGTGAAAAGGAAAAAGGAAAGGAATGAAGAAACTGGACAGAGACTAAGAAAGTATGTGATTCATCTAAAGCGTGTGGAAGGACAGTGGATATCAGTGAAAGATGAGAACAATGGAAATGAGGATCATACAAATCAAATTAAATAAAACTATAGAAATTATAATGTTATGTAATGTGCTATGATTAGAGACGATTGATTGTATAAGTAAATAATAATCAAAAATGATTTTCTGGAATATTGACTACACTTAAAATAAATAAATAAAATTTGTTAAAAGGGAAGGGATGTAGTGTTTGTATCTATACAATAGATACAATACATTGTCTCATGTACACTAGTAGAGGGCGTACCGTCAACCGGGCAGTCTGGCGATAGACACGGTGCGGGTCGGACGTGCGCTTGCGCTCGTATCTAGTGGTAGTAGTGAGCCAGTGTCATACCAATAGATAAGCGAACACCTTTGTGGTGATACCGAACACTACAGTGAGGAAACCATATTAGCACGGTGGTAGGGTACTTTGTAGTACCCGACTGGCTGGCTACCACCCTCATGTTGAAAATCTGTCGCTAAGCACCTGTTGGTGTGTTCCGATAGTTGCACTTAAGTGCCAGTTCTCATCTAGGCTTTGTGTGCTTACCACCTTCAGCACACTCACCTTCACTTACCATGGTGAGATTGCGGTCAAACACACAATTGAGGTCATACAAAAACAGGCAAATGTTCTCAGGCAAGGGTTGCGTTTTCAAAGTTTGTAGGTTTTTTATTATCTTAATTCTGTTTTTAGTATTAGTATTAGTTTTTAGTATCTGTGAAAATTTCATAGTTGGCTATCACGGTTCATGAGACACAGCCTGGTGACAGACAGACAGACAAGACAGACGGACAGTAGAGTCTTAGTAACAGGGTTTCCGTTTTAACATTAGGTAAAGAATCCTAAAAAAGAAAAATTAGGTTTGTCACACAAATGCTCTTTCAGAGTGATATGTCGATAGAATAAGGGTTTTTTTAACTAAGGTACCCTAAAATCTGTTTAGCATATTATATTCATGAAGGTATTTTTGAAGATATCAAACAGTCACAAGTTAAATAATAATGAGATAATAACACCTATTGTTACGTACAAACAATATTATATAAATAAATAAATAAATATCCTGTGACATTTGTTCACACTCGGCTATCTGATCCCAAACTAAGCAGAGCTTGTAATATGGACAACCAGATCACTGATATACTACATAATTTTTTTTTTTTTGTAAATACATAATTACACCCAGACTCAGGACTAACAGCATGTTCATGCACACAAATGTCTGTCCTGGATGGGAATCGAACCCACGACCTGCCGCGTGATAGGCAGTGTGTTAAACAACCATACCAACCGGCCCATATTGAAAACATCATTTAAAAATAATAATATCCATTGTAATGTTACATTTGTTTAATATGTGTTAGTGATTGGCTTTCTTTTGCTCCATGTTTTCACCTGCGTTTTCAAAGGATTTTTTTTACAATTCTGGATAGGCTTTTGTTTGACTACAATCTCACTATGGTAAGAGATGATGTGGCCGAAGGTGGTAAGCACACAAAGCCTAGATGGGAACTGGCTCTCAAGTGCAGCTGTCGGAACACACAGATAGGTGCTTGGCGACAGATTTTCAACTTGAGGGTGGTAGCCAGCCAGTCAGGTACTCCAAAGTACCCTACCACCGTGCTATGGTTTCCTCACGATGTTTTCCTTCACCGAAAGCTCAAGCTCACTGTAGGGTTCGAACCCACGTCCTACGCCGCGGTATCCGACGTCACATACCACTGAGCTATCATCGCCTTAAAATAATTAAAATAAAACCATAGCCTACTAGCTGTCCTCCACGGTTTCACGCATTCCCATGCTCTCTTATTTTTTTCCGGGATAAAAATATAGCCTATGTTACTCAGGGATAGTGTAGCATTCTAACGGTGAAAGAATTTTTAAATCGGTCCAGTAGTTTTTTATTTGTTACATAAAAAAATACAAATCTTTCCTCTTTATAATATTTGTATAGATGAATTTGTTTTAATGTTACTTTACATTAGGCCATCGACTCATCCCGATAGTTTAAAAGATGCAGAGGTTAGTAGCATGCACCAAGAACATGTCTAATTAGTCAAACTAGAAGACATCGTTAATAAATTATAAAAAAATAGATCTGCTTTCGGTAATAAAGTCAGTGAACTTCACTGAACAGTTTCACTTATTGATACTAAGCAAAATAAAAAGATTATAGAAATTACGATTCACTTAAATAAACCATGATAAAGCATAGTTGACTTGCATTAAATTATCTAATCACACGTTGTGATAGGCTTAAGAACCAATTAATATATTATGATATTGCATTACTTCAGATAATGCCATGTTTACAATTGAGGACATTTCACAAACTATTATTTTAAGGCGATGATAGCTCAGTGGTAAGTGACGTCGAATGCCGCGGCGAAGGTCGTGGGTTCGAATCCTACAATGAGCTTGAGCTTTCGGTGAAGGAAAACATCGTGAGGAAACCATAGCACGGTGGTAGGGTACTTTGTAGTACCCGACTGGCTGGCTACCACCCTCAAGTTGAAAATCTGTCGCCAAACACCTATCGGTGTGTTCCGACAGCTGCACTTGAGAGCCAGTTCCCATCTAGGCTTTGTGTGCTTACCATCTTTGGCCACATCATCACTTACCATGGTGAGATTGTGGTCAAACACAAGCCTATCGAATATAAAAAAAAAAAAAAACTATGTATAACTATAGCACTAGAACTGGAATATACATTATCTTTTTTAAGATTTGTGTACCTTTTTTTACTTCTATAGTTAGTGAGAGATTGGCAAAAATAAAGTATTATAAACAAGAATAAACTCAGCAATTCACAATAACAACTTACTTCTATTACATTCAGTATTACTTATAAATATTTGTGTGTTATGGTGGCAAAACATAATAATAGTAAGTCAAATAAATACTTTATCATCGTCATCTGAGCCAAAAGATGTCCACTGTGGGACATAGGCCTCCCTCAAAGTATTCCACATCAACCAATCCTGAGCTACTTGCATCCTAACACTTATTGTTTGCTATTAATTGATTAATTTAACTCTTATTATTAAATTAAACTTTAAAAGTTCAAGATAAAGTTTTCTTACATTTATTGAATAAAATACACAAGTAAACTTTAAAGTTACATACCTTTTCAGCTATGCTAGAATCTGCAGTAGGCTTAGACAAGGCCAACAATTTCTTTATGTTCTCCTCAGCTAATTGTTCCTTCGACTTGCCCTGTTCTTTGCTTGGTTTCTTAGTTTTACGTATGTACGGATGTGTGTCTTCTAAACAACAAATATAACTGTTTAACACGGAAATATGCTTATCGTAATCACTCGATTTTATTGAAGTAGATACGTAACGTAAGTAATAAAACGTGAAATAGCAAGCAGGCAGTCGTGTTGTCCCAATCAACGGATAACAAAATAACTGTAAAATGATTAGTGTCGCAGAATGTGACGTAATGACGAATGTAAATATTTCATAGCGAACCTTGACCCGGTGCTCTACGCCGGCGAGGCCCCGCCTTACGTTTATTACAACCAGTGCTCTCTAAAACAAATAAATTAAAGTCTATGAAGTATTCGTCACAAGTTTGTTCTATGTTCAAGTGACTATGCGTTTACCTTCCGGATCGACGAATTCAAGGGCTTGTCGCACTAAAGCTGAAGACATTTTAATTCAACAGGAACCGAATGCATTTATTTCACTTTGTAGAAATTCTAACCTAAAACGTCGTAAGAAATGTGGGTCAGAAATAATAAACGTCACAATCATATGAACGTCGGTCGATCGATGACAATAGATGTACTGTCACTGTCAACTGTCAAATTAAATTCCGTTTCATTATTGCAAATTTTAAACGTTTCGTTGCTACTGATTTTTTACTGCTATAATTATTTTTTCTGATTGAGCAAACTTTTGCGTTATAAATTTTCACAATTTATTTGTTGATTATGTCATGTGGAGAAATCAATCAAAATATTATATTTTTTGTCGCTTACTTGAGTAGGTGAATCAGGATACTCTGTGGTAACGGCATAGTGCCTTATTATTAGTTATACCTACTACAATTTTGTATTGCCTATTTAGGTTAATATTGTATTTATATTGTCTGGCGTTGCAGATTCTGCATGCTGTACCGCGCTATCAACGGTGACAGCGAGTCCCCCGCCGCGGGAGTAGGAGGGGCCGTTGGAGCGGGAGGAGCCGCCGTGGAGCGACGCGAGGACCCTGGCGCAGGGGCTGCCGCACATCCCGTCACGCATCACAGATATGAGGTAGCCTACTTTCATCAATCCACTTACATTTTAATACTATTTATGTTGTATGTTTCGTTTTACCTAGAGTAGGTTAGTATTTGGCTACAATATTATAGCTCCCTCACACATTTGGAGGTAGGTAGAGATTTAAATGCGCTGGTTCTTTTTTAATAGGGTCCCCCGACCCCATGCCCGGCGAGAGTGGAGTACGCGACGCCGGTGTTTGCGCGTAACTACCAGGGAGTGTGGCGCTACGTGGTGCAGATACCGTACGAGGGGTACTTCACGCAGACTGTAGAGGTCACCAGGTAACTACTAACTATACATACATTATGTGTACCTAGTACTTATGAGTATATTTTAAGACATTCCTCACACACGCGACAATCACAAACTCCCCCAATTTCACTAAAACCTGACCGGACTTGCACGGACGAAGTCTAGACTTAACAGTAAATGTGACAATATAACGTGACTTTAAGATAAAAGAAAGAATATTGAACAATGGTTTAGGCTTCATAGAACTATAACTAAAGCCTTTAAATTAATTAACAAAAAAAATCTGTGGGTTCGAATCCTACAATGAGCATGAGCTTTCGTTGAAGGAAAACATCGTGAGGAAACCTCAGCACGGTGGTAGGGTAATACTCTTTGGTAGGGTACTTTGTAGTACTCGACTGGCCTCGACCTGTTGGTGTCTTCTGACAGTTGCACTTGAGAGCCAGTTCGCCTTTAAGGCATTGTAATAAGGTGTACAACACATTAGCAATCCCCTGGTATTGCCAATGTCTATAGGCGACGGTTGTCTCTTACCATCAGGTGACCCGCCTGCTTCATTGTCACTTGTGACATAAAAAGTTCGTTTTGATATATTAGGGATTACTGTGTATAACTTGTGGTATTGTGGTGATCAGGTGCATGCAGTCCCGCTGCCACTATCTAGAGGGTGGGTGTCTCAGCTCGCCGCGCTGGGTGTCACTGCTGGTCGCCGAGCTGCACTACCCACCAACCACATCCACATCCACTAACGGACACCCACCTGGACCCTCTACCACCACACTACCCTATCAAGGACAGGTACAATACTTACTTATTGTGACTCTTAATCATTCATGTTCTTATTTTTGATGTGCAGGTGTAGGGTAGGTGTATACCATCTTTCATCGTTTCGTAACAGGAAGCCGGTATGTCAGATAGGGGCGGAAGTGTGTAATTTTATTTCCTCTATTGTAGTGCAGGCAAAGGGTTTTAGCCGATACAGCCTCAAACTCTAAACTCATTTATTGACCTCAGATAGATAATAGCTCAGTGGTAGCGACGGTCTGTTACCGCGGCGAAGGTCGTGAGTTCGAATCCTACAACGAGCTTGAGCTTTCCGTGAAGGAAAACATCCTAAGGAAACCACAACACGGTGGTAGGGTACTTTGTAGTATTCGACTGGGTGGCTACCACGGGAGCCTTTAAGCCACTGTAATAAGGCGACGGTATTCACTTACCATCAGGTGAACCACTTTTGAAATAGTATCCAAACTTAATGGAATGGAATTTTGGAATTCTAGATAAAAATAGTGTATTTTAAACAGGATTATCAGCAGTACCTACAGAACAGAGTAGGACAATCTGAGGAGAGCAGTACAGATAAACCACTACACTGTGATGGACATGATGAACTTGGCTGTTTCCAGGTATGCATCATGACAACTGATTCTATAAAAATATTGATTTTCATTGCCTTCATGGTATTTTTGGAAAAAAAAATACGCAGCTTACAGTAGAGTGAACAGGCAGAAATCGTCACGTAAGAAAACACCGTAATGCCAGTACCAGAGCCCTTGAAGTTTAAAGGAGTCATTTGTTACATACAGCTGAAAGCATTAGTGAAGAGGCAACATTATTATTATTGTTCACTAATATTAAAAATAAGTTGTTTTGCTACCAATCTTATTAATTATGTCATTTCCTTATTCTAAAATAAAAATTAACGTTTTTAAGAATGTTAGCTATTCGGTGGTTCTTTTTACTTCTTGATAAGATCTTATGTTTGACCGCAATCTCACTGTGGTAAACGATGTTGTTCCCGTAGGTGGTAAGCATACAAAGCCTAGAAGGAAACTGACTCTCAAGTGCAGCTGTAGGAACACACCGATAGATGCTTGTCGATAGAAACACCAAATATTTTTGTTTAGTTAAAGAATGAGATATGGTACTTAAAAATAAAGTAGATTCGCTCTTTACTACAGCAAATTAGAATGCCGTAACTTTGTAGATTCCAGCCATCTTTGTCTCTTTGTCACTTGATGTTAGGAAAATAAAAAGAAAAGAGTTTAAATTTATCAATACTCATACTTTTTCCTCCAGGTACGTCTATATTATGACTGGTTCCTAGTTCCCGGTAGTTGCAAGTGTTGGCGACCGGATTACTTCGCAAGGTATGTACGACGTCGTCAGAACAACGAACTGTAGGTTAAAATAAGAATAAAGTTCTGTTAAGCTATTCGATACAATAAACACATCGTCAAGGTATACCAATTTCTTTTTTAAGCTTGTAACCAATCGTATAAGTAAAAAGGTGTAGTTAGCATTTGATCTTAAAAAATACTCTAACGCACACAAAAAACTTAATATTGCAATATCCACACTACATTACGATATCTCATAAAACACGATTTTCTCATTTACACCTTTTTACTTATAATAATTCATTGCCTGTAGCTAAAATATATTATGCGCTTTGTAAAACATTGATTGATTTAATCTAAGATAATTTTCGATGATTCTTAAGACATAATTGGAATGCAAAAAATATTCTTCGTTTTAGGCATATTCTTTAAAATACTCAGTGAAGAAATTTGGTAGAAACCATTACATAGGTCAATGTGTTTGTTTACATTTTTGTTAAAATCCTAGATGATTTATCTACAAAATTATCTATGAATACATTTAAATGTATTGGTGCTAATGCGTTGTGTGACTCTAAGACTGTATTTATATGTAACGAGTATTGTTTTAGATAAGTAGGTATATTTATTTATACCAAATTATATTTTTATGGAGCGGTGAGATCTCTTACAGTAAATTATAATTAGTACTCAGTTGTTTAGTTGTTTGTGTATTTGTATGTAGATCTATAGGTACCATTGCTTGTTATATTGGTATTGGTTTCGTAAAACTTCTGTACAGATTGTGTTGTAC
The DNA here is from genome assembly GCA_951361185.1 of Ochropacha duplaris. Taxonomy (NCBI): domain Eukaryota; kingdom Metazoa; phylum Arthropoda; class Insecta; order Lepidoptera; family Drepanidae; genus Ochropacha; species Ochropacha duplaris. Next base: position 286,817 of record OX592712.1, on the reverse strand, counting down.
GTTTTGTTTGTAGAATTTCATTCATTAAGCTCAAATTTGCATTTATAATAATAATATCATCATCACTTAGTTTACTTACTATAAGTAGATATCTTTATTTGTAGATGTAAGCTGTGCAATTATTATCAATAAAGTAATGTAAAATATGTACGTATGTTTCAATCAAACCAATCGTGGAATAAACAACTTTATTCAAAATCGTAAAGCTATTGAGAATATTTTAAAGTCTACATATCCGTTGTAATTGTGGATGGATGTGTGTTCTACTTACTATCATGCGTGTCAAAGGCGGGCCTTTAAAGGATATCTAAAAAATTACAAAATATTCTTATCTAAAGCTACGGCGTCTACTATTCCGTGGTAAGCGAGCGCCTACCGCACTTACACTAGTGATTATTGATAAACATTACGACATAAACACAACCATTAGGATTGTATTTTAAGTGTGATTTTTGTACCTACGTTTTTGGATCATTAGATATACAAAAATATTATTATCTTACAATACAACCGAATCATTAACACTATTGCATAGAGTATTATCGTCATTCGTTGAAGCTATTAAATAATACTTATTTACGCGCTAATGACTCTTTCATGAGACGTAGTATTGTCTTGGATACATACAACGTGACATTCACTGTTACTCCTACTTGGCTCAGAATTTTCAGTAATACTTACATCATTCACACATTCTTCCCTTTCAACTATTCTACCGTTTTCGAAAACGACTTCAGAGTTACCCTCCGCGTTTTCAACACAACCATTTTCCGCATTCTTTTCTACATCACGTCTCTCACTACTAACTGCTGGTGTGATTTGCGTATCAGATCTTGAACTAGGCCCGCTTTCTGATAATCTCGCATCAAATAAGTTTTGTCGTCGTCTATTCAAGAAATGCACCGACGGTATCCCATCTTTAGGGTTGGAATAAGCGACGTAGCAAGCGGAGTATGGTGGAGGGGGCTCCTCAACCACTACCACTACTTTATGGCCTCCATTGGCATTTGCTTCATTGTTGGCACATTCAGAGTAAGGCGGCGGTAAATCGGTACTTGTAATGCGATTCAAGTCTGTTGGGAATGTAGTGTCATCCATTTCAGGTATCGAACCCAAGACGATTTCAGTCGAAAGATGTTCTGAAAGAATCATTAGTGCGGATTAATATGTTATCATAGTAGTGATTGATATTCAATGTCAAAGTACTTACGGCTCGTGGCGAGTACATTCGGCCGCGGCCATTCGTCTGATTGACGTCTCGTTCCTGAAAGATAACATATAATATTCAGTTATTGTTTTTATTTTATATAAAACATATACTGATACAGATTTCATGTTACGCAAGGACGATCATTGCCATTTCATTATTAGCTATTATTATCCAACTTAAATGCAGAAATCTCTTTCGTCTATCTGCCTGTTTTCTACGGCTTGCAAGTAGCTTGAAGATTTAACAACGAGGCAGGCGGGTCACCTGATGGTAAGTAAATATCGTCACCTAAAGACATTAGCAATACCAGGGAGATTACCAATGTGTTGCCAATTATTTTTACAATACCTTAAATACATCGACAGGGACTAGGCAACAGATATTCAACTTGTATGCGGTAGCCAGCCGGTCATGCAGCTTTACAAAGTTGGAACATATCTGACGTCACTACCACTGAGCAATCTTCGTGATAAGCTTTAAAGAAATGTACTTACGCTTAAAGAGTTTCTTGTCGAGGCACTTCTCAGTGAGCCTCACGATGAGCACCAGAACAGCTAGTAGCACGGCGCCCACCACCCAGCCGCGCGTCGCTCCCTCCCACATGCTCGAGTGTGAGTGTGCGTGAGTGTTGGGCTCTAGGCGCGGGTGTGTGTGTGAGCGTGTTAATGTGTGTGGCTCCGTCTCTAGGGGGACGAACGGCACCACGGGGCCCGGGATCGACTCCACGTGGAATCTCTGCAATATCATTATTTTTGATTAATGGTGATGACACTCAAATTGGGAAGACGATAACAGTTACTGATTCCGTAGCCAAACGAAAAAGAAAAACTTGACTGAGCTTTATTTAAAACAAAAAATTACTTTGCACATCTGTGTTTGGATCATAGAATTACACCATCCTACCAAATTTCACCTGATTTGGTCCTGTAGATTCGAAGCAAATGTCTGTGACATGACCGGATAGACAGACGCACGAGTGGTCCTATAAAGGTTCCGTTTTTTTTGTTCGGATCCCTAAAAATGAAACACTTATAATTTTTTAGGGTTTAGCCAATGGGTAAAAACAGAAATCCTATTACTAAGACTTCGCTGTCCGTCCGTCTGTCCGTCTGTCTGTCACCAGGCTTGTCTTAAAGAACCGCGATTGTCAAATTATGTATTTCTGTTGCCGTTATGACAACAAATACTAAAAACAAAATAAAATAAATATTTAACGGGGGCTCCCATACAAGAAACGCAATTTTTTTGCCCTTTTTTGCTCGATATCAATAATGGCAACAGGTAGGCACTTGAAATATTCACAAAATACTCACTTATAATACCACACGAGCTTCAAAATTATCGGGTATTTATTTCCCGATAGGTTCGTTGCAAACAAATGAAGGAGTCAAGTTTTTCAGGTTAAAAAATCACGAGCGCGAAGCGCGAGTGATTTTTCCTGAAAAACTTGACGATGACGACTGTTGCCTAGTCGGGTATTTATTTCCCGATAATTTTGAAGCTCGTGTGGTATTCGGGGGATTATTTTTCCGTCCCAAATGTCGGCCAATAGAATTGCACCATGAGACGAAATGTACAGTTAACAAATACGAAAAGGTTAATTTGACTGGATTGTTTTTTATACATAGCAACAACCAGAGAAAATTTTCAAAAAATTATCAGTATAATACCATGTAGGTTGTACCACGTGACGTCGAATGGTGCAATTCTATTGGTCGATATTTGGGTCGGAAAAATAATCAGTTGTATTTTTACTTTAATACACGTGATCCCATACAAACATGATATTTTTTCCTTTTTTACGGAACCCTTCGTGCGCGAGTCCGACTTGCTATTGGCCGGTTTTTTTCATATGCCACAAGTGACAACGAAGCTGACGGGTCACCTGATGGTAAGTGACTACCGTCGCCTATAGACATTAGCAATACCAAGGGGACTGCCAATGTGTTGTACACATACCCTATTATAAGGGTACTCCTTTGTAATGCAGTTTGGTCTACAATGTATTTTCTTAAAAAAAAAAAACTTTACTTTATTTTTTTCGTGAGCTATCAGACATGTCTGGGTAGAGTAGTTTACCTGTAACTCGGACTTGCCCCATGTGCTCAGATCGTGTGGATACCTCTCGTGGAACCAAGCGCTCGGCAGCTGCTCCTGACCACCACCGTGAGTACGACCCGTGTGGTCGATCCTGAAACGTACATTTATTTCTGTAGGTACCACTAGTGACAACGAGGCAGCCAATGTGTTCTACACCTTATTACAATGCCTTAAAGGCGACAGGCTCTGTCGGAACACACCAACAGATTAATTTTATTCGGTATAAGCTTGTGTTTGACCACAATCTCACTATGGTAAGTGCTGTTGTAGCCGAAGGTGGTAAGCACACAAAGCCTAGATAGGAATTGGCTCTCAAGTGCAGCTGTCGGAACACATCGATAGGTATTTGGCGACAGATTTTCAACTTGAGGGTGGTAGCCAGCCAGTCGGGTACTACAAAGTACCCTACCACCGTGCTATGGATTCCTCACAATGTTTTCCTTCACCGCTCAAGCTCATTGTAGGATTCGAACCCACGACCTTCGCCGCGGTATCCGACGTCACTATCATTGAGCTATCATCGCCTCATACCATATTATTCATCCACAATTTTCAATGTTTCATGTTTTCCTTCATCGAAAACTTAAGCTCACTGTAGGATTCGAACCCCGAATATCATAACAGCATCTCAGTAGCGAGAAGGTTGTGGAATGAGCTCCCTGTAGAGGTTTTCCCTAATGACTACAGCATGGGGTTCTTCATAAGAGGAGTAAGAAGGTGTATGCAAGGTTGGCAACGCGCTCGTGACGCCTCCGGTGTTGCAAGCGTCCATAGTCTACGGTAACCGCTTACCATCAGGTGGGCCGTAAGCTTGTTTGCCACCGAGTATAGAAAAAAAAACATACCTGACCGCGTGTCCATTACGTCCGACGGTGTAGACAGCAACCTTCGGCCAGTTGAGGTCCAAGAAGTTAGCGTGGTTCCTCTCGCGCCGTCGCTCCAGCTCATCCAGCAGCTTGCGCACCGACCAGGGAGACCAGGTGCCGTCGGCTGCTGCTGCGCTGCCCGCTGTACCCAGCCCCGGCCACCCCACGCCCGGGGGGTTGGTGGCTTGCATTCCGCTGAAACATTCACGGATCAAAGTCAAAGTCAAAACCATTTATTCAGTTTAGGCCCTAGAAGGGCACTTATGAAGGTCGAATTACAGAAGTTACTACCGGTTCGGAAGTCAGCCTTCAACTGAGAAGAACCGGCAAGAAACTCAGCAAGGTTACATTTTTTAAATATTTTTGGACCATCTGACTATATTGGCTTTTTTTTTTCAAATGTTTAACAATTTTATTCTTAAGTAATACAAAAATACATCAAAAAATTATAACCCGCATTAGTTACCTACTGATGATGATCAATAAGTCACTTCACACACCGAAAACTTCACCATTATTTTGTAGCGACATCTATCTACAAATAGAAGAAGGTATGGATGGACTGCGTGAAGAATGATATGCATATGAAAGGTGTGAGTACAGAGACGACTAGTGATAGAGCGGAGTGGAAGAGGAAAACATGTTGTGCCGACCCCACCTAGCGTGGGATAAGGAAGAGAAGAAGAAGATCTATCTACAAATAGATATAGTTCGCACGACTCCAAGATAGATGGCGCTCCAATAATCTACATCGCGCTATCGAAGTTTTCCAAGCGATCTGCATATAAACGTTGACCTAGCCTGGCGGAAGATCTTCCCTTTTCAATGGATGAGTCTAACACCTCGCTCCTCTATATTAATTATTATTAGATTTGTTAGTAATGTTATTTAAAAAAAAATTATAATAGTGTGGAATCACGCAATTATTCTAAAATACAACAGCAATATGTAGTGATGCAGTAAATAAATCGATGCTTTAAACATAGTAGGTATGCGACCGTAACCTCGTTCTTAATAACTGCCCAGTTACTATTACACACATACCTACATTCTATACTGCTATAACATATTTAATTGAATCAGCAGACGAAAGACGATGGCTCTATTAGCCTTTGAACTTTACACCAAAGGGTATTCACAAATTAAATCACTATACGCATCTCTCTCTATCAAAAAACATAAGACAGGGATGTAAGATATTTAGACCTGTCAAATTATTTGACAGCTTATTTTTTTATATGCCACAAGTGACATGATGGGGATTGGCAATGTGTTGTACACCTTCTTACAATGCCTTTTTTTTTACTTTTTGGCGGGAACTTGCAGAGTGACGTTGCGTTTTCGTTTTATTTTCATTAAATTTGTGTATTTTGAGTTTTATTGAATAATTTCGGTGGTGTTTTATCCAATAATGATCAATCTAAGTGCACAAGTGAAGTGTAATGAAATGAAAGCGTGTATCGTGACTTTCCAGGTTGTCCCAAAAAGTCCGTGAATGTTTTAGTGGAACAACCGCCAATTTCACTAAAGCTTGACTGGACATGTACGGACGAGGACTGGACATTACAGTGAGTTTGAGAATGTGACTATAACATAAAAGAAGAAATTAAAACTGAAGAAAATATGCGATTGAAAGACTTTGTATTGACTACATACTTAAACTTATGTAAAAAAAAAACATTGTGACAAATAGACCAAGACCATTTCAAATACTTTGACATTGGCAGAAATATCCTAAAAGGATGATTGCCAGCAAAAAAATAAAATAAAATACAATGCCTTAAAGGCTCTCAAGTGCAATTGCTGGAACTGTTTAGCGACAGATTTTCAACTTGAGGGTGGTAGCTAGCCAGTCGAGTACTACAAAGTACCCTACCACTGTGCTGTTGTTTCCTCACGATGTTTTCCTTCACCGAAAGCTCAAACTCATAGTAGGATTCAAACCCACGAACTTCGAGCGGTATCCAACGTCACTACCACTGTAGGTAGACCGAAAAAGAGATGGATGGATTGTGTGAAAGATAATATGAGTAAGAAAGGTGTGAATTTCAATAATAGGATGAAATGAAAGATTTATTCATCCAAATAGGCCTTCACAGGCACTTATGATTAGTAAGACTCTAATGCTCGGTTCGGAAGGTTGCTTTTGCTGAAAAGAGCCGGCAATAAACTCAGCAATGACTCTTTTCAAAAACAACTTACACCTCATTATTTATCTAGAATCACTGACAATATTTGCGTATTATGACTGCATAATAGTGATCTATAGAATTTGATTATGACTGAGTTAGTAAACAACAAACTGAAGCAGACCAGCCCCCACAAGCAGCACCTGTTCACAAGTAAGAAGTACACATTGCACTGATCACAAATAATTGGGAATAGATCAGGCAGATGCTGATGATGATGAAATACGTGCTATACTTCTTTAAAAATGTTTGTTAGAAAGAAATACGATCGTTTTTAGTATTTCACGCTCAGCTGGTTTCATGTTAGGTAATGTTTTCTAGTGGTTGTGCAGTAGGTCAAGCGTCGCTTCTGTTCTAATTCTACAACTGGATTTGTTCTGCACCTCGGTACGATTTGTATGGTACTTCAATAACATTTGTATCTTCAATTTAATACTGAAAAATTCTTGGGCAGATGCATTGATTTCTTTGACTATAGGCTAAATATGTGCAGTAATTTTTTTCGTAAGTTTTGACCCAATTTACTCCGATGGATAGTAAGTTTTGTGGTAGTTTTGACCTAATTTTAAACCGATGGATAGTAAGTTTTGTACTAGTTTTGACCTAACTTTAAACCGATGGATAGTAAGTTTTGTACTAGTTTTGACCTAATTTTAAACCGATGGATAGTAAGTTTTGTACTAGTTTTGACCTAACTTTAAACCGATGGATAGTAAGTTTTGTACTAGTTTTGACCTAACTTTAAAACGATGGATATTAAGTTTTGTATTAGTTTTTAATTATAAATGACAGGTACGTACCTACCTTGGTTGTACAGACTTAACTAATTAGTAGGTACTTATAATTACTGTTAGTTTTACAAATTCCAATACAAGCATTATATTATCTCAAATTGGTTTTCGAATATTACTTACGATTTCATAATAGGAGTGCAGTTATTAAACCTTCAAACACTTGACCGGATAACACTGTTACATTACAAAACAATATCAACAGCCAATTTATAACGAAGCCATGAAATCTGCAATGTCTTACAGAAAATTTATGCACCTTATAAATTGGACTTGGCTTGGCAACTATCCAATACTTGGATTAAAGCTAAAATACTTTCTTCATTGCATTTTGTCTGCAAGCAGTTACCAAATCACCAACGTTCATTCAATTCACACTATCTTACCAACTGTAGGTTGCCCCCGCGGTTTCACCCGCGGTTTTTCGGGATAAAAAGTATCCTATGTTTTATTCCAACCATAAAAATTATCACATTTATATTATTAGTGGTTCTGAGAGCTGTAAGATTTTTGAAAAAAATCCAAAAATTTTATCGACAAAAAAAAGCCATATAATAGGGATGTTTCCTAAAATGATATTCAATAAAAATAATCTAACACTAACAAGTGTATAAAACACATAAAAATACTGAAAAATAGACTTTGTAAAATTCAACCATTCTATGATTTTTAATTACCAATTTACCAACAAAAAGTAGTTCTTTTGATGGTGTGTATTTATGACGTCACAAGCAAGTTTTTTTGACATTTCATTAAAAGAAGCTAATTTGATGTCAGTCAAGAATAAAATTGTTAAACATTTGAAAAAAAAAGCCAATATAGTCCAAAAATATTAAAAAAATGTAACCTTGCTGCGTTTCTTGCCGGTTCTTCTCAGTTGAAGGCTGACTTCCGAACCGGTGGTAACTTCTGTAATTCGACCTTCATAAGTGCCCTAGGGCCTAAACTGAATGAATGGTTTTGACTTTGACTTCATTACAAAAAATGTGATAATCAACAAAACATTATATTAAATAAATAAATATACAATAACCACAGCTGTTTCCTATTTATATGTATCTTGAGTGTATCTTAAAATGATAATGAATAAATGAGTTAAAAAAAAAAAAAAAATTATTAGTATGAGTAATCAATTTCAATTATTCGATTTATAACGTATCTACACTTTTAATATCAATGCTAGTGGGCATTTATTTCGGTTAAGCACATGCCTGGCTACCACCATGAAGTTCACATCACCTACCACAAGTCTATTTAATTTTCATAAAAAAAATTGTTTTGTAAAATTTTACCTAGATAATTAGTATTTTAGTACAAGTACGACTGTAAGCACGCCGCGCTGCAGCTGTGTCTACATCAAGAAGAGTACATTTATGTCAACATTTATTTTGTAACGACGTTTTTAGTACTAACTTGGTTTATTAGTACTCAGTTTTGTAGACCAAATAAAAAAATAAAAAAACTTGAGAGGTGTCAAGGGACACCCGGATGGAACGAAGTTATATAAGTCGAGAGAATATATATATATATATATATATATAAATAGAAATGAAAAAAATATCTGGCTTGCTTTCTATAAGAGAGAGAGAGAGAGAGACAGACAGAAAAACATGCGCACGCCGCACAGCTTACAATAAAGTGACAGCGACACTAAAAGTGTCGTAAGATTTTTTTCCGTCTAGCCCCCTTTCACAACGCCAATAATTAAACACAAACTCCATAGCAACAAGTGACGTTTATCATAATTAACGTATCACCTATCTATATCTACATAGATTTGATAATATATAGATAGTCGGGATGCGTTTGTATCTATCGGTGCTTCCTTATCATTCATTGACGATTCGATCTACAATCAATAATATCTATCAATATTCAATATTCTTGTGAAATTCTTTACGTCACCACTGAAAATGTTAATTATGTAGACATCTTTTTATGCGAATATGTCCACAAAAAGCCACGGTGTATTTTATTTTACACAGAATTTTGTAGGATGATAAAAGAAAATATAAATCTTCTTCTTCTTCTCTTCCTTATCCCACGCTAGGTGTGGTCGGCACAACATGTTTTCCTCTTCCACTCCGCTCTATCACTAGTCGTCTCAGTACTCACACTTTTCATAAATCATTCTTCACGCAGTCCATCCATACCTTCTTCGGCCTTCCTCTACCTCTATAATCCACACTCATGCTCAATACTCTTTTTGTTAAGTTTAAAAGTTTAAAAGAAAATATAAAAATGGTATCAAATTCTTTACGTAATAATTTTACATTAAACTATATTTGTGAACTTTGATAAACATATTAGGGTATTTTTTCGCCCCGCGGTTTCAACTGGCGGTTGAATTTAAAAAGGCTTTTCAACCTATCCCTATAAGAATCCTGCTAAATTTCAAGTTTGTAGCTTCTAGTTTTTGAGATTTCGTGTTACATTTATTACATTCAACCTTTACACTCTCTCAGGGGTAAAATATTGAAAAAGGTCGATATACGTGTAGGTACGGTACACAAAGTTTAAGGCGATGATAGCTCAGTGGTAAGTGACGTCGAATACCGCGACGAAGGTCGTGGGTTCGAATCCTACAATGAGCTTGAGCTTTCGGTGAAGGAAAACATCGTGAGGAAACCATAGCACGGTGGTAAGGTACTTTGTAGTACCCGACTGGCTGGTTACCACCCTCAAGTTGAAAATCTGTCGCCAAAACACCTATCGGTGTGTTCCGACAGCTGCACTTGAGAGCCAGTTCCCATCTAGGCTTTATGTGCTTACCATCTTCAGCCACATCATCACTTACCATTGTGAGATTGTGGTTAAACACAAGTCTATCCAGAATTAAAAAAATAAACATACAAATTAAATGTCAAAACGATGATTTAAGTACATGGAGTTTTATATGAAATACATATCTAATTGTGACGTCATAAATATACTCCATCAAAAGACCTCGATAAATTGGTAGTTAAAAATGACGTATTATGATTAAAGAAACCTAATAATTATTTTCAAAGGCCTATCCAATGATAGTACTTGACGACTACGATTACGTCGACTACGATTATTACGACTTATTTTTTTCTTGTTCACTATATGGCGTCTGGTAGTTGCCATATAAAATAAATAAATAAATATCCTCGGACATTTGTTCACACTCGGCTTTCTGATCCCAAACTAAGCAGAGCTTGTAATATGGAAACCAGATCACTGATATAATACATATACTACGTTTTTTGTAAATACATACTTAAATAGATAATTACACCCAGACTCAGGACACACAGACATGTTCATGCACACAAATGTGTGTCCTGGATGGGAATCGAACCCACGACCGGCGGCGTGATAGGAAGCCAACCGGCCCGTCATATTGAATTTAGATTACTTTCATGTCTTTAGTGACACTCGCGAAATATAGACAAATCTAACAACATATCATTCATCAAAATCGGTTCAGCCGTTTAGCTTACAGAGCGTGCCAAACAATTATATCTACATACATACCTACTCTCGAAAAACATAACTCTCCTTCTGACGCAGTAAAAATCATAAAAAGGTGAAATTTAACAACGTGTGTCGAGTATTGGCATGTTCTAGCATGTTCATGGCCTATTTCAAGGTATGTTCAAATTATAGGTAAGTAGGTACATATATACACTTGTTGTTATAAAAAAAAAACCGGCCAATTGCTAGTCGGACTCTGTAAGACTCTCGCACGAAGGGTTCCGGCATAATATCACGTTTGTTGTATGGGAGCCCCCCTTAAATATTTATTATTTAATTCTGTTTTTAGTATTTGTTTTTTATTCTGGATAAGCTTGTGTTTGACCACAATCTCAACATGGTAAGTGATGATGTGGCCGAAGGTTTACCACCTTCGCACACAAAGCCTAGATGGGAACTGGCTCTCAAGTGCAGCTGTCGGAACACACCGATAGGTGCTTGGCGACAGATTTTCAACTTGAGGGTGGTAGCCAGCCAGTCGGGTACCACAAAGTACCCTACCACCGTGCTATGGTTTCCTCACGATGTTTTCCTTCACCGAAAGCTCAAGCTCATTGTAGGATTCGAACCCACGACCTTCGCCTCGGTCCGTGTATCCGACATCACTACCACTGAGCTATCATCGCCATAGAACTGTCTAGCTATCGCGGCTCTTGAGATACAGCCTGGTGACAGACAGACGGACAGACAGCGAAGTCCCGTTTTTACCCTTTGTGTACGGAACCCTAAAAAATAGCTACTGCACATCAAAAGAATCCTATAAAGTTTCAGCTGTCGTAAGTCGTATAATAAACATGACACGCTGCACGCACGGTACGTGTACATATCTGATCTGTTGTTACAGAGGTGTTGTTATTTGTAAATGTGTTTTCATATTTGCGTGCATTACAGTCTCAAACGTAAACCTTATCGGATTTTAGTTCTACGAGTATAGGCTACGACCACAGTGTTTACACAGATTTATAAACAACACTTTTATAAGAATTTGAACGTGTCGGTAATCTTTGAAAATTTAATTGTTATAACAGAAAATATAATTTACCTTTTCACACGACCCGAGAGATCTTAACTTGTACCGGGATAATAAGTAGTAGTTTTATTCCAGGATATGATCTATTTTTCTTAGTTTTTTTATATTCAGTTTCAGACGAAAAAACAGGACAGAATGAAAGTCAGATTAGAGTATTTATTGCATCGTTATTTTATAGGTTTTACTGATTTTCAAATCGGTTTTTTGTTAAAAAAAATTGGTGGCTTATTTATTACTGACCTAGAAATATAGTCGATGAATGATAAAAAATGATTTGTCTATAATCTAATCTAGTAGGTACTAATAGGTACTGCAACATAGAACCTTCCAATTCCACCAGTTAAATAGTCTGCATCGATCACCTTACTCACCAACAATATCGAGCGAAATATCTTCAATGCCAAAGCCGCTAATAAAACACAGAATGGATCCCCGCAGACACGCGTCGACTCATCACATTACATTTCTATCGTAGAAACAATCAATTAGTCGTTGTATTTTAATTTGTATTCGTTATTTCACGATATGAATAGATACGTCAGTCCGCGTCCCGAGGTAAACAAATAGTGGGTGTGACGCGTGCAGTAGAAGTAGAGCGCATGTGCGCGCCGTGCGAATACTGACTAAAGTTTGACAGTTTGACACGAAACACATTTGACTCAGAAGAATCGGGGCTATAGAATGTTTGTGTATACATTCGTAAATACAAGACCAAATCCACTCGTGACCACGGTCAATGTAACTTGATCGAAACGTCGAGGTTAGTCGAAATTATATTTTGATTGTTATGTGCGCGAATAGACCCGGTATAATCTACTATAATGAATTTAGTTCGCGAAAGTTTTAAAAGTACTAATACAAGATACTTCTAATCACCACACTTTTAATTGTGAGCAAACCTTATTCTAATGTTCTAATGGTTCAATATGCTACCCCATATATTGAACCAACTTCCAAGTACGCTTGTCGAATCTTTAAACGATAAAAAACATAGGAACATCAAAAATGTACTCAAAAGATACTTTGTGGAGGGGAAGTATGTGATGCCAGACTCTTCAGCCCACATTACCTAAATAAAACCATATCATTATGCGTGTATTTTATATTTAAAAACGCTGTAGAATCCCTAAGAATTATAATTATGTATGTATTTTAATTGCAATAAATAGTTTTTAATTTTTTTTTATTACAAATTTCTCTAACGAGTCTCTACATAGGTCTCTACGCTTTTATGGCAGGAGAAACCGTTACTGTCCTTAAAAAAAATCTGTTAGTAATCTTGTTGTAATGGTTTGTGTCCGCGTGTAAACTAGGGTTCCGAGTGTTGCCAGCTCGGAAATATCGAGCCGCAACAGGAGCTAATAAACAAATGTACTTTTGTTCACTATTATTCCGCACGCCCCAAGTCGCGTTTCTATCCAAAACAAGCATTTATGTGTTTTTGTTGCAAGGAGATGTTATCATATTAAGAATCATAAAAACGAGTTGACCCATCCCCCCATAGCACAGTGTATCCTAGTTTGAGGTTAGGACCCAAAATTAATTAACATGTTTTATAAACTTAATACTCTTGAACTGCAACTCAATCAAAACAAATGTGCTCAAAGAATTATGTTTTTATCAGATACCTAGTCTTTATAGAATTAGTTTTGCTTAGTTAATGATCCAAATCAGATGACCGTGATTATTGTTTTTTTTCGCAGAAAAATGTTATATTGTATAGATTGAATAAAAAAGCGGGTAACTAAAGGCACGTTTCGCCATATTATTAAGTGGCATACAAAAATTATGGGCAATTTTTTTTTAAATAAAATCCCTTAAAGTACTAATAAAGAAAAGAAAAGTAGACTTAAAGAAAATCCCAAGGTGTTATTCAGGTACATGCTTAATTTTATTCTTATTCATTGATCTGCCTGTGATAAGGTGGTCTTCTGGTTACAACCTGTTCAGCGGTCGAAGTTATGTTACCTTTGTATTGTCTGTGAAAAGGTAATAATCGATGACGTGGGGTACGCTAAACGTAATTAGGTACTGTTTTGTTTACGTTTTATGTGTAAGTAGGACATGCTTCAATAGTCGGGTACCTTTAGAGTAACAAATCAAATCCTGAGCCTGATGGCTTCTATCACTTCTATATTTGATAAACTTATTGGTTTACACTACGTAAATTAGTCTGACGAAAACTGAAAAACAAATGTTAAACCATAGTAATTTTTTTTTGTATTTTTTTTTCAGGCGATTCTCTTCATTGTTAAACATTTGATTGACAAATAAAAGCGAGCCTTACTAGAGCAGACAGCGAGAGATTTTCAACTTGAGGAGTAGGAGGAGGCCAGCCAGTCGGGTACTACAAAGTACCCTACCACCGTGCTATGGTTTCCTCACCATGTTTTCCTTCACCGAACGCTCAAGCCCATTGTAGGATTTGAAGCCACGACCTTCGCCGGTATCATCGCCTTAAACTCCTACACATAGAATATGTTTTCACTATAAATTGCAAGTCGGATTGATATGATTAATTCATGTACCTATTGCTATACTCGCACTACGGTCAGTAGGTCCGGTTAGCTATAGATTTAGGTAATACAGTGGACCCCCGGTAATCCGAGAAACATTTTGCAAGGCAGTGTCGGACTATCGAATTTGTCGGATTATAGAGTACTGCCTAAGACCCCCTATAGTCCGGATTTTTTTACAAAAGAGTACTTTGTAATCCGACAAATGACAGCTCCAATGATAAGATTTTTATGTTATGTTGTATGTCAAATTTAGTTCATAAATTAAACAACACAATAGAGAGCTTACGTTTTCTTATAAAATTATGCAATGATATTAATGCTATAGAACTTACAAAAAATATGCAATAACTTAACGTTAGAAAATAATTGTGTACAAACAAATGTACATACAAACTAAAATAGTCAAAAATTATGAATCAATCAATTTAAGAAGCATGAAAAATCCATGTCGGATTACAAGGGGTGGCGGATTAGACAGGGGCCGGATTACCGGGGGTCCACTGTAAATAATTATAATGTGTTTGTTCATTATTGGAGACTTAGTAAAAGGCCGCCGTACCTGTAAGTGTTACCGAGGCAGGCGGGTCACCTGATGGTAAGTGACAACCGTCGCCTATAGACATTGGCAATACCAGGGGATTGCTAATGTGTTGTACACCTTATTAAGGCGAACTGGCTCTCAAGTGCAATTGCCGGAACACACCAACAGGTGCTTGGCGACAGATTTTCAACTTAGGTAAAGTGTTCCGTGCCTATGAACCTATGAATCATCGAAACCTTTCTTTGCACTGAGATTTATCACTCAGTGTTATATTATAAGCAAAAAGCAAACTAAAATGCCCTATTTACAGATAAATAATTTACTTATAATTTTATTACTTTTATGTTATGTTGTTATACTTAAATTTAATTGTGTTGTATTTATGTAAATAAAAGGACATTTATCTAAATAAGCAGGTAATACAAGATATGGTATATACACCTATCGGTGTGTTCCGACAGTTGCACTTGAGAGCCAGTTCCCATCTAGGCTTTGTGTGCTTACCATCTTCGGCCACATCATCACTTACCATGGTGAGATTGTGGTCAAAAACAAGCCTATCGAATATAAAAAAAAAATGGTCTATCAATTCTTTGAATTTAATTTAATTTTAATAAAGTTAATTAAATCAACTCCTCAAACGTAGCACGAAAACCTAACAAGCCTACATTTAAATCTAATCAAGCATTCATTCATACAAATAGACCTTCCCAGGCATCAATTCTCTAATGATACTCAACTCAGGGTTATGACGTTCCTCTATCTGTTCAAAATCTGCATCACATCTTTCAGTTTAGGCCCTAGAAGGGCACTTATGAAGGTCGAATTACAGAAGTTACCACCGGTTCGGAAGTCAGCCTTCAACTGAGAAGAACCGGCAAGAAACTCAGCAAGGTAACATTTTTTAAATATTTTTGGACCATCTGACTATATTGGCTTTTTTTTTTCAAATGTTAAACAATTTTATTCTTAAACTAATACAAAAATACATACAAAATTATAACCCGCATTAGTT
Source organism: Ochropacha duplaris (assembly GCA_951361185.1). Classification (NCBI taxonomy): domain Eukaryota; kingdom Metazoa; phylum Arthropoda; class Insecta; order Lepidoptera; family Drepanidae; genus Ochropacha; species Ochropacha duplaris. The sequence goes on along the minus strand of OX592712.1, from coordinate 271,055 downwards.
ACCTACATAGTAAAGAAGAGATGAGTAAAGATATGATAACCCAACTAAAATAAGAAGCCAAAACCAAAAGGCGTCCAATAGCTACGCAGTAATCCCGCGTCATCACTTCCCAGAGAGCAGAGAGCAGAGAGCAGAGAGCTAGCATGCACAGCACAGCTAAAGTGTTGTCATGTATTATTGCTATTAGCAATCAATCTGTGTGAGGGAGAGGGTGGATCGATGCGAGCGCGACACTCCGGCGCCTTCAGCATCCGTCCGTAGATACACTGAGTTTGGAGAATGGTACATTTATTTTAAGCCGCATTTTTTTCTCATATTGAGAAGCATTTTCTGCCGCGCACGATCAGGTTGTGATTTTTTTATCTGGATTCTGGATAAACTTGTGTTTGACCACAATCTCACTATGGTAAGTGATGATGTGGAAGGTGGTAAGCACACAAAGCCTAGATGTTAACTGGCTCTCAAGTGCAGCTGTCGGAACACACCGATGAGATTAGGTTACAAGCCAGTCGGGAACTACAAAGTACCCTACCACCGTACCCTTTCACCGAAAGCTCCAAGCTCATTGTAGGATTCGAACCCATCCGACGTCACTACCATTGAGCTATCAGCGCCTTAAATGAAGAAGAATTGATGAATCCATCAAATGAGCGCCCTGTAAAGGTTTTCCCTAGAGTCAACAGCATGGGATTATTCAAAAGAGAAGTGAGATGGTTGCACAAGGTCGGGAACGCGCTCGTAAAGACTGATGGTGTTGCAAGCGTCCATAGGCTATAAAAAAGATGCAGAATATTCGATTTTCGGCAAAATGTCGAGAGTTTGTTGGCTGTCCTTCAAACTCACGCACCGGTTCGGTATACAGAGAAATGAGAAGACTCCAGCAACAAACACAGCAAGGATTTTTTTTTCTAGAGTGGATCGCAGCAACGGAACAAATTAATTTGCAAAGAGTTCCATAGAGTAACTAGATCAGATTCTGGTTAAAACTATAAAACTCTAGTAAGGTACAGTAAATAATACAAAATCTACAAGACATTTTTACTTTGAACGTCGACTGAAATTATAAAAGTAAATTGTAATAATAGAAAAAAATAGCATAATACTTTTGGTACGAGTAGCCCCATACAAAATACGCATTTTGTATCAGAATATCCTTTTGACCTCGAAAACAGCACTGAGTGTATCCCTCGCTTATATTTCTACTCTCGATTCGGCGAGAGTTTTGGCAAACCCTTCAGTCGTACATCGCGCATAGTGCACACAACATCGCACTATCCCCAACCCTCCACCAGAACAGACCAGCCCTCCACCAGAACAGACCAACCCTCCACCAGAACAGACCAGCCCAAAAAGTGTTTTAATAAAAAAAAAAGACTACATTGGCAAGCAAGAAATTGCCGTGGAAGAATGAAGGAAGCATTTTGAAATTATCTACCTATAAGAGGTAAGTATTTTATAATTACAACTAGAGAATAGGAAGCTGATGGTAAGTGACCGTCACCTATAGACATTAGCAATACCAGGATGTTTCGTCGACTTCTTTTACAATGCAATACTCTGATAAGTACTTGGTGATAAATTATCAAGTTGAGGGTGGTAGCTAGACAGTTGGGTACTACAAAGTAAGTCCTGTCACTTTATTTTTCTTTACCAAAAGCTTAAGCACATTGCTATCAACGCCTTATCTATTCTAAACATGGTCAAATGAGAAAACTCCATAACTAGAAATGGTCAGCTCGTGAGGTCCCGACATTTCATCATTGTTTCACCTCTGTTAGTGGGACAAAACAAACCTCTATATCTGGTACTAATTCTTTCAATTTTATCGTCATAATTACCTCTACAATTGAGACAGCGAGTGACCTTGGTGACTGAGAACTGTGTACGTGATTTCTGTTTTGTTAATTTATTAGTCTACCCACAAATTGTGCACCTGGATTATTGTGTCTAAATGACTTCCAGGTTCAGTTTGGTTTTGCTATCGTCTAGATGTTTATTAGTAAAATTCCGTAACGAAGGCTTATGTCTATCAGTCACCATTCACTGATTAATCACGAAACCTCGGAAACTTGAATCAGTTGAAGCTGGCTGGCTACCACCCTCAAGTTGAAAATCTGTCGCTAAGCACCGGTTGGTGTGTTCCGGCAGTTGCACTTGAGAGCCAGTTGACAAATAAGGTGTACAACACATTGGCAATCCCCTGGTAATGTCTATAAGCGACGGTAGTCACTTACCACCAGGTGACCCGTCAGCTTCGTTGTCACTTGTGGTAAAAAAAAAGGTTTTTTGAAAATTCCTGATTATGATGTTTTTGTGAAATACTGATAAAACGAAAAAATTTTTGCAGGCACTAACAAATAGAAGATGGGTGGAGGTCGTGGTGCAGCAGGTGGTATCCTGGCCACAGAGGTGTGCGCTCCATTGCTGCTGCTGTGCTGGCTCTGTTGCTGGCCTGATGATGCTAAATCTGGTGGGTATTACTCCATCATCTTAATTATTCTTGTGAACAGGCGCTGCTTGGGGGGGAGGGGGGGCTGGTCTGCTTGAATTTGTTATTTATAATTAAAATATATTTATTATTATTTTGCCGCCTTAGCACGCAAATATTATCAGTGAGACTAGATCAATAATGATTAAATGTAAATTGGTTTTGAAAAGAGTAATTGCTGAGTTTGTTGCCGGCTCTTCTCAGCAAAAGCAATCTTCCGACGCGTGCATTAGAGTCTAGAGTCTAGACTATTCATAAGTGCTTGTAAAGGCCTATTTGTTTAAAAAAATATATTCATATTCATCATATTTTCAACTAAAGGTGATTTTTTGCTCTCTCATTATACAGATCTAGAGGTTTCCAATAAATTTCCAATTTTCCTTTGTTTGTGTATGTAAAATGGATAAGGGCGGCGCCGTTTTCAAAATTAACTTGTCACCGAGATTTTCTAAATGTACGGTAATAATAATATTGTGCTACATTTTTCACACACTATCTGATCTAATTCCACCATCAATATTTTCAGATGCTAGTTCAGGAAGACATCCTGGGAGAGCAGTAGTCAGCCACGGTATGTTACTTCAAATAATATAATGGTGTTAGAGCAACACGACCACCGGGCACTGGCGGACCGGAGGACAATGTTGCTTTAAACATTCATTCATAATAAGCCTATGGTTTAAGTTGTTGATATTATTGGGTCATCACCATAGAGTTTCTTGCCGGTTATTCTCAGTTGAAGGCTGACTTCTGAACCGGTGGTAACTTCTGTAATTCGACCTTCATAAGTGCCCTTCTTGGGCCTTAACAGAATAAATGGTTTTAACTTTGACTTTAGTAGGTACTTGAATAAAAAACAAATAACTAGCAGAGAGTAAAATCATAATTTAACATTGGCACCCAACGTGGGACTAACTAAATTATTTTTCTTTTAAAACTAGAAAAAATAATTTCAGAAGGATCTCGACGCCGTTCCAGTGACTTCTTCGGTCGACGTCTCGGAAGCAGCGCTGTGTCATTACATCTGCCAAGCACTTCAGGTAATTTATCGTAGAACAGTTAAAACCAGTATAAACTGAAGAGTAAGGCGATGATAGCTCAGTGATAAGTGACGTCGGATACCACAGCGAAGGTCGTGGGTTCGAATCCCACAATGTGCTTTAGCTTTCGGTGAAGGAAAACACCATGAGGAAACTAAAGCACGGTGGTAGCGTACTTTGTAGTACCCGACTGGCTGGCTACCACCCTCAAGTTGAAAATAGGTCGCCAAACACCTATCGGTGTGTGACAGTTGCGCTTGAGAGACAGTTCCCATCTAGGCTTTGTATGCTTACCATCTTCGGCCACATCATCACTTACCATAGTGAGATTGTAGTCAAACACAAGCCTATCCAGAATTTAAAAAAAAGTAATCACATCATTTTGTGTTGTTTATGACTCTACAGAGTATAAATGCTGCGTCAACAATAATAAGAATAATGATGCAGCTTCGAAGTTGTTATAGAAAGTAATTGGTGATAGCACCTTCACCTAGTTTACAAAACAACATTTTGAATGCCAGCCAACATTGTTATTTGATGCAATCGCTTTCAATGTTACTTTGAATGAATTTACACAATTTAAATTGTAACTGAAACTAGCTAAGCCTAGTTTATTTATACGTCTTTTGCACGGTGGTAGGGTACTTTGTAGTACCCGACTGGCTGGCTACCATGAAAATCTGTCGCCAAGCACCAATCGGTGTGTTCCGACAGCTGCACTTTAGAGCCAGTTCCCATCTTTGTGTGGTGAGATTGTGGTCAAACACAAGCTTATCCAGAATAAAAAAAATCTCAATGATATTAATACTCAGCGTACTGATAAAACTAGGCAATTACAATGTTACGATAAATATCCAGGTCACAAAAAGCAACCATTATCAGCTCATAGAAGCCACGAAGAAATAGGAAGGCGCAAGTCTCACAACGAGCCTCACACTGAGGAGACTCGATACCACTCCGCACCCAGCGTCATCGACGAGATCATACATCGCAGAGACTGGGAGAGATCCACTAAAGACTTGTACATACCATTAAAACCAGACAATGAAGATTCCGAACGGAACTCTAGTGCAAGCGATGACACTCCAGATAAACCTCCACATGCTGTACCGGAGTCCTCGTCCATAGAAGATTGCAAAAACGTGGAGCAAATAAAACGTTGCAAAAAGCATCACACTAACATAAAATCTTCTCGGAAAAAAGAATCCACAAATGACGACGTAAAAGATTTCGACTCAACGGAGATATCTAACTTCTATATTGGAGAAACTAAGGACGATAATGCTATGCTTACAAATACGAAAGAAGAAGACGTGCTTACCAAATCTATTTACAAAGCGAAGGATGCCAAACAGTCTTTCAATGAATCGCTTAAGAGAAAAGAGCGGCCGAGACAGACCTTAGTACCGTTAGACGAACATCATCCGAGGATGTTTCAATTCGATCTGAATGACGTCATCGAGCAGTTGGATCGTTCTGGAGCGACGCACCACTCCATCGAGTCTCGAATCAGTTTGGGACCAAGATCTGTATTGCCGCCGCCTTCAGTAGGTAAGCTGACCTAGCTGTTGCTTGAATTCTCTTCCAATTATTCTGTCAGAATGTTACTGGAATGTCGTCTTTGTATTAATTTTAAGGATTTATTGACCCAAAATTTCTACTTGGGTTATAAAATAAATGTAGCCTACTTTTATATCGCGCATGGGCTTTGCCTGCCGTCCAGTCGACATTTTATGGATCTCTATACTGTGCTATTACTGTGTTCTGAGTGCATAACGTTAGTAGTATAGCGTGATAATTGAACAATTTGAAATTTCCAAGAGCAAAATACTTAACACTACAAAATGTAGAAAATGCTCTTTTTCTCTGTAAGTAGACGTTATGACGCTCAGGCCACTTTTTGAGCCAAAGGCTCTTTGGATACGAATATCAATATAAGATGCAACCTGCTTCTTATTCTTATGACGTTCCACAATAATAACGAGATCTTTGAAGGACTTTTTCAGTTTCAAATCAGTCGCATGGGGTTACTTTTATCGACACTTTTTGTCTTATAATGATAATAATTGTATCCAAATGTTATCTTGTCCATATCTGTCGCTTGACAATGCTGCGTTACTACAAAACCAAATGCTTACAGAGGGATCGCTTCAACTTCAACAACATGTGATATTCCAGTGCTTCTGCCCCATACAATTAGGATTTACAAATAATCCAAGGTCTATGTGAAAGCTTGCTCAAAAAACAGTCAAAATAATAGTCGGATAGTCCATGTTAAATTCATTAGAAAAAATCTTGCAGATTCTTCTCAGTTGTTGTCTGACTTTCTTATCGATGGTACTTTCAGAAGCTATGAACTTCATAAGTGTCCTTCTAAGGCCTACTAAAGGCCTTATACATCTTAAATAGATGATCTAAACAGCGTCCGTGTGGCAGGCCCTCAATTCATGTGTGTCTTCTCCTAAGCCCTAAACTGAATATTAATCATCGATGTCTTAATTTGATTTGATCTTCGTTTAGCTTTTGGCACCGGAGATACTTGTGAGTGGTCATTTATGTAAGAGTAACTGTCCCCCACGTCACCGAGGGATCTTATCTTTTCCCGGGATAAAAAGTGTCCTATATCTATGAAGGTATATCCTTCTCCAATGTCCCATCTATCCCTATACCAAAATTCATAAAATTGGGCTTGAAAAGATAACAGACAGAGTTACTTTTGCATTTATAATATCAATATGGCAGTACGGATGGGACAGTTTTTCATATGAAGCGGTCCTTCAGGTTAAGTATCTGTTATGTGGTTTACTCGTAACTGTTTGCCGCTCAGTGCCGGTCGGGTATGATGGCGGCGCGTGCTACCTCGCTGAAGTGGGCGCTGTGGCCGAGCTACGGGGGGCCCGACCCGGTGTTTCAGGGGGCTTGGGGGTCACGGGGGGCGTAGGGATCACGGGGGGACAAGGGTGCGAGGGGGACGGGGCCAGGGGGCTACGCGCGAGACACGCCAGCGATGGAGATATATTGGCAACCCCACTTAGGCCTGAGTCCGGTGCCTTTTCAGGTAAGTCGCTTTTTTTAGGTGAATCGCCACGAAACTACTGGTGTATTTTAGTTAAGCTTGGTGTATTTGTAGGGTTACCACACGGAGTAAAGACTATAATTCTTTACTCCATGGGTCTACTACCACCTTCGATCACGAATAATCACGCCAATTCAAAAACGTCCCTTACCCTTATAGTACCTCTGAGTAAAAATTATGTGCCAATGTACTCTCCAAGCACCTATGTGTTCCGACAGCTGCGCTTGAGAGCCAGTTTCCTGAAAGCCTTTGCCACATCATCACTTACCAGGGTGAGATTGCGGTCAAAAACATGTTTATACTACTAAGTTAAATAAGCCCGCCTCCCACTCTTGTTACATTTGGTGGACTGTAGCCTTAATAGCATTTGTAATGAATGTATAAGCTAAATCAATGCTACCTGCACACATTCAATCTTATAAAAATGGCCGACATAAATATCTAATTATTACATATCTACACAAAATTATGAAATCTGATAACACACGATGGCATTTTTTGTTATTTAGGTCACTTTTACTTTTAATTGCACTCGGCACGTGAAGTGCATCCGTTGATGCCAGCGATGTGACATAGTTCAAGTAGGCTAATTAGCCACTCTTTAGCCTCCCGCTTTCGGAGCGCTTATAACCTATCTACACCTTTTTACTTATAATATCATTGAGGTAAATGATAAACTTGTCAAATTAATAAAACAAGTTCATATTTGAAATCAATAATTGCAGAGAGTGACTTAGACCTGGAGCTAGAGTGTAGCGAAGAGCGCCCGCCACCCTACGACCATCTGCAACATTACATCGCTGACCACAAGGAGACTGCTATATAAATACAGTACAAAACATACTAATTATTATCAAAAAATACTTACAATTTATGACTTTTAATACAAAGAAAGAGATGGTTTCAAATTCAAAAGTCAAAACAGTTTTTTTTTTAAGTAATAGAACTAAACAATATTAAAATGTTTAAAGTGGTCTTACAACCTTCAAAAAATACTTTTATAAAATATTTTAACACATTAAAAAAAAACTACTCCAAAGAGCATTTAACAGTTTTTTTTGCTCACTTCAAAACAGTATCTAATAGTTAAGTTACAGTATTCATAATTAAAATTTAGTTTTTTTAAGTGGCAATGTTTTTTCTATCTGATGAGTTGTGTGACCATCCTATCTCCCTTTCATGGAGCGCTTTGTATACCATTCTACAGAATATGCTGAAACAATTTGAAAGGTAGGTTTAGTTAGTTACGTTGGTGATGTTACTTCGTCATTTGGTAGCATGCTCTACGAAGTTTGCGAAGCTAACCTTAAATATTTAGGTAGACTTTGCGGCAGGACTCCTGGGCTATAACTAGCAAAATTATTGACGCAAATATTCTATGAAATATAAATGTAAATAGTAGAATTGTTTAATTAAATGTGTTCTAGATAATAAGTGTTGCTTGTTACACGATTCTTGATGTACATTAAGACAAATATTCTATAACAATTATAAAGTGTACATAAATTAAATACACATAAGAATATTAATGAATTGTTACCTGATTAAAGGCTTTTGAATTTATATTTAAAGTAAAAAAGTTTATGAGTAGATTGAACTGTAAATTGTATGCTTTAAGATAGATTTACCACCAAGTATCTAACTTCATACATTAATTTTCCATATCTTATCACGATAGCTAACTCCGAAACTACTTAACCAATCTTAATGGAATCAAGCACACGAATAGATTGTATCCTGGAATAAGAGATAGGATACTTTTTATCCTGGGAAAAGCAAAAATACCTCGGGAATGTGGGTAAACCGCGGAGGATGAAAACTCTTGATTTTCGATTAAAAAGAAAATATTATTTATGAATTTTAGTACTTACACATGTCATAGAAAATACATTGAAATTCCTTGATTAAAAAGTTTTATCCTCTTTATTTATACATACAAATACAACATGCATAGAAATTTCTAAATACAATACACCTAGGGCGTCTTTATGAGCGCTCTTTTCACCACTGATTGAGCGAATCGCTGATGGAGATATCTTGCTCCCACATTATCACTGTTAATGGTATTTTGCGGTCTGCTAGTCGTGCCTGTCTCATCCATTAGTTATTAAAATAAAATAAGATAGCATTATTTCGAAAACAACAAAAAACATTAATTATTGAATTACGAGTATACCTAAATAAAGTTTGTTTTCGTCGATTGCTGATTTCAAGATAAAAAAAATTGATTTACTGTTGTAAAATACTGCCACCAGTGCTACTATACTGTGTGGCTACCACGAGCTGTCAGGTGGCAGCCGCATGGAGCCTGTGAACGAATGGTATTTCGAAGGATGCAAAGTAAAATTTCGTAGCAGCACTACGCCGTAGTATGCGGCTACATTTAGCTACGGCGTAGCGGAATATTCGTAGCACATCAATCTCTGACATTGACTCAAGAAATACTAGCAATTTGATAATCTAAACTAATATTATAAAGAGGAAATATTCGATTGTTTGTTTGTTACGATATGAATCAAAAACTACTGGAGCGATTTTAAAAATTCTTTTACCAATAGAAAGCCACGTTATTTGTGAGTGTCATAGGCTATATTTTTATCCCGGGAAAAGATAAGATCCCACGGGAACGCGGGTTAAACCGCGGAGGAGTAATTTTTTTATTTTTTTTTATTATGGATAGGCTTGTGTTTTTGACCACAATCTCACCATGGTAAGTGATGATGTGGCCGAAGGTGGTAAGCACACAAAGCCTAGATGGGAACTGGCTCTCATGTGCAGCTGTCGGAACACACCGATAGGTGTTTGGCGACAGATTTCAACTTCCTTCTTCGTCATTCCAGCAGAAATACACCATAATAAAGACCGTATACTTTTTTTCTCATGAATTATATCTACTAGGTACCTAATGGTTTCTGTAAATAAAATGATGTGTTAAATGTTAATTTTACGTGTTATAAAGTTAATGTTGCAACATTTGTAATTTGTTTCATTTGTACCCATAGTTAAGGCGATGATAGCTCAGTGGTCTTCGGATACCGCCGAAGGTCGTGGGTTTAAATCCTACAATGAGCTTGAGCTTTAGGTGAAGGAAAACGCTGTGAGGAAACCATAGCACGGTGGTAGGGTACTTTGTAGTACCCGTAGCTGGCTACCACAAACAAGTTGAAAACCTGTCGCCATCTGTTGGTGTGTTCCGGCAATTGCACTTAAGAGTCGGTCTTTAAGTCATTGTAATAAGGTGTACAACACATTGGCAATCCCCCTGGTTTTGCAAATGTCTATAGGCGACGGTAGTCACTTACCATCAGGTGACCCGCCTGCCTCGTTGTCACTTTAATAAAACGAGATAATATCCGCCAACACATTTATTTAGTAACAGTGTAAATATATGTATATTTAAGCAAACATTTATTTAAGCGAATACTTATTTATTTACATTTTCACAACGACCAAGCATTCTCACCATTTACTTTACACAATATAAAATCTTATCCTAATAATGTTATAAATGTCAAAGTATGTTTGGATGTGTCTATGTTACTGTTTCACGCAAAATCTACTGAACGGATTTTAATGAAACTTGGCACACAGGTAGATAATATCCTAGAATAAAATATAGGATACTTTTTATCTCGGGAAAAGATAAGATCCCACGGGAATGCGGGTGAAACCGCGGGGGAGAGCTTGTAAATAATATTTTCAATCCTATTTCCAAAGAGGTAGAGATATTTGGTCTCTAGGGCACAATGTATTACCTAAATATCAATTATACTTTGAGGAACTGAGATTCAAGCCCAGAGCCAGAGCAATAAAATAAAAGTTATTTTTTTTTAAACTACATAAACTATATATCTGCATAATAATATTCTATTATCTATAGTTAGTGAACCTGAGAAGTACAAAACGTTTTCCTCTTGATTAAGGACTGGAAAAGTATTTTCAACTTTAAACTATCATAATTTTTTTTTGTTGTTGCTGGCAATCATCCTTTTAGGATATTTCTGCCAATGTCAAAGTATTTGAAATAGTCTTGGTCTATTTGTGACAATTTGTTTTTACATAAGTTTTAGTACTTTTAGTCAATACAAAGTCTTTCAATCGCATACATTTTCTTCAGTTTTAATTTCTTCTTTTATGTTATAGTCACATTCTCAAACTCACTGTAATGTCCAGTCCTCGTCCATACATGTCCAGTCAAGCTTTAGTGAAATTGGCGGTTGTTCCACTAAAACATTCACGGACTTTTTTGGACAACCTGGAAAGTCACGATACACGCTTTCATTTCATTTCACTTCACTTGTGCACTTACATTGATCTTTATTGGACAAAACACCACCGAAATTATTCAATAAAACTCAAAACACACGAATTTAATGAAAATAAAACGAAAACGCAACGTCACTCTGCAAGTTCCCGCCAAAAAGTCCAACTATCATAATTAGATTTCAAATCAATAAATAATCATCGATATAGACAATTTACGTAAACTATAACCTTGCTGAGTTTCTTGCCGGATCTTCTCAGTTGTCTCACTTTCGATATTTAGTTATAGTAACTATATTTTATAATATTAATAACATTTACATTAAGATATATCTTTGGTACATATTCTTAGAAACATTAATTTTAAATAGACACGTAAAGCATCTTCATAATTATATTTTTGTATTTAGGTATACATCAACTTACATTTACCTTCATAGAAAAGCCTATCTTAACTCCATTGAAATAAGATACATTTGTGTTTGGTCGTTGTTATTGGACGAAAATATTTTTAATTACGGACGGAATTCTGTATCTATTGAAGCACAATATTTTTCTATAACATCGGATAAAAAAATACATTTCCAAAATTAAAAAAAAATGTGTCATGTAAAAATGCCATTCGATTATAGTGTTTATGGTTTCGTAAGTGCAAAACCTGAAAGTAATAATTTTTTAACCATGTTATATTTGGCTCGAAATTAGTAAAGTCATGAATTGACGACATTTTTTTAGTTGTTTTGGGATGATTTTATGTAAATAACAACCATAAACGATTAAGAAATAACATCAATTCCATTTGAAGTAAATACAAAATGGGAAACTTCGCCCAGTTTCACTATTAATAAAAAAAAAATGACAATGACAAAGACGGCAACAGATTCATCCCGCTTACAGATACAAGCGGTAACAAGGCGATGATAGCTCAGTGGTAAGTGACGTCGGATACCGCGGCGAAGGTCGTGGGTTCAAATCCTTACAATGAGCTTGAGCTTTCGGTGAAGGAAAACATCGTGAGGAAACCACAGCACGGTGGTAGGGTACTTTGTAGTACTCGAGTGGCTGGCTACCACCCTCAAGTCAGATTTTCATCTGTCGCCAAGCACCTGTTGGTGTGTTCCGGCAATTGCACTTGAGAGCCAGTTCGCCTTTAAGGCATTGTAATAAGGTGTACAACACATTAGTAATCCCCTGGTATTGCCAATGTCTATAGGCGACGGTTGTCACTTACCATCAGGTGACCCGCCTGCCTCGTTGTCACTTGTGACATAAAAAAATAAAAACATAAAACGAGCACAATTTTACCTAACTTCACAAGCCTCAACGACATGACCAACTGTTGCTGGTACTAGCTTATCAGGTACTGTATCCTCGGCAGTCCCGGCTCCCGTATCAGTCTGCTGCGCTGCTGGAGAGCTGGAGGTGGGAAACACCGTATCTCCCTTACCAGGTTGTGCTGGTAGCTGCTGGCACAGCTTAGCCATCGCTGTCGCACTGTCGCGGACTTCTGCAAATGTATTTACACCATGTATAGGATGTTTGGGTTGCAAAAGGTACACAGAGCCAGTGAAGCACAATAATGGAAGCCGATCGTGTTCTTGTGCGACCCGAGTCACGTGGGATAACGTACGTGCAGGTCTCGCACACAACTTCATGTACGATGCATACCGAGTGCTGATGAAAAAATTACGTAATATAAAACCTTGAATATCGAAAAGGGTAGTCGGCCTAGGTTATTTTGTCAGAAATCTGACTATCTGGCTAGCACGTCATCCTGTGGTAAGTGATTACTAGGTAATTGAGGATAACAGGAATCAGAAAGCTGCTGGTATCACGCTTCCCCAGGACGGGCTATCAGCACCGCGCGTGGAGGGGGTCGAATTCTGAACCCGACCCCCTGTACAGCGCAGATGGTGACCACCGAGGGGCTTTACTCAGTAAAAGTCTGACATGACCCGACTGCTGCCCCCCTTGAGTGGTCGGGTATCCTATGAGGATTTTCCCAGGTAAAAAAAAAACTTCAAATGTTTGTTCAAAGCATGCCAGTTACCTGGTTGTATGGGATAAGCGACAGCGACGGGCTTGGGGCGAGATGCACTCGGCGTCTGTGTTGGAGACTCCTGATGTGATAACTCTGTGAATATATTAACAATTAAAATTATTTGTCACAGAAAATGAAACAGGATAGAACGCCTAACAAACGGCCTAAAGAAATTTAACCTTGCTTAGGCGATGATAGCTCAGTGGTAGTAATGGATACCGCGGCGAAGGTCGTGGACTAGGAAATAAGCTTCAGCATTCAGTGAAGGAAAACATGGTGAGGAAACTATAGCACGGTGGTAGAGTACTTTGAAGTTCTCGACTGGCTGGCTAGTAACACACTCAAGTTGAACATCAGTCGTCAAGCACCTTCTGGTGTGTTCACTTGTGGTATAATAAAAGAGATTATTGACTATCTTCTCTATTCAAAGATCAGATCGAACCGATAGCTATTACTCGTACAATTAAACCTCAGCATTTTCAGAAGTAGGCTTTTCTACGGCTTAAATTACCACCCGCAATAATTTTCTTCTTCTTCTTGTACCATATCCTAACGGATTTGAATCTTTCCTTACCTGCTCTGCTTAACGAGATTAAAATGAGTACCTTTGACCTTGTTGATGAAGTAGAAGCAGAAGTAGCAGCACAGCATGAGCAGCAGACTCAGGATCCCGACGAGTGCCACGTAGTAGGCCACCGTGCTCGGCGGACGAGCTCCCTTCACGGTGCCCATTCTGCTCACATCAAGTATTTTTCTATCAAAGTGATGGTTAAGGATTACGATGTCAAACGCCTGGGAGGTGCATAATCTATACTAATATTATAATGGTAAAGTTTGTGTGTTTGTGAGGTTGTAGGGGTAATCTCTGGAGCTACTGAACCGATACCCGATAAGATCCCACGGGAACGCGGGTGAAACCGCGGGGACAGCTAGTTGTATTTATGAATGTGTTGTGAACATTTTATACTTAGGTTAATTTAATAATAACAATAGTGTTAATACTATAGAGTGGTACGGGTTTTTCAAAATTGAATTCCGAATGGGGTGAAAGTTTGTTTGTATCAGTGTAATCTGTTCTTTGGGGCTAGGAGAAACTTCCTGAAATTATTGAGACCCCTATTCATTTTAAAATACATTTACAAATTTCCATCAGAGTATTTGATTGAACGATGAGAGAGATTTTGACATTTTTTTTGTATTAAAATCTGTCATATCTGATCTATCAAAACATGTAAAGAAGTATCCACTGCCGCTGTAGATAGAGAAAAACAATTGAAATGCGTTAACCGTGATAACAGTACAGTGAAATGTAGTGTCTATGTCTACGCACTGGCCATTGATGATGATCTATTTAAAAAGTTAATATTAGTACATATTATGCATACCTTTGAATTTTGAATGGCGATGTATGTAGCCTTGTATAGAAGAGTTGCAGATCTTAGCTGCATCAAGGCATGTCCAACTTCACTTTATATTCTTACTAATGATTAAGGATCGTCCATTAATCTATAGAAAATCACGTCTATTTTTTGGTACCTTTGGTTCTTAATAAAATTCTGATTGTTCTCTTTAAATTAATTTTTGGTTTAGAAATTGCGCGTTCATCAAAAAAATAAATACACTTGATGTCTCACTACATAGTTTTAGAGCAGAAAATAGCTTAAAAATTATGTTTACCTTCAGAGAATTTCCTTCAGTTTCATAATTTCACTTCACAGTACACTGAAAACTCATTTGAATTTCAAACTTATTACAAAGTGAAATAAAATAGAAGATCACATGTCGGTGCGTGGTTAAATCATTTGCGATAATTCACTTTCGACATGTCCCGACTACTCCCGACTACTCCCGACATGGTCGCGGTCAGGGCGCTCGAGCCACTGCCACTCATACAGACAGGGACTGACTCATCTTAGGATATTCTACTCCAAATACAACACAGGGGTAATTGTGTTACTTTGTGAAGATACAGAAATTGATAGGAACAAATAAAGAGGAAGTATGAAGAGGTTGTATATCCCACTAATTCTACTTATATTATAAATGTGAAAGTTTGGATGGATGTATGTTTGTTACTCTTTCACGACAGAACGGCTGAATGGATCTGGATGAAATTTGGCACAGGAATAGATTATAGTCTGGAATAACACATAAGATACTTTTTATCTCGGGGAAGAATAAGATCCCTCGTGAACGCGGGTGAAACCGCGCGGAACAGCTAGTAATATTATAAATGTGATAGTTCGGATGGATGGATGTTTGTTACTCAAACGGCTGAACGGATTTTGATAAAACTTGGCACACAGGTAGATCATATCCTGGAATAACACATAGGATACTTTTTATCCCGGGGAAGGATAAGATCTCTCGTGAACGCGGGTGAAACCGCGGGGGACAGCTAGTGGAAAATAATTTTTAGGTAAAATATTTCTAGTTAATCTAAAGTACACAAATTGGTTTTGTTTGAAGTGGGTCATCTTTGGAACTACTGAACTAATTCTAAAAATTCTTTCACCAATGTAAAGCTACATTATTACGTGTTATTACTGTGCACTCGTAACATACGCTATATTTTATTTTAAGTTCATCGAGAACGCGGGTCAAAGTCAAAGTCAAAGTCAAAGTCAAAACCATTTATTCAGTTTAGGCCCTAGAAGGGCACTTATGAAGGTTGAATATAGAAGTTACCACCGGTTCGGAAGTCAGCCTTCAACTGAGAAGAACCGGCAAGAAACTCAGCAAGGTTACATTTTTTAAATATTTTTGGACCATCTGACTATATTGGCTTTTTTTTTTAAATGTTTAACAATTTTATTCTTAAATTAATACAAAAATACATAAAAAATTATAACCCGCATTAGTTACCTACATAATCTATCACTGTGGGTGAATCTATCACTCGTATTTAATTGTCTTTCGTGGTTGTTGTTTAAAATATCTTCTGTGAAACATTCCCCAGTGTCTGTGTGTCGGTAGCTGGAATACGTGAGAGGTCCTGGAGGATGGTGGGGAGCGGGGAGTGGGGAGCGGGGAGCGGGGAGTGGGGAGCGGGGAGCTGGGAGGGCAGACGACAGCAACAAGTGCCGGCGACACTCCGGCGCCACACATCCTACTACCATTAACTTAGGGTTGTTGATCTTCATTACACAAGTTATGTTAAGTTTAGAATAAATAAACAATATATTTCACTAAGAAACAAATCTTAAATCAGACACAAAATGAAATAAACTAACCAAATAAAGATGGTGGTGATTGTGACGTCGGATCGAAGGAAGTTCCAATCCTACAACGAGCTTGAGCTTTCGGTGAAGGAAAACATTGGTTTGGCATCGACTACTAACAGATCAATTAGTAAAACGATTATTTGACAAAAATAAATAAAATTATATGTACATGTATTTACTTTTCTTTTCTATTGTTTTTTGTTATTGTGTGTCCAATAAATGCTTTTTTATCTTTTTTTTTTTGCTTATATTTTTGTCTTTTTTTATCTGGATATGCTTGTGTTTGACCACAATCACTGCTCTCAAGTGCAGCTGTCGGAACCCATCGATAGGTGCTTGGTGACAGATTTTCAACTCGTGTGTGGTAGCCAGCCAGTCGGGTACTACAAAGTACCCTACCACCGTGCTATGGTTTCCTAACGACGTCACCGAAAGCTCGAGCTCATTGTATGATTGGAAACCACGACCTTCGCCGCGGTATCCGACGTCACTACCACTGAGCTATCATCGCCTTCAGAGTTCAGGTCAGCCCTACAGTACAGGGCGCGCGTCCCGACGGCGCCGCGACACGAGGGTCGACGCAGGCGCGCAGCCTCCGGCACTCTTACACTGGCCATCAGGGCTTCAGGGGTTACTGACATCCTTCATTATCCTTCTACTTGTCTATTATTTTTAGCCGGTTTAAAAAAAATACTTGACTTTGTGTAATTTTTTCTTAAAATCATCGATTCGATTCCTAGCTTGGGAAATTATTTTATCAAAATACTAAGGATGCTCGAAATCAAAATGTATTTATTCAGTTTAGGCCGTGGTAAGTCACTTATGAACGTTACAATTGACTCTACCACCGCGCACCGCGCACCGGTTCAATATACACTTAAACTGACAACACTCCGGCAACAAACTCAGCCAGGCATTTTTTTCTGCAGCGGCTCTTTCTTATAACTTTCTGCAGTTTTCATCAAAATCGGCCTCGAGACAACTTTGATCGTTTTTTTGGGGGCATAGCCCTTTAATTAAGGATTTATATTTATTTAAAAAAAAAAACATACCATGGGTCCGTGGGGGTCTGAAGCTCGTCGTTTCGCAAATATTTTATGTAAAAAATTAATCGAGGCCTCGGGTGACCGGCGGGCGGGGAGCTTTTTCCGCCAACGCATCAGCTTGGATGGCCCAAAGAGGAAACGCTGCCAGCCTTCTGGGAACCTTGCCGATCGGCAGCTGCGGCAGCCTCGAACAAGTTTTTTATATATTATAGTTGTACATTTGTTTGTATATTTTGTACATTTGTTGTAAATAATATTAAATAAACTATTTCATACCTAAAAAAAAAACATTTTTTACGTAAATAATTATTGTCAAGTATATTTTATTTTAGTATTGATTTAAATAAATGTCTTTTTAGTTCTTGTCCGTTACACCGTTTTTACTTTTTTAGGGTTCCGTACCCAAAGGGTAAAAACGGGACTCAATTACTAAGACTTCGCGGTCTGTCCGTCCGTCTGTCTGTCACCAGGCTGTATCTCAAGAACCGCGATAGCTAGACAGTTTTCACAAATTATGTATTTCTGTTGCCGCTATAACAACAAATACTAAAAAACTTTTTATAAAAAAATAAAAACGACTTCAAAGGAAAATGTTGCACTAAAAACCGAAAAATAAACTGAAGAAGACATTAAATAAAATGGACAAAAAATATTTCAATAACTAAATAAACACCACTTGGCAGTGTTATTTGGCTGCGATATTCTGTAAGGTGGAGGTACTTCCCCAATCAGACGGCCCCAATTGTGAGCAGATGTTATGCTATGTCCTACCTCCTCAAACCGTACGAAGCCTATTAAACCTATTAGGCTTGGCACCGACTTCAAACAGATCAAAAGGTATTTATAGAATAATAATTTGAATAGGTGCGTTGGTAGTTATTGAAATATTTTTTTACCATTTTATTTAATGTCTTCTTCAGTTTATTTTTCGGTTTTTAGTGCAACATTTGCCTTTGAAGTCGTTTTTATTTTTTTATAAAAAGTTTTATTTTTCCATTTTTTATATTTCAATGTTTTCAAGAAATATTTAATTGTTTTGGAGCAAATTAAGCCTATTATTAATTTACATTATCTATACTAATATTAGAAAGCTGAAGAGTTTGTTTGTTTGTTTGAACGCACTAATCTCAGGAACTACATAAAATATATTTGTGTTGGATAGCCCATTTATCGAGAAAGCCTATAAGTTAAATAACATCACGCTATTAGATGAGGGAATACATAAATAGATAAACTTTTAAAGAAAATAAAGAATATATATCCTAAATGATTAAGGCTTCTTTCTCAGCAGCTACTTGATATTGTGTTTCATTTCATATCTAGGACAACTCCTAACCGATAAAGATATTACCTTCTATCATCAGCTCATTTTAATATACAAAGAGACGACGATACGAGTCTAAACGTGACTATAATATTTAAAGAAATATCCCCTAACTCCTAACCTTTAAGGAGTTGTACCTTCCATCATCAGCTCTGCAACATAAGATGATGACTACCAGATGGAAATAGCTTTGATAAGTACGTATATGAATGAAAAATACTGTAAATTCTTATAAAATTTGAGGGTTGCTCTCATTTTCCCCGGGATCCCTTCATCAGATCCTGACTTGGTGACAGTGGGACTATTTTTTTGCCCTTTTTTGCTCGATATCATCACCAGGCTGTATCTCAAGAACCGCGATAGCTAGATAGTTGAAATTTTCACAAATTATGTATTTCTGTAGCCGCTATAACAACAAATACTAAAAACAAAATAAAATAAATATTTAAGGGGGGCTCCCATACAACAAACGCTATTTTTTTGGCCTTTTTTGCTCGGTATCAATGATGGCACTTAAAATATTCACAAAATACTCAGTTGTGTTTTTACTTTAATAATAAATAATAAAATTAAAATAAAATAAATATTTAAGTTCTTCTTTTAGGTACTCTTGTAACCTCCCGACTCTGGGGCTGAAAAAAGCCCCGGGCCCAGACGGCGTTCCCGGTCGCGTCCTCGTAGTCGCCCTGGAACACCTCGGAGACCGTCTCAGGCATGCCATGGATGACGGCCTGAGGGAGGGAAGGTTCCCGAGGGTGTGGAAGGAGGGGCGACTATGCCTCCTCCGCAAAGAGGGTCGGCCACCGGACTGTCAGTCTGCCTATCGCCCCATAGTGCTGCTGGATGAGGCCGGGAAAGCGTTTGAGCGCATCCTGGCCTCCCGGATCCTGCAGCACCTGGAGACCGCCGGCCCGAACGTCTCTGATAGACAGTTCGGGTTCCGGGAAGGGCGGTCCACGCTCGACGCACTGAAGTCGATGAGGGACTTCAGCGAATATGCGTCGAGCAGGGGGGAGGGTGTTATCGCGGTGTCGTTGGACATCGCGAACGCGTTCGGCACCCTCCCCTATGGGGTGATCAGTGAGCCACTTCGGTACCATGAAGTGCCTCACTACCTTAGGCGGGTCATAGAGCACTACCTTACCGAGAGAGTAGTGCTCTATGAAAACAAAGACGGACAAAGGGGGAGAGGGTGATGGCCTGCGGCATGCCCCAGGGTTCCGTGCTCGGTCCACTTCTCTGGAACCGGGAGTTGCTTCCGCGCACACTCGTCGTCTGCTACGCGGATGACACAATGGTGGCTGTGCGCGGGAGCGACAAGCGGGAAACCACCCGGAGGGCGGAAGTGGTGGCCGAGCTGGCGATTGAGCGGATCACCAGGCTCGGTCTAAAGGTGAGCCTCCTGAAGACCGAGGCGATAGTCTTCGGGGGGCGAGGTTGCCTGCTGACGCGGCGCTCACCTTGGGAGGAGCGCCGTATTTTATTGGCACGCTCTGTAGCCTAAAAACACTAAAAACGTCTGATCGATTTCAGCTAGATTCGTCTTAAATTGTGAGAGTGACACTGGGTATATCAAAATTGGAAAGAAATTAAAATGAACGATTTTTGGCGCCATATTATGTCTTCAATTTTTTTTTCTCCCTACCTATCAATTGGGGTATCAAAATAAAGTGTTCATAAATTGCTTATAATAATTTATGCAACTTGTATTTTTACATGTAATTTGGAATGAAAAATCCTAAAAACTAAAAAGTGTAAGATAAAAAAGTTAATAAAAAAAATGCATCTTCTTAATCTTAATTCTCTCTCTTCTCTTCCTTATCCCACGCTAGGTGGGGTCGGCACAACATGTTTTCCTCTTCCACTCCGCTCTATCACTAGTCGTCTCAGTACTCACAACTTTCATATGCATATCATTCTTCACGCAGTAAGGCCGCAGAAGCTATGGATACCTTCTGCGGCCTTCCTATACGCGCTCCGCACCAAGAATGATTGAATGAGAAAAAGAGAAAGATAACAACTACGTTGGGACAATCTCTCTTTCTAACCCTACTTACCCTTAATGAAAGAAAAAGAGATTGTCCCAACCTAGTTGTTATCTTTCTCTTTTTCTCAATTGATAGGTATTTGGAGTTACCTATCCATTAAGAATATATCATTCTTGCTCCGCACTCACTCGCCTCAATAGACCATTGTGTTGCTAAGCACCTACTTCACATTTTCACAAATATTGTATAATGTTTCTGTAGCCGCTATAACAACAAATAATAAAAATAAAATAAATATTTAAGGGGGGCTCCCATACAATAAACGTGATTTCTTTGCCGTTTTTACGGAACCCTTCGTGCGCGAGTCCGACTCGCACTTGCCCGGTTTTTTTAATGAACGCAGTCGGTTTTTTTTAAGTCAACTTTTTTATTACATAAGTATAGGTATATAATTATTTTATTTACAACAAATGTACAAAATATACAAGCAAATGTACAACTATAATATATAAAAAACTTCTTCGAGGCTGCCGCTGCCGCCGATCGGCAAGGTTCCCAGAAGGCTGGCAGCGTTTCCTCTTTGGATGGCCAAGCTGATGCGTTGGCGGAAAAAGCTCCCCGCCCGCCGGTCACCCGAAGCCTCGATTAATTTTTTACAAAAAAAATAATAAAATTAATAATAATAATATTAATTAATATTTTTTTAAATAAGTATAGGTAATATTAATAGGAGCCACATATCTCTAAGACTTATTGAGATATCTCTGTTTTTGTAAGTGACCCGTTATTTTTGCATCGTCTTTAATGCAGACATTCAGAAGATAATTAAGTTCATTAATGTCATTTACTAAATGAAGTTATTAATGTGAATCTATCTCTCTCGTACATATAGGTAGGTATGTTTCATTTGTTTTACGGCTTACTTATGTGATCTAAAACATTCAAAAATACTAGTAACTCAGCATAACTCGCTCAGAATGTTGGCCTTGGCCTTTTATTACGTCCTACTCTACTAATATTATTAATGTGAAAGTATGCTTGGATGTGAAGATGTTTGTTACTCTTTCACGCAAATACTGTTGAACAGATTTTGATGAAACTTGGCACACAGATAGATAATAACCTGGAATTTAAAAAAAACAGCCCGGAAAAAGATAAGATTATCTTCGGAACGCGGCAGAAACCGCTGGGGAGAGCTAGTTGTGTTATATAGCTAGTGCTTACATAAAGATATTCTGACATAATTACACTCAAGGTAAATAAAGTTCTGTGGCAGATTTAGTACTTTACGTCGACGAACGAGGAAACTTGTTAAACGGCTGAAGAAGCATTAGCAATAACCTAACGTCTAATTTAATATTATGTTTTTCCCCGGAGAAGCAGGAATGCTATTTTATCAAATACGTACATGGGCATCAATTTGTAACTCGTGTGCATAGCGCGGGCTATCATGCCCTCTCACCTCGCACGCTTACTCACGAACGAGAGCGAGTGAACGAACATAATAAGGCAGTTGCCCCACTACCGGCTAGGAAGCGACTAACTATCGGCTATTTTCTCGCTCAACATACGTACAATAGATTCAGTGTAAACAAAAGAAATGGATATATTAATAGTTGATCGCTGACTGTTCACACTGCCGGCGAGGACTGGCTCCACTATTTAGTCGCTGAGCGACAAGAGTTATTAAAGATACTCGCTCAGCGATGCTCACTTGCTCACAACTAACGCCGAGAGACCAACCAGCCGTCATTTCTACCTAAGGTGCGGATCTGAGAGAACAAAACTATCGGAACTACACACTCGCTTCTCGATGCTCGCCAACACGTTTCAAGTTTCTAACTCTACTCGCTTCTCGCTCATCGCCGCCGGTGGGACAGCTGCCTAAGCAGCGCCGTGCGATATCTTTATATTATTGTTAGAGTAGACGCAATTAATGTCTGTGAAAAGTTCGCCAAGTTCAAATTTAAACATCTTAAGGCACATTCTCGGTGAGCTAATGGCACACTAGCGCCACGTTCACTCACCTGGCAGACAGCTGGGCTCTTTGAAGCGTCTCACATACCACCCGAACTCGAGTTCGGTGTTCAGAGTTTTATTAAAAAAATATTGGAAATGTGCATGTACTGTGAAGAAACGAAGCTGTAGAAATAACACGTCATGTAAAACGGCTAGGTTAACCCACACGACGTACGACAATGATTTTTTAAGACCTATTCAATGATTCCCCAGTTAGGATGCTAAATTAAATAAAACTGAGCAAATGCGTATGTTTGTGGTCCGACACGCACTTGTGAGTTCCATTTTATAGCACGTACAAAGTGTCACGTTTTACAAAGATCGACAGTATATTAAATATTATTATAATATAATATTATTAGCATATTTAAGTTTGTATTTCTCAAAGCGAGTATGAAAAACAGAGTTATTTTTGGCATTGCTTAACCAAAATAATGTTAAATCTCAAAACTACACAATCTATTCTATAAAAACAATTTTTCAGGGAAAGAGATTTTTTTATTTGACTATCGTACATTTTACACCCAATATTTAGAAGCCCTCTTTTATGAACTTAGAATAAAAATAAAACATTCAGAAACCTACATACGCTTAAAAATATTTTTAATTTAATAACTTAATTACTGTATGTGTACTAAACTTTTAGATGTGCCAAAAAGAGACGAACATAGTGCAGCCACCGCATTCCATAATACCGCACACATCGCCATTCCAAATTTCAAGTGTAAAAAAACTGCCACGTTTTTAACGAGGGAGGAAAAACAGTACGTACTTGGCGGGCGCACTGCCGTGTCCCAGATAATGTGCCAACACGCCACTTTACTAACGGGAAATAAATTGAATACTTAATCAGTCTTCGCAGATTTTCTTATGGCGTAGTATTAGTTTATGTGTGTTTATTTTAAAGTTTTTTTTTAAGTTTGTTTCGCTCCAACATTGAGTGCTACTCAAGTGTTTACTGAAGGCGTTGTACACAATCATGTCTTATGTGAGTTATAAAACTCATTTTGTTTCTAACATACCGCTAGATACAACCAGCTCCTTAAATTCCTCACCAATGGATGCCGAATTAATATTAAAAAGTAATGCGCCCGAGTGCCATGAATTATTCAAGTTTAGACATATTACACCCTATGACATAGTCAAAACGTTTAAAAATCTAAAAATCAAACGCACAGGTGATATATGGGATATATCCGTAATCGTTTTGCAAGGTATCGTGGATAGCATCGCTCCGCATTTAGCTTTAATTTTTAACAGATGCGTAGATTTTGGTCAATTTCCAGATTTAATGAAACATAGCAAAGTTATACCTTTGTTCAAAACGGGAGATCCTAGTGATCCTAGTAATTATAGGCCAGTTTGGATGTTGCCTGCGCTCAGTTAAATATTTGAAAAGATAATTTTAACACAAGTACTGGCTCACTTTAATTTGAATAAAGTTTTACATAACGAGCAGTATGGTTTTACCAAGGGTCGTTCAACAATTGATGCCGGGGTAGCGCTATTAAAAAATATTTTTAACGCCTGGGAGAAGTCACAGAATATTATTGGAGTCTTCTGTGATTTATCTAAAGCTTTTGATTGTGTTGATTACCAGACACTCATACGAAAACTAAACTTTTATGGAGTTAAGGGTGTAGCACTTAATTTGATGAAATCATATCTTGAGGATTGAACTCAAAGTGTAGATGTCAATAGGGTTAAATCATCTGGTTCTCCTGTGCGCATGGGTGTGCCGCAGGGCTCTATTTTAGGTCCTTTTCTATTTTTGGTTTATATAAATGACCTTACTTTTTTTGTTAAAAATACCTGTGGAGTTGTACTGTTTGCTGACGATTTTTAGTGTTGATAGACTGAAATACAATTATGACGACGTAAACGGTGCATTAACCCAGGTATTAAATTGGTTTACTGTCAATAATCTAGTCTTAAATGCAAAGAAAACTAAATGTATTAAATTTGCACTACCCAATGTAAAAAAATTAGACTGTAACTTAATGATAAATAATGAATCTCTCAGTCTTGTTGAGTCAACAGTATTCTTAGGTATTACTTTAGACTCAAAACTTCAATGGGGCACCCACATATCAAGTCTTGCGAGGAAGCTTAGCTCGGCTGCTTTTGCAGTTAGAAAAAATAGACAGCTTACAGATGTAGATACAGCTCGATTAGTTTATTTTAGCTATTTTCATAGTGTTATGTCATATGGCATAACACTATGAAAATATAAATGACGACAAGGCTTGGGTGTAGCGCTCGCTCTTGCAGGACATACATTTATGTAATAATTCTAAGATTGTTTTGAAAAGAGTAATTGTTGAGTTTATTGCCGGCTCTTCTCAGCAAAAGCAACCTTCCGAACCGAGCACTAGACTCATTAGAGTATTTAGAATCTGACAATTCATAAGCGCCTGTGAAGGCCTATTTGGATGAATAAACATTTCATTTCATAAACAAACATTTCATTTCATTTTTATAAAAATAATTAATAAAAAAACCGGCCAAGTGCGAGTCGGACTCGCGCACGAAGGGTTCCGTAAAAAAGGCAAAAAAATCACGTTTGTTGTATGGGAGCCCCCCTTAAATATTTATTTTATTTTGTTTTTAGTATTTGTTGTTATAGCGGCAACAGAAATACATAATTTGTGAAAATTTCAACTGTCTAGCTATGGCGGTTCTTGAGATACAGCCTGGTGACAGACAGACGGACAGACAGCGAAGTCTTAGTAATAGGGTCTCGTTTTTACCCTTTGGGTACGGAGAGGAGTATGGTAACAAAGGTCCGATTTGGATGAAATTGTGGGCGTGTATTTCAATGGCTGCCTCGAAGATTTGAAAACAAAATTGGACCCGGTGGCTGGAATCGGGTGTTTTAATTTCAGACCAGGACAACGTCTGCCGGGTCCGCTAGTGTATATATATATATATAATCTGAATCTCGGAAACGGCTTCGACGATTTTCATGAAATTTTGTATGCAGGGGGCTTCGGGGACGATAAATTGATTTAGCTAGGTTAAATTTTTAGAAAACGTAGTTTTATCCGTTTTTTTCAGGCAATGAAAAACTGCTACAATATCATAAGAATACCAAGGTTAAGTTCGCTAACATCAGTCAGGTTATAATAGCTCAGGGGGAAATCGAGCGACACCCAACCAAAGTACCTAGGGTCGAGACCAGAAAAAAAATTTTTTTTTCCTTTTTTTTTTCAAGTTAGGTACTTCCTTTGTGAGAAAAACTATTAAATATTTACCAAAAATAAAAACGAGCAAAGCTCGGTCATCCAGTTCCTAAATAATAAGATGTTTATTGCATGTGTCGACTCGACTCGACTCGACTCGACAGAACAACACGGCGAGTTCGGGTCGCGCGATGGCGGCGCTGGTAGTGATCGTCATCAAGTTGATCCTGATCTCCTTGTACTGCTGCAACAGGAAGCGACGGACTCGACAACTTGTACAGCGTACGTAACATATTCTAATAAGAGAAGCGGAGGTTATTAAAGATAAACACTTTATCTCTTTTCAAGAGACTTTTTGGCGGGAACTTGCAGAGTGACGTTGCGTTTTCGTTTTATTTTCATTAAATTCATGTGTTTTGAGTTTTATTGAATAATTTCGGTGGTGTTTTATCCAATAATGATCAATCTAAGTGCACAAGTGAAGTGAAATGAAATGAAAGCGTGTATCGTGACTTTCCAGGTTGTCCAAAAAAGTCCGTGAATGTTTTTGTGGAACAACCGCCAATTTCACTAAAGCTTGACTGGACATGTACGGACGAGGACTGGACATTACAGTGAGTTTGAGAATGTGACTATAACATAAAAGAAGAAAATATATGCGATTGAAAGTTTTTGTATTGAAAAAAAAATGTGACAAATGGACCAAGACCATTTCAAATACTTTGACATTGGCAGAAATATCCTAAAAGGATGATTGCCGTCAACAAAAAAAAAACTCTTTTCAATATAATTCTGTTTATTCCCATTTAAATGCTTTCATATTTTTATTTCTTATCTGACGGACGACACGTCGACCCGTGTCTCCGTACTGATTTCGATTCCATTTATAAATTAACTTTTTAATCAAATTATTTATTCAAACCAAAAAGAACTACTAACAGTAAGAAGCATAGACAAAACGTAGGTAACTTATTCTTATCTTTATACTGTGCTACCGCGGATAACTTTTCTCCTCGCTCTCCTTTGATAAACGTTCGACAATCAAACTGACTACTGACTTGAGTCGTTGAGCATTACTTTTTTTTTATTCTGGATAAGCTTGTGTTTGACCACAATCTCACCAAGGTAAGTGATGATGTGGAAGGTGGTAAGCACACAAAGCCTAGATGGGAACTGGCTCTCAAGTGTAGCTGTCGGAACACACTGATAGGTGCTTAGCGACAGATTTTCAACTTGAGGCTGGCCAGCCAGTCGGGTACTACAAAGTACCCTACCACCATGCTATGGTTTCCTCACGATGTTTTCCTTCACCGAAAGCTCAAGCTCATTGTAGGATTCGAACCCACGACATTCGTCGCAGTATCCGACGTCACTTCCCACTGAGCTATCATCGCCTTTTTGGACTTTCATTAAGCCAGATACGCCCGCTGCTCATCACTCTCTTTTGAAATGTTTTTCGCATTTCTTTCCCTGCTTTGCTTTGATGATTGCTCAGCCTTGGTTGACAACAAATTCTATAGGCGACAGTAATCACTTACCATCAGATGACCTGCCTGGTTATCACTTGTGGGATAAAGTTTGTTGTTTTTTGCAGCGCCACTGACCGTCCCGATCGCGCAGCCTGAGGGTGTTTCAGTATCACCAGGTAAGTACCTATCAATTGAGTGAGAGCCAGTTCCTTAAAGGCTTAGTTTCTTCGCCCACATCCTTACTGGGGAGTTCATTTCATCACATTATCAGTTTCAAATTATATGAGTAGACTAGTTTTACGCCCCGCGGTTTCACCCGTGTTCTCGAGGGATCTTATCTGTTCCCGGGATAAAAAGTAGCCTATGTCCTTCTCCAAGGTTCCATCTATCTCTTTACCAACATTTCATCTAAATCGGCTCAGCGGTTTAAGCGTGAAGAGGTAATAGACAGACACACTTTCGAATTTATAATATTAGAATAGAGTATGGATATTACCCGCGTTCCCGTGGGATCTTATCTTATCCCGGGATAAAAGCTATCCCATCTCTTACTCCAGGATATAATCTATATGTGTAGCAAGTATCATCAAGTTCGTTTAAGTAGTTTCTGAGTTAGTTAGTAACTGTCTGTCTGTTACCTTTTCACGCCTCAACCAACTTTCATGAATTTTGGTATAGACATAGATGAGACCTTGGAGAATGATATAAGATGATTTTTCTTTTTGATTTTTATAAATGATATTGGTGAAGTCATTCAGTCCCAGTATAAACTTTACGCTGATGACTTAAAGATTTACCGCGTTATTAATGGCTATGAAGACATGCAAGTATTACAATTAGATCTCAATTCCATTTACACGTGGTGTAACCTCAACCGAATGGCTCTTAATCTAGATAAATGTTTTTTTATAAGATTTTCCAAAAAAAGAAAACCTAATATTGTGACGTATTTTATTGACAGGGAGCCACTGAAGGAAGTCAATAGTATCATAGATTTGGGTGTGGTTATCGACAGTTCACTTTCCTTTAGGCTACATTATGACAGCATTATCAAAAAAGCTACTCAACTTTCGGGATTTGTTACAAGACAAATGAAAACCTTTCGGCATCCAGATGTGACAGTTATTATTTTCAAATCAATCGTTCGTGGGCTGTTAGAATACTGCTGCTCAGTATGGAACCCCTGTTATCAAGTTCATACAGACAGGATTGAACGAGTTCAGAAACGCTTCCTCTATAATCTATCGTACGTTAATCAAAAATCTAACAGCCTTAAGTCCTACAGCGACCGACTAGCGCACTATCATTTGGATTCTCTTTACATCCGTAGAAAAGTTCGTGATATAACTTTTGTGTATAAGACTCTCCATGGTCTTGTTGAATCACCCGAAATACTTCAACGAATGCCCTTCACAATACCACGTTCTGGCTGTCGTCTCCAAAACCGTACCACCTTTAATTTACCACTTTGCAAATCAAGTCTCGGACAACATGCCCCTATCTATAGAATGTGTTCCTCTAGTAACACAATTCGATCGGATGTCGATATCGATATACTCACGAAATCCATCAATTTCCACCTTGCCGGTTAGGCGTAGACACAATTTCCAACGAAACATACATCCTAAAACATCCTTTTCATATAGATTCTTTTGTTTTCTTGGCTGCTTTGTATATAACAGATTAAATAGACAGTTAGACCTACAACATAAAACACTCTATGAATGTAAAAAAGCAGTCTATAATTGGCTGCTCCAACTCGATTATAATGAAACCGAGCGCATTCTACAACTCTGTAATTAATGCAATAACTAGATCCAGAAGCGTAGAGTGATCAGAAACACATACATACAACTAAATTCACACACACACACACACACACACACACACACACACACACACACACACACACACACACACACACACACACACACACACACACACACACACACACACACTTATACACCTGATTGTGCATCTCCGGGGCTGAAAAGCCCGGGGCTCTCGATCCCAAGGCACACATTAACCATAGGGCAATCAGACCCATTAACACATACACACTTTTACACTTAACACCTTACCATTACATTTTTAGATTTGTTCCAATGTTCTATATTTATCTTTCTCTCTATAACCTACTGCAACTAGCTTTCGTTTCTGATAATATATGTATTAAACTGTAAGGGTCCGAGGTGGAGGCGACTGGTAATCCTTAATACAGGCTTCGGCCTAGCTAGGATACCAGTTTCTCCTACAAACAAAATATGACATTTTTCAGTCAGTTTAATTGTAATATTGTACCTAGTTTGTAAGGGAAAGAAATAAAAAATATTATTATTATTATTATTATCTTTGTTGCTTCTGAGACCTCAAATAAATTTAAGAAGGATGTGTTAAAATGTTTACTTCAAACCATAACTGTTTAGATACATTTTTGTTTTATTTTAAGTACTAAATACTTTGGAAATAGTTTTACTGTAATAATTTTTAAGTTCTAACTTGTACCTACTATCTTTATCTATAAGTATTATGCATGCGGTGTCTACGCCTTGAAGGGTTGAATCGATCTATGTAAACATTTTGTATCTTCTTTTTTTTTAAAGCATTTTTATGATTGAACCTAGTTGTGTAGACCAATAAAAAAAAAAAAAAAAAAAAAAAAAAATAAGATATTTTTTATCCCGGAAAAAGATGAAACCGCGGGGAATAGCTAGTATTTCATATCCTAAATAGGTAAAGTTAGTGAGGTTGTAGGCAGTCATCTCTGGATCTACTGAACCCATTTTAAAAATTATTTTACCAATAGAAAGCAACGTTATTTGTGAGTGCCATAGGCTATATTCTTATCCCGAGAAAAGATAAGATCCCACGGGAACGCGGGTGAAACCGCAGGGGAAAGCTAGTCTGTGATATTATGATGGGGTTTACCATTCTGGGATGTTTGTATTGTACGTACAGCTACTGTAGGATTAACTCCGAAGTTAGCTATAAATAAGCTATTGTTTTTTTACCGTAATGAGGATAATGCTAAACAATGTCGTCATGTGGTTATTCCACAAGCTTTTAAATTATTTATAATAATTGTGAACTATATGTAGGTACCTTGGTAGGTACCAAGTAAGGTACTTAAGATTTTATTTTACTTTTCTTAAATCAGATTAATGAAGCAATACAATACAATACAATACAAATACTCTTGTATTGTTGATACAACATAAAAAGATACAAGTTACAACCATTTAGGCGGCCTTATCGCTGAAGCGATCTCTTCCAGGCAACCTTTTTAAGGCGATGATAGCTCAGTGGATACCGTGACGAAGGTCGTGGGTTCGAATCCTACAATGAGCTTGAGCTTTCGGTGAAGGAAAACATCGTGAGGAAACCACAGCACGGTGGTAAGGTACTTTGTAGTACCCGACTGGCTGGCTACCACACACAAGTTGAAAATCTGTCGCCAAGCACCTATCGTGTGTGTTCCGACAGCTGCACTTGAGAGCCAGTTCCCATCTAGGCTTTGTGTGCTTACCACCTTCGGCCACATCATCACTTACCATGGTGAGATTGTGGTCAAACACAAGCTTATCCAGAATAAAAAAAAACCTTGCAAGATTTTATTATAGTTTTTTTAACTGACTTTTTGGTACATTTTCACAATCCACGCATTCAACTTTAGTACTCAAATACAACGTGTATTTATTTTGAGTTTTATTAATTGAATTGAATTTAAGATTTGTGATTTTTATTGAATGAGTAATAGCTCCGCGCCCGCCGCCCGCCGCCCGCCGCCCGCCGGTCTGTATGTGTGTAGAGTACATTTGTTTATCTAATGTAGGTACATTGCATTATTTAGTTTAAGTAGTAAGTATAGTCATTTTAAACTAATATAATATTGTGTGCTACAATCGCCATTTTTTATGAATTTCCTGTGACCCAAAGGTTGCCTGGAAGAGATTGCTTTAGCGATAAGGCCGCCTAGATTGTATTCACTTCCTTTTATTTTTGTGTTTTAAGGTGTATACAATAAATAATATTTCATTAATTCAACTTTAAGTTATTGGTAAATGAAATATTCAAAACCCGACTGCGTTAATTTGAAATAAAAGATGTCAACAAATCGATCTATTTCCAATACCTACTATTAAGGTGATACGTAAAAAACGTAAAAAAGCTTGATGGCAGGCCGACTGGGCGGAGCTACGAGTGACAGAGTTATTTACTTCCATATGCGAAAAAAGAGAGCGCAACAATGCGCTCGCTCCCAAAATAAAACAACGTAAGCGCCAAACCAAATAAAAATTGATTAAAAATTAATAACGCTATTTATCGAAAAAGATTTTTGACCAGAATTTTCAAATACCTAATACCCATATTATGAATGGAGTAAAGCTATGAAATTCGTTATGATTTTAGGATAAAATGCAAAAATAAAAGAAAGAAGAGGTCTTTTCGGAATTAAAATCTATCGAGGCAATATAATCCAATCTTGTTTTCACGTCAACCAGAACATTAATCAAATAGTCAATAAGCATAGTATAAAAAAAATATATCTATTAATTATGCCATAGTGAAATAAAACTATTTCAAAAAGCTCAATTATTTTTTAGGTATCGCCAATCTCATGCAGTCGGACGGAGGTCTTCTTGACCTATTGCCTCCGTAATACATATCGACTTACAAACATACAGGTCAAACACATAACCCTCCTTTTTGGCTTAGCCAGCAATCGGCTAAAAAAGAGCCTTTAGTAATATTTTCGAAAATGAAATACACGATTCAAATTGTAATCTTTATAAAAGTCAAGTCAGGCATTTGGCGAGATCTGAGTAATTAGAAAGGGGATTTTTCTTTTGTATTTTTTGTAATAATAGGACATAAAATACTTTCAACTAATTTGCGCAGTTTTTTGAGATATGGGATTTTTCGATGTTTTACTGTAAACTTTTACTACTAATTTTGTACGGAACCTGCACACTGTGTATGCCCATTTTTTTGTTTTAACATAGGTTTGTGTCACCTTTAAGCCGATCTAGCGCTAAACATCTCTAAGTGTGTTCCGGTAGCTGCACTTGAGCGTCAGTTCCTTGTAAGCTTGTGTGCCACCTTCGATCATACAACACTCACCTATACAAACATAAATATATCGTACATGTCGTACATAGTCCCGGCTGGCTACCCTGCCTCTACAGCCGGCTACCCTGCCTCTACAGCCGGCTACCCTGCCTCTACAGCCGGCTACCCTACAGTGCCCGGCAACTACCCGACTGCAGACGGCTACGACCCAGCGGCGGCCGGCTATAACCCAGCGGCGGCCGGTTGTAACCCAGCGGCGGCCGGCTATAACCCAGCGGCGGCCGGTTGTAACCCAGCGGCGGCCGGTTGTAACCCAGCGGCGGCCGGCTATAACCCAGCGACAGCCGGCTATAACCCAGCGGCGGCCGGCTATAACCCAGCGGCGGCCGGCTCTAACCCAGCGGCGGCCGGTTGTAACCCAGCGGCGGCCGGCTATAACCCAGCGGCACGCGGGCTTAACACCTGTGAAGCTGGCTTCGTTCAAGAGTTAACTCCACCACCTTCATATAATGGTGAGTACTGTCGATGTAAGTTTTAGAAGAGGTAGTTTTAAAATGAATTTATTCTCTACTAGTGACCCGCCTTGCGAGTGCAACGCCTAATAAGGAATTCGCAATCGATTTGTCTATTACTTTGACTTTTTCCAAAGTACGCACCAAAACTGATGGAAGTCTAATCTTTCACTATAAAATTTATTTGCCGTTTTTGATATGTCAATAGCAATTCTGTCATATTCTATAAATATAAAACTCGTTGTCCTGACTGACCGACTGACCGACTGACTGATTCATAACGCACAGGCACAGTGTAAACCACTGGTGTTAGTAACTTGACATTTTATAATGTAGTATTTGGAAATTTCAACCCTGAGGGAATAAAGTAAGAAGCGCGAATTTTCATATACCTTCTGGTTAGAAATAAATGTACAGATAATATCGACGCTTTTCAAAATGTTACCCATAATTCAATGCTCACTTCAATATTTCAAACGGACATCAATGGCAAAGAGTTCACTGTGAAATGTGGCAGAAAGATTCCTAAGAAAGGACTTTTCGGGAACAATTTGAGCGTAAATAAGTGTACCCATTATTATTGCAGAAGCTATGTGCCAAGACCCTGGGATGCAACCTAATGGGACAAAGGCCGCCATGTCGGAAAGCGAACCGCCCCTCATAGAATTAGGTATGTTTTACCAAATATCACCAGTAATAGTAACAACAGCAGCAGCAGCGGCGATGGTGGTAGAAAGAGCACCGCCAGCAGATGACTTAGGATGGGTCAAATATCACCCAGGTACCTAGTAATAGTAACAACAACAGCAGCAGCAGCGGTGATGGTGGTAGAAAGAGCGCCGCTAGCAGATGACTTAGGATGGGTCAAATATCACCCAGGTACCTAGTAATAGTAACAACAGCAGCAGCAGCGGCGATGGTGGTAGAAAGAGCGCCGCCAGCAGATGACTTAGGATGGGTCAAATATCACCCAGGTACCTAGTAATAGTAACAACAGCAGCAGCAGCGGCGATGGTGGTAGAAAGAGCGCCGCCAGCAGATGACTTAGGATGGGTCAAATATCACCCAGGTACCTAGTAATAGTAACAGCAGCAGCAGCAGCGGCGATGGTGGTAGAAAGAGCGCCGCCAGCAGATGACTTAGGATGGGTCAAATATCACCCAGGTACCTAGTAATAGTAACAACAGCAGCAGCAGCGGCGATGGTGGTAGAAAGAGCGCCGCCAGCAGATGACTTAGGATGGGTCAAATATCACCCAGGTACCTAGTAATAGTAACAACAGCAGCAGCAGCGGCGATGGTGGTAGAAAGAGCGCCGCCAGCAGATGACTTAGGATGGGTCAAATATCACCCAGGTACCTAGTAATAGTAACAACAGCAGCAGCAGCGGCGATGGTGGTAGAAAGAGCGCCGCCAGCAGATGACTTAGGATGGGTCAAATATCACCCAGGTACCTAGTAATAGTAACAACAGCAGCAGCAGCGGCGATGGTGGTAGAAAGAGCGCCGCCAGCAGATGACTTAGGATGGGTCAAATATCACCCAGGTACCTAGTAATAGTAACAACAGCAGCAGCAGCGGCGATGGTGGTAGAAAGAGCGCCGCCAGCAGATGACTTAGGATGGGTCAAATATCACCCAGGTACCTAGTAATAGTAACAACAGCAGCAGCAGCGGCGATGGTGGTAGAAAGAGCGCCGCCAGCAGATGACTTAGGATGGGTCAAATATCACCCAGGTACCTAGTAATAGTAACAACAGCAGCAGCAGCGGCGGCGATGGTGGTAGAAAGAGCGCCGCCAGCAGATGACTTAGGATGGGTCAAATATCACCCAGGTACCTAGTAATAGTAACAACAGCAGCAGCAGCGGCGATGGTGGTAGAAAGAGCGCCGCCAGCAGATGACTTAGGATGGGTCAAATATCACCCAGGTACCTAGTAATAGTAACAACAGCAGCAGCAGCGGCGATGGTGGTAGAAAGAGCGCCGCCAGCAGATGACTTAGGATGGGTCAAATATCACCCAGGTACCTAGTAATAGTAACAACAGCAGCAGCAGCGGCGGCGATGGTGGTAGAAAGAGCGCCGCCAGCAGATGACTTAGGATGGGTCAAATATCACCCAGGTACCTAGTAATAGTAACAACAGCAGCAGCAGCGGCGATGGTGGTAGAAAGAGCGCCGCCAGCAGATGACTTAGGATGGGTCAAATATCACCCAGGTACCTAGTAATAGTAACAACAGCAGCAGCAGCGGCGATGGTGGTAGAAAGAGCGCCGCCAGCAGATGACTTAGGATGGGTCAAATATCACCCAGGTACCTAGTAATAGTAACAACAGCAGCAGCAGCGGCGATGGTGGTAGAAAGAGCGCCGCCAGCAGATGACTTAGGATGGGTCAAATATCACCCAGGTACCTAGTAATAGTAACAACAGCAGCAGCAGCGGCGATGGTGGTAGAAAGAGCGCCGCCAGCAGATGACTTAGGATGGGTCAAATATCACCCAGGTACCTAGTAATAGTAACAACAGCAGCAGCAGCGGCGGCGATGGTGGTAGAAAGAGCGCCGCCAGCAGATGACTTAGGATGGGTCAAATATCACCCAGGTACCTAGTAATAGTAACAACAGCAGCAGCAGCGGCGATGGTGGTAGAAAGAGCGCCGCCAGCAGATGACTTAGGGTGGGTCAAATATCACCCAGGTACCTAGTAATAGTAACAACAGCAGCAGCAGCGGCGATGGTGGTAGAAAGAGCGCCGCCAGCAGATGACTTAGGATGGGTCAAATATCACCCAGGTACCTAGTAATAGTAACAACAGCAGCAGCAGCGGCGGCGATGGTGGTAGAAAGAGCGCCGCCAGCAGATGACTTAGGATGGGTCAAATATCACCCAGGTACCTAGTAATAGTAACAACAGCAGCAGCAGCGGCGATGGTGGTAGAAAGAGCGCCGCCAGCAGATGACTTAGGATGGGTCAAATATCACCCAGGTACCTAGTAATAGTAACAACAGCAGCAGCAGCGGCGATGGTGGTAGAAAGAGCGCCGCCAGCAGATGACTTAGGATGGGTCAAATATCACCCAGGTACCTAGTAATAGTAACAACAGCAGCAGCAGCGGCGATGGTGGTAGAAAGAGCGCCGCCAGCAGATGACTTAGGATGGGTCAAATATCACCCAGGTACCTAGTAATAGTAACAACAGCAGCAGCAGCGGCGATGGTGGTAGAAAGAGCGCCGCCAGCAGATGACTTAGGATGGGTCAAATATCACCCAGGTACCTAGTAATAGTAACAACAGCAGCAGCAGCGGCGATGGTGGTAGAAAGAGCGCCGCCAGCAGATGACTTAGGATGGGTCAAATATCACCCAGGTACCTAGTAATAGTAACAACAGCAGCAGCAGCGGCGATGGTGGTAGAAAGAGCGCCGCCAGCAGATGACTTAGGATGGGTCAAATATCACCCAGGTACCTAGTAATAGTAACAACAGCAGCAGCAGCGGCGATGGTGGTAGAAAGAGCGCCGCCAGCAGATGACTTAGGATGGGTCAAATATCACCCAGGTACCTAGTAATAGTAACAACAGCAGCAGCAGCGGCGATGGTGGTAGAAAGAGCGCCGCCAGCAGATGACTTAGGATGGGTCAAATATCACCCAGGTACCTAGTAATAGTAACAACAGCAGCAGCAGCGGCGATGGTGGTAGAAAGAGCGCCGCCAGCAGATGACTTAGGATGGGTCAAATATCACCCAGGTACCTAGTAATAGTAACAACAGCAGCAGCAGCGGCGATGGTGGTAGAAAGAGCGCCGCCAGCAGATGACTTAGGATGGGTCAAATATCACCCAGGTACCTAGTAATAGTAACAACAGCAGCAGCAGCGGCGATGGTGGTAGAAAGAGCGCCGCCAGCAGATGACTTAGGATGGGTCAAATATCACCCAGGTACCTAGTAATAGTAACAACAGCAGCAGCAGCGGCGATGGTGGTAGAAAGAGCGCCGCCAGCAGATGACTTAGGATGGGTCAAATATCACCCAGGTACCTAGTAATAGTAACAACAGCAGCAGCAGCGGCGATGGTGGTAGAAAGAGCGCCGCCAGCAGATGACTTAGGATGGGTCAAATATCACCCAGGTACCTAGTAATAGTAACAACAGCAGCAGCAGCGGCGATGGTGGTAGAAAGAGCGCCGCCAGCAGATGACTTAGGATGGGTCAAATATCACCCAGGTACCTAGTAATAGTAACAACAGCAGCAGCAGCGGCGATGGTGGTAGAAAGAGCGCCGCCAGCAGATGACTTAGGATGGGTCAAATATCACCCAGGTACCTAGTAATAGTAACAACAGCAGCAGCAGCGGCGATGGTGGTAGAAAGAGCGCCGCCAGCAGATGACTTAGGATGGGTCAAATATCACCCAGGTACCTAGTAATAGTAACAACAGCAGCAGCAGCGGCGATGGTGGTAGAAAGAGCGCCGCCAGCAGATGACTTAGGATGGGTCAAATATCACCCAGGTACCTAGTAATAGTAACAACAGCAGCAGCAGCGGCGATGGTGGTAGAAAGAGCGCCGCCAGCAGATGACTTAGGATGGGTCAAATATCACCCAGGTACCTAGTAATAGTAACAACAGCAGCAGCAGCGGCGATGGTGGTAGAAAGAGCGCCGCCAGCAGATGACTTAGGATGGGTCAAATTGGTATATGGAGAATGGGAAAAGTGTGAATTGTTGGTAAGATAAGATAAGATAAACATTTATTTTGGACTAGATATAGACTTGGTACAGACTAGAGCACATGACCTGCGGTGAATGTCATAACAACGGTACAAAGTACTATGTGTAAAGCTCCACGACCTCTGGACTGTACAATTCATTTCAGTTTTGATGTGAAACAAGTCAAGTGAATGGCATGCACTCTTCGACAAAAACACAAGTAAAAGGCTAGTTGTCCGTCTGTCCGTCTGTCCGTCTGTCCGTCTGTTACCAGGCTGTATCTCAAGAACCGCGATAGCTAGACAGTTGAAATTTTCACAAATTATGTATTTCTGTTTCCGCTATAACAACAAATACTAAAAACAAAATA
Source organism: Ochropacha duplaris (assembly GCA_951361185.1). Classification (NCBI taxonomy): domain Eukaryota; kingdom Metazoa; phylum Arthropoda; class Insecta; order Lepidoptera; family Drepanidae; genus Ochropacha; species Ochropacha duplaris. The sequence continues at coordinate 233,244 of OX592712.1, read as the reverse complement.
AAATAAATATTTAAGGGGGGCTCCTATACAACAAACGTGATTTTTTTGCCATTTTTACGGAACCCTTAGTGTGCGAGTCCGACACGCACTTGGCCGGTTTTTTTTATTCTGGATAAGCTTGTGTTTGACCACAATCTCACTATGGTAAGTGATGATGTGTGGCCGATGGTGGTAAGCACACAAATCCTAGATAGGAACTGGCTCTCAAGTGCAGCTATCAGAACACACCGATATAGGTGCTCGGCGACAGATTTTCAACTTGAGGGTGGTAGCCAGCCAGTCGGGTACTACAAAGTACCCTACCACCGTGCTATGGTTTCTTATGATTGAAGTGTATAATAGTGATATGATTAATGAGTACCTTTTGTAAATCATTTTAGGTACAAGAAGACCAGCTGACGAGGCGTCGAGACCCATCGGCTTCACGGCAGATAATGCACTCGATAAACAACATAAAACCGAACGATATTAATCGAGAAATGAATCGATACAAGGGCAGAGTTACAACACTATTCATAAAGTAGTTGTACGGGTAGGTACATCACTCAAATATACCAAAAAGAGCTAAGACGAATTTGAAGCCGCCATTCTATTTGTGATGATAAAAAATAAAGGATAAAAATTACGGGTATTTTGTTTTTTCAAACTTTTATTTAATTTGCAATGTTTCTATGTCTATGCAATTAATTTAAAAGCAGTTATCCTCAACTGGTTGAGATGAAATTTTGCATACACGTTTAGTTTGGATGACAATGCATGGTTAGCTAAGAGACGCCATTCTAAACACAATATGGCGGTGGGCCAAAGGGTAAAAACGGGACCCAATGACTAAGACTTCGCTGTCTGTCCGTCCGTCTGTCCGTCTGTCTGTCACCAGGCTGTATCTCAAGAACTGCGATAGCTAGACAGTTGAAATTTTCACAAATTATGCATTTCGATAACAACGAATACTAAAAACAAAAAAAAATATTTAAGGGGGGCTCCCATACAACAAACGTGAATTTTTTGCCGTTTTTACGGAACCCTTCGTGCGCGAGTCCGACTCGCACTTGGCCGGTTTTTTGTTACCTACTCCCATGACTTGGGTATCAAATGAAAGGGTTTGCTGAAAAGAATACGAAAAAGCTTGATTTTAAATATACTTTTTTACTAAGATTAATTTATTAGAGTTCAGACTAAACTGTAAGACAATAAATATAATAATATATATAATAACTAAATAAAACCTGTCCCATCAAAAAAGTGAAGGTAAACAGTAAACTAGAGTTTAGCGATTGGGCCACTAAAGGAATTCGAAAAAGCAGAGAATGAACTTTATCATTTAAGATCATTCACTCGTGACGAGGCGTTCCATATGTATGTTAGAAATTTTTCAAAATTATTTAAATTAGTATGTCATCGGGCAAAATCAATTTACTTAAGTAACAAAATAGGTAAAGCTACCAATAAAATCAAGGCAGTTTGGAATGTCATAAATACGGAATCTGGTAAAATTAACAAGAAAAACGAGCAGGTCACGTTAAAAATTAATGATAAAATTGTGTCAGATAAGTTGGAAGTAGCCACTGCTTTTGAAGATTTCTTCACAAGTGTACCAGGGGAAACCACTAAAAGCCTTAACTCGTGTCCCGGCGTGGCTGAAGCACTGCTTGAGCAGCATATTAAAAAATCTTTTCCCAGTTTTAAATTTAGTCACGTCACTTCTAGTGATATCTTAAAATTATTTAACTGCCTTAATTTAAAAAATACACAAGACTTATGGGGATTGTCAGTGACGATTTTAAAATCAATAATAACAGTAATTGCCCCTATTTTATCGGATATTTTCAATGAATGTATTGATCAGGGTTCTTTTCCTGACCTAATGAAGTATAGTAAAATAGTGCCAATATTTAAATCAGGCTGTAAAGATAATCCTTCTGATTATAGACCGGTATCTGTGCTTCCTGCACTTAGTAAAATCTTTGAAAAACTGTTGCTTAATCAAATGTTAGGTCATTTCAATAGTTGTGAGATACTGCATGGTCATCAGTTCGGTTTCACGAAGGGGAGATCTACATCAGATGCGGCAGCAAAATTATTGAAGCACATCTATGAAGCCTGGGAAAACTCACAGGATGCCATAGGCATCTTTTGTGATCTATCAAAGGCGTTTGACTGCGTCGACCACCGTACTCTGCTCCTAAAGCTTAATTATTATGGTATTCGTGGAACTGCTCATGAACTTGTTTTGTCTTATTTAACTAATCGCCAACAAAAGGTACGAGTTGAAGGTACAACGTCCAACGGTTCTTTAGTCAAAATGGGGGTACCTCAAGGTTCAATTCTTGGGCCATTTCTATTTCTAGTATATATTAATGATTTACCATCGGTTGTAAATGGTCTCTCAGATGTAGTCTTGTTTGTTGACGATACCTCATTCATTTTTAAAGTAGATAGAAAAGATAAAGAACTTACTAGAGTAAATGATACCTTATCAATAGTTTCTAAATGGTTTGCTGTAAATAATCTTTTATTAAACTCTAAGAAAACAAAATGTTTAAGATTCTCTCTTCCAAACGTAGCGCAAGTAGACAGTAGGGTATTAATAGATGACAGCAGCCTGGGACTAGTTGACAAAACTGTATTTTTGGGTATAACACTTGATAATAAACTACAATGGGGTTCTCATGTACAATCTTTAGCTAGTAAATTGAGTTCTGCTGTATTTGCTGTTAGAAAAATCAGACAATTGACGAATGTTGAGACGGCCAGATTAGTTTATTTTGCATATTTCCATAGTCTTTTATCGTATTGCGTTTTACTGTGGGGAGCTGCTGCAGATATTGAAACAATCTTTGTATTACAAAAAAGAGCCATTCGTGCAATCTACAGTATGGGTCCACGCGAATCATTAAAGGAAATATTTAAGGAAATAAACATTATGACTTTACCTTCACTGTATATATATGAAAATATAATGTTCATACGAAAAAATGTAGACTTGTATAAATCAAATGTAGAGATTCATAATTTCAATACAAGACAAAGAGATAAATTAGTTGTTCCGTATTTTAGATTAGCTACAGTTAAAAAGTCATTTCTTGGGAACAGTGTTCGCTTTTATAATAAATTACCAGCATCTGTTACCAAGATGACTGATTCTAGATTCAAATCGTACATAAAGAAAGTTTTGAAAGAAAAAGCTTATTACAAGGTAGCCCATTATATTGAGGATAAAGATGTCTGGAGGTAGCTGCACTCTGTACAAGTACTTACACATTGTTTTTTATTATTCTTTTTATACCTACGCTTTTATTATCTTGGTATTTTTTGTTTTAGTTAACTATGTAGGTAACTAATGCGGGTTATAATTTTTTATGTATTTTTGTATTACTTTAAGAATAAAATTGTTAAACATTTGAAAAAAAAAAGCCAATATAGTCAGATGGTCCAAAAATATTTAAAAAATGTAACCTTGCTGAGTTTCTTGCCGGTTCTTCTCAGTTGAAGGCTGACTTCCGAACCGGTGGTAACTTCTGTAATTCGACCTTCATGGGCACTTATGAAGGTCGAATTACAGAAGTTACCACTAGAAGTTCTAGGGCCTAAACTGAATAAATGGTTTTGACTTTGACTTATTAGCCAATAGCGGTATTCACCCGCGTTCCGGAGTTATGTTATCTTTTTCCAGGTTATCCAGCCACCATGCTGTGGTTTCTTCACGATGTTTTCCTTCACCGAAATCTCATTTTAGGATTCGAACCCACGACCTTCTCCACGAGCTATCATCGCCTCACGGTGTAAGTCACAGGTAGCATTTAAACCCTTACAGAGCCATTTTTTTATATCTCTACTTGTGTTTTTGGTTTTCGAATGACCTGAAGTTCTTTTTAGGGTTCCGTACCCAAAGGGTAAAAACGGGACCCTATTACTAAGACTTCGCTGTCTGTCCGTCTGTCTGTCACCAGGCTGTATCTCAAGAACCGCTATAGCTAGACAGTTGATATATTCACAGATAATGTAGGTATTTGTTGCCGCTATAACAACAAATACTAAGAACAAAATAAAATAAATATTGAATAGGCCTTTACAAGCACTCATGAATAGTTAAGGTGACGATATACGTGAATGACCTTGCTCGATTGGCGCTGCACCCCCCGCTCGCCCTCAGAATGAACGCGCAACGCTCTCCCTCGCAACTCGAATCGAGACAAAACAGATCCCACCAAAAACATTATCATGTAAAGAGTGCTGCCAAGACACCACATGGCTCGCACTGTCAAAAAGTAATCAGATCTCATGTTGATCCAAGCTTCTAACTCTACACGCCCTAACTCTACAAGCTCTAACTTCACAAACTCTTATTAGTGAAAATATGTAACTTGGACATTTCGCTACATTCACATGGGCTTAAGGTGAAAAATTTATTCACTGTTCATTACGTTTCTGATTTTGTAGTAACGAAATGGCCAAGTTACATATTTTCACTAATAAGAGTTTGTGAAGTTAGAGCTGTAGAGTGTAGAGTTTGTGAAGTTAGAACTGTAGAGTTAGGGCGTGTAGAGTTAGAAGCTTGGATCAACATGAGATCTGATTACTTTTTGACAGTGCGAGCCATGTGGTGTCTTGGCAGCACTCTTTACATGATAATGTTTTTGGTGGGATTTCACTTCTGTTTGTACATTGCTTGTGACAATATTTTCGTTTCAATTCGAAACAACGCCATATACCTAGTTTTTGAAGTGAAAACTGAAGTCTCATACAAACTGCCATCCCCTAGTAAGTAGTGCCCTTGCGCTTCGCTTCCTTTGGCTTGTAGTTCATCACAGTGGTCTACAACATATCGCACGATAGCAGTCCTGACTTGCGACGTGACCTCAACGTCTATTTCTTCATACATTAAGTATGTCAAGGAACAGAAGAGGCAGGAACTATCTCCCGGCATATGAAACATACGATGACGGCGAGGTCCCAGCTCTACTTCAAGTGAAACTATTTCACAATCCATGCTAACTTTTAAATCAGTTGGAAAATCGACTATGTTCAAACAAACTAACGAAACTTAATAATATTTTTTTTTTTTGAGGAGGACTTAAAGGTGGCGGTCTGAAGGACCATAGACACCCTTACGCGGACTATTCGGCGAGCGCTTAGGGCTCTCAACCTTGTTTGTTTGTGACGACTCACCGCTGAGGGCGCCCCAGTTGGGGCCCGAACCTCGGCTCAGGGCGTCGTCGGGGGACACAAAAAGTGGGACGGACTTCGCCTAAGCGATTTAGAGGAGTTTTTAGGGGACGGTCGGATTGCTGACTGTGCCGGCTCGGGCCGTTAACGACTGACTAACGGGGGGACGAGACTGAATCTGAGTGGGACGTCGCGACGGGCCTCTCCGGCGAGGGCGGAAACGCGGGCGTTGTTTCTCGAGGGCTGCGCGAGCCTCCCTATCCTGAATTTGAGCTAAAGTTATGGGGTCATCCGGCTCGCTGAGGGCGATTTTCGGCCTACGGATTTTTGAGATCTTTGAAGGAGTATAGTTGGCAGTTTTGACTATTAACGGATTCGCGTGGTTTAGGGCACGATCGTAATAACGGCGAGAAGCGCACTTAATGAATTGCTTAACTGTAGGCAGATTGAGGTCTATGTGTAGATCTAGGTTACGCATGTACCACGGGGCACCCGTGGCTTTGCGTATGAAGCGGTTTTGAACCACTTGAAGGCTATGGATCAGCTTGGGGGATGCATGTGCGAACACAGTGCATGCATAGAGCATAATGGGGCGGATGCACGCGGTGTAAAGTCTGACCTTGCTTTTTAGGGCAAGTTTGGACTTTGAGTTTAGCATGAAGTGAAGGCGACTGGACACAAGGTAGGCGCGTGCACGAACCTTCCTTATGTGGTTGGAAAAGGACAAACGATCATCCAGGGTAACACCGAGATATTTAGATTGCCTCTCTCAAGGGATCGGCTCGCCAAACATGGTGACTGGAGGGGGGAGAGTGGGAATGTATTTCTTGGCGGGACTGAAGAACAGTACCGCCTGACTTTTGGTGGGATTTATTTCAATTCTCCATTTCCGAAACCAGGGACCTAGGGTGTGAGTTGCGGCTTGGAGAACTGAAACTTAATAAAATGAAACTTTTTGCCTATATAAATCTCTAAGAATGAAACCATAGCTCGTTTCAATTAGAGACAACGCCATCTAGTTTTTGAAGTGAAAACTTATTTGGACTGCCTCTGTATTTTTGTTGTTTATTAGTATTAGGAAGGGTTGTATTATTATTTATTACATTATTTTTTGGATTCCGTACAAAACAGAAAAAAACACAGGTAAAAAAAGAAACACTAAGATCACTCTCTTGTCCGTCTGTCAGTGCGTCACCACCGATTTTCTCAGGAACGGGCGAACGGGTGGACCTGGCAAGTTGAAATTTATACCAAATACTGAGGTCTATAGTCCCTATTAGGTGTATAAAAATCCCGTCAAATGCGAGTCGGACTCGCGCACCGAGTGTTCCGAACAAACTTGTAAATAGTTCGTTCATCACGGTAATGAAGTCTTGAGGATTTATTTCAATTTTTTTTCGATTAAGTTTTCAATTACCTTATTGGATATAGGTGCCAATTAAGCTAGACCTCAAAATTGTATGAGCTCCGATACAACTCAGAGGTCTATCTTAATTGGTGGTACTATGTATGTATGGGGACCCCCTTTAATTTTAAACTTTTTTTACTTTTTGGAATTTTCCCTTTATTTGTGCTGTAAGACCTTGCTTTTTTGCCAAATTTCGTGATTCTAGGACAACGGGAAGTACCATATAGGTTTTCGACCCAAAACCTATAGGGTACTTCCGTTTGTCCTAGAATCACGAAATTTTGGTTTAAAGCAAGGTGTTACAGCACAAGTAAAGGGAAAATTCCGAAAAATAAAAAATGTTGAAAACTAAGTTAAATTTTGGTACTTACAAATTTTCGCGAAAATCATAATTTGCCCATATCTTTTTCTCGTGTTGACTCAGGACCCTGATATTTATACACCTAATAGGGACTATTAGACTTCAGTATCTGGTATAAATTTCAACTTGCTAGGTCCACCCGTTCCTGGGATAAAACCGTCGAAAACCTATAGGGTAGTTCCCGTCAACCTAGAATCACAAAATTTTGCAAAAGGCAAGGTAAAAAAAATTTAAAAAATAAAAAAAGTTGAAAATTAAAGGGTGTCCCCATACATACATAGTTGACGCATTCCCTATTTAAGGGGTTCGGGGATAAAAGTTTCAAGTTTTAAAATTTTTTTGTTGTTTGTGTACTAATATTAGCCTAAATACCAAATTTCAGCTTTCTAGAACTTCAGGAAGTACCATTTATGAATTTTGATGATCATCAGTCAGTGACGAAATCGGGGGTTTTTAGATATCAATAAAATCTAAAGTATAACAGCTACGCAAATGAAACTTTATATGTTTAATAAGTTTGCTATAGGCATCATATCCTGAGAATTTTGTTTATCTGGTATAATCCAAAGCGAAGTTATGAGGGTTCAAAAATACGACGAAGCGCTTCGAGAACAGGTAGGTAGTGCCCCTGCGTTTTTGCTTCGCTGGCTTGTCTTGGCGGGGCACTGCCGTGCCCCCAGATATTTTAAAAGTTCATAATACAGCTTGAAACGTAATAGTTATAGGAGTTACGCGACAATGAACCTTATTTCTATAAGATAAGGTCCAATTTCAACTATCACAGGTTTCAAAGTATATTTGACGAATTGTACAAGTATTACTCCAGTGCCGCATAAAACTTAGGGTGAGTCCAATATTAAATATAATTCTTCTGTACGTGTGTTTGTTACCTAATGGCTGGACCGATATGGATGAAATTTTGTGTGTATATTTCAATGGGTTCCTCGATGGTCTGACATTTGGACCCGGTAGGTGGCGCTGGAAACGGGTTCTAAGTTTTGTTTTAATTTCAGGGCAGGACGTCTGCCGGTCCCGCTAGTATATGTATAATATTTTTCGAAGTAATAATTTAAAAAATGTCTTTATTTATTTTTATTAAGTAATATATAGGTTTTTTTAATTATTAGCATTCGCTATAATATGTTTTCATCCGTGTGGATGTCGAATACTGCAAAAAAAAAGTAAGTTGTGTAACTTGATGAATTCATATTTTTTCTAAAGGTAGTTACGTATCAATACTATAATCAACTATATGAGTAGTTCCACAAACTAACGAACTTTCGACGCCTCAGCTAAAATACCATGAAACATTTTTAAAAGTTTCTAAAAAACATCGCTTAATTAATGGACGAGCCCTAGCAACCGCATCGCGATGTATAGCTAAAATATACAACACTGCTTTAATAACACCATTTATGATATTGTATCGAGTGGAGAAAAAAGTAGCACAGGTCCGATCAGCACAACGTCCCGTCCCGCACTGAAATGACGGGCGAACGAGGGGACCAAAGCTGTCACCGAGTTAAAAATCGAGTATAAATTTAATTAAAAAATAACAGTAACATTTTTTGAAAAAACAACAAGACAGTTCTATTTGTTTTAGGTGTAAGAATATCTGTAATTAATTTCATGTTATTTGAATCTGTAATATAGGAGAGAAATATGTTTGAAATTTCAAAAAGGCTCATATTCTTGATTTTTTTCTGATGTTCTCGATGATAAAATTAAAATTTGAAAAAAATCATTTTATGTCGTGTATCCTCTAGTTTAACATATATTTTTTATAAATCACTTGCAATAAAGAATGCAGAAAAATATTGTATCGAAAATCGTCATTTCACGTATATCGTCGCCTTAAGACTCTAATGCTCGGTTCGGGAGGTTGCTTTTGCTGAGAAGAGCTAGCAATAAACTCAGCAATTACAACATACCCCTATTTACATTTTATCATTATTTATTTATCTAGTCTCACTGATAATATTTGCGTGTTATGGCGGCAAAATAATAATAAATAGAATTTTATTATGATTGACTAAGTAAATAACAAACTCGCACAGACCAGCCCCCACAAGCAGCACCTGTTCACAAGTATGACGCGTGTGGCAGCCACCGCCCTCCTCGCACATATTGTAGGGAAGTTTTTCATCTTTATTATTTTTACCAGGCAAAGGTATCTCTCCATTCAGCCTCTTGATCAAGACAAACCAAAATAAAAGTTTTTTGACACCTAAATAGCTATGGAACAACGGAATCCCCTAACACAAGCATACCCTTGATAAAGTGGTACCACCTAGGTATGAAAAAAGAGGGGATTCTAAAACCAGATATATCTATTAGTGATAAGTTAATGAAAAAACATTTTTTAAAGTAAACAACCAGCCAAGTGCGAGTCGGACTCGCTTACGAAGGGTTCCATAAAAATGGCTAAAATCACGTTTGTTGTATGGGAGCCCTCCTTAAATATTTATTTTATTTTGTTTTTAGTATTTGTTGTTATAGCGGCAACAGTAATACATAATTTGTGAAAATTTCAACTGTCTAGCTATCGCGGTTCTTGAGATACAGCCTGGTAACAGACAGACGGATGGACAGACGGACAGACAGCGAATTCTTAGTATCTAATAGGGTCCCGTTTTTACCCTTTGGGTACGGAATCCTAAAAAAGACTTGGCGGGTACAGTACATACCTACTGCTACGCCCCGTTAAGGTAAATAGGATAAATATCAGCGTTTTACCTACCAATAAAACGCTTATTAAGCTATATACTGTTATTTGAAACCTAAATAATGAGAGAAGCGAGTCTGTTTCCTAGTAACGAGTCGGTTTTTGAACGAATCTCCCGTTTTCCCCTCCATCCACTAGGCGGCGTGCATTGCAAATTATATTAAATATGCTAGTGCGTGCGACCAGTGCTCATTGGGTCTCAAAGTAAATAGCTAATATATGATCTGGTTCTACCAGGCAGAATTAAAGTGTTAGGTTTCAAAACGCTGATATTAAGCATTTTACTGTTATTTGAAACCTAAATAATGAGACCTGTTTGTTATCGCCTGGTGGATGGATATTCAACGCCAATGTTATAGAATAATAATAATTATATATATAATTTATGCAAATTATTTTACCCGCATAGGTGGGTTGAATAAATAGGAATGTAAATAAACCATTAATGCTCAATTTATTAACATGTATATTGACATCATTTTACATTAATTCCATAAGATTAATCGCTAAAGCTGGGACATCTGTGAAATTAAAGCGAGGGTAGTTCAAACTTTGAACAGATATTTGTTTGTTTGAATAATAATTAGTGATTAAACGAACTTACCTGTAAGTGAAGTTCTATCATAATTATACTTCGGGCTTCGTCCTCAAGATTAGCAGGATAATAGACACTTGTAGTTACGCACAGAACTACCAATCTCACACTTTAGTTAAAATACCCTCGTTATTTTTATACACAATAAAAATATAAAAAAGAGAGGGTACTTGTATTTTACTTGTCCGATACTTCGACTTTTTTTTAAATAATTATTTAACGCTCTTGCAACCTTCATAAAAGGGTAAACTAAGAATCGCTTGTTTCCAATTTTTTACGTTTTAATGAGGTCTGGGATTTTGTAGAAATCTCAGTACGAGAAAAAGAAAACTATATTTTGTACTCTTATTTTTGAAAATGTCTGTACCCACTCTATGTGCTGTAGCTGTATCTATAGCCAACAAGGTGATTAACTTCTTGGTTAATCTATCGTTCGATAGATCTTCATTGGGAAACCAAAGTGATAATCTATCTGAAACTACAGAAATGTCCCATGTAGAATCGTATCGTGGTAACGGCGGCCGCAAACGAAGAGACGCTTAACTCTGTCATCCGTACCAATTCTATGTCATATTATTAAAGAGAGAGCTCTGCTGACCTACAACTATTAAGGGTACCATACTGGGCACCTTCTTAAAAAAAAAATACTGGTAAATACTTACGTATCGATGCCTCAAACACATCAATATTATTATGAAAACAGAAAATATACCATTATCTCTGACAGCACTCATACTGAGTGCTTTAGAGAATTCGCAGAGAGCGACGCCACCATGATCGGAATGGTGGAGATGGTGGTACACCTCTCCTCAGTAAATCTGTCTGGATACTATATCTGCAGCCAGGGAAATCTGCAAAGTGCATGTTTTGGTTGCTAGAATGAGATAATTATAATGAAATTTGCATTAGGTTGCAAAAAAATTGGTCAATACCTATTTAGAATCAATATTCTAGATGTCTTAAAAAATAAGAGGTACCAAGGTTGAGTTGGCCAAAATGGAACAACAATAATTTCTCTACCCTTGTGTCTAATCCGGCTTGTGAATAATTCAATCATAGGAATAACTCATGAATAATTTCCTGATATGCATGATCTGATAATTTTATTGTAGGTATTGTCGGATGATCTAATGTATAATGCAATCTCATAATTGTTTTTATTTTTACACCATGCCAAAGGTCTTTGGTTACTTTATTGAGATGGGGGGGGGGGGGGGACACTTCAGCCCACCCATACAATTAACATATGAGATAGCCGTGGTGTTATCTATCCTTAAAAGAATTTGAGTCTGATATAAATCATGAGTGAATATTTTTATACCGATGAAAGCTGCCATAATCTCTAATAAATTTATATGTTGAGATTTCCCCTGCTCACTCCAGACACCACTAGCAGTCTTACCCCCAGTTGAGGAGTTAGAAAAAAAAAATCAATTGAATATTTATCAAGTTTGATTGTACTAACTGACTTATCAATCGCCTATCGAATCCATCATTTAAAGTCAGATGATAGAGATGAGGGTAAGGTCATAATCTTAATAGGGACAGATGTCCCAGGAAAACCAATAAGATAACAATAGAATCTAGTATATAAGCGATTCAAGTTATTCAAATGTTTATCTCTTTCGAATTATTTGGTGTAGGTACAACCAAGCATAATTAATAGACGGGCATGTAGATGTTATCATCTCAGTCAGTCAAGCAAATTATCAAATTTTACAATTAGTTTTCCTACTAAACTTAATTAGCTCCGATTTTATTTTAGTTCTCTTATTAGGAAGCTAATCGATGTATTTTTTTTTTTAATCCATAAAATTACCTAAAAACTTGCAGCATGTGTTTGGGATCATATCACTTCTCTGATTTTTTATTATGAAAACTGAAGAAATCAGCAGCTCTCTTGTCATAGAAGCATTTTCTTGGCAACTTCTGTAAGTACGAGAAACCAAAGGAATGGCAATAGTACATTTCATCATTCCAAGTGAAACGTAAAAATCTTTTTGAATTTTCACCTATTTTTACAACAAAAAAAATACCCGTCTTTTAGCTCTAAATTACACATGTAACTTTAATAGCAGTACGTACGTAGGTCTTTTAATTTGAAATGATTAGTAATTACAAATTTATTAAGACTTTCAGATGTAATATTAATCTAGATTCGCCATTTGGTTTTTGCCATTGGCTTATATTGGCCCTGACGGGGTTCACATTTAGTAATCGCACCGATTGATGTAAGCTTATTAATAGCTTGATTGAACTGCATACCTTCGAGATTAGAATAATGTTTAGGTTGTGGAATACTATTTTGTACCACAGGACGTGAGAATGGGGTTTCATAGCCTCAAACCCAAGAAAGTACTTTCTGATCAGACGTAATTTGTATCCACTGATCATAAAACTAGGTAAGCTAATCTATCAGCATAGATTACCTCGTCTATCTTCGACCGCGGTCCGTCGGATATCATAGTTCTGCGAATCGGAGGAGGCGCCCTTCAGTTAAAACTCCGGGGTGGAGGTGGCTTCATCTTCTTATTTATGAGCGTCAGGATTAATGAACGCCTTGTAGTGGAACCATTATGTTGGGAATCGCATAAAATGCGTCCTATATCCATAAGTAGCTTAAACAGGGCGATATCCTTTTCTTCTGTGGATAAAATATAGTGATGTCATAATTTCGCCCATTTATGATATAGTGCTATATCATGTTTGGGCGATCTGTTTCTGTTTATAAAATAAACCTTTAACCTTCTTTATTACAATTTCTGAGACTGCAGCTTGTACCCTGTATTGAGGGTAGGTGCATCAATAAATGTAGGTATACAATTCTCAGGAGGAAGGTATTTGCTTATAATTTTTATAAGCTAATAATAAGTTTTTTTTTTTTTTTTTTTGTCATAACCGTAGTGAATAGATTCAAATTGCACGGCAAGGTCTTTTTGGATGTTCTTTTGAACAGATTTCATAGCTGATGGATAATGTTATTCATAGCTAGTGTAAAATTATCCAATTCAACAACACTTGCCGGCTGAACTTCTGTTGTTACAATAACTTCCATACCTTCTGGTATAACGTAACAGGTGATCTCCGATGCTCCAGGCTAAGGAGATAGCTCCCTTGCAGCCAAAGCTAACGATGAAGGCGAATAGCGGCTGGAGTCGGATGAGACTGTACCTGATTGGCTGAAATTGGCGGTGATAACACCCCTTCAGTTCGAATCGGTGGAGTGGGTCACCCAGGTGTTGGTGAATTATAAGATCCCAATGTATCTTGATTCTGCGTATCTATTTTGGTTTTGAAGATTTGTCATCCGAAATGACATTATGATTCAGTAAAGGGTAAAGTAAAACTCAATAGCGTAGTACTGTTAATCCCAGCATCATAAGAGTAAGTTACCCTCAAATCGGTGTAACGTGAACTCTTTCAATCGATATTGATAAGCAATGCAAGTCACACCTCAAAAAACTTTGTGACGTGAGCCCTATTGTTATGTAAGTTGTCTAATCCCGTTACCTCCAAGAAATTGAACCAATGAGCCCCATAGAGAGAGATGCAAATTACCATCAAACACTGTTTTGTGTGCATAATAATTTATCTTAATATAGGCATGTCATACCTCAGAGTCGTTATGACGTAAGCCAGATAAATCGGATTTAATTTTTATGGCAATTATCTAAAAATATTGGGTACCACCTGAGTAAGTAAGGTGATATTTTTTGCTAATAATAGCATGAGCACACCAATAAATAACTTAACATACCTTCTAAAGTATTGTCTAAGTAACTTGAAGAATCTGGAACCACGGAGCGTCGGCGTCTTTTTTCCTTAGTAATTTTTATAGAACACTGTCTTTTAGACATAATTTAATTAGTTTTATAAATACTTTTACAATATATAAGATGTTATTAAGTAGAACGTGTGGACTGGCCAGGCACTGAAACGCGAATGACTAACAGAGTCGAAGTATCGGACAAGTAAAATACAAGTACCCTCTCTTTTTTATATTTTTATTGTGTATAAAAATAGCGAGGGTATTTTAACTAAAGTGTGAGATTGGTAGTTCTGTGCGTAACTACAAGTGTCTATTATCCTGCTAATCTTGAGGACGAAGCCCGAAGTATAATTAGTAGCATAACTAGGCGGAGCCTGAGCTTGCTGTTGTTGCCGTGCTTGCGCAGCGGTTTTATTTTGTAATGGCAAACGAGGTGGCCAGAATATTTTCGTAATACCGCCAGCTTTTTCGACAGCAGGGGAGAACAATTCTTTTTGAAAAAGCTAGCTTTTACAAATGTGTCTTTCACTGAACGCAAAACCGAGTCACGCCTTTGTTGTATCAAATCCCCGCAAATTTTTTGGAAACTTCATTAACTTTTTTCTTGTAACGTTTTTGGAGACAAATCCTGAGCAGAACTTGCCCAGTCAATCAACAATTTAAAACCATTCTGAGCGGAATCGTTATGCTTAATAACGGCTTGAGTTATCGCCGCGAATCCTCACTCAATTAATGCAAGAGAATTAGATTTATCATATGGTTTAAACTCATCGTTTGTCTCCAAAAAGTTACAGCCTGGGGTTGAGCAATACTGCTTCTGGACATCTGCATAGCGCACACTGTCCCAGTTCTCAGTTTCAAAATGCTGCATCGATTTGATTAATTCAACATGAGCGGGTAATGATTTTGGAAATGTTGGTGTTTAATTAAAATTCAAAATTTAAAGGGGGCTCGGGGGTAATTAATTCATTATTATCAGTATAAAGCTCCCCACTAACATCAGACTGAACCTCCGCATCAGCGCGATAATCAGATACATATGTTGAGTGGTAGGTTGGAATGCAATGCTACCCGAAATAAAAAATTTAATATCGCTTATTTGTTCAGCCAGCGTGCGAATAGCATTTGTATCCGATCGCCGATCGTTAGAGGCAGGACCCGGTGGCACCGGAACTGGTACGGGAGAGTCCGAGCTGGATGAAGAAGAGGAAGAATCTGAGGATTCTCCAGCTACATCTTGCAACTCTGCATCCATTATAGTTACTGAAACTATAATGTATTATTAAAAAACGAACGGTAACACTTATGAAATAATTATGAAATTATAGTAGGTAGATCTGATTAAAATTATAGTAGGTAGATCTGATTAAAATTATAGTAGGTAGATCTGATTAAAATTATAGTAGGTAGATCTGATTAAAATTATAGTAGGTAGATCTGATTAGGTATACGTATAGGTACGTATAGGTACTCACCTGGGTACAACCGAACGCCACAAGAAACAAAACGCCAATGAGCACTGGTCTTTTTTTTTTTTTTTTTTTTTTTTTTTTGAGGAGGACTTAAAGGTGGCGGCCTGAAGGACCATAGACACCCTTACGCGGACTATTCGGCGAGCGCTTAGGGCTCTCAGCCGTGTTTGTTTGTGACGACTCACCGCTGAGGGCGCCCCAGTTGGGGCCCGAACCTCGGCTCAGGGCGTCGTCGGGGGACACAAAAAGTGGGACGGACTTCGCCTAAGCGATTTAGAGGAGTTTTTAGGGGACGGTCGGATTGCTGACTGTGGCGGCTCGGGCCGTTAACTACTGACTAACGGGGGGACGAGACTGAATCTGAGTGGGACGTCGCGACGGGCCTCTCCGGCGAGGGCGGAAACGCGGGCGTTGTTTCTCGAGGGCTGCGAATTTGAGCTAAAGTTATGGGGTCATCCGGCTCGCTGAGGGCGACCTTAGGCCTACGGATTTTTGAGATCTTTGAAGGAGTATAGTTGGCAGTTTTGACTATTAACGGATTCGCGTGGTTTAGGGCACGATCGTAATAACGGCGAGAAGCGCACTTAATGAATTGCTTAACTGTGGGCAGATTGAGGTCTATGTGTAGATCTAGGTTACGCATGTACCACGGGGCGCCCGTGGCTTTGCGCATGAAGCGGTTTTGAACCACTTGGAGGCTATGGATCAGCTTGGGGGATGCATGTGCAAACACAGTGCATGCATAGAGCATAATGGGGCGGATGCACGCGGTGTAAAGTCTGACCTTGCTTTTTAGGGCAAGTTTGGACTTTGAGTTTAGCATGAAGTGAAGGCGACTGGACACAAGGTAGGCGCGTGCACGAACCTTCCTTATGTGGTTGGAAAAGGACAAACGATCATCCAGGGTAACACCGAGATATTTAGCTTGCCTCTCCCAAGGGATCGGCTCGCCAAACATGGTGACTGGAGGGGGGAGAGTGGGAATGTATTTCTTGGCGGGACTGAAGAACAGTACCGCCTGACTTTTGGTGGGATTTATTTCAATTCTCCATTTCCGAAACCAGGGACCTAGGGTGTGAGTTGCGGCTTGGAGGACTTTGGCAATTGCCGTGGGGCATCTGCCTGAATAGTAAATTGCGGTGTCGTCCGCGAAAAGGGCTAGCTGTGCTTTGCCAGCTTTGGGGATGTCACTCGTGTAGAGTGTGAACAGTAAGGGGGACAGCACAGAGCCTTGGGGGACTCCGGCTAAGACGGGATGGGGTGAGGATAGCGCTCCTGTTATTCGGTAGTTGAAATGGCGATTCGACAAGAAGTCTCGTAGGATGGTCACGAGTCTGACTGGCACTCCGAGTTTGTACAGCTTAAAGATTAAGCCGTTGTGCCAGACTTTGTCGAATGCCTTTGCAACATCGAAAAAGAGGACGCCGGTCATTTGACCTTTCTGGAAGTTGGGAGCACTGGTCGCACGCACTAGCATATTTAATATAATTTGCAATGCACGCCGCCTAGTGGATGGAGGGGGAAACGGGAGATTCGTTCAAAAACCGACTCGTTACTAGGAAACAGACTCGCTTCTCTCATTATTTAGGTTTCAAATAACAGTAAAATGCTTAATAACAAAATAAACGCTTTATCGGTTTACTCAGAAAACGTAGGTATTATCGGTCTTTACTGTGCCAAATAATAATAATTTAGTTGATATCATATGTTGATAAGATAATATGATAGAATATTTTAGTTCCGTCACCGCCTCCGTCTAAAACAACGCACGCGGAGTTCAAATTACACATACAGGAATCTATTTGTAATGTACAGAAACGAGAGTAATGTAAGTATTTAATTTTGTATTTTTCCCCTCTTATTTCAAATCATAAATTAACATACGTACTTTTTAAAATAAATACTTACAAAGAAAATATTTTGCCATCTTACATTTTTAGAGTTTAGTTTTCAACCCTACATTATACTAGCTTTTCGCGGCGGTTTCACCCGCGTTCCCGAGGTAGGTATATAGAGATAAAATTCATTGTCAAAGTCAATACCATTTATTCAGTTTAGGCTCTAGAAGGGCACTTATGAAGGTCGAATTACAGAAGTTACCACCGGTTCGGAAGTCAGACATTAGTGAGATGTGTGTGAAGATGTTTGTTACTCTTTCACGCAAAAAGGGCTGAACGGATTTTAATGAAACTTGGCACACAGGTTGATCATATCCTGGAATAACACATAGGATACTTTTTAACCCGGGAAAGGATAAGATCCCTCGGGTACGCGGGTGAAACCGCGCAGGACAGCTAGTCCAGGATAGGAAGTAAGAAGTTAATTTTCCAATGATATTTATTATATTAGGTATGTTTAATTATTTAAAGAAATTTATTTACAACAAATGTACAAAATATACAAACAAATGTACAACTATCTATATACAGGGTTACTGGTTATTCGATACATTTCTTTAAGGGCGTGATAGTATACACTGTAAGCTACGAAATGAACCCTAGATTGCATGATACAAATGTTGACCGTTACTGAGATATTTGAGAATTTTGTATTTTCTCGAAAAAATCCCGAATTACAACTTCAAAATCAAATTTAAAAAAAAGTGCGTAGCATTTTTTACTTTTTTTGTTTCTGGTACTCAGACAACATGTAAATACGTTTTTTAAATCAATAAAATGATGAAACTTTGCAATGGCTTCGACACAATATCTTTTAAATCGTGTCACTTTGATTTATTTCTCTGTTTTCTTAAATATTAAAATGCCAATAAAAAAAAAAGTTATGGAGTTAGAAGTGTACAAAATGTACCAAAACTTCCTCACCTATCTGGCTATCTAATAAAGGAAGAATATTAAAAAAATCTCTACAAAATATGAAGAATTAGTTCTTAGAAACAGAATAGGTCGCAATTTATTAAAATAACATTTATAATTATTTTTAGAGAAAAAGTGTCCATACACCGACAATGTTGTGATAAGAGATCGGCAAATTCCGGTATAGTTCGAAATGGTCATGCTCGTCTTCGCTGGTAAGTTTTTGGGTATAGCGTCAGTTCGTTTACGACCAACTGACTGCGCGTGCGTTTAAGTATTGTTAACCGAGCTACGTGAATTTTCGCGAGTATTTCTTTTGTAAAATGGGTCTTCCAAGGCGACAAGGTAGCAGAAATGATTTATAAAAGCTGAGTACGTCGATATCTTGTTTGTGTATGGATTTTGTAATGGAGATGCTGCGGCTACCCGAGCTGAATACATACATCGATTCCTAAATCGGTGACATCCAAACGTAAGGTGGAGGCTAGGTCGATCAGCGTCATATAGGCGTCTCTGAAAAGTACACATTCGTATATATTTTTGTTAAATACCCTTACGTTTTGTTGTCTTCGATTCGGAAATCGATATAATCGTATCAAATTGGAAGATCCGCCGCCATTTTACAAAAGAAATACTCGCGAGAATTCACGTAGCTCGGTTAACAATACTTAAACGCACGCGCAGTGAGTTGTTCGTAAACGAACTGACGCTAGCGAACCCAAAACTTACCAGCGAAGACGGGCATGACCATTCCGAACTATACCGGAATTTGCCGATCTCTTATCACAACATTGGCGGTGTATGGACACTTTTTCTGTAAAAATAATTATAAATGTTATTTTAATAAATTGCGACCTGTTCTGTTTCTAAAAAGTAATTCTTCATATTATGTAGAGAGTTTTTTTAATATTCTTACTTTATTAGATAGTTAGATAGGTGAGGAAGTTTTGGTACATTTTGTACACTTCTAACTCCATTACTTTTTTTTTATTGGCATTTTAATCTTTAAGAAAACAGAGAAATAATTCAAAGTGACACGATTTAAAAGATATTGTGTCGAAGCTATTGAAATTAAAATTTCATCATTTTATTGATTTAAAAGAAGTATTTACATGTTGTCTGAGTACCAAAAACAAAAAAAGTTAAAAATGCTACCCACTTTTTTTAATTTTGATTTTGAAGTTGTAATTCGGGATTTTTTCGAGAAAATACTAAATTCCCAAATATCTCAGTAACGGTCTACATTTGTATCATGCAATCTAGGGTTCATTTCGTAGCTTACAGTGTATACTATCACTCCCTTAAAGGAATGTATCGAATAACCAGTAACCCTGTATATAAAAGGCTAAGTCCTGACTGATCTATCAACGCCCAGCCTAAGCCCTTAGACCTAGAAAGCTGATTTTTATCCCAGGTGTTGTTTTTAAAACTTGACCGAGGAATAAGAACGGATTTTTCTAAATTCAACCCTTAAGGGGGTGAAAAAGGGGTTGAAAGTTTGTATTAAAGTCGGTCATTTTTGAAGCTAGAATCATGAAACTTTGTTTTTAGACTATCAATTAAAATAAACAAACATGTGTTTTAGCGTTTTCAAAAATTCAACCCTTAAGAGGGTGAAAAAGGGGTTGAAAGTTTTTAGGGAAGTTGCATCATTTTTGAAGCTAGAACCATGCAACTTTGTTTAGAGGCTAACAATTAAAAATAAAGAAACACGTGTTTTAGCGTTTTCTAAAATTCAACCCTTAAGAGGATGAAAAAGGAGTTGAAAGTTTGTACGGAAGACCATCATTTTTGAAGCTAGAACCATGAAACTTTGTCTTTAAACTAACAATTAAAAATAAAGAAACACGTGGATTAGCGTTTTTTTAATTTCTACCCCCGAGGGGGGGAAACGGGGGTTGAAAGTTTGTATGGAAGTCCGCCATTTATGGAAGCTAGAAACATGAAACTTTTTTTTAAGCTAACAATCAAAAATTAAGAAACATGTGTCTCGTTTTCTAGAATTCAACCCTTAGGGGGGTGAAACGGGGGCTCAAAGTAAGGAGTTATTTCCGTTTCTTGGTATAAAAATGAGAAAGACTGACTCATCAACGCCCAGCCTACACCCTTAGACCTAGAAAGCAGATTTTTTTCACAGGTATTGTTTTTTTTGTTTTTTTTTTTTACGAGGAATAAGAAAGGGTTTTTTGAAATTCAATCTCTAAATGGGTAATAAAAGGATACGCGGGTGAAACCGCGGGGCGGAAAGCTAGTAATATATAAAAAACTTGTTCGAGGCTGCCGCTGCTGCCGATCGGCAAGGTTCCCAGAACGGTGACGGCGTCAGGGAAGACGTTTTGAGGGTCAATCGGTAAATTTTTGTTGAGTTCCGGTCATGGATCAACCAGGGAACATAACCACGGGGGTAATCAAGTTGGAGGGACAGAGAAATTGGAATTTGTGGAAGTTTCAAATATCAGTCCTCATGAGGGGAATGGATATATATTCCGTAACAACCGGTACCGATGTGAAAACCGAGGAGAACGCGGAAGAGTGGTCTAAAAAGGATGGAAAGGCACAGAGTCTTATTGTCACGAGGCTCAGTGAGGGAGCTATGTTGCACATCTTAACATGCCAGACGGCTTCGGCTATGTGGAGCAAGCTACATAGTGTCTACGAGCAGAAATCAAGCACGAGTGTACACATGCAACAACAGCGGTTCTTCAATCTTAAGTTTGATGATGGTAGTGATATGCCAACGTTCTTGGCTAGAATACAAGAAATGACAAGTCAACTAAAGGAAGCTGGAGAACAGAGAAATTAGTTATCACCAAGGTGCTGATGGCTCTACCAGACAAATACAAGCATTTCATCTCAGCGTGGGAGTCAGTGGATCCTGCAAAGCAGTCATACGATGAACTTGTTGGAAGACTCTTGGTGGAGGAAGATCGCATGAAGTCAAGAGGCAGTGACTTTCAGGAAGATGTGGCTATGGCTACAGCTAGAAGTAAAGGTAATTTTAAATGTTTTAAATGTGGTCGTCCAGGACATTTTAGTAAAAATTGTAATAGCAATAATGTCAGTATTGGAAAGAAATGTTTCACATGTAATCAGGTTGGTCATTTTAAAAGGGATTGCCCGAAGCGTAAAGGTAATGCTTTAAACAGTAATGGTAATGCATTTATTGCAAATGCATTGTTCTTAAAGGAATTTAGTGAAAATAACAATAACTGGATAGCGGACAGCGGGGCAAGTGAACATATGACTTTTGACAGAAACCTTTTTATCACCTATAATGAAATGTCTGAGCAAAATAGGTTTGTTGTTGTTGGTGATGGACGAAGATTACCAGTGGTAGGTATTGGGGATATAAGATTAAAAGCTTCAGTTGGGAAATCACATAAAGTGACAACATTAGGTAATGTTTTACATGTACTAGGTTTAAAGGTGAATTTATTTTCAATACCTTGTGAAGTTCAAAAGGGATACAAAGTTAGGATTACAGTTGATTCATGTCTTTTGGAGAAGGAAAATATGATATGTGCTACAGCACATCGAGAAGGCCCATTATATGTGATGGATTTTATATTTGAACATAGTGCAGCTACAGTGTTATCATTGAATGAATGGCATGAGAGGTTATGTCATCAGGGAGTAGATTATGTTAAAAATCTTTTAAATAAAAACGGTATAAAGTTTAATCCTGAGTATAGGCCATGCACAGCATGTTTAGAAGGAAAATTACATAGGTTACCATTCAAGGAGCATGACTTGCATACAACAAAGGTTTTACAGTTAGTTCATGCTGATGTCTGTGGACCTATGGAGGTGGAGTCTGTGGGAGGCTCTAAGTATTTTCTGTTAATTAAAGATGATTTCTCAAATTATCGACAGGTTTTCTTTCTAAAGTGCAAAAGTGAGGTTATAAATAAATTTAAGAAATATATTACATGTTCTCAAAATCAAACACAGCAAGTGCTGAAGGTAATACGTAGTGACAATGGGAAGGAATTTGTTAATAAGGAAGTTCAGCAGTTATTTGACAATTATGGTATTATACATCAGACAACAGTGCCCTACACGCCAGAACAGAATGGTAAGGCTGAGCGTGATATGAGGACATTGGTGGAGGCTGCAAGGTGTATGTTAGGGGCAAAGGGTCTGGGCAAGGAAATGTGGGCAGAAGCTATTAATATGACAGTGTATGTACTTAATAGGACAAGCAAAAGCAGGCTGATAGGTAAAACCCCATACCAGGTGTGGAAAGGTGATGATCATGATATAAATGAGTTATCACATGTGTTCGGTTCTGAAGTGTATGTACACATACCTAACCATACAAAAACGGCTTAAGTGGGGCTCAAAAGGTGAGAAGGGTTTTAGAATTTATTATCCAGATACAAGGGGGGTGTTTATTAAAAGGGATGTTTTATTCATTGAAAGGAAAGATCAAAATAACTGTGAAAGAAGTGAGATCAAGGATAGCATGATAGATGAACAAGTTATTATGTTAGACATTGAGGAAACTATGGCACCAGATATTATATCTGATAATTTACAGGAAGAAAGTGATGTAAGTGAGACTAGTAGTACAAAACTAAGGGAAGAAAGGGACTCATTTGACTCAAACCGGGAAGTAGAGGAATTTTTGACTGATGAAGGAAAAAGTGAGGACAGTTCAGATAGTAGTCTTGAGAAAAATGAAATAGTAAAAACAAGAAGTGGAAGGGAAGTAAAAAAGCCTAGAAAGTATGATTTTGATTATGGTATGATAATGTTAGAAAATGAACCTCAAAATTATAGGGAGGCAGTGAGCTCTGATAAGGCAGGAAAATGGCAGGAGGCTATTGACCTAGAGCTGCAACAGTTAACTGAAAATAACACTTGGACATTATTATCTGAGGTACCAGAAGGAATGAAAGTTGTGAGCACTAAATGGGTTTTTAAGGAAAAGAAAGGGGAAGGAAATGAGAGTAAATTTAAGGCTAGGTTAGTTGCCAGGGGGTTCGAACAAAGTTGTGATGATATTTATGATTTATATGCACCTGTGGCAAAATTAAATACATTTAGAGTTTTCATAGCTGTTGCTACCAAGTTAAATTTACAAGTAGGTCAAATGGATGTCTGTAGTGCTTTTGTAAACATTAATGAGGAGGTTTATTGAAAGTTACCAGAGGGAGTAAATTGTTCAGAACCATACTGTAAGCTCAATAAGTCTATCTATGGACTTAAAAGGTCTCCAAAATATTGGAATACTTCTTTTGATAAAGTTATGTTGACTATGGGTTTCAAGAAGTCTGAGAAAGACAATTGTTTATATACTAAGTGTGAGGGTAACAAGAGAACATTTCTATTATTGTATGTAGACGATATAATTTATTTTGGAAGTTGCAAAAATGAATTATTACAGTTAAGAAATAAGTTGTTGAATACTTTTAAAATTAAAGATATGGGGAAAATTAGTAAGTTTTTGGGTATTGAGATAAATCAGGATTTAAGTAAAGGATGTACAACCATAAGTCAGAAAGAGTATTTGGAAAATCTATTAAAATCATATGGGATGTCTGATTGTAAACAAGTATTGTTACCTATAGATAAAAACTTTAAGTTTAGTTTGTTAAATAGAGATAAGTCTGAAAGTAAAGAAATAGAATTTAAGTGTAGAAAACTTATTGGTAACTTAATGTATGCTGTAGTGGGATCAAGGCCGGACTTATGTACTGTTATTTCTGTATTAAGCAGATATCAAACGAAAGCTAGTCGTTTGTTATACAAGTTATTGTTAAATGTGTTAAGATATGTTAAGGAAACTTTGGATATGTCTTTAACTTATAGAAGGGATAATAATAGTGTAGAGGGTTTTGTTGATAGTGACTGGGGAGGAAGTGATGACCGTAATACATACTTAAATAGATAATTACACCCAGACTCAGGACACACAGACATGTTCATGCACACAAATGTTTGTCCTGGATGGGAATCGAACCCACGACCTGCGGCGTGATAAGCATTGTGTGAACCGGCCCGTATTGTGTTGTGTTGAAGGATGCTGCGACGGCGGGCGCGCTGGTAGTGGTAGTCTTCGTCAAAATAATGTTGCTCAGCTGCTGCTGCTACTTCAGGAACCGAAGGTCTCGACGTAAGTATACCATTGTTTGCATCACCCATAAACCGATAGAGGATCCCACAGAACATCAGCGTTGCGTCAGTTGTCATTGACCGACGCAACATAATGCTGTGTGGCTGCCCCGCCGGCTTCATGGTGTCTACCAAGGTAAATAACTAATAACTTTGTAGTACCCGACTGGCTGGCTACCACCCTCAAGTTGAAAATCTGTCGCCAAGCACCTATCGGTGTGTTCCGACAGCTGCACTTGCGAGCCAGTTCCCATCTAGGCTTTGTGTGCTTACCACCTTCGGCCACATCATCACTTACCATGGTGAGATTGTGGTCAAACACAAGCTTATCCAGAATAACAAAAAAAACACACACATATCATTATCCTCCTCTGTTTGTCAAACGAACTTTTTTTTATTGACAGTTATTGAAGAGACTTTTTTCCTAAAAACGTTTTGGTCGAATTTCGATCAGAGGGCGAGCACTAGTATTCATAAAGTTATGTAATCCACGTTTAGCATCAGATATCTAATAGATAAATTATAGTAAAAATTAGAGTGTGTTGTTCTCCGCAGCGTCTCCGACAGTCGTCTGGATGGCGCAGCCTGTGGCCGCAGTCAACATGGGTTCGCGCGAATCCCTTAGAGATTTTTTTAAGGATACAGGTATACTTACTCTGCCATCGCTTTACATCTTGGAGAATATAATCCACGTTCGCAAAAATATTAAGAAACTAGACTTGAGGAGCGATAATCACGACATAAATACTAGAAATAAGCATAAAATAACAGTACCACAATTTAGATTAAGTAAAACGAATAAGTCCTTCTTGGCAAATGGAGTTAGATTTTATAATAAAATTCCTAAGATTGTAACTGATTTACCAACGCGAAGGTTCAAATCAGCTGTAAAAAATGCATTAATTAAGAAAGCTTACTAAGGTTAATGATTATATAAATGACAGGGAGGCATGGAGGCAAACTGCACAGTAACTCAAACTCAAAATGTTTTATTCAATTTTGGGACACTTAAGGAACACTTATTGAACGTCTTATTGCTATTTTTAACCCCCGACGCAAAAAGAGGGGTGTTATAAGTTTGACCGCTATGTGTGTGTGTGTGTGTGTGTGTCTGTGTGTCTGTCTGTGGCACCGTAGCTCTTAAACGGGCGAACCGATTTGGATGCGGTTTTTTTTATTTAAAAGCTGGTTTTCCAGCGATGGTTCTTAGATATGTTTTATCAAAATCGGTTCAGCCGTTTCAAAGTTATCCGCTCTTTTGTTAACTGTGGTAGGGATCTTAGACGCGTAATGGGTATTTACTTTACTTTCAAACCTAGATGTGACCTAAAATTTTAAACATCCATGTATGCTATATAACTATGCAAGATTATGGAATTTTTGGTCTGATGCTGCAGCCAGGAAATCCGGCACACTAGTACACTCTTGAAAAAATAATAGCAGGTATGTCGTGTTTGGATTCGTTTTGATCAGTATTTGATTCTACATACAATGCAACGGTGGCAAGACGATGAGCTGATGCTGCAGCCAGGATATCCAGAACAATAGAACACTCTTGAAAAAATAATAGCAGATATGTCGTGTTTGGATTCGTTTTGATCAGCATTTGATTCTACATACAATGCAACAGTGGCAACACGATGAGCTGATGCTGCAGCCAGGATATCCAGAACAATAGAACACTCTTGAAAAAGATGATTTAAAAATTGTACTTATCATATTTAACTTCTTTTGTAAATAAGTTTAAAAATTTTAAAATAAAAATTAAATTTAAATTTAAAAAACCCCCGACGCAAAAAAGAAAAGCGGACATTTAAAAAGTCAAAAATAATACCCATCGTTGAGCCATCAAATTCGATTGAGTAATACCTATACATATTTTAATTATAGAAGTTGATGGATGGCACGATAAGGTTTGCTCATTGAAATGGCGCTATAATGTCGCGGCGGGGTACCGCATTTATAGATCAAGTCAATCAAGTGAAGGGTCTGACTTACTTACGGGGGTTTTTTAAATTTTTAATTTTTAATGCTATTGTTACTGTTACGACCATTTCCAAATAAAGACCTGTCAGGAGAAGAAACGGCGAAACAAACTACCCGGTTTTTTTTTAAGGGGGGCTAGACGGAAAAAAATCCAATGGGTCTTCCAAGGCGACAAGGTAGCAGAAATGATTTATAAAAGCTGAGTACGTCGATATCTTGTTTGTGTATGGATTTTGTAATGGAGATGCTGCGGCTACCCGAGCTGAATACATACATCGATTCCTAAATCGGTGACATCCAAACGTAAGGTGGAGGCTAGGTCGATCAGCGTCATGTTTGCGTCTCTGAAAAGTACACATTCGTATATATTTATGTTAAATACCCTTACGTTTGGTTGTCTTCGATTCGGAAATCGATATAATCGTATCACCTTGGAAGATTCGTCGCCATTTTACAAAAGAAATACTCGCGAGAATTCACGTAGCTCGGTAAACAATACTTAAACGCACGCGCAGTCAGTTGTTCGTAAACGAACTGACGCTAGCGAACCCAAAACTTACCAGCGAAGACGGGCATGACCATTCCGAACTATACCGGAATTTGCCGATCTCTTATCACAACATTGGCGGTGTATGGACACTTTTTCTGTAAAAATAACCACCAAAAACATAAATGTAAAAAAGGAGAGCCAAGTTCAATACAAAAATTATTCTCTGCTGTGGGCTTCACCGCAAAAAGAATGGAGAGCTGAGTCTGAGATTGAGTGCCAAGTTCTATGCAAAATCCAAATATGTAGTCTAAGGGCTGACTTGGCTGGTTTTCCCATACGAATTATTATTAAGTACCTACTTTTACACTGTCATGGAAGAGCCTTATGTTCGATGGGTAGTTTCTACCAGCAAGCCAAATTTTCGGAATAATAAAATAAGAACCGAAAGGTAACAGGTTTAGAACATGCGAAGGCTATATAATTCGTATGGGAAAACCAGCCAAGTCAGCCTTTAGACTACATATTTGGATTTTGCATTGAACTTGGCACTCAATCTCAGACTCAGATCTCCATTCTTTTTGCGGTGAAGCCCACAGCAGAGAATAATTATTGTATTGAACTTGGCTCTCCTTTTTTACATTTATGTTTTTGGTGGGATATCATTACTTTTTGTAGGTAAGTACATATCCTCGTAACGCCGTGGGTCCTTTTTAAAGGACAAATTCAAAACTAAAAGTAGACTTTATAAAAGAAAACTTAGCAATTTCGCAGCATAAATCGCAACCTTATAGGTCAGATATCGAGAGACAACCGGACAGCAAGACGGCGCTCGCGCTTATGAGCGCGGCTGCCGCTCGCTCGGCCACGTTCGCGTCAACGGTTCGATTCGGTTGTCACAGCGCCCCACCCACCCCGCCCGCGCCGCTCCGGCGTCACTCGGCGCGCGCGCGTCGTGTATATACCGAAAATCTAAATGCCTATTATTTTATCATTATTTATGAGTAGGTAATGATTTTACACTATTGATGTGCGCTAAATATAAAAATAATAATTAATCCCAGTTAATAACGTAGGTACCCTAAGTAATATTAGGTATTTATGTTAAGCGTTCATAATAGAATCTAATTATTTAAAAATTGCCAGTTTTTTATTTATTCCTTTGTATTCATCTAATTACCTATCTGCATACCAAATTTTAACTCTCTAGGTCATCTGGAACTGGGTTAGAGTTTTGGTCTATAGGTCAGTCAATGATAAAAATGAGGAATTTTGGACATTAATATATAAATAACCATTTGAGATAAGCTTATGAAATTTAGAACACATATGTATCTCGCAAGTCTCAATATATGAGCCAAATTTGATACGTTTATGTAAAATAGTTTTTGATTTATGAGGGGGTCAAAAGTGGCTTCAAATGGTTCGTGTAATATTACACACGGTGCGGCTCGCCAGTTCTGTTTCTTGAACTTGGCTTGACACGCTCCCGCGTGTCTAGATTATAAATGTTTTTTTGATAAATTGCGACCTGTTCTGTTTCTAAGACCTAATTCTAGATATTATGTAGAGAGTTTCTTTAATATTCTTACTTTATTAGATAGTTAGATAGGTGAGGAAGTTTTGGTACATTTTGTACACTTCTAACTCCATTACTTTTTTTTTAATGGCATTTTAATCTTTAAGAAAACAGAGAAATAATTCAAAGTGACACGATTTAAAAAATTAAATTAAAAATTTAAAAAACCCCCGACGCAAAAAAGAAAAGCGGACATTTAAAAAGTCAAAAATAATACCTATCGTTGAGCCATCAAATTCGATTGAGTAATACCTATACATATTTTAATTATAGAAGTTGATGGATGGCACGATAAGGTTTGCTCATTGAAATGGCGCTATAATGTCGCGGCGGGGTACCGCACGTAAGTAAGTCAGACCCTTCACTTGATTGACTATCTATAAATGCGGTACCCCGCCGCGACATTGTAGCGCCATTTCAATGAGCAAAGACTAGACTTATATAACTTCGTTCCATCCGGGTGTCCCTTGGCACCTCTCAAGCTTTTTTGTATTATGCAGTACCATGAATCAAAACATGTTACAAAACTTTTATAACAAACAAACTTATTATATTAATTATAACAATTGATTAAATCAATTAATATTTGCAGTTAAAGGGTAAAATATGTTACTTCTTTCCTCTTTGGTTGACGTAACTAAAGCCATAATTTTTTAATCGCTTTCTCACACAATCTATCCATTCATTCTTCTTAACTTTTCGTATTCTTCCCAAATCTGTTTTCTTCTTAACTTTCCTCTTTCTTTTTTTTGTCTTCTTTCTGTGTTACTCGCTTCTATTGTATTTGTGGAATCACTACCACAGTAGGATTGTACATAGATTTTATCACCGACGGATTAGTTTACACACAAAGGTGAAGTGGGGGTGTTAACGTTAGAGAAACTTAAATATTCCGCTTCGATATTGTGCTTAGAAGGAATTATACTAAAAAATTAGAAAGGAGATTTTTCTTTTGTATTTTTTGTAATAATAGGACATAAAATACTTTCAACTAATTTTCGCAGTTTTTTGAGATATGGGATTTTTCGATGTTTTACTGTAAACTTTTACTACTAATTTTGTACGGAACCTGCACACTGTGTATGCCCATTTTTTTGTTTTAACATAGGCTTGTGTCACCTTTAAGCTGATCTAGCGCTAAAAATCTCTAAGTGTGTTCCGGTAGCTGCACTTGAGCGTCAGTTCCTTGTAAGCTTGTGTGCCACCTTCGATCATACAACACTCACCTATACAAACATAAATATATCATACATGTCGTCCATAGTCCCGGCTGGCTACCCTGCCTCTACAGCCGGCTACCCTGCCTCTACAGCCGGCTACCCTGCCTCTACAGCCGGCTACCCTGCCTCTACAGCCGGCTACCCTGCCTCTACAGTCGGCTACCCTGCCTCTACAGCCGGCTACCCTGCCTCTACAGCCGGCTACCCTGCCTCTACAGCCGGCTACCCTGCCTCTACAGCCGGCTACCCTACAGTGCCCGGCAACTACCCGACTGCAGACGGCTACGACCCAGCGGCGGCCGGCTATAACCGAGCGACGGCCGGCTATAACCCAGCGGCGGCCGGCTATAACCCAGCGGCACCCGGGCTTAACACCTGTGAAGCTGGCTTCGTTCAAGAGTTAACTCCACCACCTTCTTATAATGGTGAGTACTGTCGATGTAAGTTTTAGAAGAGGTAGTTTTAAAATGAATTTATTCTCTACTAGTGACCCGCCTTGCGAGTGCAACGCCTAATAAGGAATTCGCAATCGATTTGTCTGTTACTTTGACTTTTTCCAAAGTACGCACCAAAACTGATGGAAGTCTAATCTTTCACTATAAAGATATACATATATAACTGTATTGGAAAAAATTTCATTTGCCGTTTTTGATATGTCAATAGAAATTCTGTCATATTCTATAAATATAAAACTCGTTGTCCTGACTGACCGACTGACCGACTGACTGATTCATAACGCACTGGCACAGTGTAAACCACTGGTGTTAGTAACTTGACATTTTATAATGTAGTATTTGGAAATTTCAACCCTGAGGGAATAAAGTAAGAAGCGCGAATTTTCATATACCTTCTGGTTAGAAATAAATGTACAGATAATATCGACGCTTTTCAAAATGTTACCCATAATTCAATGCTCACTTCAATATTTCAAACGGACATCAATGGCAAAGAGTTCACTGTGAAATGTGGCAGAAAGATTCCTAAGAAAGGACTTTTCGGGAACAATTTGAGCGTAAATAAGTGTACCCATTATTATTGCAGAAGCTATGTGCCAAGACCCTGGGATGCAACCTGATGGGACAAAGGCCGCCATGTCGGAAAGCGAACCGCCCCTCATAGAATTAGGTATGTTTTACCAAATATCACCAGTAATAGTAACAACAGCAGCAGCAGCGGCGATGGTGGTAGAAAGAGCGCCGCCAGCAGATGACTTAGGATGGGTCAAATATCACCCAGGTACCTAGTAATAGTAACAACAGCAGCAGCAGCGGCGATGGTGGTAGAAAGAGCGCCGCCAGCAGATGACTTAGGATGGGTCAAATATCACCCAGGTACCTAGTAATAGTAACAACAACAGCAGCAGCGGCGATGGTGGTAGAAAGAGCGCCGCCAGCAGATGACTTAGGATGGGTCAAATATCACCCAGGTACCTAGTAATAGTAACAACAGCAGCAGCAGCGGCGATGGTGGTAGAAAGAGCGCCGCCAGCAGATGACTTAGGATGGGTCAAATTGGTATATGGAGAATGGGAAAAGTGTGAATTGTTGGTACAGACTAGAGCACATGACCTGCGGTGAATGTCATAACAACGGTACAAAGTACTATGTGTAAAGCTCCACGACCTCTGGACTGTACAATTCATTCCAGTTTTGATGTGAAACAAGTGAAGTGAATGGCATGCACTCTTCGACAAAAACACTAGTAAAAGGCTAGTTGTCAATTTTTTAATATTCTTTCTTACATAGTATATTAAATTTTCAAATAACTTTTCTTTGAACTTTTCCCTGAGTGAGTGAATCTTTAGATTTCATATTATAAATTGCACGAATAGCCCGCTTCTGCAACACAAAGATCGAGCCAATGTCAGCAGCATTACCCCATAGAAGAATACCATAGGACATTACGCTATGAAAATAACTAAAGTATACTAAACGGGCTGTATTAATATCAGTTAGGTGTCTAATTTTTCACACCGCAAATGCTGCAGAGCTTAGTCTATTCGACAACTTATCTATGTGAGGGCCTCACTGCAGTTTGTGATCCAATGTAACTCCTAGGAAAACTGTTGATTCCACAAGGTCCAACGCTTCATTATTTATCAGTATATTGGTTTGTGCTTGTTTAACATTAGGCATTTTAAATTTTATGCATTTCGTTTTCTTACTATTAAGTACTAGATTATTAGCACTAAACCAATGCACGACGTCCGAGAGAGCATTATTTACATCGTCAAAGTTACATTTTTGTCTATCTATCTTAAATAAAAGAGAGGTATCATCTGCAAATAACACAATATCATGTTTATTATTTACCAAATGAGGCAGATCATTGATATAAACTAAAAATAGGAATGGACCAAGAATTGAACCCTGTGGAACGCCCATAGTTACGGGGCACCCTGGAGATGTTTTCCCATGTATATCAACTGTTTGTAATCTCTTGCACAGATATGATGATATAAGGCTTAGGGCTAGGTCTCTTATACCATAATGATCTAACTTCCTGATCAATGTTTCATTATGTACACAATCAAAAGCCTTGGATAGGTCACAGAAAACACCTAGCGCATCCTGTGAGTTCTCCCACGCTTCAAAAACTTTCTTGATAAGCTCGATACCTGCATCGGTTGTCGAGCAACCCCTAGTGAAACCGAATTGCTTACTATGCATCAACTTATGTTCATCAAAAAAGGCTAGCATTTGATTAAGAAGGAGTTTTTCAAAAATTTTACTGAAAATAGGCAGTATTGAGATAGGTCTAAAATTGGAGGGATCAGTTGTACTACCAGATTTAAATAATGGAATTATTTTACTGTATTTCATTTGATCAGGAAATTCACCATTTTCAATACATGAATTAAAAATATATGGTCAACAAATGTTTTTAGGGTTCCTTACCCAAAGGGTTAACGGGACCCTATTCGCTGTCTGTCCGTCTGTCCGTCTGTTACCAGGCTGTATCTCAAGAACCGCGATAGCTAGACAGTTGAAATTTTCACAAATTATGTATTTCTGTTTCCGCTATAACAACAAATACTAAAAACAAAATAAAATAAATATTTAAGGGGGGCTCCCATACAACAAACGTGATTTTTTTGCCATTTTTACGGAACCCTTAGTGTGCGAGTCCGACACGCACTTGGCCGGTTTTTTTAATTCTGGATAAGCTTGTGTTTGACCACAATCTCACTATGGTAAGTGATGATGTGGCCGATGGTGGTAAGCACACAAATCCTAGATAGGAACTGGCTCTCAAGTGCAGCTATCAGAACACACCGATATAGGTGCTTGTCGACAGATTTTCAACTTGAGGGTGGTAGCCAGCCAGTCGGGTACTACAAAGTACCCTACCACCGTGCTATGGTTTCTTATGATTGAAGTGTATAATAGTGATATGATTAATGAGTACCTTTTGTAAATCATTTTAGGTACAAGAAGACCAGCTGACGAGGCGTCGAGACCCATCGGCTTCACGGCAGATAATGCACTCGATAAACAACATAAAACCGAACGATATTAATCGAGAAATGAATCGATACAAGGGCAGAGTTACAACACTATTCATAAAGTAGTTGTACGGGTAGGTACATCACTCAAATATACCAAAAAGAGCTAAGACGAATTTGAAGCCGCCATTCTATTTGTGATGATAAAAAATAAAGGATAAAAATTACGGGTATTTTGTTTTTTCAAACTTTTATTTAATTTGCAATGTTTCTATGTCTATGCAATGAATTATAAAGGAGTTATCATCAACTGGTTGAGATGAAATTTTAAATACACGTTTAGTTTGGATGACAATGCATGGTTAGCTAAGAGACGCCATTCTAAACACAATATGGCGGTGGGCCCAAGTTGGTGGACTAGTTATTTTTTAGGGTTCCGTACCCAAAGGGTAAAAGCGGGACCCTATTACTAAGACTTCGCTGTCTGTCCGTCCGTCTGTCTGTCACCAGACTGTATCTCAAGAACCGCTATAGCTAGACAGTTGATATTTTCACAGATAATGTAGGTATTTGTTGCCGCTATAACAAATACTAAGAACAAAATAAAATAAATATTTGAGGGGGGCTCCTCCCATACAACAAACGTGATTTTAGCCATTTTTATGGAACCCTTCGTAAGCGAGTCCGACTCGCACTTGGCTTGGTTGTTTACTTTAAAAAATGTTTTTTCATTAACTTATCACTAATAGATATATCTGGTTTTAGAATCCCCTCTTTTTTCATACCTAGGTGGTACCACTTTATCAAGGGTATGCTTGTGTTAGGGGATTCCGTTGTTCCATAGCTATTTAGGTGTCAAAAAACTTTTATTTTGGTTTGTCTTGATCAAGAGGCTGAATGGAGAGATACCTTTGCCTGGTAAAAATAATAAAGATGAAAAACTTCCCTACAATATGTGCGAGGAGGGCGGTGGCTGCCACACGCGTCATACTTGTGGACAGGTGCTGCTTGTGGGGGCTGGTCTGTGCGAGTTTGTTATTTACTTAGTCAATCATAATAAAATTCTATTTATTATTATTTTGCCGCCATAACACGCAAATATTATCAGTGAGACTGGATAAATAAATAATGATAAAATGTAAATAGGTGTATGTTGTAATTGCTGAGTTTATTGCTAGCTCTTCTCAGCAAAATCAACCTCCCGAACCGAGCATTGGAGTTTTAACTATTCATGAGTGCTTGTAAACGCCTATTTGAATAAAAAACATATTCATTTTCAAAGAGGAGGATTGATGGCGCCAAATGAATCGTGATATTAATATATTCACTAGATAAAAACAATATTATGTGAGATAATTGTCTGACAGAGAGCTAGTGTTGTAGTGTTGTAGTGTTGTAGTGTTGTAGTGTTGTAGTGTTGTAGTGTTGTAGTGTTGTAGTGTTGTAGTGTTGTAGTGTTGTAGTGTTGTAGTGTTGTAGTGTTGTAGTGTTGTAGTGTTGTAGTGTTGTAGTGTTGTAGTGTTGTAGTGTTGTAGTGTTGTAGTGTTGTAGTGTTGTAGTGTTGTAGTGTTGTAGTGTTGTAGTGTTGTAGTGTTGTAGTGTTGTAGTGTTGTAGTGTTGTAGTGTTGTAGTGTTGTAGTGTTGTAGTGTTGTAGTGTTGTAGTGTTGTAGTGTTGTAGTGTTGTAGTGTTGTAGTGTTGTAGTGTTGTAGTGTTGTAGTGTTGTAGTGTTGTAGTGTTGTAGTGTTGTAGTGTTGTAGTGTTGTAGTGTTGTAGTGTTGTAGTGTTGTAGTGTTGTAGTGTTGTAGTGTTGTAGTGTTGTAGTGTTGTAGTGTTGTAGTGTTGTAGTGTTGTAGTGTTGTAGTGTTGTAGTGTTGTAGTGTTGTAGTGCTGTAGTGCTGTCGATATGTACATATCTATATATATAAAAAGGAAGTCGTGTTAGTTACACTATTTATAACTCGAGAACGGCTGGACCGATTTTCATGGTTTTTGATTTGTTAGATTCGTCTCCGCCCGGAATAGCAGAATAACTATTAAAAAATAAGAAAAATGCACAAAAATAGAATAATGAAGACAGTTATTTTTGTCATACATTTTGTATAGAACGACTTTCTGACATGTCTCGAAATCAGGCTGACAGATGACAGATGACAGATGGTTTAGATTCACAAATTGGAGACGGTAGGTGTCACCGGCATCGGGTTGTATGTTTTGTTTTAATTTGAGGGCAGGACAACGTCTGCTGGGCGGGGGGCGGGGGGCGGGGGGCGGGGGGCCACTAGTAGATAATACGAGAATAACACATACAACAATTATTACGCTATCCAATGATACCCCACGGGACGTTGACGTTGACTTTGACTTTGACTTTGTTTTTACCTGTCGCCAAGCACCTAATTATTTGGTGTGTTCGGGTATAGTACCTACTGCTACGCCCCGTTAAGGTAAATAGGATAAATAACAAAATATCTTTATCGGTTTTTAATTAAGTCGAATAGAATAATCACAATGAACTCACAAAACGTAGGTATTATTGGTCTTTACTGAGCCAAATAATAATAATTGAGTTGATATCATATGTAGTTACAAATAATAGAATATTTTAGTTCCGTCACCGCCTCCGTCTAAAATAACGCACGCCAGGACAATCTATTTGTAATGTACAGAAACGAGAGTAATGTAAGTATTTAATTTTGTATTTTTCCCCTCTTATTTCAAATCATAAATAAACATACGTACTTTTTAAAATAAATACTTACAAAGAAAATATTTTGCCTCTTACATTTTTAAAGTTTAGTTTTCAACCCTATATTATACTAGCATTTCGCCGCAGTTTCACCCGCGTTCCCGAGGTAGGTATATAGAGATAAAATTCATTGTCAAAGTCAATACCATTTATTCAGTTTAGGCTCTAGAAGGGCACTTATGAAGGTCGAATTACAGAAGTTACCACCGGTTCGGAAGTCAGACATTAGTGAGATGTGTGTGAAGATGTTTGTTACTCTTTCACGCAAAAAGGGCTGAACGGATTTTAATGAAACTTGGCACACAGGTTGATCATATCCTGGAATAACACATAGGATACTTTTTATCCCGGGAAAGGATAAGAAACCGCGCAGGACAGCTAGTCCAGGATAGGACGTAAGAAGTTAATTTTCCAATGATATTTATTATATTAGGTATGTTTAATTATTTAAAGAAATTTATTTACAACAAATGTACAAAATATACACACAAATGTACAACTATCTATATAAAAAACTTGTTCGAGGCTGCCGCTGCTGCCGATCGGCAAGGTTCTCAGAAGGCTGGCAGCGTTTCCTCTTAATGAAATTAAATGTTTATTCATCCAAATAGGCCTTTACAGAGACTTACTTTAATACATTGCATATCACTAGAAGAGCCATTGAGCCTAGAAACAAACCTTTTTTTTTTATAAAATAATAAGAAAACGTAATTTATGAAAACTAAGTAGGTATTTGCTATAAATTTCAACATGATACTTCCACCCGTCCCTTTGAAAAAGGATCTTGACACACAGCCACACAGACAGACAGACACACAGACACACAGACAGACAGACAGACACACAGACACACAGACAGACAGACACACATACAGACAGATACACAGACACACAGACAGACACACAGACAGACAGACACACAGCAGACAGACACACAGCAGACAGACACACATACACACAGACAGACACACAGACAGACAGACAGACAGACACACAGACAGACAGACACACAGCAGACAGACACACAGATACACAGACAGACACACAGACACACAGACAGACAGACAGACAGACACACAGACAGACAGACACACAGACACACAGACAGACACACAGACACACAGACAGACAGACACACAGACAGACAGACACACAGCAGACAGACACACAGCAGACAGACACACATACACACAGACAGACACACAGACAGACAGACACACAGACAGACAGACACACAGCAGACAGACACACAGATACACAGACAGACACACAGACACACAGACAGACAGACAGACAGACACACAGACAGACAGACACACAGACACACAGACAGACAGACACACAGACACACAGACAGACAGACACACAGACAGACAGACACACAGCAGACAGACACACAGCAGACAGACACACATACACACAGACAGACACACAGACAGACAGACACACAGACAGACAGACACACAGCAGACAGACACACAGCAGACAGACACATAGATACACAGACAGACACACAGACACACAGACAGACAGACAGACAGACACACAGACAGACAGACACACAGACAGACAGACACACAGACACACAGACAGACAGACACACAGACAGACAGACACACAGACACACAGACACACAGACAGACAGACACACAGACAGACAGACACACAGACACACAGACAGACAGACACACAGACACACAGACAGACAGACACACAGACAGACAGACACACAGACACACAGACAGACAGACACACAGACAGACAGACACACAGACACACAGACAGACAGACACACAGACAGACAGACACACAGACACACAGACAGACAGACACACAGACACACAGACAGACAGACACACAGACAGACAGACACACAGACAGACGGGCTGACGGACAACAAAGTGATTCTACTTATAAGTTTAGGTTTAGTTTTTTCCTTTTGCGGTACCGTTCTTAACATTCAGCGAAGGCTCACATTAAATAAAGAGAAGGTGAAATGAAATGAAATTGTTTATTTATCCAAATAAGCCTTCACAGGCACTTATGAATAGTCAGACTCTAAATGCACGGTTCGGAAGGTTGCTTTTGCTGAGAAGAGCCGGCAATAAACTCAGCAATTACTCTTTTCAGAAACAACTTACACCTATTACATTCAATAATTATTTACTAGTCAGGTGATTAGATATGTCAGTCACCATCCGTAAAAAAAAAACAGTCGTCTGGTTCACTTTTAACTGCTGACACTTCGGAATAAAAGAAAAATCAGAGACTTATGTTTTCTTTATAAAATCATAAATGGCACATTAAACTGCTCCTTCATTCTAGAGAATGTTAAGTTGCAAATACCTTGTCATTATCCAAGACACCGAATTTCTAAGGGCATTAGTGTGGCACACTGCAAGACCAATCTTGGCCTAAATTCACCATTGCCACGAATGTGTCAAACTTATAATGAACTAGCTGTCCCGGCAGACCTTGTTCTGCCCTATTTCTCTAAAACGCGTCTTTGTTTTGTTTCGATTGACGTCAAATGTTTGACAGCTGGGTGTTTGTATGGGAAAAAGAAAAGGGCTGTTTTTAGGGTTTTCCCGGCAATTATTCGAATTTTTCTCGCCGTAAAAACCATCCTTGGACTTCAACAAACATTTAAAAAAAAGAATTGGCCAAATTGGTCCAGGCGTTGTTGAGTTATCCGCTTACCAACACATTCTGCGATTCATTTTTATATTATAGATTATGCGGCCTCATAAGTGATTTAGACATTTTCTCAGACTCCTTGTATACTTTCAAACAAAAACTTCAAATATTTTTGGCGAATAACGCCGTATAATATTGCTAATTAATATGCTTGTTGTTTTACTTATTTCTTATAATTAAATTGATTTTTTTGTTTCTTTCCGGTTTGTTTTGCTTGTATTTTCAATGTTCTATATTCATATTATAATTTAATTTACATATTTAATTTTACCCTTAGTGCTTGTACTTCTTATTGCAAATGTTGTGTACACCTATAATGGGTGCACATATCTGTACATTATGACAAACTGTCATAATCACTTTAATTAAGACCACAGTATAAAAGACAACTTTTTTTGTAACTTTTTCAATATGTGTACTGTTGGTGTATGTAAACTTAATAAATAAGTAAAATATCCTGTGACATTTGTTCACACACGGCTATCTGATCCCAAACTAAGCAGAGCTTGTAATATGGACAACCAGATGACTGATATACTACATATACTACTTTTTTTTGTAAATACATACTTAAATAGATAATTACACCCAGACTCAGGACACACAGACATGTTCATGCACACAAATGTCTGTCCTGGATGGGAATCGAACCCACGAGCTGCGGCGTGATAGGCATTGTGTGAACCGGCCCGTATTGTGTTGTGTTGAAGGATGCTGGGACGGTGGGCGCGGTGGTAGTGGTGGTCTTCGTCAAAATAATGTTGCTCAGTTGCTGCTGCTACTTCAGGAACCGAAGGTCTCGACGTAAGTATACCATTGTTTGCATCACCCATAAACCGATAGAGGGTCCCACAGAACATCAGCGTTGCGTCAGTTGTCATTGACCGACGCAACATAATGCTGTGTGGCTGCCCCGCCGGCTTCATGGTGTCTACCAAGGTAAATAACTAATAACTTTGTAGTACCTGACTGGCTGGCTACCACCCTCAAGTTGAAAATCTGTCGCCAAGCACCTATCGATGTGTTCCGACAGCTGCACTTGAGAGCCAGTTCCCATCTAGGCTTCGTGTGCTTACCACCTTCGGCCACATCATCACTTACCATGGTGAGATTGTGGTCAAACACAAGCTTACCCAGAATAACAAAAACACACACATATCATTATCCTCCTCTGTTTGTCAACCGAACTTTTTTTTTTTTATTGACAGTTATTGAAGAGACTTTTTTCCTAAAAACGTTTTGGTCGAATTTCGATCAGAGGGCGAGCACTAGTATTCATAAAGTTATGTAATCCACGTTTAGCATCAGATATCTAATAGAGAAATTATAGTAAAAATTTGAGTGTGTTGTTCTCCGCAGCGTCTCCGACGGTCATCCGGATGGCGCAGCCTGTGGCCGCAGTCTGTCAACCTCAATGTAAGTACTTACACCTACTTATTAACTAGAGGCGATGATAGCTCAGTGGTAGTAACGTTGGATACCGCGGTGAAGGTCGTGCGTTCCAATCCTACAATGAGCTTGAGCTTTCTGTGAAGGAAAACTTCGTGAGGAGACCATATCACGGTGTTAGGGTACATTTTGTTCATAACTTTGCTGTTATTCAGTTTCAACAATACCTTTAACAGAGCAATTCTTGTAGGTATATAATCTGAATCTCGGAAATGGCTCCAACTATTTTCATGAAATTTAGTACGCAGGTTTCGGGGGCGATAAATCGATCTAGCTATGTTTCATTTTTAGAAAACGTTGTTGGAACGAAGTTCCTTATCGCGCGTTGTGAAAGGGGGCTAGACGGAAAAAAATCTTACGAAAATCACCAACACTTTTATGTCGGTGATTTTTTGTTTCACTTTTGTGTCACCGACACAAAAAATCACGCGCATGTTTCTCTGTCTGTCTCTCTCTCTCTCTCTTATAGAAAGCAAGCCAGATATTTTCATTTCTATACATATTTTCGGGTGACCGGCGGGCGGGGAGCTTTTTCCGCCAACGCATCAGCTTGGCCATCCAAAGAGGAAACGCTGCCAGCCTTCTGGGAACCTTGCCGATCGGCAGCAGCGGCAGCCTCGAAGATGTTTTTTATGTATTGTAATTGTACATTTGCATGTATATTTTGTACATTTGTTGTAAATAATAATATATACCTATATATATATATAATAAATGTTTTTTTTTTTAATATATATACACTCTCTCGACTTATGTAACTTATATAACTTCGTTCCATCCGGGTGTCCTTTGTCACCTCTCAAGTTTTTTTTTATCCGTATTTTGGCAATGAAAAACTGCTCAATATCATTAGAATACGAAGGTGAATTTCGCTCACATCTATTTAAGGTTTTTAATAATAGCTCAGGTGGGAAATCGGGCGGTCCCGAAATGAGAGACCCCGGTTCGAGTCCAGATGATTATTTTTTTCCCTTTTTTTTCAAGTTCCTTCTTTTGTGAGGAAAACTAAAATTTTAGCAAAAAAACGAGCAAAGCTCGGTCATCCAGGTTTATCTTTATTAAATGAACTCATTACTAGTTGTTTTTTTTTGTGTCCCAAAAAGCGACATAGGCCTAATACTTTAAAAGTAAAATGGTTATGCTATGACATACAGACAGATGGAAGGACGGACAAGACAAACTGGTGACTAATGGTCGTTAGCCTTTAAAACCCTAATTACCTAACGTACCATAAGTACAATAGTTAACGCCATTTCAAGTTTATAACAATCAGTAGGAATATTCGTCCATTATCCTTATTGCCAAATGGCTATACCTACAAATAGTACACATTAAATGTATAATGTTTCTAACTATAGTCAAAACATTATCGTTTTATTTCCTCGAG
Organism: Ochropacha duplaris; assembly: GCA_951361185.1. Taxonomy (NCBI): domain Eukaryota; kingdom Metazoa; phylum Arthropoda; class Insecta; order Lepidoptera; family Drepanidae; genus Ochropacha; species Ochropacha duplaris. The sequence continues at coordinate 191,820 of OX592712.1, read as the reverse complement.
GGATTTACAGGAAAATTCCATATTAAATTTGTATCTCGCAAAATAAATCAATTACTTTTTTTTTTTTTTATTCTTAATAAGCTTGTGTTTGACCACAATCTCACCATGGTAAGTGATGATGTGGCCGTAGATGGTAAGCACACAAAGCCTAGATGGGAACTGGCTCTCAAGTGCAGCTGTCGGAACACACCGATAGGTGCTTGGCGACAGAGGGGCCACATTATCAGCGAACTTTTCTATTGTTATCCCTTTCACACTCGGTTATTTGAGGGAGAGGGATAGCCACAAAAAACTTCGCGGAATCCCAATAATGTGACCGCAGTAATAATAAAACGGAACGGACTTCATTCCATCTCTAGCCTTTTTAATAAATACATTTTATGTGTGGGCCACTCGTTAGATGACTCGCCATTGAAATAAAAATCTCCTCTTGTCCATAGATAAAACCCAGTTAAATAGAAATATAACTTTAATTAATTAACTTAAAATAATAAATCTGCTTGTATAGCCCCGGAGGCTAGCTACCTTGCTTCTCCATCAAGCGACCCCACGGCGGTCGGCTACAACCCCACAGTGACCGGCTTCAACCCTACACCGGCTGGCTTCAACCTCACAGCGGCCGGCTTCAACCCCACAGCGGCCGGCTTCAACCCCACAGCGGCCCGCTTCAACCCCACACCGACTGGCTTCAACCCCACGGCGGCCGGCTACAATCCCACAGTGACCGGCTACAACCCAACGGCTGAACCACCTTCTTATAACGGTGAGTTATCTGTTTTCTGTTGAGTGTGTTTTATTAAATGGTAACGCAAAATTAAATTCACTTATACAGATTGATTTTTAAAGTCGTTGGCAACTTGCAAGTTGCTGGAGACCAAGTAACTTATCACTATCAAGATTTTAGTTTGTCTTGGTATGGGCATGTTATGAGGACGGATGATATTCATTTAACCAAAGAAAGTGGATGAAAACACGGATAATGATAGTGTCATCCAAGAACACGCACCCCTATCCTTTACAGTGTGCATTGTTTTGCTAGTGTTGTAATGCTATCGATATAATATTATTAAGAGGTAAAGTGTTGTGAGGTTGTAGGGGGTAATCTCTGGATCTACTGAACCGATATTGAATTTTTTTTAACCAATAGAAAGCCACGTTATTTGTGAGTGTCTATACATTAACCCGAAAAATGAAAAGATCCCGTGAAAACTACCCAAGCAAAATCTTGAGTTTTAATTTATCTTAAGTTTTCTGCTAGGATTATGTACAGAACTTGGCGCCCATTTTCACATGAATGTTTTTGATGGGATATTATAGATATAACCACACCAGCCGAGATCGCGATGAAACCTATCATGTAAATCTACAATGCGGCGGAGACTCGGCGTGAAGACCAACATCCATCTACCTTCACAAGTTAATTTTCTGTGCATCTACGAACACGCTCCCCACTCTTTTTCCTAATCCCTTACACACACACTGTGACACTTCGCTAGTGTTGTAGTGCTGTCGATATGTATACGTCGATGTGCAGCACTACCGCTATGCTACGTGCGACATTAATAAAGATTTTGATTCAAAAACTCCAGATTTTTGTTTCATTTTCATGTAATTAGGGGCTTACAAGTTTTTGACCTGTCATAGTGGAAATAAATAATAATAAAATTTAATTATTTAGGTAAGACAAAATACCCATTAGTGTTAATAAAATGTTATACTATGCTAGTTTGACATATATCTAAATGTTAAAAGTATTGTTGTGGCTTAAAGGTCTAGATACCAAGCCAAAATCCTTTAAAAAAAATGTTTCTGCACTTGAAACTTCTTACTACTGGACCGATTTTAAAAATTCTTTCACCATTAGAAAGCTACCATTAGAAAGCTCAGTAACATAGGTTATATTTTTATCCCGGGAAAAGATAAAACCCACCAAAAACATAAAAAAAACCAGCCAAGTTAGCCCTTAGACTACATATTTGGATTTTGCATAGAACTTGGCACTCAATCTCAGATCTCCATTCTTTTTGCGGCGAAGCCCACAGCAGAGAATAATTTTTGTATTGAACTTGGCTCTCCTTTTTTACATTTATGTTTTTGGTGGGATATCATTACTTTTTGTAGGTAAGTTCGCTCGGCCACGTCGATTCGGTTGTCACAGCGCCCCACCCACCCCGCCCGCGCCGCTCCGGCGTCACTCGGCGCGCGCGCGTCGTGTATATACCGAAAATCTAAATGCCTATTATTTTATCATTATTTATGAGTAGGTAATGATTTTACACTATTGATGTGCGCTAAATATAAAAATAATAATTAATCCCAGTTAATAACGTAGGTACCCTAAGTAATATTAGGTATTTATGTTAAGCGTTCATAATAGAATCTAATTATTTAAAAATTGCGAGTTTTTTATTTATTCCTTTGTATTCATCTAATTACCTATCTGCATACCAAATTTTAACTCTCTAGGTCATCTGGAACTGGGTTAGAGTTTTGGTCTATAGGTCAGTCAATGATTAAAATGAGGAATTTTGGACATTAATATCTAAATAACCGTTTGAGATAAGCTTATGAAATTTAGAACACATATGTATCTCGCAAGTCTCAATATATGAGCCAAATTTGATACGTTTATGTAAAATAGTTTTTGATTTATGAGGGGGTCAAAAGTGGCTCCAAATGGTTCGTGTAATATTACACACGGTGCGGCTCGCCAGTTCTGTTTCTTGAACTCGGCTTGACACGCTCCCGCGTGTCTAGATACGCGGGTGAAACCACGGAGTACATCTTTCAATAAAAGTATTCAGACGCCCCTGATGGTAAGTGACTGTCATCAAAGCGTTTTCAAATTAAAGATCGGTAATGATGAAATAAAATGTTTATTAATCCAAATATTACAGCCGTCTAGACTTTAATGCACGGTTCGGAAGGGTGCTATTGTTGAGAAGAGCCGGCAATAAACTCAGCAATTACTCTTTTCAAAACAAACTTAGAATTTATTACATAAGATGTTGACTGAGATAATCAAATCAAATCTTTTCATTAAATGTCAAAATTCCATATAATTTGTATGCACACAATAATAACTATTTTTTTTCTAATTTAAACATCTTGTATTCGATTCTAAAAACAAGTTTTAGTGAAACAATATTGTCACCGACATGTAAAGTGCTGCCTAAGCTGTTCGCATCCAGTGGTTTCCCGCGGGCCGCGACACTCACTGGGTATTATGAAATTAAATTAAATGTTTAATCTTCCAAATAGTCCTTCACAGACACTTATGAATATTTAGACTCTAATGCACGGTTCGGAAGGTTGCTTTTGCTGACTTACTCTTTTGAAATAGTATATTTCATTACAAGTGCGGAAAGGCTGTCATTGCAAAGAGTCCCGACAAATGTCTACCCGAGCCGAGGCGCAGCCGAAGGCGAGGGTTGACAGTCGGAACAAGTTGCAATGACGGTTCCGCAAGTGTACTGAACGACTATTTTTAATACAGTTGCGAAAAAATGAAGCAATTTAATAAAATAATAAAAACATAATAAACTCAACTAACTAATAATTTATTTCTTATAAAAGTTATAGTACACATGAAATTGATACATTGAAATTGGTACAGTTTTTTAAACTTACTGGGGAAGTTTTAGGTTGCATATTTACTGTTTGAGACAAACTATTATTAATTTCGTATGATTGTTCATGTATATTTGTCATACAATGTTTGTGCAATTATAGTGATTCCGGTAGTGTTAATTAAAAAAAAATAGGGTCGAAATTACTCATTTTGTGCAACAAACAACTAAACTCGCAAAGAAAATTTCTGGAAAATGGCGCCAACCGTAGAATATAAGCAGTTTTTTTTTCTTCACCCAAAGGGAACTATCCATACAGCTTAGTCTTCAGTATATTTTTTTTATTGATATGAAATTAAAATGAAATTTAATGAGATGAAATGAAATGAAACCTAACCTAACTCATTCAATGAAATCATTAAATCTGATATTGAAATAAATTAGTAGCTTCTTTTTAGAAATATACGTATTTGTATGAATCACAAAAACTCTTTAGTAAAAACTTCATGGTTGGTTTTTCTTTTTAATAGACATTATTTTGACAGTTGGGAAAGAGAACGCACTAGTTCGGTAAAGGTAAAAACAAGCACTAGTATGTAATAGCCCACATCCCGAACGCTATACGTCCCTGTAATACACCACTTTTTGAGCAACAGTATTTAAAAACAACTTACACCTATTACATTAAATAATCATATTAAATCTGTTTTTTCATTGACGAACAACAGTTAATTAGTTGAAGAATGAAAAGACGCTAAAAACGCGTGACCTGTATGTATCCGCAGGTAACATCTGTGGGCATCTTAAGATATCTTACGGTATCGGTCGGTGCCGACAGATGCTTGACGATAAAATCATATATAATAGCAATTCTTGTATACATATAATATAATCTGAATCTTGGAAACGGCTGCAACGATTTACATGAAATTTAGTATGCAGGGGGTTTCGGGGGTGATGAATCGATCCAGCTAGGTTTCACTTTTAGAAAACTCTTTATATTTATTGAACTATAAATATAGATCAATGGACTCGTTTTATTTGTAGAAGCAACTCTGGGTATAAAATTTTAAAAAATTATGGCGTCCGCAAAAAATAAACGATATTTTGAAATTTTAAAAAACCTAAAAAAATCGACCCAGAACCTAGAATCGTCAATTTTTGTTAAAAGCAAAGTCTTACATACAGCACTAGTAAAAACAGTTGTAAATTAAAGTAAATTTTGGTACTTAAAAGTTTTCGCAAAAATCTAAATTTGCCCATATCTTTCTGTCGTGTTGACTCAGGACCTTGATTTTTATACACCTAATAGGGACTATAGACCTCAGTATCTGGTATACGAATAGACCCGATTGTTCCTATCTACGAGTTACTATAAACAGTAAGCCTCTTATCTCAGGAATTTACAAGTTCTCGAAAATAGTAATTATTGTGTAGGTATAGAAAGTAAAGTTATTTATCAAATTTGGAAGACAAAAGAGCTTATAGATAAAAGAATTATACATTCCTTTATCTTCATTTGGTTGGATGGAGTTTTAGAATTGGAAATACAAGGAATGCAAGGAATAGTTTCATTAACTTGACGACATTTTATAGTTAGGTTCTAATTTAGATCGCTGAAGAAGTTGCCCTGAAGAAGTTGGAATCGGTGGTAGAGTCAATTGTAATGTTCATAAGTGCCTTACCAGAGCTTAAACTGAATGAATGAGCTTTGAATTTGAGAATATTCGAGAACAAGATAGGTACGTACGTAAGGTAATTATGATATGGTATTATAAGAACTGCAATGTTATTCTGTAAGAACGTTTGTGTATCTCGAAAGCTGAATGTCAGGTGAGATATCAATTTGGCATTCTGTAAGAACGTTTGTGTATCTCGAAAGCTGAATGTCAGGTGAGATATCAATTTGGCATTCTGTAAGAACGTTTGTGTATCTCGAAAGCTGAATGTCAGGTGAGATATCAATTTGGCATTCTGTAGACTTCGAATAACACTTCACTTCGCAAGTGCGTACCAAATGTTTATAGGATGAAGTTCGTGTGAGTTCGCTTTCGATGTGAGCTCGCTCACCTGAGTGAGACTCGACATCGAGTTTGAGTTTAAAAAAATAGCTTTGCTGTACTGGCCAAGGCCCAATCCTTAATAACTTTCATGGTCAACACAAGTTTCTAAGAATTGCTAAGTTTATTGGCGGCTCTTCTCAGTAAAAGCAACCTTCCGAGCATTAGAGTGACAATTCATAAGTACCTGTGAAGGCCTATATTCATTGTGTAGCATCTTTTGGGTCACTTTTTACCTGTTCACAGTTGGGTACAATGTAGTTGTTCAGCAGGCCACAGGTAACTGCACACTTCCTTCCGCTTCAAAGCTACCTGATCTCAGTGATTTGCTTTAGGTACATAAATAAGTATTTCCGAAGAAACGTGACTTTATAAAAGTAAATGCAGAGCGAAGCTAGGTCACCCTGAGCTGAGTCAGAAACAGGAACGTTAGGCTTAATTATTATGTAACCAAGTAGTATGAAACGTTTAAATAAGAAATAGTTACAAATAATGAGATAACCTACGCTAATTTAAGTATGTATTTACAAAAAAACAAGCAGTTTTTTTTAAAATTTATTTATCACAAAGTTATAAAATTTTTACAAAAATAATAATAACCGCAGTGCGGTTTGTCGACAGAATAGCCCCTGTTTTTTTATTTTAACATAATTTTTAACACTCGTACGTATCCAATAAAAAATACTAATTTACTAACACTTAAATACATATAACAGTTTTATCCTCTTCCTTTAACAAAAACTTTTTTATTCTGCTCTTAATCTGTACCCTAGATTTTGCTGCGTTAAACAAATCATATCAGTCATCTGGTTTCCATATTAGAAGCTTTCCTTAGTTTGGGATCAGATAGCCGTGTGTGAACAAATGTCCGAGGATATTTATTTGACTTAGTGTAGGAAAGGAAATAAGACTAACCTGGGTTTTCACCCATATAGAGAGAGAATTTAATAAATCTTTACATTTTAAAAAACCTTATCCAAAAACAAGCTTTTAGGAGTATACAAGATTGTATCGTCGCCAACACCAAAAGTGTGTGCTCTATTAGTTTGGAATCAAATGACCGAGAGTGAAGGATTCATCTTTATTAAATGATAATAATGATTTTCCTCTTCGATCAACAATAGCTATATCTATGATTTTCCTTGTTCAAACCTATTTTTAACCGGGCTTTATGTTTGGGTGGAATGTTACAATTGAATTTTAAACTAGTTCCACGCCATGATGTTGATCACAATACCAACTTATTAAACATAATTATAGTATTTATAACTATTTGTTAGCACTAACTTTGCGAGTGGTTGTAATTAATATTGTCCAGGCATGTTGGGGTAGACGTTCGACTTAGAGGGAAGGGAAAACCGCAGTCGAGTAGTGGTGAAGCAAGCGGGATTTTCAGCTTGTGTGGTGGGGTACCCACCCGGCTGGTGCGGCGGGGTACCCAGCTGGCGCGGCGAGATACCCGGCTGACGCAGCGGGGTACCCGACTGGTGCAGCGGGGCAACTGGCTGGCGAGGCGGGGTACCCGGCTGGTGCAGCGGGGCAACCGGCTGGCGAGGCGGGGTACCCGGCTGGTGAGGCGGGGTACCCGGCTGGCGCGGCGGGGTACCCGGCTGGTGCGGCGGGGTACCCAGTTGACGTAGTGAAGTTACCGTTTGGGATGATGTTCGGCACGGCTGGAATAAAATAAGAATTGTTATTAAAAATAAAATTGTCTCTAGGTGCACCGGTTTGGAAGAATGTACTCCGGCAAGAAACTCGGCAAAGTATTTTTTCTGCAGTAGATCAATAATTGTAATAATTCTAAGCATGTATGTTCTTCCTAGAGGTGCCGATAGATATTGTCATTTTATAAAGCTATTCATTGATTACACAAAATGTTGTAAATAAATAAATAAACTCACGTGTCGACTCGATGTACGTCGTCGTACGCACTGAAAAGGTAAAGAACACAACTTCATTAATAAGATTGAACTTGGTACCATACATGTATACAAATATCTCGACGGTACCATACATGTATACAAATATCTCGACGGTACCATACATGTATACAAATATCTCGACGGAGCCACGCTCAGTTATAATAATAATGATAATATTTTTTTCATTGACTATAAATTTTTTACCTTTTGATTTTAAATATTATTGTCTGTCGTAGTCGCAATAAAAGGTATAAATGTACATACCCTCGTGTACGTCGCTACGTCTTCCAGATCCCCTGCAGCAGAAGTATATGCACAGACAGATGAACAGGATCAATCCCCCCCCTCCGTAGTAGTAGGGTGTCTGTAAACACACACATTCGATATCGATCAAAAGATAAATATTTATATCAGATTGCCGGTATTTAAATAAGAAATATTTTCTTTTTCAAAATTTAGAAAAATACTAAATTAATAATAAAAAATACTGACGACTTTTAGAAATATCAACTGAAAACTAAAATAATAGCATAGTAACTATCAGTAGGACAAAACACTTTCCAGGAAGTCTTTGTAATTCGGTCTCGTTAGCATGAAAAAAAGCAATTCAAGCTTACAAAATTAGCATTGAGGTATTGGAGGCAAATGGGATTTGTTAATTTTTCAGATAAAAATTAGAGGTATTGGAGGCAAATGGGATTTGTTAATTTTTCAGATAAAAATTAGAGGTATTGGAGGAAAAGTTTCAGATAAACAGCAAGTTTTATCAAAAAAAAAATCGGACAAAAAAGACCAGGACATTATTTATACAAATAGTTTTTACACTTTTGTTTCCTAACAATCATCATTGTTAGAGTACTCGTAGCTATTCAAAAAGTAGAAATAGTTTTCCATAACATCACGAGCACGCCGTCTATGGGTAAACATAGGAATGGAACAAACTGCCGGCTTCCTTGTTTCCTAAGAGTTACAACTTGGATCTATTCAAGGTCAGAGTGAACAGGTATCTTCTAAGTTTCCGTGCTTCATCTTCGGCCACATCGTCGCTTACCAACAGGCGAGTTGGTGGTCAATCGTAAACTTATATGTTATAAAAAAAACCCGTAATACAAGTAAAAATATTGTGAAACAAATTGTACGATTCCGGGAATAACCCAAAAAAACCCAGCCCCTTTGATCAACATCTGTCTGCTTGCTTTTCAATTGTCCGCGTGACAAAGCTTGTATGCCTGCTCCGTTATCAAAGGTTTAAACGAAATACTACATCTATTTTGGGTTTATTATCATCATCAAGTTCAAGTGTGGCTTGGTAATCAACTGTTCCCGGAAGATTGGAGTTGGAAGTTAATTGACAACCTTATGCTTCGGCCGAAGTGTGACGAAGTTTTGGGCGAAGCCAAAGGTTTCAACAAGCTCCGAATAACTCCCATAATGTGATCTAATGAGTATATTTTAATGGTTAAAATTTCCGTAATTCCCAGATTTATAATGAGATATTAATTATTGTAATTATTTGTTACTTTTTTTATACCACTAGGTGGCAAACAAGCTTACGGCTCAGATTACGAGATATGTGTATTTATTTGACTAACTTTTTAAAAAGAGTTTATTTAATTATTGCAAACTACAGTAGACATTATAAATAAAAATACTTTTAGAGAAACTTCAACTGCATTAGCTTATATTAAACGGTTTAATATAAGCTAATTATTTTAAATTAAATTTAGGTTTAATTAAACCTTCGGTTTCGGCCAAAAATGGACTTTCTATCGAACACTATTGAGCAATTTTTGAGATATAACGCTATTATGAAATAAGCGATTGCAAAAATGACTTTGTTTTTCATAGTGTCTTTGAGAAATACAAACTTATATTTGCCACTGATCGTATAAACTTTTTACACTACAACATGCCACTTTGTACACTATAATTTTCCATTTTGTACACAATAATTTACCACTTTGTTTACAGAATATTATTGTTATAGATTAAAATGATAACTCACTCTGTGTGTTGTGGTGGTGATGGTGTGAGTGTGAGTGTGAATAGTGTGGCGCCGGTATGACATGTTGGTAAGTACAGTACAGTACAGTGCAGACACGTGTGATCCCGTCGACAGTCGACACTCAACTAATGATAGATGTTACCAACCGGAGAAGGAACTTATCTAAAAAATGGGAAAAGACCAAGCCATTGCTAATAATTTTGTTTACCTGCGACGGGTAGAGAGGGATGCAACATGAATGCTATCTATGCTAAAAAGTAAAACATCGGTATTTACGCACTATATCGATGTTTTGGAAAAAAATTAACACATACAAGAAAAAAGCTTGCACAAAATATAATAAAAATACTACTTTGTGATGTTTAAACTCATCTTTGCGCATTTTTTTAAAGTCGTGAGAACAATACTTAACTTGAATTGCTAGAAAATAGTTTCTATTGTTTTCTTATTGTTTTCCTGGGACATCTGTCCCTATTATAGCCAAGAGGGGATATAACCGAGAAAGTGAGCGAACAGCGTATACGCTAGACCTGAAAAAACATCGATCACATACCATCAAAACTCAATATTATTAAGAGGAAAGATTAGATTTTTTGTTCCTTTGTTTGTTTCTCCATTAGAGACCTACATTATCTCTGAGTATAATAGGCTATATTTTTATCCCGGGAAAAGATAAGATCCCATGGGACCGCGAGTAAAACCGCGGAGGACAGCTAGTCGTTCGCGATAAAGTGCGATGAATCGTCGATGTCAGTTGTTTCAGCATCGATATACAGGTTGTTTGGAAGGTGGGTGCAAAGCCTTAAAGGGGAGTTAATACAGACCATCTAGAACATTTTGAGCCATATTTGTCCTAACCAAAGTCTGATATTTATTTTTTTAGAGAACTTTTACGATTTTGGTACCAAAATCCCAAAATTTTCCAATTAAGGCCTAATAACGCAAAGATTGAGTGAAAATTTCAATTTTTTTTAATTTACTTTATTGGCCTAATGTGTGTTTATCGGTATGAAATCATTTTGAAGCACCGTATTTACTAAAAAAATAACTTTCAGACTATTTAAAATAAAAAGAAAAAAAAATTAATTTTAATTGACATTTAAAAAATAAATAAAATAGCTACAGGTGTTCAAATAATTTTAAAAACATGCTGAGTTATTGCTCTTTTTTTAAAGGTATCATTTACTTAGATAGCTTTACAATTTTTGAAGTTAGGGTGCCTGAACCAGTTAAAGTCGATTTTAAGGAGTAAAAAAAAAGACAGTTTTTGATTTGATTTTTTAATTTTGATGTTCAAAATGGCTTCCGCCACAGCGTATACATTTACGACAGCGATATCTAACTTCTGTCGTGGTGATTTTAAGCTGCATTTCTTCTTTCATTGTTCTGAAAGCTGCTTCTATTCTTTGAATTAGTTCTTCTCTTGTTGAAATCTCAGTTGTGTATACGAGCTCCTTTGCCCGTCCCCAGACAAAAAAATCTAACGGCGTCAGGTCGGGCGATCGCGCGGGCCAAGGAATGGGCCCATCTCTACCTATCCAGCTGCCTGGAAAACAGTTATCAAGATGTTCTCTGACAATCAATGTCCAATGAGATGGACATCCATCTTGTTGGAAAATTATTGGCCTGTCCGTATTTAAAATGGGTACTTCCGCATCATCCAGGAGTGTTGGGAGATCGTTTTGTAGAAAATTCAGATAATTTTCACCGTTTAAATTATCTGGTAAAATGTGGGGCCCAATCAACGTCCGTCCAATTACTCCAGCCCATACATTAACGGAGAATTTTGCTTGGAAAGACACCTGAAACAAAAATTAATTCTAATTAAAGTGTTCTTTGAAGATGTGTTGAACATCTGGACTTAAATTAATAAACATTAATTTGTATACCTGTTTTTTCCAATGCGGATTGTTGTCCTTGTCAGCCCATTCATGTAAATTATGGAAATTCGTGATTCCTTCTCTAGAAAATTTCATTCCGTAATTCAGTCCAGAAATTATATGAGTCATAGCCATTTTATTTGGTCTCTATTATGACTACACGGTTCAAAGGAATGTGGCTCATCAGTACCATATAAATAAAGACGTTAATTGAAATTACGAAATAAATATTAAGGCTGGGGTTTTGCTCGTCTTAAAGACATCATCAAAGTATTCATTTATACTTTTAGAAAAGTATGTCTTCTTAAGCCCTCGCCACAGACCCTCGCACTTCGGTCGGGGCTGCCATACAACAAGCATAGTGTGATTTTGAAATGAGTTTTATGTTGCCAGGAGTTTCAATTGTACCTTTCAATATAGTAGTATTAGTAGTGATTTTGACATATTTTCTGGTTCTTTGGCCTCCGCTAAGCGTTTGGTAAACAAAATAATTTTGTAATTACTCAATTTATGTATTTTTCGTGTACTGTTTTGCTTTTAATTTAGTTTCCTTTTTCCTCAGTTAGATGTATATTTGTAAGGCTAACTTGTGAGTTCCTTTTTGATGTATTCACATCTAGTAGGCTACAGTAAACTTGTTTTAAGTTTGTTTTTATAAAATTTATAAACCAAAAATTATTGTATCCAGTTTTGTGAATCAATAAAAAAAATACGTACGTGTCCCCCTGTCCTTTGTTTATAATATGTCTTCTGTCTTGGTTTATACAGACAAAAATATTTTTTAATCTCGTTTTTTAAATCGGGGATTATCAGAGTATAGAAAAGACACGACATTGCGATAAACAATTCGAGAAAGAAATCACAGGAAATAAACACATGAATTGAGAACCTGTCGCTTGTTTCGAATTCTATGAAAGCAATTTCGTGGAAAGTAAGTGATTAACAATTAACATAATAAGATAAGGATCTATTTGGAGATAAGAAAATTAGTTAATTACTAAATATTGTATGGTAGGATCATTAGTAGTGCATACAGACGCAGCTGTTCATGAATTGATTTAGTAAAGGAATATTTCTAAGAATTACGTAAAATACAATATGAGTAACACTTTCTTAGAAATTAGTTAATTACTAGATATTGTATGGTAGGATCATTAGTAGTGCATACAGACGCAGTTGTTCATGAATTGATTTAGTAAAGGAATATTTCTAAGAATTACGTAAAATACAATATGAGTAACACTTTCTTAGAAATTCAACCAATAAAAGTTCAACAAGCAGCCTTTTTTTAAATTCTGGATAAGCTTGTGTTTGACCACAATCTCACCATGGTAAGTGATGATGTGGCGAAGGTGGTAAGCACACAAAGCCTAGATGGGAACTGCCTGTAGTGCCAAACGCGTTTTTTTTAATTTTACGAGTGTCGGTTGAGGAATGCGTCCTGTAGAGGAGATCAACCGAATAGCTGAGCAGACATACGATAGCATTTTTGCCGAAGCTGAAACGGAGACGAGCGAACGGACCAAGCGAGCGAAGCGTTTGGTTAAATATCAAGCTAATATTCTAGTTGTTACTGTCCCGGCAGACCTTGTTCTGCTCTATTTCTCTAAAACAAAGTCACATAGATTTATTTATATTAATAGCTGCCCCGACAGATTTCGTTCTGTTGAGGGAACTCATTATATTATTTTTATTAATGACATGCAACCTCTAATCAACTTGAAGGCATACCAAAGATAATCCTAACGCGCCTTTGTTTTGATTGACGTCAGCTGGAGACAGAGTGGTTTGTATGGGAAAACAAAATTGTTATTTTTACTTTTTTTTCTCTCCGTAAGAACTTTCCTCGGAGTTCATCATGTGTTCCGGCGCTCGACAACCAGCTTTACACAACAAAAATGAAATCAGCCAAATCGATTCAGCCGTTCTTTAGTTTTGCGCTTAGCAACACATTTAGTATATTTATATAGATATCGTCATATTTTTCTATTTTTGATTTAATTTTTGATGAATAAATATATTTTGTTTCCTTCTTTCAACTTACCTCATCACGCACGCGCATCAAACTAAAAGTGGGCTAAGCAGTCCACGCCCCAGTCGCCCCAGTCGCCCCAGTAGCTCGCGTTAACTCAGTACACGCACATGCAGTGAGACCAGACCTAGTCGTCTAAACTAATATTATAAAGAGGAAATATTACATTTTTGTTTCTTACAATTTAACACAAAAACTGCTGGACCGATTTGAAATTCTTTTACCATTAGAAAGCTACATTATCCCTGATTAACAAAGACTATATTTTTACCCCGGGAAAAGATTGGATCCCACGGGCGAAACCGCGGAGTACACTAATATTATAAAGAGGAATGATTTGTATTTTTGTATGTAACGAATAAACATCAAAACTACTGGACCTACTTTAAAAATTCTTTCACCATTAGAATGCTACACTATCCCTGAGTAGAAGCAGAATAAATAAATAAGTAACACAGGCTATATTTTTATCCCGGGTAAGATAAGACAGCACGGGAGCGCGGGTGACACCGCGGAGGATGGTGCACGTGGACCATCGATTTACGTGGACTAAGGACTTGCTTTGCATTTGGCAATATTTTTCGAATCACTAATGGGGGGCAGCTGCCCTTCTCAGCCCTCCTAAGAAAAAAGCGTTATGCCCCCAGACGACTGATTGCTTTGAGAAAATGATACAAAACAAAACGTTTATAACGGGGGTCCCTCGACTGCACAATTTCTTTTTGTATAAAAAGTCAAAGTCATTGTCAAGAAAGATACCCAATTCTGTGAACTTAACTCTATTTGACCTCAGTTGTAGGTTGATTCCAGTTTGCATGACTACATAATGTCTAATGTTATAAAAAAAACCTGCCGCGTCTGTTCGTGATAAACTATTAAACGGATGGATGCGGTTTTCAGCAATGAACGGAGTGATTCATGTAGAAGGTTTAGATGTATAATTCATTAAAGGTTTTGTACAAGCTACACTTAAATTTATTTATTATCTAACTAAGTACATACTCGTACTATGAAAGGTTTAAATTTGTAAGAAATAGTTACAAATAATGAGATAACCTACTCTATTAGACTTAGTTATAATATGTAGATACAGAATAAACTGGGCTAAAATATAGAGAGAATTTATCAATCTTTACATTTTATATACAAGATTACATTTATAAATTTACCAAAAACAAGCTTTTTTTGAGCATACAAGAATGGGATCAAATAATCGTGGCCTTTAATCCCATTAAATTTTAACTTTGGTAGATGCGAAAAAAAATTGTAAATTAATTATTATGATAATTATGATTTTCATTGTACAAACCGTTCACATAAGTCAAAGTCAAAACCATTTATTCAGTTTAGGCCCTAGAAGGGCACTTATGAAGGTCGAATTACAGAAGTTACCACCGGTTCGGAAGTCAGCCTTCAACTGAGAAGAACCGGCAAGAAACTCAGCAAGGTTACATTTTTTAAATATTTTTGGACCATCTAACTATATTGGCTTTTTTTTTCAAATGTTTAACAATTTTATTCTTAAACTAATACAAAAATACATAAAAAATTAACCCGCATTAGTTACCTACATAGTTAACTAAAACAAAACAAAAAAAATACCAAGATAATAAAAGCGTAGGTATAAAAAAAATAATTAAAAATGGTAATTAACAATAAAAAACAATGTGTAAGTACTTGTACAGAGTGCAGCTACCTCCAGACATCTTTATCCTCAATATAATGGGCTACCTTATAATAAGCTTTTTCTTTAAAAACTTTTTTTATGTACGATTTGAATCTAGAATCAGTCATCTTGGTAACAGATGCTGGTAATTTATTATAAAAGCGAACACTGTTCCCAAGAAATGACTTTTTAACTCTAGCTAATCTAAAATACGGAACAACTAATTTATCTTTTTGTCTTGTATTGAAATTATGAATCTCTACATTTGATTTATACAAGTCTACATTTTTTCGTATGAACATTATATTTTCATATATATTTAGTGAAGGTTCCTTTAATGATTCACGTGGACCCATACTGTAGATTGCACGAATGGCTCTTTTTTGTAATACAAAGATTGTTTCAATATCTGCAGCAGCTCCCCACAGTAAAACGCAATACGATAAAAGACTATGGAAATAAACTAATCTGGCCGTCTCAACATTCGTCAATTGTCTGATTTTTCTAACAGCAAATACAGCAGAACTCAATTTACTAGCTAAAGATTGTACATGAGAACCCCATTGTAGTTTATTATCAAGTGTTATACCCAAAAATACAGTTTTGTCAACTAGTCCCAGGCTGCTGTCATCTATTAATACCCTACTGTCTACTTGCGCTACGTTTGGAAGAGAGAATCTTAAACATTTTGTTTTCTTAGAGTTTAATAAAAGATTATTTACAGCAAACCATTTAGAAACTATTGATAAGGTATCATTTACTCTAGTAAGTTCTTTATCTTTTCTATCTACTTTAAAAATGAATGAGGTATCGTCAACAAACAAGACTACATCTGAGAGACCATTTACGACCGGTGGTAAATCATTAATATATACTAGAAATAGAAATGGCCCAAGAATTGAACCTTGAGGTACCCCCATTTTGACTAAAGAACCGTTGGACGTTGTACCTTCAACTCGTACCTTTTGTTGGCGATTAGTTAAATAAGACAAAACAAGTTCATGAGCAGTTCCACGAATACCATAATAATTAAGCTTTAGAAGCAGAGTACGGTGGTCGACGCAGTCAAACGCCTTTGATAGATCACAAAAGATGCCTATGGCATCCTGTGAATTTTCCCAGGCTTCATAGATGTGCTTCAATAATTTTGCTGCCGCATCTGATGTAGATCTCCCCTTCGTGAAACCGAACTGATGACCATGCAGTATCTCACAACTATTGAAATGACCTAACATTTGATTAAGCAACAGTTTTTCAAAGATTTTACTAAGTGCAGGAAGCACAGATACCGGTCTATAATCAGAAGGATTATCTTTACAGCCTGATTTAAATATTGGCACTATTTTACTATACTTCATTAGGTCAGGAAAAGAACCCTGATCAATACATTCATTGAAAATATCCGATAAAATAGGGGCAATTACTGTTATTATTGATTTTAAAATCGTCACTGACAATCCCCATAAGTCTTCTGTATTTTTTAAATTAAGGCAGTTAAATAATTTTAAGATATCACTAGAAGTGACGTGACTAAATTTAAAACTGGGAAAAGATTTTTTAATATGCTGCTCAAGTAGTGCTTCAGCCACGCCGGGACACGAGTTAAGGCTTTTAGTGGTTTCCCCTGGTATACTTGTGAAGAAATCTTCAAAAGCAGTGGCTACTTCCAACTTATCTGACACAATTTTATCATTAATTTTTAACGTGACCTGCTCGTTTTTCTTGTAAATTTTACCAAATTCCGTATTTATGACATTCCAAACTGCCTTGATTTTATTGGTAGCTTTACCTATTTTGTTACTTAAGTAAATTGATTTTGCCCGATGACATACTAATTTAAATAATTTTGAAAAAATTCTAACATTATATATGGAACGCCTCGTCACGAGTGAATGATCTTAAATGATAAAGTTCATACAACTTATCTCTGCTTTTTCGAATTCCTTTAGTGGCCCAATCGCTAAACTCTAGTTTAATGTTTACCTTCACTTTTTTGATGGGACAGGTTTTATTTAGTTCATCGCAAATACTAGTTAATAGATTTCCATATAAAACATTGGGCTCATTACTATTTTTTGTCTTACAGTTTAGTCTGAACTCTAAGTTATTTTTTAAGTTATCTAATCGCACCTTTGTAATAGGTCGAATTTCCTTTATTTTCTTAGAAACATTTAGTTCATAGGGTAATTTGACTATTTGAGCCATATGATCAGAGCGAACACCACTTATAATTGATTTACCTAATATACTGCTATTAGTTATTATATTATCTATGCAAGTAGACGAAGTGGGCGTTGACCGTGTTGGCTCATTGAACAGCAAATCTAAGTTAAATGATTTTAATAAAGCAATAAAGTTACATTTTTCATTTGAGTTGGTTAGAATATCAATATTAAAATCTCCGCATAAAACTATCGATTTCTGAGAATTAAATAATTTGTGAAGAATATTTTCCATTATATTGGAGAAAAGTGTAAAATTGGATGCTGGAGGTCTATACACACAAACAATTATATAGCTATCCAACTCTGCACAAGACACCTCACAAACGCGCTCAACCGAGAGACTACAAATATCTTTCCGTAAATTTAATATTATTATTCAAAAGAATAATTGAGCCATACATAGTCCTTGGTATATAACTGGACCTCAGCTGGACCGTAGTATGCTTGGGTCGAATCTTATACACCATGGTGTTGATCACAATACAAACTTAAACATTATTATAGTATTTATAACAATTTGTCAGCACTAATTAATATTATCTCGGCAAATTGGGGTAGACGTTCGACTTCGAGGAGAGACCGCAGTCGAGTAGCGGAGTGGTGAAGCAGGCGGGGTTTTCAGCCTGCGTGGTGGGGTACTCGGCTGGCGCGGCGGAGTACCCTTCTGGTGCGGCGGGATACCCGGCTGGCACGGCGGGGTATCCGGCTGGCGACGAGGCGGGGTACCCGGCTGGTGCAGCGGGGCAACCGGCTGGCGAGGCGGGATACCCGGCTGGCACGGCGGGGTATCCGGCTGGTGACGAGGCGGGGTACCCGGCTGGTGCAGCGGGGCAACCGGCTGGCGAGGCGGGATACCCGGCTGGCACGGCGGGGTATCCGGCTGGCGACGAGGCGGGGTACCCGGCTGGTGCAGCGGGGTACCCGGCTGGTGCAGCGGGGCAACCGGCTGGCGTAGTGAAGTTATCGTGTGGGATGATGTTCGGCACGGCTGGAATAAAATAAGAATCGTTACTTAGGTAGACCGAGGGTCAGTGGCTGAACGTTCAGTCACACCATGAGGCCAGGAATGTACGTCAGATTTGTTTCCTGATTGTCTGATCAGACTGTCAAGTGGATGTCCGTGGCTGAATTCAAAACTATGAGGAAAATAAAATAAATTATCATCTGTTACAAATCCGATTATGAAAAGAGCTTACTTATAAACTGTATCGTGCAAAAAAAATGCTTTGCTTTTTTCTGCAGTAGATCAATAATTGTAATAATTCTAAGAATGTATGTTCTTCCTAGAGGTGCCGATAGATATTGTCATTTTATAAAGCTATTCATTGATTACACAAAATGTTGTAAATAAATAAATAAACTCACGTGTCGACTCGATGTACGTCGTCGTACGCACTGAAAAGGTAAAGAACACAACTTCATTAATAAGATTGAACTTGGTACCATACATGTATACAAATATCTCGACGGTACCATACATGTATACAAATATCTCGACGGAGCCACACTCAGTTATGATAATATTTATTGGCTATTCTTTTTACATTTTGAAAGCACCGAAAGTTCAAATTCAATGTAAGGACTGTCGTCGCAATAAAAGGTACTAATTTACATACCCTCTTGTACGGCGTCTCTACCTCTTCCAGGTCTGCAGCAGCAGAAGTATATGCACAGGCAGATGAACAGGAACAATGCCCCCCCTCCGACTACGGAGTACCACCCTACTACTAAGTAGGGTGACTGTAAACACACACATTCGATATCGATCAAAAGATAAATATTTGTATCAGATTGCCGATTGGTACGGTATTTGAATTAAAAATATATTATTTTTCAAAGAATTTAGAAAAAATAAAAATTATTAATAAATAATTACTGACAACGTTTAGAAATATCAACTGAAAACTAAAATAATAGAATAGTGACTTTCATAGGGACAGTAGAACTTCCAGGAAGTTTTTATGGTTCGGTCGTGTTAGCATGAAAACAGAAACAATTCAAGCTTACAAAAACGTATTGGTACCTACGTACAAATGTGATTTGTGCATTTTTCAGCCAAACAGTAAGACAAAAATGATAGACCATGCATCACATTATTTATACAAATTGTTTTTACACATTAGTTTCCTAACAATCATCATTTCTAGAGTATAGAATTAGGTTTAATTAGCTTATATAAAATCTTCAGTTTCGGCCAAAAATCGACCTTCGATAGAACACTATTGAATAGTTTTTGAGGTAAAACGCTATTATAAGCGATTGCAAAAATAACTTTGTTTTTCATAGTGTTTGAGAATTACAAAAATAAATTTGCCACTGATGATATAAACTTTGTACACTATAATTTGCCACTTTGTTTACACAATATTATTGTTATAGATTAAAATGATAACTCACTCTGTGTGTTGTGGTGGTGATGGTGTGAGTGTGAGTGTGAATAGTGTGGCGCCGGTATGACATGTTGGTAAGTACAGTACAGTACAGTGCAGACACGTGTGATCCCGTCGACAGTCGACACTCAACTATTACTTTGACTCAACTAACGAACGCAGCATCACCGGAGAAGAAAAAATAGATGGTACTGATCGAACACAAAATGGGAAAAGTGCTAATAATTTTGTTTACCTGCGACGGGTAGAGAGGGATCGGGTAAGAGGGATGCAACATCGCTTATAAAAACAACAATCCTAGGTATATGCTAAAAATTAAAACGTTTGGAAAAAAAATAACACTTACAAGTATGCAGATGTTTTTATTAAAAGAGTTACAGGTGATGTCAGGAAACATTAAATGCATCTTGCATCTGAAATAGCTTCTACAAAATATAATAAAAATATTATTTATTGAAGTTCAAACTCAACTTTGCGCAATTTTTTCGTGAAAACGATACTTAAAAAAAATAGAAATAGTAACACCTAGAAAAGTTTCAGTCAATCCAATAAACTACAAAAACATAGAAATATAACTTACAAATAGTTAGATACATTTAAAAAAGTAATGTCTCATTTGGATACAATAAATTGTTGAATAAATACTTACACAAACGCAATTTAAACGCAAGGTATTTACCTATGTCTGTTTTTAATTAAAACAAATGATTTCGATTGGTGGCGACTGGCGGACCGAAGAGAACGAAATATATAAAAACTTAATAACCGAGAATGCGAGCGAGCAGCGTATACGCTACACTTGAAAATAAATCGATCCCATACCATCTAAACTTATAATCTTATCTACTAATATTATAAATGTGAAAGGATGGATGGATGGATGTATGTTTGTTACTCATTTACGCCAGAACGGCTGAATGGATCTGGATGAAATTTGGCATGGAGATAGATTATAGCCTGGAATAGCACATAGGCTACCGCGCGAAACAGCTAGTAATATTATAATTAGATTTTTTGTTTGTTTGTTACAATTTAAACTCAACTGGAGCGATTTGAAAAATTCTTTCACCATTAGAAAGCTACATTATCCCTGATGAACATACGCTATAGAAAAGATAAGATCCCACGGGAACGCGGGTGAAACCGCGGGGAACAGCTAGTCGATCATAAAGTGCGATGAATCGTAGATATTAGTTGTTTCAACATCGATACATCATTTGCATCCCTAACGACGGGACGCTTACCATACATTGTATTCCGTAATTCAGTCCGTAGGTACCTTTACTAGGAGTCATAAAACCTTTAAGCGAAATAATTATATTGTATAAAAAAAATCGCACACCGAGGGTTCCGTACAAAATTATAGTTCGTTCATCACGGTAATGAAGTCTTGAGGATTTTATTCAATTTTTTTCGATTACATTGTGTATTTAAAAAAACTTACGGTTTTCGGATTTATTCCTTTACTTGTGCTGCATGACATTGCTTCTTGCCAAATTTCATGATTCAACGGAACTTCAACTTTCATGAGGTCAACGGAAAGAACCCAATAGATTGTGATTCCATTGAGAGCGTCCAAATATACGTTTTTTGCAGCATAAACGGCCGCATCTTTTTTTTACGTGAACTTAGAAGTTTGTTTTTTTCACAGGTTCAAGGGACTGTAGATCTGAGTATATCGTTTTAATTTCAACTCGATACCCGATCGATACGCTTTCCCGAGATAAAGGGTCTTGACAGACAGACAGACAGACAGACGGACGGACAACAAAGTGATACTAAAAGGATTCCATGTTTTTTTTTGCCGTACGGAACGCTAAAAACCAAAGAAAATTGAAATAAAAAATAGTTTCAAAATATGTTCGCGCATATTTTATGAACCGCAATTGTAGTCAATTAAACACAAAAACTACTGAATATAAGCTTGATAATTGAACGAGCGAGCGAAACGTCTCCGTTTCAGCATTGTATTAGTCGCTACGGCTGAATATCATTCAGGCTAGAAAGTGACTCCTCTTGTATTTTACGTGATTCTAACAAATATTCCATTATTAAATCAATTCTCGTAAAATTAAAAAAAACGCATTGTATTAGTCGCTACGGCTGAATATCATTCAGGCTAGAAAGTGACTCCTCTTGTATTTTACGTGATTCTAAGAAATATTCCATTATTAAATCAATTCTCGTAAAATTAAAAAAAACGCATTGTATTAGTCGCTACGGCTGAATATCATTCAGGCTAGAAAGTGACTCCTCTTGTATTTTACGTGATTCTAAGAAATATTCCATTATTAAATCAATTCTCGTAAAATTAAAAAAAACGCATTGTATTAGTCGCTACGGCTGAATATCATTCAGGCTAGAAAGTGACTCCTCTTGTATTTTACGTGATTCTAAGAAATATTCCATTATTAAATCAATTCTCGTAAAATTAAAAAAAAACGCATTGTATTAGTCGCTACGGCTGAATATCATTCAGGCTAGAAAGTGACTCCTCTTGTATTTTACGTGATTCTAAGAAATATTCCATTATTAAATCAATTCTCGTAAAATTAAAAAAAACGCATTGTATTAGTCGCTACGGCTGAATATCATTCAGGCTAGAAAGTGACTCCTCTTGTATTTTACGTGATTCTAAGAAATATTCCATTATTAAATCAATTCTCGTAAAATTAAAAAAAACGCATTGTATTAGTCGCTACGGCTGAATATCATTCAGGCTAGAAAGTGACTCCTCTTGTATTTTACGTGATTCTAAGAAATATTCCATTATTAAATCAATTCTCGTAAAATTAAAAAAAACGCATTGTATTAGTCGCTACGGCTGAATATCATTCAGGCTAGAAAGTGACTCCTCTTGTATTTTACGTGATTCTAAGAAATATTCCATTATTAAATCAATTCTCGTAAAATTAAAAAAAACGCATTGTATTAGTCGCTACGGCTGAATATCATTCAGGCTAGAAAGTGACTCCTCTTGTATTTTACGTGATTCTAAGAAATATTCCATTATTAAATCAATTCTCGTAAAATTAAAAAAAACGCATTGTATTAGTCGCTACGGCTGAATATCATTCAGGCTAGAAAGTGACTCCTCTTGTATTTTACGTGATTCTAAGAAATATTCCATTATTAAATCAATTCTCGTAAAATTAAAAAAAACGCATTGTATTAGTCGCTACGGCTGAATATCATTCAGGCTAGAAAGTGACTCCTCTTGTATTTTACGTGATTCTAAGAAATATTCCATTATTAAATCAATTCTCGTAAAATTAAAAAAAACGCATTGTATTAGTCGCTACGGCTGAATATCATTCAGGCTAGAAAGTGACTCCTCTTGTATTTTACGTGATTCTAAGAAATATTCCATTATTAAATCAATTCTCGTAAAATTAAAAAAAACGCATTGTATTAGTCGCTACGGCTGAATATCATTCAGGCTAGAAAGTGACTCCTCTTGTATTTTACGTGATTCTAAGAAATATTCCATTATTAAATCAATTCTCGTAAAATTAAAAAAAACGCATTGTATTAGTCGCTACGGCTGAATATCATTCAGGCTAGAAAGTGACTCCTCTTGTATTTTACGTGATTCTAAGAAATATTCCATTATTAAATCAATTCTTGAAAAATTTGGTTCACTAACAGCTGCGTCTGTCGATCTTCATTTAATCCTTTTCCTACTAATGATCCTACCATAAAACAGTGTTTAACTAATTTTCTTATGTCTAAATAGATTTCCTTATCTTATTCTGTTAATTGTTAATCACTTACTTGCCACGAAATTACTTGTAACAGGTTCTCAATTCATTTGTTTAATATTCTTTACCTGTGAATTCTTTCGCTAATTGTTGTCGGGGCTTATCCATTCACTAATCTTCCTCATAAAAAAATGAAACCGCGCGGAACAGCTAGTTATAACATAGTAAAGGTTTCAAAAAATATTTTACATCTCGGAAAGAGTATTTTTGCTCTTCGATATCTGAGTGTAAAAGCCGTTTTTATCCTCTAGAGGATAAAGTAAATAGAACATCGTGTGCACTACGTTTGTGAATTCAAATCATCATTAAACCTACTTACTTCTCCCTCCATGGTGCCGAATTTATCATACATCAAAGTCAAAGCCAAAGTGAAAACTATTTATTCAGTTTAGGCCCTAGAAGGGCACTTATGAAGGTCGAATTCAGAAGTTACCACCGGTTCGGAAGTCAGCCTTCAACTGAGGAGAACCAGCAAGAAACTCAGCAAGGTTACATTTTGTAAATATTTTTGGACCATCTGAGTTTATTGGCTTTTTTTCAAATATTTAACAATTTTATTCACTAATACAAAAAATACATAAAACATATAATTTTGACAAATTAAAAAATGAAATTAAAGAATCACTTGGACTAAAAAACTCAGACTCGGAACCTTCTTGGTGTACTTTTTTTAATTTGCTTTGCGCGCGCCATTTTCATTTTTTTTGCATTTAGTCATTTCCTCGCTGAGGTGGGATGAAAAATTACGTGTTGCACTCGAGTGCAAAGATTTTTCACCTCGTGCTCTTTTGATTCCCTCGCTTACGCTCAGGATTCTAATTTTTTATTTTATTTTAGAATCCTTCGCTTGCTCGGTCATCAAAATTATGCACGCGGTTAATAAACAACTTTCCACTCTTGTATAACAAATAACTATTTTTATTTCCTAATTTGTCCCCCGAAAACCACACTATTTTTGTTGTATGGCAGCCCCGAAGTGCGAGGGCTTAAAGGGACATACTTTTGAATATGTATATGGATACCTGTATGTATTTAAGACGAGCGAGACCCCACCCCTAAATATTTATTTCGTAATTTTAATAAACGTCTTTATTTATAATATGGTTCTGCTGAGCCACATTCCTTTGAGCCGTGTAGTCATAAAAAAGACCAAATAAAATGGCTATGACTCATAATTTCCGGACTGGATTACGGAATTAAATGTTGAGGTAAGCGTCCCGTCACGCGTCTTTAGGGATGCTAACAATATGTATATCGATGTTGAAACTAACATCGACGATTCATCGCACTTTATGAACGACTAGCCGTCCCCCGCGGGATCTTATCTTTTCCCGGGATCAAAATAATATAGTATATTATAATATGTATATTATTTGTATTGATGAGAACTTTATATCTAGATGGGTTAATTGTGACTGTCATTAGGGGTCTGATGATGAAGGCGAAGGACAGTCAAAGGTTTCGTCAAACGTTTTAGAGTAGCTACCTTGTGTTTGGACTTAATTCATTCCTATTGATGAGAACTTTGCACCCATATGGGTTATAAGTGCCATTACAGGTCTGATGATGGAGACCATAGACAGTCGAGGGAATTTCTCATCGATTTACAGTAGTTACCTTTTGTTGGGCTTACTTCATACGGTTCAATATGCCAAAATGTTCAGTTCGTAAAAAAATAATACCTAATTAAGATCCTTGTTAGGTATACTCATGACTAAAAATCGAAAAATAAAATAATTTTTAACAAAAAAAACCGACTTCAAAAATAAACTAAAAAAAGTAAAAAATAAATTTACTTAGCACAAAGTAATTCATATTTTGATTTAGTTAATCAGAGTAACCTATTCAAATTATTATTCTTTAAATATCTATTGATCTGTTTGAAGTCGGTGCCAAAACCAAAAATACAATGAAAGAAATACATAATAAGATTATCTACTTAGTAAATACTGGTAAATAGGGTTAAAATAAAAACGAAAGATAATCCACACGCGCTCACGCATTCCGTTGCACGCAGAGGGTGGCGGGGGCGGACGTACGAAGCCTATCAAACCTATTAGGCTTGGCACCGACTTCAAACAGATTGATAGATATTTATAGAATAGGTTACTCTGATTAACTAAATCAAAATACGAATTACTTTGTGCTAAGTAAATTTATTTTCTCCTTTAGTTTATTTTTGAAGTCGGTTTTTTTTTGTTAAAAATTATTGAGTTAATCGTAACAAAAATAAACAAATCTTTCCTCTTTATAATATAAGTTTAGTTAGACGGTTGTTTTTGTATTTTATTAGATTGACTGATGACTGACCATTTCCTATGTGTTTATATTTCTAGTTATTAATGTATTGTTTTCACGAAAACTTAAAAATAGTGCGCAAAGTTGAGTTTGAACTTCACAAAATAATATTTTTATTATATATTGTACAAGCTATTTGCATTTTTTCCTATCATCCCCAGTAACAGTTTTAATTAAAAATAAATATCATACTTTTATGTGTTAATTTTTTTCCAAACATCGATTTATTGTGCGTAAGTAAACACCGATGTTTTACTTTTGATAGCATTGTTGTTTTTATGAGCGATGTTGCATCTCTCTCTACCCGTCCCAGGTAAACACATTTATCAGCACTGGATTGGTCTATCCCATTTTGCATTAGATGGTAGCATCTCTCAGTATATAAAAGGTACTCTGTGGTAGCATATATCATTAGTTGAGTGTCGACTGTCGACGGGATCACACGTGTCTGCACTGTACTGTACTGTACTTACCAACATGTCATACCGGCGCCACACTATTCACACTCACACTCACACCATCACCACCACAACACACAGAGTGAGTTATCATTTTAATCTATAACAATAATATTGTGTATACAAAGTGTCAAGGTATTTAGTGGCAAATATAAGTTTGTATTTCTCAAAGTTCAAAAAAACAAAGTTGTTTTTGCAATCGTTTATTTCAAAATAGCGTTGTATCTCAAAAACGACTCAATAGCACAGTATAAAGATATACAGTATGGAAACTCCCTACAAACGTTCGAAACGGCTCTCTCACACAAACATGCGCATCTACGAGACCTCTAAGGGGGTTTCGCGGTGCTGTCAGTAGCGAGCAGTAGCGAGTGCCGCGTCAAGGCGAGTGGTCACGTACAAGTTTATTTCCGCGATATTTTTAAAAATGCCACGAGCGTATTGCGTAGTATACGGCTGTTTGAACTCTGCTTCAACAAAACCGGAGGTATTGTTTTTAGGAGTCCGTACCCAAAGGGTAAAAACGGGACCCTATTACTAAGACTTCGCTGTCAGTCTGTCTGTCTGTCACCAGGCTGTATCTCAAGAACCGCGATAGCTAGACAGTTGAAATTTTCATAAATCCAAGATGGCGGCTGCAAGAAATTATCAACTTTTTCGTCATGGGTGTCGTTTTCATGGTTTTCGAGGGTGTTGAAGCCAATATTGGTGTCAAAATGTAAATCCAAGATGGCGGCTGCAAGAAATTATCAACTTTTTCGTCATGGGTGTCGTTTTCATGGTTTTCGAGGGTGTTGAAGCCGATAGTGCTGTCAAAATGTAAATCCAAGATGGCGGCTGCAGGAAATTATCAACTTTTTCGTCATGGGTGTCGTTTTCATGGTTTTCGAGGGTGTTGAAGCCGATATTGGTGTCAAAATGTAAATCCAAGATGGCGGCTGCAAGAAATTATCAACTTTTTCGTCATGGGTGTCGTTTTCATGGTTTTCGAGGGTGTTGAAGCCGATAGTGCTGTCAAAATGTAAATCCAAGATGGCGGCAGCAAGAAATTATCAACTTTTTCGTCATGGGTATCGTTTTCATGGTTTTCGAGGGTGTTGAAGCCGATATTGGTGTCAAAATGTAAATCTAAGACGGCGGCTGCAAGAAATTATCAACATTTTCGTCATGGGTGTCGTTTTCATGGTTTTCGAGGGTGTTGAAGCCGATATTGGTGTCAAAATGTAAATCCAAGATGGCGGCTGCAAGAAATTATCAACTTTTTCGTCATGGGTGTCGTTTTCATGGTTTTTGAGGGTGTTGAAGCCGATAGTGCTGTCAAAATGTAAATCCAAGATGGCGGCTGCAAGAAATTATCAACTTTTTTGTCATTTTTGGTGTTAAAACGCGGTACGGTTCAACCGCGGCTCGCGTACACTCCCGCCAAAACTTGTAAAAGATTATACAATAATGATAAGTTTGTGACCTACAAAAAAAACAAAGATCTACAAGTTGTGTTTTAATATTAAACTGTTTTCCGTTTTTTAACTATCGAGGATAACCAACGCCATGAGATACCTGTTTAAATTTTATTTGTAAACTAGCTTTCCACCCGCAGCTTCGCCCGCGTGTACTACTCGACGTTGGCTGATTCATTTTTACAGTTCTGGCTAGTTATTTCCAATTATCCAAACATAGCTTTCGCCCGCGCCTTTTATCGCGTAGAACTCAAAATTTGCTCAACTTTATTATTTTATCGAATCATAAAAGTACATGTATGTACGTACATGTATGTACGTACCTTAATTGAAATTTATATAAAATTAGCATAACATGAACTGTTTTCGTGTTTTAATAGCTAGAGCATTGGACTTTCAGCATAAATACTAAATTTCAAGTAATATTGATAATAAGCTATTTATTTTTCATACAAACTTTAACACCCCTGTCTATTTATTAAGGGGTGAAATTAAAATAATCCTTAAATACGTTGTTTTTTTAATTTTATTGAAGAGCTTCTACTAATTTTGATTTTGACAATAAATTTTTCATTCAAACTTTAACACCCCTTTTTACCCCTTTACGGGGTGAAATTGAAAAAAACCTTAAATACATGTTTAATTTAACTGAAGAGCTAGAGCTGATACTAAATTTCAAGTTATTTTGATTTAAAAAAATCTAACAAATTTTAACACCCCTTTTTACCCCGTTATGGGATGAAATTCAAAAAATCTACAAAACGTGTTTCATTATTTTATATTTAGAGGCTAAATACCAAATTTCATTCATTTCGAATAAAAGATTACAGATTTTCATATAAACTTTAGACCCCCGTTTAACCCCTTAGGGGGTGAATTTTGGAAAATCCTTTCTTAGTGGAAATCTACGTCATAATAACTATCTGCATGCTGAATTTCAGCGCAATCCGTTCAGTGATTTCAGCTGTACGTTGATCGATCAGTCAGTCAGTCAGTCAGTCAGCCAGCCAGTCAGCCAGTCAGTTTCTTCTTTGATATATTTAGACTAGCTATTTCAATTCGATTAATTGATCACTACAGAACATATAATATTTTAATTAAAAAACAATATCATAAAACATTAAAAGTGACAACCCTATGGCTTAAATGGAGTGTAGGTAATTATTTTCAGATTTAGGCTTAGTCTCCATACTGTATATCTTTATACTGTGTCAATAGTGTTCGATCGAAGGTCAATTGTTGACCGAAGCCGAAGGTTTAATAAGCCTATGTAATTCAGTTGAAATTTCTCTAAGGGTGAAAAAAAAGCAATGATTTTTTTATTTACGTCTACTGTAGCTACTAATAATAATTAAATAAAATCGTTCTAAAAAGTTAGTCAAATAAATGTCTTTTTCAAGCAAATTAAAAATAAAAGTAACAAACAATTACAATAATTAATATCTAATTATAGGAATTACTGGAATTTTTACCAACAAAATACAATCATTAAAACTAATTGCTCATTAGATCACATTATATGAGTAATTCGGAGCTTGCTGGAACCTTTGGCTTCGGCCGAAGTGTGACGAAGTTTCGGCCGAAGTCAACGGTCAAGCTCCGGACTAAGGTTGTCATCTAAACTTCTTGGAAAGTGTTTTTAAGTTCTATTGTCCCAATGATAGTTACATTTCAATTATTTATGTTATACAAAACTATACAGTTTTATGCTTTTCTGTTGATATTTCTAAAAAAATAGGTTTTTTCTCAATTTTTGGAAAAAAGAAAATTATTTTTCATTACACACTACCAATTAACACCGTACCAATCAGCAATCTGATACAAATATTGATCTTTTAATGCGGAATGTGTGTGTTTACAGACACCCTACTACTACGGAGGGGGGGGATTGATCCTGTTCATCTGTCTGTGCATATACTTCTGCTGCAGGGGATCTGGAAGACGTAGCGACGTACACGAGGGTATGTACATTTATACCTTTTATTGCGACTACGACAGACAATAATATTTAAAATCAAAAGGTAAAAAATTTATAGTCAATGAAAAAAATATTATCATTATTATTATAACTGAGCGTGGCTCCGTCGAGATATTTGTATACATGTATGGTACCGTCGAGATATTTGTATACATGTATGGTACCAAGTTCAATCTTATTAATGAAGTTGTGTTCTTTCTCTTTTCAGTGCGTACGACGACGTACATCGAGTCGACACGTGAGTATAGAAATATTGTAACTTTTATTTATTTAAAACATTTTGCAGAATCAATTAATAGCATTATAAAATGACAATATCTATCGGCACGTCTAGGAAGAACATACATTCTTAGAATTATTACAATTATTGTATGTACTACTGTAGAAAAAAATGCTTTGCCGAGTTTCTTGCCGGAGTTATCTTCCGAGCCGGTACAGTAGAGATAGTCGTAGAGACAAATAACGTTCATAAGTAAGAGCATTCTTTTCAAAATCGGATTTGTATTATTTTCATAATGGCGATTTTTGAATTGACCCCAAGACTTCCTTTCCTCCTTCTTCATAGTTTTGAATTTAGCTACGGAAATACACTTGACAGTCTGATCAGACAATCGGGGAACAAGTCTGACGTACAGACCTGGCCTTATACTGTGACTGATCGTTCAGCCACTGACCCCGGGTCTACCTAAGTAACGATTCTTATTTTATTCTAGCCGTGCCGAACATCATCCCACACGATAACTTCACTACGTCAGCCGGATACTCCGCCGCGCCAGCTGGGTACTCCGCTGCGCCAACTGGGTACTCCGCTGCGCCAGCTGGGTACTCCGCTGCGCCAGCTGGGTACTCCGCTGCGCCAGCTGGGTACTCCGCCGCGCCAGCTGGGTACTCCGCTGCGCCAGCTGGGTACTCCGCTGCGCCAGCTGGGTACTCCGCTGCGCCAGCTGGGTACTCCGCTGCGCCAGCTGGGTACTCCGCTGCGCCAGCTGGGTACTCCACTGCGCCAGCTGGGTACTCTGCTGCACCAGCCGGGTTCTCCGTCGCGCCAGCCGGGTTCCCAGCCGTACCGGTCGTGCCGAACATCATCCCAAACGGTAACCTCACTAAGCCAGCCGGGAACCCTCCCGCACCAGACGGGTACTCCGCCGCGACGGCTGAGAACCCCTGCTTCAACACTCCGCTACTCGACTGCGGTCTCTCCTCGAAGTCGAACGTCTACCCCAATTTGCCGAGATAATATTAATTAGTTCTGACAAATTGTTATAAATACTATAATAATGTTTAAGTTTGTATTGTGATCAACACCATGGTGTATAAGATTCGACCCAAGCAGTTCCAGTTATATGCCAAGGACTATGTATGTGAACGGTTTGTACAATGAAAATCATAATTATCATAATAATTAATTTACAATTTTTTTTCGCATCTACCAAAGTTAAAATTTAATGGGATTAAAGGCCACGATTATTTGATCCCATTCTTGTATGCTCAAAAAAAGCTTGTTTTTGGTAAATTTATAAATGTAATCTTGTATATAAAATGTAAAGATTGATTAAATTATCTCTATATTTTAGCCCAGTTTATTCTGTATCTACATATTATAACTAAGTCTAATAGAGTAGGTTATCTCATTATTTGTAACTATTTCTTATAAATTTAAACCTTTCATAGTACGAGTATGTACTTAGTTAGATAATAAATAAATGTAAGTGTAGGTTGTACAAGACCTTAATGAATTATACATCTAAACCTTCTACATGAATCACTCCGTTCATTGCTGAAAACCGCATCCATCCGTTTAATAGTTTTTGAGTTGATTACGAACGGACGCGGCGGGAATCTTTTTTATAATAATAATGGGACATTATGTTGTGCAAACGGGTCAAATAGAGTTAAGTTCACAGAATGTTGGTATGTTTGTTGACAATTACATTTTCATACAAAAATAAATAGTACGGTCGGCGGACCCCCGTCAGAAACGAAATTATATTTTGTTATAATTTTTGCAAAGCAAAATATCGTCTCGGGGCATAACGCTTTTGTCTTACGTGACGATTTCTGCCAGTCAACCCTACTGTAAGTCAACCCTACTGTAAGTCAACCCTACTGTAAGTCACGTAAAAGTACTTTGTTCCAAAACTCGCAGCTTGGGTCATTTCTGCACATTATAAAACACGCGATTTTGAACCATTCTGCGAACATAACACTTTTTTATTTCTGGATAATCTTGTGTTTCTGACCACAATCTCACCATGGTAAGTGATGATGTGGCCGAAGGTGGTAAGCACACAAAGCCTAGATGGGAACTGGCTCCCAAGTGCAGCTGTCGGAACACACCGATAGGTGCTTGGCGACAGATTTTCAACTTGAGGGTGGTAATCAACCAGTCGGGTACTATAAAGTACCCTACAACCGTGCAATGGTTTCCTCAATGGTGAGCTCAAGCTCATTGTAGCATTCGAACCTACGACCTTCGCCACGGTATCCGACGTCACTACCACTGAGCTATCATCGCCTTAAAATTTCTATTTGAGCACAGTTGTGAGATTCCCGTTAGCATAACTATGTCTTTAGTTATAAAATAGTGTATCAAGTTGATCTCTTCCTGCTTACTCATTGACACATCCATCTACATCTACATCCAGTCGTGCGGATGGCACTATACATCCATCTACTGTACATCCAGTCGTGCGGATGGCACTATACATCCATCTACTGTACATCCAGTCGTGCGGATGGCACTATACATCCATCTACTGTACATCCAGTCGTGCGGATGGCACTATACATCCATCTACTGTACATCCAGTCGTGCGGATGGCACTATACATCCATCTACTGTACATCCAGTCGTGCGGATGGCACTATACATCCATCTACTGTACATCCAGTCGTGCGGATGGCACTATACATCCATCTACTGTACATCCAGTCGTGCGGATGGCACTATACATCCATCTACTGTACATCCAGTCGTGCGGATGGCACTATACATCCATCTACTGTACATCCAGTCGTGCGGATGGCACTATACATCCATCTACTGTACATCCAGTCGTGCGGATGGCACTATACATCCATCTACTGTACATCCAGTCGTGCGGATGGCACTATACATCCATCTACTTTACATCCAGTCGTGCGGATGGCACTATACATCCATCTACTGTACATCCAGTCGTGCGGATGGCACTATACATCCATCTACTGTACATCCAGTCGTGCGGATGGCACTATACATCCATCTACTGTACATCCAGTCGTGCGGATGGCACTATACATCCATCTACTGTACATCCAGTCGTGCGGATGGCACTATACATCCATCTACTGTACATCCAGTCGTGCGGATGGCACTATACATCCATCTACTGTACATCCAGTCGTGCGGATGGCACTATACATCCATCTACTGTACATCCAGTCGTGCGGATGGCACTATACATCCATCTACTGTACATCCAGTCGTGCGGATGGCACTATACATCCATCTACTGTACATCCAGTCGTGCGGATGGCACTATCTTTCCTTTGTACTGGTATCTTGCAGCTGATCTGATGATGAGTCAGGAGGTGAAGGAGGGTTTCCTTTATGAATAGGCTTTGATAAAAACGCATGTGAAAACCGACCTCAAACATTTTTATTTCAATGAGGATACATACAAAAATAGACTCTAAATACATGTGAACTAGGTTTTATATAGCCAAGCTCTGCTAAGACTTGCACTATAATATGTTTGTCTCTTTTTGGCACATTGGTGTAAACGGGCCTGTCAAAAGTGATAGATATAATGACGGCATTATCAGCCTATAGCCGATGTACAGTAAAGGAAGCCGATCGCGTTCCTGTGACGCAAGTGGAGTGACGTACGTGCAGTCGTGCAGATCACGCACACAACTTCGTGCACGTTGCTTCACTTCTTAGAAGACTATTGTTTACGTACGCTCCTTCCACCTTTTTTAGTTGTTCTGTGGTCCGCGTTTGTAATTATTCTGGTCTGTGTGTGTGTGTGTGTGTATTGGTCGACGTGAGCTTCACCGCCTTGAAGCCCTCGGACAGGTGTGGACAGGTGTGGACAGGTCTCAGCGACCTGGCTCCCTTGTTCCTGCAATCAACAAATATTTAATACTAGCTGTCCCCCGCGCTTCCATTAACTATGACACTCACAAATAACGTGGCTTTCTATTAGTAAAAAAAAATCAAAATCGGTTCATTAGATCCAGAGAGTGCCTCCTACAACCTAACCAACTCAGAAACTTAACCTCTTTATAATATAAGAAAGTATAGACTAGCTGCACTGCACCCCGCGGTTTTACCGTTCCCTATTTCAATCCTATTTTGTTCACATTATTATGGACATTTCAAAGAGGATGGAATATATTTGTATGGAGTCAAGTGTAAGGCGATCATATAATGGCTCATTGGTAGTGACGTCGGATACCACGGCAAAGGTCGTGGGTTCGAATCCAACAATGAGCTTGAGCTTTCTGTGAAAACATCGTGAGGACCACAGTGGTAGGGTAAGTACTTTGTAGTACTCGACTGGCGCCATACCACACACAAGTCTACAATCTGTCGCCATACCACACACGTTACAAGTCTACAATCTGTCGCCATACCACACACGTTACAAGTCTACAATCTGTCGCCATACCACACACGTTACAAGTATACAATCTGTCGCCATACCACACACGTTACAAGTCTACAATCTGTCGCCATACCACACACGTTACAAGTCTACAATCTGTCGCCATACCACACACAAGTCTACAATCTGTCGCCAAGCACAAAAGTCAACAACACATTAGCAATCCCCCTGGCATTGCTAATGTCTATAGGCGACAGAAGTCACTTACCATCAGGTGACTCGCCTGCCTCGTTGTCACTTGTGGTATAAATAAATACAATGATAATCTGTGCTATTATTAAATAACACTAATGTATAATTACCTAAAGTTAAGAGTGGCTCGCACTCCGGCACGGCCGCGGCGCCCTTAGCCGCGGCGTGTTGCGTCCCAGGGGCGCTTCTCACTACATCTAAAATACAATACAATACACACATTAAAGTAATTCTATAAACACAGACAAACCTACCTTGATATACCTACTTATATCGATTTTACTCACCATTATAAGAAGGTGGTGGTGTTAATTCCAGAAGTATATCCGTCTGATAGTTGTTTAGAGTGGGTGCCGATGGTCTGTAGTCGGCCGCTGGGTTGTAGTCGGCCGCTGGGTTGTAGCCGGCCGTCGCTGGGTTGTAGCCGGCCGTCGCTGGGTTGTAGTGGGCCGCTGGGTTGTAGCCGGTCACAGTGGTACGCCGCGGACGTTCAGGCGGCGGAACTATGCACACAGAGATATTTTATACATTTAGTTTATTGTGCTTTGAATAGGCGACTGATTGCAGGAGTTATCTATTACAGACACCGAAACACACATTTTGTTTTAAGTGTCAGTGATCTCCACCTATGCTGATGAGTGATGAGTGATGGGGTGTTCCAAGGTAATACAAACCCTTGAAAGAAACTGGTTCTTGAGTACTTACAGGTGGCAACAAATGACACAAGTTATAAGAATGTTGGCTATATTGAAAACAATTATCAACACTTAAAATAAAGTTAAAAAAAACGAAAAAAACACGCTTTTAAATTATAGAAAATCTAACTAAAAAGCAAAAAATATTTTTCAATAGCAACAAAAAATATTTTATTGTAAAAAAAGCGTGATAGTAGAGATCTACGTGCACGAAGTTTGGTTACTAAATAGTTGGTTAGTAACCAATTTTAATTTCTTTTGAAAAGCTAAATGAGGGAAGCGAACTATCTACCACGCATGACGGAAGCTCATAAAACTCAAAAAGAACAATACGCACTTAAACACGTACATATACAATACAATTTAATTACGACGGTGATGGCTGTTACGTCATTTTGGAATGATCGAAAACGTGACTCATATCATACTGGGCGCGGCGCTGTGGTGTGCTGTGGTGTGCTGTGGTGTGCTGTGGTGTGCTGTGGTGTGCTGTGGTGTGCTGTGGTGTGCTGTGGTGGAAGAATTATGTATACTACCTGGATAGGACGCTCTCCATACCTACTTCTCTTTCTTTCATTTAGGGTAATCCTACTTAGAAAGAGAGGTTGTCCCAATGTAGTTGTTACCTTACTCTTTTTCGCAATTGCTATTTATTTGATTCAAGTAGGTATGGAGAGGGTCCTATCCAGTTAGTATACATAATTCAGGTCAGTACGGGGTGTGCGGTGACGTCATCAACTGACGCCATATTTTTACTGGGGTTGGAGTCTGGACTGGTGACTCGCCGCCATTTTTATTAGGGTTCCGTACCCTAAAAACCGAAACCCTATTACTAAGACTCGACTGTCTATCTGTCTGTCACCAGGCTGTATCTCATGAACCGTGATAGCTAGACAGTCGAAATTTTCACAGATGATGTATTTCTGTTGCCGCTATAACTACAAATACTAAAACCTACAAAATTTGTACGGAACCATCGGTGCGCGAGTCCGACTCTAACTTGACAGATTTTTTTAAACAATTGTGGTTCATCTGTGTCAATAGACAAAAATGAATCGCGACCCCCCAATCTATCTCTCCCTTAAGTTTGACGTACTTCTTACCGGGCTGTATAAGTGAAGTAAAAGAAAGAGAAAGAGAAGTACTCACGTGGTATGACCGACACGCCGGCCACGTACTGCGGGTTGCCGTGCGAGTCGAGAGCCGCTCCTCCACTGTCACTGCCGCTAAAAACAAACCTACTGATGCAGTGATGTACATATCAACCATACCTACCAAGTCGGTCATAATTAAATTCTATAGATTACTATTTTTGCCGCCATAACACGCAAATATTGTCAGTGAGACTAGATAAATAATTATTGAATGTAATAGGTGTAAGTTGTTTTTGAAAAGAGTAATTGCTGAGTTTATTGCCGGCTCTTCTCAGCGAAAGCAACCTTCCGAACCGAGCATTTAGAGTCTGACTATTCATAAGTGCCTGTGAAGGTCTATTTGGATAAATAAACAATTTCATTTCATTTCAAGTACCAAATAAGTATTTTTATTATGATAGTTAAATGAAAGGTATAAAGCAGTGTTGCCCTTATATTACTTCTCTCTATGGCGGTAGCTATAAAAAAAAGGAAATCTTTGTTTTTTTGATGTTTGTGTTGCTATTTGGTTTGCGTCGGATGGCGCTCATAAATAAAAAAAAATGTTTCTTTCTACCTACTGGTCGGTCAGCCTGGCCTGGCTAGTACCTATGAGCTAGGAGGGGATTATCGCCAGGCCACCTATTTTGTAGCAAGCTCAAGTTAGTGCTTGCGGCGGCGTCGTGTGGCTCATGTATAACATGGCGAGGGCGGTGGCTGCCACACGCGTCATACTTGTGAACAGGTGCTGCTTGTGGGGGCTGGTCTAGCTATTATTTTTTACCGCCATAACACGCAAATATGTACTTATTATGATAAATAATTATTGAATGAAGGTCTACGTTGCTTATTTAAAAAGAGTAATTGCTGGTTCTTCTCAGGAAAAGTAAACTTCCTAACCGTGCGTTAGAGGTCTACATTTTCACATGAAGACGCATTTAAGAGTAATAATAAATTATTAAAAAAGTTACTAATAAAAATACAATATATCAGTGGTGCGTGACTCGTGACGTGAAGGAAGAGAGGTGTGACTGTGACGTCATCTGACACTGACAACAATCATTTGAATTTCAAAATGTTATTATTTGTTGGAAGTTGTTGACCGCGGCGCACGGGCGTGCGTGACGTCACGTAGGTACCCACTACCCACTA
Source organism: Ochropacha duplaris (assembly GCA_951361185.1). Classification (NCBI taxonomy): domain Eukaryota; kingdom Metazoa; phylum Arthropoda; class Insecta; order Lepidoptera; family Drepanidae; genus Ochropacha; species Ochropacha duplaris. The sequence continues at coordinate 154,295 of OX592712.1, read as the reverse complement.
CCCACTACCCACCCAGTAAAGGGGAACAAGTGTCCGACCTACTACCACTTTTCTTATAGAACCGTTGATTGATGTAAGGTGAACCTTATTGTATGGCCATAAGGTTCTTTGTCATGTAACTTTAATACTGATACTGATACAGGTAGCAAGCGGTATTTTACGAACTTTTAAAATATCTCGTTTGTCTCGATGCGAGGTGCAAGGGAGAGAGAATAATGTACATGTATGTTCGCTCTCGCTCCTACCCCATATACAGGTTTTTGGGGATACTGTTTTACTTTTGTATAAACTTGTGTTTGACCGCAATCTCACCATGGTAAGTGATGATGTGACCGAAGGTGGTAAGCACATAAAGCCTAGATGGGAACTGGCTCTCAAGTGCAACTGCCGGAACACACCAACAGATGCTTGGCGACACATTTTCAACTTGACGGTGGTAGTACAGTACCCCACCACCGTGCTATGGTTTCCTCACCATGTTTTCCTTCAATGCGGGTTATAATTTTTTATGTATTAGTTTAAGAATAAAATTGTTAAACATTTGAAAAAAAAAGCCAATATAGTCAGATGGTCCAAAATATTAAAAAAATGTAACCTTGCTGAGTTTCTTGCCGGTTCTTCTCAGTTGAAGGCTGACTTCCGAACCGGTGGTAACTTCTGTAATTCGACCTTCAGAAGTGCCCTTTAGGCCAAAACTGAATAAATGGTTTTGAATTTGACTTTGAATGAAAGCTCAAGCTGATTGTAGGATTCGAACCCACGACCTTCGCCGCGGTAACCGACGTGAAGCACAAGGTACCACTGAGGTCTAGAAGCCCTACATTACATACCAGAAGGCGTATTAGTTTTCCTACTGCAACACTTGCAGTAGCAGTACGTGGAAAACGCGATTATCTTGATGATGACCAACAAGACGAGGGCGGCCGTGCGACCTGAGTGACCCGACGTGTCCTCCTGTATGTACATATCTGGTTTAACTGGTGGGTGTTATTTAACTGGTGGGTGTTATTTAACTGGTGGGTGTTATTTAACTGGTGGGTGTTATTTAACTGGTGGGTGTTATTTAACTGGTGGGTGTTATTTAACTGGTGGGTGTTATTTAACTGGTGGGTGTTATTTATAATTAAGGGAGAGATCACCTATCTCGGCGCGTAACAATTTAAAAAAAACTTTGCAGTAAAAGTGTCACAATTTTCGAGACATTTCGTTATTTCTGATATCCACATATTTTTGAATTTCTATTATTAAATATGTATCTCCTATGCGCACCTATCTCCCCCTTAAGTTTGCTCTCAGGTGCTCTCAGGTACAACTGCCGGAACACACCAACAGGCGATTTCAACAGATTTTCAACTTGTGTGTGGTAGCCAGCCAGTCGGGTACTACAAAGTACTCTAACACGGTGCTGTGGTTTCCTCACCATGTTTTCCTTCACCGAATGCTCAAGCTCATTGTAGAATTCGAAATCGCGACCTCCGCCGCGGTATCCGCCGTCACTCCCACTGAGCTATCATCGAGATCTCATTCGCCATGTAGGAAGAGTAGGAGCAATAATACTCACTCGAATTTCAATTTTAGGTATTTGAATATGCTGCTGGTAATCCATCAAGTTGCCATAATTGTTCTGAAACGGAATTTTATGTTTTAGCTTAAGAGTGCAACATAAGTATGTATCAAACTAGCTGTTCGCCCCGCGGTTTCACTCGCGTTCTCGACGGAATTAAAATAAGATATAGCCCATGTTACTCTCTCATAATGTAGTTGTCTTTTGAGTTTTTCCATTACAAACAAAAACAAATATACAAATACACAAATAATCTAATGTTTTCCCTTTTTGAGCCAACGACTGCAGCCGACTGCTGAAGGAACTTCGTAATGTTAACTCCCTGGCTCCCCGCCCGCTGGTCTCTGCCTCGGGTGACCGGCGGGCGGGGAGCTTTTTCCGCCAACGCATCAGCTTGGCCATCCAAAGAAACGCTGCCAGCCTGCTGGGAACCTTGCCGATCGGCAGCAGCGGCAGCCTCGAAGAAGATTTTTATATATTATAGTTTGTATTATGTTGTACATTATAAATGATGTAAGTACTAAAAAAAAATGTATGACTTACGTTTGACATGATTATATCTCATATAACATTGATAGTGCACTCTACCAACAACGCATCGACCGCGAGCGCACGACCGGGACCGCACGACCGGGACCGCACGACCGCGAGCGCACGACCGGGACCGCACGACCGCGAGCGCACGACCGGGACCGCACGAGCAGCGCTCGAGTCGAGGAGTGTTGCTCCAGACGCCCGTACCCTTACCTACGAGCTACGTCTGCTGTAGACAGAGGTGGTGGTGTCTGTGGTGGATACGTAGGTACCTTTATAATGTTGCTAATTTTGTAATTTACGAACGAAGCCTCCGAGCGAACCGGACATTAAATTATGTAGATATGTTACCGACGCAGCATTCGCTTTTCACAAATTGCACTCACATATATCACTCAGTGATAGTGACGTCGGATACCGCGGCGAAGGTCGTGGGTTCGAATCCTACAATGAGCTTGAATTTTCGGTGATGGAAAACATCGTGAGGAAACCATAGGTAGGGTACTTTGTAGTACTCGACTGGCTACCACAAATAAGTTGAAAATCTATCGCCAAGCACCTGTTGGTGTGTTCCGGTAGTTGCACTTTAGAGCCAGTTGCCTTAAGGTGTGCAACACATTGGCCTCTGGTATTGCTAATGTGTATAGGCGCCGGTAGTCACTTACCATCAGGTGATCCGCCTACCTGGTCGATATCTCATAACACACGATGGCATTTCAAACGATGCCACACAGGTCAAAGTTAGTTAATTAGCCAGTTTTAAAGCTACCGCTGGCGGAGCGTTTGTAACGTATCTACACCATTTTCCTTGTAATATGTATATTTGTTTGTGGGATACTTTTTATCCCGGGAAAGATAAGATTCCTCGGGAACGCGGGTGATACCGCGGGGCGGAAATCTAGCTAAATATTTGATTCACTTGGTATAGGCGTGTGATGAGTTCGGTAACCAAACCACACGTTACACAGCCTATTTCATGGCCATGATGTTTTCAACTCTATCTATCTACTCGTATGATGTACCTACACAGTTATATGTATATTGGGCGTAAGTTCATTTACTAAAACTTTACCACAATCCATTCACCAATGTCACCAATGTGGTTGTGGTTGTGGTTGAATTACCACAATTTAGCGAATACCTGACATATTTTTAGCAATTTAACATCTAGAAACTATTAAGACAGCAGCAGTTCCGAAATTAATCAACATCTAACAAACATTTGGAAAATAAAATTTAAAAAATCCAAAAAAAACACGCTTTCATAAAAAAGTAAAAAAATATTTTCAATAAATTTCAATTAAGAATCGCACTATTCTTTTAGTTTTTTTAAACTATTAATTTTATTTTCTACTTTTTAGTTTGGTTATTTTCCCATCACCATCCCTATTGATGGCTATTGATGGCTGGCCCCGTGGCCCCTGAGGCGCCGCACAGATCGGCGACATGAACACGGATGTACACGAACGTGTGTTGTGTACGTGACGTGCCTTATATTTTAATAATAGTTTAACTATCGCTGAATAAAGCCATACAGTAGATACCATACATATATCAGGGCCTCACATTGTTATTCAATCATTTTCACCCGCTTATCCTTTGAGAATGAATTTCAAAAAATCTTTATTTGTTAGCCTAAAAACAAAGTTTCATGGTTCTAGCTTCAAAAATGACCGACTTTCATACAAACTTTCAACCCCTTTTTCACCCCCTTAAAGGTTGAATTTCGAAAAATTCGTTCTTATTCCTCGGTCAAGTTTTAAAATCGACACCTGGGAAAGAAATAGCTTTCTAGGTGTAAGGGTTTAGGCTGGGCGTTGATAGATCAGTCAGGACTTATCCTTTTATATATATAGATTAGGTACGTATCACCTTACTTATAAATGATTTTACTACTTACCTATATGAGAACAACTTTTACTAAAGATAATGCCAATAGCTTTGGCATTATCTTTGTTAGGGTTCTGTACCCAAAGGGTAAAAAATGAAACCCTATTACTAAGACTCTACTGTCTCTCTGTCTGTCTGTCACCAGACTGTATCTCATGAACCGTGATAACTAGACAATTGAAATCTTTACAGATGATGTATTTCTGTTGCAGCTATAACAACAGAATTAAATCCTACCTACTAAAAAAAAAACTCTAAAAAAGTATTTATTACTTAAGTAACTACTTAATATAATGTGAATCATTGAATCCATTAGATCTATAAAGAACACTCAATCCGTTTACTACGGTCGAGGACAAACAAACCGACATATCACGATAGATCGTTTAGAAATAAAATTAAATGTTAGTGATATTTATTTTAGTTCCGTGACGTACATTTAAATGTCAGCCTACGTGTTTGTCACTAAATAACTTATCTTATGTTTTAGTGATAAATTAGGTTCAAACAAACTTTATTTCTCAAAAGAACAGAGTTTACAATCTATCTTATGAATATTTTAAATACACGTCCAATAATTATAATTAACCACTATGTTAAAGAAATAACAATGCTAAAAATAAGTTGAAAACCAAACAAATAACTCAAACAGTTTTCAGAAAGAAATAAAAATGAAAAGAAAACTGAAATTCAAAGTATTAAAAAACGAAGGTTGTTAGCGAACTTAGACAACCAATATCTAAGTTAAAAAAGATGTATTATAGGAATATATAAGGAAAATTATAGGAAGTAACTCACCCACCATTAGAAATGAATGAATAGAACACAATGAATGAATGAATGATTCAATATCGCAACAGTTTACTGCGCGCGCCGTACGCGATGTGGCGCTGTGGCGGTGTCCGCACGTTAACCTAAAGGGCGAGTGGGGCGAGTGGGGCGAGTGGGGCGAGTGGGGCGAGTGGGGCGAGTGGCGTAGTTGTAGTTTGTAGACAGTTCCTAGTTCCTTACATTACAACTCCCGTCCCGTCTGGCGTCCCTGTCAGTTGTCTGTTCTCTATCGCGCTCGCACGATGAACACATTATTTTGATAGTTCTATGTGGTTTCCTATTCCTTCCTTGTTGCTTGTACGTATCGTTATTAAAATTCGTAGACTCAGGTAGGTATATAAATATCTCGTGTCACGATGTTTGTTCGGCCTTGGCACACAGGTAGATCATATCCTGGAATAGATTATAGGACACTTTAATCCCGGGAAAAGATAAGGTCCGACGGGAACGTGGCGTGGGTGAAACCGCGGTGGACAGCTCTGCTAGTACAACTAAACCTAATCGTTGTACATACCTTACACTACACGGAATACTGACACAATTCAATGAATACCACACATTCTATTAAACTTTTATATTATGATACTTGTTTCACTTTTACAATAATCAAGATTAAGTTAAATGCAAATTATTTTAGTAACACGTTAATAAACAATATTTCGAATTGAATATCAAGAAGAGAGTGAGAGTGCTCTTGATCTGACTTGTCTATTTGGAACCTCTGTCGCCCCTCCACCCTCCACTCAACCATTTTACAATGGCGTGATTGCAGAGCGACAGTGGCGCCATCAGACATATTTAAAGTCAAATACAATACTTGTCTCAACATTTAACATTTTAAACATTTTATCCATACTAATATTATAAATGCGAAAGTGTGTCTGTCTGTCTGTTACCTCTTCACGCTTAAACCGCCGAACCGATTTAGATGAAATTTGGTATAGGGATAGTTTGAATCCCGGGAAAGAACATTTTCATCCTAGAAATCACCCTTTAAGAGGGTAAAAAGGGGGGTGAAAGTTTGTATGGGGAATCAATAACCACTGAACTGATTTATGACTGTCTGCCTGGAGATTTATGGAAAAACCGGCCAAGTGCGAGTTGTACTCGCGTGGACAGGGTTCCGTACTATATTGTATCGTATCGTATAGTTTACCACTTTATTTTCAAAATTTAAGGCTCGGTAGTTTCGGAGATCAGGGGGGGGGGGTTGGTCAATTTTGGTCTTCTTTCATGAACAAAATCAAAACTATTTATTTTACAATAATAACAAAAATATATTTAAGGTTAAGGTTAAGAAAACGAGCCTTTTCAATTGATATATGACACAGTAAAGGTTTGCAAAACATTTTTTTTATTTCCTAATTTGTCCCCCGAAATTAACCTTATTTAAAAAAAATATTTACTTTGCACATCTGTTTTGGGTCATAGAACTACACCATCCTACCAAATTTCACCTGATTTGGTCCTGTAGATTCGGAGCAAATGTCTGTGACATGACCGGATAGATAGACGCACGAGTGGTCCTATAAAGGTCCATTTTTTTTGTACGGAACCCTAAAAAGCAGATTGGATAAAAAATAAGCTACGCAAATTACTAATTACACGCGGACGGAGTCGCGGGCAAAAGCTAGTAATCCCATAAATTTTATTGTCCTAACTAAAATTATATTTTGATTAAAATATGATTGATTTAATTCAATACAAACAAAACAAGATAACAAAGCTTACAAGTTATATACATAAGTATAAATAGTATAGAGGTTACTTGGTTCCTTACTAACAATAATTGATCAGAATTACCATAGAGATCTTTGTATTTATACCACAAGTGACAACGAGGCAGGCGGGTCACCTGATGGTAAGTGAATACAGTCGCCTATAATAGACATTAGCAATACCGGCGGGATAGACAATGTGTTGTACACCATTATTACAATGCTTTTAAGGCAAATGACTCTCAAGTGCACCAACGGTTTGGCGACAGATTTTCAACTTGTGTGGTAGCCAGCCAGTCGAGTCCTACAAAGTACCCTACTTACCACCGAGCTATGGTTTCCCGAGTCGAGTTATGGGTATTTAATCAGTTTATGCCCTGATAAGGCACTTATGAACGTAATAATTCTCTACCACCGGTTCCAAATACATTTAATCTGAGAAGACATCGGCAAGAAACTCATAGAAAGACTTTTTTACCTTGTTACATTGCAGATAATCCACAGCCCACTAGGTTAGAGGCAGCCGTCGACTGCAGTCGGCCGCTGTCAGCTGCAGTCGGTTGCTGTCGGCTGCAGTCGGCCGCTGTCAGCTGCAGTCGGTTGCTGTCGGCTGCCGTCCACGCGTGTCGGCAGCTGCTGTCGTCTGTCGACAACATGCTGCTCGTGTGTACGAGCTCTTACAGTTACAGAAGGAATTCTTACATATAAATGAGTGATTTGATTGTTTTGCAACTAGTAGCGCCATCTAGTTGACGTTCTGAACTCTATCGCGATAGTGAATAATGTATTTGAGTATTTTCTTTGCTTTTCTCAAATTATTAATTAATATAATTAAATTATGGTATAAGAGACCTAGCCCTAAGCCTTATATCATCATATCTGTGCAAGAGATTACAAACAGTTGATATACATGGGAAAACATCTCCAGGGTGCCCCGTAACTATGGGCGTTCCACAGGGTTCAATTCTTGGTCCATTCCTATTTTTAGTATATATCAATGATCTGCCTCATTTGGTAAATAATAAACATGATATTGTGTTATTTGCAGATGATACCTCTCTTTTATTTAAGATAGATAGACAAAAATGTAACTTTGACGATGTAAATAATGCTCTCTCGGACGTCGTGCATTGGTTTAGTGCTAATAATCTAGTACTTAATACCTGTGACATACCTTGAAGACAACAGCCTCCTCAGCGACCGGCAATATGGCTTTCGCCGAAACCGGTCGACTGGGGATCTTCTTGTGTATGCCACCCACCTACTGAGCGAGGCCATTGAGAGACACGGCGAAGCCTTGGCTGTGTCCCTCGATATCTCAAAGGCTTTTGATAGGGTCTGGCACGAAAGTCTTATTAATAAGCTTCCATCATACGGGCTACCTGCTGGTTTATGCACTTGGATTGCGGACTTCTTGAGGGAACGATCGATTCGAGTAGTCGTAGACGGCTGATCATCCGATCAATTGGCAATTAATGCTGGGGTACCTCAGGGGTCGGTACTCTCCGCAACTCTGTTTCTGCTGCATGTAAACGACCTACTTAAACCCGGCATCTTTGGGTACGCAGATGACAGCACAGTTGTGGAGAGATACATATCCAATCCGAGAGCCAGTACGGCGGAAATCCAGGCGTTGAGAATAGAAATGGTTGAGTGTTTGAATCAGGCTCTCCTAGCTGTTTCTGAATGGGGTGACGAGAACCTCGTCAAATTCAACGCTAGTAAAACCCAGGCTTGTCTATTCTCCGCCAAAAAGTGTCCGTTCACATTATCTCCAATCTTCCGGAATGTTCCTGTGAATGGCACAGGAACATTCCGGAGTTCAACTCCTTGGGTTAACGCTTACACCAACGCTTAACTTCGGGACCTATGTGGAGTCAAAAGCTAAATTAGCTGGACAGAAACTGGGCGTCTTACGTAAGGTTAAGCGGTATTTCACACCGGGGCAGTTGCTTACACTGTACCAAGCACAAGTCCGGTCGTGTGTGGAATACTGCTGCCACCTTTGGGACGGCTCGGCCAAGTACCAGCTCGAAGCTCTTGATTCGATAGATCGGCGGGCTATTCGACTTATTGGTGACGAAGCTAGTTGCTAAAAAACTTCATAGCCTGGAACACCGCCGGAAGGTAGCAAGTCTGTCAATTTTCTACAGGATACATTTCGGAGAATGTGCTACAGAGCTGTACGACCTTATCCCTCCATCCCCTTTTTACTTCAGGACAAGTAGAAAGACCGCCCACTACCACCCGTACACTGTGGATTTTCCTTGGACACGTACTAGACAGTTCGACTCCACGTTCCTGATCCGTACTGCCAAGGAATGGAACAATCTGCCGGCTTCCTTGTTTCCTGAGAAATATAACCTGGATTTATTCAAGGTCAGGGTGAACAGGTATCTTCTAAGTTTGCGTACTTCATCTTCGGCCACATCGTCGCTTACCATCAGGCGAGTTGGTGGTCAAACGTAAACTTATGTTTGTTAAAAAAAAAATAGTAAGAAAACGAAATGCATAAAATTTACAATGCCTAATGTTAAACAAGCACAAACCAATATACTGATAAATAATGAAGTGTTGGACCTTGTGGAATCAACAGTTTTCTTAGGAGTTACATTGGATCACAAACTGCAGTGGGGCCCTCACATAGATAAGTTGTCGAATAGACTAAGCTCTGCAGCATTTGCGGTATGGAAAATTAGACACCTAACTGATATTAATACAGCCCGTTTAGTATACTTTAGTTATTTTCATAGCGTAATGTCCTATGGTATTCTTCTATGGGGTAATGCTGCTGACATTGGCTCGATGTTTGTGTTGCAGAAGCGGGCTATTCGTGCAATTTATAATATGAAATCTAAAGATTCACTCACTCAGGGAAAAGTTCAAAGAAATTGATATATTGACTGTACCGTGCCAATTTATATTTGAAAATTTAATATATGTAAGAAAGAATATTAACAGCTTAAAAAAGAATAGCGATTTGCATAATATTAATACTCGAAAGAAGGACAAACTTTATGTTCCTACTGTAAGATTACATAAAACTAACAATTCTTTTGTGGGGCTAAGTATACGTTTTTTAAAAAGCAACCCCAAAAAACACAGAATTACCTTTTTTAAATTTTAAACGTGTCATCAAACACAAATTATGTCTAAAAGCTTACTATACAGTAGCAGAATATATGAATGATGGCAAAGCATGGCAATGAGTTGCTCCTCTTAAACGATATTATACAATGTATCCATTATTATAAGTATTCAAAAGAGAAAAGACTATTGTAAAAATAAAACCGGGGAGTTTGTTTCGCCGTTTCTTCTCCTGACAGGTCTTTATTTGGAAATGGTCGTAACAGTAACAATAGCATTAAAAAAAAATTTGAAAATCGGTTGACAATTGGCGGAAAAATCGATGAACATACATAAAAAAAATAAAAATACATACAGTCGAACATATAACCTCCTCCTTTTTAGAAGTCGTTTAAAAAAAGAAATAAGACGAACGAAGTGTTCCTTAAGTGTCCCAAAATTGAATAAAACATTTTGGGTTGAGTTGAGTTGAATTAGTAGCGCATAATATCGATAGATGTCGCTAAACACAATTAAAGACGAAAATTGTTCAATTGGTTAATTGACATGTGTTTTTATTCATTGCAAGAATTTTTGGATTATGATAATTTTGATTCGTAATTTTTTTTTTCTTTCTGACATTCTTTATAATTTTTTATTTTTATTATTGTTTCGCAGACAGACTGGGTATTCCTTAAACATTATATATTTTTATGCCGATGTGACTAGTGTATGTGACATTTAATTTTCATTCAATTTATAATTTTTATTAATAATAATGTATCTAATATTTCTACACCTTTATTGGTAGAATATGCTGAACCAAATGACATGACTATCTTAATGTACCATATTCTTGGAAATAAATAAATGATTTGATTCGATTTGAAAGACAAGATATTTATTTTGTTGGGTGTCTCATTATTAGGATAGAAAGATTTGTATGTTTGTAACGAATTAACTCAAGAACTACTGGACCGATTTCAAAATTCTTTCACCATTAGAATGCTACATTGTCCCTGAGTAACGTAGGCTATATTTTTATCCCGGGAAAAGATCCTAATAGGCGTCGGCAACGTCGGCCATCGCCGACGGCTTCGCGCCTGAGGGGGCCTCGCAAAAAAGTTTTACAAGTTACCTAGTTGAAAATCTGTCAAGCACCTATCGGTGTCTTCCGACAGCTGCACTTGAGAGCCAGTTCCCATTTAGGCTTGTGTGCTTACCACCTTCGGCCACATCATCACTTACCATGGTGAGATTGTGGTCAAACACAAGCTTATCCAGAATAAAAAAAAAAGAGTTTTGAGTTTGATTAAAAATAAATATCCCTTAAATAAAGATCTTTATTTTAGCTGATTAGCTTTTTTTAAATCAATATTTTCCATGAACTGAAGTTTAATTAATAAGAAAACACAACTACAGTATATTCAATATAATATATTTGGTAGAAAAACTGCATTTCTGTGAACACTTAAAATTAACCTTAACTCTTACACAGCAAAATGCACCTTAATACATAGATCATAAAGCTCAAGGTTACACTTCAGGTATACATTTCAATTAAATATTTAACATGGAAGAGTATAATAAGTATGGCTAGCTCTGGAATACATCTCTATATCACATTGTATGTATATATTGTTCAATTAACTAAATTTGTGTACTGTCTATATTGAAAACGAGCCAGAATGAGCTTGTGCTTTCGGTGAAGGAAAACATCGTGAGGAAACCATAGCACGGTGGTAAAGTACTTTGTAGTACCCGACTGGCTGGCTAGCACCCTCAAGTTGAAAATCTGTCGCCTATCGGTGTGTTCCGACAGCTGCACTTGAGAGCCAGTTCCCATCTAGGCTTTGTGTGCTTACCACCTTCGGCCACATCATCACTTACCATGGTGAGATTGTGGTCAAACACAAGCTTATCCAGAATAAAAAAAACATTTGGCTGCAATGAACCACAACCGGCTGCTGCGAGCCACAACATGCTGCCAAGAGCCACAACATGCTGCTACGAGCCACAACCGGCTGCTGCGAGCCACAACATGCTGCCACGAGCCACAACATGCTGCTAATCATCAATAAATGTTATCGTTTCATAATAAAAACTTCAATCATAGTGACATTACGTCTTTAGATTTAAGTACTACAGCATTACTTATAGATAAAACTTAAAAAATGGTACAGTAGAGTTTTGTTGACAATGTAAACAACACGTTTAAGGTTCTTTCGCACGATACGAAACGTAACGTAATCCGTCGCATATTACACAATATGAACAAAACGCGAAATTTCTTTTAAGTACTCTAAAAAATGTGAGCTTATTCCTTAACGATTATACAATGTTAAATATTTTATTTAACTACTTCAGAGCATTTAGACATAATGTTACCAATGCGCCTTAAAAAGGCTTTACACTTGAGTTACATAAAAAATGCATACGTAGGTAATTATTTACAGCATTATTAAATCATAAGAAAATATAATATTAATAGACCCTGTCTTATAAACAATTCGGAATTCAAAATAATCTCTGGTGGAATTAAACACTTGCTTTAAAATAGGTGCATAAGCTGATACAAAAGAAGTGTAAGTACTTATCACACTTTTATTGTGAAATCAACTCTGTTATCGCGAATAATAGCGTTACAATTACAGTAACATTTATGATTTCAGCTCATTAGTTCATCGAATTTGCAACTTTACTTCGTTTTAATGAGGTCAGTATTATTATTATAGCCAAAATAATCTGATCAAATAGACTGTTAACTTCAGTAGCTACGGCCTTCATAAGTGCCTGCTTGGGCTTAAAATGATTAATGGCTTTGACTTTGATATTTTTTACTCCTTAACACATAACTAGACTATACGTATTTATGTATATCAAGATGACATCGATTGGAATATAACAACAATACAACAAACCACGAAGAACATTCATATACTTGTGACTTCGCAGCAGCAAGAGGTGGCAGCCACCAGATTTTTAAAAATCTTTATTATTATCTAAGTTACTTTCTTCTTAAACTAATTAGTGGCAGCCACTCGTAGCTGCGGCGTATATTTAAAGACAAACGTATGAATGTTCAATTAACAGAAATATACGGGCTTTTTCGCTCGATGTTTTTTTTTACGATTCGGATACATTAAGAAAAACATTTTAGGGTAAGTTTAGCACTACCACGTGTACCATTAGGAATATGAATTAATTATCTTCTCTTGTTATTAGAAGTTTTAGCACTTTGTACTATATTTATGACCATGTACTCATTGAGATAGCAAAATAAATAGTTTTTAGTAGATATAATTATCCAAGGGGTCCTCTTCGCTAGTTAATTAACATGACATACCACACGAGATATTGATAGCAATATTTGGAAGTTCAATAATGTTACAGTGCGGAGTGCGGAGTGCGGAATCACTCATATCTCGGCCAGATATGCATCGTCGCGTCGACTATCAAAACAATAGTAGGTACTTATGTAGTAAACATCACATTGATATCTCGCTCGAGAGACTAGTTGTATAGATAACGAGGCACGAGTCACGAGTCACCTGGTGACGGCGACTAGTGTGTGTGAGTCACTTGCGGGTTGTAGCCAGGCTGCTTCGTGTGGCCACCCATCACTTGCTCGTACGACGGCGGCAGCGCTGCAATACAATATTATAAAGAGGTAAAGATTGTGACTTTGTGAGGTTATAGGGGGATTTACTGAACCGATTTTGATAATTCTTCTACCAATAGAAAGCCACGTTTTATCCCGGGAAAAGATAAGATCCCACGGGAACGCGGGTGAAATCATTTATAAACCCGTAGTAATTTCAGTGGGTATATACTAGCTATTCCCCGCGGTTTGAGTATTTACCCGCGTTCTCGATGGATCTTATCTTTTACTGGAATAAAAAAGTTTCATAGTAGCCCGTTCAGTAGTAGTACAAACGTCTTCACACCCAAATTAACTATTTTTACACCATAAGTGATAACCAACCAGGCGGGTCACCTGATGGTAAGTGAATAACGTCACCTATAGATATTAGCAATGCCAGGAGGATTGCCAAATTGTCGACGTTTTTACAATGCCTTAAAGGCAACTGCAACACACCAATAAGTGCATGGCGACAGATTTTCAACTTGAGGGTGGTAGCCAGTTAGTCAAGTACTACAAAGTCCCCTACCACCGTGCTGTAGTTTCCTTCACTGAAAGCTCAAGCTCATTGTAGGATTCGAACTCACGACTTTCACTGCGATATCCGACGTCGATACCACTGAGTTATAATCGCTTTAAACTATCACATTAATAGTTAGTAAGATAAGATAAGCTATGCACGTGTAAGGCTGAGACTCCACCAAAGCTCAGCGGAGCCGAGCGGAGCGGAGATGTGTTTTAAACAACCAATAGATTTTTCGTTATTCACACATCTCGTCACCGCACAGCTATTCTATTGGTTGTTTAAAACACATCTCCACTCCGCTCGGCTCCGCTCAGCTTTGGTGGAGTCTCAGCCTAAATAAGCTGGAGTGCGAAGACGCGCCGACGTCATGCGCCATGCGTCAGTGTGTAGTGTGTCTCGTCTTGGGCTCTTGGCACTTATTATTATATACAAGTAGGTAGATAAACAACATTCAATGACGCGCGATCATGATTGAGAATTCCTGTGACTCACAGTCTGGGAGTAACAAACACTTTTTGCTTCCAAAATTAAATTTTCGTCAAAGCTTACTGGTAAATATTATTTACTAGCTGCGACACGTGGTTTCACCTGCATTCCAGGGGGATAAAACGTTGCCTATGTCTTTCTCCAACTTCCCATCTATGGTTATACTAAAATTCATATAAATTGGTTCAGCGGTTTAAGCGTGAAAAGGTAATAGATTGGCAGATTTGCATTTACAGTATTAGTATGGATTTTTATGTGTATGATGTGGATAGAGAAAAGCACACAAAGCCTTAACAGATGGGTAATTGACGACGTATTTCAACATGAGTGGCAGCCACCTAGGCGGATAATATTTAAAATAATAACCTGATCAAAATATAGTTATTTTTATACTACAACTGACAACCAGGCAGGCGGGTCACCTGATGGTAAGTGACTAATGTTGCCTATAAACATTAGCAACGCCATACCAGGGGCGATTGTCAATGTGTTGTCGACATTTTTGGTAAATACAGCTACAATCCTTTTTCCTTCGCCGCGGTATCCGACGAACCGACCACAACCCGCTAGTATTGTGTTGAGTTCATGTAGTATAGTATTTTATTTATTTATTTATGTATGTACCCACCTTGCGTGTTCCAGCCGGGCGGCGCAATCCCAATGAAAGCTAACCGTCCACAAACATACAATACAACCGAGTTAGTTAGTTAACATCTAAAGCACAACCAACTAATGCTATCTATGTACATGTGCAGAGCAAACACTTCATGCTGCTTACTAATATATTGTCAATGTCAGTCTTGTGTGGCCCACCGATAAAAGCAGTACCGGCCGTATTAGCCATGTAGCAAATGTACCAAAATGCTACGGGCCCCGCGCCTCCATCTGACCAAGCGTTTTTTTTTTTTAATTAAGATAGATACGTATTTCCAACATTGTATTTATTTATTTGCCATGTAATGTATCCTATTATTACCGTAGGTTGCCTTGACTTTAATTTAAAAAACATTTTTTTTTTATGTAACCTTGCTGATTTTCTTATAGGTCCTTCTCAGTTGATGGCTCATTTCCGACCTTTGTAACTCCTAGGGCCTACATTGAATAAATGTTTTTTTACTTTGACAGTATGGTTCAAGTAATGAATGCATCAAATGACACATTAAATATTAAATCGCAATGCCAGTGATGGTACCGTTAACTAATCGATGACTAATAGACGCATTCAACCGACACTGGTTCGTCTGCACCCACTAAATGACATTACTATTACGTCTCTAATTCCCTCAAAAGAAATAGACGCAGTTTTTTCAACATGAATACAAGTTACAAGTAAGACAATGTTTCACAATAGTTATCCTTAAACGTGTTTATATTTAACCTTATCAATTCAATGCATTCGAGTAGAATTCCCCATGTACGTACATGTACAGTAGGTCCTTAACTAATTAAGTACAGGAACAATATGTCAAAATAGAACTAGAACGTACCTAACATCAGAGCTAACATAGATCTTCACATTAGTTCAAGTCATCACTAACAATACCAAAAAAAGCTTGATGGCAGGCCGACTGGGCGGAGCTACGAGTGACAGAGTTATTTACTTCCATATGCGAAAAAAGAGAGCGCAACAATGCGCTCGCTCCCAAAATAAAAAAACGTAAGCGCCAATCCAAATAGAAATTGATTAAAAATTAATTATCAAAAAGATTTTCGACCAGAATTTTCAAATACCTAATACCCATATTTAATTCGTTATGATTTTAGAATAAAATGCAAAAATAAAAGAAAGAAGGGGTCTTTTCGGAATTAAATTCTATCGAGGCAATATAATCCAATCGTGTTTTCACGTCTACCAGAACATTAATCAAATAGTCAATAAGCATAGTATCCAAAAAAAATATCTATTAATTATGCCATAGTGAAATAAAACTATTTGAAAAAGCTCAATTATTTTTTTGGTATCGCCTTAAACGCTATCTTCCTTCCATTATATTTAGATATGTACAGTAAGTACACTGTACGTACAGTAAGTACACTGTACGTACAGTAAAAGGATTAGAATAATCAGTTACGTATAAAGCGTTATTTAATATCTACAGCACAGCGTACATTTTAAATGTTCTTTCTTATTGAAACCTTATTTACCACTTATTGACCAATTACGATTTTTATAATACAATTGAATTAGTAAACTGTTGACCTTCGCCCCACAAGAAGCACCAGTTTGCAAATATGAAGCGTGTGGCAGCCACCATATTACAAGCAGCCACGTGTGGTGGCCACACGACACTGCCTTGCGACAAGTCATAAAACATTACATTAAAACTGTTCATATTAAACTCCTGCAAGTGCCCTCGTCAATTGAAATCAAACAGATAATATAAAAATAAAATCTTACCAGCTACATCGGGAGCACTAGGGGCGGGCGGGTACGGAGCCCCACTAGTTGGATACGGTGTTTCCCCTGTTGGATACGGCGCTCCTGCAGTCGGGTACGGGGCTCCCCCAGTCGGATACGGCGCTCCCCCAGTTGGATACGGCACTCCTCCAGTAGGGTACGGGGCCCCCGCAGTCGGATACGGAGTCACCGACGGGTACGGAGTGGCGGTAGGGTAGGGTGTAGCAGTAGGATACCCCGGATTGGTGCCAGCCACTGCGTACGTCGTCACCGCTGTAACAACACTCAATGTCAAACTCGAACACATTTAACGCACTAACAAATTGCTTTAAAAGGGGACCTGTTGTTAATAATTTCAATCACGATTTCTTAGATTCTATTTTTTTGGAGGTAAGCATACATCAGTAGTTTAGATAAATAATCAAGACATGTTTTATGAGAAGAACATTACAACGCTTTGGGAAGACGTGGTCTACTCTCTAGGAGTAGATAGTTTTTTTTTTTTTATGTCACAAGTGACAACGAGGCAGGCTGGTCACCTGATGGTAAGTGACAACCGTCGCCTATAGACATTGGCAATACCAGGGGATTGCTAATGTGTTGTACACCTTATTAAGGCGAACTGGCTCTCAAGTGCAATTGCCGGAACACACCAACAGGTGCTTGGTGACAGATTTTCAACCTGAGGGTGGTAGCCAGCCAGTCGAGTACTACAAAGTACCCTACCACCGTGCTGTGGTTTCCTCACGATGTTTTCCTTCACCGAAAGCTCAAGCTCATTGTAAGGATTCGAACCCACGACCTTCGCCGCAGTATCCGACGTCACTTACCACTGAGCTATCATCGCCTTAAAGAGTAAAGTAAACTGGCTGACTGAAGGCTGACTTCCGAAACGGTGGTAATTTCTGTACTTCGTCCTTTATAAGTGCCCTTCTAGGGCCTAAACTGAATAAATAGTTTTGACTTTGACTTTGAAACAAAATTGTTAAACCCTAGAATGTGAAAAAAACGGCAGAGGTAAGCTTGCTGAGTTTCTTAGCGGTTCTTCTCAGTAGTTGTCTGACATCCGAACCGGACCGGTGGTAACTGTCGCTCGACGACATAAGTCTGTTGTACAATATGGAATATAGAATATGGAACTGACCCGGGAAGGCGGCGGCGGTGTACTGTTGCTGAGGGTAGGCCGCGCCGCCCGCGCTCGTGTTCGCGCTCGGAGCTGACACAAACAAACAAACAAACAAATTAAACAACATTTCTAAATAGATGTGAGTAGAGCTTGATAGGGTTTTTGGTGGCAGACAGGTCTGTAGCGACATCTATCTACACATAGATATAGTTCGCACGACTCCTAGATAGATGGCGCTTCAATAACCTACATCGCGCTTACGAAGTTTTCTATGCAATCTGCATATATACAAGATTCCAACATCAACAGTTTGACCGCGGTCCTCAGGCACGATGACCTAGCCTGGCGGAAGATCTTCCCTTTTAATGGAGGAGTCTAACACCTCGCTCCTCCATAGGTCCAATATGTAGAGAGTAGGTCGGTATGTGTGTACACTCACGCACGAGCACCTGTCCGCGGGTGGAGCCGCCCCCGCAGCAACACTTGCACATGAGGCCCACTACGACCGCGATGCCGATCACGAAGGCGATGCTCAGTAGGATCTCCATGCCGGGCACGATTCCCGACGAGTGCCAACTGTGCGAACTGCTCCCCGAGTACTGTACAAAAGTTATATTATGTTGACAAATAATTGTTTCCTTGCCAACTAGATTAATTAGCCGTTCAATTACCAGCCTAGCCTCTTTGCTAAACGGCGCCATTCCCTGGGAGGGAATCGAACCCACGACCGATGGCTTGAGATAGTACTTATATCTTATCTTACCAACAACTCGAAACCAAGTTTTTATGTATGTTTTATACTACTCAGCTCCTAAACGGCTGTATGGATTTAGGTGAAACTTGGCACATAAATAGCTTATATCCTGGAATAATATAGGATACCTTTTATCTTGGCAAAAAATAAAGTCCGTCGGTAACGCCTATTTTTAAAACGCGGCGCGATCCAGCGTCGATCGAACTGCTATTTGAAATTATAGAAAAAAACAAAGTAGATGGAATGCCTCAAGGTCGGAACACAAGGAAGGAAAACTTGAGTTCATCTTTTAAGTCACAGCATCTTTGTTAGATGTTACTTGATATGACAACGTATTACTAAATAGAATTGCCTGACCTTATAAAGAATTAATATTTAACTAACTTCGGGTTTACAGTTTCAGCCGCTTTCCCGTGGGAATTAAAATTAAATAAAGGCTATGTTACACAACACAGAGATAATGTAGCTTTACATTACTTGTTTGATGGGTTCATTAGTTCCACAGGTTACCCTACAAACGAACAAACCTTAGCTTTTACATTATAATTTGTAAATAAATCTTTTTTTCAGTAAAAGATTAACAAGCATTAAGATTACAGTAAAGTTGTCCCTGCACTAAGCAAGCTTGTATTGATCCAACAAACGGTTAACAAGCTAAATTATTAAACATCATACAATTCATAATAACCTAAATCCTTTAAGGTCAAACATAGAGTACCACGGGTGAACATTATCAATAATCAGCTATAGCCAATTGATAAATGGGATAACTCAGTCAATCACTCACAATTTCTCAGATTACATGTCATAACACTAATTAAGTGACCATATTGCTTATACATCCATCACTGTGCATCTCTGTAATACACAGGCTCTATAATAGTGATAATACTACACCAAAAGTTTCTTTTTAATTTACCATACCCACACAATAACTTAAGAAATACTTTACTGATTTCATTCATGCTTTTTTTTTAGAAATTTTTGTTGAAATTGGAATATTTCAGAAAACTTAACTGATTAATCAGGATATCTCAGAAAGTATAAATGCTACATACCTATAGATGTGAAATTTAGCAAGTTGATTCCTAATAGGATAGGGAGTAGGTATAGCTAAGAAAGGATTTTCAAAGATTTAACCCCTAAAGAGTTCAATGGGGAATGCTGCTCAAACTATGGGGGACAACAAGTATTATGTAAAAAAATAATATGGGAGAAAATATGGTGCAGATTAAATTGTAACACAACATATTTAGAGATAGTGACTACTTTCATAGATAGCACATGGATCAGGTCAAGAGACAACTCTTTAAGTTCAAAATTATTAACTGATGCCAATGTCATATTATGCTAAATTCAAGTTCAATTATTTTTACACATTTACAGTCATTTTTCTTACATATTTTTCATATTATGTTCTCTGTCAGAAATAACTATAGTAATATCAAATTAATTAGGTAATGAATTAGTCAAATACAATAAGTTAATTAGAGAAGACAGATGATACATCTTACTACATAATAATATATCTTTATAGGTACCTACATACATTCACACATCCAAGTCAAAGTGTAAATAAATGAAGTTCCCTCACAGTTATTAGATATCATAAGTATAGATTGCAGCACCATTTGATGTAAGGGTGTAATAAATACTCTTTACAAATTACAATTAGGTACATTACCTTACATTGCAATCAATCATAATATACATTCATTCTGATACTAATCCATGGCATGGCTGCAGGCTGCAGGACACATATTATGTACACTACACATAACAAAATTAAACACACACACACACAGACAAGACAGGAAATACTGCTTACTACACCAAATATTGTATTTATCAAAGTTTAAATATCACTGTCTCACAGAGTTGTTCTCAAGGTTAATATAACTGCTGATGGCAACAAAAAGCAAGCCACTGAATGAATGCACTCACCGAATAGTCGTCACCGTACGACATAATAAAAATTATTTTCACGTTTGAATAAAATAATATTGTAGACCACACTCTGCGACCACCTCGCAATGCGCTCGATTAGCTCTTCTTGCGGTATGTCTACTGGACGGGGGAAATTGGTATTACTCATCGACTGGACGACTTGTATGTGGGGATTTCCGAGAACTGTTTCCGAGTTCGATGAGAATAACAAAAATAAAGCACATCGAGCGGCCTGACTCGCTACATATTTACATAATGAAACCCAATAAAGAAACACTACAAACTGGTTAAACAGGAAACAATATTGATAAATTGAAATAGATTAGTGCAATAAATATATTTTTACGTACCTAGGTACCACAAACCACAAAACAGAAATTCTTCGATTTGCTCGTTCGCTCACTCACATACTAAAAAAAAATTCACTTGTTGTGTTGACTTGACAGACTTGACACTTGACATTTATTGTTTTTTTTTTGTTCGCTCCTTCAGAGCAGGCTAAAGTCTATTGACCATACTGCCTAAGACATTTATTTAGTGTATCAGTTTACATTCTTTTTTTAATTAATTTATTTTCAAAGCTTTAGTTACAAAACTATCAAGCCTAAACCATCACTTTATTGTCAATATTCTTCTTTTGTGTTAAAGTCACCTTATATCACATTCAAAGTAAAGACTTGGGTCGGTACAAGTCTATCGGGTGATAGTGAAATTGGCTATTCCACTAAAACTTTTCACAGACTTTTTGGGACAACCTGAAAAGTCACAATAAACGCTTTCATTTACATTGATCTTTATTGGACAAAACACAACTGATATCATTCAATAAAACTCAAAATAACAGCCACCAATTTTGTTTATGCCTGACCAGACTTGTACGGACAAGGACTAGACTTTACTTACAGTGATCTTGACAGTACAAGAATATTGAAAAATGGTTCAGGCTTGATAGCCTTGAAACTAAAGCCTTTTTAAATAAACAAATAAAAAAACAAAAATAACCCACAATAACCACAGATTACTGATATGTAGCTAGCTAACCTAACCAAAGAGTATGTAATATATTAACCTAACCTCAAATCAATATAAAAAAATAGTTTTACATATTCATAATATAACAATTATTTTTACCGTGCAGTGAAATGTTACCTGGAGCTATATCGCGGTCTTTGTTCCAACTACGACATGTCTTCAGTGCGCAAGCATCTAATGTTCACACAAATGGAGCGATGTTCGCCGCCGTAAAGAAAACTACCACTGCCGCTGGCGGTAAGTCACGTAGAAAATGGATTAGTTCTTCAAACCGCCCAATGCTACTATTATAATGATGTTTTGCAGGTGTGATGGGTCTCGGCAAGGGTAAGAAGAAAGTGGGGAAGCTCGGAGCCATGGAGAAGAAGGAGCTGCCCGTGGAGACAGACCCCAACAAGCTGGTCAACTATGTGTGCGGCTCTAATATTTACACCACCGGGGAAGATGTTAAGGTGAGCATTTACTCAAGGTAAGTACCTACTCTACTTACCAGTTATATTTCAAATCTGTCCAGTAGTTTCAGAGCCCATTCAAAGCAAACAAACAATCAAATCTATTATCTTTATAATATTTTAGTATAGATATACCATTGAATAGTTTAAATGTAATTATAGATAAAGGAAGACAGTGAGTACCCCCCTTGGCTGTGGAGCTTGAATACAGGCCCTCCCCCTCGCATTGAGGACTTGGATCCCAACACCAAGCAGTACTGGATACGAGTGCGAGCTGCCGGCATGAGAAGGAACAACAAGCTGCGCTCAATGAGGAAATTCTAGTCTATATGTCTGCATCACTCTTTAATTGCATGTGTATTGATTATCTAAGTAAAGGCTAACTCTGAAGGGACTTGAAATGGGAAACCAGAATGATGCTAATACAGGATGTCTGGTAAGTGGCATGACAAACATGAGGGAGAGATAGGTGAGTGGGATAGTAACAGTGTCACCATTTAAGAGATATTTCTGATTGTCACATTGATTTTTCTGTTATTAAAGAGGTATCTTGAAAACGGTGACACTTTTACCGATGTCATTTTTGTATATGTTGGTAAGTGACCTGACCACCGATCTCCCCCTTCAGTTGGTCCTACAACTTACTGGACACTCGGTATATATTTTGACTTGAGATGATCCAATATTGATCACAACTTAGTTTGTATCACCAATATACCCTGCCAACCCGTGCAATGTGTAAGTAAATGAAATTCTCATAGTAAACTGGTTGTAACAATTACAAATAATCCATATGATGCTTGTGAAACACCTCAAGTGAAGGTTAGTGATTTCAGAGTGACCATAAACAATGAGTGTGGTATGAAGATGAGTTGAATGATAAATGTAGTTTGTAAGTACATAGTATAGGAAAGGCTGCTTGCACAACCATCCCTGAAGTGCCTCACCCACACCCCTATTTAAATGTATTTGTGGCTCACACCTCTAGGGACTGTTGTGCAACCAGTCAAATGTTAGTTATTTAGCAAAATAAAACAATTTAATATAAAACAAATATTTTATTAAAATTCATAAAACTTTTAACAAAATGAACCTGTACAGAACAATTTACTAAGACTTGTTTCACAAATTCAACCAACACTGTGATCTCGAGGCTCCACACTACACGTCACTACTGCACCCAACCTTGTAATGATCTCGCTGACCTACTTCGCCAGACTAAGTGCAAGTTGGGTTACAAATTGGACGGTGAATAGAGCCCCATGCGTTACGTTCATGTGTCGCGACGCGTCGCTTGCTTGCACGATATAGGTAGAGATACTTTACGTTGTATATTTAGACGCGTTCCGATACACGAACGCTCCGCTCAAATCTACACTAAGTATTTTTACAGTATACATATCACCAAATATAACGAAACGTACTACATCTATCTTGAAAGTCCGAAAAAAAGAAAAAAGTTACATTTTGATCACGTAGGTCATTGAACCTTTGATGTTGGCAGCTGATTTTCTAGTGTACTTCGGTAAGTTCGCTCAGAAATTTGTACTATTTTCTGATTAAGATTTGTTGGGCCAAGATAAATATTAGTAGCAAGTGAATGTGTCAAAATAAGTGTTAATGTGTTAGTTAGAGAACTAGAACTAGAGGCAGTCCATGGTGTCTTCTTTGATGATCATGGGAGGCGCGTAGTCGCCGTGCTTCGTACCGAACGAGTACGCGTACGGGTTCTACAAACAAACATTATATTTATGTGTTTTGTACTTTGTTAAAAGGCAGTGGTCATTTTCTATATTATTCATCAGGAATGTCAATTTTCCGCGCTACACATTTATGGCACAGAATGGTGAATGAACCGTTTTTCTACCGTTTGAAAGGTCCCTGAATAGACAGGAGGGGATGTTATGTACCTATGTATTTTACAAGTCATTTTGAACATACGGCTTCATAATTCTGCGCTAGTTGAAGTCATTTAAGAATCCATTTTATGAGTGTAGGTAGAGAAGAAGAAGAGAGGTGTGTATGTGTGTGTGTGTGTGTGTGTGTGTGTGTGTGTGTGTGTGTGTGTGTGTGAGGATTACCTTCTTAGTGTTGTATAGGTTGGGCGGGTAGGTGGCGGGGCCCGGCGTGCGAGTGGGACGACCGGCTCCCTCCAGACGCGCGCCCAACGAGTACACTGGCATCCTGTATCACATCACATCACATCACGTCACGTCTAGACTATACTATCTGTCACTGTCACTGTGACTGTGACACATGACACGTCATAGCACAGAGGGTGGTCAATACGAAGTGTAGGTACATTGATTACATTAGTAGGTACAAGGTGGTAAGGTAAGGTAACTCACTTGAACTGGTACACGTTGCAGTCCTGCTGGAAGTAGACGGCGGGGCCGGGCGACTTCGCCTTGGGGTTGAAGCCGACGCGCGCTCCCATCGTGTAGGCGGGCGTGCCGGAGCCCAAGTGCAGCGCATACGCGTTGGGCGCGGGGCCCGGCCGACGCAGCCCGAACCCGAGCCGAGCGCCCATCGAGTAGATCGGCGCGCGAGCCGACCGCATCGGGGGGCACCGCTCGGGGGCGTGCGCGCCCGGCCCCGGCGTGCGCAACACGCTGCGTGGGGGAAAGCTGCAACACACACACATACACATCGAGTAGAGTACACTGTCTGATTGTTTTCTCGATAAGCTTGTGTTTGACCACAATCTGACTATTGTAAGTGATGATGTAGCCGAAGGTGGTAAGCTCACAGTCTAGATGGTAACTGGCTCTCAAGTGCAGCTGTCGGAACACACCCACAGGTGCTTGGCGACAGATTTTCAACTGGAGGGTGGTTGTCAACCAATCGGGTACTTTGTAGTACCCTAACACCGTGCTACGGTTTCCTCACGATGTTTGAAAGCTCTCCACTGCGCTGCCACTGAGCTATCATGAGATGTAATGTAACAGTGTAAGTAGAGTAGGTAAGGCCAGGTCTAGGTTACCTGGCTCCGAAGCTCCAGGCGGGCGAGGAGACGAGTCCGTCCCTGGTGACGCGGTCGATGCGGTAGGCGGGCCCCGGACTGAGCGGCTTGAGGCGCAGCGCGGTGTTGGTGCCGAACGAGAACATGGGGTTGCGGTACCGCGAGGGGTCGTGCGTCGGGAACCCCACCGTCGTCGGCAGCAGGTACGCGCCCGGCCCGGGGCCTGCACACACATTATGGTCACAGTTTGTCTTGAAAAGCTTTAGCATCAGACCATCAGTGTCTTTAGCTAACTAAACGCGGCTTGTGCAACTATTGCCATTGCTTCAGAAACATTTCGTGATGAAACCATACAATGAGTGTACAAATAGAGTCATGATGATCGTCGTGGCTAACCCAATGATATTTTAAGTAAAAAGGTGTAGATACGTTACCTAAATAGCATTCGTAATAGCATGAAAACTTGACTTAATAATGCAATATCCATACTACATTACGATATCTCACAACAAACGATGGTATTTTTGGTTGTTTTGGGTTATTGGAATCGGTACATGAAGTGTATCCGTCGATACCGGCGATGCTGCGCAGGTTGAAGTAGGTAATAAGCCACTTTTTAGTCTCCAACTTTCGGAGCACTTATAACCCATCTACACGTTTTTACTTATTATATATCATTGGGCTTAACCACAAATGTCAGAAATTCATGAATCAACAGATTCCTGTGGTAGGTATACTTGAGGCCTTGATTCCCGTGTCGTTGGGTACTAGGCATGTGCTGGTGAAAGACATTTGCCATCGGCAGTATAATACCCGAATACTTAAGTCTCTAGTGTTGCTTGCTTTGCTATTATATTACTCACCCAACGGTTTCTTAGACATTGTGTTTGTGTGTGTTATTTGATGGAAGGACACTGAAATTTATTCACATTTAATTGAATGAGCAGGTAGTGTAGTGAGTAAGTCTACGGTAATTTAGACATGCGATCTGTCGGCCACGACTTGTTGACTGTTGTTGTGTTATAAACAAATGAACGTCCCATCCTTCAATCAATACCTATCCAGTAAGTAAAGTACGTACAATAAGTATTTATATAAGACATACATACATTTATTATTATTAAGCCTTTGTTACATCCAAGACAAATTTAATTAGTTTGTAAGGGATTTGTTCAGATTCATAATGATTGTTTTTGATTTATTATAACTATTGTAATTGATCTATCCATCACTAGATGGCGTTGTATAATTCGTAAATCGCACTATGGTTCGGTTCTCACGGATTGGTTATATACCTTGAACAATTTATTGTAATTTGAGATTAACCACGGGTGCAATTAGTATCCCAATAAAGTTATTACATTATATTTGATGCCTTTTATTGCATCATCACCCTAGATCTGAACTAGGTTTTGTTCAGGATTCATAAATACTAAAAGAAAAATAAATGTATATCATTGTCCTGTCGTTTGCTGTTTGCGTCCAGTATCGTCCTGCTATCTTTATAATATTCTCGTTCCATCGAGTTCTTGGTCTACCCTGTGCTCTTTTATTTCCAGGTCCTGTCCACTTAGTAGACCGTTTGGACCATCTTTCGTTAGAAGATCGGGCAATATGTCCTGCCCAGCGTCGAGCATGTTGTACTGCGTCTATCACCTTTGTTTTGAGTCTTATTTTATAGCTCTTTTGTCTGTCTCTTACAGTGGCGGATTTTCAAATTTGCCGCTTGTAGGCTATGCAATTGCCGCCCCTACTGACCTTTGAAATTCAATACGCTAGTTTAATTCACAATCATATTTATTCTAAAATTGCATTTTTATGATTTGTGTTCTACGGTCCTTATTACGTCGGCTTTTTCCCGTTATTAGTATGATTGTGAACTAGGGGTAGTTGTACCTATATACGATACAAGTACCTATATTTTACAGTGCATTTAGTAAACTTTTATACAGGGTGGAAACTTTCAGCGGGGCAGTAAGGGGAAGTACCTTATCCGTTGCAACTACATGAAAATGGTCTTAGGAGACTATCCATAATTTTTTATGGAATTTTGATCCCCATTCACAGATTTAAAAAAAAAGAAAAAAAAATTGATGCCAATCGATCCTGTTTCTAAAAACTTTTATCGGACCAACCATCGTTGGAGTACTCAAAAAGTCACAAATTGCAAAAAAACTTTTCCCGTACATTTTGTATGAAAATTTTACGCAGAAGCTTTTTTAGTGACAGTTGAGATCTTTTTGTTGAGTGAATAAAAAGATAAGTTTAAAAACAATTCAAATTTCGAACTCCAACATTTAAAACAACAGAATATTAGAGAATCTTGAAAAGCTCGTCGATGATTTACCACTAGGAATCAAGAAGAATGTTATTTTCAACAAGATGGCACTCCACCTCACAACAGCCGCAGTACGCGTTCTACTTTAAACCGACAGTTTGGTGATCAATGGATAGGAACACATGGTCCTATTTCTTGGCCAGCGCGTAGTCTAGATCTGACGCCTCTAGATTTCTTTTTGTGGGGCTACCTGAAAACTGAGGTTTACAAAAAACAAAACGATGGTGTTCAAGAACTTAAAGACTCACTAACCACAATTTTGTATGGAATTCATCCAAATAAATGGTCAGCAGCCACTAGGTCGGTACAGAAACGAATCAATTTATGTATTCGTCAAAATGGCGGTCAGCAAGATTCTAAATAAGAATAACATCATCAAGTAATGTTAGTTAATAAAAAAAGAAAATTAATACGCCTTCTTTTTGATATGTGTAAAATTCTACGTGATCATTTGTCTTTTATTTTATTTTTTGTATTTCAGTTACACAAATTCTTTACAAAATGTAAGGGAAAAGTTTATTGCAATTTGTGACTTTTAGAGTACCTACTCCAACGATGGTTGGTCCTATAGAAGTTTTGGATCAGTATTAGAAATAGTATCGATTTGCATCATAAAGATTTTTTGTCTAAAATGGCTATTTTCTTGCTAACACTACATTTTTTTGGAAATCTATGATTGAGGATCAAAGTTCCATAAAAAAATATGGATAGTCTCCTAAGACCATTTTCGTGTAGCTGCATGCAACGGATAAGGTACTTCCCCTTACTGCCCCGCTGAAAGTTTCCATTCTGTATACGGATTACGGACGTAAGAGTGTTCAGTATACTGTGCATTACTAAAATATTAAAATTTTTGTCACTCGTTTCTTCTGTATAAATAATGTTTTTTTTTATTTCTGTAAGATAAAAAAAATATTGGGCCAAATTTGCCGCCCCCTAAAATCTGCCGCCCTAGGCTCCAGCCTACTCAGCCTACTGGTAAATCCGCCACTGGTCTCTTAGCTTGACGCCGAGGATGCTCCTCTCCGTATTTTTGTCATGGTGTTTTTGTTGGTGATCCATACTTACATATACCTATTTTATGTACTGAGTGTGTACTCATCGTCTCCACACAGAGTGGAGTTTGTGCTCTAGACTGGCCTATGACCGCATAGCCTAAGCCGTATGAAATGTTTGCACTTAAAAAAAATTGGGTTCCCTTGAGAACGCGAGGGACAGGTACTTTTATGTATGTGTAGAAAATCAGGGTCAAACAGAGTTTCGGTGGGTTTGCGTCGGTTCGACTTGGAGTTTATTAGGAAGTGCAGGCAATCCCACACAAAGAGGTCGCGTGCGCGGACCGTCTATATGAGGTCGGCAAAGGTCGCACGATTGTCCAGAATTACACCGAGATATTTGGCTCGCTTCTCCCAAGGGATCGGCTCGTCGAACATGGTGACTGGAGGGGGGAGAGTAGGGGCAAGTCTCCTGTCAGGACCGTCTGACTCTTGGCGGGATCATTTCCTGAACTAAGGGTGTTGGTCGCGATTTGGAGAGATTTGGCAATAGCCGTGGTACTAGAGCCCGATTGGGAAATAGCGGTATCCGTCCGCGAACAGAGCTAGCTGCGCTTTGCTAGTTTTTGGGATGTCACTCGTGTAAAGTGTTAAAAGCAATGGGGACAGCACAGCGCCTTGAGGGACTCCGGCTAGAATGGAGTGGACCTGAAGGCGATCGCTCCGTTTATTTTATACAGATAGCAAAACAATTTGCAGAGTGGGGGAATCGAATGTCGCGCTTGGTGGCGTGATAGGCACGCAAGATGGCGCAGGTCAACTGATTAGTTATAATATAAAAAAATAAAAACGACTTCAAAGACAAATGTTGCACTAAAAACCGAAAAATAAATTGAATAACATTAAATAAAATGGACAAAAAAATATTTCAATAACTAAATAGACCAAATCTTTACTTATGTAAAACTACCTACGCACCTATTCAAATTATTATTCTATAAATACCTTTTGATCTGTTTGAAGTCGGTGCCAAGCCTAATAGGTTTAATAGGCTTCGTACGGTTTGAGGAGGTAGGACATAGCATAACATCTGCTCATAATTGGGGCCGTCTGACTGGGCTAGTACCTCAACCTTACAGAATATCGCAGCCAAATAACACTGCCCTCAAGTGGTGTCGTGTTCCTGCGGTGAGTAAGGTTGCCAGAGTTCCTTTGGCAACCTTTTGTGGAGTCGCTATTGAGTAGTGCAGGCGCAGCATGTTGGCGTGCGGTTAGGGAGACCCGGTGAAACGGTTGACCGCTGGCCGCCCGCAGATAGCATGAGTTCCCGAACCCAGGGATTAATTAATTTCCACCCTGGGAGGCTGAACTGCCATCTGGCGAAAGTAGGTAATCTTACAATTCACAAGTGCTTGTCAAGGCATTTATTATTTCTTTCATTGTATTTTTGGGCTTGGCACCGACTTCAAACAGATCAAAAGGTATTTATAGAATAATAATTTGAATAGGTGCGTAGGTAGTTTACATAAGTAAAGATTTGGTCTATTTAGTTATTGAAATATTTTTTTGTCCATTTTATTTAATGTTATTCAATTTATTTTTCGGTTTTTAGTGCAACATTTGTCGTTGAAGTCGTTTTTATTTTTATACATTTATAGAGGGAATACATAAATAGATAAACTTTTAAAGAAAATAAAGAATATTTATCCTAAATGATTAAGGCTTCTTTCTCAGCAGCTACTTGATATTGCGTTTCATTTCATATCTAGGACAACGTATATTCTAACTCCTAACCGATAAAGAGTTTACCTTTTATCATCAGCTCATTTGAATATACAAAGAGACGACGATACGAGTCTAAACGTGACTATAATATTTAAAGAAATATCCCCTAACTCCTAGCCGTTAAGGAGTTTGACCTACCATCATCATCTCAGCAACATGAGATGATGACTACCAGATGCAAATATCTGAATAGCTTTAGAAGTTATATGAATTATAAATATTAGCCCATAATATTTACAGATTTATCCCTAAATCCTAACCTTTAAGGAGTTGTACCTTCCATCATCAGCTCTGCAACATAAGATGATGACTACCAGATAGAAATAGCTTTGATAAGTACGTATATGAATGAAAAATACTGTAAATTCTTATAAAATGTGAGGGTTGCCCTCATTTTCCCCAGGATCCCATCATCAGATCCTGACTTGGTGACAATGGGTCTACCGCCGAAGTATACTCTTTCAAACAAAAAAAAAAAATTGAAAATCGCTTGACAATTGGCGAAAAAATCGATGAACATACATAAAAAAAAAAAAAATACATACAGTCGAACATATAACCTCCTCCTTTTTTGAAGTCGTTTAAAAATGAAACAAAGGTACTATTTATATTTTTTTATATTTTTAATCAGTTACCGTAACGTCCGTTTGGGATGTACCATACAGTAAATAGTAGATGGTAGGTACATTGTACTTATGTAGTATAGTGTTAATGTAATGGAGTGTACGGGTGCGGGTGTGGGTGTGGGTGCGAGTGCGGGTGCGGGTGCGGGCGGAGTGGCACGGGTTCGTTGTGTCCGCGAGTTGCTTTTTCTTCACGGTGGCTGCACTCCTCGATCTCATCATCGTCTTCGTCGTCGTCGAGCGGATTAGCTCCCCACTATATAAACATAAGTATATAGGAAGTAGGGGGTACGAACAATAAATAATTAATTCGTTTGCACAAATTGACCATCCAAAGTGTGAGAAATAAGCCAGTAGCGGAATACTATAAGTGCACTGTGCCACGCCAGAGCCAACACTGACTTAACAGCGAATATGTACATACAGCTCTTATTTTTTGGGAGGACAAAATGGTGGAGGCTTGAGGAGCGCTCAGAATTGTTCGGCGAGCGCTTAGGGCTCTCAACCGGGATGCAAAACTTTAGATGATTAACCAACCGAACCAGGTGGGGCACGAACCTCGTCTCAGGGCGTCGCCGGGGAACACAAAAGTGGGCTCAGACTTCGCATAAGCGATTTAAAGGAGTTTTAGGGGATGGTCGGATTACTGAGTGCAGCTCGGGCCGCTGGTTACTGAGTGCAGCTCGGGCCGCTGGTCACTGAGTGCAGCTCGGGCCGCTGGTCACTGAGTGCAGCTCGGGCCGCTGGTTACTGAGTGCAGCTCGGGCCGCTGGTTACTGAGTGCAGCTCGGGCCGCTGGTCACTGAGTGCAGCTCGGGCCGCTGGTTACTGAGTGCAGCTCGGGCCGCTGGTCACTGAGTGCAGCTCGGGCCGCTGGTTACTGAGTGCAGCTCGGGCCGCTGGTTACTGAGTGCAGCTCGGGCCGCTGGTCACTGAGTGCAGCTCGGGCCGCTGGTTACTGAGTGCAGCTCGGGCCGCTGGTCACTGAGTGCAGCTCGGGCCGCTGGTCACTGAGTGCAGCTCGGGCCGCTGGTCACTGAGTGCAGCTCGGGCCGCTGGTCACTGAGTGCAGCTCGGGCCGCTGGTTACTGAGTGCAGCTCGGGCCGCTGGTCACTGAGTGCAGCTCGGGCCGCTGGTCACTGAGTGCAGCTCGGGCCGCTGGTCACTGAGTGCAGCTCGGGCCGCTGGTCACTGAGTGCAGCTCGGGCCGCTGGTCACTGAGTGCAGCTCGGGCCGCTGGTTACTGAGTGCAGCTCGGGCCGCTGGTTACTGAGTGCAGCTCGGGCCGCTGGTCACTGAGTGCAGCTCGGGCCGCTGGTTACTGAGTGCAGCTCGGGCCGCTGGTCACTGAGTGCAGCTCGGGCCGCTGGTCACTGAGTGCAGCTCGGGCCGCTGGTCACTGAGTGCAGCTCGGGCCGCTGGTTACTGAGTGCAGCTCGGGCCGCTGGTTACTGAGTGCAGCTCGGGCCGCTGGTCACTGAGTGCAGCTCGGGCCGCTGGTCACTGAGTGCAGCTCGGGCCGCTGGTTACTGAGTGCAGCTCGGGCCGCTGGTTACTGAGTGCAGCTCGGGCCGCTGGTTACTGAGTGCAGCTCGGGCCGCTGGTCACTGAGTGCAGCTCGGGCCGCTGGTCACTGAGTGCAGCTCGGGCCGCTGGTTACTGAGTGCAGCTCGGGCCGCTGGTTACTGAGTGCAGCTCGGGCCGCTGGTCACTGAGTGCAGCTCGGGCCGCTGGTCACGGGAGACGAGAGTGAGTCTGACTGGGAGTACATACACGGCGATCTATATACAAGTTGCAGAGTGGGGGAATCGAATAGCACGCTCGGTGATGTGATGTGTTGCTTACAGGATTCTTGCAGGCACGCTAGATGGCGCTGGCGCCTTCAAGTACTTTATTGTCATTCATAGGGATCTGAAACTCTTTGTCACGTGACAATATTCTTGTCTATGTCGCCTGGTCAGAAAAGAACGGTTTATAGAGGGAGCAGCTGTACTGTTTGCTGAGCTATCTATTGAAACCACGTGATGGAAATATATTAGTAACGGAAAGAAAGAATACCTACCTGCTCGGACAAGGGATACTTGGCGAGTGCTCGATACAGCACGCCTATGTACAGTAGGTTGAGTACGGCCAGCGTGTGCAGCGCCGTCTCGAACCCCACACTCCACGATAGCACGCCACCCACTATCGGACCTGCACCAACAACCTCATGCTAAATATAAAACTACGTACATAGACGTTAGGTTGTTTTTTAAATTCTGGATTAGCTTGTGTTTGACCACAATCTCACCATGGTAAGTGATGATGTGGCCGAAGGCGGGAAGTCCACAAAGCCTAGATAGGTGCTCTCGGCGACAGATTTTCAAGTTGAGGGTGGTAGCCAGTTAGTCGAGTACTACAAAGTACCCTACCACCGTGCTATGGTTTCATCACCTCAACTCCAAGCTCATTGTATGTCGTGTCGTGTCGTGTGGTGTGGTGTCGTGTGGTGTCGTACCGAGTGCGTATGCTGCGCTAGAGGCAGCCTGCAGCAGCGCGGCGAGGAGTGGCACGCGCGCCGGCTGCGTGCGAGAGTAGCGCGCCACCAGCGCCGGCACCAGCGCCGCGTCCGTCGCGCCCAGCCCACCGCCCAGACACAAGTGCGGCACCACCAGACCAGACACCTGCACCGCATCACACCACCACAGGTGTACTTTCAACACATTAGCAATCCCCTGCCATTGCATAGACATTGGCCTATAGGCGAAGTTAGTCACTTACCATCAGGTGACCCATCTGCCTCGTTGTCATTTGTGACATAAAAAAAGCGTGTTAAAAATAAAAACATACATTCAGGATGTCCGGCAAGTAGTAGACACGACAAACTTAAGGTCGTCTACCAAATATACAAACATGACCTCAATCAAACTTAGATTGTACAGAAACAGAACAGTATTTAATCCACTTCACAGAAAATAATGTAACATTTAATTAATTAGAATCATTATTCCTTTTGTTCTTGTACAACACGTCACAGGTTCCCGACCGTCACACACAGAGTACCGACGAGCTGCCACCAGCATTCGTCAATCCTCCTCCTCCTCTCCACAGAGTATAAATATACGCATCTCGTGAGGTGGTAGGCAGCGGTTCCAGCTGTGGCGCCTGTGGCACTAGAGGCGTGGTGTGGTACATACGTGTGTGGCGTGTGGCAGTGCCAGCGCGGCGAGCCCCACGGCCAGGAGTCCCGCGAGCGCGAGTCTCTCGGCTCCCACTCGCCGCGCCACGCCGCCCAGCGTGGTGGCCGCCACCAGGTACCCCGCGCTGTCCGGCACGAACACCGCGCCCGTCTGCCAGCGCTGCATACAATACAACCACACACCACATACATCACACTGTAGCGACATCTATTTACAAATAGATATAGTTTGCACGACTCCTAGATAGATGGCGCTCCAATAATCTACATCGCGCTATCGAAGTTTTCCAAGCGATCTGCATTTAAACAAGCTTCCAACATCCGCGGTCCCCAGCCACGATGACCTAGCCTGATGGAAGATCTTCCCTTTTTCAATGGAGGAGTCTAACACCTCGCTCCTCCATAACACCATTCATGTCAAGGCGATGATAGCTCAGTGGTAAGTGACGTCGAATACCGCGGCGAAGGTCGTGGGTTCGAATCCTACAATGAGCTTGAGCTGAGGTGAAGGAAAACATCGTGAGGATACCATAGCACGGTGGTAGGGTACTTCGTAGTACCCGACTGGCTGGATACCACACACAAGATGAAAAACTGTCACCAAGCACCAATCTAAGCTTTGTGTGTTTACCACCTTCAGCCATGTCATCACTTATGGTAGGGGAGGCAATGATGCTAAATTTGTAGTTACTCGAGCGTCTTTGGGACCTACTGGAATTTGAAGATTAGGTAGAATAAAGAAAAAAAGGTTATGTGATATTTTCCCCTTCAGCGGTGGGGGGAGCGTCTACAGGGTTTCAAAAATGTAAAAAAAAACAGTCACCAAGAAATACTCGAGCGCGTCAGATATTAATAGGGTAGTCGCGCCACGTCTGTCTGATAACGGAAAAATAATAATCTGCCGTTTTGCGTGGTGGGGGTGGCCGTATTGAGGGGTTGAAAATATTTAAAAAAAAAAATTACTCGAGCGCGTCAGACATTGATAAGGGATGTTAAGTGAACCCTCCAGTAGCTCCTATTTTAAAGACTGACGATTTGGACGCGACCATCAGTCAGGGCCGATTTTTGAAAATGCAAAAAAAAATCGTGACCTTGATTTACTCGAGCGCGTCAGATTTTTATACAGGCGGTTCTTCTTGATGGCCTTGTTGTACTGACCCATAATCTGACAATTATGTTGAGGGATTTCCTTAATCTGACGGTTTGAAAAAAAAAATATATAAAAAATATCGAAATCTCGAAAATGGTTCAAGATATCGAAAAAATGCTTGCACAAAAGTTGTAGAAAATTTAATCTTCTACAATATTTATTATGAATACATGTACCAAAAAACCCATAGGAAACGAGATATTTGCAATAAATGATTTTTTGACCTTTGACCTTGAAAAATCAGTAGTCGCGGGCACCCTAAGATAAGTAGCTTTTGAGACAAGTTTTAGGGTGTCAAAATAAAGGTTTATACAAGTTAATAGCTGACTATCTCTCATTCTGAGGTGAAACTCATAATATTCCTGGACTATACACTTAATAATGATTTTAGCTACTTCGGCTTGTGCAAATCGGCAGATTAAGATATTTCCGTGATTCGTGACTAATTTCCTTCAAAATAAAAAAAAATCTAATTGCGCTCGAGAAAATCTAGGTGACGTTTTTTGTTTTGCAACTTTGCGAGTCTCCAATTTTCTTTCGTCACGCCCAAATTGTCAGATTATTGAAATGTACACTATTTTGCATGTAACTAACTTACCTTACCTTAATCTGACGCGCTCGAGTATTTCAAACCATCGATTTTTTTTTACTAATCTGACGGGCTACCCTAGGCGTTCGACACTACATAGAGGGCTCAGATTTGGTGAGAGTACTTCACAAGGTGCAAGGTTATGTTTATGTTAATCTGCCGCGCTCGAGTAAATCCCGAAATCCCCTATTCGCCTCCCCTACCATTACCATGGTGAGATTGTCAAACACAAGCCTATCCAGAATTTAAAAAAAAATCGATACTATAGCAAAAGACAAGGAAGAAATCTCGCTCATTCATCCTGACATACTCCTGACGATGTTAAACTCAAAACTTGGTGCTTATTACCTACGTGATGAGTTTATAGGAAAAGTCATGGACGTTTCTTCTGCGGACCATTAGGATGTGCAATGAGCTTCCCATTACGGTATTCCCTCCGCGCTATCATATGGGGTTCTTCAAAAAAGCCGTAAAGCGAGCACTTCAAGGTCAGCAACACATCGGCAATCACCCTGTATTGCAAATGTCCATGGGCGGCGGTGACCACTTACCATTATGTGGAACGTCTGCCTGTTTGTCAACCTAATGACTTAAAAAAAACTCGCACTTGGCGTCCTCCTGACCTGCGGATGGAACTTGTCCATGATCCAGAGCGGCAGGCAGGGCTCGAGCGCGGCCATGACGCTGGTGGTAAGCAGCACGGCGCCCGCGCACGCGCCCACCCCGCGACCGCCGGCCACCGACCACACCGCGCTCACTCCCATGCACCCTCTCCACAGCTTACCATCACCTGGCTCCCCGTCTGCTACCTGCCGACACACCACACACACAAGTTGGTGCCACCACGAGGGTCTACCGCATCGCATGAGACCTTACCCTATTGTACTCGTCCTTGTCCAGGAACATGTACTGCATCGCTGAAACATTTATTTATTTATTCGTTGGTCACCTCTGAATAATCTCACATTACTATTAAACTTGTTTTAGATAAGCTTTCACCATGGTAAGTGATGACATGGCTGAAGGTGGTAAACACACAAAGCTTAGATTGGTGCTTGGTGACAGTTTTTCATCTTGTGTGTGGTATCCAGCCAGTCGGGTACTACGAAGTACCCTACCACCGTGCTATGGTATCCTCACGATGTTGACCTTCACCGAAAGCTCAAACTCATAGTAGGATTCGAACCCACGACCTTCGCCGCGGTATCTGACGTCGCGACCACTGAGCTATCATCGCCTTAAAATGCATTAAAATGGACAAAGTGAGTACATACCGAGGTTCACCAGCAAGGCAGTGGCTATGAACAGAAATGATGTGCCGCGACTCCACAGTGCGTACGTCACGCCACCGAACGGATATCCCACCAGAACTCCTACCAGTACAGACAATAACTCATCAATAGGTAAATAGGGGACCCAAACCGAGTGTGGTGTGTGCTCTCACCGAGTGCGACGGCCCCGAGCAGCGCGGCGAGTGCGCGGTGTTGCCGTGACTGTGGCACGGTGGCTGCCACGAGCGCGAGCCCCGCCACGCCGGCGAGCGCTGCCCCCGCGCCGTGCGCCACACGGCCCGCGGCCACGCTCCACGCCGCCACGCCCCCGCTGCCGCCGCTACACACTGTGAACACTACACAAGACCGACCTCATCACACCATCACTCCATCACATCACATCACACCATCACATCACATCACATCACACCATCCAACAATTATATATTCTAACTTGAACCAAATATCGACAAAGATAACAACTACGTTGAGACAATCTCTCTTTCTAACCCTAGGTACTTACCCTTAATGAAAGAAAGAGAGATTGTCCCAAAGTAGTTGTTATCTTTCTCTTTTTAGCAATTGATAGGTATTTGCTTCAAGTAGGTATTTAAAGTTACCTATCCATCTATAATATAAAAATGAATCGCAAAATGTGTTGGTAAGCGCATAACTCAACAAGGCCTGGACCAATTTGGCCAATCCTTTTAAATGTTCGTTGTTGTCCAAGGATGGTTTTTAAGGCGAGAAAAATTCGAATTATTGCCGGGAAAACCCTAAAAACAGCCCTTTTCTTTTTCCCAAACAAACCCCCAGCTGTCAAACATTTGACGTCAATCGACATATGACGTTTAGAGAAATAGGGCAGAACAAGGTCTGCCGGGACAGCTAGTTTAGAATATATAATTCTTGACACCATCAGACAACCGTGCGACTTGTACAATAATAGGTATGAAGGTAGGTACTTGTAAGTGTTGCCAACAAACACACAGTTGTACCCACTTATATTAGTGTGGTGTGTTCCTTGCAATGTGTAAAATAGTGAAGATAATATGAAACAAACAAAGAATCCATCGCAAGCCGTTTGTCATTAAGACCGTTAAGGCGTTCCACGTTTCCTATCAAATCCTAGTACCTAACATAGGTACTTCCTACTAATATTGTAAATGTGAAAGTTTGTTTGTTTGTTCATCAATCACGCAAAAACGGCTGGACGGATTTTGTTGAATCTTGGCTCACAGATAGATCATTTCCTGGATTGACACATAGGATACTTTATATCCCGGAAAAAGATAAGATCCGTAGAAAGAAAGAAAACTAGTTTATTATACATTTTGCCACAAATGTTTCTTTTACTGTCAATACGCAGAAACCAAAACGTGCATTTGAAATATGATCACAGCGCTAACATCCCAAGTTAGTCGGAAGTGGCTCTCACCCAGTGCAGCGGCGGTGAGCAGCACGGTGGCAGCACGCAACACGCGCGCGGGTCCCAGCCGCGCCACAGCCACGCCACCCGCCGGCGCCGTGACCAGCTGTGCGGCCGCCTTGGCGCCCAGCACTAAACCCACCACGGCCTGCGACACGCCCGCTAAATAACATTACAGTGTCTCTTTGTACAAAACAAAAACTGATATTTTTTATTAAATGCATATGAATGAAGGTAATAAATATAAGGTATCTACTTAAAAGTACTAAAAAAAAAACTTTTTTAAATTGGTAGTCTGCCTATATTTCTATTTGTTCTGGCTAATCTCCGAAATGACTGCACGGAGAATTAGGAATCCACGCCAAAAAATATAAACTTTCGAATTGTGAACTAAATCCAAAGGGGACATACATATAATACATACATACATACGTCGTCGATGTGAGTGTGTCAGGCCATCAGGGGGGCCATCATCACCACAACACACCACTCACACGTGTTCACGGCTTTACGCTAGCAACCGTTTTATTGCGAGCTAAAAATTATCAGGCGCTTCACATATTTTTTAATTGTGGCACTAACTAGTCACCACTAACCAGTCACCACTAACCAGTCACCACTAACCAGTCACCACTAACCAGTCACCACTAACCAGTCACCACTAACCAGTCACCACTAACCAGTCACCACTAACCAGTCACCACTAACCAGTCACCACTAACCAGTCACCACTAACCAGTCACCACTAACCAGTCACCACTAACCAGTCACCACTAACCAGTCACCACTAACCAGACACCACTAACCAGACACCACTAACCAGTCACCACTAACCAGTCACCACTAACCAGTCACCACTAACCAGTCACCACTAACCAGTCACCACTAACCAGTCACCACTAACCAGTCACCACTAACCAGTCACCACTAACCAGTCACCACTAACCAGTCACCACTAACCAGTCACCACTAACCAGTCACCACTAACCAGACACCACTAACCAGACACCACTAACCAGTCACCACTAACCAGTCACCACTAACCAGTCACCACTAACCAGTCACCACTAACCAGTCACCACTAACCAGTCACCACTAACCAGTCACCACTAACCAGACACCACTAACCAGACACCACTAACCAGTCACCACTAACCAGTCACCACTAACCAGTCACCACTAACCTGGCGTGTCATCTCTAGTGATCCGGTGCACGGTGTTGTTGAGCAGCGCGGCGAGCGGCGCCTCCTGCCTCGACCACAGCGCCAGCGACTCGCCGCGGATCCAGTCCGGGATTATTGGTACTGTTGTTACATTACATAACCAACCAACAGACTTAGTTACACGTCCACTATCTTCATGTCAACGATTACACTAAGTAATTAAATGAATTGTTTATTCATCCAAATAGGCCTTCACAAGCACTTGTGAATCGTCAGACTCTAATGCACGGTTTGGAAGGTTGCTTTTGCTGAGAAGAGCCGGCAATAAACTCAGCAATGACTCTTTTCAAAAACAATTTACACCTATTACATTCAATAATTATTTATCTAGTCTCACTGACAATATTTGCGTGTTATGTATGGCGGCCAGAATAGTAATCCATAGAATTTAATGATGACTAACTTAGTAAACAACAATCTCGCCCAGACCAGCCCCCACAAGCAGCACTTGTCATGAGTATGACGGGTGTGGCAGCCACCGCCCTCCTCGCACATATTATAAGGAAGTAGAGCCTTGGATAACCTAATATGCTTCATATACAGCAACAACTTTTTCTGAATACATACAATACATTAAATCTAATTACCCCCAAACTCAGGACAAACAGACATGTTCATGAACACTAACGTTTGTCCTGGATGGGAATCGAACGCGCCGTGGTACCAACTCATATGATGATACAGACCTAGAACAGTAAGCAGCACGTTGTCTAAGAAGAACGTGAAGTAAACGAGTGCGAAGGCGAGAGCCCCGTTCGACTTGGACTCGGGTTCTTCCGTCATGTCTCTTCACATTCCACTAGCAAGTCTCCCAGAGACAAGTGTATGTTGCGCCAGGGTCGCGGAGTGACTGCCGCAGTCTGGGGTCCCGATGTGCTGGCGTGGCGTCGCGCGGCGCGAGTGTCTCTCCCCGATAACAGAAGCAATATAATTTCCAATCGGCGGTCGTCGGAGCGTGTGCACGTCGCCTTAATGCAATTTTCTGGGTCTCGCGCGCTTTGAGGAACGAAACTGACGCTGGTACAAATTACAAACGTTATTTACTATTTATAATACAATTCGCGCTATTTTGTTACAAGCTTTATATTAACTTGCAATGTATGTATGTTTCTTCCGGGGTGAATCTTGCAATTCAATTTTGAAGCAGATATCTATAACCGATTGTGCTGAAATTTTGTGTACACGTTTAGTTTAGATGACAAGGCATGGTTAGCTGTGTGACGTCATTCTAAATCCAACATGGCGGAACACCTAAGATAGCGGACTATTATTTTTTAATGCTCTCCTACAATAAGGGTATCAAATGAAAGGGCTTGCTGAGAATAACTCAAAAAATTCAAGTAACATCAGTCTGAATCCAAAGCTTGTTTTTAAAAAAGTTTATTTAACTTATAACTTAATATATAAATATATCGTATGCATTGATATTCAAATGCACGTTTTGTCTGCTGCGTATAGACAGTAAGAGAAACAGTAAATAAATGCATTTGTGGCAAAATCTATTTAAATTATTTAACTATTTAAATGCTACAATTTAAATGAAACTCAGCATAATGGTGGTTGTTTTAAACCAGTCCTGGTCTTCTGTTGGGGACCGGTAGACAGTTAGAGACCAAGGCGTTCAGTCTACTCAACTCAATAATATAAATAAATAAGTAGAGGTTTTCCCTAAAGACTACGGCATGGAGTTCTTCAAAAGAGTAGTGAGAAGGTTTATGGTCGGCAACGCGCACGTGACGCCTCTCGTGTTGCAAGAGGCTACGGTAACCGCTTACCATCAGGTGGACTGTAAGCTTGTTTGCCATCTAGTGGTATAGTGTATAAAGTGCGTCGCTATCAGGTCCTGTAGATAGGCAGGTCTAGTATAATATACTCGTAGATGGTGTCCGATACTTTAATTCATTTATTAGGAATCAGGAATCTATACTTCAGTCCCATTATATTGAGGATAAAGATGTCTGGAGGTAGCTGCACTCTGTACAAGTACCTACACATTGTTTTTTTTTTTACTGTTAATTGCATTTTTTTTTGTTTTTTAATACCTACGCTTTTATTATCTTGTTATTTTTTGTTTTAGTTAACTATATAGGTAACTAATGCGGGTTATAATTTTTTATGTATTTTTGTATTACTTTAAGAATAAAATTGTTAAACATTTGAAAAAAAAGCCAATATAGTCAGATGGTACAAAAATATTTAAAAAATGTAACCTTGCTGAGTTTCTTGCCGGTTCTTCTCAATTGAAGGCTGACTTCCGAACCGGTGGTAACTTCTGTAATTCGACCTTCATAAGTGCCCTTCTAGGGCCTAAACTGAATAAATGGTTTTGACTTTGACTTTGAGTCGTCAATAAATCATCAAGCTAAATAGAACCTTGTTGCAGTTGCAACGTACAGATGGTAAGTATTTAGGGTAGGTACAGAACATTGTTTGTGCGTACTGACTGCGTGTAGTGTGTACCGTCGAGCTGCGTAATGTTGTAATGATGGAGTGTGTTCGGCTCGTTACATTCTCATCGACGAGAACATCTGCGTCCCTCCCGACCACCTCCCGACCACCTCCCGACCACCTCCCGACCACCTCCCGACCACCTCCCGACCACCTCCCGACCACCTCCCGACCACCTCCCGACTCCCATAGCATAGATATACATGAATGCAACTAGTTCTGAGCCGCGGTTTGACCCGCCACCCGCCTCTCGCCTTCAACTAACGATTGTCTATGATAAACAAGTCGAGAGCCTTACACGTCGCTAAAGTTTTTTTAACATTTTTGATCATTTTTTGCATGTTCGTTTGCAACTCCCATAGCTTCGTCATTTAGAAAAAATCCCAAAAACTGAATTGACAAAAATAATGTATATCTAGGTACTACTCGTAGCTGTCCTCCGCGTTTTCACTCGCGTTCTGTGTCGCGTTCCCAACACCATGGAATACAAATATAGCCTATGTTACTCACGGATAATGTAGTAAGTAGTTTTCACTCGCGTTCTGTGTCGCGTTCCCAACACCATGGAATACAAATATAGCCTATGTTACTCACGGATAATGTAGTAAGTAGTTTTCACTCGCGTTCTGTGTCGCGTTCCCAACACCATGGAATACAAATATAGCCTATGTTACTCAGGGATAATGTAGTAAGTAGTTTTCACTCGCGTTCTGTGTCGCGTTCCCAACACCATGGAATACAAATATAGCCTATGTTACTCACGGATAATGTAGTAAGTAGTTTTCACTCGCGTTCTGTGTCGCGTTCCCAACACCATGGAATACAAATATAGCCTATGTTACTCAGGGATAATGTAGTAAGTAGTTTTCACTCGCGTTCTGTGTCGCGTTCCCAACACCATGGAATACAAATATAGCCTATGTTACTCAGGGATAATGTAGTAAGTAGTTTTCACTCGCGTTCTGTGTCGCGTTCCCAACACCATGGAATACAAATATAGCCTATGTTACTCAGGGATAATGTAGTAAGTAGTTTTCACTCGCGTTCTGTGTCGCGTTCCCAACACCATGGAATACAAATATAGCCTATGTTACTCACGGATAATGTAGTAAGTAGTTTTCACTCGCGTTCTGTGTCGCGTTCCCAACACCATGGAATACAAATATAGCCTATGTTACTCAGGGATAATGTAGTAAGTAGTTTTCACTCGCGTTCTGTGTCGCGTTCCCAACACCATGGAATACAAATATAGCCTATGTTACTCAGGGATAATGTAGTAAGTAGTTTTCACTCGCGTTCTGTGTCGCGTTCCCAACACCATGGAATACAAATATAGCCTATGTTACTCACGGATAATGTAGTAAGTAGTTTTCACTCGCGTTCTGTGTCGCGTTCCCAACACCATGGAATACAAATATAGCCTATGTTACTCACGGATAATGTAGTAAGTAGTTTTCACTCGCGTTCTGTGTCGCGTTCCCAACACCATGGAATACAAATATAGCCTATGTTACTCAGGGATAATGTAGTAAGTAGTTTTCACTCGCGTTCTGTGTCGCGTTCCCAACACCATGGAATACAAATATAGCCTATGTTACTCAGGGATAATGTAGTAAGTAGTTTTCACTCGCGTTCTGTGTCGCGTTCCCAACACCATGGAATACAAATATAGCCTATGTTACTCACGGATAATGTAGTAAGTAGTTTTCACTCGCGTTCTGTGTCGCGTTCCCAACACCATGGAATACAAATATAGCCTATGTTACTCAGGGATAATGTAGTAAGTAGTTTTCACTCGCGTTCTGTGTCGCGTTCCCAACACCATGGAATACAAATATAGCCTATGTTACTCAGGGATAATGTAGTAAGTAGTTTTCACTCGCGTTCTGTGTCGCGTTCCCAACACCATGGAATACAAATATAGCCTATGTTACTCACGGATAATGTAGTAAGTAGTTTTCACTCGCGTTCTGTGTCGCGTTCCCAACACCATGGAATACAAATATAGCCTATGTTACTCAGGGATAATGTAGTAAGTAGTTT
The DNA here is from genome assembly GCA_951361185.1 of Ochropacha duplaris. Lineage (NCBI taxonomy): Eukaryota > Metazoa > Arthropoda > Insecta > Lepidoptera > Drepanidae > Ochropacha > Ochropacha duplaris. The sequence continues at coordinate 110,293 of OX592712.1, read as the reverse complement.
TCACTCGCGTTCTGTGTCGCGTTCCCAACACCATGGAATACAAATATAGCCTATGTTACTCAGGGATAATGTAGTAAGTAGTTTTCACTCGCGTTCTGTGTCGCGTTCCCAACACCATGGAATACAAATATAGCCTATGTTACTCAGGGATAATGTAGTAAGTAGTTTTCACTCGCGTTCTGTGTCGCGTTCCCAACACCATGGAATACAAATATAGCCTATGTTACTCACGGATAATGTAGTAAGTAGTTTTCACTCGCGTTCTGTGTCGCGTTCCCAACACCATGGAATACAAATATAGCCTATGTTACTCAGGGATAATGTAGTAAGTAGTTTTCACTCGCGTTCTGTGTCGCGTTCCCAACACCATGGAATACAAATATAGCCTATGTTACTCAGGGATAATGTAGTAAGTAGTTTTCACTCGCGTTCTGTGTCGCGTTCCCAACACCATGGAATACAAATATAGCCTATGTTACTCAGGGATAATGTAGTAAGTAGTTTTCACTCGCGTTCTGTGTCGCGTTCCCAACACCATGGAATACAAATATAGCCTATGTTACTCAGGGATAATGTAGTAAGTAGTTTTCACTCGCGTTCTGTGTCGCGTTCCCAACACCATGGAATACAAATATAGCCTATGTTACTCACGGATAATGTAGTAAGTAGTTTTCACTCGCGTTCTGTGTCGCGTTCCCAACACCATGGAATACAAATATAGCCTATGTTACTCACGGATAATGTAGTAAGTAGTTTTCACTCGCGTTCTGTGTCGCGTTCCCAACACCATGGAATACAAATATAGCCTATGTTACTCACGGATAATGTAGTAAGTAGTTTTCACTCGCGTTCTGTGTCGCGTTCCCAACACCATGGAATACAAATATAGCCTATGTTACTCAGGGATAATGTAGTAAGTAGTTTTCACTCGCGTTCTGTGTCGCGTTCCCAACACCATGGAATACAAATATAGCCTATGTTACTCACGGATAATGTAGTAAGTAGTTTTCACTCGCGTTCTGTGTCGCGTTCCCAACACCATGGAATACAAATATAGCCTATGTTACTCACGGATAATGTAGTAAGTAGTTTTCACTCGCGTTCTGTGTCGCGTTCCCAACACCATGGAATACAAATATAGCCTATGTTACTCACGGATAATGTAGTAAGTAGTTTTCACTCGCGTTCTGTGTCGCGTTCCCAACACCATGGAATACAAATATAGCCTATGTTACTCACGGATAATGTAGTAAGTAGTTTTCACTCGCGTTCTGTGTCGCGTTCCCAACACCATGGAATACAAATATAGCCTATGTTACTCACGGATAATGTAGTAAGTAGTTTTCACTCGCGTTCTGTGTCGCGTTCCCAACACCATGGAATACAAATATAGCCTATGTTACTCACGGATAATGTAGTAAGTAGTTTTCACTCGCGTTCTGTGTCGCGTTCCCAACACCATGGAATACAAATATAGCCTATGTTACTCAGGGATAATGTAGTAAGTAGTTTTCACTCGCGTTCTGTGTCGCGTTCCCAACACCATGGAATACAAATATAGCCTATGTTACTCAGGGATAATGTAGTAAGTAGTTTTCACTCGCGTTCTGTGTCGCGTTCCCAACACCATGGAATACAAATATAGCCTATGTTACTCACGGATAATGTAGTAAGTAGTTTTCACTCGCGTTCTGTGTCGCGTTCCCAACACCATGGAATACAAATATAGCCTATGTTACTCACGGATAATGTAGTAAGTAGTTTTCACTCGCGTTCTGTGTCGCGTTCCCAACACCATGGAATACAAATATAGCCTATGTTACTCAGGGATAATGTAGTAAGTAGTTTTCACTCGCGTTCTGTGTCGCGTTCCCAACACCATGGAATACAAATATAGCCTATGTTACTCAGGGATAATGTAGTAAGTAGTTTTCACTCGCGTTCTGTGTCGCGTTCCCAACACCATGGAATACAAATATAGCCTATGTTACTCACGGATAATGTAGTAAGTAGTTTTCACTCGCGTTCTGTGTCGCGTTCCCAACACCATGGAATACAAATATAGCCTATGTTACTCACGGATAATGTAGTAAGTAGTTTTCACTCGCGTTCTGTGTCGCGTTCCCAACACCATGGAATACAAATATAGCCTATGTTACTCACGGATAATGTAGTAAGTAGTTTTCACTCGCGTTCTGTGTCGCGTTCCCAACACCATGGAATACAAATATAGCCTATGTTACTCACGGATAATGTAGTAAGTAGTTTTCACTCGCGTTCTGTGTCGCGTTCCCAACACCATGGAATACAAATATAGCCTATGTTACTCACGGATAATGTAGTAAGTAGTTTTCACTCGCGTTCTGTGTCGCGTTCCCAACACCATGGAATACAAATATAGCCTATGTTACTCACGGATAATGTAGTAAGTAGTTTTCACTCGCGTTCTGTGTCGCGTTCCCAACACCATGGAATACAAATATAGCCTATGTTACTCACGGATAATGTAGTAAGTAGTTTTCACTCGCGTTCTGTGTCGCGTTCCCAACACCATGGAATACAAATATAGCCTATGTTACTCAGGGATAATGTAGTAAGTAGTTTTCACTCGCGTTCTGTGTCGCGTTCCCAACACCATGGAATACAAATATAGCCTATGTTACTCACGGATAATGTAGTAAGTAGTTTTCACTCGCGTTCTGTGTCGCGTTCCCAACACCATGGAATACAAATATAGCCTATGTTACTCACGGATAATGTAGTAAGTAGTTTTCACTCGCGTTCTGTGTCGCGTTCCCAACACCATGGAATACAAATATAGCCTATGTTACTCACGGATAATGTAGTAAGTAGTTTTCACTCGCGTTCTGTGTCGCGTTCCCAACACCATGGAATACAAATATAGCCTATGTTACTCAGGGATAATGTAGTAAGTAGTTTTCACTCGCGTTCTGTGTCGCGTTCCCAACACCATGGAATACAAATATAGCCTATGTTACTCACGGATAATGTAGTAAGTAGTTTTCACTCGCGTTCTGTGTCGCGTTCCCAACACCATGGAATACAAATATAGCCTATGTTACTCACGGATAATGTAGTAAGTAGTTTTCACTCGCGTTCTGTGTCGCGTTCCCAACACCATGGAATACAAATATAGCCTATGTTACTCACGGATAATGTAGTAAGTAGTTTTCACTCGCGTTCTGTGTCGCGTTCCCAACACCATGGAATACAAATATAGCCTATGTTACTCACGGATAATGTAGTAAGTAGTTTTCACTCGCGTTCTGTGTCGCGTTCCCAACACCATGGAATACAAATATAGCCTATGTTACTCACGGATAATGTAGTAAGTAGTTTTCACTCGCGTTCTGTGTCGCGTTCCCAACACCATGGAATACAAATATAGCCTATGTTACTCAGGGATAATGTAGTAAGTAGTTTTCACTCGCGTTCTGTGTCGCGTTCCCAACACCATGGAATACAAATATAGCCTATGTTACTCAGGGATAATGTAGTAAGTAGTTTTCACTCGCGTTCTGTGTCGCGTTCCCAACACCATGGAATACAAATATAGCCTATGTTACTCACGGATAATGTAGTAAGTAGTTTTCACTCGCGTTCTGTGTCGCGTTCCCAACACCATGGAATACAAATATAGCCTATGTTACTCAGGGATAATGTAGTAAGTAGTTTTCACTCGCGTTCTGTGTCGCGTTCCCAACACCATGGAATACAAATATAGCCTATGTTACTCAGGGATAATGTAGTAAGTAGTTTTCACTCGCGTTCTGTGTCGCGTTCCCAACACCATGGAATACAAATATAGCCTATGTTACTCAGGGATAATGTAGTAAGTAGTTTTCACTCGCGTTCTGTGTCGCGTTCCCAACACCATGGAATACAAATATAGCCTATGTTACTCAGGGATAATGTAGTAAGTAGTTTTCACTCGCGTTCTGTGTCGCGTTCCCAACACCATGGAATACAAATATAGCCTATGTTACTCACGGATAATGTAGTAAGTAGTTTTCACTCGCGTTCTGTGTCGCGTTCCCAACACCATGGAATACAAATATAGCCTATGTTACTCACGGATAATGTAGTAAGTAGTTTTCACTCGCGTTCTGTGTCGCGTTCCCAACACCATGGAATACAAATATAGCCTATGTTACTCACGGATAATGTAGTAAGTAGTTTTCACTCGCGTTCTGTGTCGCGTTCCCAACACCATGGAATACAAATATAGCCTATGTTACTCAGGGATAATGTAGTAAGTAGTTTTCACTCGCGTTCTGTGTCGCGTTCCCAACACCATGGAATACAAATATAGCCTATGTTACTCACGGATAATGTAGTAAGTAGTTTTCACTCGCGTTCTGTGTCGCGTTCCCAACACCATGGAATACAAATATAGCCTATGTTACTCACGGATAATGTAGTAAGTAGTTTTCACTCGCGTTCTGTGTCGCGTTCCCAACACCATGGAATACAAATATAGCCTATGTTACTCACGGATAATGTAGTAAGTAGTTTTCACTCGCGTTCTGTGTCGCGTTCCCAACACCATGGAATACAAATATAGCCTATGTTACTCACGGATAATGTAGTAAGTAGTTTTCACTCGCGTTCTGTGTCGCGTTCCCAACACCATGGAATACAAATATAGCCTATGTTACTCACGGATAATGTAGTAAGTAGTTTTCACTCGCGTTCTGTGTCGCGTTCCCAACACCATGGAATACAAATATAGCCTATGTTACTCACGGATAATGTAGTAAGTAGTTTTCACTCGCGTTCTGTGTCGCGTTCCCAACACCATGGAATACAAATATAGCCTATGTTACTCAGGGATAATGTAGTAAGTAGTTTTCACTCGCGTTCTGTGTCGCGTTCCCAACACCATGGAATACAAATATAGCCTATGTTACTCAGGGATAATGTAGTAAGTAGTTTTCACTCGCGTTCTGTGTCGCGTTCCCAACACCATGGAATACAAATATAGCCTATGTTACTCACGGATAATGTAGTAAGTAGTTTTCACTCGCGTTCTGTGTCGCGTTCCCAACACCATGGAATACAAATATAGCCTATGTTACTCACGGATAATGTAGTAAGTAGTTTTCACTCGCGTTCTGTGTCGCGTTCCCAACACCATGGAATACAAATATAGCCTATGTTACTCAGGGATAATGTAGTAAGTAGTTTTCACTCGCGTTCTGTGTCGCGTTCCCAACACCATGGAATACAAATATAGCCTATGTTACTCAGGGATAATGTAGTAAGTAGTTTTCACTCGCGTTCTGTGTCGCGTTCCCAACACCATGGAATACAAATATAGCCTATGTTACTCACGGATAATGTAGTAAGTAGTTTTCACTCGCGTTCTGTGTCGCGTTCCCAACACCATGGAATACAAATATAGCCTATGTTACTCACGGATAATGTAGTAAGTAGTTTTCACTCGCGTTCTGTGTCGCGTTCCCAACACCATGGAATACAAATATAGCCTATGTTACTCACGGATAATGTAGTAAGTAGTTTTCACTCGCGTTCTGTGTCGCGTTCCCAACACCATGGAATACAAATATAGCCTATGTTACTCACGGATAATGTAGTAAGTAGTTTTCACTCGCGTTCTGTGTCGCGTTCCCAACACCATGGAATACAAATATAGCCTATGTTACTCACGGATAATGTAGTAAGTAGTTTTCACTCGCGTTCTGTGTCGCGTTCCCAACACCATGGAATACAAATATAGCCTATGTTACTCACGGATAATGTAGTAAGTAGTTTTCACTCGCGTTCTGTGTCGCGTTCCCAACACCATGGAATACAAATATAGCCTATGTTACTCACGGATAATGTAGTAAGTAGTTTTCACTCGCGTTCTGTGTCGCGTTCCCAACACCATGGAATACAAATATAGCCTATGTTACTCAGGGATAATGTAGTAAGTAGTTTTCACTCGCGTTCTGTGTCGCGTTCCCAACACCATGGAATACAAATATAGCCTATGTTACTCACGGATAATGTAGTAAGTAGTTTTCACTCGCGTTCTGTGTCGCGTTCCCAACACCATGGAATACAAATATAGCCTATGTTACTCACGGATAATGTAGTAAGTAGTTTTCACTCGCGTTCTGTGTCGCGTTCCCAACACCATGGAATACAAATATAGCCTATGTTACTCACGGATAATGTAGTAAGTAGTTTTCACTCGCGTTCTGTGTCGCGTTCCCAACACCATGGAATACAAATATAGCCTATGTTACTCAGGGATAATGTAGTAAGTAGTTTTCACTCGCGTTCTGTGTCGCGTTCCCAACACCATGGAATACAAATATAGCCTATGTTACTCACGGATAATGTAGTAAGTAGTTTTCACTCGCGTTCTGTGTCGCGTTCCCAACACCATGGAATACAAATATAGCCTATGTTACTCACGGATAATGTAGTAAGTAGTTTTCACTCGCGTTCTGTGTCGCGTTCCCAACACCATGGAATACAAATATAGCCTATGTTACTCACGGATAATGTAGTAAGTAGTTTTCACTCGCGTTCTGTGTCGCGTTCCCAACACCATGGAATACAAATATAGCCTATGTTACTCACGGATAATGTAGTAAGTAGTTTTCACTCGCGTTCTGTGTCGCGTTCCCAACACCATGGAATACAAATATAGCCTATGTTACTCACGGATAATGTAGTAAGTAGTTTTCACTCGCGTTCTGTGTCGCGTTCCCAACACCATGGAATACAAATATAGCCTATGTTACTCACGGATAATGTAGTAAGTAGTTTTCACTCGCGTTCTGTGTCGCGTTCCCAACACCATGGAATACAAATATAGCCTATGTTACTCACGGATAATGTAGTAAGTAGTTTTCACTCGCGTTCTGTGTCGCGTTCCCAACACCATGGAATACAAATATAGCCTATGTTACTCACGGATAATGTAGTAAGTAGTTTTCACTCGCGTTCTGTGTCGCGTTCCCAACACCATGGAATACAAATATAGCCTATGTTACTCAGGGATAATGTAGTAAGTAGTTTTCACTCGCGTTCTGTGTCGCGTTCCCAACACCATGGAATACAAATATAGCCTATGTTACTCACGGATAATGTAATAAGTAGTTTTTGAGTTAAATCGTAACCAACAAAAAGTGAAATGTTTCCTCTTTATAATATTAATAAGTAATTATCGAACCTGCTCACAAAACTTCACGATAATCCGTTGAGAAATGCCACCTGTGGTGTGGCTGTAGTCTCTGTAGGTACCTACTGTAGAGGAGATGTAGAGGAGAACAGACGGACAGACAGCTCAAGTTGCAACGGAGATGTTTCGCTCGCTCGCTCAACAAGTAGGTAAGTTATGTACTTAGGTATTTTATACATACTGTATGTATACTCGTAGGTATTATCCCAGGCATTCCCAGGACACAGATTACTAAATAGTTACTAACTACCCAGTACCCAGTACCCAGGTATCTAAGTGTATCTAAGTGTCAAATTACACGCATATTGTGTATCGAGACGTGGATTACGAAGAACTACTAGTTATTATCTATTTAGAGCAACAATAAAATAAATTAAAGAGCAACGCGCCCTCCCTCCCTCTAGCTACATAAAGGCGCTATAAAAGTAACTTCTGTACCTACATCTAAATGTATATGGAGACGTGGATTACGGTGGATTATTTAAAATAACTTACTAGTTTATTATCTATTTAGAGCAGCAATAAAATAAATTAAAGAGCAACGCGCCCTCCCTCCCTCTAGCTACATAAAGGCGCTATAAAAGTAACTTCTGTACCTACATCTAAATGTATATGGAGACGTGGATTACGGTGGATTATTTAAAATAACTTACTAGTTTATTATCTATTTAGAGCAGCAATAAAATAAATTAAAGAGCAACGCGCCCTCCCTCCCTCTAGCTACATAAAGGCGCTATAAAAGTAACTTCTGTACCTACATCTAAATGTATATGGAGACGTGGATTACGGTGGATTATTTAAAATAACTTACTAGTTTATTATCTATTTTCTGTACCTACATCTAAATGTATATGGAGACGTGGATTACGGTGGATTATTTAAAATAACTTAATAGTTTATTATCTATTTAGAGCAGCAATAAAATAAATTAAAGAGCAACGCGCCCTCCCTCCCTCTAGCTACATAAAGGCGCTATAAAAGTAACTTCTGTACCTACATCTAAATGTATATGGAGACGTGGATTACGGTGGATTATTTAAAATAACTTACTAGTTTATTATCTATTTAGAGCAGCAATAAAATAAATTAAAGAGCAACGCGCCCTCCCTCCCTCTAGCTACATAAAGGCGCTATAAAAGTAACTTCTGTACCTACATCTAAATGTATATGGAGACGTGGATTACGGTGGATTATTTAAAATAACTTAATAGTTTATTATCTATTTAGAGCAGCAATAAAATAAATTAAAGAGCAACGCGCCCTCCCTCCCTCTAGCTACATAAAGGCGCTATAAAAGTAACTTCTGTACCTACATCTAAATGTATATGGAGACGTGGATTACGGTGGATTATTTAAAATAACTTAATAGTTTATTATCTATTTAGAGCAGCAATAAAATAAATTAAAGAGCAACGCGCCCTCCCTCCCTCTAGCTACATAAAGGCGCTATAAAAGTAACTTCTGTACCTACATCTAAATGTATATGGAGACGTGGATTACGGTGGATTATTTAAAATAACTTACTAGTTTATTATCTATTTAGAGCAGCAATAAAATAAATTAAAGAGCAACGCGCCCTCCCTCCCTCTAGCTACATAAAGGCGCTATAAAAGTAACTTCTGTACCTACATCTAAATGTATATGGAGACGTGGATTACGGTGGATTATTTAAAATAACTTAATAGTTTATTATCTATTTAGAGCAGCAATAAAATAAATTAAAGAGCAACGCGCCCTCCCTCCCTCTAGCTACATAAAGGCGCTATAAAAGTAACTTCTGTACCTACATCTAAATGTATATGGAGACGTGGATTACGGTGGATTATTTAAAATAACTTACTAGTTTATTATCTATTTAGAGCAGCAATAAAATAAATTAAAGAGCAACGCGCCCTCCCTCCCTCTAGCTACATAAAGGCGCTATAAAAGTAACTTCTGTACCTACATCTAAATGTATATGGAGACGTGGATTACGGTGGATTATTTAAAATAACTTACTAGTTTATTATCTATTTAGAGCAGCAATAAAATAAATTAAAGAGCAACGCGCCCTCCCTCCCTCTAGCTACATAAAGGCGCTATAAAAGTAACTTCTGTACCTACATCTAAATGTATATGGAGACGTGGATTACGGTGGATTATTTAAAATAACTTAATAGTTTATTATCTATTTAGAGCAGCAATAAAATAAATTAAAGAGCAACGCGCCCTCCCTCCCTCTAGCTACATAAAGGCGCTATAAAAGTAACTTCTGTACCTACATCTAAATGTATATGGAGACGTGGATTACGGTGGATTATTTAAAATAACTTAATAGTTTATTATCTATTTAGAGCAGCAATAAAATAAATTAAAGAGCAACGCGCCCTCCCTCCCTCTAGCTACATAAAGGCGCTATAAAAGTAACTTCTGTACCTACATCTAAATGTATATGGAGACGTGGATTACGGTGGATTATTTAAAATAACTTAATAGTTTATTATCTATTTAGAGCAGCAATAAAATAAATTAAAGAGCAACGCGCCCTCCCTCCCTCTAGCTACATAAAGGCGCTATAAAAGTAACTTCTGTACCTACATCTAAATGTATATGGAGACGTGGATTACGGTGGATTATTTAAAATAACTTACTAGTTTATTATCTATTTAGAGCAGCAATAAAATAAATTAAAGAGCAACGCGCCCTCCCTCCCTCTAGCTACATAAAGGCGCTATAAAAGTAACTTCTGTACCTACATCTAAATGTATATGGAGACGTGGATTACGGTGGATTATTTAAAATAACTTAATAGTTTATTATCTATTTAGAGCAGCAATAAAATAAATTAAAGAGCAACGCGCCCTCCCTCCCTCTAGCTACATAAAGGCGCTATAAAAGTAACTTCTGTACCTACATCTAAATGTATATGGAGACGTGGATTACGGTGGATTATTTAAAATAACTTACTAGTTTATTATCTATTTAGAGCAGCAATAAAATAAATTAAAGAGCAACGCGCCCTCCCTCCCTCTAGCTACATAAAGGCGCTATAAAAGTAACTTCTGTACCTACATCTAAATGTATATGGAGACGTGGATTACGGTGGATTATTTAAAATAACTTAGTAGTTTATTATCTATTTAGAGCAACAATAAAATAAATTAAAGAGCAACGCGCCCTCCCTCCCCCTAGCTACATAAAGGCGCTATAAAAGTAACCTCTGTACCTACATCTAAATGCTGACGCGCCACTAACCTCCAATACAAAGTGGCAAGTTATAGTTATCACAAATGCTCACCAATAAATAATTTATAAATAGAGTTCTTGAGTTATTCAACGTACCACATGGTAAGTAAATTTTACCTATTTACTTATTTAGTTTAGGCCCTAGGAAAACACTTATGAAGGTCGAATTACAGAAGTTACTTTTATTGTAATTAGGTACTTAGTACTGAAGAACCTTTTATCACTCACTGACTCTCTCACTTATCAAAAACCTAGACCGCTAGGCGACTTATGGTAGTAAGTACACTTGTGCACTTAGATTGATCTTTATTGGACAAAACACCACCGAAATTATTCAATAAAACTCAAAATACACGAATTTAATGAAAATAAAACGAAAACACAACGTCACTTCGCAAGTTCCCGCCAAAAAGTCATTCGTTTCTGGTCAAGTGAGTGTTGCCATTCGTACCTGACACTGCTTGCTTAGTTTAGGCCGTGTGTGAAGAATGCCCCATGATATTATTATTATCTGAAGATTAAAAGTTATCAATATTCAGTGTCGACAAAGTTATTAGGGAAATTAGTTTGATAGTGTTTAAAACTAACTACATACACTAAAAACTACATGTCTGAGTGAATGAATAGTCATTTAGTCAAAGTCAAAATCTTTTATTCCGTTTAGACTTTGGGAGAAAACTTAAAAAGGTCGAGCTACAGAAGGTTGTATAGTTATAAAATTGCGAATTGTAGTTTTGTGACCATAGTCCAAAATAAACGTAGTCAGAAATGCAACTAGTAATAACGATTTAAGAATGTAATTTTAGACAACTAGTACCAACACAAAATAACGTTCTTAATAATCGCTACTAATTCATCGTTAAAATAAAGTTAGTATTCTAACATCATATTCCTATTAGATTGCAGGATTTTAGGGTTGTTTTTGAAATACCAATCTGGCAATACTAGTAATGTCATGTCATACAAATCTGTCACTGTCAGTCAGTCTGTCTGAAACGAACGTCATGCGTGTCCGTCTCATTGTGTATAGGTAGTGGGTCGATTGAATTAGCTACGTAGAGCAAAGTGCGGGAAATTGGGCGCGGAGGTGAACAAATACCGACAAGCCAGTTTGCCAACCAACCAGTGCGGGTGATGTGTGACCACATCGCGATCCGTGCCCGTCACGTCAGTCAATAGTCGGCCGTGTACTGTGTGCTAGCTAGCCTGCTCCTTGCTACCTACCACCTGTGCCGCTGGACAACTAAGCAGGTTGCACTTGTCGACTTCTCGGAACTTGGAGCCCGACCATCACCTTTGCATCATCTAGTAATGGTGAGTCTAAGTGACAACAATTTTATTTATAAAAACAGTACGATACCTCTTCGAGTCTAATCGCTTTTGTTCGGCAATTTTGTGTCATTATTTTGATTCATTTTTCACTGGTGCGTTAAACAGTTCTATTATAGTGTTTTATGCCATTTTGATCGCCCGCAACCATTCGATATGTCCCGTTATGGTTCATTATGAGTTTGTGTTCATGTTTTTGATAAGAGCTAACATTAGTGAGATGAAAGTTTTTTGTATTTATAGTCAATATATTTTGGAGACTTATATCAGTGTGCTTGGATTCCACTTCTGCTACTAAGTATCTAACCCTAAGCTCTCACCTAAATTTTATAATTTACTACTGCCCCTACAGTTTCATCCATGCTACCAAGGGATCTTATCTTTTCTCAGTATAAAAAGTACCCTGTGTTTTATTCAAAGATATTATTTACCTGTGTTGTAGTTTTATGAAAATCTGTCCAGTAGTTTTTGTGTGAAAAAGTAACAAAAAAATTCACATCCAAACAAACTTTCACATAAGTATAATATTAGTACCTATGTAAGCACTATGAAGTTGTTTATGTATTGATATTACATATTATAGTAGAGAGTCAACTTGAGCTTCTTCTAAAAATAATACACTTGAGAGCCAGTTCCTATCTAGGCTTTGTGTGCTTACCATCTTCGGCCACATCATCACTTACCATGGTGAGATTGTGGTCAAACACAAGCCTATCGAATATAAAAAATAAAAAAAAATATCAGCTTAACAATCCAAATGTACAAAACAGCAGAGCATTGAAACTGTTAACATTTACTAAACAGTGGCAGATATGTAAGAGTGAGTATGTTTAAAAATAAGTTGTATATGTAATACATAACAGTTATTTGGTTCCCATACCACTGCACTCACCAGCTCTGCTTAAATAACTTATTTATATACATAGCTGACCTCACCTGGATATTATTAATATCACCTACTATACCAGGAGAATCAACTATCAATATAGTTGGGCTGAATTTAAATAAAATAATCAATACTCGCCTTATAGATTTAACTTAATTTATCAACTCATCCATATTTAGGAGAATATTCTTTACTAAAACCATGACCTGAGACAATAAAAACTAAACTGTAAATGATTGTAATATGTACATTATAGTAAGTGTAGTGTGTAAATACACATGTGTTTGTAATACACGTGTGTACTGTACGTGTAAACATGTTTAAATGAAGTGGAACTAAGTTAATTATCAAACTGGTGAGGTGTCACTGAGACAATGGACGTAGTCACCGCACCGCACCGCTCCTCAGTACAATGGGTGTTGTATTCCGTCTGCTCCGTTCTGTTCACTCCCATTATCCACTTAATTGTCCTCATTGTGACATCTTCACAGTCCCTCATTGTAATGTAATGTAATGAACCACTTTTAAAAACACTTCAGTCATATTAAGTCAGCTGTTTAAGTGTTTGTATTTGTTTGTGTTTCTGTGTTGATGTCTACGGGCAGTCTAGTCAATACTGTTAAAATGTATTATCTATGGCAAACTCCGCGCCTTAGTCGGACATCTTTTTTTTTTTCACTTCCTGTCATCTCTAGTGAACATCGCTGTATTATAAGTCGTATATTTAATAAATCAATAATCTCACATCAAAGAAATAAATATTTCATTACATACTCCAATAGGTTATGGGCCCAGGAAGCCTGTATAAGTGTAATATTCCAAATAAGTGAAATCGTCGCATGCCGGTATAAATATAGGTACCTAACCTCCAAGTGCACGCCGGTTGAAATATCAATTAGTTCATCAAATTTTCGCCGGAAAAATGTCGTCTAGCAATCCTCTCGTCATGATCGAAAAGTTAACGGGTCGGGAAAACTATTCCACATGGAGATTCGCTGTTAAAACATATCTCCAACACGAAGAACTGTGGGACTGTGTTGAACATGTGCCCGGCGTAGCTGTCGACTCAAAACGTGACATTAAAGCCAAATCTAAAATAGTTTTGCTCGTGGATTCGGTTAATTATGTCCACATACAAGATGCAAAGTCTGCAAAGGAGGTCTGGGACTGCTTGGCAAGCGCTTTTGACGACTCGGGGCTTACACGCCGCGTGGGTTTACTTCGAGACTTATGTACGACAAATCTCGCTGGATGTTCAAGCATTGAAGAATATGTCAGTAAAATTATGACCACAGCTCACAAACTCCGCAATATTGGCTTTAAAGTGGACGACGAGTGGCTCGGTACTCTGCTTCTCTCCGGTCTACCAGAAAAATACAAGCCTATGATTATTGCAATAGAAAGTTCAGGCATGAAAATAAGTGCGGATTCAGTTAAGTCAAAAATTCTACAAGATGTCAAAATGAGTGAAAATAACACATCTGCTTTTGCAACAAATTATAATAAAGGGAATATAGGTTCTAAGAAGCACTTTAGAAAGGGACCTCGTTGCTATAGCTGCAATAAATATGGCCATGTTGCCACTGAGTGCAAGTCAAAGCCTAAAAAGAAGAATCAGGAGAGTTCAAGCTATGCTGCTGCTTTCATAGCTTCTACGATTAACCCGGAAGAAGTTCTGTGGTTTATAGACTCGGGCGCTTCAGTACATATGACCAAACACAAGAATTTATTGCAAGAGGAGAAAGTGTCACTTATCAAGACAATAAAGGTAGCAAATGACAAGTCATTATCTGTTCATAGTACTGGACAGTTGAGCTTAGATGTGTGCAATGATAAAGGTCAGTACAACAAAATTCTGTTTCAAAATGTATTGTATGTACCAGAGCTGGCAACAAATCTACTATCAGTCAGTCAGATCATTAAAAATGGAGGTCAGGTTAAATTCAACAGTAAAGGCTGTGTGATATTGAATAAAAATAATTTGGTTGTTGCAACGGCAAGCTTAGTCAACAATATGTACAGGCTGAATGTTAAAAGTGAACATGCATACTTATCTGATGTTGACAAGCAAGATACTTACCTCTGGCATCAACGCATGGGCCACATGAATTTTCAAGATCTGGAAAAATTAGTAGATAACACTGAAGGTGTAAAATTATCAAAGAAACATGATAAATTAACATGTGTAACATGTTTACAAGGAAAACAAACACGCTTACCTCTGAAACAAAGTACAACTAAATCTACAAAGTTACTCGAACTGGTGCATTCTGATATCTGCGGACCAATGGAGACGAGCTCACTGGGTGGTGCAAAATATTTTATGACTCTAATAGATGACTACTCAAAGAAAGTTTTTGTTTACTTTTTACATAAGAAATCTGATGTTTTAGAAAAATTCAAAGAATTCAAAAACCAAGTAGAAAATCAACTGGAATGCAACATAAAGTGCTTACGCTCTGACAATGGTCTTGAGTATGTCAACTCCAGTTTTTCTGAGTTCTGTAAAACCGCTGGAATAGTTCATCAGACCACCACTCCATATACTCCTGAGCAAAATGGGGTTGCTGAGCGAATGAACAGAACACTGGTAGAAAAAGCAAAGTGCATGTTAATTAATGCCAACTTACCTAAACAATATTGGGCTGAATCTGTACACACTGCTGCTTATCTAATAAATAGAACTCCAACTCGATCACTGAAATACAAGACACCAGAAGAGATGTGGTTCGGGCAGAAACCAAATGTAAACCACTTAAGAATATTTGGATGCAAAGCAATGATTCATCTTCCTAAAGAAAAGAGAAGGAAATGGGATCCAAAAGCACAAGAAGCAATATTTATTGGTTATTGTGATCATACAAAAGGATTCAGATTTGTATTACCTGGTTCCAGAACAACAATAAAAAGTAGAGATGCAGTCTTCCTTGAATCTACAGTTAAAGGAAATTATGTTCCGGTGGATTTGATAAAAGATAGCTCTATGTGTGACTCATCATCTGAACCAATTGACAAGCACACATCTGAGAGCTCCGACTCTAATAGCACTATACAATCCACAAACACCGAATATTACTCTGAACCAGATAACAGTACTGACAGTGAATACCTACCTAGTGTAAATGTTGAAACACCATCTCCCTCAAATATTACTCTGAGACCTAGAAATCAACATATGTTTTCAAAGTCTATAGATGATCAAGGAAAAGGTTACCTGTGCTGCAGTGAAGATACTCCTGTGCCACTGAACTACAATGAGGCAATTACATCAGCTGACTCTGAAAAATGGAAAACATCAATAGAGAAAGAACTAGAATCTCATTGTCAGAATGAAACTTGGATATTGGTAGAAAAACCTCAAAATGCAAAGCCAATTGGAAGCAAATGGGTGTTTCGCATTAAAGATGAACCAACAGGTCCTCGCTACAAAGCCCGACTGTGTGCAAAAGGTTATGCACAAAAAGAAGGCATTGACTATGATGAAACATTCTCACCAACAGTTAGGTATGATTCTATTCGTGTTTTATTGTCCATTGCAGCTCAAGAAAAGTTAGAAATAATTCAGTTTGATGTAACCACAGCTTTTCTGTATGGCGAGTTAAAGGAAAACATATTGATGACAGCACCTGAGGGACTAGACTGCAAGCCTAACATGAAGGCTGATGATGCACCAAAGAAAAACTATCCTTACAGAGAAGCAGTAGGATCACTAATCCATGCAGCTACTGTAAGCAGACCTGACATTATGTTTGCTGTGAGCCAGGTGAGTCGATACTTACATTCTTATGATGACTCCCACTGGAACGCTGTAAAGAAAATACTAAAATACCTGAAAGAAACAAAAAGCTATGCATTATGCTACACATCTAAATGTGACAGTACTGATTTAATTGGATATAGTGATGCTGATTTTGCTAATGATATAGTAACCAGGCGTTCGATAACTGGCTATGTATTTCTTAAAAATGGAGCTGCTGTTACTTGGTCATCTCAACGTCAGCAAACCGTGGCCTTATCTACGACAGAGGCCGAATTCATGGCTGCCTGTGCAGCTACTAAGGAAGCTATTTGGTTAAGACAGCTACTCCATGATATCAGTGAATTTCATCAGAAATCTGTGTGCATAAACATTGACAATCAAAGTGCTATAAGTGTGATTAAAAATAGTGAATTTCATAAGCGATGTAAACACATTGACATTAAGTATAATTTTGTTAAAGAAAAATACTATCAAAATATTATTGATTTAAACTATGTACACACTAATGATCAGTATGCTGATATTTTTACAAAAGCTCTACCTAAAGATAAATTCAAATATTTCAGAAATAATATTGGTATGTTAAAACTTATCTAATTTTGTAGTATTATAGTAGAGTGTTAGAGCTGTGTAATAAACGTTTTTATTGCTGTATAATTAATGTAAATTTCAACTTCATAAGCTTATATGGAAGGCTCGAATTTGGTAGGAGTGTTAAAATGTATTATCTATGGCAAACTCCGCGCCTTAGTCGGACATCTTTTTTTTTTTCACTTCCTGTCATCTCTAGTGAACATCGCTGTATTATAAGTCGTATATTTAATAAATCAATAATCTCACATCAAAGAAATAAATATTTCATTACATACTCCAATAAATACAATATGTCTGAGTTGAATATGTTTAATGTCCAGTGTTTAAAGTATCCCCATTCATTATTTTATCACAATCAGTTTAGCTGTTTAGCTGATAAATCCATACAGATAGGCAGAGTAACTTTACATGTATAATACTAGTATTCCGCCCTGTGGTTTTCCCCGCGTTTCCATGGGATCTTATCTTTTCCCGGAATACAAATATAGTCTATGACACTCATAAATAACGTGGCTTTCTATTGGTAAAATAATCTCAGTGTGTTTGGTTCAGTAGATCCAGAGATTAGATAAGTATGGATGTGATATGTCCGTCCCTAACATTGTTGTACTTTAAAGACTGCTAATTTTAACACTTGAAATAAAAAGCCTCCAAGGTTTAAAACTTAAACACAGTACAGAAGGTTCACATTTAATTACATATTCTTGTACATAAACCTACCTACGTACAATAACAAATAGCGCTAATAATTATTTAATGTTTTCGTTAATTTTGACACCCACCTTTACTGAATAATAACTTATATTTAAATTACTTAAAAAAGGAGGAGTTTATATGTTTTTTTTATGTTTGTTCGCGGCTAACTTCGTCGTTAATGAACCGATTTTGATGATTCTTTAATTGTTGGAAACGAGATATTCCAAGAGTGATACCATGATAAGGAAACCAGGATCTGATGATGGCATCCCAGATAAATCGAGGGGAACCTTCGAAAATCGTAATGGTGACTAGTGCGTTTGTTAATTTTTTCATTGAGTATTTTATATTAAACCTTGAGTGCGTGGCTTGCTGCTTATTAAAATCCTTTAAATGTCTCACATACAGTTAATTATGCAGCGACATCATTTTCTGTATTTGTCCTTCAATAGTCGCTTGTACAGTCTGTTTACACAAAATATAATAACCAACGTATTTCAGAAGCCCACTGGGACCTGACCCCGTACAGTCGCACAACACGCTGTCTATCCAATACATATAATGAATGTATTGTAGACTGTAGTGCTCTCGGAATACATACTTACCGCTTACCATCAGGTGTGCCTGTGTGTGTGTGGTACAAATAGCAAAGCGATTACTGACTTTATTGCCGGCTCTTCTCGGCTCTTCTCGGCCGTGTGTTGAGTCAGACAAATCATTGGGCCTGTGAACGCCTATTAGGATAAAAAAAACTGCTCAAGTGCGAGTCGAACTCGTGCACAGATGGTTCCGTACAAACTTACTGGTGTCAAATAGTCGTTTATCGGTGGAATCGATCGCGTCTCGAAGATTTGTTTCTCGATCATGTTGTTTGTTTTCTGATGTGACTACGAAACGGTTTTCTGATTTATTACTAGTACTAGATGACATTACTTGAGTAGGCGAGTACATGGCGAGAGTCGAAATATGCGACATAAACAGCTGTATCTTTTGATTGCGTTCACTTTGAAGTTTGCTCCTAGGGATTGCAGTAGAGTATTCGATATTCATTTCAACTTGATACCTCCACGCGTTCCTGAGTAAAGGGTTTTGACAGATGGACAGACAGACGGACGCGGGGCCGTTCGTGACGCAGGGCCGTGCGTGGCGCGGGGCCGTGCGTGGCGCGGGGCCGTGCGTGGCGCGGGGCCGTGCGTGGCGCGGGGCCGTGCGTGGCGCGGGGCCGTGCGTGGCGCGGGGCCGTGCGTGGCGCGGGGCCGTGCGTGGCGCGGGGCCGTTCGTGACGCGGGGCCGTGCGTGGCGGTTCGCGGAGTGCGTGTGTCGTGCGCGGTCGAGTGTAGTGTTGTGCAGAGTGCATGCATAGCCTTCTATCTAATGCAGTGTCAGGTTGCGTTTACACTACACACACATCATATGACATTGACTAATAATATAGGTACACAGGGATATTCGTTGATTGACACACGACGCGCGACGCTTGCAACTGGTATAGAACCCGGATAAACGATAATTACTAATAAAAATAACACAGGCACTTAGGTATGAATAGTGTAGCCTCTAACGCACGGTTCGAAAGGTTGTTTTTGTTGAGAAGAGCTTCAATAAACTCAGCAATTACTCTTTTCAAAAAATAAAAAACAAAAACCGACTTCAAAACTGTAACCTATACCTATGTACAAACATAAACTAAAAAGTAAAGAATAATATTTTAATTTCAAAGCAAGAGCCTTAAAGGACAATCAACAAAATTATTGATATTTATATATCTATTTAATATTTATAAACAGTTCTTTTTGGAGTCGGTGCCAGTCAAGAAGAAGGACAGTTTTGAACTGGACACGAAGTGTTCATACGAGAAAACGTCTTACGACACCTCTCCTTACTGTAATGTTCCTTAGGTCTGCGCCGTCGCTCCCCTACTTTTCGAAAGTTTGTTACAAAGGCAGAATTAAACTGTCCTTCTTGGCTGGCACCGACTCCAAAAAGAACTGTTTATAAATATTAAATAGATATATAAATATCAATAATTTTGTTGATTGTCCTTTAAGGCTCTTGCTTTGAAATTAAAATATTATTCTTTACTTTTTAGTTTATGTTTGTACATAGGTATAGGTTACAGTTTTGAAGTCGGTTTTTGTTTTTTATTTTTAAAAATAATTTTATTTTTTAATTTTTAAAGTTTATTCCTTATTATATGTTATCCTAGGCAAAACTAGTTTGTCCTGAAGTCGGGTCTGGTCGGTAAAATATAATATATAACTAGCGGGCCCGGCAGACGTCGTCCTGCCCTGAAATTAAAACAAATCTTGGAACTCGATTCCAGCGCCACCTACCGGGTCCAATTGTATTTTAAAACCATCGAAGAACCCATTGAAGTATACACACGAAATTTCATCCAAATCCAAAAAGTCACGCTCAACGACTCAGTTTGATTCACTAAGGTTTATCAAACGAGATAGAATTTTTTTCGTTTTTGTTGATTTTCTCAAAAAGTGCTTAATCAATTTCGACAAAATTTAAATGGGACCACCTCTGAAGTAAGATCTACCAAACAAAAAAAGAATCATCAAAATCTATTCATAATTGGCAGAGAAATCGAGTAACAAACATACAAAAAAAAAAAAAAAAACATAGACGAATTGAGAACCTCCTCCTTTTTTTGAAGTCGGTTAAAAACAACTTACACCTTTTAATTCAATCATTATTTATCTAGGTATTATTCTACATTTAAATATACATTTAAATAGATAATTACACCCAGACTCAGGATAAAGAGACATGTTCGTTTACGCATACAAATGTCTGTCCTGGATGGGAATCGAACCCACTATATGTAACAGTTGACACCGACCGGCCCGTATTTGGTCTTACTTGTATAAACCATATTACGGAATGTTGTGTTCTATCCGGCAGATGCCTCCTCACCTCACTCACCTTCAGAGACTGTGCGTGTGCTTTGACCGCATCACTTACCTTGATAAGTCATAACATTGTGATCAATTACACACGAATAGGTACTCAAATACCATTTGAAAATGTATAAATATGTAGATAGGTAGTTAATCATAATATTTAAAACTGTTGTTACCTACCTACCTACCTACCTACCTACCTACCTACCTACCTACCTACCTACCTACGTACTGTGGGAGACCAAATATCTTTTTCCTCCTCAAATATGTACATAGTATCGAGAACGGCGGGCGCCGGGTCTGAAGCTAGTCTATGGTATAATAACGCATACGACATGCTCAAAAACTCAAAAACTCATGTATTCAGTGTCGATTGAGGCACTTATGAACGTTACATGCAGTTCGTGTCCGGCAAGACAATCATCTTTGCAGAATAACAAAAATACCGTCGAATACTAACTGATAATTTTGAGGACACAAATATTCTAAAAATAAAGCTCTTGGCAATTGCACCGCTCATCACATATTTTTGCATAAACTACTCCATTGTACCCAGTGTAGGTAGTTAGGTAGGTAGAGACAGAATTCCGTTGAAATACCGCACTCATTATCGTTATTTGTACTCAATTATATTTGTACGCAGTGCCGGTGCAGGCTGGCGTGGGCCCTCTAGCGAATGTAAGGGCCCTTGGTTTCGCTTAGACTCTGTTAACTTATGGTTCGGCTCAACCGAATCAGGGGCGGATCCACCTACTGATTGTAGAGTTGGTTGTGTCGGAATTTTTTCACGATAATATATTAGTCTTTTTCAAGTCTTGCCAAAAAAAACTGTCGGAATTAATTAAATTTTTATCAAGGTATAAAACTGGTTATTCATAGTTTTTTAGAATTTGCCAAGTTGTTATGGTTCCTAAGTACATCTTTGTATTTACAATTCAGGTTTGTTTATCTTGGCTGAAGAACGAATTTTGCTGTTGTTATTGGTGGCGTAGAGAAAATTGCGATTTAAGTGTATAATATCTCATTCCTTACTTATTTCATAGCATGGTGGTACTGGTAGGTTACTCTGTACGAATATTAGTCGACAGTCGACAGGCAGGCGTGTTCCTTCTAATCATTGTCGGCAACATATTGACAATCTCAGTCGACGGTAGTGACTCAGTCACTTACAGACGCAGGGTCCGTCTGCAGTGAGGCGTGGGGCGTGGGGCGTGGGGCCCCTATAATGATAGGGGCCGGCTGTAATAAAAAGCTAATCCGGCTCTGTTGCTTTTTGTAATCACAATCTGTACCTATACATATAAACTTATATAAATTGTGACCAATTCAATGGCATATCTAAACCTACACTGCGTCATACGTTCATAAATTATATCAAAAAGCATATTAATTAAATTATATTCGCTATTGTTTGTTATTATCGGGTAAGTAACTTACACCGTGTCGTGCCGTGTCGTGTCGTGTCGTGCCGTGTCGTGCCGTGTCGTGCCGTGCCGTGTATAATACAATTGTATTGTTCCGTTAACTAAATGAAACGTGTTTAAACATGCCATATAATGTTATGGTCGATTATACATATACTGTACTGTACCTACTGAGTACTGAGGGAGCCACGTGTATACACTCACACGCCTCCCACTCTTGTTTCTAATCCCTTATAGTGTGCAAGTGTGCATTATTTCGCTAGTGTTGTATATAGTGTTGTAAAGTGTTGTAATGTTGTCGATATGTCTACACTATGCTCTATCTACGGTCGATACATGAGAAGACCTCAAACACAGATTTTGAGTGACCTCAAATTAAGCAGAGCTTTTTTTAGTTGACTGTATAGGAATCGAACCAACGTTCAATGGCGTTAACCGTGAGACCTGTGGCCCGCACCACACCACGCGGTATTTGCGTGCAGAGGGGCCGACTCACTGCACGTGACACGCGACACTCGACACGCTGCACGCTGCACGCTGGACAATCAATAGTTTATATGTAGATCTGTATACCAATATTATAAAGAGATAAAGTGTTGTAAGGTTGTGAGTTTGTAGGGGATAATCTCTGGATCTACTGAACCGATTTTGAAAATTCTTTTACCAATAGAAAGCCACGTTATTTGTGAGTATTATGGGGTATAATTTGAATCCCGGGAAATAAGATCCCACGGGAACGCGGCGCGCGGCGCGGGGATAGATAGTGTACAATCATATTATGATGACACCCGCCTGTGTATCGCATCGCACCCACCTCGGGGCTCGGGGCTCGGACTGACCCTTTATGGGACATTTCTTTAAACCACAAGTGACACCACCAGGCAGGCGGATCACCTGATGGTAAGTGAATACCGTCAATGTTTTGTACATCTTATTACAATAACAACATCTATGTTCAACCTGTGTGTGCACACCACGGCGCCAGTCGAGTACTACAAACTACCCTACCTAAGTGGCTTCCTTCACGGAAAGCTCAAGCTCATTGTAAGGTTCGAACCAGTCTGTTGCCCAGGCGATTTGGTAGCTGACTAAATCAGAATTCAATCGTAGGAATGATTTGAGGTATTTGACGGCTGCTTTGAAATATGTTGACTTACTGACATCATAAGAAAATATTAGTAATTGTATGATGAAGTGAGCAACTATGAAAATTTGGTACCTATGTCACGCACCTTTCAATATAATGTAATAGGTATTTTTATGTTGCGTTGCGTTGCGTTGCGTTGCGTTGCGTTGCGTTGCGTTGCGTTGCGTGTATCCGACTGGCTCAAGCACTAAGTAAAAATAATAATGAGCTACGTACTATTTATTACATGATTCCATCCATGTTCTCAGCTTCTCTTATCGCGTTTGTTATTATTTTTGGGTTTTATTTTTATTATTTGTAAATGTTTAATAAGTTACCTTGTATTATTATGATATGAGCCATCACGAGCTACGAGCTACTACGTATTTAACATATAGGTATAGTACAAATATAGGATATGTATACAAATAGTAGATATCGATAATCATAATTAAAATATATATATCTCCATGCTAAATTTCATCTAAATGTGCTCAGCCGTTTAGTCAAGTAGATAGGAGCTACTATTTGACACACGTTTCAAAATAATACGTTCTCTCTCCATGAATAATTGAATTGGATACACATAAGTTTAAAGTTTGTATATTTGTACAGACGCAGCTGGCAGGTTGCACAAGATTGTTGTAAGATTGGAACCCGCGACCTTTACCGCGGCATTCGACGACAATTGTCACTGAGCTATCAATTAACTTAACCATTTGTGTAAACATCTAGCTATTTATTATATTAACGTGATGTGTACATATCTATATATATATATATATATATGTTAGTCAATACTTGTGTATTTTATTATGACTAGCCTCCGCTCGTGACTCCGCTCCTATTTATTACTTCTTCACTTATAACCACATAAACTGACAGATAGAAATGTTGCGTCCTATAAACTTAGCTTGCATCGCGCGGTTTCACCCGCGTGTTGAGATAGAGGCGTCGGATACCGCGGCAAAGGTCGTGGCTTCAAATCCTACAATGAGATTGAACTCCACTCTCAATTTGAAAATCTGTCGCCTAGCACCTATCGGTGTGTTCCGACAGCTGCACTTGAGAGCCAGTTCCCATCTAGGCTTTGTGTGCTTACCATCTTCGGCCACATCATCACTTACCATGGTGAGATTGTGGTCAAACACAAGCTGATCCAAAATTAAATAAAAAAGTTGTGTATACCACTCAAGGATAATATAGTTAATATCGGATGAGTAGTTTCGGAGATTACCTCCTACATACAAACATACAAACTCTCTCGCCTAGTGAAATTCGTATCGCATCTCATAAGAAAAAGGTACCTAGCCTTTAAATAGATCCTCCCATCAAAGTCTGTTCAGGTGTTTAGACGAAAATGATAGCAGATAGACAGACAAACAGATGATTGTTTCGCATTAGTATGGATGTAGGATAATCATGATGAAATGAAAGTTTGTCGAGAAAATTATCTATTAATTCACTCATTGTTAGTTGTCGAGCACAGGTAGTCGCGATCATACCTAACAGTTCTGGCAGGGTACTTTGTAGTACCCACCTGGCTAGCTACCACTCACTAATCGGTCGCCAAGTAGGTAACGTTTAATTCAGCAGCGTCGAGGTGACAGCGTGTTGCCTTGAGGCTGTATGTGCTTGCAACCGTTGCCATATCTTCACTTGGCATAGTTTAAAAACTTACTTTACTTTTGGCGCCTCACTCACGTCACCTATAATAAAATAACACATACAGTAGGTAGGCTCAAAGAGTATGTGGTAGGCTCTGGGAAATAATTCCACTAATAGTTTAACTATGTTCTAACATTACTTGTGGATGGATGTGGTGAGTCTTACTTTGTAGTACCCACCTGGCTAGCTACCACTCACTAATCAGTCGCCAAGTAGGTAACGTTTAATTCAGCAGCGTCGAGGTGACAGCGTGTTGCCTTGAGGCTGTATGTGCTTGCAACCGTTGCCATATCTTCACTTGGCATAGTTTAAAAACTTACTTTACTTTTGGCGCCTCACTCACGTCACCTATAATAAAATAACACATACAGTAGGTAGGCTCTGGGAAATAATTCCACTTATAGTTAAACTATGTTCTAACATTACTTGTGGATGGATGTGGTGAGTCTTACTTTGTAGTACCCACCTGGCTAGCTACCACTCACTAATCAGTCGCCAAGTAGGTAACGTTTAATTCAGCAGCGTCGAGGTGACAGCGTGTTGCCTTGAGGCTGTATGTGCTTGCAACCGTTGCCATATCTTCACTTGGCATAGTTTAAAAACTTACTTTACTTTTGGCGCCTCACTCACGTCACCTATAATAAAATAACACATACAGTAGGTAGGCTCAAAGAGTATGTGGTAGGCTCTGGGAAATAATTCCACTAATAGTTTAACTATGTTCTAACATTACTTGTGGATGGATGTGGTGAGTCTTACTTTGTAGTACCCACCTGGCTAGCTACCACTCACTAATCAGTCGCCAAGTAGGTAACGTTTAATTCAGCAGCGTCGAGGTGACAGCGTGTTGCCTTGAGGCTGTATGTGCTTGCAACCGTTGCCATATCTTCACTTGGCATAGTTTAAAAACTTACTTTACTTTTGGCGCCTCACTCACGTCACCTATAATAAAATAACACATACAGTAGGTAGGCTCTGGGAAATAATTCCACTTATAGTTAAACTATGTTCTAACATTACTTGTGGATGGATGTGGTGAGTCTTACTTTGTAGTACCCACCTGGCTAGCTACCACTCACTAATCAGTCGCCAAGTAGGTAACGTTTAATTCAGCAGCGTCGAGGTGACAGCGTGTTGCCTTGAGGCTGTATGTGCTTGCAACCGTTGCCATATCTTCACTTGGCATAGTTTAAAAACTTACTTTACTTTTGGCGCCTCACTCACGTCACCTATAATAAAATAACACATACAGTAGGTAGGCTCAAAGAGTATGTGGTAGGCTCTGGGAAATAATTCCACTAATAGTTAAACTATGTTCTAACATTACTTGTGGATGGATGTGGTGAGTCTTACTTTGTAGTACCCACCTGGCTAGCTACCACTCACTAATCAGTCGCCAAGTAGGTAACGTTTAATTCAGCAGCGTCGAGGTGACAGCGTGTTGCCTTGAGGCTGTATGTGCTTGCAACCGTTGCCATATCTTCACTTGGCATAGTTTAAAAACTTACTTTACTTTTGGCGCCTCACTCACGTCACCTATAATAAAATAACACATACAGTAGGTAGGCTCTGGGAAATAATTCCACTTATAGTTAAACTATGTTCTAACATTACTTGTGGATGGATGTGGTGAGTCTTACTTTGTAGTACCCACCTGGCTAGCTACCACTCACTAATCAGTCGCCAAGTAGGTAACGTTTAATTCAGCAGCGTCGAGGTGACAGCGTGTTGCCTTGAGGCTGTATGTGCTTGCAACCGCTGCCATATCTTCACTTGGCATAGTTTAAAAACTTACTTTACTTTTGGCGCCTCACTCACGTCACCTATAATAAAATAACACATACAGTAGGTAGGCTCTGGGAAATAATTCCACTAATAGTTAAACTATGTTCTAACATTACTTGTGGATGGATGTGGTGAGTCTTACTTTGGAAATCCCGGATTAGATTACAATAAATAGGTAGTTAAAAACTATACTTGTTCCGACCTTGCACTATTCAGTGTGCGAGTGTGTGTATGTGTGAGGTGAAGAACCGGCTACTCCTCCTTCGTCCTGCGGCGAGTGTCACAGTGCAGTAACAAGAGCTCTGTCACTCATTACACTCATTCACCTTGAGGGTGGTAGCCAGCCAGTCGAGTACTACAAAGTACCCTACCACCGTGCTGTGGTTTCCTCACGATGTTTTCCTTCACCGAAAGCTCAAGCTCATTGTAAGGATTCGAACCCACGACCTTCGCCGCGGTATCCGACGTCACTTACCACTGAGCTATCATCGCCTCATGCTGTCCATAATAAGTACATATCTTCATTTGATCATTTGATGATCGTTTAACAACAAAGAGGTGTGTCAACTGTTGGCTGTTAGCGATGCGCTGTGGTGGGTAGTGTGGCGCATTCCCGCCCGTCACACACGCACACACACACACACACACACACGCACACACACACACACACACACACACACACACACACACATGTGTGCGCCATATTATGTTGTGCTGCGAACTGTTCAGCACAACTTGACCGACATTAGACACGTATATAAAGCGACGATAGTAAATCAAAATATATAATATGCTGCAATATATGTACTTAACGCTTTTTTTAAATGTTTTTGCCATTCTAAGTAATGTCATCGAAGTGCGGAAACAGTGTAGTGCTTGCATCCATCGACTATATTTAAACATACAATTGTAACGTAACTAGTCTCGGCTGACTGTTTATATAAGCATTTTGATGAAGTTGAAATGAAATAGTATATTGCGCTAGAAATGTCGTACAAATGATGGTAGGTAATTAAAAAGATCTACACACTTCACTATGTAATAGCATGCACGGAGTCCCTCAAGGCTCCGTGTTGTCCCCTCTATTGTTTACACTGTACAGTTACACGAGTGACACCCCTAAAACTAGCAAAGCGCAGCTAGCTCTGTTCGCGGACGATACTGCTATCTTCTATTCAGGCAAGAACCCCTCGGCCATTGCCAAAGTTCTCCAATCTGCGACCAACACCCTAGGTGCTTATTAACGCCACTGTTCAACATTCAGATTCCGCTGTGAATGTGACAAACACGTCCAAACTCGTTCGTAATGTTAATGAATTCAGGGAAAACATTATCATATGTTATTTATAGACGAGTTTATAGTTGCGCGACGTGATGCGCGATTGTTGTCGCCCGCCGCTACATACAACGTTACAAGTTTGTGGCTTTGCTTTGGTCTTATATCAAACCGGTATGGATGTCAGGTGTACTGTGTCACTCATCATTCAGTTCTCTTCACATCCGCTATACATATGTATATACACGCAATATGAGTATCAGTGAGACTAGAAGACTAGATAAATAATAATTACCTATATCCTCTTGTCAGTTAAAGCTACCGGTTCGTTAAAATTACACTGATCGGTTAACATTATCATTTCTAATACTGAAACGTCACTAAAAGGGGGCGTCTTAAATACATCATAAGCCCCCAATCGCATATCGAAATTACAACATGAATTTAGTATGAAGTGGCCGACCACCGCCGACCACCACCGACCACCACCGACCACATAAGAGATAAGGCTATCTCGTTACACTTAGGCGGATTAAATGTGGAGAGCGCCCTAGGTTCCCCTAGGCAAGCACCTCATCTCCCTCTACCGGCCATCTCTAAATAGTAAAAATGAAGCAAATTAGCTGTTTTCGCCTGTAGCCCCTGTAGGATGCTTCTCCGCTCACTTCTTCTAAACCACGCAACACATTTTGATACGGTTTTCACTGTAATTTAGTGAATTTCTTCTGGAAGGTTTATATCTTTACTGGATGATGTTTTCAAGTGGGCGTGGATGGCAACTAAAGGGAATAGCGAATTGTATGCACTGTAATAATAAGTATTTTATATTATGTACGTAGGTGCATATTTACTTACACTATTTATTTTATGTAAAAAAACTTTCGCGCTCGCGCCCTTTTGTAACGTCGCGCCCCTAGGCACGTGCCTAGTTTGTCTTAGGGATAATCCACCAGTGTGTGTGTGTGTGTTAGTGTGTGTGTGTGTGTGTGTGGTCAGTAAACAGCGCTAATTAATAGTTATATTGAGCAATAATATTTGATTGCATGTGCTCTGGTGTGGATACGTGACGTGGTGTTGTTTCAGCCTTCGGAGCGGACGTTTGTTTGTTTGTTTGTTTCGCAAGTGGTTTGCTTTATTAGCACTCAATTAGCGGACATCGACTCGACTCGACTCGGACGATGCTATATTTGTTTGGAGTACCTACATTGTTAGTTGCATCCAAGGTGTTCAATCGTCAAACAATATGGTTCGATCGGAGTTTTGCTAATGTTTGTTCTAGTAGTATATGTAGATAGAGTGGTGATTGTACCTTGACGAACATTCCCTCGGTCGACTTGTTGGTGTAGTGGTGTAGTGGTGTAGTGGTGTAGTGGTGTAGTGGTGTAGTGGTGTAGTGGTGTCCAGTCCACAAAGAGCACTCGTCTCTTTTATCTAGATATTATACTTACCTACTGTCGGTCAGGCGTCAACTCAGTCAGCTCTCGTATTTAGTCGAAGGCCTATGAGGCACTTATGCATTTTACTATTGGCTACTATTGGCACCGGTTCAAACGGACAAGGCTCGTTTTGTGGAACTTTTTATTTTTGTTCCGTACCCAAAGGGTAAAAACGGAGACCCTATTACTTAGACTACTGTCCGTCTGTCTGTTTGCACCAGGCTGTATCTCATGAACCGTGATAACTAGATAGTTTAATTTTTCACAGATGATTAAGTATTACTGTTGCCTCTATATACGGTAATGTTCCTTAGGTCTGCGCCGTCGCTCCCCTACTTTTCGAAAGTTTGTTACAAAGGCAGAATTAAACTGTCCTTCTTGGCTGGCACCGACTCCAAAAAGAACTGTTTATAAATATTAAATAGATATATAAATATCAATAATTTTGTTGATTGTCCTTTAAGGCTCTTGCTTTGAAATTAAAATATTATTCTTTACTTTTTAGTTTATGTTTGTACATAGGTATAGGTTACAGTTTTGAAGTCGGTTTTTGTTTTTTATTTTTAAAAATAATTTTATTTTTTAATTTTTGAAGTTTATTCCTTATTATATGTTATCCTAGGCAAAACTAGTTTGTCCTGAAATCGGGTCTGGCCGGTAAAATATAATATATAACTAGCGGGCCCGGCAGACGTCGTCCTGCCCTGAAATTAAAACAAATCTTGGAACTCGATTCCAGCGCCACCTACCGGGTCCAATTGTATTTTAAAACCATCGAAGAACCCATTGAAGTATACACACGAAATTTCATCCAAATCCAAAAAGTCATGCTCAACGACTCAGTTTGATTCACTAAGGTTTATCAAACGAGATATATTTTTTTTCGTTTTTGTTGATTTTCTCAAAAAGTGCTTAATCAATTTCGACAAAATTTAAATGGGACCACCTCTGAAGTAGGATCTACCAAACAAAAAAAGAATCATCAAAATCTATTCATAATTGGCAGAGAAATCGAGTAACAAACATACAAAAAAAAAAAAAAAAAAAAAAAAACATACAGACGAATTGAGAACCTCCTCCTTTTTTTTGAAGTCGGTTTATCCCGGGAACAGATAAGATCCCTCGGGAACGCGGGTGAAACCGCGCGGAGCAGCTAGTTACTTATATTAATTTCTAAAATTAAAAAGTCTATTAGAAACTATACCTTCCTCATTGACTCAATCCATACATTGATGAAAACCGTATTAAAATCCGTTGAGGAGTTTTAGAGTTAATCGCGAACACAGACACACAGACACACACACACTCGACGCGGCACTTTGTTTTATAATAATGATGAACGTTTAAACATCGATTTATGAAACAATTGGAGTACTTAGGTACTTAGTTTAATAGAATGATTGTCGGTACATTTGATGTGTTTTGTACAAATATAATTCAAATGTAGGTACACATAATGAGTGTAGTGTAACTTGATAACTGTTCTGTTTAACAAACATTAATGAGATAAGAGACATTATTAAATATTGAACAGTTGTTGTGTGGGACTAATCACTTCATTACTACATTATATTACATTCATTACATACAAGGCGATGATAGCTCAGTGGTATGTGACGTCGGATACCGCGGCGAAGGTCGTGGCTTCGAATCCTTACAATGAGCTTGAGCTTTCGGTGAAGGAAAACATCGTGAGGAAACCACAGCACGGTGGTAGGGTACTTTGTAGTACTCGACTGGCTGGCTACCACACACAAGTTGAAAATCTGTCGCCAAGCACCTGTTGGTGTGTACCGGCAGTTGCACTTGAGAGTTAGTTGCCCTTAAAGCATTGTAATAAGGTGTACAACACGTTGGCAGTCCCCCTGGTATTGCTAATGTCTATAGGCGACGGTTGTCACTTACAATCAGGTGACCCGCCTGCCTCGTTGTCACTAG
Source organism: Ochropacha duplaris (assembly GCA_951361185.1). Classification (NCBI taxonomy): domain Eukaryota; kingdom Metazoa; phylum Arthropoda; class Insecta; order Lepidoptera; family Drepanidae; genus Ochropacha; species Ochropacha duplaris. The sequence continues at coordinate 79,019 of OX592712.1, read as the reverse complement.
AGACATAAAAATTTAAAAAAATAAAAAAGAACTACAAAATTTGTACTGAATAGATGCAGCGCGACCGGAGCTCGACTACACAATAAGGATTCTATAGTGGACTCGTGAATGTGGCTCCTCGACTCCACCAGGAGGTACATTTAACTAGCGTCTACCTCGGACGTCGACTCATGTCATCATGTGCTAAACGAAGCACCGACCGTCGCGCGTCGTATAGGTACATAAAGGAAATGTGATTTAGAGGAATTCCGAATGAACAGGAAACACCGGTCAAGTGCGAGTCGGACTCGCGCACCGAGGGTACCGTACAAATTTTGTAGTTATTTTTTAAATTTTTATGTCCCTAGTGACAACGAGGCAGGCGGGTCACCTGATGGTAAGTGACTACCGTCGCCTATAGACATTAGCAATACCAGGGGGACTGCCAACGTGTTGTACACCTTATTACAATGCTTTAAGGGCAACTAACTCTCAAGTGCAACTGCCGGTACACACCAACAGGTGCTTGGCGACAGATTTTCAACTTGAGGGTGGTAGCCAGCCAGTCGGGTACTGCAAAGTACCCTACCACCGTGCTGTGGTTTCCTCACGATGTTTTCCTTCACCGAAAGCTCAAGCTCATTGTAGGATTTAAAGCCGCGACCTTCGCCGCGGTATCCGAGACGTAACAAATCGTGATCGTGTTAAATGGTTTTATAATCGGGACAGTTGATAGCGTGTTTACGTAACATGTAAGGCATCCATCCATCCATTCATCCATCCATCCATCCATCCTTACAACAAACAAACAAACAAACACGTCTCGGTTGAGGAACAACCTTCACTTGAAGACAGTCGTGTCGCGTCGTGTCGTGACTTGAGTGGTTGTCGTGCGTGCGTGGCGTGGCGTGGCGTGGCGTGATGTTATATGTATAATTACACACGTTTGATGATCATCTCATCATGTGATGATTGTGTCGTGTTGTGACGTCACTCGCCCTTGTAGTATTGTAGGCTTCTAATTAACATTACATACTTCTCTCAGCTTATTTTAGTGTTTCGTACCGTTAATGGAAAATAACCCTTATAGGATCACTTTGTTGTCCGTCTGTCTGTCTGTCTTTATCTGGGGAACGCGTCACCGTCACCGTCACCGTCACCGTCACCGTCACCGTCACCGTCACGTTACAGAGAGAGGTGCTATTAAACTTATACAAGCGTTGTATTGTATAACCTCTTAATTCCTCGCCCTTTCTATCAAACAAACAAACAAACAAACCACTCGACCTATATTAACATTTTTATTTGAACACATTGAAATAATTAACAAAAAGTTATGGACTCATTCATATCTTGCGATATTCTTCACGCGCCCTTCTGATCGCAAACTAAGCAGAGCTTGTGCTATACAAACCTCTCCCATAATGTGTTGGTACCATCTCACAGACAACTCTACCACCGCGCGCAATCATTGATCAATAAATGACGTTTAGAGTTGGAGGCTGTATGGAATAAAACCCTTTGCCTGCATTACAATGGAAGAAATAAAATGATGACACCCTAACTGTCAAACCGATTTGACGGACGAAATTATTCCCACAGATTGCAGGAAAGATGTTACATATCAAAAATAGATTCTTTAATAGATAATTACATCCAGAAATCAGACATGTACATGCATACAAGTGTCCTGATGGGAATCAACCTGTGGCGTGATAATGCAAACTATATATAGATGACGTAGGTCGATACATCACATCAGTTCTCGAACTGGGAGGTAGACTTTAGATAAAGGTTCCTCGTGCGAGCGTCGATGAGGCACATTCATGAGTAGAGTACAGAATCCTTGCTGTGCGGTCGAGCTCGCAGACTGGTGGCGTGATGCGGTGATGCGGTGCAGTGAGTGAGTCAGTGGTCAGATATGCCGAGTCATACTTGTCTGTCTGGTCACGAGTCACCACTCACGAGTCACGACTCACGGTCATTCCTTCCGTTGTTTAGTATCTACCTTACCTTACCTTACCTTACCTACTCAGGTCAATCACTTGTACATTTAAAATAATATAATATTTTGAATGTATGGATTTAGATGTAATTTGGCACACGGGTAGATTATATCCTGGAATAAAACAGGGTACTTTATATCCCGGGAAGGGACAGCCAGTAATTCATAATTTTGAACGATTCAATGAAGTTTATTTTAGTTTATTCTGAATGGCGGTGTTTTGTCCAATAAAGATCAATCTAAGCGCACAAGTGAAATGAAAGCGTGTATCGTGACTTTTCAGGTTGTCTCAAATAGTCAGTGAAAAGTTTTAGTGGAACAGCCGCTAAATTCACTAAAACTTGACCGGACTTGTACGGACTTGTACGGACGAGGACTAGACTTGACTTGAGTGTGTGTGAATGTGATGTAACGTGACTATAACATAAATGAACAATTGAAAATAAACAATTGGTTTAAAGGTGTAGATACCAAGCCATGAACCGTTATAAACACATACCGGTCAAAAACATAACCCTGCCTTTTGCTTCGCCGTAGTTGAGTAAAATCAAAGTGTGACCTTGCGGCCGCTGCGGCTGCGGCTGCGGCTGCGGCTGCTCCATTGCTTGCTTGTAGTGACGTCATTAATTGTTGTTACGATCTCTGCGAGTGATGGATGGACCCTACACTTTATCTGTCTCTTTATTAGTATGAGGTAACAACAGCTGTGTTGTGTTGTGTTGTGTCCTTGACGTACATACAGACTATCTATTTCCTAAAACACCAGTTTTGACTCACATTCACACACTGACGGGCCGGTTGGCGTGGTTGGTTAATACACTGCCTATCACGCCGCAGGTCGTGGGTTCGACTCCCATCCAGAACACACATTTGTGTGCATGAACATGTCTGTTTGTCCTGAGTCTGGGTGTAATTATCTATTTAAGTATGTATTTACAAAAAAAAAATAGTATATGTAGTATATCAGTGATCTGGTTTCCATATTAGAAGCTTTGCTTAGTTTGGGATCAGATAGCAGAGTGTGAACAAATGTCACAGGATATTTATATTTATTCTACACTAGTTGTCCTCCGCGGTTTCACCCACATTTCCGTGGGATCTTATCTTTTCCTGGGATAAAAATATAGCCTATAACACTTGCAAATAACTTGGCTTTCTATAGGTACAATAATTTTCTAAATCGGTTGAGTAGATCCAGAGATGACCCCCTACAAGCTCACAACACTTCACCTCTTTATAATATTACTATAGACTAGTTGTATTTTTTTTTTTATGTCACAAGTGACAACGAGGCAGGCGCGTCACCTGATGGTAAGTGACAACCGTCGCCTATAGACATTGGCAATACCAGGGGATTGCTAATGTGTTGTAAGTACACCTTATTACAATGCCTTAAAGGCGAACTGGCTCTCAAGTGCAATTGACGGAACACACCAACAGGTGCTTGGTGACAGATTTTCAACTTGTGTGTGGTAGCCAGCCACTCGAGTACTACAAAGTACCCTACCACCGTGCTGTGGTTTCCTCACGATGTTTTCCTTCACCGAAAGCTCAAGCTCGTTGTAAGCATTCGAAGCCACGACCTTCGCCGCGGTATCCGACGTCACATACCACTGAGCTATCATCGCCTTGTATGTAATGAATGTAATATTTTGTAGTAATGAAGTGATTAGTCCCACACAACAACTGTTCAATATTTAATAATGTCTCTTATCTCATTAATGTTTGTTAAACAGAACAGTTATCAAGTTACACTACACTCATTATGTGTACCTACATTTGAATTATATTTGTACAAAACACATCAAATGTACCGACAATCATTCTATTAAACTAAGTACCTAAGTACTCCAATTGTTTCATAAATCGATGTTTAAACGTTCATCATTATTATAAAACAAAGTGCCGCGTCGAGTGTGTGTGTGTCTGTGTGTCTGTGTTCGCGATTAACTCTAAAACTCCTCAACGGATTTTAATACGGTTTTCATCAATGTATGGATTGAGTCAATGAGGAAGGTATAGTTTCTAATAGACTTTTTAATTTTAGAAATTAATATAAGTAACTAGCTGCTCCGCGCGGTTTCACCCGCGTTCCCGAGGGATCTTATCTGTTCCCGGGATAATAAGTAGCCCATGTGCTATTCCAGACTATAATCTATCTCTGTGCCAAATTTCAACCAGATCCATTCAGCCGTTCTGTCGTAAATGAGTAACAAACATACTTCCATACATCCTTTCACATTTATAATATTAGTAAGATTATTCGTAATAAAAAACCTGAGTGCGTTAATTAAAAATCAAGTGCGAGTCAGACTCGCGCACCGAGGGTTCCGTACAGACGGACAGTAGAGTCTTATTAATAGGGCTTCCATTTTTACCTTATGGATACGGTACGGAACCCTAAAAACGCTTGTTTTTTTGTCTGGATAAGTATGTGTTTGACTAAAATCAAAAATTTGAAACATTTGATAAATAAGTTGGTAGACGAAGACGTAATACTGTTTAGCCGGCCACGCTCGGCTGTGTCGTCGTCGTCTGTCGTAGTCTGTTGTCGTCTGTTGTCGACCACTCACCAGTCATCACTCATCACTCACCAGTCACCAGTCATCACTCCAGTTAATAATCCTTATTATTATTATGTATTTATGTTTGTACCAGTTTGTACAGTACAGTACAGTACAGTACAGTACAGTAGAGTACAGTTTTAAAAACTTGACCGAGGAATTAGAACGGATTATTCGAAATTCAACCTTTAAGGGGGTGAAAAAGGGGTTGAAAGTTTGTATGAAAGTCGGTCATTTTTGAAGCTAAAACCATGAAACTTCTTTTCAAAATTTCTTTTCATTTCATTTTCATTATACATATACCTAGCGGAAAGAAACCTTTGTCCAATCGCGTGTCCGACGACACTGCTAGAACTTAATGGTAGGGGAGGCGAATAGGGGATTTCGGGATTTACTCGAGCGCGGCAGATTAACATAAGGGGGGCAACCTTGCACCTTGTGAAGTACTCTCACCAAATCTGAGCTCTCTATGTAGTGTCGAACGTCTAGGGTAGCCCGTCAGATTAGTAAAAAAAAATCGATGGTTTGAAATACTCGAGCGCGTCAGATTAAGGTAAGGTAAGTTAGTTACATGCAAAATAGTGTACATTTCAATAATCTGACAATTTGGGTGTGACGAAAGAAAATTGGAGACTCGCAAAGTTGCAAAAAAAAACGTCACCTGGATTTTCTCGAGCGCGATTAGTTTTTTTTTTATTTTGAAGGAAATTAGTCACGAATCACGGAAATATCTTAATCTGCCGATTTGCACAAGCCGAAGTAGCTAAAATCATTATTAAGTGTATAGTCCAGGAATATTATGAGTTTCACCTCAGAATGAGAGATAGTCAGCTATTAACTTGTATAAACCTTTATTTTGACACCCTAAAACTTGTCCCTTTATTTTGACACCCTAAAGCTACTTATCTTAGGATGCCCGCGACTACTGATTTTTCAAGGTCAAAGGTCAAAAAATCATTTATTGCAAATATCTCGTTTCCTATGGGTTTTTTGGTATATGTATTCATAATAAATATTGTAGAAGATTAAATTCTCTACAACTTTTGTACAAACATTTTTTCGATATCTTGAACCATTTTCGAGATTTCGATATTTTTTATATATTTTTTTTTTCAAACCGTCAGATTAAGGAAATCCCTCAACATAATTGTCAGATTATGGGTCAGTACAACAAGGCCATCAAGAAAAACCGCCTGTATAAAAATCTGACGCGCTCGAGTAAATCAAGGTCACGATTTTTTTTTGCATTTTCAAAAATCGGCCCTGACTGATGGTCGCGTCCAAATTGTCAGTCTTTAAAATAGGAGCTACTGGAGGGTTCACTTAACATCCCTTATCAATGTCTGACGCGCTCGAGTAAATTTTTTTTTTAAATATTTTCGACCCCTTCGTACGGCCACCCCCACCACGCAAAACGGCAGATTATTATTTTTCCGTTATCAGACAGACGTGGCTCGACTACCCTATTAATATCTGACGCGCTCGAGTATTTCTTGGTGACTGTTTTTTTTTACATTTTTGAAACCCTGTAGACGCTCCCCCCACCGCTGAAGGGGAAAATATCACATAACCTTTTTTTCTTTATTCCACCTAATCTTCAAATTCCAGTAGGTCCCAAAGACGCTCGAGTAACTACAAATTTAGCATCATTGCCTCCCCTACCATAATGGATATACAGAATTTATGTGGGGCCTCTTACCATTAACTCCACTTAACTCCGGCCCTTAACTCCGGCCCTGTCGAGAGGAATCGTGATTCGATCATTCATTTTACAATACCTACCTAAAGTGTAGTGTAGTGTCGTGCGAGATATATTAATTATTAGGAAGCGAAGCTCGCACCACGCTCCATCCACGCTCCATGCACGCTCCATGCACGCTCCATTCACGCTCCATGCACGCTCCATGCACGCTCCATTCACGCTCCATGCACGCTCCATGCACGCTCCATTCACGCTCCATCCACGCTCCATGCACGCTCCATGCACGCTCCATTCACGCTCCATGCACGCTCCATGCACGCTCCATTCACGCTCCATGCACGCTCCATGCACGCTCCATTCACGCTCCATCCACGCTCCATGCACGCTCCATGCACGCTCCATGCACGCTCCATTCACGCTCCATGCACGCTCCATGCACGCTCCATTCACGCTCCATGCACGCTCCATTCACGATCAACTCATGAATAACCTTGAATCGATATTGACATTAAACAAATGATATAAAAAATCTAAATCCAAAAATTTTCATTAAAATGACTCGCTTAGGATCGTACCATGGCCGTCCACCCTGCACGCGGCGGCGCCCACCCCCCCCACCCCCCAGCGTGCAGCCACGCTGACCTGTAACATTCATTCAATTCATTCATCATTGTTTGCAGGTGTGCGCCTCCTCGTCGACGACGCGAGTGTGTGTGGCTGTGGCGCGGCCGTGTGCGTGTGCGGCGCCTCGGTGAGCGAGTGTGGCGCGTGGCGCGTGGCGCGTGTGAGCGGACATGATGAGCGCGGTGCGACGCTCCCACGCGCTGCTGCTGCTCGCCCTCGCTGCCCTCCTGCTGCTGCTGCTCGCACGCCTGCCGCCCGCGCCCGCCCCCGCCCCCGCCCCCGCCCGCCCCCCGCCACTACCCGCCCGCCTCGCACACACACCACCCACCTCCGACACCACCTCCACGCCGCACCACCCGGCCCCGCCTGCCCCGCCGGCCCCACCTGCCCCGCCTGCCCCGCGCGACAACGGCACCGAGGCGGCGGCGGCGGCGGCAGCGGCGGTGCCCTCCCCGGTGGCCGGCGGCGGGGGTGGTGGTGGTGGTGGTGGTGGTGAGACGGGCGTGCAGTTGATCCGCGACCTGTACGTGGCGGGGCACGAGCGGCCGCACCCGGAGCTGTGCCCCATGCTGGGCGCGCGGCTGCGGCTGCTGGTGCTGGTGACGTCGGCGCCCGCCCACTCGGCCGCGCGCGCCGCCGTGCGCCTCACTTGGGGACACTTCGCGGCGCGCTCGGACGTGGCGCTCGGGTTCGTGCTCGGCTCCCCCCCCCCGGCGCTGCGGGCCGCGCTCGACGCCGAGGACGCGCTCTACGGGGACGTGATCGTCGGCCGCTCGCTCGACTCCTACTCCAACCTGACGCTCAAGACGCTCTCGATGCTCGAGTGGACGGACACGTACTGCCCGCGCGCGCCGCGCCTGCTCAAGACGGACGACGACATGTTCATCAACGTGCCGGCGCTGCTGCGGTTCGCGGCCGACCCGTCGCGCGCCAACGCCACCAGGACCATCTGGGGCAAGGTGGTGCGCCGCTCGCTGCCCAAGCGCACCAGCAAGTCCAAGTACTACGTGCCGCCGGCGCAGTTCCCGGGGCGCGTGTTCCCCGACTTCGTCACGGGGCCCGCGTACCTGGTGAGCGGCGACAGCGTGCGCCCCCTGCTGGCGGCCGCGCTGGCCGGCGCCGAGCGGTACCTGCGGCTCGAGGACGTGCTCGTCACCGGCGTGCTGGCCGCGCGGCTCGGGCTCGCTCGCCGGCACTCGGCTCAGTTCTACAACAAGAAGGTGGCGCCGCACCCGTGCGCCGTGCAGCGCGGCATCGCCATACACATGGTGCGCTACCACGAACAGTTCGACCTCTGGAGGAAGCTGCTCGACGGGAAGACCAAGTGCGCCAGCTAGTACTGCACCACCACCACTATCACCCACCACTAGGTACGGTGGGTGCCCCCGCGCCCCCGCGCCCCCGCGCCCCCGCGTCCCCGCGTCCCGACACCGAGGGGGGTGGAAATCGAATTGAAGTGATATTATTTGTTGTAATTATTTTGGAGACTTAAGTGAGGGTGCCATCTGATGGAATCTCATGGAATTAATTACTCGATCGTTGTAGTGTACTGTACCGACCGGTACCGGTAGACACGTAAACGTACATAAATCTAGGTACACGATTGTCGCTCAGACAGATGTTGGTTGACGTTATGTAGGACGTCGTGTCGCGTCCCACCCCGACCCGACCCGACAAAACTCGACCTGACACGACACGACACGACACGACGTCCCCGCCTCGACCGCGGGGCGGCTTGGATCGCGACGCTTCTCCTAGTTTTGTAATACTCATTATTTTGTACATTTTTATTTGTGAACAAAATTATATTTTTTTACTGGAGAGCGTGACGTGATCGCGACCGCCGCGCGCCGCGCGCGTCGACGCCGCATGCACTACTCTACTCTACTCTACTGTACTGTACTGTACTGTACTGTACTGTACTGTACTGTACTGTACTGTACTGTACTGTACTGTACTGTACTGTACTCTACTGTACTGTACTGTACTGTACTGTACTGTACTGTACTGTACTGTACTGTACTGTACTGTACTGTACTGTACTGTACTGTACTGTACTGTACTGTACTGTACTGTACTGTACTGTACTCTACTGTACTGTACTGTACTGTACTGTACTGTACTGTACTGTACTGTACTGTACTGTACTGTACTGTACTGTACTGTACTGTACTGTACTGTACTGTACTGTACTGTACTGTACTCTACTGTACTGTACTGTACTGTACTGTACTGTACTGTACTGTACTGTACTGTACTGTACTGTACTGTACTCTACTGTACTGTACTGTACTGTACTGTACTGTACTGTACTGTACTGTACTGTACTGTACTGTACTGTACTGTACTGTACTGTACTCTACTGTACTGTACTGTACTGTACTGTACTGTACTGTACTGTACTGTACTGTACTGTACTGTACTCTACTGTACTGTACTGTACTGTACTGTACTGTACTGTACTGTACTGTACTCTACTGTACTGTACTGTACTGTACTGTACTGTACTGTACTGTACTGTACTGTACTGTACTGTACTGTACTGTACTGTACTGTACTGTACTCTACTGTACTGTACTGTACTGTACTGTACTGTACTGTACTGTACTGTACTGTACTCTACTGTACTGTACTGTACTGTACTGTACTGTACTGTACTGTACTCTACTGTACTGTACTGTACTGTACTGTACTGTACTGTACTGTACTCTACTGTACTGTACTGTACTGTACTGTACTGTACTGTACTGTACTGTACGTACCTACCTAGATGTAATAGTTTAATGACATAGTCGTTTTAATTAAATAAAGCAATCTCATCCATGTATTGTACTATATGTATATTATATTACCTATTATACATTATTTGTATGATTGTGTTGTTGTTGTGTTGTTGTTGTGTTGTGTTGTGTTGTGCCAGCTGCCAGCTGTATATATATATATATATAAAGTGTACACGTACTTACATGTGCTCGTTACTTTTATTTGTCCCTTTCCACCGTCCCGTCCTCGACTGAACCCTCAACACAGACTTCACCAGGCCGTAGCTACAGTTGATATACTCAACTAGCTGTCCCCGCGGTTTCCAAGGGAGCTTATCTTTTAGAGGAATAAAAAATATCCTATGTTTTATAAACAGGATAGGTATTTACCTGTCTGCCAAATTACAAAACAGCTCAATCAATCAAATGTCAACAAGTTCTAATTCAGCGCAAGATTTGAACAAAACAAACTAACAATAATAAAATGCGAACAACTTCATTCTGATCAATTGAAAAAGAGATTTTCTTTTTGAGCCTAGAATTGTTTTATTGTAAACGAATTCGGACTTCATTATATAGATGTCACTATGAGAAGATGATTTGTCTATCATTATTATATGCTAGTTAGCTAGTTGATGGTATTGTCCTACAATACATCCCCGGCCCCAACCCCTCCTATTGTAGCCACGGCCTTGCCACTTCATTATAGGAAGTTGGTAAGAACATCAATGTAGCTGCGTTACCGCCATCTAGCGGTCCACTCGGAACTAATATAACTACTCGCCACTTCATTATAGGAAGTTGGTAAGAACATCAATGTAGCTGCGTTACCGCCATCTAGCGGTCCACTCGGAACTAATATAACTACTCGCCACTTCATTATAGGAAGTTGGTAAGAACATCAATGTAGCTGCGTTACCGCCATCTAGCGGTCCACTCGGAACTAATATAACTACTCGCCACTTCATTATAGGAAGTTGGTAAGAACATCAATGTAGCTGCGTTACCGCCATCTAGCGGTCCACTCGGAACTAATATAACTACTCGCCACTTCATTATAGGAAGTTGGTAAGAACATCAATGTAGCTGCGTTACCGCCATCTAGCGGTCCACTCGGAACTAATATAACTACTCGCCACTTCATTATAGGAAGTTGGTAAGAACATCAATGTAGCTGCGTTACCGCCATCTAGCGGTCCACTCGGAACTAATATAACTACTCGCCACTTCATTATAGGAAGTTGGTAAGAACATCAATGTAGCTGCGTTACCGCCATCTAGCGGTCCACTCGGAACTAATATAACTACTCGCCACTTCATTATAGGAAGTTGGTAAGAACATCAATGTAGCTGCGTTACCGCCATCTAGCGGTACACTCTGGACTAGGATGATGATGATGATGATGAAGGCGATGATAGCTCAGTGGTAAGTGACGTCGGATACCGCGGCGAAGGTCGTGGGTTCGAATCCTTACAATGAGCTTGAGCTTTCGGTGAAGGAGAACATCGTGAGGAAACCACAGCACGGTGGTAGGGTCCTTTGTAGTACTCGACTGGCTGGCTACCACCCTCAAGTTGAAAATCTGTCGCCAAGCACCTGTTGGTGTGTTCCGGCAATTGCACTTGAGAGCCAGTTCGCCTTAATAAGGTGTACAACACATTAGCAATCCCCTGGTATTGCCAATGTCTATAGGCGACGGTTGTCACTTACCATCAGGTGACCCGCCTGCCTCGTTGTCACTTGTGACATAAAAAGAAAAAAAAAAAAAACTAATATAACTACTCTCCCTCCACCTTCAAACAATATAATCAAATGTAAACTCATTTATTCAGTTTAGTCCCTGGTAAGGCACACTCCACTTATGACCACCGGTTCGGAATACCTACACTTTAACAGAAGACTCCGGCAAGAAACTCAGCAAGGCAATTTTTTTTTAGTAGTGGATATTTTTAATTCATTTACAATTTCAAAAATACATAAGATACCATTATCTCAGGGCCGGATTTAGGGGAGGGCAAACGAGGCAACTGCCCGGGGCCTCCACGAGAGAGGGGCCCCACATAAACTGTGTGGAATAAAGTTCCTTCTGCTATATAAGGTAAAACACTTGCAAGAAAATAGGTATTATTTCCTCCACTCATTTGTTGCCTCAGTCAGGGTGTGGAGACACCTCTAAATGCGGCCCTGCATTGTATAATATATTCAGCACTACGCCAGGCCGCGGGATGCAGGTGCACTGGTGCAGAGGGAAACCTACTACAACCATTATATTTGTGTCTTCCATACGTAAAGTAGGCTTTGTTCAATAAATAAATATCCTGTGACATTTGTTCACAATCGGCTATCTGATCCCAAACTAAGCAGAGCTTGTAATATGGACAACCAGATCACTGATATAATACATATAATACTTTTTTTTTTTTGTAAATACATACTTAAATAGATAATCACACCCAGACTCAAGACAAACAGACATGTTCATGCACACAAATGTGTGTCCTGGATAGGAATCGAACCCACGACCTGCGGCGTGATAGGTAGTGTGTTAACTGTTAACCAACCACGCCAGCCGGCCCGTCATTAGGTATATATAAGTTAACTAGCGGCACACTATAATGTCTGTTTCAACGTAGCATATGTACCAGTAGGTATGTAGGTATAGTATAGGTCTGTGAGCGAGCAGCGACTTTAGAAGAGACACTCTCTCTTGTCAAAACTGACATCACACTAGGAATATCTTTATACCGTGCTGACATCGCGAGGTGCGGGGCGCGGAGAGCGGGGCGCGGGGCGCGGGGCACGGGGCGTGCCTAGTTTAGTGTAGTCTCATAAGAATAATAATATGTTAATAATGTCAGTGGTGACATCTGACATGTCACTTTCGTAACAACATACATGTACCAACCTCACGGATAACGGGTTGGTAGTCGGTTGGTATGTAGCGGCTATAGTTATCTAAATGTGAGTGGAGTCAGCGCAGCGGTAAAGTAGGTAATAGAACGTGTCATTCATCACAACGTGATCACAACAAATAGATGTATGTGAATGAAATATCACACAGAAATCAATCATACGTCGCGCTAACTTCTCGGCACTTTGTGATACGAGATATCATCAAGAAATGTTGGAGTGCAGTCCCCGGGCATTGATACCTAGCACGGTGGAAGATCATCGCTTTTCGTGGTAGGTACCTATGATAAATCTAACAGAAAATAAACCTAAAATAAACCTAAACCTAAACCTAACCTATTCTATTGTATTAACATCGATAGATAGATAGATAGATAGATAGATAGATAGATAGATAGATAGATAGATAGATAGATAGATAGATAGATAGATAGATAGATAGATAGATAGATAGATAGATAGATAGATAGATAGATAGATAGATAGATAGATAGATAGATAGATAGATAGATAGATAGATAGATAGATAGATAGATAGATAGATAGATAGATAGATAGATAGATAGATAGATAGATAGATAGATAGATAGATAGATAGATAGATAGATAGATAGATAGATAGATAGATAGATAGATAGATAGATAGATAGATAGATAGATAGATAGATAGATAGATAGATAGATAGATAGATAGATAGATAGATAGATAGATAGATAGATAGATAGATAGATAGATAGATAGATAGATAGATAGATAGATAGATAGATAGATAGATAGATAGATAGATAGATAGATAGATAGATAGATAGATAGATAGATAGATAGATAGATAGATAGATAGATAGATAGATAGATAGATAGATAGATAGATAGATAGATAGATAGATAGATAGATAGATAGATAGATAGATAGATAGATAGATAGATAGATAGATAGATAGATAGATAGATAGATAGATAGATAGATAGATAGATAGATAGATAGATAGATAGATAGATAGATAGATAGATAGATAGATAGATAGATAGATAGATAGATAGATAGATAGATAGATAGATAGATAGATAGATAGATAGATAGATAGATAGATAGATAGATAGATAGATAGATAGATAGATAGATAGATAGATAGATAGATAGATAGATAGATAGATAGATAGATAGATAGATAGATAGATAGATAGATAGATAGATAGATAGATAGATAGATAGATAGATAGATAGATAGATAGATAGATAGATAGATAGATAGATAGATAGATAGATAGATAGATAGATAGATAGATAGATAGATAGATAGATAGATAGATAGATAGATAGATAGATAGATAGATAGATAGATAGATAGATAGATAGATAGATAGATAGATAGATAGATAGATAGATAGATAGATAGATAGATAGATAGATAGATAGATAGATAGATAGATAGATAGATAGATAGATAGATAGATAGATAGATAGATAGATAGATAGATAGATAGATAGATAGATAGATAGATAGATAGATAGATAGATAGATAGATAGATAGATAGATAGATAGATAGATAGATAGATAGATAGATAGATAGATAGATAGATAGATAGATAGATAGATAGATAGATAGATAGATAGATAGATAGATAGATAGATAGATAGATAGATAGATAGATAGATAGATAGATAGATAGATAGATAGATAGATAGATAGATAGATAGATAGATAGATAGATAGATAGATAGATAGATAGATAGATAGATAGATAGATAGATAGATAGATAGATAGATAGATAGATAGATAGATAGATAGATAGATAGATAGATAGATAGATAGATAGATAGATAGATAGATAGATAGATAGATAGATAGATAGATAGATAGATAGATAGATAGATAGATAGATAGATAGATAGATAGATAGATAGATAGATAGATAGATAGATAGATAGATAGATAGATAGATAGATAGATAGATAGATAGATAGATAGATAGATAGATAGATAGATAGATAGATAGATAGATAGATAGATAGATAGATAGATAGATAGATAGATAGATAGATAGATAGATAGATAGATAGATAGATAGATAGATAGATAGATAGATAGATAGATAGATAGATAGATAGATAGATAGATAGATAGATAGATAGATAGATAGATAGATAGATAGATAGATAGATAGATAGATAGATAGATAGATAGATAGATAGATAGATAGATAGATAGATAGATAGATAGATAGATAGATAGATAGATAGATAGATAGATAGATAGATAGATAGATAGATAGATAGATAGATAGATAGATAGATAGATAGATAGATAGATAGATAGATAGATAGATAGATAGATAGATAGATAGATAGATAGATAGATAGATAGATAGATAGATAGATAGATAGATAGATAGATAGATAGATAGATAGATAGATAGATAGATAGATAGATAGATAGATAGATAGATAGATAGATAGATAGATAGATAGATAGATAGATAGATAGATAGATAGATAGATAGATAGATAGATAGATAGATAGATAGATAGATAGATAGATAGATAGATAGATAGATAGATAGATAGATAGATAGATAGATAGATAGATAGATAGATAGATAGATAGATAGATAGATAGATAGATAGATAGATAGATAGATAGATAGATAGATAGATAGATAGATAGATAGATAGATAGATAGATAGATAGATAGATAGATAGATAGATAGATAGATAGATAGATAGATAGATAGATAGATAGATAGATAGATAGATAGATAGATAGATAGATAGATAGATAGATAGATAGATAGATAGATAGATAGATAGATAGATAGATAGATAGATAGATAGATAGATAGATAGATAGATAGATAGATAGATAGATAGATAGATAGATAGATAGATAGATAGATAGATAGATAGATAGATAGATAGATAGATAGATAGATAGATAGATAGATAGATAGATAGATAGATAGATAGATAGATAGATAGATAGATAGATAGATAGATAGATAGATAGATAGATAGATAGATAGATAGATAGATAGATAGATAGATAGATAGATAGATAGATAGATAGATAGATAGATAGATAGATAGATAGATAGATAGATAGATAGATAGATAGATAGATAGATAGATAGATAGATAGATAGATAGATAGATAGATAGATAGATAGATAGATAGATAGATAGATAGATAGATAGATAGATAGATAGATAGATAGATAGATAGATAGATAGATAGATAGATAGATAGATAGATAGATAGATAGATAGATAGATAGATAGATAGATAGATAGATAGATAGATAGATAGATAGATAGATAGATAGATAGATAGATAGATAGATAGATAGATAGATAGATAGATAGATAGATAGATAGATAGATAGATAGATAGATAGATAGATAGATAGATAGATAGATAGATAGATAGATAGATAGATAGATAGATAGATAGATAGATAGATAGATAGATAGATAGATAGATAGATAGATAGATAGATAGATAGATAGATAGATAGATAGATAGATAGATAGATAGATAGATAGATAGATAGATAGATAGATAGATAGATAGATAGATAGATAGATAGATAGATAGATAGATAGATAGATAGATAGATAGATAGATAGATAGATAGATAGATAGATAGATAGATAGATAGATAGATAGATAGATAGATAGATAGATAGATAGATAGATAGATAGATAGATAGATAGATAGATAGATAGATAGATAGATAGATAGATAGATAGATAGATAGATAGATAGATAGATAGATAGATAGATAGATAGATAGATAGATAGATAGATAGATAGATAGATAGATAGATAGATAGATAGATAGATAGATAGATAGATAGATAGATAGATAGATAGATAGATAGATAGATAGATAGATAGATAGATAGATAGATAGATAGATAGATAGATAGATAGATAGATAGATAGATAGATAGATAGATAGATAGATAGATAGATAGATAGATAGATAGATAGATAGATAGATAGATAGATAGATAGATAGATAGATAGATAGATAGATAGATAGATAGATAGATAGATAGATAGATAGATAGATAGATAGATAGATAGATAGATAGATAGATAGATAGATAGATAGATAGATAGATAGATAGATAGATAGATAGATAGATAGATAGATAGATAGATAGATAGATAGATAGATAGATAGATAGATAGATAGATAGATAGATAGATAGATAGATAGATAGATAGATAGATAGATAGATAGATAGATAGATAGATAGATAGATAGATAGATAGATAGATAGATAGATAGATAGATAGATAGATAGATAGATAGATAGATAGATAGATAGATAGATAGATAGATAGATAGATAGATAGATAGATAGATAGATAGATAGATAGATAGATAGATAGATAGATAGATAGATAGATAGATAGATAGATAGATAGATAGATAGATAGATAGATAGATAGATAGATAGATAGATAGATAGATAGATAGATAGATAGATAGATAGATAGATAGATAGATAGATAGATAGATAGATAGATAGATAGATAGATAGATAGATAGATAGATAGATAGATAGATAGATAGATAGATAGATAGATAGATAGATAGATAGATAGATAGATAGATAGATAGATAGATAGATAGATAGATAGATAGATAGATAGATAGATAGATAGATAGATAGATAGATAGATAGATAGATAGATAGATAGATAGATAGATAGATAGATAGATAGATAGATAGATAGATAGATAGATAGATAGATAGATAGATAGATAGATAGATAGATAGATAGATAGATAGATAGATAGATAGATAGATAGATAGATAGATAGATAGATAGATAGATAGATAGATAGATAGATAGATAGATAGATAGATAGATAGATAGATAGATAGATAGATAGATAGATAGATAGATAGATAGATAGATAGATAGATAGATAGATAGATAGATAGATAGATAGATAGATAGATAGATAGATAGATAGATAGATAGATAGATAGATAGATAGATAGATAGATAGATAGATAGATAGATAGATAGATAGATAGATAGATAGATAGATAGATAGATAGATAGATAGATAGATAGATAGATAGATAGATAGATAGATAGATAGATAGATAGATAGATAGATAGATAGATAGATAGATAGATAGATAGATAGATAGATAGATAGATAGATAGATAGATAGATAGATAGATAGATAGATAGATAGATAGATAGATAGATAGATAGATAGATAGATAGATAGATAGATAGATAGATAGATAGATAGATAGATAGATAGATAGATAGATAGATAGATAGATAGATAGATAGATAGATAGATAGATAGATAGATAGATAGATAGATAGATAGATAGATAGATAGATAGATAGATAGATAGATAGATAGATAGATAGATAGATAGATAGATAGATAGATAGATAGATAGATAGATAGATAGATAGATAGATAGATAGATAGATAGATAGATAGATAGATAGATAGATAGATAGATAGATAGATAGATAGATAGATAGATAGATAGATAGATAGATAGATAGATAGATAGATAGATAGATAGATAGATAGATAGATAGATAGATAGATAGATAGATAGATAGATAGATAGATAGATAGATAGATAGATAGATAGATAGATAGATAGATAGATAGATAGATAGATAGATAGATAGATAGATAGATAGATAGATAGATAGATAGATAGATAGATAGATAGATAGATAGATAGATAGATAGATAGATAGATAGATAGATAGATAGATAGATAGATAGATAGATAGATAGATAGATAGATAGATAGATAGATAGATAGATAGATAGATAGATAGATAGATAGGTTAGGTTAGGTTAGGTTAGGTTAGGTTAGGTTAGGTTAGGTTAGGTTAGGTTAGGTTAGGTTAGGTTAGGTTAGGTTAGGTTAGGTTAGGTTAGGTTAGGTTAGGTTAGGTTAGGTTAGGTTAGGTTAGGTTAGGTTAGGTTAGGTTAGGTTAGGTTAGGTTAGGTTAGGTTAGGTTAGGTTAGGTTAGGTTAGGTTAGGTTAGGTTAGGTTAGGTTAGGTTAGGTTAGGTTCCCCCCCGACTGTGTTGCCACCTTGTCGTGGTGGGGGGGCTTGCGTGTCCCTATGATCTCCGAGGCTTTACCGGCAGGGTCACCCATACCGGCCAGGCTCGGGGTGAGGGTCCAGACGAAGAGCAACACTCCCTTCCCCATCCTTCCCTCGTTCCGCTTCCCATCCTCAAAGGGCGGTCTTCTCCCGGTACTTCTCTCATCAGGAGAGTGGACCGGCGATGTTGACTGTCCCAAAATCCTTTCCCTTTCCTTCCCTTTTCCTATTTTCCCAACAGGTCCGTCGGAGTGGCGGCGGGTCCGGTGTGCACTTACACTGCCCCGGACTGGCCTTTTTCAAGGCCAACGCCGGTCGACCCGTAATCCGCAACGATGGCAGTGGGCCTATGCGGACCGGGGGGCTCTGCCTTAGCCAGCAGGGCCTGCGAGGAAGAAATCCTCTATAAAAAATCACCCGAATCTCAAGCGGCGCCGCACCGTGAGGAGATGAATGGCTCCACGGAATTGGAGTTCCTAGTGCGTGTCCCCACACTGGCACCTGTCGCCCCCAGTGTGGGTTACAAATCAAGACTTTCCCAGGCACGGGATCTCGGCCTGTGGACGACGTTTATTTCTCCCGTGAACGTGGGTACAAAAATGGATATAAAAACAAATAAACAAGATGAAGTGGAGGATAGGAGGAGCAGATCTGAATTATCTGATTCAGACTCAGCAATGAGTGCTTTGAGCACAGTAAGTGGGGACAATAAGTCCAAAGTTTACCGGAAGCGGAAACATACCAAGGACAACCAAACCTCCGTGTCGGAGAATGCCTCAGGCATCGGACAAGTTGAGGTTCTCGCCACAAAAGAAAAACGTGGCAGAGGAAGGCCGCCTACAACTGGCGAACATGTGGGCTTATATAAGGCCAAGAAGGAGCTGGAGGCTGCCAAACGGGCGAACTCACTCGAAGTGAGGATAGCCGAAGCGGACAGGCTGGCCGCCGAAATTGCTAGGAGTGAGAGCAGCGATCGAGGCTCTCGCGCAGAATCGCGTGCCTCAGCGAGACTGGACGCAGACGAATTGCCCGTAGAGGGCTTAAAGAAAAGATTAGAAGAGTCCCTTGCAGAGATTCGGGACGTAGCCAGGATCTCCAAAGGTCTTAAAGGGACTTCCCAAAAGACGTTGAAACAGGCCGCAAACAGTATAGCAGACGTTGCGGAGGAACTGTTGGCCCGCACGGCATCCGATGAGGTGCATCGCCTGCAATTGGAAAACGCCCGATTGAAGAGACAGATGGGCGAGCTCAAGAAGGAACTGGATTCTATCCGATCAATGGTGATCGGAATCAGAGAGGAGAATCCACCAGTCATACCTGCGGCCCCTAAACCTGCAGAAGTGGACCTTACGAAGGTCATAAGGGAGGAGATCGGCAAGGTTCTCCAAAGGGTCCAGTTTCTGGAGGGTAAGATTCTCCGGCCGCCGTTGGCGTCTGACAGTAAGAAACAGACGCCTAAAGCACCAGCACGTACGGAACCAGAGCCTAGTCGTAGCTACAGTGCAGTGACGGCGACTTCCGCAAAGCAGGCACCCCCAGTAACGGAGTTGCCCCCTGTAACTGCGGAAGCCCCAAACACGAAGAAAAAGAAGAAGAAAAAGAAGAGTGCCGCTGTAGGGCAACAAACAACCGCCCCGCAGAACCAAGCGACCCATCCAAAGAAAAAGGAACCGTGGGTACAGGCTGGTGCTAAGAAAAAGGCGAAGAAGGCCGCAAAAAAGGCGAAAAAGAAGAAAGCCGAAGAGCAAAAAAGACTTCGGACACCACGCTCTACAGCAGTCGTGCTGACACTTCAGGACGAGGCAATAGAGCGAGGCGTGACGTATGCTGCGATTTTGCGTAATGCAAAGACGACGCTCAACCTGGGAGATTTTGGCATAGATAGCCTAAGATGTAAGCATACCGCTACTGGTGCCCGCCTCTTCGAAGTGCCGGGTGCTACTAGCGGCCCGAAGGCGGACGCATTGGCTGCGAAACTGAAAGAGCATCTGGCCGAAGAGGATGTAAAAATCTCTCGGCCAACCAAATGTGTAGACCTTAGAATCCTGGAGCTAGACGATTCGATCACAAAGGAGGAGCTGTTGGCTGCCGTTGCCAAAAGAGGCGATTGTCCGATGGACCAAGTCAAGTGCGCCGGCATCAAACCTGGACCTGGTGGACTTGGTACTGCACTGGTCAGCTGCCCTGTAGCGGCCGCCCGAAGGCTGACCGATGGGTCGAGGTTCCTAGTCGGTTGGGTTTCAGCCCAGGTTAAGCTGCTCAAGCAAAGACCCGCGCGGTGCCACCGATGCCTGCTTGAGGGTCATGTTGGTGTTAAATGCACAACTGGTGTGGACTACAGCGGCCGCTGCCACAAATGCGGACAGACTGGACACAAGGCCAGTGAGTGCGACAACAACCACCACTGTCTAATATGTGCCAAATCTGGGAAGCCTGCTTCACATCTCGTGGGCTCCAAGGACTGCACATCCCAGTCCAAAGGTGGGAAGAAGCACCTTGTGCAATCGCGGCAGCGGTCAAACCCGACTCCCTCGACAAGCGCAGGAATGGAGGATGGTAACGTCATGGACACCCACTAATGGATAGTACGGCCTTACGCATCTTACAGATAAATACGAACCACTGCGCCAGAGCCCAAGATCTATTGATCCAGAGCATGGCGGAGTGGTCCATTAACGTGGCGGTCGTCTGTGAGCCGTACTTCATCCCACGCTCAACAGACTGGGTGGGGGACGCTGATGGCCTGGTATCCATCATCGCAACCCGGGCCTCCGGCTTATCGTCCCCTACTAATATTGTAAGAGGTCAGGGCTACGTCTCGGCCAAAATAAATGGTGTTATCTTTGTGGGGGTCTACTTCTCTCCGAATGGACCTCTCGTAGACTTTGAGAATTTGCTCCTTCAGCTGGGCAACATTGTACATCGGGCCCATCCCAACCCTGTGTTGATCCTCGGAGACTTCAATGCAAAGTCTCCAGCTTGGGGCTCACCATCTACAAACGCAAGGGGAGACGCTCTCGAAGAATGGTCTGTAGAGCTCGGTATGGACATTCTCAATAGAGGTACCGCCCACACATGCGTGCGGCGGGAAGGGGGCTCTATAGTGGACATTTCGTTCGCTTCGCCGGACATAGCACAGCATGTTCAAAACTGGCGCGTCGTTGAGGAGGTGGAGACGTTGTCAGATCATCGATATATCCGATTCAACGTTTCCGCCCAGACCTCCGACAGTCCAGCGGCACTGGAAGACTCCGGACCACGATGGAAGCTTGGGCGTCTAGATCGTGAGGCACTAACGGAGGCAGTCATTGTACAGTCTTGGATCCCTGCGCCTTCAGTCGTAAACATCCAACAGGAGGCGGAATGGTTCCAGACGGCCTTAACGACTATTTGCGATGCGGCGATGCCTCGAGTAAGGCCCCAACAAGAGAACCCGAGACGTTGGGTGTACTGGTGGTCCCAAGATATCGCCCAACTACGCCACGCGTGCGATGCGGCTCGACGCCAATACACTCGATACCGCAGACGGCGTCGTCGCCCTCCAGACTCGGAGGCTGTGGAAACAGAGCTGTACGATGCGTATCGGGCAGCAAAGATATCGCTCCAAGAGGCCATAATGAGGTCCAAAATAAGTGCGCGAGAGGAACTCTTAGCGAGTCTCGACAGTGATCCATGGGGCCGCCCGTATCGCATGGTCCGGAATAAACTCCGGCCATGGGCGCCTCCATTGACGCGTACCCTTCAACCGGAATTTCTGGAGACTGTGATTTTGACATTATTTCCCGTAGGAGCCGAGAGCACAACTCCACTGATACCCCGGCAAAACGCAGACATCGAAGAGGCAGGCTCCGTTCCTGAAGTGTCTCAGTCGGAACTGGACGTGGCCATCTTAAAGATGAAGGCTAAGAGCGTGGCCCCTGGGCCAGATGGTATACCGGGGAAGATGTGGACTGCGTGTCTCGATCTGGAGCACCTGGGTCCACGCTTCAGGCTCTTTATCACCGCCTGCCTACAACAAGGACGATTCCCCAGGAAATGGAAGTCTGGGAAGCTAGTACTAATCGAAAAGAACGGGCGTCCTGCGGATTCCCCGTCTGGGTTCCGGCCTATTGTGCTCCTGGACGAGGCGGGTAAGCTTTTTGAGCGAATCATAGCCAAACGAATCGTAGAGCACCTGACACAGGTTGGGCCGGACCTGGACCAAAATCAATTCGGGTTTCGCTGTGGCCGCTCCACGATTGACGCAGTGCAGCGTGTGAAGACGATGGCCGAGGAGGCTGTATCTCGGGGTGAGGTGCTAGTGGCGGTGTCCCTTGACATCGCCAATGCTTTCAACTCACTCCCCTGGGAATACATAAAAGAAGCACTTGGCCATCACAACGTGCCGGTATATCTCCGAAACATAATCGGAGACTATCTCTTTGAGAGGGAAATAATCTATCCTGGACGTGACGGCTGGAGAGAGAGGGAGATAACGTGTGGTGTTCCGCAGGGGTCGGTTTTGGGGCCACTCCTGTGGAATATCACATATGACTGGGTGCTCCGCGGTACTCTGCTGCCCGGAGTATCCCTAACGTGTTATGCGGATGACACCTTAATCACCGCAAGGGGAAAAACACACCGTGCGGCGACCATATTGGCCACTGCTGGAGTGGCCCAGGTGGTTGGCCGAATAAGGAGGCTGGGCTTGGAAGTGGCCCTCCACAAGTCGGAAGCGATTGTGTTTCGGGGACCTAGAAACTTACCACCGCCTGACTCCCACATAATGGTCGGAGGTGTCCGGATACCAATAGCAACGACGCTTAAATACCTGGGTCTCATACTGGATACCAGACTGAGCTTTGAGCAGCATTTCAGGTCCCTTCTCCCGAAACTTTTAGGAACAGCAGCTGCTCTATCACGACTGTTACCGAATTTGAAGGGACCAGAGACATCGTGTAGAAAACTATACACGGGCATCGTGCGGTCAATGGCCATGTATGGATCTCCTGTCTGGGCCGGGAGCCTGACGGCCCGTAATGTTGCCCTATTGCGCCGTCCGCAAAGGTTGATGGCAGTCCGAGTGATCAGGGGCTACCGCACAATTGGCCATGAAGCGGCAGAAGTACTTGCTGGAACTGCGCCCTGGCACCTAGAGGCAAAAGCCCTTGCGGACTTCTACCACTGGCGTGCTGAGGGCCGCGGCCTACAACTTGAAGATGTTGCGAGAAGGAGAACGCAACTACGGGCAGCCGTAGTGCAAGAGTGGGACGAAATGATCGCCCATCCCAGTGCCGGGTTGACCACCATTGCCGCCATCAGACCGGTCTTCAAACAATGGTTGGAGCGGAAACACGGCGCCCTAACGTATAGGATGACGCAGGTGCTGACCGGGCACGGCTGTTTTGGTCGGTACCTGTGCAGAATAGGGCGCGAAGAGACGGCAGAGTGCCACCATTGTTCGGCACAAGAAGACACGGCTCTGCATACACTTCAGGCGTGTCCGGCCTGGGATTCTGAGAGACGTGACCTAATAGCCGGAACTGACGTACAAGCGCCTTCGCTTCCAGCCGTGGTCGCATCCATGGTCGAGAGCGAAGGGGCTTGGGAGGCTGTGGCTTCGTTTTGCGAAGCCGTAATGGCCGTGAAAGAGGCGGCTGAGAGGGAGCGCGAGGCAGAGTCTCTGCTTCCCTCTCGCCAAAGACGCCCTGGGCGCCGACGAAGAGCGCACAACAGGGATGACCTCAGACCACCTTGAGGTCGGGCCTGCGGGTGACGGGTAGGGCAGCCCGAAACCTGATCAGTGACAGGCCCAGGAGGCGGCGCACTGCGTCCTGTGCGCCCCCCAGAGAAGGAAAGAAGGCAAGGCCTTCAACATGAGACGGGGCCCGCGAAAGCGGACCAAGGCCCGCCGGCCGGCGTTGTGGTAGCTTTACTGAGGGATCCCACAACCCCGGCACTGGCACTCGGGCAGAGAAGGGACGCGGAGTGGACGTTTTAGTCCGTGCAAATCGGACATAACCATCTCGTCGTGCCCTCGACGGGATGTGTATGCGTAAGGCATTTTTACCACTCCTACAAAAAAAAAAAAAAAAAAGGTTAGGTTAGGTTAGGTTAGGTTAGGTTAGGTTAGGTTAGGTTAGGTTAGGTTAGGTTAGGTTCCCCCCCGACTGTGTTGCCACCTTGTCGTGGTGGGGGGGCTTGCGTGTCCCTATGATCTCCGAGGCTTTACCGGCAGGGTCACCCATACCGGCCAGGCTCGGGGTGAGGGTCCAGACGAAGAGCAACACTCCCTTTCCCATCCGTCCCTCGTTCCGCTTCCCATCCTCATGGGGCAGTCTGACTGTCCCAAATTCTTTCCCCTTCCTTCCCTTTTCCTATTTTCCCAACAGGTCCGATGGAGTGGCGGCGGGTCCGGTGTGCACTTACACTGCCCCGGACTGGCCTTTTTCAAGGCCAACGCCGGTCGACCCGTAATCCGCAACGATGGCAGTGGGCCTATGCGGACCGGGGGGCTCTGCCTTAGCCAGCAGGGCCTGCGAGGAAGAAATCCTCTATAAAAAATTACCCGAATCTCAAGCGGCGCCGCACCGTGAGGAGATGAATGGCTCCACGGAATTGGAGTTCCTAGTGCGTGTCCCCACACTGGCACCTGTCGCCCCCAGTGTGGGTTACAAATCAAGACTTTCCCAGGCACGGGATCTCGGCCTGTGGACGACGTTTATTTCTCCCGTGAACGTGGGTACAAAATGGATTTATATTTAACAAACAAACAAGATGAAGTGGAGGAGAGGAGGAGCAGGTCGGAATTATCGGATTCAGACTCGGCAATGAGTGCTTTGAGCACTCGCAGTGGGGACAATCAGTCCAAAATTTTACGGAAACGGAAACATGGTAAAGACAACCAAACCTCCGTGTCGGAGACTGCCTCAGGCAGTGGACAAGTTGAGGTTCTCGCCACAAAAGAAAAACGTGGCAGAGGAAGGCCGCCTACAACGGGCGAACACGTAGGCTTATATAAGGCCAAGAAGGAGCTGGAGGCTGCCAAACGGGCGAACTCACTCGAAGTGAGGATAGCCGAAGCAGACAGGCTGGCTGCCGAAATTGCTAGGAGTGAGAGCAGCGATCGAGGCTCTCGCGCAGAATCCCGTGCCTCAGCGAGGCTGGACGCAGACGAATTGCCCGTAGAGGGCTTAAAGAAAAGACTGGAAGAGTCCCTTGCAGAGATTCGGGACGTAGCCAGGATCTCCAAAGGTCTTAAAGGGACTTCCCAAAAGACGTTGAAACAGGCCGCAAACAGTATAGCAGATGTTGCGGAGGAACTGTTGCAGCGCTCGGCATCCGATGAGGTGCACCGCCTGCAGTTGGAAAACGCCCGATTGAAGAGACAAATGGGCGAGCTCAAGAAGGAACTGGATTCTATCCGATCAATGGTGATCGGAATCAGAGAGGAGAATCCACCAGTCATACCTGCGGCCCCTAAACCTGCTGAGGTGGACCTTACGAAGGTCATAAGGGAGGAGATCGGCAAGGTTCTCCAAAGGGTCCAGTTTCTGGAGGGTAAGATTCTCCGGCCGCCGTTGGCGTCTGACAGTAAGAAACAGACGCCCAAAGCACCAGCACGTACAGAACCACAGCCTAGTCGTAGCTACAGTGCAGTGACGGCGACTTCCGCTAAGCAGGCACCCCCAGTAACGGAGTTGCCCCCTGTAACTGCGGAAGCCTCAAACAAGAGGAAAAAGAAGAAGGAAAAGAAGAGTGCCGCTGTAGAGCAACAACCAACTGCCCCGACCCCTCCAAAGAAAAAGGAACCGTGGGTACAGGCTGGTGCAAAGAAAAAGGCGAAGAAGGCCGCAAAAAAGGCGAAAAAGAAGAAAGCCGAAGAGCAAAAAAGACTTCGGACACCACGCTCTACAGCAGTCGTGCTGACACTCCAGGACGGGGCGAAAGAGCGAGGCTTGACGTATGCTGCGATTTTGCATAGTGCAAAGACGACGCTCAACCTGGGAGATTTTGGCATAGATAGCCTAAGATGTAAGCATACCGCTACTGGTGCCCGCCTCTTCGAAGTGCCGGGCGCTACTAGCGGCCCGAAGGCGGACGCATTGGCTGCGAAACTGAAGGAGCATTTGGCCGAAGAGGATGTAAAAATCTCTCGGCCAACTAAATGTGTAGACCTCAGAATCTTGGAGCTAGACGATTCGGTCACAAAGGAGGAGCTGTTGGCTGCCGTTGCCAAAAGAGGTGATTGTCCGGTGGACCAAGTCAAGTGCACCGACATCAAACCTGGACCTGGTGGACTTGGTACTGCCCTGGTCAGCTGCCCTGTAGCGGCCGCCCGAAGGCTGACTGATGGGACGAGGTTCCTAGTCGGCTGGGTTTCGGCCCAGGTTAAGCTGCTCAAGCAAAGACCCGCGCGGTGCCACCGATGCCTACTAGAGGGCCATGTAGGTGTTAAATGCACATCTGGTGTGGACTACAGCGGCCGCTGCCACAAATGCGGACAGACTGGACACAAGGCTAGTGAGTGCGACAAAAACCACCACTGCCTAATATGTGCCAAATCTGGCAAGCTTGCTACACATCTCGTAGGCACCAAGGACTGCGCATTCCAGTCCAAAGATGGGAAGAAGCACCTTGTGCAATCGTGGAAGCGGTCAAAGCCGACTCCCTCGACAAGCGCAGGAATGGAGGATGGTAACGTCATGGACACCCACTAATGGATAGTACGGCCTTACGCATCTTACAGATAAATACGAACCACTGCGCCAGAGCCCAAGATCTGTTGATCCAGAGCATGGCGGAGTGGTCCATTAACGTGGCGGTCGTCTGTGAGCCGTACTTTATTCCACGCTCAACAGACTGGGTGGGGGACGCTGATGGCCTGGTATCCATCATCGCAACCCGGGCCTCCGGCTTATCTTCCCCTTCTAATATTGTAAGAGGTCAGGGCTACGTCTCGACCAAAATAAATGGTGTTATCTTTGTGGGGGTCTACTTCTCTCCGAATGGACCTCTCATCGACTTTGAAAATTTGCTCCTACAGTTGGGCAACGTTGTACATCGGGCCCATCCCTCCCCTGTGTTGATCCTCGGAGACTTCAATGCAAAGTCTCCAGCTTGGGGCTCGCCATCTACAAACGCAAGGGGTGAGGCTCTCGAGGAATGGTCTGTAGAGCTCGGTATGGACATTCTCAATAGAGGTACCGCCCACACTTGCGTGCGGCGGGAAGGAGGCTCTATAGTGGACATCTCGTTCGCTTCCCCGGACATAGCACAGCATGTTCAAAACTGGCGCGTCGTTGAGGAGGTGGAGACGTTATCAGATCATCGATATATCCGATTCAACGTTTCCGCCCAGACCTCCGACAGTCCAGCGCGGGCGGCTCTAGAAGACTCCGGACCACGATGGAAGCTTGGGCGTCTAGATCGTGAGGCACTAACGGAGGCAGTCATTGTACAGTCATGGATCCCTGCGCCTTCGGTCGTAAACATTCAACAGGAGGCGGAATGGTTCCAGACGGCCTTAACGACTGTTTGCGATGCGGCGATGCCTCGAGTAAGGCCTCAACAAGGGAACCCGAGACGTTGGGTGTACTGGTGGTCCCAAGATATCGCCCAACTACGCCACGCGTGCGATGCGGCTCGACGCCAATACACCCGACACCGCAGACGGCGTCGTCGCCCTCCAGACTCGGAGGCTGTGGAAACAGAGCTGTACAATGCGTATCGGGCAGCAAAGACGTCGCTCCAAGAGGCCATAATGAGGTCCAAAATAAGTGCGCGAGAGGAACTCTTAGCGAGTCTCGACAGTGATCCATGGGGCCGCCCGTATCGCATGGTCCGGAATAAACTCCGGCCATGGGCGCCTCCATTGACGCGTACCCTTCAACCGGAATTCCTGGAGACTGTGATTCTGACACTATTTCCCGTAGGAGCCGAGAGCACAACTCCACTGATACCCCGGCAAAACGCAGACATCGAAGAGGCAGGCTCCGTTCCTGAAGTGTCTCAGTCGGAACTGGACGTGGCCATCTTAAAGATGAAGGCTAAGAGCGTGGCCCCTGGGCCAGATGGTATACCGGGGAAGATGTGGACTGCGTGTCTCGATCTGGAGCATCTGGGTCCACGTTTCAGGCTCTTTATCACCGCCTGCCTACAACAAGGACGATTCCCCAAGAAATGGAAGTCTGGGAAGCTAGTGCTAATTGAGAAGAACGGGCGCCCTGCGGATTCCCCGTCTGGGTTCCGGCCTATTGTGCTCCTGGATGAGGCAGGTAAGCTCTTTGAGCGAATCATAGCCAAACGAATAGCTGAGCACCTGACACAGGTTGGGCCGGACCTGGACCAAAATCAATTTGGGTTTCGCTGTGGTCGCTCCACGATTGACGCAGTGCAGCGTGTGAAGACGATGGCCGAGGAGGCTGTATCCCGGGGTGAGGTGCTAGTAGCGGTGTCCCTTGACATCGCCAATGCTTTTAACTCACTCCCCTGGGAATACATAAAAGAAGCACTTGGCCATCACAACGTGCCGGTATATCTCCGAAACATAATTGGAGATTATCTCTTTGAGCGGAAAATAATCTATCCTGGACGTGACGGCTGGAGAGAGAGGGAGATAACGTGTGGTGTTCCACAGGGGTCGGTTTTGGGGCCACTCTTGTGGAATATCACATATGACTGGGTGCTCCGCGGTACCTTGCTTCCCGGAGTATCCCTAACGTGTTACGCGGATGACACTTTAATCACCGCAAGGGGTAAAACACATCGAGCGGCGACCATATTAGCGACTGCTGGAGTGGCCCAGGTGGTTGGCCGAATAAGGAGGTTGGGCTTGGAAGTGGCCCTCCACAAGTCGGAAGCTATTGTGTTTCGGGGACCTAGAAACTTACCGCCGCCTGACTCCCACATAATGGTCGGAGGTGTCCGGATACCGGTTTTGACGGCACTAAAGTATCTAGGGCTTATACTAGACAGTAGGTGGAACTTTGAAGCACACTTCAAGTCCCTTCTCCCAAAACTCCTGGGAACTGCAGCCGCCTTGTCGCGGCTACTGCCAAACCTAAGAGGACCTGATACCTCATGCCGGAAATTGTACACAGGCATCGTGCGGTCTATGGCCTTGTACGGTTCACCTGTTTGGGCTGGGAACCTGAACGCCCTTAATGTAGCTCGGTTGAGGAGGGCGCAAAGGGTGATAGCGGTCCGAATGATAAGAGGCTACCGCACGATTGGCCATGAAGCGGCGGAAATACTTGCTGGAACTGCGCCCTGGCACCTAGAGGCAAAAGCCCTTGCGGACTTCTACCACTGGCGTGCTGAGGGCCGCGCCCTACAACTTGAAGATGTTGCGAGAAGGAGAACGCAACTACGGGCAGCCGTAGTGCAAGAGTGGGCCGAGATCATCGCCCATCCCAGTGCCGGACTATCTACCATTGCCGCCATCAGACCGGTCTTCAAACAATGGTTGGAGCGAAAACACGGCGCCCTTACGTATAGGATGACGCAGGTACTGACCGGACACGGCTGTTTTGGTCGGTACCTGTGCAGAATAGGCCGCGAAGAGACGGCAGAGTGCCACCATTGTTCGGCACAAGAAGACACGGCTCTGCACACACTTCAGGCGTGTCCGGCCTGGGATGCTGAGAGACGTGACCTAATAGCCGGAACTGACGTACAAGCGCTTTCGCTTCCAGCCGTGGTCGCATCCATGGTCGAGAGCGAAGGGGCCTGGGAGGCTGTGGCTTCGTTTTGTGAAGCCGTAATGGCCGTGAAGGAGGCGGCTGAGAGAGAGCGCGAGGCAGAGTCTCTGCTTCCCTCCCGCCAAAGACGCCCTGGGCGCCGACGAAGAGCGCACAACAGGGATGACCTGAGACCACCATGAGGTCGGGCCTGCGGGTGACGGGTAGGGCAGCCCGGAACCTGATCAGTGACAGGCCCAGGAGGCGGCGCACTGCGTCCTGTGCGCCCCCCAGAGAAGGAAAGAAGGCAAGGCCTTCAACATGAGACGAGGCCCGTGAAAGCGGACCAAGGCCCGCCGGCCGTGGTTGTGGTAGCTTTACTGAGGGATCCCGCAACCCCGGCACTGGCACTCGGGCAGAGAAGGGACGCGGAGTGGACGTTTTAGTCCGTGCAAATCGGACATAACCATCTCGTCGTGCCCTCGACGGGATGTGTATGCGTAAGGCATTTTTACCACTCCTACAAAAAAAAAAAAAAAAAAAAAGGTTAGGTTAGGTTAGGTTAGGTTGACGATTGTAACTTTGCGGATACTGGACGGATATTGATAAGATTTATAACTAAGACTATTGGCTCGTTATACTGACAATTGATACCGTTTCCTCTCGTGACTTGGCTATACTTTCGGATTTTGACTTTTCGTTTTGTTTGGACTTGTTTTGTTGATATTTTTTTGTTACATTTGTTAAGTTTTTTCGTGTTGTTGTTGTTGTGGAACGCCTTTCTTAGGCTCGTTTCATAGCGGCGGCCGCCGTCTTGCCTTCGGGCTTTGATTTGTTACTACCGAACGTTCCGTTCGGTAGATATTAGATTTATAAGTGTTAAAATTTTCTGTTAAATTTTATTGTTATAAATTTAATTTTTTGTAGTTGACGCCATTTCGTGGGGTTAACCCCTACGGCTGTGAAAAGACTGTCAGCGGATAGAGGGCATTGCCGCCTATTACGCAACACCTTTCGCGCCGTGCTACGACCCTCGAAACGGACGCAAAGCGGATAACGCAGATTTATATTTGGTTGAAATTTCAGTAAAAAAAATTGTTTGTTTACATTTTTGCTTCTGAAAAAAGTTGGTGTTGCCGCCATCGCCCAAGACCCTGATTGGGGCTAGGACATAGCGGCAATAGTCTTCTTGCACGTAGGCTAGGTCCGATTACTGCATCTCAAGTGGTTGAGAAGTAATCGAATTTTTTAATTTTTTTGTCGAATTTTCTCTATAAATTTTAGTGAAATTTTGACATAAAAATACCAAATTTGGTGTTTGCTCCATTTTGTGGGGTTAACCCTTACGGCTATAGTAGGGGTTTCAGGGGATAGGGGGCATCGCCCCCTATTTTTAGAAATTTTTTGCTTTGGGCTGCGGTACCTAGAAGCCAGCCAAATTGATAAAATAGAAATCCATATTGCTATTTTATTAATTCAGGCGCTTTTAGGATATTGTATGGAGTTTCTAAAAGCCGGCACACGCTTGACCGTTTTATTGACCTAACTCTGTTTTAGGTCAATAACTTCGGTTAGGGTGGTCCGAATTGGACCATTTTTCGCCACATTGCGGACGAGGCCGCCATGGCCACGAACGCAGAAGGGGGGGGGTCCCCCCGCAGGAGGGGGGGAAGAATTTTAAGTTCTTCCTCCGAAAATGAGGAAGAAGACCACACAGAGGTCTCTGAGACGGCTTCCCAGCCCCAGAAGAGGGGGCACGGGGATGATGAGGACGGCCCCAGGCCTGAGCTGGGGTCCAAGGTCCACACGGCCCGTCGAGGGAAGCCCAAGGGGGCATACGCGGGACTAGCGGCGGCTAGGGCGAGGCTCAGAGAGCCAGAAGTCTATCAGTCTTCGGACACCGACGTCGCCGCCAGCTACCGGAGAGACTTTCCGGATATCCGGCCCAGAGGGGGGAAGAGCTCCCCCCCACGCGTTGATGCCTCCCCCCCGCCGGCGGGTGGCCCGATCGCGCTCCACCACATAGTGGACCCGATTGAGGCAACCCGGCAGGCGGCATTCGAGATTCTCGAGGGGGCCCGGAAATCCGGTAATTTGAAGGGGTCCATATGGGGCCAATTCAACCGGAACTGCCGAACGATCCTCGATTCAATGGAGGAAATCAAGACCGCCAAGGCAGAGAGTGAGGAGATCCGCATCCTAAAGGCGGATAATAAGAGGATGCGGGAGCAACTCGCTCTCTGCGCAACAGAGGTGAAGGCCCTCCGCAAGGCCTTCTCTGAACGAGAGGCCCCGGCCCCGGCCCCGCCGGCTACCCAGGCCCCCCCGCCGCCGCGGTCAGCGGCTGCGGACTTGGCGACAGCAATGGAGGAGATGAAGCGTGACCTGCTGATCTCACTGGGCAACATGTTAAATGCCCGCATAGAGGAGATCAGCAGCCGCCTCCCTCCTGCGCCAATACTCCGCCCCGCACTCGCGGCGGACAAGAAGAAGGCGCCACCTGCCCCAATGAGGGAAGTGGCCTCGGAGCCAGAAAGTAGGGCTAGGCTTGGGGACGGGAGGCCGAAAAAGGCCACCAAAAAGGCAACGGCCCCCCCTAAGACTTCCGCCCCGGCAGCCAAACCTACCCCGGCAGCCAGGTCTGCTCCGGCAGCCAAGACTGCCCCGGCGGCTAGTACTGCCCCGGCGGCCAGGACTGCTCCGGCGGCCAGGACCGCCCCGGTGGCCAAGACTGCCCCGGCTGCAAGAACTGCCCCGGCGGCCAAGACTGCCCCGGCCTCGCAAGAGACACCTGGCCCCTCGGGCCAACAGTCGCACCCGCCACAGGAGGGCGGAACCTACTCCCAGGTGGTGCGAAGAAAGAAGAAGAAGGGCAAAGGGAAGGGACAGGCTACGGCCCCCACCCTCCCTCCCGCCCCCCCCATGAAGAGAACGGCACCAAAGCCGAAGGCCCCCCAGGCCCCAAAGTCGACAGCGGTGGTGATCACGATGAGGAAAGACGTCACCACCAACACCACGCTGCAGGCCACAATGGCGAAGGCCATCAATGGCATCAGATTGGAAGAGCTAGGCCTGCAGCACGTCAGGGTCCGGAACTCGGTGACTGGGGGCCGCGTAATCGAGGTCCCCGGAGCGGATAGCGGAAGGGCGGCGGATAGCCTCGCAGCAAGGCTGCAGGCTATCGTGGGCGATGTTGCCCATATAACCCGCCCTGAAAAGATGGCCGCTATCCAGGTCACCGGGTTAGACGAGGCGACAACAAAGGAGACCCTGGCGGCTGCTGTCGCCAAAGCGGGGGGATGCGCTGAAGCGCACGTAAAGGTGGGGGGCATCCGCCCTACGTACGACGGCAACAGTGTTGCCCTCGTTCAGTGTCCGGTGGGGGCGGCAAAAACCCTCCTCAAAAGTGGTCGGATCCTGGTGGGCTGGTCGTCCGCCGGGGTCAGCCCCGTCGGTCCAGCACCCATGCGGTGCTACAGATGTATGGGTGTTGGCCACTCGCGGGAGCTATGCCCCTCCAATATAGACCGTAGCCAATTGTGCTACCGGTGCGGTGTGGAGGGGCACAAATCAGCCGAATGCTGGGAGGAGAAAGCATGGTGTGCAGTATGCCACCATGCTAAGCTCCCAGCCGACCACTGTATGGCGGGAGACAAATGCTCCCCACCGGAGACAAGGGGAAAAGAGGCGAGGCCGAGACCCACCCGCCCTTCCCGACCCCCACCAGCCGCAACTGCCGCTAGCCGGCACCAGGAGGACAACCGCATGGACGTCTAAATGCCAGTACACCGGCATCTAGACGTCCTGCAGGTAAACGCCAACCACTCCGCCAGAGCCCAGGATCTGCTCATGCAGGCCATGGCGGAGTGGACAATTGGCGTCGCGGTTGTCGCGGAGCCCTACTTCGTCCCCCCCCAGTCTAATTGGGTAGGGGATACCGACGGAGTAGTGGCGATCGCTGTGCCGGCGGTGGGGGACTTCCCCCCCTTATCGAGGATTGAAGGCGGCCAAGGGTTCGTGGCGGCAAAATGGGGGAGTGACACCACACTAGTGGCGGTGTACTTCTCCCCCAACAAGCCGCTACACGCCTTCGAGCGGTTCCTGGGGGTCCTAAGCGGGGTAGTCAGAAGGGCTGCCCCGTCTCAAGTGATGGTCATGGGGGACCTAAACGCTAAAAGCTCGGCGTGGGGTTCCCCCATCACGGACCTCCGAGGGACTGCCCTCGAGGATTGGGTGACGGCAACAGGACTGGTAGTCCTGAACCAGGGCAGCGCCAACACATGCGTGCGGAGGCAGGGGGGGTCAATCGTGGACGTCACGTTCGCGACCCCTGCCATAGCTGCACGCGTCTCAAACTGGCGCGTCCTGGAGGACGTCGAGACCCTCTCTGATCATTTATACATCAGAATGAGGGTCTCCAAGGATGGCGTCCAGCCGTCACCCACCCCAAGGGGGGGAAGAAGCAGAAGAGGGGGTTTCCCCAGATGGTCCCTGGTCCATCTGGACAGGGACAGGGCGGACGAGGCGGCCATGGTGGAGGCATGGTGTGCTGCCCCACCCGTCACCCTCGGAGTCGAGGAGAGGGCGGCACAGTTCCGCGTCGCCCTACAGACTGTGTGCGACGCGGCCATGCCCCGGGCCGGCCGCCTGACCGCCCGCAAGAAGGTGTACTGGTGGTCCGCAGAAATTGCGGCCCTGCGGACTACCAGCAATAGTGCCCGCCGCGCCTACCAACATTGCAGGCGTCGGCGGCACTCCGACGAAGAGGAGGAAGGGCTCCATAGGGCCCTCAAAGAGGCAAAGGGGGCCCTCCAGTTGGCAATAGCCAAGGCCAAGGACGAAGCACACGTCTCGTTCTTGGCCACCCTGGACAGGGACCCATGGGGGCGGCCGTACAAGGTGGTGCGTAACAAAATGCGCACCGCCCCCCCCATGGACTCCCTGGAGCCCGCCCTCCTCCAGACGATAGTCGAGGGGCTGTTCCCGCCAGCCCCATCGATCTCCCCCCCGTCGATGGCCGACCCCTTAACGGAGCCGGAGGCCGAACTCGTCATCGCACCAATAAGCAATGACGAGTTCGAGCGAGTGACGGACCGACTCCGGGGCTGCAAAAAAGCCCCGGGGCCAGATGGAGTCCCAGGTCGCGTCCTCGCCGTCGCCCTGGAACACCTCGGGGACCGCCTCAGGCACGTCATGGACGACTGCCTGAGGGAGGGAAGGTTCCCGAGGGTGTGGAAGGAAGGGCGACTGTGCCTCCTCCGTAAGGAGGGTCGGCCACCAGACTGCCCGTCTGCCTATCGCCCCATAGTGCTGCTGGATGAGGCCGGAAAAGCGTTTGAACGCATCCTGGCCTCCCGGATCCTGCAGCACCTGGAGACCGCCGGCCCGAACGTCTCAGATAGACAGTTTGGGTTCCGGGAAGGGCGGTCCACGCTCGACGCGCTAAAGTCACTTAGAGACTTTTGCGAGTACGCGTCGAGCAGGGGGGAGGGTGTCATCGCGGTGTCTCTAGACATCGCGAACGCGTTCGGCACCCTCCCCTATGGGGTGATCAGTGAGGCACTAAAATATCACAGAGTGCCTCACTACCTTAGGCAGGTCATAGAGCACTACCTTACCGAGAGAGTAGTGCTCTATGAAAATCAAGACGGGCAACGGGGGGAGAGGAGGATGGCCTGTGGCGTGCCCCAGGGTTCCGTACTCGGCCCACTCCTCTGGAACCTGGGGTACGACTGGGCCATCAGAGCGGAACTGCTTCCGCGCACACTCGTCGTCTGCTATGCAGACGACACAATGGTGGCTGTGCGCGGAAGCAACAAAGCGGAGACCCGGAGACGGGCTGAGGTGGCAGCCGAGCTGGCGATAGAGCGGATCGCCAGACTCGGCCTAAAGGTGAGCCTCCCGAAGACTGAGGCTATAGTCTTCGGGGGGCGCGGGTGGAATCTGCCCGCGGATGCGGCGCTCACCCTGGAGGGTGGAGCGGTCCAAATAAAGCCCCACATAAAATATCTGGGGCTCATATTGGACCGCAAGTGGGATTTCGGGGAGCATTTCTCCAGACTAGCTCCCCGAATCGTGGGCGCCGCATCGGCGCTGGGCAGACTTCTGCCCAATGTTGGAGGGCCGGGCTCCTTATGCCGGCGGCTATATGCCGGTGTGACAAGGAGCATGGCCCTCTACGGGGCCCCAATATGGGCGGACAAGCTGTCCGCCCGGAATAGGGCCCTGCTGCGGAGGCCCCAACGGGTCGTGGCCCTCAGGATGGTGAGGGCCTATATGACGGTGGCCCACGCAGCGGCCTGCCTCCTCGCGTGCACCCCTCCGTGGGAGCTAGACGCAGAGGTGCACGCAGAGACCTACGTACGTAGGTCCAGGATCCGGGCAACAGGAGAACGCCCGGACCCTGAGGAGGTAGAGGCCTCCCGCCGAATGACGGAGCGCCGACTACGGGACCGGTGGAAAGCCCAGCTGGAGGTCGCCCCTTATGGTGTCCGTACCATAGGGGCGATCCTCCCGTCGCTGGACCACTGGTCAAAGCGGAAGGTCGGCGCTACGTCGTTCCGGCTAGTGCAGGTACTGACCGGGCATGGGTGCTTCGGTCAC
Source organism: Ochropacha duplaris (assembly GCA_951361185.1). Classification (NCBI taxonomy): domain Eukaryota; kingdom Metazoa; phylum Arthropoda; class Insecta; order Lepidoptera; family Drepanidae; genus Ochropacha; species Ochropacha duplaris. The sequence continues at coordinate 42,084 of OX592712.1, read as the reverse complement.
TACCTGCACAAAATCGGGAGGGAGCCTGACCCGCGGTGTCATGAGTGCGGCGATCCCGACGACACCGCTCAGCACACCCTTGAGGTGTGCAGTCGTTGGGACGCGGAACGTGGCCTCATGGCACGCACCATCCAGCGGGTGGACCTCTCGCTCCAGAGCGTTGTCTCTGCGATGCTCAGCAGCGAGAGGTCCTGGGAGGCTGTGGTCGCCTTCTGCGAATATATCATTTCGCAGAAGGAGACCGCGGAGCGGGAGCGCGAGGAAAATCCCCTCGCGCATCCCCTCCGGCGCAGACGGCTCGGGTTGAGAAGGCGGCGGTTTGCCGCCAGACTCAACCCATAGTGGCTGCAGGTGGAGGATGGGAGTCCTCTGCCTGCGGTGGAAAGCCACATAGCGGTCTGGGAGAGGGGCCAAGCGTGCTCGGCCATCTCCCCTTTGGCGCGGGAAGCCCCGGCATAGGCTGGGGCGCCGTCGGTGGACATCGTGGTCTATGCCTTCGCAGGTACCACGGTGTCCGACGAAACCGGCAAGAGGGCACGTCCGGGTGGTTTTTAGTGGGTAGCACTCTCTACCCCTCCTCACTCTGAGGAGGGAGAGGCGATGTGTAGTCCCACATAACCCTCCGCCACTCCCATGTGCGGAGGGTATGCGTAATGCATTTCCCACCCGGTCAACAAAAAAAAAAAAAAAAAAAAAAAAAAAAGGTTAGGTTAGGTTAGGTTAGGTTAGGTTTTTTTTTTTTTTTTTTGGTTTGGTCCGGGCGCTTTTTGGCCCGGCCCGCTAGCTCCTCTAACGTAATCAGAGGCATTTTTCATCATATTTAGGTTTTTGCGTCCATCTAATTTTGGGAGTTGGGGGAGAGTTATTTTCATTTTCCGTTTTTGTTTAACATTTGTCTACTTTCGATTTTAGTTTTTTCTTAAAAATTCTGTTATTTGTACTTGTTTCATTCTGTTTCTTTATTTTATTTTAACTTTTAACCTCACTTTATCGTTTTCCATTCGTTCTTTCTATCTTTCTTCTCATACCTTTCACATTTTTCTTCATTTATTCCCTTATACCGGTTTTAATATTCCGTTATCTTTCTATTTCTATTAATCTTCTTATTTGCGTTCATATATTCATACATCCCTTGTTTACTTCTACATTCATTCCGTTCCTTTCTTAGGGGTTGCACTTTACTTTTATCTTCGTTTCTTATTCATCCCGCGCTTTTTACCAGGAATCCCCTCTCTCCTCAGACAGTGGTTACTCGTCCTGGGATAGAGTTGTATGCTGATGGGATATATACTATATTATATATGATCAGCATACACTGCTGATCACAGGCAATATTGACCGGATGTTCTGTCTGAGGTGTTGATGCCGTAGGAAATTTGGCCAGTTTCTAATGAAGCTGGCACAAATTTCCGGCCATCTGGTGCCCTTAGCAGTACGCTATACTGGCCCGAGCCAGTGCGTCCCATTGGCGCCTTATTGGACACTCCTGGCTGAACGCGTTATGTTCAGTCGTGTCCAATTTGGCGCGCGTGCAATTACAACACGAAGGGGGCGCACTGGCAAGCCAGTTAGCGCACTCCGTTTTCATGTGGTCTCCCCCACAATGGCTGCACTTTACGACGGTTTCTTTACAAAACCGTCGTCCATGCCCGTAGCCGAGGCAGAGCGAGCACTGTACGAGTGGCGAGTGGTCCGCCACTTCGATCCGTTGCAGATCTACGTAAAGCTCCTCCGCCCGGACCGCCTTTGACCATATTGTGGGGGACACCCGCATGATCACGTGGCAGACGAGTGGGTTCCTGGCCCTCTTGCGAAAGCGAATTTCTAGGCGATCGTCCTCTTTGCCGAGGCCATCGAAGATGTCCCGATTCTGATTCCTCAGGGCACTAATAATGTCTTCGTCGCTATTGTAACGAAAGACTCCCCTGAGGATCAGAAGCGGGTCCTTATTCACGACGTCCTCGACATTGAGTCGATCACCCGCTCTTTTCAATCGCTCTTTCACCTTCTGTCGCTCTGCTTCCGTGCTACAACCTACAATTATCTTATGGTCTTTCGCCTTTCTTACCCTTTCAACCTTCACCCATCCGTCCTTGGCATTAATTGCCTCCCTTAGTTGAACCAAGACCTCCTCTCCCGTTTCTTCGACGTCCTTGGAAGTGACCACAACCGAGTGCAGCGCGGCCCTATCCGGCACTTGCCTGCTGGTGTTTCCGGCTGCCACACCCGCGTATGTGGTCCTCTCCAAGGCTTGGCTCTGTTTTTCTATTACTCCCTTCAGGACTTCCATCTTTTCGTTATTCTCTTTCATTAACCTTCCATGTTCTGTCAACTTTTCTATTAATTCGCTCTCTTTCTCATTCTTCCTACCATCGTCCTCATCCTTACTCTCCTCCTGTCTTACATTATCGTCCATTTGTTTTTGTTTTCCGGCGTTTTTAACTTCCCCCTCTCCTTTTGTACTCTCCGCCTCCTTTACGAGCTGATAGAGCCTCTCAATCGCCTGAGTAACTCCCGTCTTGATATCAGTTTTCAAGTTTCGGGAGTTACTCAGGTACAGTTTGGCCCTATTTAGACACGCCCTTGCCTCTGCCGTTTTAGAGGCGTAGACTTTACCCTTCGGTGAGCCCCCCGGCGCCTCCGTCGAGTCTCGGCGGGCAGTCACTTTCGTTTCCTGACAAGAAGTTGCTTTCGACTTCGGCTTTGGCACCGGAGCGGTCACCGAAGAGGGGGCTGGGGACTTTGGCCTTTTCTCCACCAATCCCGACTCCCATTCCCCTATACTCCTACGTACCTGCGAGCCTTGAGAGGGTCCCGCCTTTGTCAATTTTTCAGGAGTCGTCGTGTGCTCCGATGTTTTCAGGGTGCTCTTGGCGGGTGTCCTGTAGCCAAACATTTTAAACAATTAGATGTAGTCGAATTGAGATAGGTTTGTAAAAGTTTTAAAAATAAAATTTAATAAAATTTTGAGTGATCTTATATGAATTTGTTTAAAATGTAAAGTAAATACTGTCCAGGCCCTATCCTATATATTAATGAATCAATTTAAAATAAAGTTTGTATAAGTTGTATAAATTTGTAAATATGAAGTTGAGGATAATATTCTCAAAGTCGACTTAAAACCAAATACAATAACTAAATATGCTTAAATCTAATACAAGTATCCGAACACGGAGATGTCAAGTGCCCAATAAGACCCTTGTCGGTATTTTTTAGTCGAGTAAAACAACTTAAGCAATATAACTATAAATTTCAATATAATATTGTCAATAACAGGTGTTAGGAGGTATATGGCGTGATTAAATGTAGTTAGAGTTCGGATACGGAACTAGTCTAGGGCCCAATAAGACCCTTTGTCAATGAAAACTATAAATTAAAAGTAAAATAAAATAAGTTTGTGTTGCCAAGGTCACCGAGTCTAGCTAGCGAAGCACAAATGGGTGGGCGGGAGGGCAATTTTTTGAAATTTTTTATCGCAGCGGGGCGCGAGTGGTGTCAAAACACGCGTCTCGTCGAGGGGCACCCGATGGCGACAAAAACTGGATAAATTTGGAAGAAAATTTTTAAATTTTTAAACTTATAAGCGTTTTTTAACAAATTTTTAATGAATTTTTGTTTCTGTTTCAGGTTTCAGCGGTCGGAGAGCTGTGCGGATGGTATCGACGAACGCGTCTGGCTGAGAGGCACTAGATCGTGGCGAAAACACTGATACTCTGAATACAAAAAACGTGAAAAAATTTAGAAAAAGTAAAATTTTTGAGCGTTTTTTATCGAAATTAATTTTTAAAGTATGGCAACACAAAATTCCAATTCAGCTATCTGAAAGAGGTCCAAAAATAATGTATAATAGCAAAAATATTCAAATCGAAATGTCAATTTTTGGTCGGTTAATCGATGGGTTAGGTTAGGTTAGGTTAGGTTAGGTTAGGTTAGGTTAGGTTAGGTTAGGTTAGGTTAGGTTAGGTTAGGTTAGGTTAGGTTAGGTTAGGTTAGGTTAGGTTAGGTTAGGTTCCCCCCCGACTGTGTTGCCACCTTGTCGTGGTGGGGGGGCTTGCGTGTCCCTATGATCTCTGAGGCTTTACCGGCAGGGTCACCCATACCGGCCAGGCTCGGGGTGAGGGTCCAGACGAAGAGCAACACTCCCTTCCCCATCCTTCCCTCGTTCCGCTTCCCATCCTCAAAGGGCGGTCTTCTCCCGGTACTTCTCTCATCAGGAGAGTGGACCGGCGATGTTGACTGTCCCAAAATCCTTTCCCTTTCCTTCCCTTTTCCTATTTTCCCAACAGGTCCGACGGAGTGGCGGCGGGTCCGGTGTGCACTTACACTGCCCCGGACTGGCCTTTTTCAAGGCCAACGCCGGTCGACCCGTAATCCGCAACGATGGCAGTGGGCCTATGCGGACCGGGGGGCTCTGCCTTAGCCAGCAGGGCCTACGAGGAAGAAATCCTCTATAAAAAATCACCCGAATCTCAAGCGGCGCCGCACCGTGAGGAGATGAATGGCTCCACGGAATTGGAGTTCCTAGTGCGTGTCCCCACACTGGCACCTGTCGCCCCCAGTGTGGGTTACAAATCAAGACTTTCCCAGGCACGGGATCTCGGCCTGTGGACGACTTTTAATTCTCTCATGCTCGTGGGCTTAATTATGGAACAAAAAAATAAAACTGACGATTTGACGAAGGAGGAGGAGAAGATGGAGGAGGAGAGGATGGAGGAGAAGGTGACAAAGGAGGTGTGTCCTAGAAGATTACGTGTCGCACTAACCAGGTTGTCGGAGTCAGACTCGGACGGCAGCCTGATGACCGTTCAATCCTCTGGGACGGAGTCAGACGCGGGACTAGTTGGTCGCGTCTGGCGGAAACGTGGTCTGAGTGCATCAGACGATGAGGAGGAGATGATGTCGCCGACCAAAGGGGCGGCACATAAATCTAAAAGGGGGAGGGGCCGCCCGCCAACAACAGGCAAATACGTGGGCCTGGCGCAAGCCAAAGCGCAGCTCAGCGCTGCCAAAGAGGCCGAGCTCCGCCTGGAAGCGGAAGAGAGGATGGCCGGCATGGCAAGGACTCTTCAGGAGTCCAGAAAAGCCAACCGCCGTGCCCTCAACCCTCCCACTGCGGGAGAAGACTCAGCGCAGACCATGTCTGCGCTAAACCAGATGGTAATGGACGCCGCGGACACTATAGTCAACGTGGCCGTGACGTCCAAAAATCTGAAGGGCACATCTGTGCGGGCCCTGAAAGAAGCAGCGGTCCTCATCAAAGAGGCCGTGGCAGGTCTAAGGGCCCGCACAATTACGGAGGAGGTCGCCAAACTAGAGGCGGCCAACTCGCAGCTCTCGAGCCAGTTGGCAGAGTTGCGAGCAGAGGTGGCTGAGTTAAGGCGGCAGCCGGCAGTAGTGCCGAACGCTGCGGTGCCCGACACCTCCTCTATCAAGGAGATGATGGAGGAGGTCTCGCGTACAAGCTTCGCACAATTTGGTGCGATGCTGAACGCGAGATTCGCGGGCATCGAGGACCGCCTGCTGCCGGAGCAGCGCCTCAGGCCGCCACTAGCGGCCGACAAGAGGAGGGTGGAGGAGGCAGCGAAGATCACTTCGCCGCAGCCCTCAACTTCGGGGGTTCTAGCCACGGCTGCCCCTAAGCGACCGCTATCAAAGGCGACAGCTCCCCCCCCAGCCTGCCAGTCTCAAAAGACGGGTAAAGGTAAGGGGAAGGGTAAGAAGACGGCGGCCGCAAAGGAGGCGGCCAAAGCTAGGGACTCGGGCCCGTTCGTGCCTGCCCCTCCACCACCTCCATTGAAGGAGCCGTGGAACCTGGCGACACGGCGGGGCACCAAAAAAGTCCCCCCGAAAAAGGTGGAGGAGCGGGCGCCGGTCTCCAAACCGGCCCCCTCCAAAAAGGCGACGGCTAAGCTCCGTCCACCGCGCACGGCAGCGGTGACTATCACCCTGCTGCCTGCCGCGGCAGAGAAGGGCGTGACCTATCGACGGGTCATGGCCGAGGCTCGTAGTTCTGTTGACTATGAGAGCCTCGGCATTGAGGAGCTGCGCTGCAGGACGACGGCCACAGGCGCCCGCATGCTCGAAGTTTTCGGCGATGCGGGCTCCACGAAGGCAGACTCCCTGGCTTCAAAGCTCAGGGAGGTCCTGAGCGCAGAAACCGTGAGAGTCACGCGCCCTCTCAAAAGGACGGAGCTAAGAGTCACCGAGCTCGAAGACTCGGTGACGGAGGAGGAAGTGGTGACGGCTGTCGCCAAAAAGGGAGAGTGCCCCGCCGATCTCATCAAAGCTGGTGTAATCGGCGCTGGCGGCTCACTGTGGCTGAGTTGCCCGGTGGAGGCCGCAAAAAAGGTGGTCGCGGCTGGCCGCCTCAGGGTGGGCTGGGTATCAGCACGAGTCGTGCTGCTCGATATCCGGCCCCAGCGGTGTTACCGCTGCCTAGAGGTCGGTCATCTCGGCGCCAAATGTGCGACTGATACGGACCGCAGCGGCCTCTGTTACCGCTGCGGAAAACCGGACCACCGGGCAAAAAGTTGTCAGGCCGAGCCGCACTGCGCCGTCTGCGCAGCGGCGGGTAGACCGGCGGGTCACCCCCTTGGTGGAGCCGGGTGCCAAAATGGCCACAAGTCTGGGCCTAAAAAGAGTCCCCAAAAGGGACGCAAAAGGCCCAGAAAGAAGAAGAAGAAGAAGGCCGGGGCAAAGAAAGCCCCTGAGCCGACCCAGTGCCCAGCGGGCACAGCGCAGGAGCCCATGGAAACCGCCATTTAATGCTTCTATGGCACCTACTGCAGGCGAACATCAACCACTCTGCCAGGGCTCAGGACTTGCTTGTCCAGACCATGGCGGAGTGGGAGATACAGGTAGCCGTGGTTGCCGAGCCTTATTTTGTCCCCCTCCGGGATGACTGGGTTGGGGACCGTGAGGACTCGGTGGCCATCGTCGCCCATGCCTCCGCGGGGGCTCCGCCCTTCGAACGCGTTACGAAGGGTCGGGGCTGCGTGATGGCTGTCGTGGGCGACGTTGCAGTAGTGGGGGTGTACTTTTCACCCAATCGGAGTCTCGCCGAGTTTGAGCAGTTGCTCGTCGAGGTCGGGGCTCTGATGGGGCAAGTCACCCCCAACCCCGTGCTAGTCGCCGGGGATTTCAACGCCAAATCTACGGCGTGGGGTTCTTCGGTGACGGATGCGCGGGGCGAGGTGCTGGAGGACTGGGCGGTCTCCGTGGGACTGGCCGTCCTCAACACGGGCTCGGAGAACACGTGCGTGCGGCAACAGGGTGGGTCCATCGTCGATATTACGTTCGCGACAGCCCCCCTGGCGCGCCGTGTCCAGAACTGGCGGGTGGAGGTGGACGTGGAGACACTGTCGGATCATCGCTATATCCGATTCGACGTCTCCACGCTCCCTACCTCCCAACCGAGTAGAAATACCCCCCGTGTTGGGGACGGCCGGCGTTGGGTACTGGGTCGGCTGGACCGAGAGGTCGCCGCAGAGGCGGCCATAATCGAGTCCTGGGTGTCGGGACCCAATATCGTCGCCGACGTTGACGAGGAGGCGGAACGCCTCGGCACTTCGCTCACTCGCATCTGTGATGCGGCGATGCCGAGGGCGAGACCCCTCCCTCCGAGGCGTCGGGTGTATTGGTGGAACAATGAGCTCCGCGACATGCGTCGAGCTTGTGTGCGCGCCCGCCGTCGATACACCCGATGCAGGCGACGACGGGTCAGAGACACCCAGGAGGAGAGCGCCTCCTACGCCGCCTATAGAGAGCTGCGCAAGGCCTTTCAGGCGGCAATTGCGCAGGCAAAAGAGGCGGCGTGGGAAGAATGGCTGGCGATTCTCGACGGGGATCCCTGGGGAAGGCCGTACAGGGTCGTGCGAAACAAGCTACGGCCCTGGGCTCCCCCCCTGACGAGCAATCTCCAGCCGGCGCTCCTCGACGAAGTGGTGGGCACCCTTTTCCCACAGCGGGGACAATGGGTGCCCCCAACGATGGGCTCTCATCCGGTGCGAGACGTCGGGGACGAAGTTCCCCCAGTGTCTGATGGGGAACTTGGGGCGGCCATTCTTAGAATGAAATCGAAGAAGACCGCCCCGGGCCCGGATGGTGTGCCGGGCTGCGTCCTGGCGATCGCGCTGGATGAGATCGGTGAGAGGGTGAGGTCTCTGTTCGACGCGTGTCTTGAGCGGGGTCGATTCCCCCGGAGGTGGAAAACGGGAAAGCTCGTCCTGCTTCCTAAGGGCGGGCGCCCGGCCGGACTGCCGTCGTCCTATCGTCCGATTGTGCTGCTCGACGAGGTGAGTAAGTTATTCGAGCGTGTTCTCGCTGCTCGCCTCGTCGAGTCCATGGATCCGGATTTGGATGACGCACAGTTCGGTTTCCGTCGGGGTCGATCGACCCTGGACGCGATCGCGCGGGTCAGGGACCTCGCCGAGGAGGCCGTCTCCCAGGGTGGTGTGATGTTTGCGGTGTCACTCGACATCCGCAACGCTTTCAACACGCTGCCCTGGGAAACCGTGCTGGTCGCGCTGCAGTACCACGGAGTCCCACAGTATCTGCAGCGCGTCGTGGCCGACTACTTCGCCGGGAGAGCGGTGGTCTTCCCGACGAAGAACGGCTCCGGGAGGAGGGAAATGTCGTGCGGTGTTCCACAGGGATCTGTTCTCGGTCCGCTCCTGTGGAACATCGGCTACGACTGGGTGCTGCGCGGGTCGTTGTTACGGGGGGTCGGCGTCACTTGTTACGCTGACGATACCCTCGTCTTTGCCCGCGGCGGCACCTATCGCGAGGCGTCCCTCCTCGCCACGGCGGGTGTGGCCCAGGTGGTGGCAAGGATCCGCGCCCTGGGACTCGAGGTTGCCCTGAACAAGTCAGAGGCTCTCGTGTTCCATGGGCCGCGGCGAGCACCACCACCCGGAGCCACCATTATGGTGGGAGGGACCTCCATCGCCGTCGGGTCGACGATGAAATATCTAGGACTCGTCCTCGACGGTCGATGGAAGTTCGAGGAGCACTTCCGGCGGCTGGCCCCAAAACTGGTGGCCACAGCCGGAGCGCTGGGGCGTGTCCTCCCTAATGTGGGAGGCCCCGGGAGTGCTTGCCGACGCCTATACACCGGTGTGGTGCGCTCCATGGCGCTCTATGGGGCGCCAATATGGGCAGGAGCCATGAGCGCCCGAAACCTGGCCGCGCTACGACGTCCGCAGCGCGCCATGGCGCTCAGGGTGGCCCGAGCGTACCGCACCGTGTCGTGCGTCGGCGCGTGTGTGCTCGCCGGTACACCGCCGTGGGACCTCGAAGCCGAGGTGCTCGCCACGGTGTACTGGCGAACAAAAGAGGAGTGTGCAGTCGGTGGTGGCCGCCCCCATCAGCGGGAAATTGACCGCTGGAGAGAGGACGCTCGCAACGTCCTCCTCCAAAGGTGGGCGGCCCGCCTCGAAGCTCCCGGCGTGAGTCGGGAGTTAGTGGCCTCCGTTCGGCCTGTCTTTCGACAGTGGCTGGAGCGGGGGCACGGGGCTCTCTCCTTCCACCTGACACAGGTCCTCACTGGGCATGGTTGTTTCGGCGGCTACCTGTGCCGGGTGGCGGGTCGAGAGCCCACAGAGGCGTGCCACCACTGCACGGCGGGGGTCGCGGACACGGCGCAACACACGCGCGAGGAATGCCCTGCCTGGGCAGTGCCTCGCGCCGCCCTGTCCGCGACTGTAGGAGGAGACTTGTCGCTGCCGACCTTGATCGCATCCATGGTCGGCAGCGAGGAGTCCTGGCAGGCGGTCGCGACCTTCTGCGACGTAGTCATGTCGCAGAAGGAGGCGGCGGAGCGGGAGCGAGAGGACGACGCAGACTCGCTTCCACTGCGCCGCCGGAGACGCGGCAGGCGGCGTCTGGCCTTCGCGGGCCGAATGCCGCCGTAGCCTGGGACCTGTGGACGGCAGAATCGGGGGGTTCCGTCGTCTACACTAAGGGTCCCATGCCGAGACGCCCATGTGTTCCTGGGCGCCTCGGCGGAGGGGGCGGGTCTATGTGTTAAGACCCGCCCTACAGAGGTGGGCTCCCCTACAGGGGAGCGACGCCGGCGGGGCAGGCGGAGATAACAAGCCTGGTCCCGTAGCCCCGCCACTATGGCGTGAGAAGGAACACCGGGGTGGTTTTAGTGGGTAAAAATCCCACATAACCCGGTCACGTCCCCCATTGTGACCGGGTATCTTTCTGAAGATTTCCACCTCGTGAAAAAAAAAAAAAAAAAAAAAAAAAAAAAAAAGGTTAGGTTAGGTTAGGTTAGGTTAGGTTAGGTTGAGGTTAATAACTTTGCGGAATACTTACGGATCTTGTTGAAACTGATACCACTTACCTTTGGCGTGCTCTTTTGACGATCGATTCTGTAAAAACCCGTGACTTGGCTTTCCTTCTTGGATTTCGACTTTCTGTGTTGATTGGACTTGTTTTGTTTGTAATTTTTTGTTATATTTGTTAAGTTTTTTGTGTGTTGTCGTTGGTGTGGAACAACCTTTTTAGGCTTGTTGCATAGCGGCGGCAGCCCTCTTGCCTTCGGGCTTTGTTTTGTTACTACCGAACGTTCTGTTCGGTAGATATTCAGTTTTTAAGTTTGAAATTTTATTGTTGAATTTTAATATTTAAAAATTGAAAATTTGTTTGTGACGCCATTTCGTGGGGTTGACCCCTACGGCCGCGGAAATTGTGTAATCGGATAGAGGGCATCGTCCTCTATTACGCGACACCTTTCGCGCCGTTGTGCGACCCCTCGAAGTGGTCGAAAAAAGGTTAACGCAGATTATTTTTTGGCTTATATTTTATTTGTAAATTTTGTTTGTTTACCTTTTTTGATTTGAAAAAAGTTGGTGTTGCCGCTGTCGCTCAACGCCCTGTTTGGGGCTGGGACATAGCGGCAATAGTCTACTTTAGTGTAGGCTAGGTCCGGTTACTGTATCCCTAACGGTTTTTAAGTAATCGGATTTTTTAAATTTTATTTAAAATTTTCTTGTATTTTTTCACCTAAATTTTAACTAAAAATAGCCTATTTTGGTATTGGCTCCATTTTTTGGTGTTAACCCCTACGGCCATAGTAGGGGTTTCAGGGGATAGGGGGCTTTGCCCCCTATTTTTAGAGATTTTTTGCGCCCGGCTGCGACGTTCAGAAGCCAGGCAAATCAATATAGTGGGGGGCCCTGAATCAATAATTTGCTATTTTATTGATTCAGGCGCTTTTTCATATATTGTATGAAAACCTTAAAAGCCGGCACACCCTTGACCGTTTTATTAACCTAACTCCGTTTTAGGTTAATAACTTCGGTAGGGGTGGTCCGATCCGGACAATTTTTTTGTCACAACATTGACGAGGCTGCCATGGCCACAAAAGCGGAAAGGGGGGGGTCCCCCCGACGGAGGGGGGGGAGAATTTATAGTTCTCCCTCCGAATCGGAGGAGGAAGACCTCGTAGAGGCCACGGAGGTGGCTTCTCAGCCCCAGAAAAGGGGGCACGGGGAGGGGGAAGATGACCCCCAACCTGATAGTGGACCTAAAGTCCACACGGCGAGAAGGGGGAAGCCCAGAGGGGCCTACGCGGGGTTAGCGGCGGCGAGGGCGAAGCTCGCGGACTCGGAACCTTTCCGGTTCTCGGATTCGGACATCGCCGCTGTGTCGTACCGGAAGGACTTCCCGGAGCTTCGGTCTAGGGGGGGGAAAAGTGGGGGAACTCCCCCACTGAATAAAAAAGGTGAGAAGGGGCCGTTTGCCGACCCGATCGAGACCACTCGACGGGCGGTAGATACCATCTTGGAGGGGGCCCGCAAGTCGGGGAATTTGAAGGGCGAAGTGTGGGGCCAGATGAACCTGGCCTGCTTCACAATCATCAGTGCGATGGACGAGGTTGAGCTAGCCAGGCCCAAAAGTGAGGAAATCCGCATCCTTAAAGCGGATAACAAAAGGATGCGGGAACAGCTTACTCAGTGCCTGGCAGAGCTCAAGGCGCTCCGAGTAGCTTTCTCGGAGCGAGAGACCTCGTCCCCTCTGGCCCCCGCGCCGGAACGGATGACCGTGGCCCCTACGGCCCCCCCGCCGCTGCAGTTCGCCGCCGCGGAGTTGGCGGAAGCTCTTCAGGAGCTAAGACAGGACCTGTTCACCTCCCTGGGGAACATGATAAACACCCGCCTGGAGGAGATGAACAGGCGTCTCCCAGCAGAGCCCATACTCCGCCCCCCGCTTGCGGCGGACAGAAAGAAGAAGGGGCCGGCTCCACCGGCCCCACCTATGGAGGTAGCTTCGGAGCCCGAGTCCAGGGCCCGACTGGGCGATGGGCGGCCTAAAAAGGCCGTTAAAAAGGTGGCGGCCCCCAAGGTCACCCCCACCACCGAGACTGCCCCGGCCCAAAGGGCCGCCCCGAAGACCACCAGGCCCTCGGAAGGGGGACCAGGCCCTTCGGGCCAAGTAAGACCGGGCGAGAGCTGGGCCCAACAGGTGGGGAAGAAGGCGAAAAAGAAGGCGAATGGAGCTGCCACAGCCCCTCGCCCCGCCACCGCCCCCGCCCCCGCCCCCGGCCCAGCCCCCACTTCTTCCTCTTCCAAAAAGAGGAGGAGGAAGAAGAAAAAGAGGACTTCAAAGGCCTTAAAGGCCCCTACGACGGCGGCGGTGGTGATTAACATGAAAAAAGATATCACCACCGCCACAACGCTGCAGGCCACAATGACCAAGGCTATCAACGGGATAAGCCTTGGTGAGGTCGGCCTGCAGCACGTGAAGGTTCGGACCTCAATGACGGGGGGCCGAGTTATCGAGGTTCCCGGGGACGACAGTGGGCGAGCGGCCGACAACTTGGCCGCCAAACTACAGGCCATAATTGGCGACGTCGCCCACATTAGTCGTCCCCAGAAAATGGCCGTCATTGAGGTCACGGAACTGGATGAGGCGACGACGAAGGAGTCGCTGACGTCGGCCATCGCCAGGGCGGGGGCCTGCAGCGAGGCCCACGTTAAAGCAGGGGGCATCCGCCTCCTGTACGATGGAAACAGGTCCGCCCTGGTACAGTGCCCGGTGGGAACGGCGAAAGCCCTAATATCGCGTGGGAAGATCCTGGTGGGATGGTCAGCCGCCAGGGTCAGATCGGTTGGTCCAGCACCCATGAGGTGCTTTAAATGCATGGGGGTTGGACACTCGAGGGAGCTGTGCCCCTCTACTGTGGACCGGACCTACTCCTGTTACCGGTGCAGTCAAGAGGGGCACAAGTCCAGCGATTGCTGGCAAGAGAGGGCATGGTGCGCGGTGTGCCACCATGCCAAGCTCCCCGCCGACCACGTGATGGGGGGCAGAAGCTGTTTCCCACCGGAAACGAGGGGCAAGGAGGTGAGGATCCGACCCACCCGTCCTCCACGCCCCCCACCTGCCGAAATAGCCGCCAGCGCCAGCCGGCCCGGCCCTGAGGACAACCAAATGGACGTCTAAATGCCAGTACACCAGCATTTAGACGTCCTGCAGACGAACGCCAACCACTCCGCCAGAGCCCAGGATCTGCTCATGCAGACCATGGCGGAGTGGGCAATTGGCGTCGCGGTTGTCGCGGAGCCCTACTTCGTCCCCCCCCAATCCAACTGGGTAGGGGACACCGACGGAGTAGTGGCGATCGCAGTGCCGGCGGCGGGGGACTTCCCCCCCTTAACGAGGGTCGAAGGCGGACAGGGATTCGTGGCGGCAAAGTGGGGGAGGGACACCATATTAGTGGCGGTGTACTTCTCCCCCAATAAGCCGCTACACGCCTTCGAGCGGTTCCTGGGGGTCCTAAGCGGGGTAGTTAGAAGAGCTGCCCCGTCACAAGTAATGGTCATGGGGGACCTCAACGCTAAAAGCTCGGCGTGGGGCTCCCCCATCACGGACCCCCGAGGGACTGCCCTCGAGGACTGGGTGACGGCAACAGGACTAGTAGTCCTGAACCAGGGCAGCGCCAACACTTGCGTGCGGAGGCAGGGGGGGTCAATCGTGGACGTAACGTTCGCGACCCCTGCCATAGCCGCGCGCGTCTCCAATTGGCGCGTCCTGGAGGACGTCGAGACCCTCTCTGATCACTTGTACATCAGATTGAGGGTCTCCAAAGATGGCGTCCAGCCGTCACCCACCCCAGGGGGGGAACGGGGAAATGGCAGGCGGGGATTCCCCAAATGGTCCCTCGCCAATTACGACCGGGACAGGGCGGACGAGGCGGCCATGGTGGAGGCATGGTGTGCTGCCCCACCAGCCACCCTCGGAGTCGAGGAAAGGGCGGCACAGTTCCGCGTCGCACTACAGACGGTGTGCGACGCGGCCATGCCTCGGGCCGGTCGCTTGTCCGCCCGAAAAAGGGTGTACTGGTGGTCCGCAGAAATTGCGGCCCTGCGGACCACAAGCAATGGTGCCCGCCGCGCCTACCAACACTGTAGGCGCCGGCGGCACAGCGCTGAGGAGGAGGAAGGGCTCCATAGGGCCCTCAAGGAAGCAAAGGGGGCCCTCCAGGTGGCAATCGCCAAGGCCAAGGACGAAGCTCATGAGTCGTTCTTGGCCACCCTGGACAGGGATCCGTGGGGGCGGCCTTACAAAGTGGTGCGCAACAAAATGCGCACCGCTCCCCCCATGGACTCCCTAGAGCCCGACCTCCTCCAGAGCGTAGTCGAGGGGCTGTTCCCGCCAGCCCCCTCGATCTCTCCCCCGACGATGGCCGACCCCATAGTGGAGCCGGAGGCCGAACTCGTCATCGCACCTATAAGCGATGACGAGTTCGAAATAGCGACGGAACGTCTCCGGGGCTGCAAAAAAGCCCCGGGACCGGACGGCGTTCCGGGTCGCGTCCTTGGCGCCGCCCTTGAACACCTCGGGAACAGACTCAGGCAAGTAATGGATGACTGCCTGAGGGAGGGTCAGTTCCCGAGGACATGGAAGGAGGGGCGCCTATGCCTCCTGCGCAAAGAGGGTCGGCCACCAGATTGCCCGTCCGCCTATCGCCCCATCGTGCTGCTGGATGAGGTTGGGAAGCTGTTCGAGCGCATCCTGGCCTCCCGGATCCGGCAGCAACTCGAGACCGCCGGCCCGAACGTCTCTGACAGACAGTTCGGGTTCAGAGAAGGGCGGTCCACGCTCGACGCGCTGAAGTCCCTAAGGGATTTCTGCGAGTACGCGTCGAGCAGGGGGGAGGGTGTCATCGCGGTGTCTCTTGACATCGCGAACGCGTTCGGCACCCTTCCATATGGGGTGATAAGTGAGGCACTTAAATACCACGAAGTGCCTCACTACCTTCGGCGGATCATAGAGCACTACCTCACCGAGAGGGTAGTGCTCTATGAAAACATGAACGGGCAAAGGGGGGAGAGGGTGATGGCCTGCGGCGTGCCCCAGGGCTCCGTACTCGGTCCACTCCTCTGGAACCTGGGGTACGACTGGGCCATCAGGGCGGAGTTGCTTCCGCGCACACTCGTCGTCTGCTATGCGGACGACACGATGGTGGCTGTGCGCGGAAGCGACATGCGGGAAACCCTGCGAAGGGCAGAGGTGGCGGCCGAGCTGACGATTGGCCGCATCGAACGGCTCGGCCTAAAGGTGTCCCTCCCGAAGACTGAGGCTATAGTCTTCGGGGGGCGAGGGTGGAGGCTGCCCGCTGATGCGGCGCTCACCATTGGAGGAGGGGCGGTCCAAATCAAGCCCCACATCAAATATCTGGGGCTGATATTGGACCGCAAATGGGATTTCGGGGAGCACTTCTCGAAGCTAGCTCCCCGAATCGTGGGCGCCGCATCGGCGCTAGGCAGACTCCTGCCGAATGTTGGAGGGCCGGGCTCCTTATGCCGGCGGCTATATGCCGGCGTGACAAGGAGCATGGCCCTCTACGGGGCCCCAATATGGGCGGACAAGCTGTCCGCCCGGAATAGGGCCCTACTGCGTAGGCCCCAACGGGTCGTGGCCCTCAGGATGGTGAGGGCCTACATGACGGTGGCCCACGCAGCGGCTTGCCTCCTCGCCTGCACCCCTCCGTGGGAGTTGGACGCAGAGGTGCAGGCAGAGACCTACCAACGTAGGTCTAGGGTCCGGGCAACAGGTGAACGCCCGGACCCTGAGGAGGTGGCAGCCGCCCGTCGAATGACGGAGCGCCGACTGCGGGACCGATGGAAAGCCCAACTAGAGGTCGCCCCTTATGGTCTCCGTACCATAGGGGCGATCCTCCCATCGGTCGACCAATGGTTGAAGAGGGCAGTCGGCGCTACGTCGTTCCGGCTCGTGCAGGTGATGACCGGACATGGCTGTTTCGGCCATTACCTGCACAAAATTGGAAGGGAGCCTGGCCCGCAGTGCCATGAGTGCGGTGATCCCGACGACACAGCCCAGCACACCCTCGAGGTGTGCAGTCGTTGGGACAGGGAGCGTGGCCTCATGGCACGTACCATCCAGCGGGCGGACCTCTCGCTCGAGAGCATTGTCTCCGCGATGCTCAGCAGCGAGGGGTCCTGGGAGGCTGTGGTCTCTTTCTGCGAATTCGTCATCTCGCAGAAGGAGACCGCGGAGCGGGAGCGCGAGGAAGATCCTCTCGCGCATCCCCTCCGGCGCAGACGGCAGGGGTTAAGGCGGCGGCGGTTTGCCGCACGCCTAAACCCATAGTGACTGCGGGTGGAGGATGGGAGTCCTCCGCCTGCCGTGGCAAGTCACTGAGCGGTCTGGGAGAGGGGCCAAGCGTGCTCGGCCATCTCCCCATCGGCGCGGGAAGCCCCGGCAATGGCTGGGGCGCCGTCGGTGGACACCGTGGTCTATGCCTTCGCAGGTACCACGGTGTCCGACGAAACCGGCAAGAGGGCACGTCCGGGTGGTTTTTAGTGGGTAGCACTCCCTACCCTTCCTCACTCTGAGGAAGGAGAGGCGAAGTGTAGTCCCACATAACCCTCCGCCACTCCCATGTGCGGAGGGTATGCGTAACGCATTTTCCACCCGGTCAACAAAAAAAAAAAAAAAAAAAAAAAAAAAAAAGGTTAGGTTAGGTTAGGTTAGGTTAGGTTAGGTTAGGTTAGGTTAGGTTAGGTTAGGTTTTTTTTTTTTTTTTTTTTTTTTTTTTTTTATTTGGTCCGGGCGCTTTTTGGCCCGGCCCGCTAGCTCCTCTGACATAATCAGAGACCTTATTCATCTTCTTTGTCTTTTATCATTTGAGAGTTGGGGGAGAGAGGTATTTTATTTTGCGATGTTGTTCATACTATATATATTTTCACTGTTACTTAGGTTCTTCGTTGTTTTTCTTTTTATTTTAATTTCAATTTCATAAGATTTACCTTTTATCCGGTTTTATTTAATATTTATTTACTTTTGATTTTGGTTGTTTCTTAAAATTTTTGTTATTATATTTCTTTATTTTATTTTAGCTTTTAATTTGACTTTATCGTTTTCCGTTTTTACTTTCTATCTTTCTTCTCATGCCTTTTTGTATATTTCTTGTATTTTTCATCATTTATTTCCTTTTATTTCCTATTTCTATTAATCTTAACATTCATACATCCCTTGTTTACTTCTACATTCATTCCGTTCCTTTCTTAGGGGTTGCACTTTACTTCTATCTTCGTTTCTTATTCATCCCGCGCTTTTTACCAGGAATCCCCTCTCTCCTCAGACAGTGGTTACTCGTCCTGGGATAGAGTTGTATGCTGATGGGATATATACTATATTATATATGATCAGCATACACTGCTGATCACAGGCAATTTTGACCGGATGTTCTGTCTGAGGTGTTGATGCCGTAGGAAATTTGGCCAGTTTCTAATGAAGCTGGCACAAATTTCCGGCCATCTGGTGCCCTTAGCAGTACGCTATACTGGCCCGAGCCAGTGCGTCCCATTGGCGCCTTATTGGACACTCCTGGCTGAACGCGTTATGTTCAGTCGTGTCCAATTTGGCGCGCGTGCAATTACAACACGAAGGGGGCGCACTGGCAAGCCAGTTAGCGCACTCCGTTTTCATGTGGTCTCCCCCACAATGGCTGCACTTTACGACGGTTTCTTTACAAAACCGTCGTCCATGCCCGTAGCCGAGGCAGAGCGAGCACTGTACGAGTGGCGAGTGGTCCGCCACTTCGATCCGTTGCAGATCTACGTAGAGCTCCTCCGCCCGGACCGCCTTTGACCATATTGTGGGGGACACCCGCATGATCACGTGGCAGACGAGTGGGTTCCTGGCCCTCTTGCGAAAGCGAATTTCTAGGCGATCGTCCTCTTTGCCGAGGCCATCGAAGATGTCCCGATTCTGATTCCTCAGGGCACTAATAATGTCTTCGTCGCTATTGTAACGGAAGACTCCCCTGAGGATCAGAAGCGGGTCCTTATTCACGACGTCCTCGACATTGAGTCGATCACCCGCTCTTTTCAATCGCTCTTTCACCTTCTGTCGCTCTGCTTCCGTGCTACAACCTACAATTATCTTATGGTCTTTCGCCTTTCTTACCCTTTCAACCTTCACCCATCCGTCCTTGGCATTAATTGCCTCCCTTAGTTGAACCAAGACCTCCTCTCCCGTTTCTTCGACGTCCTTGGAAGTGACCACAACCGAGTGCAGCGCGGCCCTATCCGGCACTTGCCTGCTGGTGTTTCCGGCTGCCACACCCGCGTATGTGGTCCTCTCCAAGGCTTGGCTCTGTTTTTCTATTGCTCCTTTCAGGACTTCCATTTTCTCATTATTCTCTTTCATTAACCTTCCATGTTCCGTCAGTTTTTCGATTAATTCACTCTCTTTCTTGGTTTTCCTATCATCTTCCTCATCCTTACTCTCCTCCTGCCTTACATTATCGTCCATTTGCTTTCCTATTCCGGCATGTTTAACTTCCCCCTCTCCTTTTGCACTCTCCGCCTCCTTAACGAGCTGATAGAGCCTCTCAATCGCCTGAGTAACTCCCGCCTTGATGTCAGTTTTCAAGTTTCGGGAGTTGCTCAGGTACAGTTTGGCCCTATTCAGACACGCCCTCGCCTCCGCCGTTTTAGAGGCGTAGACTTTTCCCTTTGGTGAGCCCCCCGGCGCCTCCGTCGAGTCTCGGCGGGCAGTCACTTTTGTTTCCTGACTAGAGGCTGCTTTCGACTTCGGCTTAGGCACCGGAGCGGTCACCAAAGAAGGGGCCGGGGACTTTGGCCTTTTCTCTACCAGACCCGACTCCCATTCCCCTATACTCCTACGTACCTGCGAGCCCTGAGAGGGTCCCGCCTTTGTCGATTTTTCAGGAGTCGTGTGCTCCGATGTCTTCAGGGTGCTCTTAGCGGGTGTCCGGTAGCCAAACATTTTAAACGATTAGGATAAAAAGTAGTCAAATTCAGGTAGATTTGTAAAAGTTTTAAAAGTAAAGTTTTGTCTGAAATAATATAAAAATCGTATAAAATGTAGAGTAAATACAGTCCAGGCCCTATATACTAATGAATCAATTTAAAATAAGGTTTGTATAAGTTGTAAAGGTTTGTAAATACGAAATTGAGGAAAATATTCTCAAATGTCGATTTAAAATAAATTATAATAACTAAATATGCTTAAATCTAATACAAGTATCCGAACACGGAGATGTCAATTGCCCAATAAGACCCTTGTCGGTATTTTTTAGTCGAGTAAAACAACTTAAGCAATATAACTATAAATTTCAATATAATATATAAGTATGGCAACACAAAATTCCAATTCAGCTATCTGAAAGAGGTCCAAAAAATAATGTATAATAGCAAAAATATTCAAATCGAAATGTCAATTTTTGGTCGGTTAATCGATGTTTTTCTGAAAGTTTGTATCGCTTAGGTAGACTTTTAAGTGTATATATTATCGATTTTTATCGATTAACTTTGAAATTTTTTATCGCAGCGGGGCGCGAGTGGTGTCAAAACACGCGTCTCGTCGAGGGGCACCCGATGGTGACAAAAACTGGATAAATTTGGAAGAAATTTGGAAGAAATTTTTAAAATTTTTAAACTTATAAGCGTTTTTTAACTAATTTTTAATGAATTTTTGTTTCTGTTTCAGGTTTCAGCGGTCGGAGAGCTGTGCGGATGGTATCGACGAACGCGTCTGGCTGAGAGGCACTAGATCGTGGCGAAAACACTGATACTCTGAATACAAAAAACGTGAAAAAATTTAGAAAAAGTAAAATTTTTGAGCGTTTTTTATCGAAAATAATTTTTAAAGTATGGCAACACAAAATTCCAATTCAGCTATCTGAAAGAGGTCCAAAAAATAATGTATAATAGCAAAAATATTCAAATCGAAATGTCAATTTTTGGTCGGTTAATCGATGTTTTTCTGAAAGTTTGTATCGCTTAGGTAGACTTTTAAGTGTATATATTATCGATTTTTATCGATTAACTTTGAAATTTTTTATCGCAGCGGGGCGCGAGTGGTGTCAAAACACGCGTCTCGTCGAGGGGCACCCGATGGTGACAAAAACTGGATAAATTTGGAAGAAATTTGGAAGAAATTTTTTAAATTTTTAAACTTATAAGCGTTTTTTAACTAATTTTTAATGAATTTTTGTTTCTGTTTCAGGTTTCAGCGGTCGGAGAGCTGTGCGGATGGTATCGACGAACGCGTCTGGCTGAGAGGCACTAGATCGTGGCGAAAACACTGATACTCTGAATACAAAAAACGTGAAAAAATTTAGAAAAAGTAAAATTTTTGAGCGTTTTTTATCGAAAATAATTTTTAAAGTATGGCAACACAAAATTCCAATTCAGCTATCTGAAAGAGGTCCAAAAAATAATGTATAATAGCAAAAATATTCAAATCGAAATGTCAATTTTTGGTCGGTTAATCGATGTTTTTCTGAAAGTTTGTATCGCTTAGGTAGACTTTTAAGTGTATATATTATCGATTTTTATCGATTAACTTTGAAATTTTTTATCGCAGCGGGGCGCGAGTGGTGTCAAAACACGCGTCTCGTCGAGGGGCACCCGATGGTGACAAAAACTGGATAAATTTGGAAGAAATTTGGAAGAAATTTTTTAAATTTTTAAACTTATAAGCGTTTTTTAACTAATTTTTAATGAATTTTTGTTTCTGTTTCAGGTTTCAGCGGTCGGAGAGCTGTGCGGATGGTATCGACGAACGCGTCTGGCTGAGAGGCACTAGATCGTGGCGAAAACACTGATACTCTGAATACAAAAAACGTGAAAAAATTTAGAAAAAGTAAAATTTTTGAGCGTTTTTTATCGAAAATAATTTTTAAAGTATGGCAACACAAAATTCCAATTCAGCTATCTGAAAGAGGTCCAAAAAATAATGTATAATAGCAAAAATATTCAAATCGAAATGTCAATTTTTGGTCGGTTAATCGATGTTTTTCTGAAAGTTTGTATCGCTTAGGTAGACTTTTAAGTGTATATATTATCGATTTTTATCGATTAACTTTGAAATTTTTTATCGCAGCGGGGCGCGAGTGGTGTCAAAACACGCGTCTCGTCGAGGGGCACCCGATGGTGACAAAAACTGGATAAATTTGGAAGAAATTTGGAAGAAATTTTTTAAATTTTTAAACTTATAAGCGTTTTTTAACTAATTTTTAATGAATTTTTGTTTCTGTTTCAGGTTTCAGCGGTCGGAGAGCTGTGCGGATGGTATCGACGAACGCGTCTGGCTGAGAGGCACTAGATCGTGGCGAAAACACTGATACTCTGAATACAAAAAACGTGAAAAAATTTAGAAAAAGTAAAATTTTTGAGCGTTTTTTATCGAAAATAATTTTTAAAGTATGGCAACACAAAATTCCAATTCAGCTATCTGAAAGAGGTCCAAAAAATAATGTATAATAGCAAAAATATTCAAATCGAAATGTCAATTTTTGGTCGGTTAATCGATGTTTTTCTGAAAGTTTGTATCGCTTAGGTAGACTTTTAAGTGTATATATTATCGATTTTTATCGATTAACTTTGAAATTTTTTATCGCAGCGGGGCGCGAGTGGTGTCAAAACACGCGTCTCGTCGAGGGGCACCCGATGGTGACAAAAACTGGATAAATTTGGAAGAAATTTGGAAGAAATTTTTTAAATTTTTAAACTTATAAGCGTTTTTTAACTAATTTTTAATGAATTTTTGTTTCTGTTTCAGGTTTCAGCGGTCGGAGAGCTGTGCGGATGGTATCGACGAACGCGTCTGGCTGAGAGGCACTAGATCGTGGCGAAAACACTGATACTCTGAATACAAAAAACGTGAAAAAATTTAGAAAAAGTAAAATTTTTGAGCGTTTTTTATCGAAAATAATTTTTAAAGTATGGCAACACAAAATTCCAATTCAGCTATCTGAAAGAGGTCCAAAAAATAATGTATAATAGCAAAAATATTCAAATCGAAATGTCAATTTTTGGTCGGTTAATCGATGTTTTTCTGAAAGTTTGTATCGCTTAGGTAGACTTTTAAGTGTATATATTATCGATTTTTATCGATTAACTTTGAAATTTTTTATCGCAGCGGGGCGCGAGTGGTGTCAAAACACGCGTCTCGTCGAGGGGCACCCGATGGTGACAAAAACTGGATAAATTTGGAAGAAATTTGGAAGAAATTTTTAAAATTTTTAAACTTATAAGCGTTTTTTAACTAATTTTTAATGAATTTTTGTTTCTGTTTCAGGTTTCAGCGGTCGGAGAGCTGTGCGGATGGTATCGACGAACGCGTCTGGCTGAGAGGCACTAGATCGTGGCGAAAACACTGATACTCTGAATACAAAAAACGTGAAAAAATTTAGAAAAAGTAAAATTTTTGAGCGTTTTTTATCGAAAATAATTTTTAAAGTATGGCAACACAAAATTCCAATTCAGCTATCTGAAAGAGGTCCAAAAAATAATGTATAATAGCAAAAATATTCAAATCGAAATGTCAATTTTTGGTCGGTTAATCGATGTTTTTCTGAAAGTTTGTATCGCTTAGGTAGACTTTTAAGTGTATATATTATCGATTTTTATCGATTAACTTTGAAATTTTTTATCGCAGCGGGGCGCGAGTGGTGTCAAAACACGCGTCTCGTCGAGGGGCACCCGATGGTGACAAAAACTGGATAAATTTGGAAGAAATTTGGAAGAAATTTTTTAAATTTTTAAACTTATAAGCGTTTTTTAACTAATTTTTAATGAATTTTTGTTTCTGTTTCAGGTTTCAGCGGTCGGAGAGCTGTGCGGATGGTATCGACGAACGCGTCTGGCTGAGAGGCACTAGATCGTGGCGAAAACACTGATACTCTGAATACAAAAAACGTGAAAAAATTTAGAAAAAGTAAAATTTTTGAGCGTTTTTTATCGAAAATAATTTTTAAAGTATGGCAACACAAAATTCCAATTCAGCTATCTGAAAGAGGTCCAAAAAATAATGTATAATAGCAAAAATATTCAAATCGAAATGTCAATTTTTGGTCGGTTAATCGATGTTTTTCTGAAAGTTTGTATCGCTTAGGTAGACTTTTAAGTGTATATATTATCGATTTTTATCGATTAACTTTGAAATTTTTTATCGCAGCGGGGCGCGAGTGGTGTCAAAACACGCGTCTCGTCGAGGGGCACCCGATGGTGACAAAAACTGGATAAATTTGGAAGAAATTTGGAAGAAATTTTTTAAATTTTTAAACTTATAAGCGTTTTTTAACTAATTTTTAATGAATTTTTGTTTCTGTTTCAGGTTTCAGCGGTCGGAGAGCTGTGCGGATGGTATCGACGAACGCGTCTGGCTGAGAGGCACTAGATCGTGGCGAAAACACTGATACTCTGAATACAAAAAACGTGAAAAAATTTAGAAAAAGTAAAATTTTTGAGCGTTTTTTATCGAAAATAATTTTTAAAGTATGGCAACACAAAATTCCAATTCAGCTATCTGAAAGAGGTCCAAAAAATAATGTATAATAGCAAAAATATTCAAATCGAAATGTCAATTTTTGGTCGGTTAATCGATGTTTTTCTGAAAGTTTGTATCGCTTAGGTAGACTTTTAAGTGTATATATTATCGATTTTTATCGATTAACTTTGAAATTTTTTATCGCAGCGGGGCGCGAGTGGTGTCAAAACACGCGTCTCGTCGAGGGGCACCCGATGGTGACAAAAACTGGATAAATTTGGAAGAAATTTGGAAGAAATTTTTTAAATTTTTAAACTTATAAGCGTTTTTTAACTAATTTTTAATGAATTTTTGTTTCTGTTTCAGGTTTCAGCGGTCGGAGAGCTGTGCGGATGGTATCGACGAACGCGTCTGGCTGAGAGGCACTAGATCGTGGCGAAAACACTGATACTCTGAATACAAAAAACGTGAAAAAATTTAGAAAAAGTAAAATTTTTGAGCGTTTTTTATCGAAAATAATTTTTAAAGTATGGCAACACAAAATTCCAATTCAGCTATCTGAAAGAGGTCCAAAAAATAATGTATAATAGCAAAAATATTCAAATCGAAATGTCAATTTTTGGTCGGTTAATCGATGTTTTTCTGAAAGTTTGTATCGCTTAGGTAGACTTTTAAGTGTATATATTATCGATTTTTATCGATTAACTTTGAAATTTTTTATCGCAGCGGGGCGCGAGTGGTGTCAAAACACGCGTCTCGTCGAGGGGCACCCGATGGTGACAAAAACTGGATAAATTTGGAAGAAATTTGGAAGAAATTTTTTAAATTTTTAAACTTATAAGCGTTTTTTAACTAATTTTTAATGAATTTTTGTTTCTGTTTCAGGTTTCAGCGGTCGGAGAGCTGTGCGGATGGTATCGACGAACGCGTCTGGCTGAGAGGCACTAGATCGTGGCGAAAACACTGATACTCTGAATACAAAAAACGTGAAAAAATTTAGAAAAAGTAAAATTTTTGAGCGTTTTTTATCGAAAATAATTTTTAAAGTATGGCAACACAAAATTCCAATTCAGCTATCTGAAAGAGGTCCAAAAAATAATGTATAATAGCAAAAATATTCAAATCGAAATGTCAATTTTTGGTCGGTTAATCGATGTTTTTCTGAAAGTTTGTATCGCTTAGGTAGACTTTTAAGTGTATATATTATCGATTTTTATCGATTAACTTTGAAATTTTTTATCGCAGCGGGGCGCGAGTGGTGTCAAAACACGCGTCTCGTCGAGGGGCACCCGATGGTGACAAAAACTGGATAAATTTGGAAGAAATTTGGAAGAAATTTTTTAAATTTTTAAACTTATAAGCGTTTTTTAACTAATTTTTAATGAATTTTTGTTTCTGTTTCAGGTTTCAGCGGTCGGAGAGCTGTGCGGATGGTATCGACGAACGCGTCTGGCTGAGAGGCACTAGATCGTGGCGAAAACACTGATACTCTGAATACAAAAAACGTGAAAAAATTTAGAAAAAGTAAAATTTTTGAGCGTTTTTTATCGAAAATAATTTTTAAAGTATGGCAACACAAAATTCCAATTCAGCTATCTGAAAGAGGTCCAAAAAATAATGTATAATAGCAAAAATATTCAAATCGAAATGTCAATTTTTGGTCGGTTAATCGATGTTTTTCTGAAAGTTTGTATCGCTTAGGTAGACTTTTAAGTGTATATATTATCGATTTTTATCGATTAACTTTGAAATTTTTTATCGCAGCGGGGCGCGAGTGGTGTCAAAACACGCGTCTCGTCGAGGGGCACCCGATGGTGACAAAAACTGGATAAATTTGGAAGAAATTTGGAAGAAATTTTTTAAATTTTTAAACTTATAAGCGTTTTTTAACTAATTTTTAATGAATTTTTGTTTCTGTTTCAGGTTTCAGCGGTCGGAGAGCTGTGCGGATGGTATCGACGAACGCGTCTGGCTGAGAGGCACTAGATCGTGGCGAAAACACTGATACTCTGAATACAAAAAACGTGAAAAAATTTAGAAAAAGTAAAATTTTTGAGCGTTTTTTATCGAAAATAATTTTTAAAGTATGGCAACACAAAATTCCAATTCAGCTATCTGAAAGAGGTCCAAAAAATAATGTATAATAGCAAAAATATTCAAATCGAAATGTCAATTTTTGGTCGGTTAATCGATGGGTTAGGTTAGGTTAGGTTAGGTTAGGTTAGGTTAGGTTAGGTTAGGTT
Source organism: Ochropacha duplaris (assembly GCA_951361185.1). NCBI lineage: Eukaryota > Metazoa > Arthropoda > Insecta > Lepidoptera > Drepanidae > Ochropacha > Ochropacha duplaris. The sequence continues at coordinate 16,063 of OX592712.1, read as the reverse complement.
AGGTTAGGTTAGGTTAGGTTAGGTTAGGTTAGGTTAGGTTAGGTTAGGTTAGGTTAGGTTAGGTTAGGTTAGGTTAGGTTAGGTTAGGTTAGGTTAGGTTAGTTGCCGACCGGCTACTCTCGAAGACGGTCGCGTAATTGTTCGCTCAGATTTCAAAAATTTGAAGTGGTGGTTTTTCGGTGTTTTAAGTGCAGTTTCTTGTTACTAACTACTTGGCTATTGTATACGGACACCGTTCTTGCTATTTGCGATTGGATTAGGCTTTGTTTCCCGGATTTGTGTTTATCTTTGTGATTGGATTTTTTATTTGTTGGTGAGTTTTTCATTAATTGTGATTGTTTTAGTGTGTTGTCGTCGTTGTGGAACAACCTATCTAGGCTTGTTGCATAGCGGCGGCAGCATAATTGCCTGCGGGCTTTAGTAGATTTTTCTAGAACCTTCCGTTCGATAGAAGTTCAATTTTTAAATTTCGAATTTAGTTGTTCGATTTTATTATTTAAAAATTTTATTTTTGTAAGTGGCGCCAATTCGTGAGGTTTTGCTTTGCGGTTGTAAAACGAGTGTGAGCGGATAGAGGGCATCGTCCTCTATTAAGCAACACCATTCGCTCCGCTCTGCGATCCCTAGAAGAGGAGAAAATCGAATAACGCAACTTACTTTTGGTTTTCATTAAATTTGGTTGTTTACACTTTTTGCCTCTCAAAAAGTTGTTGTTGCCGCTATTGCTTAAGTGCCTGAATAAGGTTGGGAGATAGGGGCAATAGTCCGGTTTCTTGTGAGGTAAGTCCGGTAGTTCCATCTGCTAGGGTTTGGAAACTATCGGATTTTTAAAAAGTTGTTTAAATTGATAGGAAAAAATTTGTGTTAAATTTTTACTGAAAACGTGTGTTTTTGTTGGTCGCTCCACCTAGTGGGGTCAACCCCTACGACTACTTTAGGGGTATCGACGGATAGGCGCTGACACGACCTAACTTTTAAGACCATTCCCGTGCACCTGCGACCACGGGAAGTAGGTGAAAAGTGTTTCAGTAGTTTTCAGAATTTTCAGAATTGCTAGCGGGTAAGAATCAGGCGCTTTTCTGTTTATTGTATAGGATCGTTAAAAGCAGACATACTCTTGACCGTTTTTATTCGATTTTGTTTCAATTTCGAATAGATTCGGTTCTGGTAGTCTGTTTTTGACGATTCTAAGTACAGGGTTGGACAAGGCCAATATGGCTTCACCCCCAAAGGGGGGGGGGAGTCTGCAGAGGGGGGGGGTTATTTCCCGGCTTTCTTCGGATTCGTCGGGGGACGAACTCCCCGAAGTATATTTGGTGGCTTCTCAGCCCCAAAAAAGGGGACATGAGGGGGGGGAAGATGACCCCCCTAAACTCGGCAAGGCTCGCAGGGGGAAGCCCAAGGGGGCCTATGCGGGTATGGCGGCGGCGAGGGCGAGGCTCAGAGATCCGGATCCGTACCGGTTCTCTGACTCGGACACCGCCGTCAACACGTACAGGAAGATCGTCCCAGGGCTCCGTCCCAGGGGGGGTACGGGGGGAACGGGTAGTTTCATCCCCCCCGAGCGCGTTGAAAGCCCGGCTGAGCTATCAGACCCGATCGAGGCCGCCCGTCGGGCTACTCTCATAATACTTGAGGGGGCCAACAAGTCGGGCAACCTGAAGGGGGACGTGTGGGGCAAAATTAACCGGGCTTGCCACACCATCCTCGACTCAATGGAGGAAGTCAAGGCGGCCAGGGCAGAGAGTGAGGAGATCCGCATCTTAAAGGCGGACAATAAGAGGATGCGGGAGCAACTCGCTCTCTGTCAAACTGAGTTGAAGGCGCTCCGTACCGCCTTCTCGGAGCGCCAGACCCCGGCCCAACAGCCGGAACGAGTGACCTCGGCCCCCCCGGCCCCCTCGCCGCCGCAATCTGCTGCTGCGAGCTTGGCGGAGGCAATGGCCGACATGAAGAAGGACTTGCTGGTCTCGCTGGGCAATATGCTCAATGCCCGCATAGCCGAGATCAGCAGTCGCCTCCCGCCGGCACCGATACTCCGCCCCTTGCTGGCGGCAGACAGGAGAGCAGGGAAACCGGCCCCACCGGCTCCACTAGCTACCGAGACGATGTCTGAACCCGAATCCAGGGCCAGGCTGGGGGATGGAAGGCCTAAAAAAGCCAAGGCTGTAAAAAAAGCAGCCCCGGCAGCCGGACATGCCCCGCCAGCAAAGCCTGCCCCGGGAGCCAAGTCTGCCCCGGTAGCCAAGCCTGGCCCGGCCCCGGAGCCAGGCCCCTCCGGAGAACTGTCGCATCCGAGCGAGTCATACGCCGATGCGACAAAGAGGGGGAAAAAGGGTAAGGGGACGGGAAAGGCTACGGCCCCAACCCCCGCCCCACCCGCCCCTACCAACAAGAAGAAAAACAAGAAGAAGAAGAGGAAGAAGGCGGCATCCACAGCGAAGGCGCCGCAGGTCCCAAATACGGCGGCCATCACTGTGTGTCTAAAGAGGGACACACCCACCACAGTAACGTTGCAGGCCACCATGCAAAAGGCCATTAATGGCCTTAGCCTGGAGGAGGTTGGCCTGCAACACGTGAGGGTCCGAACCTCTATGACGGGGGGTCGTGTAATTGAGGTCCCCGGGGACGACAGTGGGCGAGCGGCCGATAACCTTGCAGCCAAGCTGCAGGTTTTAATCGGCGACGTTGCCCACGTAAGCCGTCCCCAAAAGATGGCCGCCATCCAGGTCACCGGCCTGGATGAGTCGGCGACTAAGGAGTCGCTGACGGCGGCCATCGCCAAAGCGGGGGCCTGCAATGAGGCCCATATTAAGGTGGGGGGCATCCGCCCTACTTATGGCGGTAAGGGAAAAAGCACCGCTCTGGTGCAATGCCCGGTAGTGGTGGCCAGGGCACTCCTGGCACTCGGACAGATCGTGGTGGGGTGGGCATCCGCCAGGATCTGCTCCGTGGGACTGACACCCATGCGGTGTTATAAATGTATGGGTGTTGGTCACTCGAGGGAGCTGTGCCCCTCAAGCGTGGACCGGAGCCAGCTGTGCTACCGGTGCAGCAAAGAGGGGCACAAGTCCAAGGAGTGCTGGGAAGAGAAGGCATGGTGCGCAGTTTGCCACCATGCCAAACTCCCCGCCGATCACAAGATGGGGGGAGACAATTGCTCCCCCCCGGAAACTAGAGGCAGGGAGACACGGCCAAGGCCCGGCCGTCCCTCCCGGCCCCCTCCTGCAGTTACGACTGCCGGCAGGCCCGAAATGGACAACCGCATGGACGTCTAAATGCCAGCACACCGGCATTTGGACGTCCTGCAGGTCAACGCCAACCACTCCGCCAGAGCTCAGGATCTGCTCATGCAGACCATGGCGGAGTGGGCAATTGGCGTCGCGGTTGTCGCGGAGCCCTACTTCGTCCCCCCCCAATCTAATTGGGTAAGGGATACCGACGAAGTAGTGGCAATCGTGGTGCCGGCAGTGGGGGACTTCCCCCCCATAGCAAGGATCGAGGGTGGCCCAGGATTCGTGGCGGCCGGGTGGGGGAGTGACACGGTGCTGGTGGCCGTGTACTTCTCCCCCAATAGGCCGCTACGGGAATTCGACACATTCCTGGGGATCCTGGGGGGGGTAGTCAGGAGGGCTGCCCCGAGGCAGGTCATGGTCCTGGGGGACCTCAACGCCAAAAGTTCGGCGTGGGGTTCCCCCACCACGGATCCCCGAGGGGCCTCCCTCGAGGACTGGGTGACGGCAACAGGATTGGTAATCCTGAACCAGGGCAGCGCCAACACTTGCGTGCGGAGGCAGGGGGGGTCAATCGTGGACATCACGTTCGCGACCCCTGCCATAGCCGCACGCGTCACAGGTTGGCGTGTCCTGGAGGACGTCGAGACCCTCTCTGATCATTTATATATCAGAATGAGGGTCTCCAACGATGGCGTCCAGCCGTCGCCCATCCTAGGGGGAAATCGGAGGAGGAGAGGGGGTTTCCCCAAATGGTCCCTGGTCCATCTGGACAGGGACAGGGCGGACGAGGCGGCCATGGTGGAGGCATGGTGTGCTGCCCCACCCGTCTCCCTCGGAGTCGAAGAGAGGGCGGCACAGTTCCGCGTCGCAATACAGACGGTATGCGACGCGGCCATGCCTCGGACCGGTCGCCTGTTCGCCCGAAAGAAGGTATACTGGTGGTCCGCAGAGATTGCGGCCCTTCGGACCACCAGTAACAGTACTCGCCGCGCCTACCAACACTGTAGGCGCAGGCGGCACACCGCTGAAGAAGAGGAAGGGCTCCACAGGGCCCTCAAAGAGGCAAAGGGGGCCCTCCAGGTGGCAATCGCCAAGGCCAAGGACGAGGCCAACGCCTTGTTCTTGGCCACCCTGGACAGGGACCCGTGGGGGCGGCCGTACAAGGTGGTGCGCAACAAAATGCGCACCGCCCCCCCCATGGACTCCCTGGAGCCCGCCCTTCTGCAAAGGGTGGTCGAGGGGCTGTTCCCGCCAGCCCCCTCGATCTCTCCCCCGTCGATGGCCGACCCCATAGCGGAGCCGGAGGCCGAGCTCGTCATTGCACCGATAAGCAATGACGAGTTCGAGCGAGTGACAGACCGACTCCGGGGCTGTAAAAAAGCCCCGGGGCCTGATGGAGTGCCGGGTCGTGTCCTCGCCGTCGCCCTGGAACACCTCGGGGACCGTCTCAGGCATGTCATGGATGACTGCCTGAGAGAGGGAAGGTTCCCGAGGGTGTGGAAAGAGGGGCGACTATGCCTCCTCCGCAAAGAGGGTCGGCCACCGGACTGTCCGTCCGCCTATCGCCCCATAGTGCTGCTGGATGAGGCCGGGAAAGCGTTTGAGCGCATCCTGGCCTCCCGGATCCTGCAGCACCTGGAGACCGCCGGCCCGAACGTCTCTGATAGACAGTTCGGGTTCCGGGAAGGGCGGTCCACGCTCGACGCACTGAAGTCGCTGAGGGACTTCAGCGAATATGCGTCGAGCAGGGGGGAGGGTGTTATCGCGGTGTCGTTGGACATCGCGAACGCGTTCGGCACCCTCCCCTATGGGGTGATCAGTGAGGCACTTCGGTACCATGAAGTGCCTCACTACCTTAGGCGGGTCATAGAGCACTACCTTACCGAGAGGGTAGTGCTCTATGAAGACAAGGACGGTCAAAGGAGGGAGAGGGTGATGGCCTGCGGCGTGCCCCAGGGTTCCGTACTCGGTCCGCTTCTTTGGAACCTGGGGTACGACTGGGCAATCCGGGGGGAGTTGCTTCCGCGCACACTCGTCGTCTGCTACGCGGACGACACAATGGTGGCTGTGCGCGGGAGCGACAAGCGGGAGACCTCCCGGAGGGCGGAAGTGGCGGCCGACCTGGCGATTGAGCGGATCGCCAGGCTCGGCCTAAAGGTGAGCCTCTCGAAGACCGAGGCGATAGTCTTCGGGGGGCGAGGTTGGAGGCTGCCCGCTGACGCGGCGCTCACTTTGGGGGGAGAGGCGGTCCTGATCAAGCCCCATATCAAGTATCTGGGGCTGATACTGGACCGCAAATGGGACTTCGGGGAGCATTTCTCTAGACTTGCTCCCCGAATTGTGGGCGCCGCGTCGGCGATGGGCAGACTCCTGCCCAATGTAGGAGGGCCAGGCTCCTTATGCCGGCGGCTATACGCCGGCGTAACCAGGAGCATGGCCCTATACGGGGCCCCAATCTGGGCGGACAAGCTATCCGCCCGGAACAGGGCCCTTCTGCGGAGGCCGCAGCGAGTCGTGGCCCTCAGAATGGTGAGGGCCTACGTCACTGTGGCCCATGCGGCGGCATGCCTCCTCGCCTGCACCCCGCCGTGGGAGTTGGACGCAGAGGTGCAGGCAGAGACCTACCGACGTAGGTCCAGGGTCCGGGCAACAGGTGAACGCCCGGACCCTGAGGAGGTAGCGGCCGCTCGTCGAGTGACGGAGCGCCGACTGCGAGACCGGTGGAAAGCCCAGCTGGAGGTCGCTCCTTATGGTGTTCGTACCATAGGGGCGATCCTCCCGTCGCTGGACCACTGGTCGAAGAGGGCAGTCGGCGCAATGACGTTCCGGCTCGTGCAGGTGATGACCGGACATGGCTGTTTCGGCCATTACCTGCACAAAATTGGAAGGGAGCCTGGCCCGCAGTGCCATGAGTGCGGTGATCCCGACGACACAGCCCAGCACACCCTCGAGGTGTGCAGTCGTTGGGATCGGGAGCGTGGCCTCATGGCACGCACCATTCAGCGGGTGGACCTCTCGCTCCAGAGCATCGTCTCTGCGATGCTCAGCAGCGAGAGGTCCTGGGAGGCTGTGGTCGCCTTCTGCGAGTATGTCATCTCGCAGAAGGAGACCGCGGAGCGGGAGCGCGAGGAAGATCCGCTCGCGCACCCGCTCCGACGCAGGCGGCAGGGGCGGAGGCGGCGGCGGTTTGCCGCGCGCCTCAACCCATAATTTATTTATGTGTGTAATATTGGTATTTATTTATTTATATATTATTGGTATTTATATATTTAATATGATATGGGTGCGGGTGGTGGACGAAAGTCCTCCGCCTGCTGGGGGGTAAATAAGAGGTCCCTCCCCCGGGCCGCTCGATGGTTCTTTGAGCCGCGGGGCGGTATGGGGGGGGGAGGCCGGCGGGATGCCGGCGTGGGTTTGGTCCCTCTCCCGGGCCGGTGGGCGGTCCGGGGGGAATGGGGGGCTGGCGAGTGCCGGCGTGAGTGTGGCCCCTTTCCCGGGCCACTCAAGGGGTCCTTGGGCTGCTGGGTGGCCTGGGGAGGGGGGAGCCGGCGCCAGCTGGTCCCCCCATTTATGGGGTTTTTGATGTATCAGGTGCGGTGGAGGATGAATGGGAGTTCTTCACCTGCACGGGCGCCGGGGGGGCGATGGGCCGGGTACGCTTGGCCTGTCTCCTCTTCGGCGCGGGAAGCCCCCGGCAACAGCTGGGGCGCTGCCGGTGGACATCGTGGGGAATGCCATTGCGGGTTCCACGATGTCCAACAAAACTGGCTAAGGTGGGTAAGTTACCAAGGTGGTTTTTAGTGGGTAGCACTCCCTACACCTCTTCACATTAGAAGAGGCAGAGGCGACGTGTAATCCCACATATCCCCCCGCCACTCCCATGTCGGGGGTCGAATGCATCAAGCATTTTCCACCTTGTAAATCAAAAAAAAAAAAAAAAAGGTTAGGTTAGGTTAGGTTAGGTTAGGTTAGGTTAGGTTAGGTTAGGTTAGGTTAGGTTAGGTTAGGTTAGGTTAGGTTAGGTTAGGTTAGGTTAGGTTAGGTTAGGTTAGGTTAGGTTAGGTTAGGTTAGGTTAGGTTAGGTTAGGTTAGGTTAGGTTAGGTTAGGTTAGGTTAGGTTAGGTTAGGTTAGGTTAGGTTAGGTTAGGTTAGGTTAGGTTAGGTTAGGTTAGGTTAGGTTAGGTTAGGTTAGGTTAGGTTAGGTTAGGTTAGGTTAGGTTAGGTTAGGTTAGGTTAGGTTAGGTTAGGTTAGGTTAGGTTAGGTTAGGTTAGGTTAGGTTAGGTTAGGTTAGGTTAGGTTAGGTTAGGTTAGGTTAGGTTAGGTTAGGTTAGGTTAGGTTAGGTTAGGTTAGGTTAGGTTAGGTTAGGTTAGGTTGACGATTGTAACTTTGCGGATACTGGACGGATATTGATGAGATTTATAACTTAGACTATTGGCTCGTTATACTGACTATTGATACCGTTTCATCTCGTGACTTGGCTATACTTTCGGATTTTGACTTTTTGTTTTGATTGGATTTGTTTTGTTGATATTTTTTTGTTATATTTGTTAAGTTTTTTCGGTGTTGTTGTTGTTGTGGAACAGCTTGTTTGAGCTTGTTTTACAGCGGCGGCTGCCGTCTTGCCTTCGGGCTTTGATTTGTTACTACCTTACCTTCGGTTCGGTAGATATTTAGTTTTTAAGTGTTAATTTTTCTTGTTAAATTTTATCATTTAAAAATTTTATTTTTGTTTGTGACGCCATTTCGTGGGGTCAACCCCTACGGCTGTGAAAGTACTGTCAGCGGATAGAGGGCAACGCCCCCTATAACGCGACACCTTTCGCGCCGTGCTACGACCCTCGGTTTAGGCGCAAAGCGGATAACGCAAGTTATTTTTTGGTTAAATTTTCAATAGCAAATTTTGTTTGTTTACATTTTTGCTATTGAAAAAAGTCGGTGTTGCCGCTATCGCTCAGCGCCCCGTTTGTTGCTGAGACATAGCGGCAATAGTCTTCTTTCACGTAGGCTAGGTCCGGTTACCGCAACTCATAAGGTTGGGTAGTAACCGGATTTTCAAAAATTTTTTGCTAATTTTACCATAAAATTTTCAGTGAAATTTTAGCAAAAAAGAGGTACTTTGGTGTTGGCTCCATTTCGTGGGGTTAACCCCTACGGGCATCGTAGGGGTATCAGCGGATAGGGTGTATCCTCTTCTTATTTTACCAATTTTTTCCACTCACCTGCGACCACGAGAAGTGGGTGAAAAAAGGTTTTAAAAAATAAAAAAGTGAAAAAATTGCTATTAAAGTAAAATCAGGCGCTTTTTCCATTTTGTATGGAGTATTTTAAATCCGGCACACGCTTGACCGTTTTTATTGACTAACATTCTTGTTTGGTCAATAACTCGGGTTTGCGTGGCCGGATTTGGTTCAGACTCGGCAGGGACGTTGGCGGGGCCATAATGGCCACGTCCGAAGAGGGGGGGGGATCCCCCCGCAGGAGGGGGGGGAGAATTTTTAGTTCTCCCTCCGCATCGGAGGATGAAGACCTCGTAGAGGCCACGGAGGTGGCTTCCCAGCCCCAGAAAAGGGGGCACGAGGACAGTGAGGATGACCCAAAGCCCGAGCACGGGCCAAAGGTCACCACTGCCCTCAGGGGGAAACCCAGGGGGGCCTATTCGGGCTTGGCAGCGGCGCGGGTGAAGCTCCGTGAATCGGAAACTTATTTTAGTTCCGACACGGACACCCCCGCTGCCAGCTATAGGAGAGACTTCCCGGAGCTCCGCTCCAAGGGGGGGGTGAGGAGTGGGGGAACTTCCCCCCCCCAAAAAACGGTAACACCGACGGAGGTCCAGCCCTGGTCGGACCCGGTGGAGGCCGCCCGACGGGCGGCATTTGAAATTTTTGAGGGGGCCCGCAAGTCGGGCAATCTGAAGGGGGAGGTGTGGGGCTCCATGAACCGGGCCGTCCGCACCATTCTGGACGCAATGGAGGACATTAAAGCCTCCAGGACAGAGAGCGAGGAGATCCGCATACTAAAAGCGGATAACAAGAGGATGCGGGAGCAACTCGCTCTCTGTTCGTCGGAGCTGAAGGCGTTGCGGACCGCCTTCTCGGAGCGCCCACAGCCGGTCCGCGAGACCCCGGCCCCCAGGGCTCCTCCGCCGCCCCAATCCGCCGCTGCGGAACTGGCGGACATGTTGGAGACCATGAAGCGCGACCTGACTGTCTCCCTCGGTAACATGCTAAACGCTAGAATCGAGGAGATCAGCAGTCGCCTTCCCCCCGCGCCAATAATCCGCCCCCCGCTTGCGGCGGATAAAAAGAAGAAGGCCCCAGTTAGGGAAGTGGCCTCAGAGCCTGAAACCAGGGCTAGACTTGGGGATGGGAGACCTAAAAAGGTCACCAAGAAGATAGCGCCCCCCCCCAGGCCTACAGCCCCGGTGGCCGGGACTGCCCCGGCGGCCCGGTCTGCCCCGGCAACCAGGTCTGCCCCGGCGGCCAGGTCCGCCCCGGCAACCAAGTCTGCCCCAGCAGCCAAGTCTGCCCCGGTGGGCAAGCCTGCCCCGGCAGCCCGGCCCGCCCCGGCCTCGGAGACAGCACCTGGCCCCTCGGGTCAACAGTCGCTGCCAGATGAGGGGACATACTCCCAAGTGGTGCGACGAAAGAAGAGGAAGAGAGGGAAGGGAAATTCTACGGCCCCACCCGCCCCCCCTCCCCCCCCCAAGAAGAAAGCGGCACCTAAGCCGAAGGCTCCTCAAGCCCCAAAGACGACAGCGGTGGTGATCACCATGAGGAAAGATATCACCACCGACACCACGCTGCAGGCCACCATGTCGAAGGCCATCAATGGCATTCGACTGGACGAAATAGGCCTGCAGCACGTCAGGGTCCGACACTCGGCGACTGGGGGCCGAGTCATTGAGGTCCCTGGAGCGGATAGCGGAAGGGCGGCGGACAGCCTTGCAGAACGCCTGCAGGCTATTGTGGGGGATGTCGCCCACATAAGCCGCCCCGAAAAAATGGCCGCTATCCAAGTCACCGGCCTCGACGAGTCGGCGACAAAGGAGACCCTGGCGGCCGCTGTCGCCAAGGCTGGGAGATGCGCCGAGGCGCACGTGAGGGTGGGGGGCATCCGCCCAACATACGACGGCAACATGGTTGCCCTCGTACAATGCCCGGTGGGGACAGCAAGAGCCCTCCTGCAAAGTGGTCAGATCCTGGTGGGCTGGGCGTCCGCCAGGGTCAGCCCCGTCGGACCAGCACCCATGCGGTGCTACAGGTGTATGGGTGTTGGCCACTCGCGGCCACTGTGCCCCTCAAGCATAGACCGGGGCCATCTGTGCTACCGGTGCGGTTCAGAGGGGCACAAATCAGCCGCATGCTGGGAGGAGAAAGCGTGGTGCGCAGTTTGCCACCATGCCAAACTCCCAGCCGACCACATCATGGGGGGACTTAAATGTTTCCCACCGGAGGTAAAGGGTAAGGAGGTGAGGACTCGACCCACCCGTCCTCCACGCCCCCCAACAGCCGCATCAGCCACCAGCCGGCCCTCGGAGGATAACCGCATGGACGTCTAAATGCCAGTACACCGACATTTAGACGTCCTGCAGACAAACGCCAACCACTCCGCCAGAGCTCAGGATCTGCTCATGCAGACCATGGCGGAGTGGGCAATTGGCGTCGCGGTTGTCGCGGAGCCCTACTTCGTCCCCCCTCAATCCAATTGGGTAGGGGATACCGACGGAGTAGTGGCGATCGCAGTGCCGGCGGTGGGGGATTTCCCCCCCTTATCGAGGATCGAAGGCGGCCAGGGGTTCGTGGCGGCCAAATGGGGGAGTGACACCACAATAGTGGCAGTGTACTTCTCCCCCAACAAGCCGCTACACGCCTTCGAGCGGTTCCTGGGGGTCCTAAGCGGGGTAGTCAGAAGGGCTGCCCCGTCACAAGTGATGGTCATGGGGGACCTCAACGCTAAAAGTTCGGCGTGGGGTTCCCCCATCACGGACCTCCGAGGGACTGCCCTCGAGGACTGGGTGACGGCAACAGGACTGGTAGTCCTGAACCAGGGCAGCGCCAACACTTGCGTGCGGAGGCAGGGGGGGTCAATCGTGGACGTCACGTTCGCGACCCCTGCCATAGCCGCGCGCGTATCAGATTGGCGCGTCCTGGAGGACGTCGAGACCCTCTCTGACCACGTGTACATCAGAATGAGGGTCTCCAATAATGGCGTCCAGCTGTCACCCACCCCAGGGGGGGGAAGAGGCAGGAGAGGGGGTTTCCCCAAATGGTCCCTTGTCCACTTGGACAGGGACAGGGCGGACGAGGCGGCAATGGTGGAGGCATGGTGTGCTGCCCCACCCGTCACCCTCGGAGTCGAGGAGAGGGCGGCACAGTTCCGCGTCGCATTACAGACGGTTTGCGACGCGGCCATGCCTCGGGCCGGTCGCCTGTCCGCCCGTAAGAGGGTTTACTGGTGGTCCGCAGAAATTGCGGCCCTGCGGACCGCCAGCAACAGTGCCCGCCGCGCCTACCAACATTGTAGGCGTCGGCGGCACACTGACGAAGAGGAGGAAGGGCTTCATAGGGCCCTCAAAGAGGCAAAGGGGGCCCTCCAGGTGGCGATCGCCAAGGCCAAGGACGAAGCTCATGTCTCGTTCTTGGCCACCCTGGACAGGGACCCATGGGGGCGGCCGTACAAGGTGGTGCGTAACAAAATGCGCACCACCCCCCCCATGGACTCCCTGGAGCCCGCCCTCCTCCAGACGATAGTCGAGGGGCTGTTCCCGCCAGCCCCATCGATCTCCCCCCCGTCGATGGCCGACCCCTTAACGGAGCCGGAGGCCGAACTCGTCATAGCACCTATAAGCAATGACGAGTTCGAGCGAGTGACGGACCGACTCCGGGGCTGTAAGAAAGCCCCGGGGCCAGATGGAGTCCCAGGTCGCGTCCTCGCCGTCGCCCTGGAACACCTCGGGGACCGCCTCAGGCACGTCATGGACGACTGCCTGAGGGAGGGAAGGTTCCCGAGGGTGTGGAAAGAGGGGCGACTATGCCTCCTCCGCAAAGACGGTCGGCCACCTGATTGCCCGTCCGCCTATCGCCCCATAGTGCTGCTGGATGAGGCCGGAAAAGCGTTTGAACGCATCCTGGCCTCCCGGATCCTGCAGCACCTGGAGACCGCCGGCCCGAACGTCTCTGATAGACAATTCGGGTTCCGGGAAGGGCGGTCCACGCTCGACGCGTTGAAGTCACTGAGGGACTTCTGTGAGTACGCGTCGAGCAGGGGGGAGGGTGTCATCGCGGTGTCTTTAGACATCGCAAACGCATTCGGCACCCTCCCCTATGGGGTGATCAGTGAGGCACTTCGATACCATGAAGTGCCTCACTACCTAAGGCGGATTGTTGAGCACTACCTAACCGAGAGGGTAGTGCTCTGGCAAAACAAGGACGGGCAAAGGGGGGAGAGAAGAATGGCCTGCGGCGTGCCCCAGGGTTCCGTGCTCGGTCCACTTCTATGGAACCTGGGGTACGACTGGGCAATCCGGGGGGAGTTGCTTCCGCGCACACTCGTCGTCTGCTACGCGGACGACACAATGGTGGCTGTGCGCGGGAGTGACAAGCGGGAGACCTCCCGGAGGGCGGAAGTGGCGGCTGAGCTGGCGATTGGGCGGATCGCCAGGCTCGGCCTTAAGGTGAGCCTCCCGAAGACTGAGGCTATAGTCTTCGGGGGGCGCGGGTGGAGGCTGCCTGCTGATGCGGCGCTCACCATAGAAGGAGAAGCGGTCCAAATCAAGCCCCACATCAAATATCTGGGGCTGATATTGGACCGCAAATGGGATTTCGGGGAGCACTTCTCCAAGCTAGCTCCCCGAATCGTGGGCGCCGCGTCAGCGCTTGGCAGACTCCTGCCCAATGTCGGAGGGCCAGGCTCCTTATGCCGGCGACTCTACGCCGGCGTTACAAGGAGCATGGCCCTATATGGGGCCCCAATATGGGCGGACAAGCTGTCCGCCCGGAATAGGGCCCTGCTGCGGAGGCCCCAACGGGTCGTGGCCCTCAGGATGGTGAGGGCCTATATGACGGTGGCCCACGCAGCGGCCTGCCTCCTCGCGTGCACCCCTCCGTGGGAGCTAGACGCAGAGGTGCACGCAGAGACCTACCAACGTAGGTCAAGGGTCCGGGCAACAGGTGAACGCCCGGACCCTGAGGAGGTAGAGGCCTCCCGTCGCATGACGGAGCGCCGACTGCGGGACCGATGGAAAGCCCAACTAGAGGTCGCCCCTTATGGTGTCCGTACCATAGGGGCGATCCTCCCATCGGTCGACCAATGGTTGAAGAGGGCAGTCGGCGCTACGTCGTTTCGGCTCGTGCAGGTACTGACCGGGCATGGGTGCTTCGGTCACTACCTGCACAAAATCGGTAGAGAGCCTGACCCGCGGTGCCATGAGTGCGGAAGTCCCGACGACACCGCCCAGCACACCCTTGAGGTGTGCAGTCGTTGGGACGCGGAGCGCGGCCTCATGGCACGCACCATCCAGCGGGTGGACCTCTCGCTCCAAAGCATTGTCGAGGCAATGCTGAGCAATGAGAGGTCCTGGGAGGCTGTGGTCTCCTTCTGCGAAACTATTATTTCGCAAAAGGAGACCGCGGAGCGGGAGCGCGAGGAAGATCCTCTCGCGCATCCCCTCCGACGCAGACGGCTCGGGTTGAGAAGGCGGCGGTTTGCCGCCCGACTCAACCCATAGTGGCTGCAGGTGGAGGATGGGAGTCCTCTGCCTGCGGGAAAAGCCACTTAGCGGTCTGGGAGAGGGCCAAGCGTGCTCGGCCATCTCCCCTTTGGCGTGGGAAGCCCCGGCAATGGCTGGGGCGCCGTCGGTGGACATCGTGGTCTATGCCTTCGCAGGTACCACGGTGTCCAACAAAACCGACAAGAGGGCACGTCCGGGTGGTTTTTAGTGGGTAGCACTCCCTACCCCTCCTTACTCTGAGGAGGGAGAGGCGAAGTGTAGTCCCACATAACCCTCCGCCACTCCCATGTGCGGAGGGTATGCGTAACGCATTTCCCACCCGGTGAACAAAAAAAAAAAAAAAAAAAAAAAAAAAAAAAAAAAAAAAAAAAAAAAAAAAAAAAAAAAAGGTTAGGTTAGGTTAGGTTAGGTTAGGTTAGGTTAGGTTAGGTTAGGTTAGGTTAGGTTAGGTTAGGTTAGGTTAGGTTAGGTTAGGTTAGGTTAGGTTAGGTTAGGTTAGGTTAGGTTAGGTTAGGTTAGGTTAGGTTAGGTTAGGTTAGGTTAGGTTAGGTTAGGTTAGGTTAGGTTAGGTTAGGTTAGGTTAGGTTAGGTTAGGTTAGGTTAGGTTAGGTTAGGTTAGGTTAGGTTAGGTTAGGTTAGGTTAGGTTAGGTTAGGTTAGGTTAGGTTAGGTTAGGTTAGGTTAGGTTAGGTTAGGTTAGGTTAGGTTAGGTTAGGTTAGGTTAGGTTAGGTTAGGTTAGGTTAGGTTAGGTTAGGTTAGGTTAGGTTAGGTTAGGTTAGGTTAGGTTAGGTTAGGTTAGGTTAGGTTAGGTTAGGTTAGGTTAGGTTAGGTTAGGTTAGGTTAGGTTAGGTTAGGTTAGGTTAGGTTAGGTTAGGTTAGGTTAGGTTAGGTTAGGTTAGGTTAGGTTAGGTTAGGTTAGGTTAGGTTAGGTTAGGTTAGGTTAGGTTAGGTTAGGTTAGGTTAGGTTAGGTTAGGTTAGGTTAGGTTAGGTTAGGTTAGGTTAGGTTAGGTTAGGTTAGGTTAGGTTAGGTTAGGTTAGGTTAGGTTAGGTTAGGTTAGGTTAGGTTAGGTTAGGTTAGGTTAGGTTAGGTTAGGTTAGGTTAGGTTAGGTTAGGTTAGGTTAGGTTAGGTTAGGTTAGGTTAGGTTAGGTTAGGTTAGGTTAGGTTAGGTTAGGTTAGGTTAGGTTAGGTTAGGTTAGGTTAGGTTAGGTTATCGGAGACTTATCTCAGCTCCGACACGGACGTCGCCGCCTCCTCGTATAGGAAAGACTTCCCCCAGCTTCGCAGCAAGGGGGAAAAGAAGAATGGGGGAACTTCTTCCCCCCCAAGAGTGATAACACCGACTGAGGTCTTGCCGGCGTACGACCCAGTGGAGGCCACCCGACAGGCGGCATTGGAGATACTTGAGGGGGCCCGCAAGTCGAGCAACCTTAAGGGAGAGGTGTGGGGCAGTATGAACCGGGCCTGCCGCACCATTCTAGCAGCCATGGAGGACTTTAAAGCCTCCAGGTCAGAGAGCGAGGAGATCCGCATCCTAATGGCGGATAATAAGAGGATGCGGGAGCAACTCGCTCTCTGCACGGCGGAGCTCAAGGCGCTTCGAACCGCCTTTTCGGAGCGCCAGGCCTCGGCCCCGGCCCCACAGCTGGCCCCACAGTCGGTACGCGAGACCTCGGCCCCCAGGGCCCCCCCGCCGCCGCAGTCCACCGCAGCGGAACTGACGGAGTTGCTGGAAACTATGAAGCGCGACTTGACGATCTCCTTGGGCAACATGCTCAATGCCCGCATCGAGGAGATCAGCAGCCGCCTTCCTCCTGTGCCGATACTCCGCCCCCCGCTTGCGGCGGACAAGAAGAGGACGAGGCCGCTCCCCATGGAAGTTGCCTCCGAGCCCGAGAGCAGGGCCAGGCTCGGGGATGGCAGGCCGAAAAGGGCCGCTAAAAAAGCGGCCCCGGCGGCCCCGAAGACCACCGCCCCGGCGGCCAAGCCGAAATCCACCGCCCCGGTGGCCAGGACTGCCCCAGCAACCAAGCCTGCCCCAGCGGCCAGGCCTGCCCCAGCGGCCAGGCCCGCCCCAGCGGCCAGGCCTGCCCCAG